>OX392527.1:50366400-52866400 GCA_947623455.1 Mimachlamys varia
GCACAGTAGACGATTGAAGTGTAGACTGTAAGATATGAGCGTGACTGACCAGACTACTGACACAGATATTTGAAACAATAGATTAAGATCAACATTTGATAACTAAAATCTGGACAAGACCTGCATATATATAGCTAGTAGACCCCCCCCTCCCCTCCACTTCAACTTGACTCTATTAGGTTTAACCCTCTTCCCCACACCTAGTATGTATGAAACTCCACCTCACCCCAGAAACATCCACATCCCCATCCCATGTATTGTTCAGAGCCCCCCACCCCAACTTCAGAACACTAATGAGTCAGTTGCACAAATAAAAAATGAAAAAATAGATCACAAGAAATGCTAATCCATCACAATATTCACAACCATTACATTACTTTTAGACTCCTTAAAGACTATAAGTCAGCTAGTAATAAATGGATCAGTTAGCTGAAAATAAGTCAAACTAGAATGGTTACTAAGTAACAGACTGGAACAAGTTAGTAAGTAACATGATAGAGCAGATACTATAAGTAACATATGAACAGTTACGATGGTGGACTGAAACAAGTTTTTTAAAATAGCAAAAGAACAGTTAGCTAATAATCAAATGAAACCTAACTGAAGTTACCAAGGTAACATCAGAACAGCTTCTATGGTAAAGTTCTAAAGTAACAATAGACCAGTTACCAGGTAACAGACTGAGACATGTTACTATAGTAACACCAGAACAGTTACCTGGTAATAGACTGGAACATGTTACTATAGTAACACTAGAACAGTTACCTGTAACAGACTGGAACGTGTCACTATAGTAACACTAGAACAGTTACCAGGTAACAGTCTGGAACATGTTACTATAGTAACACTAGAACAGTTACCAGGTAACAGACTGGAACATGTCACTAGTAACACTAGAATGGTTAATACAGGGAACAGAGTAGAACAAATTTCAAAGTAATAAATACTACAAGCTACCTTTACTACATGAAACTGTTGTTTTACATCAAACTTATCAATAACATATCACACAGACAGAAAACACACAAGCGCTAGGCACACAAAATATGTTTACAGTTTTTCATGATCATCATGCATTTTGTGTGTCATGCATCTGTTGAAAAATACTTGGAATTCATCATTAACACAAAATATTTATCATAACTTTTACCTTTTCTTCAGAAGCTTAATATAATTCCTCTAGCACACTGTACTGGAACATTCGAGAATTTATTTATTAGAATTCATAATCAATATATAATATACAATGTATCTCTTTATTCATTCATAAATATCCTACATTATTTCACATAATCATAAGCTTTTACTGCATCTTGGAGAGCAACGTATTATCATACAAGGAAAACCCTATGCTTTTAAATCTGAAAAATATATTTTTGTGTTTCACATACCTCACATCCAGTTTCCTTATAGAGAATTGCACTCACAGAGTAAAAATATGTGGAACACATAGTGGGAAATAGCACTGATTTAATAATGATCATTAAGAGTAAAATCTTAACAGGATTTTGCCTTAAAGTAAAGAGCTCTAAGATTTCATAAGTTGTATGAACTGCCCAACAGAATGTTTTCACGAAAAAAAGAATTCCTATTTTAACAACCTGACTGAGGCTCGCTAATTAAGGTGAATACGGAAATTTAGTATTTAAACACAGAAACAACAATTTGGAAATCCAACCACTGTGACATTCTGTTACTGTAAGTTGGATAAGCAAGAATTAATGAACCAGAGAAAATAGCTTTATAGATGTTGGTGAATCTAGGATGAATTACAATTGGGAAGAAAATGCGCAAGTGTAAGTTATTTACAGGTGTTGCCGAGAGATAAGGTGTCACGCAGAGAAAAATAGAAATGCTGTAACCAGGAAAAAGATCCAGTATACAACCTATAGTGGTGGTTATCAGGGCCTCTTACTCCACAGCAGTGTCACACTTTGAGCACAATGATGAAATATACCGGTCACTACACTTGTAAATCAGTACATCAGGACAGCGACCATAATTCATTCACCCCTGATGACGGATTTGGACTCTTCTAATTCAAAGGTTGGAATAGTTCATTATGATATTTCGGGGGTGAATGAGTAAATGGATGGCAGACGCATAAACATGGATGATTTTGAAAGAATAAGATTATTTAAAACACGGTAATGTACCGAAACCTACACTTTTTGTAGGAAGTCTTATTTTTTTCCAGACATCAAATTGATTAAATGGATTTCTTGGGTTCAATGATAATCCGAATACAAGGACAGTTTTTTTTTTTGAGATACCCTCAAATCAGTGGCATTGCTGTTAAATTTACAATAATCAACTCTACAATTTATGAGGAAAGAAATACATATGTGATTCAAGTCTCCTTAAACAGATTTTCAGAGAATATTTGACATGATTTACGTAATGCGCAAAATTGTAACTCCTTAAAAAAAATATGTACTTCTACCATGCTAATGTCTTTGGACGAGGCTAACCTTGTTTACTGTGTGTCAAAAACAATCACAAAATATCATATCACATGAAAATTGTGGAAAACGAAATGAAAATTTGATGTATGAGTTACTTTTGTCTCAAAAATAATTTAATGTATTAAACCAAAATGATATTGTTCATTTAAATCTAATAAATTTGATAATGATATTGAACATGGTGTCAAACCTGATATTTGACCCATGTATTGGCATAATACTAGTACATGTATATACATAATGTAGTATTTTGTAATACCTCTGTTGGAATAAAGTGAATGGACAGTTTAAGTTACACAAGTAGAATTCTACCGAGAAACTGTTTCCACCTGCTATGAGTCACGTTCATACATTAAATCACACACAAATATTTGTCAACAAAACATACCAAAAAAATAGTTAAATCTTGTTATTGACAAATATAAGAAAACAAGCATAGAAAATTTCAATGAAAACAATAACAAAATTCTAACGAGATTATAAACTATTATATACCAATTGGTATTAATATCTAAACATATCTCCATGCAATTTGGTACCACCTGGTTATTGATTGATAATTCTAAACATTGACCCATCAGAGCTCTAAAATTGACCAATCAGAGCTCTAAAATTGACCAATCAGTGATGGAGCTGAATCTGTTTCCTTTTTGGAAATATTTTCAAAATCTATAATCATGCTGGCTTTTTATTTTTCTTTTTAAATTCCAATATGTAGTGCATTGGTGTTCACCTCTGAGACCGCCAAACAGGGATATATCTCCCTCATTCCACATTTCCAATATGGAAGAGGTGCGTGAAATGTGACTGAAACTGCATTGCTCAATTTGTCGGTCCCTTTTCATGTTTCAACATAACTTCAGAAAGTATTAATTTGGTCCAGACACACCTGTTATGGTCATTACACACACCCCTGTAGTAACAGGAATATCATTTGACCACAGGATGTAGATTTTGAGTTTGTGTGAGTTTGGATTTAAATATTAGAGGTTTCGAGGGAGATTGGTAAATTTTGGTAGTGGTGCAGAGATCTTAAAAAGTGCTATTAGATGAAATACAGAATGTCCTTTGCCGTGAGGTTAAGCAGCAAGTTGTCATAGAAACAGCTCTAATAAGACAGTCATAAAAAAATTCTTTTTGGGGCAGGTGCTTTAACATAACTGCATTTTCATCATAGTCAAAGTATCTATTTTACAATTAAAAAGACACTTTCACTCATATATCGTTCATTTCTATAAGCCTTTAACAAATTTGGAAACAAAGAAATAAACTTTCAACCATCATTCATACAGACAATAACAAACTTATTCCTCACAAATTTAAATCCAGACAAACATGTACATATTTGATCAACAGAAGGTTTATATAAATATACAGTGGAATTTTGTTTTCTGTAAAATTTAAATTAAAAAACAAATTTTAATAAAAACATAATGTTTGCACTTGGTCATATCAGAATCCATGCATTTTTCAGGGAAGTGAATTTGAACGAATGCTGGATTTTGGACAAATGATAAGCTGCTATTTCAAATCTTCACAGCATTATATGTTAATTTTCAAACATTTCAAAACTTTTTTGGACAGAAACCAGCGACTACCCATGCAGGTATCAAAATTCTATGAAATTCAATGTAATTTTGTGGAATGTTGAATAAATCTATAGAGTATATGAACAGATAGAAACATTAAATACATGTACTAGAAACACACAACAGTAACACTTGTTAAACTCAACATTATCTTGTAGATATAATAGATAAACAATGAAATATTCACCCTGCACTGGTAAACTTAATACTTACTGGGTTTACCATTCAAATCTTATAAACTGGTAAACCAAGTAAAATATTCACTAACAGATTCATGTGTATTATAAATGAAAAAAAAAAAAAAAAAAAACCTGCCAAAATGAAATAATCTATCAAATTAAATATTTGAAAATATTAAATTTAATATAGTATGTACTAGTGAAATGGATCCAATTTCATGATGGAGAGAGCTCACACTAAATATACATGCTCTCCTAGTTCCATTAAAGACAACCACGCTTTCAGTTTTTTCGTTAGTGTACTATGACGTTCTAACGAACGTTTTTAAAAAGCAAAGATGTTGCGTGGATTCTGCCATCGAATGGCAATTGTGATGTCATTTTCTATCACATGATCAACAGACTAATCCGATCCCCATTTTTTAATCAGAAAACCAGTGATAATACCAAGGGTTTATCAAAGAACATTTCTTGTATGTAATTTGTATGAGTGTTAAAGGAAATCAAGGAAAATATAAAATAAATTATATTATTAATGACCCTCAATTTTCTTTTTCTTTTAATTAATAAAACAAACTTAGGAATCCACAACTTGAGCCATAATAGTCTACAGGTAAATATGGAGATGTTTCAACTGAGTTATCTCCCTTCTTTTACTGCAGCTCAGAATTCCTCCAGACAGATTAACACTATCAGCCCTCTGGATTCTTCTGACTACTCTAGCAGTAGTAGCACATGTACAGGATTCCTCTGGCTGTTCCAACAGTTGCCCCTTGGGATTTCTCTGAGCTGTTCCAGCAGTAGTCCCACAGGTGTCTTCTGGCTGTTCCGACAGTTGTCCCATGGGATTTCTCTGGGCTGTTCCTTCTCTTGGACTAGCTACAGCAACCCCCCGTCTTTTTCTCCTGGTT
Organism: Mimachlamys varia; assembly: GCA_947623455.1. Lineage (NCBI taxonomy): Eukaryota > Metazoa > Mollusca > Bivalvia > Pectinida > Pectinidae > Mimachlamys > Mimachlamys varia. The sequence goes on from OX392527.1 coordinate 50,371,545, forward strand.
CACATAGTCTGCCACATTGAATTTTGGCTCAGTTGGTTTTCGAGTCTTTTTCATTTTTAAATCCCTGCAATTATTCATAAGCAGCTTAAAAATAACATATACAAATGTATCATTCATTGATTTTTTAGCACTCATAGACTTCAAAAAATAAATCACAGAAAAAAAAATCAACTCATTATATTTGTCTTAGTTGAAGATCATTGGGTAAATTGATTGAGTCAGAATATCAAACAAGGACATAGCTGCCAAAATCCCCTGCCAATTAAATATGAACAGAATTAGATGATTATCGAGGATTTTTACGGTAGGTATTATTTCTACCAGCAAGTCTCATCAAAATCCGATCATAATAAATTATCCTTTCAAAGATATTGTGTGGAAAGCAATTTATTAATTAGCCAATCAGGTCACAGTAGCCTCATTAGATATGTACAGAATTAGCCGATAATCAAACTTGAGTGAAGGGTTAAGGTAAATATAAGCCTACAAAGCAAGTTTCATCAATATCTTTTTCCTTCAAAAGATAATGTGCGGAAAGCAATCTGGACAAATGGACGGACAGACAGACAGATGGAACCCATTTGTATATCCCCGCCAACTTTGCGGGCTTCATTTTGTGGGGGAAAATACAGGTAAGCCATACAACAGCAGAATAATCAGCTGTTTATATTCATTCATTTATTCTGACACAATTTTTACAAATCTATAAACAGATAACATCAAGATATATTGATCTATATTTTTGATACATGCGTAAAAACATCAACACACAAGTAAATAATTCATACAAACCTAGCCACAGCCATGAAGGCTAGGTCTACATTCATACCAGTCTTGGCACTAGTTTCCATAAAGGCAACACCATATTCCTGAAAAAAAAATACAATATATTTCCTGTTTATTTTAAACTATGAGAGTTGTCTCCTCTCAAACCAATTGACAGTGTACTGAACAGTACATGTACTCTGTATCAAAACTCAGCAATTTCAATACTCTTTCAAATGCTCATGGAGTTGATGTCACCATGATTTAATAGTGAAATTTTGAAAAAGCATATATAAAACAAAAAATATTTTGTTAGTCCAGTAGTGGTATACCAATTTATAGTGGTTTATCAATTTTGTTTACACGCCCACTTATGCTACACCCTTCACGTCAACCTAAAGTCAAGAACTATTGCTAAGTTATAACTGGTCCAATGAGAGGAGATCAACCATCTGTATAATTTTGGTTGAAATTCTCCCCACAGTTCCAAAGGAGAAGTCACTTATGATAATTGATCTGGCTTTTTTAGCCTCCCTTGCTGAGTGGGGCTGACAACTCCTCATTTTCACATTTAACACTCTTAATCACTTACGGCTGCTTTCAATTAAGTATGGTAAGAATTATCATCCATTATTTCTAAATGAAACTGTCTCGTCACAAATATAATAGATTTTATGCTGACAGAATTCAGATAGCTTGTACAGTTTTTATTTGTGTAAATAAAATAATAAATTTCGTTTTGCTTTGTTTAAGATTCTTAAAATCCTCACAACAGCTTCAAATGAAGACAGGTGCCTAAAAGAAACACCATTTAGATTTCATTTTGTTTTACACAGATACTTAAATCCTCAGCTTCATAAGAAGACAGGTGTCTAGGGAGACACCACAAGCAATGGTAGGTGATAAGCGAAGTGAATTAACCTGTTCAGAGATACAACACAGTGCTTTGGTGCGAGTCAAAAACCTCAACCTTTCTGTCACAAGCTCAGCATTCTATCATTAAACTATACCATGCCTTGAATCAAATCGCCTTTTTTGCACAAACTTTTCATACAAAATTAGGTAGGGGGCTTAAATACAACCACCCACCTTGTTCCAAGTAGGGAGGGGGCTTATTTGCAAGAGTGGGCTTATTCACAGTAAACTAATGTAAGTCCCCTCTGATACATGCAGAAGGACAGTGCAAATTTATGACATTTATGCTGTGTATGACATAATGATACCATACCTTTGCTAGTTTTTCTCCTTCCTCAGTTCGAATCACTCTGTCTGTGGTAGAATCAGACTTGTTGCCTAGCAACATGATTACAACATCTTCCTGTGCATACTCATTGATTTCACCTAGCCATGCCTGAAACAGTAACAAGGTGAAGTTAGATCTAAAATATGTGGTGAGTGGTGCATTGGAGTATGTATAAGACCCGTGTAACATTATCACAATGAGTTCAAATCATCTTAATTAGTTCAATTATTATTTGATGTCCATAGAAGAAAAAAGACCAAGACTGTGGCTTGGATTTGCATGACCTTGAGGTTTTGCCTTACATATTTTCCCTTTGGTCCATAAATATATTTTTGGGTGACTCAGTTCCATAAACTCCCATATTGACCGAAGTGATATGCAATATTTGTTATATTATATCGAATCTACCCAACACAACCATGCAACGCAAATCTATCACTGTCTGTCAGACACCATTTTTCTCAGTGTCTGGAAAAATGACGTCACTACATTTGTATATAACGTCATTCTGGAATTATGACGTTTAAATATTTGGCCAATATAAGAAAATAGTTACTATATTGACACTTACATCAAGTACCTCCAGAACAAGGTCTGTTCTCGCTTATTATTTAGTGCAATCAGGATGACAAACAATAGGTATATTCAGTTTGTTTGTGATTAACGTCTTATTACAGCGAAGGTCATTTAAGGAATTGCCAGGTTTTAGTGGTGGAGGAAAAAACGGAGTTCCGGAGTTTCCAGAAAAAAAACCCCCAACCTGCAGCGTGTACCTGGCAACTGCACCACATAGGCTTCGAACCCACAACCAAATGGTGGAGGGCTCGTAGTAGCAAAATATCAGTCAGCTGAACCAGTTGGCCATCACGGCCTTATACAGATTGAAGTTAATAAACTTAAACCTGTACATACTGGTATAACTAACCTTAATAAAAACACCTTACCTGTAATTTATAACATGTATTTATACCTGTTTATACTTCCTCTTGCAAAGGATTTATAACAAACATGCTTTCATATAGATTTCTCTTTGTCTAGAATACCACATAGATAAACAAATTGTCAATGCAACTATATATAGGCTTACTTCGTCATGCAATCTTAAACTTAAATTTCTAGATTTTAATCAATGTTGCTAAATTTATATTGATTTAGCTTTGTCAAGATTCACTCTTTATACAGATTTAACTCCATCTTCAACAAGGTCAACCATCAAATTTCTGGTTTTTGTCACCTGCATGACCATGACAGTTTTTGAGAGTATACTCCCATTTTCTCCCTCATCTTGATGACTATCAGCACACTACCTTCTGTGCCAACAAGAGGGATTAATACATTAAGCCAAAAGAACTTGAAAATGTCTGTCAGACATGAATATTCTATATGCTGCTTTTTGATTTTCTAGATTTTCTATTTATATATAGAGCAACTGACCTTAGCCATGATCTTTGAACTCTGAAACACAATTATATGCCAGGAATACTTATACTTGACATTTGTATAAATTTTGACAGAAATAATTATAAGTGTTTACCTTGAATGGGGAATGGGAAAGGGCGAGACAGGGTGGAAATAGACACCCCTATCTGCCTTCCCATTTTATGGCAGGGGCATAAAAAAAACAAAACAGGGGAGACAACTGCAATAATGCAATCCATTAATAATGATGTATTTCAAAATGTCTTGTAAACACAAAATAATATTTAACTATTTCAGGGATAAAAATACAAAAACAAGGGTTTTGCTCGGAATTTGTTTTTATCTCGCTACACCCCTGTCTCACAATCACCAATCTTTACCATTATGAAGTTATCGGTTATATACCTTATTTTACAAATAGTTACAAATCAAGTTATTTCAATTGATGTCAATCACTCATGTTTGCCCAGATTAAGTACACATATACGTAGAAATCTTAATGCAGGTAGGAGGAAACTAGAGTATCTGGAGAAAACCCATGTGGTCAGGCAGGTTACTATACACCTTTTCACGCGTGCTCGGTAAATGGAAACCCAGCTGTCTTGGTGAAAGCCAGGTGTGCTGACCACTGTGCCAACTGATCACAATTATATAATCTTACCCTTATATTGTCGAAGCTGGCCTTGTTAGTGACATCGTACAGGAGCAATAATGCTGTAACACAGAGGTTTAAAGGATTAATTTATATAGAAGTTACAACTGAGGCTAGTTATAGGAGCTCTGATAACTGGTCCAACACTGATCTGTGTCAAATTCTTACACTAGTACATTGCCATCCTCTTTATATCATGTTGCATTTGTCAGGCAAAAAGATGATATTAACAAGAATGTGACATGAACAGAAACATGTTTTTCCACTTAATCTAGTGCATTTCCAATTCCCATAACTAAAAGTAAGCTATTCAATGTACATATGAAGATGTTTCAATTTATAGATAAAATTTTAATTAAAATCATTTTTGGGGTATTTTTTATTTTCCATGCAACATTTTGTACAAGTTGTATCTGAAATCAATGGAAATGACATCATTTTCTGGATATTTTATGTGAGTGGTTAAAAAAAACCCATGATATTAAGAGGAATTCACCTCAAAATACATGATATTAACCAAATAAAATTACATAGATTATATAGAGAGAAAAATGGTGCTTGGGAAAAACATGATATAAAGAGGAATGTGAAATTAACAGGAGTGATATTAAGTGGTTTCCACTGTAGTCAATACTGATCAAGTTCAATGTCAAATTCTACAATTGAGCTGATAATGGATCCTCCTTAATGTCAAACTCAGTCAGAACCTATCTCATCACACTCCAAACTCCTGCTCTTTGATTAATTATCCACTTCAAGTCGAAGTCAAACTTTTCAACACTCATGATATTAAATGAAAATTTCTACTTATAAATAAGCTTATATTTAGAGAATTTCTCGATCCTCAAAGCCAAACTCCACCCTTACTTAAAAACTTATCCTTAACAGCAAACTTGACATATATACGGGAATTAAACAGTCAATTAATGAGGATTGTTTAGAAAATCCAAGATTAGAGTTACAAAGGTCCCAGGTTTGAACCTGAGTCTAGCCAAGCATGTTCCCCATCCTTGTCACCAACCCTTGTCTCAAGTACTCGACATACATGTTTATCACATCCTCGATATCCAGCGGTTGCACTCACCTACGCTCTCTACACCTCTGGAATATGTCATCTACACCCCAGGAATATGTCATGTCAAAACTCAAGGCGGCAAGGCAAATGATCATGTGGTCACATATAATGGTAAAAATTGACAAGCTTTGAAAAAGTTGGTTGTGGCTTAAAAAGACAGGCATCTCCTTAGCGATTTGTCAGATTTTTTTTTACCTGAGTGCACGTGTGCCTTTAGTTTTGCCATGTGGGCATAGGTGAGAGTAATTCCTGGATATCGAGGATGGATACTAGGTAAGGGGATACCTGAACCTAGATTGTAAATAGTCCTGACTTCAGAGGCCAAGACCTAGATATAGTAGCGAGAAATGTAATGATCGAAACCGGGCCAGGTTGATTTCAGGCAAGGTAGCACAATTGATAGAGTATCTATCTAGAGTTGAGAGGTTCCAGGTTCAAATTTAGATCTTAAGCTATGTATTTCTCCTCTCCTGTTACATAAACAGGTTTACCTTACTTTTTATTGTAAGCCTCTACATCTAAGCTTGCGTTACCAGTGGCGTAGCTTTTGAACATGCTTGAGCATGCCAAAAAAAACAATGGTGTGATAATTTTCCGTCAGCTTCTCGGGGGTTTCTCCCCTCAGACCCCCTCAGGGCTTTGTCCCCTGACCCCATGCATACACACCCCTTTACATCTAGGTACGCCAATGGTTACTGATCATTCTCAATATCAAATTTTATGCCTGTGCTCTTTATACCTATATTATGTGTCAATGCTTCACTTATGGACAACTTATTAACAAATATTACATTCCAGAAACTAGACAGTGAACTAGAACAAAAGCTTTCCCGTCCAAGCAAACAATACCCGGACAAAAACGTATGACTTCAAAGTACAAAACTTTGTTGGTGAGCGACCTCATGTTTTTGAAACCACCAATTGAACATGTTCATGGTTTTAATTAATTGTGACAATATTTATTTAGCAAAGGTAGATAGACAGCCTGAAGGGAAACAGCTTGGAGAGACCAGAACGGCTTATTTCTAATTCAAGTGGATATGATTTCACAATGAACAACTTGTTTGTAAAAGCATAATCAGCTTAATACACCAAGAATCATTAATATATATTTCTTTATGCAGCACAGCTAAAAACAAAATTGTTTATTCTCAATGATCATTGAACAGGTATTATAACACTATGATAAGAAAAAAATAAATAAAAGAAGAATGAAAAGAAAAAAACAATTAATATACTGTATCAGTGAATTAAACTAATTCAGCTTAAAAAGCTAAACAGACTTAAACAGCACAATGATTTTGATTTCTGATATAATGAATTCTGTGGTAAACGAGGTCATTTACTGATTGCCAATTTGCCAGTAGAGATAAATTTAGTAAAAAGATTCACCTTCTGGATTTAAATATCCCATATTAAAATTGTTGTTGACTCAATCATGTTCAAATGATATAATTTTTCTTCCAACTGACTACAATTAATGTCACTTAATTACACCTAAAGATTTCCCTTGCCATTTCTGCCCTATTTTCCCAAACAAAAATATCTTCCATTAAAACTGAAATTCAATTCATAAATAAGGTTTCAAAAATTAATTAATTGCTTTGTTAGACAGAAATGAAATTCATCAACCATTAATTTCTGTCTCTTTAGCTGACAACATCAAATAAAAAAATAGTAAAGTACTACAAAGGCTGCAAGTCATTAATTTTTGAAACATTAATTAAAAGCAAAAAAGCTATATGATTCTTAGACACAAGTAATTTAGTAATTGATTCATTTGGAACTCCTCTATATTTATTATTGCTGCAACCTATATTTATGCCACTGGAGACCTTGACTATAATTGCCATTTAAACCTAAAAGTTAAATGAATGTAGAGAATTGGTCAAAACATTCTAAATTGGGTACACAGGGTAGTCAAGGGTTAACCTAGAGGAGTAACGAGTAAAAAAAAGTGGTACACATGAGTGTCAAGGGATAACCTAGAGGAGTAACGAGTTATATACAGGTATATAGTGTAATCAATGGATAACCAAGAGGAGTAACGAGTAAAAAAAAGCAATGTAACAATATATTTGAAGTAAATATTATGAGTTCACCCATGTGAATGTGATTTGTAATGTGAAAGCGGAAATGTTTGTTCATGGAAATGTTGTGACACTCTAATTTGATTGCTGTATAGAAAATTTTATCTCAGCAAAAATATGTACGATGACAGTATTTGAAATCTATATATTCATGAGTAGATATTTTTGTATTCATGTTAATTTACTCATCGCTAAAATTGGGATCATTTCCATACCAATTAAATTTTTCTCTTATATACAGTAAGTTTAATGTTTATCGCTAACTATAAACTCAAATAATTTCTGTACTTTTTTTTAATTTATTGGAAATTTGACATGGAAATCAATAATGGTGCCCCCTCTCATCATGTACCCACGCCTGGTTCTTTCAAGCAATCTTATTACAACAAATACGTTATATGAACAGCCAGCTGTCTGCAAACATGATAAAAGAAGCCAAAACACATTGAACTTTAATTATTTACACAGTCCTTCAAAACAGAAATACTGTATTATGTAATCATGTAAAAAGTGAACTAAAAGGTTTCGTCTTACTAAACACTCGAAACGGAGATGAAGCAGGAAATATACAGATTGATTCTAAATCTAATGGCCGACCTTATATACGCGCGGCTATATGAATTCTCCCAAGGTTTTTCTTTCGGTGACATTAACACGTGAAATCTCAACTCCATGAATAAAATATTCTAGGAGAAAACAAGAAACAATGACCATGCAGGCCACACATTCTTTTGTCCTAGGTACAGGGCACTGACCGCAAAGAGAAGCAATGTATTCAAAGGCCCAATATATGTAACTTTTGGCAAAACTTGAAACGAAAATCAAGCCAAGAAATAACTTATTATATTTATGAATTTAGTTAAGATTAACTGATATCAGCAATATTCAAGATGAATTCTTACTCGGTTACTGGTACAGCAGCAGTTGAAACACAGTATTTGTAAACATGCGTCCATCTTAACCTTTATTCTACCTTCGGCTTGTTAAAGTGAGCCCCACCTGAGTTATTTTCAATTCTTTTGATTTTTTTGTCAAGAGTTTCTTGTTAGTTACCGCTCAGGTTTACTTCCTTTTAGGCTTATTTTTGCATGGTTATCAACTGGATTTTTTTCTCATAATTTTTCAGAATCTCGAAAAATCTCCTGAAGTTACGTATATTGGGCCTTTAATGACATTCTCTGGATCTAAACACATGTATATGGTAAACTGATGCTATTTTTTGAATTAGTAAGTACAGTACATGTAGGATACATCACTTTATATAAAAGACAATATCAACAATACTGAAACAAAATTGACAAAAAACTCGTACAAAATAAACATGCATATATATAGTAAATGACATGTATGTGTAATTTAACACTGGGTCTAGTGTACGGTTTCATATTGATTTTCTAGCCTACTAGTAATGAAATACCATTTTCACACTCATTACTAATAGATTTCGGTACATTTTAACATATTGTTGTTAATGAAATATGAAATAGATGGAACGTTAATTAGTTGAGATGTTTGTCTGCCCACAATCATCAGAGTCAATTATCGTTTGTCACTTTTATCCCCTGGTATGCTATAGAGACCTAAGCATAAAGCCACTAACAAGTGAACTGTACATATAGACCTAAGGTATAGCTATTACATTTTGTATTACAGATATCTGAAGGAGAGAATCTAAAGCTCTCCATCCCCCCCCCCCAAAAAACCAACTAAAATCTTTAAAAGATTTAACTTGAAACTGAATTTTATCCTGTAAAGTTTAATGATATACTTAAAAATAACACAAAATAAAATGTGTTTTGATTTCTCTTGATCAAAGTCTGAAGTCAAAAGAATGAAGATTGTTTTGGCAAATCAATAAGGTTTTAATTGGTGGGCCCATCTTCTTTGCCTGCAAAAAAGGTTGGGTGCCCTTATTAGGTGGAATATGGTAATAATTTGTTAAGGGTTTATCACCCGCAGGATACAGTCATAGATCTATAGAAAGACACATAGGGGAGTCACCAATGTAAGTATGGGGAAAGGGAGTGAGAGATGGAAACAAACAGGCTCCAGTTTCATCAACGTTCCTTAACTTAAAGACATTCCTTGATTTAAAAATCTCCATAGGAAAGAAAGCATTACAGAATTTAAGGGGAAAATCCTTAGTTAAGGAACTTTCCTTAAATTCTGTAATGCTTTCCTATGGCGATTTTTAAGTTAAGGAGTTTCCTTAATATAAGTTAAGGAATGTTGATGAAAACGGGGCCAGATAGACCCAAAATGTTCCAATTAGAGGTAGCAGATAAATAGCCCCCAGTATGTCTGCGTTCAATGTCCCGGAAGTAGATTCACCCCTGAAGACACATATTTCATCTCTTCAGATTCAAAGGTTGAAATACATTTATAAGTTTCGAATGGGATTATTTCTAAATTCCTCAAACCTGCGAAGGGGATACTTCTAATAAAAGTAACAAAACATGTCTATAGTATTTGGCGAATATCGCACTGCAGATTATCTGGTAATAAACACTTGCGAACACTACACACAACAATTCACAAGTTACGAAATAATAGCGTAAAAAGCCATTGTAAGTTATGCAAATAGAATGAGATTTTTTGCAAAAAAGCAAGAGGTAGCAAATTCTACTGATTTCAGAAATCAAAATCGTATTATGTATCCAGGTGAAAAATACGAGTCTCCAACAAAATGGGAAGGGAATTTAGGCTAGGTAAATATTGAAAGGCTAGTAAATGACGTCTGCTCATCAAAACAGGAACATTTGTTCGACTCTGATGTGTAACATTACTCAACTGCCTCACTTTGATCACTGAGAATGTTACAACAACTTTACGAATCAAAATTGACCATTACTGAATTCATACATGCAAAGAGTACATAACACACACAAAAAAACCACTCAAGGGATATATTCAAACACACAACATTGAAAAAAGTTGATGATTAGTGAAAGGTTGAAATGTTACTTTGGATGAATAAATGAAACATTTGTAAAAAAAAATCCAATGTGATATGGGAGTCACAGCTGCGAAAGCTGTAAAGGACACAACATGTAAAAGTGGTTAGTGGGAGTATAAGACTACACGACAGGTGAGCACAGCGCTAGACATAGCAGAGCAGTAAACAAGGTACCGTGGGCGTCCCTGTAATACGCATGTGTTACACTCCGGAACCTTTCTTGTCCTGCTGTGTCCCAAATCTGTAACAACAAATGTCAAGGTCATCAGCAAAATAGGTCATACAAAATCAAGTATACACCTCATATAATGGACATCTGGGTTAAACTGACTCTTTGTATTGATGCAGTGTTACATGTCAAAAACAAACACTCTCAGGAACAAGTTTTAGATTTCCTTTAGATTTTGTTAGAATTTCAAATTATGTAAGAATCTAATTAAATAGGTCAGGTTTAATTCAGCTGTCCATTATATATAGGCTATACTTTATAAAGGTTTGATAAGAACAGTCGCCATGGTGACATACCATTAGCATCACGATAGTAAGCTCGTGTTATACTTCGAAAACGTTCTTGTCCCGCTGTGTCCCAAATCTGAAAACAGAACACCACAGTTAGGGAAAACGGCCTCACATTGTTATAAACCACAAAATAGAAACTACGCTTTATATTCCCCAAACATAGCATTTTGTTCTGTGTTTATACATGTACTTTAATCAATTTGACATTAAAATTGCAGTCTGCACAGCAAACCTCTAGATCCCTACGACCATAAAGATTCCTATTAAAACACCATTAAGCTGGAACATATTTCGTGTAGATGAAAGAGTTTCCACCATATTGTTACGTAAAACTGTCCAACAGCAAATAAAATAAATCTAACAACATCAGGATGGCAGGAACAGAGGATTCACTGATATCTCGACCCAAAACTTCAAAATGTCTGTTGTCTGGTAACAGAATATCTCTTTATGTCCTTTGGGGATCTCATAGATTTTGAAAACCTGCTGTATCTATTTGTAATGGTACTTCAAAAAATTTTGAAAATAATGTAAAAACCATTGTGAAAATACTGTATACACTTCATTCATACATAATGTATGTTTTCCAGAATGTCCGCTTTAAACATAATAAATAATTCAAAACTTTTGACTGCATTAATATTAGGCATTGTTTGATTGATTGCAATTTGGCTCAGTGTCTTGGATCTCCAACAACAAGGATCCTCATTCCACTTTCAGAAATTGCAACTCAATATTTGCTACTTATTTTTCCAATATCACTTGAACTGTGACTCTAACAAATCATTTATAAGAAGAAAGCAAAACCTTGTAAACAAAACATAGTCAACAACAGTGTTCTCAGAGAAAACAAATTGTAATGAGACTAGACTTTAATGGTCCAACTTTGTTACAGCTGTATCCAAATGGAAGTTAAAGGGAGGCAACTGTATATAGGGAAGGGAGGTAACTCTATACAGGAAAGGGAGGTAACTGTATAAGGAAGGCAGGTTAACTTTATATATGGAAGGCAGATAACTGTATATAGGGAAGGCAGGTAACTTTATATAGGAAAGGGAGGTAACTGTATATAGGGAAGGCAGGTAACTTTATATAGGAAAGGGAGGTAACTGTATATAGGGAAGGCAGGCAACTTTATATAGGGAAGGGAGGTCACTTTATATAGGGAAGGTAGGTAACTGTATATAGGGAAGGCAGGCAACTTTATATAGGGAAGGAAAGTAACTGTATATAGGGAAGGGAGGTCACTTTATATAGGTAAAGGAGGTAACTGAATATAGGGAAGGCAGGCAACTTTATATAGGAAAGGGAGGTAACTGTATATAGGGAAGGCAGGTAACTTTATATAGGAAAGGGAGGTAACTGTATATAGGGAAGGCAGGCAACTTTATATAGGGAAGGGAGGTCACTTTATATAGGGAAGGTAGGTAACTGTATATAGGGAAGGCAAGCAACTTTATATATATATAGGGAAGGGAGGTCACTTTATATAGGAAAGGGAGGTAACTGTATATAGGGAAGGCAGGTAACTTTATATAGGAAAGGGAGGTAACTGTATATAGGGAAGGCAGGCAACTTTGTGTAGGGAAGGGAGGTCACTTTATATAGGGAAGGTAGGTAACTGTATATAGGGAAGGCAGGCAACTTTATATAGGGAAGGGAGGTCACTTTATATAGGTAAAGGAGGTAACTGAATATAGGGAAGGCAGGTAACTTTATATAGGAAAGGGAGGTAACTGTATATAGGGAAGGCAGGTAACTTTATATAGGAAAGGGAGGTAACTGTATATAGGGAAGGCAGGCAACTTTATATAGGGAAGGGAGGTCACTTTATATAGGGAAGGTAGGTAGCTGTATATAGGGAAGGCAGACAACTTTATATAGGGAAGGGAGGTCACTTTATATAGGTAAAGGAGGTAGCTTTATATTGGGAAGGGAGGTAAATGGATATAGGGAAAAGAGTTAACTATATATAGGGAAGGAAAGTAACTGTATATAGGGAAGGTAGGTAACTTTATATAGGGAAGGGATTTAATTATATTTAGAAAAGGGAGGTAACTTTATATAGGAAAGGGAGGTAGCTGGATATAGGGAACAGAGGTATAACTATATTTGGGAAGGAAAGTAACTGTATATCGGAAAGGAAGGTAACCGAGTATAAGAGAAACATACAGTGCAGTGTTATATCCAGTTAATAGCTTTAGCATTGTAAGTGACATGCAAGATTTTAGTGGTGGAAGAAAGTCAACGTTCCTCGAGAAAAACCATTGACCAACGGTCAGTATCTGGTGAATCTCGCACATAGGCCTCAAAACTCACGACCCCGAGGTAGAGGGCTTGTGTTAGCAGAATGTCAGACACCTTAACCCCTTGGCCCCCATAGAGCAGTGGTACGGGGATCTTTAAGTCAAGCTGATGTGAACATGAAAATAATGAAATCAGTAGATCCACTTTGCCGAAGCTTTACAAATTATTTCCCGTACAAGTATCAGCCCTCACTCACATGTACTTTAGGTCGTTTTCCTTTGCCGCATTACTTTGTCGTTAATGTATTGGCTTCCAGCCCACATGTTTACTGATGGTGAAATGTCACTGCTGACGACAAGCAAAGACTTTCATGTAAAAGACGAGGTTTCATGACAGTCTAAGTAATTAGCAATTATTTAAAAAATTGTTCTAATGATTCGTGTTGAATGTTGATGTTTGAGTGTGTTATTGACAGCAGTCCTATGGGGGACTCAGCATTGTCTCATACAAAACAGTTTAAAACAATTGTCTGCCTGTTTTTATATTGCTTACAATAATTATGTACATCTTAGTCTCATTGAGAAATATTTTGTATCCTTGTGTGATATGAAGATGGTGATTGAGATTGAAGAATCGGTTCTCACTTTGAGGACTTAACATTTATTTGGATGGGACCAAGATTTACATAACGGGTGTTGTCAATGAAGCAAAAGACTTAATTTTTTGGAACACCTGGTCTTATTTGATTGCGGGTTCAGATTATGTTTTTTTGGACACTTCAGTATTATCTGATTTTTTTATAGCATACAAATTTTTCCTCCTAAAAGATATGTCTAATTTTGTTGTCATTTCATGGAACAGTGAGGATGATGCAGTGTTTGCCACTATAAAATATGTACTGATGAACTGTAAGCATCAAGGTCACTAACAGAAATTGGAAATTTTGATAGACATCTTTTTTATAAAAAATCTCATGAGAATTAATGAGTTATCCATTACAATTGTAACATTTTCAAAGCAGCTGACTCTTAATACATTGTAAAATCAAATCTCTATAAATGTATTAGAATCAATGACATAGTAATTAATTGTAGTCTATATAATATATTACAGTGTATAACAATCTGATAAAAAAATAATCTTTCAGCAGTTTTCGTGTATTAAAAAGACATCACAAGAAAATATTTTAAAGTATACACCTACGTCATTACAAAAATATCTTTTAAAACATTTTTACAAATGTGTTATATTAAGAAAAGCAATTACATTTCTAAACTGCTATTCCAGGTGTTTTCCAGGTGTATGAGCAGACACTTAAACATATATACTAGAGAAGGTGAATCAGCCTATGTATATAAATGTATTTGTAAGATACACAACCATATTAAGCCGCTACTTGAGTGTAAAAATATCTAGTATACTAAGAAATGTGACATTTAAAATGCTATTTTACAGGTATCGGACGTGATCGGCGAGCTGTACCTAGTGTGGGTGGCTATATTTAACAGGTATCGGACGTTACGGCGAGCCCTACCTGGTATGGGCGGCTATATAATTGGGTGTACCAGTACAGGTAAAATTAAGGATCAGCACAGCTTTTCACGCTAAGCCAAGTGTAAACAGCCAACTTCGTGTCCTGGGGACTATCCTTACTTGAAATTTCATTAATTTGATACCGAACAAATATTTAACAAATTTGACAATTTTAGCCATCTGTTTGAGGTAACTAGTCTGTGTTAGAGTATATGATATTATTGATTGACGTTATATCAGATATATACATGGAAGTAACTTAACATTTTCTATTAATCTATATGACAGTGTCATTTCTTATCTATGAACAAGAAAATATGTGATCAAACACAGGCCTTAAAGATGTCACACACAGCAATATTGACTCAAACGGTGTATACTGTACATATATCACGAGTGTATCTACATCATTATATAAGCTAGTGATCAAATCACAGGCACTTACCCGGTAAGCTGTAACGCCTTAATTCATTCACCCCTGAAGACACATTTAAACTCTTCCACCTCAAAAACTGGAATGGTTCATTATGAAATTTCAGGTGTGAATGCCATTACGGATACATGTCCTGTTTCCACTTTACTTTATCACACATATATTACTCCACATTAATTAAAATTAAAATTGCCAAAACATTTTATTAATTATATTACTTATAGGGCTAGGCGGTTTTACCGGTACACCGTGGTATAACGTTTTGATGGTACGTACCGTGGTACATTAGTCCTGTACCCGTTTTTTGGGAACTTTCATTTAACTTACAAAAGAACTATTTGTTACATAGATCAATTGGAATTCCAATATGGTTTAATTATAATTTCCAATAAATTTGCTGATAAACTAGGACAGACATAGTTTCAGTCAAACAATATTAGAGGATAACACAACGAGAAACTGATGACAGGCCTCCTGTTGATTTGCTTCAGAACAAAAACAGCCAGAGACCTTTAGCTAGCTCAAACATTCAATCAAGGTGGTATTTGCCTAAATACCTTGGTATACCGTGGTACTTTTGATTGTGTGGTACCCAGCTCTAATTACTTATTTGATTAGGGTGATAAGTGGATAGAGCACTTGCCTTTCACCAAGGGGGCGAGGGTTTGATTCCCCAACTGGGCGTGAAAAGATATGGAGTCACCGTTTTCCACTCACAATAAGACCATACACATGCTACCGTAACACCCTGGCCGACATCAGTGTTGTTTTGTAATTATTGTAACTTAAATAAAGTTTATATATATCTATTTTCATTTATTCCACTTAATTTAGGTTTTTTAAAGATTTATTTGTAGTTAAACACTAAACAGGGCCAGGATAAATCAAGTTTACAGAACTGTTGGTTAAAGCATCTGAGTTTGATGATCTGAAGTCCGGTCTCTCGGATTGAATCCTGGGTTAACCTAGGTAAAATGTTTCTGAGAGCATACAGTTGCAGCTACATGTATAGTAATTCTTTAAAAGTACCCTTAACATTTTACATTTACTGTCTTTCATTAAACTTGTGAAAGTTATGATACTTGTTTTGGAAAATATTATCAAAGCCATGTATATATATCGCCACACAGGAAAAACATAATTTGGAAAGCACAGCGACATGCATTGACCTACATGGGAGACAGATAAGCCAGGTGGCACAGGACTGGTATGTAATTAGCACCTCATCAGGTATCTCCTGCTAATTCCTCAATATTGATTATTGATTGTTTATCTATGTGTACGTAATAGGACGAGGAAAAGTGATAAAGATGGTGCTGCTGTCACTGGGGCTCGAACCCACAACCCTTGGCTCTCCAGCACGATTCTCTACCGCTCTACCAACTGAACTAAAGGGAAATTCCTAACAGCTCAGGCTTGTAAAGCAACCTAATCAATGCACATCTTTAACATATGTACTTGTAAACAATTTGAACATGGTTAGTTGTATTTCACACATACACATACCTTATTCTATTTCTAATTAACACTATAACATCAGCTACATGTATACCTGTGAAATAAACCTGATCACCATTGATATCTCTACATAATGTTAACTGTTACAGGGAAATCTCTAAATGATGTTAACATATCACATGATCTATCTAGGGATGTTGATTTTACGAAATAAACAATTATTATATGTATTATGACAAGAATTACGCGTAATTGTATGTCTCGCCTTTCCCGCTTTGCCTGTAATATTTAAGTCCCAACGTAAAAATTAGTATGAAAAGATACATACAGCAAGATTATATCTGTAACATAGCCAAGTTTCAATTTAATTACATATCAATAACACTATAAATAGTGGATACTAACGTAAATTCTCAAAATTCCCATGTTTTTACCCCAAAATTTCCTCCAATTTTCAGTAAGGTCTTCAGTATGATAATATTAGTAACTACAATAAGTTTCAATTGAATCCGATATCAGTCACACTATAAAAAGTGGACTTTAACGCAAATTCTCAAAATTCCCATGTTTTTGCCCCAAAATGATATCAGTAACTACTGTAAGTTTTAATTGAATCTGATATCAGTGATACTATAAAAAGTGGACTTTAATGCAAATTCTCAAAATTCCCATGTTTTTGACCAAAAACAGCAAAACCTGTATATAAATTTCCTCCAAATTTCACTAAGATGTTCAGTATGATGATTTTAGTAACTACTTGAAGTTTCAATTCAATCGGATATCTGTAACAATATAAAAAGTGGACTTTAACACAAATTCTCAAAATTCCCATGTTTTTGCCCCAAAACACCAAAACCTGTAACACGATTTCATTTAAATTTAGGTAAGGTATTAAGTATTATAGTTTGAACGACGTGACCAACTTTCAATGCAATTGGATAATTATAACACTGTGAAAAGTGGACTTTAACGCAAATGTTGACGCCGCCGCCGCCGCCAGTAAAGTAACACCCAAGTCTCGCTTTCTCGACTATTGTCGCGGCGAGACAATAAAATGATCATTAAAACCTACAAGAAATTGTTATGTTATATTTCTAATCAACCCAAAAAAAAAGATTTTATTGAGAGCTCACTTACAAAGAAGTGGCCGCTCTGAAAACGAAATGCATGAACTTAGCACAGGTTCGCCTGTATAATTCTGATAGTGTTGAGTAAAATATAAATCCTCACAAATTTCAGCTATAGAGGTGTCGTGAAGAAAGTGCTATAGATTCAGGAATTCATAAGTTCATAAGAGTACAGAACTACAATTTTATGCAAAATTTGGCGATACATGTATTGTAAAAAGTACTTCAATAAATTTTCCCTTTAAGATATAGAGGATCTTACACGAGTGTCGATGTAATATGGGATTTATTAAACAAGTTCAATAATTTAATATGTCACGAGCCTTAAGGCTAGTGTAAGATTCCATTTATCACATAACTAATATTCATGAGAAAATACACTTAAACACTCAAATTTTTTCTCTATAAGACAGGCCAATGGTACGATTTTCACTACCGAGACAATCATGTGATATCATAAAGACGAATGATGAATGAATTGAGAAAGAAGAAATGTGCATAAAGTTTCCACTACAAAGTCAATTTTCATGACATAATGGAAACCGTTTTTGAGTAAAAAAATTGCTTCTTCAAAGAAGTAAAAATTTTTTCTCAGATTTTTCTGCCCTAAAACAGGATCCGTATACCAGCTGCGCGTAGGTCGGTTTAACAGGATCTCTTTAGCACTGTGACGTAAAATGTTGTTTTAACAGGATCCGTATTGCGCTGTCACGAAATCGTTTTAATAGGATCTGTATAACCACTGTGACGTAAGTCGTTTTAACAGGATCTCAAATTCTTTCTCATCTCTTACACAATCACTGTTTCATTCCATACAAGGCTAGAATTAAACAAAGAATCATGGCAACTGGCAATTTATATGATCCACTCAGATTTTAAAAAGTGTATTTACTATTGAGTACAAACTTACCTAAACTTTCGATTCTGGATAAGAGGACTGAGGTTTAAAGTGTTAAATAAATGTACATTTGTATACAGCATGAAACACTGTACTGCCACTATCTATATACAGCTACGGGCACTTTCCACTCCGAGTGACATATATATATCGACAGTGGTAGTCTGGATCCTGGTAATTATAGGTAAATATACATGTACTGAAAAATAGCATCTCAGTTGAGGCATATATAAAATACATATCGAGGACATTATTAAGTTTCTTGTGACGAGCAAGTGTGTGGAGTGAATATTTTGATATTTTTCAAGAAAGTCTAGCATGAAAAAAAAAAAAAATGATACAATTAGTGAAATTCTGAATGTGACATCTGATAATATTTCTGTTAAAGACATTTACAACAGCTTTTGCAAAAATTTAACATTGAGCAATACTTCTATATACACTGCTCAGTGAAAAGTCTAGGGATTACATGGTTTGATTTATACAAATGGTCAACAGTGTTTCTGTGGTACAGAATGTGATACTTTGATAGTACATACAGAATGTGATACTTTGATAGTACATACAGAATTTGATACTTTGATAGTACATACAGAATGTGATACTTTGATAATACATACAGAATGTGATACTTTGATAGTGCATACAGAATGTGATACTTTGATAGTACATACAGAATGTGATACTTTGATAGTACTTACAGAATGTGATACTTTGATAGTACTTACAGAATGTGATACTTTGATAGTACATACAGAATGTGATACTTTGATAGTACATACAGAATGCGATACTTTGATAGTACATACAGAATGCGATACTTTGATAGTACATACAGAATGTGATACTTTGATAGTACATACAGAATGTGATACTTTGATAGTACATACAGAATGCGATACTTTGATAGTACTTACAGAATGTGATACTTTGATAGTGCATACAGAATGTGATACTTTGATAGTACTTACAGAATGTGATACTTTGATAGTACATACAGAATGTGATACTTTGATAGTACATACAGAATGCGATACTTTGATAGTACATACAGAATGTGATACTTTGATAATACATACAGAATGCGATACTTTGATAGTACATACAGAATGCGATACTTTGATAGTACATACAGAATGTGATACTTTGATAGTACATACAGAATGCGATACTTTGATAGTACATACAGAATGCGATACTTTGATAGTACATACAGAATGCGATACTTTGATAGTACATACAGAATGTGATACTTTGATAGTACATACAGAGTGCGATACTTTGATAGTACTTACAGAATGTGATACTTTGATAGTACATACAGAATGCGATACTTTGATAGTACATACAGAATGCGATACTTTGATAGTACATACAGAATGTGATACTTTGATAGTACATACAGAATGTGATACTTTGATAGTACATACAGAATGTGATACTTTGATAGTACTTACAGAATGTGATACTTTGATAGTACATACAGAATGTGATACTTTGATAGTGCATACAGAATGTGATACTTTGATAGTACATACAGAATGTGATACTTTGATAGTGCATACAGAATGCGATACTTTGATAGTACATACAGAATGCGATACTTTGATAGTACATACAGAATGTGATACTTTGATAGTACATACAGAATGTGATACTTTGATAGTACACACAGAATGCGATACTTTGATAGTACATACAGAATGTGATACTTTGATAGTACATACAGAATGTGATACTTTGATAGTACACACAGAATGCGATACTTTGATAGTACATACAGAATGTGATACTTTGATAGTACATACAGAATGTGATACTTTGATAGTACACACAGAATGCGATACTTTGATAGTACATACAGAATGTGATACTTTGATAGTACATGTACATTTGTAGTAGTAACCTTGAACTTTGGAATTTGGAAATAAAATCCTAGGCAAGGACTTTCCTTATAGGGAATTAGTGTATGCGCTTGGGTGTTTCATTCAACAGGAACTTGTGTGCAATTCTCTATTTATATATTGTGTAACATTGACCTTTGACCTTATGACCTGGAAAGTAGTCCTAAAATAATTATTCTGAGTGTTATATAGGCCAGATCAACATAAACAGGTTATAGCATGACTGATCCAACCTCAAGGTAGCAGTGACCTTGACATTTGACATAGACCTGTTATCCCAAATCTACATAAAGGTTTCACCAGACATGTACCAGGTATATGACAAAACATGAATTATTGCATGGAAGCTTATTTTCGGTTTAATGTACCAGTAACCTTGACCTTTGACCTCTCAATTTGAAAGAAAACTTAAATATTTTTCATATGGTTGCAATAATATGGAGTTAAAACTGCATTCATAGTAATGACAGTGACCTTGACTTTTGACCTTTGTTACTAAGACTTCAAAAGTGATCAAAAGCAAGCCATGGAGTGACATGAAACACTCTATAAGGTTTAATTAAGTAGTTTTAAGTAGGTTTGACCCACAGAACTCTAAGTTACTAAGCACAGAATCAGCTGCTGAAGCAATGAGGACAAACAGATATAGCGAGATGGATTACCCTTGGTAGATGCACAGACAAGAAGCTAAGAAGCTGTTTGTGCCTGGAGACACATGTTTTTCAGCAGAAAAAAATATTCAAATCAAATGGAAATGAAAATGAAGTCAAGTAAGCTGTATTTATGAAACTCCTCTGTAACGGCCTGTTTCATTGAAAAACTGACATTCTATAATTAATCCTTCATTTGTCACAAAGTCTATATGACACATCTCATATACATTCCTACAGATTATTGAACATGTTTCACGATCAGATTAGTAGTTTGCTGCAGATACTGTATATAAACCCTAATGGGTATATATAATGCATGTAATAGCTAACCCTGGCTGTACATAACAGATCCTTAGTGAAGTTATACAGATTTCGCCACCATTTACATGGCCCTGGGTTAAAGACCAGCTGTGGCCGTCTGACCCTCAGCTGTGACCGACCGATACGGAGGCTGGCAGCCTACAACAATGGCCGTGCTGTTACTCAACAATCACACACCTACTACTTTTACTCATACGTGATGTAGAATAGATTTCTGTATATCCTAACTGAAAAAAAATATCCCAATCATAATAGTGTATGGATCAGAAACGGAAGGGTGAAGTTACATGGACAGGGATTTGAGAAGATTAAAAAAACATCGACTTCAAAATACTACAATATGCTGGTATGACAGGGCTATTATATAAGCGTATATTTCTCTGAATGGAATATAAAAGTGTGACTTTTGACATTAACTCAATACATTTGAGAAACGATTTTCTATGCAGGTACATAATTGATGAATGAAGAACCCAAGTATCATTGCCTCTATCCCTACATCTTGCTGCCATTCAAGAACAAAATCCACAATTTTGATATAACACTTTTTAACATTTCCACCTATGAATAGAATTTGATTCTAGGACTTCTTGTTATGAAGAAGAAGATTGTTAAAAAAGAACTGTTTTTTTCGCACTGTCACTCAGGGACCTGGGGGCGTGAGCTAACTAACTTTTGATTTGCCTTTGACCAGGGACGCTTCTTTTCAAATCTGTTTGAAATCAATTCCGTGTTTTTGAGAAGGAGTTGAAAATCTGAATTACAGCCATATTGTACATGACAATGGAAAGCGACACGATGTCTCGGGTGACTTTTAAATTGTCTCCCTTTACAACATCAAGCTTCAGTCCATGTAATTATTCTGTAAATTTAATTACAACATATTCCCTTAGAAGAAGATATTGAAAGTACAAATCAGTCCCGGAGAACACGATATTGAATGTTAGGCCCCATCATACTGGTAAACTCACACGCACTTTGGGTCACATGACCTAACTTCGGGACACACTTACCTGTAATTTCACCTTTGTACCATCAACATCAACAACTTTATTCTGGAAACGGAAAAAAAGTAAGATATTAGTTGATGATTTCAAACAAAATTGTTTCATCAAACACAGTTTATCATCACACAAATATTTAATTAGTTTCTTTCATTAGTTTCTTTTGGTTTGCACGATTTTAATGTCAACAATATAAACAGCAATTAACATCTATTTTAAGAAAATAGATCAATATGAAAACACAGTTTTATTATCAAAATATTGTACTATATAATACATCGACATCGAGGTGACACTCTTTGCTTGAATTGACATCTCGCAAAATCAGTTTCTTGATTTTCAGTTTATGATCAACACAATCTTTGCCTTCATAAAAGGACATCTAAAATAATATTATACTGTAACAAATATTCATGATATAAGAAATAAATTACCGATAGCTATTGATCTGTAATATAAT
This sequence comes from Mimachlamys varia, assembly GCA_947623455.1. Lineage (NCBI taxonomy): Eukaryota > Metazoa > Mollusca > Bivalvia > Pectinida > Pectinidae > Mimachlamys > Mimachlamys varia. The sequence goes on from OX392527.1 coordinate 50,394,302, forward strand.
GTGTTGTTCATGATGCAATACTGCCAAAGGTAAATACCATATTCACAACCACATAGACGGTTTGCTGTTTACCAGTACTGTACATGTTTGAATGCAGTGAAAAACATGGTATATTGTCAGTTTCAATGTCATTTTGGCAATAAAATGAGTGAGATGTTAAAAAGGAATTACATCAGTACTGGGCACTCAGGAAAATATCTACTTTGTATATCCGACAATAAGCCCGTGCCTGATAATAAGCCCCCTCGTATAAAATACAGTTCAGTAGAAATGTCATCAAATGCTACTTCAGTGTTGCAGTCCAATCATGAGTTAGTCCCTTTAAGCAATGAATGTTTTATCAAATGTTCTTACAGTCCTATAACTTTAACAAGAACGAGTTGGTGTGGCTTGTGTATAGTGTTAAATACAGTCTCTGTCACTCAGTTGAAAGAGCATGCTTCTTTGGCTCAGTTGGTTAAGAGCTGTAGATTATCACGCTGGAGACCTGGGTTTGATTCCTCATTGGGACTTACAGGAATGTTTTTCCCTGTTCTATTACAAAACACATATTTCTATTGATGACAAACATAATTATTAAAGCCTTAAAGGTGGCTTTATATAAGTTTGTTAGAATTATTGTGTATTACAGGACTGTAACAACATTTGATAAAAAAGTTCATTACTTATAGTTACATTTTGATAGAATTATTAAGCTTTATTTGATTATTTCAAACAGTTTTTGAACAGCAAATCAAGTGAAGACAACAATGAAATTGATGACGTCACAATAACAAATGTTATAAGTGTTATAACAACATTAGCCTTTACAATGCATTGCAATGGAAGGATCACAGAGCAAATGTAAATAAACCAGGTATTGCAGTGAATGCAATATAAGCCCTTCTCCAACCATGAGTAAGTCTCTGTGTATTAGTCCACAAGGGTTATTGAATGAAAACTACAGTAATAGGCCCTTCACAATCAAATCCTCTTTGAACTGTAAGGTCAAAATCATTTCAGATTAAACTGAATTTTAATATTCCTGACATTATATATCATCAAATGTAAAATAAAGAAAAAATATTCTCCTCTTTAGCTGGTGTTTATCATTCAGGTAGAGAATTTAATGGCAGAATTTTTTGTATTCCAATATTGATGTACCATGCCGAGAGACAATTAAATCACATGTTGTGCTATTTTCAGGATATATATACTGAACTTTTATGACAGTTGGAATATATTTATACAGATGCTTAATACACATGATATAGTAGTCAGATATACTCATGATAAAGGGGATGTACATGCATAATAAAATCAGATCTAAGTGGGACATATATGTAATTGGATTCAAATACACACCGAGATAAATGCTTTGTCATTATCATCTGAAGCAATTATTTCATCTCCTAAGCATTTAGATGTAGGCATATGGTAATTATTCCCAGGCAATTAACATGAGTCATAAAAACCTCAAATGACATATACCATATGTCTCTATGGAAATATACACTGATTCTAGTGATATCTGATAAAACTGAAAGCACCAGTTCAGAGCAGCAGGTTCTGTTGTAGTACTCTGTTGGTATAGATCATATACTTATCAGAAGCTCGGCCAGTTTTGGGTGCTGTAAAACGTTTTATAGCCAATATGACATCAATGATGTCACAATATATATATCCATTCATGTAACAGGAAGTTTTATGTCACATAACTTTACACAATTTAAACATTTGAAAAGTCAGGCAAAACCAATGTCATGGATCCAAGACAAATGTCATATGATACAATGACATGTCATTTGACAAAACAAGTCATTTGACACAATGACCAGTCATACGCCACAAAACAAGCCTTATGATGCAACGACAACGACCAAATCACGAATCACATGACACAGAGACTGATCCATTTTTCATTTAAGTATAATATCTACTGAAATAAACAAACATCATAAAGACCGACAGGAACTCAATTTATCTCATGTAAACCTTTGTTCAGAAGTCAATTCAATTTATAGTAAAAGTGACCTTGATCTTTAACCTTCAGACCTAAGTCCAACAATGGACGTTAAGTAAGGAAGCACTGTATGTAGTGTGAGTTTAAAAGGCCGAAAGGAACACAAGTTATTGCGCAGAAACCTTCGATCAGACATCATGCAGTTCTATTCATAGTAACAGTGACCTTGGTCTTTGACATTCAAATCTGAATAGCAATACCAAGCAAGGACTTTTAGCAAGGGAGCACTGAATGAAGTTTGAGTTTGATAGGCCCTGAAGGGACAGTCACTGCATGGAAAACTTTCTTCAGACAACAGTTTTATTTATAGTAACAGTGACTTTGATCTTTGACCTTCAAACCCTCAGAGCAATCCCAAGTAAGGCCTTTCATGATCAGTAAGGAAGCATTGTACATGAAGTTTGAGTTTGATAGATTAAAAAAAACCTCAAATTATGGTACGGAAATCTTTGTTCTGACATCACAAACGAGAGGACTACCGAGCAGACGACACAGTGACAAAGTGATCCCATTATGTCAACTTTTCAGACACCACAAAAAAAAATATGAAAGTCCCAGGAATGTTGTGTGACAAAAAGGTATCTACCACCAAACACTAAATACTCAAACTACAGAAGTAACAATAAATGTAATGGAAACCTGACACAGGTAAATATTGACATACATGTTCTCAGATCAACATCATGCATGAATCTAAATCAAGATAAGACAAGAGCTCATTGTTTTCAATTGTAAGCAGCTGAGGAATAGGAAACTTGAGATCTGCAGTTGAAGACAACACTATAAAGATGGTTGCATGGTAGCCATGGTTACAGGTTTATAATGTCATTGTAACATTAATGGTTTTTATTTCATCAATTCACCACCACACAGATACATGTTAAACCATGAAACATAAACTTTTGGTGGTAACATGTTGCCAGGACAATGACAATGTACTTTGTATAACATTTTTTACGTAACACCAAGCAATTATCAAGGTCAGTCAGAGTCTTGTTTAAAAAACTGAAGTTTATGATTGTTAATATCTTTGAAGGTACTACTCGGTATCAGTAATAACTCCATTCACTTCAGAACACTACAGTGTTAAATTAAGTTCACTATAAAGTTCACTATGGCATTAACTTCAGTGCACTACTGAAGCTGTTGTTTACTGTGGTGTGTCCCAACACCATGTTAAAGTCCAGCTTACTTTGGTGTTAGCCGCAGTGCATTACTGTACAGTAGAAACTCTTCTTCACTTTGGAGCTTTTAGTGAATTGCACTACAAAATTAATTCTTGTTCAATATAGTATAAACCAAGTGCACTAACTCCAACAATCTCAGTGCAAAAGACTGAAAAAATGTTTCAATTAGGCTCTAAACGGTGCAGGTACAGATTGCCGATGACTATCACCTAAGTCCATTAGCATCCTTTACTTGTACTTGTTACATATACAGGTGATGATATACACGTATACTTGTTAGATACAAACGACAACCATTAATTGCCTATTACAGCCCATATATACGACTTGTATATATTACATAATATATTTGAATGTATACATAATAACAAGGTGAAGGAAAGCGGACATGCAAACCTGATAAGGTATGCAAACTACAGCAATTACGTTGATGTGACGTAAATAAGCCAGTGAAATAGACATTTCCATAGTGTATACGTGGGGACAAGACTTTGCATTATATCAGGAAATTACAAACCAGGTCAACTGGTTAGGACCTTTTGACCTGGTGGTAAAGTCCTGGCTCCATAACCTAGAGGTCTCAGTTCACGTCTTGCTTGTCCCACTAGTTTCATTTCTGTTCTTTGTTGAAAAATAGTTTATTTCCCAGGTCGGGATGTTTGTATGTACAAAATGTAATAATTATCACAATGATAATTTTTAAATATAATTACAGCCCCTGGTACCCGATTAATTGTTATGTCGTGACGGATCTGTTTGATTTGTATGCCTTAGGTTCTATAAGCTGTCACGTTTCGTAACAATAGTAACATTTTGTTTACACACATAATACTGACATCTCTGAATTTTTATTCTCGTCAAAGTCATTGAGGGCGTGTGGCATTTTACAGTGAAAAATAAATTCAACTGAAAATAAGAAGTGAACAATTTTAAAGTTCATGTATATTGATAAATTTGACAGGAGAATCCGATTTATCAACAGAAGTATTCATCTTATACTTTGTAACTGGTGGCTATTTCAAAGCCACTAGTAATCTTGAAAGTATTTTTTCATTACTCCCAAAATGCAATCGCCCCATATTATCGCTGTTGCTGGGAAACTTGCTCTATTGTGATCTGCTTGTTCAATGAAGAAACGTCCAACTTGTCAGAATTGTGAATATTCTAGCTTGTGTATTACTTTAATCTTCTGACACACATGCCTTAAACCTTGGCATATCTTATCACCTTCCAGATTCTAGATCCATTAGGAGAGGATCAGAAAGAGGGATTTTCTTTCATATTCTTGTGATATAAATTGATTGATTAAGTTTATATGTCCTTAAGGGCGGCTAACATCATATGAGAAGTGTCCACAGATTATAGGGCTACTCGAAGGTCATTTCACATTGTTTCTTTTTAATTACAAGGTTTCTATCTTTGGGTACAAAATCTTCCTTGTAAGCTCTGACTCAACTCTAGGATTGAGAAGAAGGGATTGCAATTGAGTGACCAGTAATGCCAATATTGTATGCAATATCATTGACATAACATAAGCATTACATACGTATGTGATATTGTCAACAGGGAGTAAGGAAAAGTCTTTCGCCCTCAGGGTGAGGTGGGGGATCTTTATTTCAGTTATAGGTTTGGAACTAATAACTTAAGAATCGTCCCCCTCCAGTTGGAGATCCCCCATCATACTCGAGCTCCCTTACAGTGACTAGGATCCCTCATAGTGAAAAGGACTTCCTCATGGGGACAAGGATTCCCTCCCTGTGACAAGGATTCCCTTTATGTGACAAGAATTTCCTTAAAGTGACAATGATTCACTCCATGTGACAATGATTCCCTCACTGTGACAATGATTCACTCCATGTGACAATGATTCACTCACTGTGACAAGGATGTCATACCTGACAATGATTTTCTCCCTGTGACAATGATTTTCTCCCTGTGACAATGATTCCCTCACTGCGACAAGGATTTTCTCCCTGCGACAAGGATTTTCTCCCTGTGACAAGGATTTTCTCCCTGTGACAAGGATTCCCTCACAGTGACAAGGATTCCCTTACAGTGGCGAGGATTCCCTCACTGTGACAAGGATTCCCACACTGTGACAAGGATTCCTTCACAATGACAAGGATTCTCTCCATGTGACAATGATTTCCTCCATGTGACAAGGATTCCCTTACAGTGACAAGGATTCATCACAATGACAAGGTTTCCCTCCTTGTGACAAGGTTTCCCTCCTTGTGACAAGGTTTCCCTTACAGTGGCGAGGATTCCCTCGCTGTGACAAGGATTCCCTCCCTGTGACAAGGATTCCCTCACAGTGACAAGGATTCCCTTACAGTGGCGAGGATTCCCTCACTGTGACAAGGATTCCCACACTGTGACAAGGATTCCTTCACAATGACAAGGATTCTCTCCATGTGACAATGATTTCCTCCATGTGACAAGGATTCCCTCGCTGTGACAAGGATTCCCTCCCTGTGACAAGGATTCCCTCACAGTGACAAGGATTCCCTTACAGTGGCGAGGATTCCCTCACTGTGACAAGGATTCCCACACTGTGACAAGGATTCCTTCACAATGACAAGGATTCTCTCCATGTGACAATGATTTCCTCCATGTGACAAGGATTCCCTTACAGTGACAAGGATTCATCACAATGACAAGGATTCCCTCCTTGTGACAAGGTTTCCCTTACAGTGGCGAGGATTCCCTCGCTGTGACAAGGATTCCCTCACTGTGACAAGGATTCCCACACTATGACAAGGATTCCCTCACAGTGACAAGGATTCCTTCACAATGACAAGGATTCCCTCCATGTGACAAGGATTCCTTCACAATGACAAGGATTCCCTCCATGTGACAAGGATTCCCTTACAGTGACAAGGATCTCCTCACAGCGGCAAGGATTCCCTCCCTGTGACAAGGATTCCCTTACAGTGATGGGATTCCCTCGCTGTGAAAGTGATTCCTTCCCTGTGACAAGGATTCCCTCACAGTGACAAGGATTCCCTCAATATGACAAGGATTCCCTCGCTGTGAAAGTGATTCCTTCCCTGTGACAAGGATTTCCTCATAGTGACAAGGATTCCCTTACAGTGACAAGGATCTCCTCACAGCGACAAGGATTCCCTCCCTGTGACAAGGATTCCCTTACAGTGATGGGATTCCCTCGCTGTGAAAGTGATTCCTTCCCTGTGACAAGGATTCCCTTACAGTGACAAGGATCCTCACACCGGCAAGGATTCCCTCCCTGTGACAAGGATTCCCTCACAGTGATTAGGATTCCCTCACAGTGACAAGGACTGATATTCTCTTACTGTTATAAGGTGTGTTTAAACATTGGAACAAGAACTGCCTTACTTATAGAAAACTTCCTTTGTTGTGACAAACATTTCTTTAATCAACCTTCTTCAATGTACTATTAAGAATATTAAACCCTTCATAAAATCATTCTCACAGATACAAAAAATGACCATTCATGAGGTCAAAGATAACTAAGGATCTTGTATCCAGACCAGTCACGTTTAATGATACCTTATTTTATTTAGATCCTGGATATCGATAAAATAATGCAAATGTATCATATTAACATACAACAAGAATTCGATTTCAAAATGATTTCAGTTTTCTCATTAATAGTTGCTGGCAAAAACATCCTGCCATTCATTCATAATACATACAGTTGTGGTCAAAATTTTACATATGAATCAACCACCAATTAAACTCTTAATGAGAACACTCCAATTGTTCTGCAATATTATTTTTAATTTGATAGATAGGAAATTAAACCCATCACCATAACAGAAAATAGGAAGTCAAAATGAAAACAAAAAAAGAAATTAAAAGTAAAATTCAAATGGATATAAAACTCACCCTAAAGTCAATACCGACTGTTGAAATAAAACTGCCTGAGAGAAAGGCACCGTCTTTAAATCGAACAAGAAGACATGTTTTTCCAACACCGCTGTCACCTATTAACATCACCTACAAACAACACGATTAATGATAAATACGTCACACTAGGTTCTCCGCGTCACTCACTCACATGTTGCGGTGTACAGACAAACACATATTAATTGTTTGTCTGTGAAAAACACCTGAAAGAAAATCTTCAATGAAAGTTTAAAGTAAATTATATAAAGTACAGCGTACTGATTTTCTAGGGTTGTGCTAAACATCAATAACATCAAACAAGCGAAACATAGGATTATCAAATAAATATTAGCATTAACAAAATATATAAGTGTGATCTGCAGAAAATGTTGCTCATTTATCATGAAATTTATATTTGTGTGAAAAGAGATGATGGGTGCATTCGCATAAGCAGTTGAAACATTTGAACCTCAAAGAAAACACCATCAGGTATAGATTTGGACACAGATCTAGACGGATCTCTGAAAACCAGGCACATGTAGTTTGAGGGGCTCGGACGTTTGTTTGAGCTATTTCTTTGTAAAACAAGGTTAGTCCAGATGTAAAAATTAAGATATATGTTAAACAATTTAGTGGACGCACAAAAGGAAGTCATTTTATTCTTGATACTTTGTTATTTATTCTCTGGTCCGGTCTGAAAGCATTTGTTTATCATTGATATTTCTGTACTTCAAATACAGTTTCAACTGGTAACACGCATGCAGCTCTAAAAAAAAAATCTAGACATGAAAAAAAACCATATCTTAAGGGACCTTGTGCCATTGCCAAAGACTGTACAACAATCTCATTTGTTTCTCATATGGCAAATGACAAATATTTTCTTTCAAAACTCAAGAAAGGAATGTATTCTTTCTTAGCATAAACCCTAGGAACCATTTTTAAAATAATCACCCAAAAAATCAACATCTTATGTATTTGCTGTTGTGTAGAATTTTCTCAATTTGGAGGAAATTTATGCTAGCGGCAGATTTTGCCAAATTCAACAAGCCCAGAGCTCTGTGTTTTCATAGTAAATAATGAAAAATTCTTAAAACCTACATGAACCTGCCCAGGGCATCTGTAAAAGGAATGTTGTGAATCTGTGACAAGATATATATATATATTGTTCGGGTGGCCTTGCACTGCCACACTATCAAACAATGTACTACATGATTTCATTAGACACAATATTCCAAAAGTGTGTATAACTTTCAATATTATTTGGCATCAGAATAAAAGATATTCTTGAAAATGAGCTTCATTTCCTGCAGATATATCTTAAGATTTAAATAAAGGAAAGTAAATAAACTTTTTCAAAAAATTATGACAAATAAATTACAAATGCACAAAAAGTGAAAACATTAAAGTAAAATTTAATTATTACAGCATATTTTCTAAATCTATAAACATAATGACTATATACTGTACTACAGCTAAATTCTAATTACATACTTAAGGTCTATATCACAACACAGCTTTGAGTGCAAAATCGGTGAAAATTACATAAGTTTTCTTTTTACCTTGGCAGAGTCCACTACTTTATGTAAGTACTGCTGAACAAACATCCTTCAAAATGTTTTAAAGTGATTTTAACATTATTGCTATGCTGGTCACCTGGCCAAGCACATGTGTTACCCTTTTTAGTGGGGTCCAAATTATCTCGTAGTAAATCTCCAGACATCCACATGTATTAACGGTAGGTAGGTATTGTTACATGACAATGCCAGATCTTTAAGTCATATCAGCCTCAGGTAACATTTGTCATTATGTTAAGGAAACATCACTACACACTTTTACTATACACAGGTGTATAGCTATATAGCCCAGCCTTTCAGGACCTGCCACACTTTACTACGTATAAACATGGAGAGTTTTAAGTTAATTCCGTGTAATGTGACAGGTTTTTATTGACTTAAATATGTATACAGATAAAATAATCTGAAATACATTTTGTAACCCCATTAAGGCCTAGTCAATGTTTTTAGTTTTTATTCCAATTATCTTCCTTTGAATATATACACCTACATTAATATTTTGAAAAAAAATCAATATTAAGGCCTAAGTCATAAAATTTATCTCCTGATTCATCTGAATAAATTAAGATTATGATTTTCAAATGGCTATACACGTCCAGGTTTATTTTTCAATAATTCATTAGGCCTATAATCTTTCTGTGGTTTGTGTTATGTTTGGTGAATATGTGGACCCTGATCTTTATAGGAATGGGAACTTTATGTCTACAGCTATCGTATAAATTAAAGGTGTCATTAAACTAAAGTCGTGACAACGATAGTATCGTTAAGGGGATACTTTGGAGTCGGAATGACATGTAAATCCCTAGTGGGGTGACCCCCGCGTGCTATATACTGATGTGGTCCTAATGTAAACACACTACAGAAAAGTCAACGAGTACTTTATATAAAACTGTGGATATGTATACTGTATATACTGAACTTAGCAATATATATATGTACAATGTAAAAGCTTAAGGCCATGACAGCTAATTTGCACTAAACTTAACCATGACGGACGTTCAGTGAAGCGACCCCAACACTGTATGATAAGCCTACCTTAGAAGCCAAGTCAAAGAGCTCTGTGGAGCTTTGACGCGATGCCGGTTTATGTTCGCGGAAAGAATGATGGCCATTTGGGGAACCTGGCTCGCTGCCACTACCAAAGCCGTTTTGCATTCTGTCTTTTCCCATATCCAGTGTCCAGTCACATTTCTCTTGTAGTCATTCACACAGCCCGACAAGAAACCACAAAATGGCTGTTAGGCGTTGTTATCACGACAGTCGAGAGAACATAACAGACTAGCTACTGTCACGGCCAGCTTTCCGTTCAAATGACGTGGGTGCAACAACAGGTACCCGAACGTAAACATATTAGAGTTATCTCCCTTGTGTCACCAAAATTACCGTATGCAATCTTGTAATCGCCAGGCGAGATAAGATCTGTTCATAAATGTCGTATCTTATACAAATCAGAAGGTTAAGTGTAATTGAATGTACTTTGCTTTATGTCACAAAACGGGGCATGATTTTCTTTTTTTTCTATTGAATTACGAAACGTGCCTACAGAATATATACATTTTTATTTTTATATTCAATCAATTCTTTCCATCTAATCTTCAAATATTCTCTAGGGGTTCCAATTTCTCTCTCTGATAGTTACTATTTCAAGGTTACCTTCACATAACATGAATTTAGTATTCAACTAAACTGTTTACTGGGGATCGGCAAATATTCTTTCTGTATGTAGTATCATATTTTTTTCTTTATATTTTGGAATAAGATTACCTATAGATCTTGATACAGAAATATGTTTTTTATCATTTCACTTATTGTATCTTTCATTATAGTCACAAGGACATTACGAAAAGTCTTCAGTGTATGTTTTATGAAAGCGGATAATGGTGAGATTTTCATTTGCATAACTGACCCATGTAACTTTTAATTTTTTCTGGTTTTAATCTTCTTTTTTTGTCGCACATTTGTTTTCATTTATTTCAGAGAGTTACTTCTATTTCACATTCTTGATTGTTTTTTTTTCTGATCAAAATCGAAAATCTACTTAGTCAACCGATAGGTCTAATGGATAACTAGGCCTATATATTGAGATTTATAGAGAATCGACAGGGCTTAATGTTCAACTACATTATCAGGAGAAAGTCGTAAGTATATATCAAAGAACTTTTATTTGTGTAAAAAAAAGGGCTAATCTTAACAAATAGTTGGATGAGAAGGGATGAATACGTACGCGATAACGTAACCCGACTGCACCTACAAACATAACAATAAAGCGGTACATCTATACTGGAGGTTTGGAAACCCAGCCAACACTAATCCGATTGGCCCACAGCACAGTGACACTATTGTTTTAGGTAATCCTGTCGTCTTGCAGAACATTCGTTTTTAATGGAAACGAATATAACCCAACAGCGCTCTATACGTCTTATATTACGTACTTTCAGAAACAGAACTGAGACTTAAGGGGGCCCTAGCGCAAACTTAAAAAAGAAAAGTTGTGGCTCAACTGAATTAAAAATGAATTGTTCCAGCTTTTTTATGACGCCAATCTGACGACAAGATGATGCTTAGATTCGGTACTGCCATGCCTTGGGGCTTTTATGGACGAATCAGTCCACAGCATAAAACGAAGTGAAGAATAATGATGAAAAGAGAGAAATGAAAAAGGGTAGTTACAGAGTTCATCCTGTTTAATCATGTACTCTATAACCAACGTTAAGGAATCAGGAAGTGAGAAAAGTATCCCTCCCCCAAACCCAACCCAGGCGCGGATGCAGGATTTTCGAAAGGAGAGGGTCCAGCTGACGGTTTTTCAATAATACAGCGGTAAAAACCGCGGACCCCCCCCCCCCAAAAAGGGGGGGGGGGGGGGGGGGCTCCGCTAGTGCCACCCTTCTTGGATAATCAAATAAGCTTCAAATTCGTTTGCAAGCGCATCACATTTATTTCTACCGGTTAACGTTAGAGTCCTGGAATACCACCCGACATTAAAAACGGGAGAAAATTAGGTTATTTAGGGGTAGCGGGTGTTCTTCAATAAACATATATATATAATGGCTTTAACATAAAACTTATCAATACTGATTCGTTGGGCGTTTTTAATCCTGTGATATTTACCGATATTCCGTCGTTTGCTAGCATTACAAGCACATGGAAGAAATAGATAGAACGTATTAATGATAAAGGGAAAAACAAGGCCGGGAGTACAGCGCCTTTCAGTAGCCATTTTATACAGTTAAAAGAATTAACAAGATTTGATGAATATGTTTGAATCAAGACAAAGTTACCTCCCCCCCTCCCTAAAAAAGAAAGAAACTGTTGATCAAATATCTTAAACTATTTAGTTACGAGAAATAATGTAAATTCCAAATTGATTAAAAGAGACTGGGTCTGTTTAAAGCGTAAAGGTCGGTATTACCAATTTTATGACAGATATAATACCTCTTTTCCAAACAAGCATTCTGATTAAACTCATCTGTTACATGGCTCCATTATCTTCGAACTAGGCATAGTACGAAGTTAACGGAGCCATGTAACAAATTAGTTTAATCAAATTACCAAACAAAATGATGACGACTGACATTAGAGGTGATATTAAAATGATGGCGGAATTAAATAAGACAGAAATTAAAAAAAAAACAAAAAATAAAAAAATAACCCCCTAAAAACACAAAATAACACATGGCAGCAAGACGTTTGTCTTTAAGATTAGAGCATACTGAATGAAGGTTACCAGAGAACAGAGCTTAGGTCAACAATGCCTTTTATAAATGATGAAACTGATTTCTTCGGATGGAGCTATAATGATTTATGACACGAAATATTTAAAGGTAGATTTCATAGGATGTCGACTAGTAAACGTAACTGTTCAGTTTATTTCAGATGAGTTTCATTTTATCCCAAACAAGTAACACGCATATTCTTGCAATATATTATAGAGAGTCTTTGTTGATTTAAAAACAATATTTGGTGTCCGTTTTATGACTTATTCACCGCCCGATAACATCTTAATTCAAGCCAAACTCCGGTTTTAGTAATTGTAAAAGGAATGTTATATACTTACAGCATAATTTATTGAAAACAAATTGAACTTGCATCGAAGATGTGAACATCGTTCTAATTGATTATTTTACTTTTACTATTCGAATTGCAAGCAGGTTTTTTTTTATAATACAACTATCCAATTATGTTTCTATAGTCGTCAAAATAAAAAGCCGCACTTCAAATATTTGTTTCAACCGCCAGCTACCCCCTCCCCATTTTCCTAAATAGACACTAACTGACCTCAAAGTTCAACCCAATAACTAAATACGTTAACTGAACGACGTCTTCTTGAAGTCATTGCTTTTTCATGAATACTAACTGTGCTTATAACGACATAGATCCGACAACAAAACTTTACATTGTTTAGAGGATTTGGAAGGTTTGACAATGTTTACGACCACGAAGAGCTATGTCAAACGTTAGTGACTTACTAACCCAAAGTTAACAAATAATGGGTATTTCTTCTACTTTCAAGATCTAGGGATATGCATGGAACGCTGTTTGTCAAAGACCAAGTAACATTTAAGCAAATTAAGAATTTGGAGAGGTCGGCTAATGTTAAAGTCCATGATATTACCAAAATTAAGGACAGAAATGTTCAAGCAAGCCTTAAGAACATGTGATGTTTAGCCAATGGTCAAGATTAGAGAACAGAAGGTCCAGGCAGATAAAATGGAACTTTATAAGAATGTTGAAACGTGTGCAATATTGTTTTTAGACAATTACCAAGACTATGGAATCAATAGCAAAATTTCTAAAGCATGGAAGCTATGGTCAAAATTGGATCTATTTTATTATATCGACACTTCACTATACCGGATGATAGATATATCCTTACGCCAGATTAATCGCTGAAGGACGTGCCTCAATTACGTCTAACACGCAAATCCGTGCGCAGTAGACTTGATGACGTGATGCCAGACCAAGATCAAAAAGTCATCAGTCAAAATGTCTGCTGAAGATTTCGTGCTAGAGCGCTGAGCACACGACCGAGAACAGAACAGAACTAGTTACACAGAGACTGACTAATCACAGATAAAACGTCCGCTATGGATTTCTATGGGATAAGAAAGCGATCAGAAAGCTACAGTATTTGCGTTACAAGGACAAATATTATTTTCGCCAGTGTCCGTCTTAGAATTGTCCAGATAATTCAGGGTTTTATATTATGTATATCAAACTGTTGGTAAACACTCCCATCATGTGTCTTGCAACTAGGCATTTGTTTATGGGACAGATATTCAAAACTGAAAACTACAGCTAGAACTTACTTATACAATTTATATGAGAACGTAAAACTTCACATGAATGAGGAGCTAGCTTTGACTCAAAATCCTAGTTAAGCTTGAGAGTAAAAACATATATCTTTGACTCACTTGTTCAAAACTTAACCTTATGCCATTATATGATGATATTTTAATCAGCGATATTTTCCTTGATGAAATTAGAAACAGATCTGATAATTTCATGTTTAAAAATATTCATAATCATCAATTAAGAAAGAAATCGGTCTGTGATTACAACAAAATGCTGCTTTAATAGTAATATACATTCATAGTAACACTGTCAACTTCGCAAGCCAAGGTTGTACAATACGTTACTTTAGCGTAGTGTACACCATTGCGTTGTGAAGTTGGTACACTGTATACGCAGTCAGAGTTCTAGAGAATAAATAATGAAACTTGATACCAATCACACGCCTTAGGAAAAACACTATGTTTTATTATACAAAAAAAGTATTATAATGTCGTAGTTCATGGATAATTCTGGCTCTTAAAACCTATGGGAGAATTTGAGGGATTTTATGGGATCTGCAAAACATCTATGAAATTTTTCTATATAGAACAATGTTATTTGAAATTTTAATAAGATTTTCAGGAAAAATATGGGTAAAAATCCCCAAATCCTGCTCCCAAAGTGATCCCTGTAGTATATATACTGACACATTAGACTGGAAAGATATTCTAAAATATATGTCAACAAGGACTAGTGTAGATCTGTCTCCAGCTAAAAATGACCATACGAAGATATCGATGTCTATTTCAGCATGCAATGCATTCTTTATCATGCCCTGCACGCGACTACAGCCATATATAATGACTTATTTCATGAAAGGTTTTGCTGTGATCGTAATCTATTCTGGTTTATGATACTTTTTTATTAAATACATGGATATAATGCATGGACATAAATCTTATGTTCACACAAAGAAAAAAAACTAACAAAGCGACTGCACAAAAAGTAAAACTAGGAAAAAAGTGCATGCACGTGACTTACTAAAACGTGATTTACATATTTCTTCATCTTTTAGGGTGTGAACGAAATATAACGATTTAGTT
Organism: Mimachlamys varia; assembly: GCA_947623455.1. Classification (NCBI taxonomy): domain Eukaryota; kingdom Metazoa; phylum Mollusca; class Bivalvia; order Pectinida; family Pectinidae; genus Mimachlamys; species Mimachlamys varia. The sequence continues at coordinate 50,409,312 of OX392527.1, forward strand.
TAGTAACATCATTGAGACATCCCGATATTTATTTCTTCATTCATGACTAAATGGTTTCATCGTCAATGTTTTTATATTACTGCTGACATCGTTTGCGTTCATTGGGATAATTCCATTGACCGAAGAGGGAGGGAGAGGGAGAGAGAGAGAGAGAGAGAGTTTATATTCACCCGAGGTAGGAATGACTCAACAAAGCTTATATAAGGAGGATAACACAGGTAAGATCGTTAGGATATTTCGTTCACAACCCTAGACACCTAAGAAAACAAATGACATGTATTTACTAGTATTCATGTTAAACAATATTATATCTTTCATAATTGTAAACCATATACTGCATATTCTTCTTTACTATATTGAACCAGTTAAGATTAAACAAACAACCTTTTAATATGACAACTCTAAACAGTGTTTTTTTTGTAGGATTTTTTTTTTCAAAAGAGACTTGAATATCACTTTCGAAATTTTTACCAGTCCAATCACTAATAGATATACTGTAAATGTACCTATTTTGGCGGACTCAAATTTTCGCACATAGACGAATTTAAATTTTAAACAGATAAGCGTTATGATAAATCGGCGCATTCACTAACACTTGCCATAGAAAGCAAAAAAAACAACAACAAAAAACAACAGAACTTTCTTATAGCGCAATCTTAATTTAGTGGAACGTTTTCAGCGCGAAAAGCGCTAAAATAAGATTACCGCTAAAATATGAACATTCATAGTAGTAGTTTCGTAAAATGTGAATCCCAAAGGATACCACGTGTTTTATAATCCACCATATTAGGTAGTAATTCTATCTTTACCAGATATATGTATATCAACATGATGATAACTCTTTCTCTCTCTCCCTCTCTTTCTCACTGTCCTACCTTCCGGTTGTCACTTGACGAGTAATCTAGGTCAGCACAGAACAGAACCATTCGGCCCGATGGCGGGAACACGGGCTACACAAAACTTACGCTTGGCACCCCTCTTTACATTTCGTAACTTTGCAGACAGGTATGGAAATCACTTTAAAATCACTGAAAATACTGCTGAGTTGTGACGCTTAACGTAATAGATAGCAATGGATGAGTAAAACCCGTGTTGTTGTGGTGTCAACGCAGAATAACATGAAACAACGTCAATCCTTTGGATGTACGAACTCTACAGAATTCACTTGTAAACACACGTGTTTACTCATGTATGAAACCAAAACTAAATATGCACGCGAAAATTACAGGAGTAATTCGTCCAGCTAGTCCTCTGAGAAACCAAAAGTACTTGTGTGAAAAAACAAACAGTTTTAGTCATACAGAACACCAGGGAAATAGCACGTGTAGTAACACAGCAACCACGTTTTGTTTGATCCTGTCGCGTGCACACCACACCGCAGCGTCCCGAAGTAACCCCCACACGACCCGTCTCACCCACACTCGTCAATAGAAATCTGTAATTGGTAGGCAGCCTCTACGTCATCACTATCATTGGTTGGTGCTGGCGCTTTGCAAATGTCAACCTGTCGCACAGGTAATTACGGGGAGGCCATACAACCAGCCGAATCACCTCCCAGCGAATTCTGGAAGGACTCGCAGTGCGAGCTTGATTGACCAGTGGAAGTGCTTGAAGGTCTGATGAAACACAAATCACATTTTAACCCCACAATTATCAGTGAAATTGTCGCTGACCGCGTTCCAAGAATGCCCAAGTGCTTTTGGTTACAGACAAACTGGAAAAGTGTTATGGGATTTCATGCTATTACAATTTCCTCCCATTGTCGATAGCTTTGTATATTAGTAAAAGCCAGGAAGTTGTACTACTTCCACACAAAGATCAGTTAATTCTTATCAACCATACTTGGCAATGATTAACGTACTGGATAATGTTCACTAAAACACACAAAAATAAAACTTAAGAAATATAATAAGACAATAAAAGTAAACAGTTAACTGTGCAACACGATAATTGCATGCATTTAGGAACTGCAGTGCTTTGATCAAACGAATGAAAAAAATAATAGTTTGATCATAAAGAACTGAGCAAAAGGGTTCAAGTGTTATTACATGTACACACTTTCTACCACAATACCATGCGCTATTCCACTCTCAGACCATTGTATAAACGTGTTGGCTGTTGGATAAATATATGTACATGTAAATATATATTAATGGTATATACAGTAACATATTATAACTTAAGTCTATACTTGATCATTAAGGATCCCCAAACCACTACTAAATTTTGTTGACTTGATCTTCTGCATCCCTTTACCGTACTTTTCATTGGAAAAATGGAGATGAAATAACATAAATTTACCAAACAACAGCATTTTGATTGTAAACATAAAAGAATATACAGTGCTTTTTTCTTTACTTAATACACAAATTAAAGAGGTTTTGCGCACATGCCCCTTCTGCTTCTACATAAGTTCAGAAGGTTTTGATTCCCAACTTTTGGTCCCTTTCATCACTGACGTGTCATAGAAGGACGAAACATCTGTATGATGCAGTGTAATTAATTTTTTCTACTAATTGTATATATTACTAAATTTAAAAGGTTCAGTGTGTGTATGTTTGTTCATCATTCACCGATATTTGACTGGGATTCGAACTATGGATTTCAAGTGACGCTCTAACATACTGACGTTCCTGGGGCAGCTATGCCGCAATTACATAAGTAAGAAGTTACTTTATCTAAAGGCAGGGCGCAGACGGACTAAAATCCTTAAAGTAGAATTATGCGAGAATATTTCCAAGCATAAAAGTTACAACCAACCTCGGGAAAGTGACCACCTTGTTATGTAAAAAAAACCCACACAAACAAAACAACCCCACCCCAATTATCTGATAGGTTTGTAGAGGAAGGAACCTAATCATTTCACTATATACGATAAATACGATAAGCCGTGCACTGAAGTAACATTGTCTCCAGACTCATTAAAGAAATGTAAGACCGATGGTGTCGGAGATCTTCTGAGGTCGAGAAGCTCTGCCTAAAATCATGAACCAAACTCTGTCTCTCTGAAATATCATAAAACTAATACTGAAACTCCGAAATACATCATAATGTAATGAGTTCAAGAGTGAAAGGAAGAAACGAAGTATATACTGTCTTGTCAACTCAAACCCTTCAGGATCCGTTATAAATAGTTTGGCTTTTCGCAATAAACCATAATATCCCAATGTCGTTACGTCGTGCTTCGACGCTTCATGCTGTTTTAGCAGACGATACTTTGTGTGGGTAACGAGGGTCAATGTCTGGGCTAGGGTATCTAGATTGATCTGGATTTAGATTGGACTGGGATTTTATGGGTTGTTTGTCTTGCGTCTGGTGCACAAATGATACAACGACTCTGTCAGAAACCGTACGTATGTTGGATGGAGGTGGATGGATGACCAGTTCTGTGGAAATAACTAGCCCTGTATCTGATACATAGGGCATAGGTACACAGATTATGCAGTTTTTTTTGGTGTCGGGTGTCGCAAAGGGCGTAGCTGCCATGTCAGCACATAAGCTCGTGCTTGCTCAGAACTTGATTTATAAGTATTCTTTTCTTAATACGTACTCATACTGATACTATAATTGGTTAGACATTATAGAAATAAAACATATCATCGTAGTCTATTTTCGCATTGATGAATTGTACATTGATAGATCAGACACTGATTATCCAAATACGACCAAATGGTACTCTTTGTAGTAGAAAATATCATTTACCCGAGGAGGAGGGGATGCTCCTGGATAATAAACTAACTAACACGGGAATGGCACATTAAAACGCCCCAAGCACCGCCCCCTGATCGCTTATCGCACGAAGAAATCACCAGTCATTTATAGAATAGATAGTCTTGTACGTAGGGTATGTCGGCTATCGCTTATCGCAAGGAGAAATCATCAGCCCTATATATCTGGTACATAGTATATAGATGTTTATACTGTATGAAACTTAGTATCGCACAGAAATATGATTTATAGTTTGGTGCAGGGGGTCCAAGCGAGTAAAATATGCAATAAACGTTTGTTTTATTGTTATATCATAAAACATAAGTCTCAGACTACTCTATTTCGATCGTATTTGCGAAAGTTGTTTATTTTGAAGCCAGCTACGCTTAATATGTTTGCACGCCTCAGAACTCGCTTGTTGGTCATAGCCTGGACTTGATAAAAAACATCTATACAGCTGATATAGAAAATCAAATACTTATAATTGGTAACATTAATTGATATATGGTGACACTCCCTCCAAACTCCCACCTTTCAAACGTATTCCAAACTAATAACTCCATAGCCACATTTGATCTCATTTGAGTAGTACGGTACACAAAATGTATAAATATACATATTTTCGATTAAAAATTATACAGACCTAGTTGAAATTTACCTCTCAATTCATAAATCAAAGGTGTTTTACACACGTAATACTTCTGCTTCTACATTAGTTTAGAAATTTTGGATTCCCACCTTTTGGCCTCTAGCATCACTGACGAGTCGCAGAAGGACGAAATAGCTGTATGAACATCAATTAATTCATTTTTTTCGGCATTCTGTATCTATTACTCAATTTAAAAGGGGCAGCATGTTTTGTTACGTCATCTTTAATATAACATTTCTATCCAGTGTTACAAACATTTTTTGACTTAAGACAATGTTCCAGCTTTATTTTTCCATTACTACTGCATTATAAAATAAAAAAAACCCATTGTATTTCAAATTAACGACTTCTTCAGGGAAGTAGTAAAAACAATATTTGGTGGGTCTCTATTTTCTTTCGCATTTTATCAGGTAAAGGTGGAACGATGACACACAATATGTTGTCATAGATCAATGGCACATTGTCACCGCATGTCCCCGGGCTGTGTGGATAATGAAACACTGTCCGCATGGATTCTGCAGATCCGATCACAAAGAACGACTTCCTAATTGGATGCACACGATACTAATGCTAAGCCTCACGGATGTTACCGTTGCTCGGGCATGCGCTGTCGGCACCTGTCTTAATGATCACAGGAATTGACTGGGCATCTCGTACCAGAACTATCCAGCAATGTGACATAATCGCATATCAAAGGACTTAATTGGAAAGACGTTTTCAATAGTACTAGGGATTTAGAAAAAAAGTCAACAAGAAAGTTTTGAAGTGGGATTAAAAACATAATTGGAACTCGAAATCGAAATCTAGGGCGAACGAGAGAACAAGAAAAAAAAATGGAAATTGGTGAAAAAAGACAAGGAGAATAAGATCTGGTGTTCCGGAAATGCAATCCCCTTCTGGTCTAGCGACGATACCTGCCATGTTTTTCTAGGTCAAATCAAATTAATTCACGGTGTCAAGGCGAAAACCGGACAGTGACGACAAAACAGCAAGCCATACTGACGAGTACGATTAAAAAGCATATTCTCCATGCGATCATTAGCCCGACCATAACATTTTCATTAATATAATTCTTTTAAAAAGTTTATTTATGTCAGTAATCGACATTTACACGAATATCATGACATTCGTAGCAAGCTGTAAAATACCTATACTGTAACATACTACAGAGCATATCAGACGTTGTATATTATGTAGGGATGCTACTATCAGGAAAGGGAAGTTCACGCTCGTTCCACACTCATCGTATAGCTGAGGAGTAGTTTTTCCTTTTGATAATGTTGTAAGTAAAATCAATCTAGGAAAGCAGCTGAACTTGAAAAAATTGCTCTTTCTTTATTATTGCATTGATGAAGTAACGCGTTGATTTGGTCCCTCATCATAGTGAGCTGTTACCACTGTTAAATCAAATATTATTGGAATAATTTAGTTCACTATTTCCTCAAACGATATTTCGTTATAAATATGTTGCTTGGAAGGGTATGATTATGTAATTGAATTAATATAAATGACCAACTCCGCAGAAGTGGTATACAAATTTCCCAGTGGTGTCCAAACTGGGGGGAATGATGATAATGCATGGATTTTTAATGAATATTTTAAGGCTAAAGTACAGGGAAAAAATCAGGATGATCTGCCGTTAAATGAAACATATGGAATTGCGAAATACTGTCTTAATTATGAATGTGCGTTTTTGTTATCGCATCGACAATCATCAATATCTCCCAACAGGTTTTGATATTGATCCACTTTCAGTTTTGTTGGTTTTACAGCTGTCAGTATTAATCTCCCTGGTGATATGGTTGATGTTTTTATTCAGCATCCTCATCCTTACAGAGATAGATACCTTACGATGACATTGCGATGATTTCCCTTGTTATTCGTTATGTAATGGTGTAATGAATATGTCTGTATCAGCTCAGTACTTTTGTATCCCAAATGTTTCCAAACGACAAAACTGCAACAATGTATGGAGTTAATCAACGTTGAATGATAGGAGGAAAATAGGATGACTGTCACGTTGAACGCACACTACATTTCACCCGAAACCCATTTTACTGAATAATACGTCAGCATCGAATGACCTTAAACAAATAAAAATGTATTACTGATATGAAATGGAAAGATATGAAGTCATATTCATTTCGATCAACTCAACCTGGGTTCTAAGTTTTTGGTTTCGTAATCACTGCCCCGGTTCCCATTTTCAGAACGTGACATTACAAGAAATTGAACTAGATTTAAAGTGTCCTTTAAATGACACTATGAAGCAAGAGCCGAATCAACTCCGAAACATCTAGTCTTATTTTGTCATTTCTTGCACTTTCAAGAATAAGAACGTGAAATTTCTAATCGATTTTAGTTCGGATTACATTCCATTTCTTTCTTAGCTGTTGTGTTGCAAATATCTTGACATGCAATGTAATCGTGCGTCCGTTACAGACTAATAATAGCCTTCCATGATTTGCGCTTCAGACATATTCTGCTATTAAATATTCATTACAAGTCCTCAGACTCATGAAGATGGAAAGGAAAAGACTACAGGACCAAGGTTGACTCCGATATTAGTAATCTATGTGTCATGATTTGATGCAATAGCTGATCAGGTGGGTGAATAAAACATACACTGGATAAGATAATACAAAAAAAAAGGAATACCGTTCACTCTTTAGAAAAGGTTCTTATTTTAAATCAAGTTTGCGTCCGCAATTACACCTTTATCGTTCGAAAAAGAAATAAATAATTTGATATGGTTTCTAAACGGTACAGTGATCCATTAAACTCTCTTACTGCTGAGGGGTGTATCACTTGTTTTTTTACTCAAGTAAGTCCTTTATTTCAAATTGTTTTTACTCAAGTAAGTCCTTTATCGCAAATTCTTTTTACTCAAGTAAGTCCTTTATCGCAAATTGTTTTTCCTCAAGTAAGTCCTTTATAGCAAACTGTTTTTACTCAAGAAAGTCCTTTATCGCAAATTGTTTTTACTAAATTAAGTCCTTTGTCGCAAATGTTTTTTACTCAAGTAAGTCCTTTATCGCAAAGTCAGAATCTTTCCATAAAGTTGAACAAGACTGTGGCTCATTAAGATATTTTCACAATCTTTCTTCAGGTTCAACAAACTCTATAAAAGATACAGTAGCAACCCTACATTTCACTACCTGAAATTAATTTTATTCAAATACTTTAATTACAATCGGGATGTATATATGAAAATGTTCATTGGCTATAAAACAATTACATGGCTAACTTAAGATCCTTTAAAATAGGGCATTAAGGCTGACATCTTCAGACAAATGTAACATGCAAATCTCTTTTGCGGCATTTTTGAGTGCAGAGCAGAGAAATGGCGTTTTATTTGAAGTTTATTTATATACCCAGGTCATGCGGAGCTTTATGTCTTTTTAATAGTTGTTGAGAGGGATGACCACCTCATATACATAGATATGGCCATTTGACACCACCAAAATCATAATAAAATCAAATGGTAATATATCAAAGCAGATTGTACATAAGGAAACAAAGTAATTTTGATCGATAAATGAACTAAATATGATTTGCAATTTGATAACATTTGTTGCTGTTTTGAAAGCGTTAGACATGTTGTAATCATTTGAACCAAAAAGCACTGTAATATTTATAACATGGCTAGCGTCTGTAAAACAACATCAAAGGTTAAGAAAAGATACTTTATATATGGAGCTTGAATAGTTTTCATTTGCGCGAGTCTACAGTTTGGCACATATTAAGTCAGTAAATTATGTTTCTTGGACATTTTACTCTGATTATTTTACAATCTCTTAGCCACCGCCATCTATTTTTAAGGCCGGCATGTTTTTCCACATCCAGTTGAAGAGAAATCATGCTCCGCATGACCTAGGTATATACATTAACTTAAAAATAATATGTCAATTCTTCAATTTCGAAGACATCGACATCATATAAATCGGGTGATCTAACTTAAGGAAGACATCAGCTTTAATGCCGTATTGTTGATTAGGTTAACGTAGTTATGCCCTTTTTAATAGCGTATATGCAAGTCGAATATTTCTTAATTACATAGATATAGTCTAATTTTTGATAAGAGTATTTGAATATTACTAACCAGGGGGTTGAAGTCAAGGGTGACTTTTGCATGTTGAACAGTTTAGCCTTTTATGGCTTCTCTGTGAAACACATATATAGATATATATTTTCTTTTCTGATTTCCTCCCGGCCAATTAATTATCTTTTTCAAACAAAAGCCAGAGTTTCTAAATATAAAAAAGACGGACAGATTTGCTAGTCGGATATTGTTAATACTAACTACTTTGGTACCATAATTGACTATGATTATATTTCAAATAAGATATTTATGATATATCAATATTGGTTTGTTTTGACATACCAGTTATTGTCAACACATTAATAAATTAATGAAAAAGTATTACATTATTTTATAGTTGATCAATCTTTGATAAAAATAATTGACAGTTATTGTCAACACATGAATAAACTAAAGAAAAAAACTTATATGATCAGTCTTTGATAAAAATGATTACTGATTTTAATCAACGTTATTGAGCCTGTTTTCGTAATGCAGTAGACTTAATAGTACAAAGCGTTAACATGGACATTAATTTGTTCATGTAATGTCGTCATGCACACATTGTTATTCCTTGGGGTAATCCTGAAGGTTGACACCGCTGTGACATTGGCTAGTTAAAAATGACATAAAGGTTTCAACTCATAAACTATCGACAATGATCGATTAGAAACATCCCCATGTTACTGCCAATAACTGTGACAATAAATTATCATCCTTTTTCATTTGCACAATATTATTGTTAATTAATCAGTTTTTAAAATAATTTCATTCATTGAGGATCTTTAGGGGAAAAGATGACGTAATACACACACATGCTGCACCTTTTAAAGTTAGTTATAGACAAAGATGAAAGAAACAAATTAAACATAGTATTCTGGTAATAAAAAGGAAAGAGTACAAGACCACTTTCGGGCCATGCTGCTATGTATTGGCTTTAGCTACCACCTATACAAGTTATGTTAATGTTGACACCAGTGATACTAAAGATGACGTTACACACATATGCTGCACCTTTTAAAGATGACGTAACACACACATGTGCTGCACCTTTTAAAGATGACGTAACACACACATATGCTGCACATTTTCAATTTAGTAATTGATACAGTATGCCGAAAAATGAATTAAACTGCCGAATACAGCTGTTTTGTCCTCCTAGGACTCTTCAGTGATGATAGGGGCCAAAAGGTGGGAATCCAAATTTGTTTAACTAATGTAGAAGCAGAAGTGTCAGGTGCGTAAAACCCCTTAAATATATGAATTTAGAAATAAAATTAAACACATTCTCTATAATTTCAAATCATGTACTACGAAAATGTATTTATTAATGTTCAAAACAAAATCGAGGGGAAGTCACCGTATGTATGAAGTGGATTTTTCAACAGGGTATTTTTAGTAGAGAAAGAATCCATAAACTGCAAAGGACACATTGAAAATCAAACACGCTCATCACGAATAAGACAGTGCTCTCTGTATACTAATACTATAATAAACAACAGGAACATAGGAAGTTTACCAATGACGCAACTATCTATCGTCGGTATCTAGCCAACCAGTAGTACCACGGTCTTTACGTCACCTTGTGAGTTAAACGACTATCATATCGTAAAGATATACATGTATTGTTCAAATCATGTTCAATTATCAAAATTATTTTGTAGCATGATAATTATGGAAAACCTTATGGTGAGAACATTCTCAATTCTAACAGTTTGATTTAGCTGGTTGTGTTAGATACATTATTTTTTTTTCTCATAGAATTAAGCATCACTTTGTACGAATCCAATGCAAATTCTGATACATGTAAATTAGTAAAAAATACAAACAAACAAACATAAACAAAGAAAAGAACAAAAACACCATTTTATTTATAAAAAAGTCCGATAAAAATCCTTCATACATTTACAATGCTTGTAAAAATTTAAACAAGTGAAATATTCAAAGTCTATCATATATACTTACCATTTCGATTAGTTTTGTCAATTTGGGTATTTTATGGACACGAAGTGGAAATCTAAGCAACTTTCTCTTGGTTAATTAATCATCAGAAGATTGCCTTAATGACATAAATAACATAAATCATAACGTTATTAAATCTACAGGATGAAGGATGATATACTAGTTACAGAATCACATTGAGCATTTCCTGACATGCATCTTGTTGCATCTACTTGACGTTATAACATTGATCTCATTGATAGTGTCAATTACAACGACTAACCAGCGATTCGGAGAACAGATTTTGTTTACTGAAAATCTGAATGATATTAAAGCATGATCACTGACGACCTTCGCTTCATTCCACATAAAACACCTAACTCACTTTTGAAAGATGATGTCATGTTTACAAGATTGCACGACAGTTAACATTTTGAAGGGGAGGCAAATTTACAGGAAGGTCGAGGGTAACACTGCTCCGGTTAGTGAAGAATGGCATGGCCATGAAATGTTCCCACACAAAAACTAAAATAGCCTCCAAATAATGACACATTCTGAAAAATGCATGATTCTCAATTATAAAATGTCATTCTACCGTGCACAGGGCTAACCTAATTATCACTATGACGTAACACAACATTAAAACTTCTTCCAAAGGAAGATCTTGTTATTAAAAATGAAACATGCATTCAACCCTCCATTGTGCACTGCCATTTATATATTCATATTATACACGTATACAACTTACCGATAACCAGCCAATATCGAAGATCTAATTGGTAATTATAATTCAATGCACCAACAAATCGTTAAATAATTATCAACTAACATCCGGGATGGTATTGATGTACAGAATTCCGGGAATATCTGATGTTATAACCAATAATCTTACAGTTGTATTCGCCGAAGAGTTTCATGTGTGTCAACAAACTTCACTCCACTCTGCTGGTGGATTTTTAGTCTACGAGGTTTGCTGGAGCTTGATGACCACAGTTTTTTCATTTGAGTAGTGGCACGGTTCATAATATACACACTTTCGTAGTACACGATTTATAATTATACAGTACTAATGTGTTTTATTCAGAATTCATAAACTAAAGGGTTTACGCACCTGACCCTTTTGTTTTATAGTACTCTGGAAAATTTCGATTCACAGCTTTTGGCCCCTAGCAAAAGTATTACTAGAAGGACGAAATAGCTATATGAGTAAAAGATTTTAAATATAAAACATGTATATATAATTGTTACTATCTAGGTTTATTGTATGTGTTATTTATCTTGATGTTGGAAAAGGGCGTTTCATAAGTTGACATAACTTTTGCCCAATCCTCTTGTCGTTTTCGTGACAATAAAATATGTTTATACTGTTTAATTTATTATTTTCGGTAAACTGTAGATATTACTACATCTAAAAGTGCAGCTCATGTGTGTGTGTTCGGTTCATCTTTTACTCATTTCAAACATTAAACAGTCTCTGTTGAGACATTAGATTGTTTCTGACAATACTTAAATTCGTCATTAAATAACATCCTTTTACAGAAAAAAACAACGTCGCTATCATACATTAATACAATCAATATTGTCTGTACCAAAGGAAATGCTTGGTTCATATAAATAAGGACCCTTTTGTATGAATCTGGCGAAAGACATTTCCCCGAGAAATAATTCGTTTTGTAGCGTATCTCACTTCCAACCTATGGTGTTTACATGTCGCAGTTGATTTGTTATTCTAGGGCTTGCTCTAATGTCCTGATTTTCGTGATCGATGTCGACGGCTGCAAAACAAACTAACAATACAGGGATTCGAGAGATGCAGGTTGATCAGAATTATGGGCGAGTTTTATGGTCGCCATCTTTGTCTCATTTAGAAATATTCTGTATTTTTAACTGATATGAAGATGGATGTTTTTGAGTCTGCTCATTAGTGTGTTAACTTATTGTGATTGACAATGATACTCGGTTCCTATTTCGAGGACTTGATGTTTCTTTTGGTGTGACCAAGATTTACATGGCAGATGTAATCGATTTACCCTTAAACCACACACCAATGTGATATACTGTATAAAACCATAGGTTCTAAAGCTGAATTTCTTTTATTATTTACCCGTCATGATTTTATTTACTCTTGTATTTGTGATTCATGGGCACTGCAAGTCATTTAGGGCTAGGCACCACAGCGAAAATAGACGTTTACAAAAATGAATACATGTACATCAAAACACAAAAACAAACAAAACAAAAAACAACGAAAACAAAACAAGAGTAGAGCAAATATGTTAATTAAAGATGTAAAATACATTTATTCAGATTTAGTTTCGAGCTTAAACTGAACTGCAGTCATTTGCGCTTATGGATCTCGTGTAGGATACATAAGCGTAAATATTCTCAATTTCATCCGGCATCAATATCATGAAATTCTACCTTCAATCCTGATATCGATTGATCAAGGCAACTGTACTGGATCTTTTGATCCATATGTTGGAAATCCTTTGAGACCAGATTATCTGCCATGGTTTTATTTTTCTCATCTAAGCTTTTCCCAATATCGATACTGAGGCGTTGTTTTTCTTAATAAAGCCCAGCTGAGGAGAGACCGACAACAGCATGCTATCCGAGCTGAGGATTCGGCTGCCGCACGAGGAGCTTTAACAAGATCTGTAGAAACAGACCAATCATGATGTAACTTAATGTACGTAAAGTAACCATACTGTAAACAATTTTAAGGATTGTCGTCCCACTGATCAAAACTGTAATGAGAAAATGTTCTTACCGGTATGTCAAAAGCTTTGATATATCATTTCTAAAAAGACATCCATATCGTTAATGAAAAAAAAAAATATAATAATAAAAGGATACCGAAGCGTCAACAAAACCATAATCGATTAATCTAGGGACAAAATATGAAAAAAAGAAAGATTTACATGGAGACCCTTGTAAAAGAACAAGAAAATAGGACGCGTGGTCCCGGATGAGTAAGCGTCTTCTGCTTCAAGTTGACTTAAACAATCCTAAACGATATTCCAAGACTTAGTAAGACCATTCACATGCACAATCACAAATTTCATGCTAAAAACAAATTTTTCCGAGTAAAAATTGATAAAAATAAAAGTTATTTTACCAATGACATGTAGAGTACAAAAGCTGTTAGAAAACCGTTTTCCCTGTTTTAATTCGAATTTTTTGATTGTTTCATGTAATTTGGGCGAGTTTACAAAAGAGCTTGTATGAGCACAGCATGAATGTTTGAGCACGGAAATGGTTTCATAGATACAGGCCAAGAACTCGAGTTACAATTTAAATTAAAATGATCGCTATTACCAACGAAATGGTTACTGAGTACCACTGCATGTTCACATATATAGTGATTTTATGCAGGACATTTGTAAAATCCAAACGAATTATGTCTGCAGTGGGGTCAGAGACCTTAAACCACCTACTAGTTGTCATTACTATCTACAATGTAAGAATGGTATCAGAGGCGGATTTTCATTCCAAGTAACGACACACCGAGAATACGTTTCTTCAAAGCTATCAAGTGGATCTGAATGCAATAAAGATTTGCTGTGAGCAGGATGTATCTATTTCGGTAGGGAGGTAAAGCCGTGTGAGGAGGTAGGCTTACAGTACAGAGCTGTGAGGTGTGTCTCGTGAGGACAATCGTGATTAATGACCTTCGATGATTTACGTAATATCCGAATCACGTATACAGACGGTCATTCGGGGGACATTTTACTTCCATCAAAAGTACATCTAGAGCAAAGCTGCTCGTTCTCCCATCAATCATGACGTATTCGTATGTATAAATATGTATAATGAATTATCAACAAAACGATTGATAATGTTATCCATGGAAATTATGTTTAATTAACTGAAATTTAATATAGTGTCAATGGAAGCGCAGGTCAACCACTGCAGGCAGAGTTTATTTCTTGCAATTCGCATCCTTACTCATAAATCAACGCTTCTTATGCAGTTTTTCGACTGTTTGATTCCAGCAGAAGTAAATTTACAATTGACCGATATCTAGGTAAGATAATTAGTCCTACAATGACAGAGCAACTATATAATTCAATGTTCTTCATTTCTTGTACGCCATATATATTGCCAAAGGATAAAAGGTACAACCACGCGTGTGTTTGTACATTACGTGACGCATCCCCTCTGAGGAAACTAAACGGCGATTGGTCATATAACGCTGTGCACATTGAGACTCCCTAGCAATGATCGCGAAAGAAATGAATTCTAAAGAACATTTGTTTTATTTCCACTTGTGAAAAAAGAAATTTTAAACTGGGAAGATTAAAAAAGTCATAGATAGAATGAAAAGTTTAGGGATGTTTATAAATAGATATGTTATTGTACATTGTATAACTTACTTGACCTACAAATTCACAAATTGTACATTTTATAACTTGCATGACCTACAAATTCACACTGCATGATGTTGTTCAAGCATGGAAGAACGAGAGTTGGTGGCAATTTTAAGCTGGGGAAAAACCGCACTAACAATTTCCTCCACAATAAAACGTCCATGATCTTGGAAGAGTTGATTGAACTTGACAAAATCCCATCTCCCAACAGACTGCGGAGTGACCATTACACCGACCTTGAATTAAACCGAGATAACAGGCATCCTATCACAGCCGCCATTAGGTCGTTACTTGTCAATACTCGGGCACCATTATAACGGTTTTCCTCTCGAATAAACGTGCACGGATTTCTGTACGAAAAGCTTCGTTAGACTCATAAGACAATTATGTTTATTTAAATCTTTGATATACTTTATTTACTATTATTAAAAAATAAATCAAAAGCGAGTGTTTTTAACAGCCCAAGATAAGAAAATTCACATGCTGACAAAGATTCGTCTTATGACGTTTCGTTTGAACACAATGCAATTCTAATGCTTCGGTTAACGTTTTATAAAGCTAACATATATTTCTACAAACAGCCGTGCATTCCACGTGTAATGGCGTCGATGGTCGATTTAACGAGGTAGGGGTAGGCGAACAACTGGATATATATTTGTTGTCCTTTTCGTGGACTAAACGACCACGACAGGTTTTCGGTGGACTTAATGACCACGACAGGTTTTCAGTCGACAAAATGACCACGACAGGTTTTCAGTGGACTAAACGACCACGACAGGTTTTCAGTTGACTAAATAATGACCACTACAGGTTTTCAGTGGACTAATGGACCACGAAAGGTTTTCAGTGGACTAAATGACCACGACAGGTTTTCAGTGGACAAAATGATCACGACAGGTTTTCAGTGGACTAAATGACCACGACAGGTTTTCAGTGGACTAAACGACCACGACAGGTTTTCAGTCGACAAAATGACCACGACAGGTTTTCATTGGACTAAACGACCACGACAGGTTTTCAGTGGACTAAATGACAACGACAGGCTTTCATTGGACTAAATAACCACGACAGGTTTTCAGTGGACTAAACGACCACGACAGGTTTTCAGTGGACTTAATGACCACGGCAGGTTTTCAGTGGACTAAATGACAACGACAGGCTTTCATTGGACTAAATAACCACGACAGGTTTTCAGTGGACTAAACGACCACGACAGGTTTTCAGTGGACTTAATGACCACGGCAGGTTTTCAGTGGACTAAATGACCACGACAGGTTTTCAGTGGACTAAATGACCACGACAGGTTTTCAGTTGACTTAACGACCACGACAGGTTTTCAGTGGACTTAATGACCACGACAGGTTCTCAGTGAACTAAACGACCACGACAGGTTTTCAGTGGACTAAATGACAACGGCAGGTTTTCAGTGGACTAAATGACCACGACAGGTTTTTAGTGGACTAAACGACCACGACATGTTTTCAGTGGAGTAAACGACCACGACAGGTTTTCAGTGGACTAAACGACCACGACAGGTTTTCAGTGGACTTAACGACCACGACAGGTTTTCAGTGGACTTAACGACCACGACAGGTTTTCAGTGGACTAAACGACCAAGACAGGTTTTCAGTGGAGTAAACGACCACGACAGGTTTCAGTGGACTAAACGACCACGACAGGTTTTCAGTGGACTAAATGACCACGACAGGTTTTCAGTGGACTAAACGACCACGACAGGTTTTCAGTCGACAAAATGACCACGACAGGTTTTCATTGGACTAAACGACCACGACAGGTTTTCAGTGGACTAAATGACAACGACAGGCTTTCATTGGACTAAATAACCACGACAGGTTTTCAGTGGACTAAACGACCACGACAGGTTTTCAGTGGACTTAATGACCACGGCAGGTTTTCAGTGGACTAAACGACCACGACAGGTTTTCAGTGGACTAAATGACCACGACAGGTTTTTAGTGGACTAAATGACCACGACAGGTTTTCAGTTGACTTAACGACCACGACAGGTTTTCAGTGGACTTAATGACCACGACAGGTTCTCAGTGAACTAAACGACCACGACAGGTTTTCAGTGGACTAAATGACAACGGCAGGTTTTCAGTGGACTAAATGACCACGACAGGTTTTCAGTGGACTAAACGACCACGACAGGTTTTCAGTGGAGTAAACGACCACGACAGGTTTTCAGTGGACTAAACGACCACGACAGGTTTTGAGTGGAGTAAACGACCACGACAGGTTTCAGTGGACTAAACGACCACGACAGGTTTTCAGTGGACTAAATGACCACGACAGGTTTTCAGTGGACTAAACGACCACGACAGGTTTTCAATGGACTAAATGACCACGACAGGTTTTCAGTGAACTAAATGACCACGACAGATTTTCAGTTGACAAAACGACCACGACAGGTTTTTAGTGGACTTAATGACAACGACAGGTTTTCCGTGGACTAAATTCATTCTAGATCCACAAAAGTTCATAAATATGTCAAAGCATGATATCTTTTTCAGAAGTTTGTGTTGCAAAAGAGAGTTTTTAAAGACATTCTTCAAAGATAACGTTGATCGTTTGTTTAAATGAACATATTCAGATGTAAACAGAACTCTTCATTTAATAAAAAGAAGCGTCAATTATGGATCTGTTTTTAGAAAGAATGACCTGATCCGATTACAGCCGTTTCATTATATTTTGCAAGAGACACCACTTTCTTAATCAGTTTATCATCATACCAGATACCGTTAAACCAACGAGACCGAATCCCTTCTTGATCATACTTGAGAATTATTGTCGCTTCTCGTTAAGCTTTGTCCGCTGGTAAGTAGACTGTCGCCATTTTCAACGATAAGGATCACGAGGGACGACAAAGAACGTGCCGGCACCTGACTGTCTCGCAAATAACATTTCACCTCAAAGTCAATTACCAAACACGGGAGTGAACACTCCTAATTAAGGAGGAACGACATCATTTACAGGTACTTAGGGGCATAACCAGCCGTCCTTTCCCATCTCACTCCCACCCCCTCAAACGTGACGTCGTAAAAAGATGGACAAAGTATATCTATTAAAGCAGTGAAAATAATAGCAATTAGCTGTCAAAAAGCTGCAAAGCTCGGCAGACGACTAAACTCGAAACCAACATTGGGGTGAACCTTGGTATCAAGTGTTTGTGATCTGACGGTCTTTTCATCACGATGTTGAACACTGGCATCAAATGGATGTGCATTGGCGTTATGTTCTTCGGACACTGGGTTGAAAATTGGCATAAAACCATTGTGCACTGGCGTTCTGTCCTTGAACATTGGGTTGCAAATTGGCATAAAACAATTGTGCATTGGCGTTATCTTCATGAACAATGGGTTGAACACTGGCATAAACTTTTGGAAATTGCCGTTCTCTCATGAACACTGGGTTGAAAATTGGCATAAAACTATTGTGCTCTGGCGTTCTGTCCTTGAACATTGGGTTAAAAATTGGCATAAAACTATTGTGCATTGGTGTTCTCTCCATGAACACTGGGTTGGAAATGGGGCATAAACTATTGTGCATTGGCGTTATCTTCATGAACAATGGGTTGAACACTGGCATAAAACTATTGTGCCTTGGCGTTCTCTTCAAGAATGCCAAACAATGAATAAAACTGCATCATACAGTTGTATAGTCGTGCATGGTCACATGCTGGTTGCCAGGCAGGTTGGAATTTTAGTAATTGATATAAGCTTCTAATGAAACGGAAGGAGAAGTGCTAGACGTACTATAAACACCATCAGTTATAACATTTTCTATCGAACTACTCTTCGATATACGTATAGTTTGACAGGTGTCATATTTTATTTCTCTAGTCTACTAACGCAGGTAATTACTTATCATAAACCATGTTTCGTTAAGTATACATACTCTTTACATTTGAACTTTATAGTTTTAATCACAAGTATACATAAAACCTGTTAAATAAATGTATATGAAAAGGAAAGATAAGTTATTACAAGAGAAATGTATGGGATTTTATGTTTTTGGCAGTAGCAGAACTTATTGCTATGCTCAGAGTTTGCTTTCGTGAATTTGTCTTGCTTGACCTGATTGAAGCAAGATAAGTCATACACTACTGTAAAACAGACGTAAATAAGTTAGTGGACTCTGCTGGTGGATTTTTTAGTCCCCGAGATTTGCTGGAGCCTTCATAGTTAACCTCATTTGAGTAGTGGCACGGTACATAATATACACATTTTCATAGTACACGATTTGGAATTATACAGAACTAGTTTAATTTTTCTTCTAAATTCATAAATTAAAGGGGTTTTACGCAACTGACCTTTCTGCTTCTACATTAGTTAAGAAATTTTGATTCCTACCTTTTGGCCCCTAGCATCACTGAAGAGTCCTAGGAGGATGAAACAGCTGTATGATGCAGTTTAATTCAATTTTTCGGCATGCTGTATTTATTACTCAATTTAAGAGGTGCAAACATATGTGTGTGTATCGTGATCTTTACAATGATACGAAATGAAAAAGACGACCCTGTCATCTGTCAACTCTAAATCCAAGGAACCGTACAAGAAACCGACAGAGATCCGTGACGTGGAGGTATATTTTCTTCATGTACTTATAGAAGCTTGACTTAGTCTTGTTTGACAGAAGATGCACGCTGCGCTAAGACCTGATCTATCAAACTCAATGATGAACAAATAATTATATTCATATAAAGTAAATACACTGTATAATGTATCAACTCTCCGACACAATGGTGGCTAGACGACAATATA
The DNA here is from genome assembly GCA_947623455.1 of Mimachlamys varia. NCBI lineage: Eukaryota > Metazoa > Mollusca > Bivalvia > Pectinida > Pectinidae > Mimachlamys > Mimachlamys varia. The sequence goes on from OX392527.1 coordinate 50,428,845, forward strand.
CAGAGTAACACAGAGGAATGCTAATCACCAAATGTAAACAAGCGTTGTCAATGGAGAAGTCCATCAGGTGACATTTAAATTGAATGTGTTAAAAAACCTGATGAATCTATCCGGCGCCAAAATCTTGAAACCCACAGAAACCATACAGATACATCGATTGTTGACTTCATGATACTGTACCTACCAAGAAAATGGAACGATAGATCAGACGAAGAAACAATAAAATGTGTAATCAGTTTAAAACCCAACCCTGTTTATAGTTACTGTGAATGTGGTAAGCAATGTCACGTACGAACATGGTAAACACATATTTAAATGTGGCAAAATCATTCTATATTGTTGTCTGCATGAGAATGAAATTATTGACACAAATTTCAAACTAAAGCATTCCATCAAATATTCTGATAAACACAAGCTGTAATAAATTTCCCATAAACTGTAAATTAAGAGAAATCTGAGAAGAACAATTGCTCTGTTGGCACCAAGCTCTAGAGGTCACTGTGCCATGTAGTTCGAGTATTCAATCATGATATACATCTACGCTAATGAATCCCTTTGGATGTCATTATGCAAAACAAGGATTAACGAACAGTGTGTTTTTGTGATAAATGGCTTGTGGAATCTGGTTGCCACGCTGAATTGGTACGCTGTGATAAAGAGGTTGTTTCTGTGGTGGCGGAGCTCTCCTCCTGCGGAGGCTAGAAGGGGTGTGGTCGCGTGCTGACCGAACGGCGACAGCAACAGGGTTTAATGATCAATCGTCCTTCGTAATGAAATTCTGTTCACATCTTTTCTTCTCCTTAATAAAATTTTGTGCCTCGGAGGGCATTAAGCGTTGTGGTTGCTACACTCTTCGTCTGTTTTCTCTGGGTAAATGAGTTTTAGAATCGGACTCCAATCACTAACGGGTTTACGTGACAGGAACCACACTGAAGCTTTCTTTAATACAACTGTTATTGACGTTAACGTACTCTCCCCTTGTCTATTATGATTTACAAAACGTAAAAATTGGCAGATTCCGGATGTCAGTGCTCCTGACTTATAACCCATATTGTTTACCTTGTTCTCACAAGACGTTGCTTACCCCGTTCTCACTAATGGATAATGGGATGGTGGCGGAACATATCCACAGTGTTGTTGTAATTGACAACCAAATCTCTCACCGTGCTCAATTTTCCAGCTAACTGTTTGTCAGATATCAGCTCCCTTTACACAAATCGCACACAAAGGAACAACAAATCTAAAACTAAAACGTGTATGGTAATATTTTAAGACCGACATTCCTTTTTTCAAATTTGACACCAGAGATTGACGAATTATAGTTATAATCGACCTCGACAGATGAGTAGGATTCTTAATGGGCCATCAAACTCTAACATAGATATTTCTGTAAATTAATTTCGCCTTTATCTCTTGTCTTTTCCGAAGTGTATTGTAACCAAAGTCAATGTTAAAATTAAAAGCAATCCTTTGTAATTAAACCAGTACTTGTAATGCACCTATTCAAAGATATAGCGATCACAACACTCTATTCAAGTAGAACGTTATACAGGAGCCTATTCCCTTTAGATAGTTGGATCTCAATTATCATTCCTTTTATGATGCAATATAAAGGACTCAAACAAGAAAAATAAGGCTTTTATTTTCCTATTAGTGCCGAATATTGCATTTCCCTTGGAGTTTGTGTTGCGTGGCTAATGTTCAACAAAGCCTAAGCAGGTTGGAGAGTTTAGGGCCCAGTACCCACGACAATGTGAGACATACCCGGCGAGACTAATGTAAGCTTGGGCATCCCATCTCATCAATCTGACAGCAAGCCGCGCGTGAAATTGGACATGCATGACTGATATGCACGGTCTTTTGGGGATCGATTGTGACAAAACAAATAAACGGATGTGGAGCACGCCTCCAGCATCCTGTTCTGTCGTGGGACGAGTTGACTTTTATGTGTCGACTCGACTCGACTTATTTGGTTATTTAAAACCTAATGCTGACAACGCGAATGTGACTATTCATCGTCCTTTGGTTCGGCAAGATCTGAGTCTCTATCCTGATAAACATGGACCCTATATGGTGGTCAGCAAATTACCGTCGCGGAGTTAGCAAAATTATTTTATGGATCCCTGCTTCAATGGAAACAAATCCAAAAAAACCCCACTAAATATATCAGTGTTTATTTCATATATTTATCACTAGGTGTTATCCAATCAGGCCAGGCCAATTCTTTAATTGAATAAGTATCAATTTAGCTAGCGTTGGAGCAAAACAGCTTTAGGTCCGTGGTTCGAATCCATATCTGACAAAGCTTATCTGCTCCTTTTAACATTGTTGCAAATAACAATTAAAAGATATCATGATCGAACATGTTGGTATAATTAGAAAAAATGACAAAGCAACCAAAACTGCGCAAAAATCGTAACAAACCGGCTTTAAGTTTCATATTTAAGTTACCATACCCCAGTATACATATATCAAACAAATCATTTAGGCAGGTATTCAACATCAATGTCACCAACGGTGTTTTACAGAGATAAGCAACATTCTTTTAAAGGCCCAGTAAACGCAACTTTTGGCAAAACTAAAAGCGAAAATCAAGCCTAATAACTTATTTTATTTACAGGTTTAGTTAAGATTAACTGATATCAGCAATATTCAAGATGCATTCTTACGTGGTTACCGGTACAGCAGCAGTTGAAGCTCGGTATTTGTAAACACGCGTCCATTTTGAACTGTTTTCTAACTTCAGCTTGTTGTTGAAGTTGGCCACACCTGAATTATTTTCAATTCTTTGGATCTTCCTGTCAAGAGTGTCTTGCTAGTTACCGCTCAAGTTTACTTCGTTTTAGGCTTATTTTTGCATGGTTATCAGCTGGATTTTTTTCAGAATGTTTTAGGATCATGAACAAATTTCCTGAAGTTACGTATATAGGGCCTTTAAATCGCAACAGAAACTTAACCCTGTCTGTCCAGTAGAGAAGGGATCGCAGAGAGGAAGTCGTCCTCTATCGACTCAGAACTGGACATACATACATCATGCATGGGCATCTCCTGATAGGGGGAGATTCACATTAATGCCACGCACGTGACTCCCCGTTTACAGTTGAACACTTTTAAATAGAAAATCCAATCTTTTAACATGTTCGTGACAAATACTTTAATGTGACATGAAAACCCCATTCAATGTCGTAGGCGTAGAAATAGGTTTATTTTACAGACTTTGATTCGATATTTAAATGACTCTTCTAGGGGTATATCATTGCATTTCATCGTTTAAAACCATTCATCGATTTTTTGCCATATTTACATCGTTTTACAATTTTATTTTATTCCTCCGTAATTTTTAAATGCACTTTTTAAGTCGGTTATGTTTTTTATAATAAACAAGTCTCAGTTTTATTTTATCATATTTTTTGAACGATGAAATACTATCTAACCATGCTGCAGTATTACAATCTTTCAATATACCGGTTAATGACCAAGATGCTGACCTACCTCGTCTTCATTGTAAAGGGACCACCCTGCCATGAAAATAACAAAATATGTATCCCCTCAACCAATTTTCGATGAGTGGTAAAACACAAACAATCAAAAGGATAAACAAACACACTGAACGAAAACAAATTTGCGAAAAATATATATTTCAGACAGCCTGTATTTTATCACATACTACTGTACCCCTGGTTAGATATTTACAAAACAAGTACATAAATTACTAAACATTGTCGGTTGCCACGAATACACCATCTACAGTATACATATTTTTGTTTAGCATATACTGAATAAAAATGAAATATACGAATGAAATTTCAAACAAACAAACAAACAAACAAACAAACGAAAATCGGCAGCATCAAAATGTGAAACCAAAGACTCTTGGTCGATCAATCTTGGTATTTTACAGTCTCAACCTGTAATTGTAAGCCGAGGTAATGAATTATGAAGTGTTCGGTAACACATCAGAAACACATTAATGTGCTGTTTTTATTTTATTTTTTTTTAATCCTATTGTTTAGAGAAGCTGACTGCTGGTCAAATGTGCCCCAAGCGGCGTAGCAGTTAGAATTACATCAACAGAAACGTGAAGACAACATGTCATAGAATCCGTGGTGATGGTGAATATTGCATCTGATTATTATGAAAGAGACGCTGCCAGTGTTAAAACCAAGGAGACTTATTGTTTAACGACACAATAAAACGGTGAAAGGGGTATGATCTCCCTATAATGTCCTGACATCATGACGCCGACACATTATAGTCTCCCTGAGAATGAGGTTACCATACCAACACAATAAGGCCATGGAGAATGAAAACTCTTCGACAGGCCAACATGTTTGTACGATTTATCTCCCTTTATATGGCGAAAAAGAATAGCATTTTATTTATTTTCTGCTTTCTTAACTGAAATGGAGTACGTATGTGTAATTTGAATTCGTTTAACACAAGTAAGGGTTGAAAATAAATACTGTTTGTAATTATTGTTTTACCTCTGTCAGTAAGACAAATGAAACATAATTTAGCTTGATAAAGAGGAATATTTCCTTAGTTTGTTTTTTAAACTCGAATCTGCCATGCCAAAACTGTTTGTGGCTTGAAGATATGTCATGTGTACTATTAAAAAATAAATTCTGAAACCTAAAGGCCCCGTATTATGTAATTTTGGGTTTCGGAATCTGTTTCATTACAGTTTCTTTCACCGTTCTTTCTAAACAACTTTCTCCTTCATGATGTCTCCCTAGACACGACGTCGCTTTTGGCCTGTTGTTGAGCGTTCGCCCCTGTGAGGAAGGCCATAGGTTCTGTCCCAAGGCCGAGACATACCAGAGTCTCTAACCTGCTTTTCAGCAAAACTTACATTTTAATATATGTACTCCTAGCTTTTTACAATCGTACTACGTATTTGGTAACCAATGCTGATATCAAAAGCTAATATTTCCAACATCACACATCTTCTTTTAAACAACCAGAAATCACTATTAGTATATATAAGTAAACCTTAATTAATGCCCCATGTTATATATAAAGTAATAATATACTTACAAACCTTTAATAAAAGTCCCGGGTTATATATACTATACGTAACGATATCTTTCCAAAGATTTAAGTCCAGAGTAAATTTATATACACATTTTCGTACAACACAATTTGAAGTTATACAGAACTAGTTTAATTTTACTTCTGAATTCATAAATTAAAGGGGTTTTACGCACCTGACCCTTCTGCTTCTACATTAGTTTAGAAATTTTTGATTCCCACCTTTTGGCACCCTAGCATCACTGAAGAGTCCTAGGAGGACGAAACAGCTGTATGATGCAGTTTAATTCATTTTTTTCGGCATACTGTATATATAACTAAATTTCAAATGTGCAGCATATGTGTGTTGCGTCATCTTTAAAATGGTTACAGTAAATTTACAGTGGTTGTAGTAAATTTACAGGTTTTGGGCAATTTACAGCGGTTCGAGAGTTTTTACCGCTGTAAATTTATTTACTCTAACCACTTTAAATATAAGTATTATATGTTAATTTCCTCTTAGTTGTGCAAATTTCCTCGTATAGCTGTGAATAATTCACTTGTCCGAGGAAATTTACACTTTTTTAAAAACAATTTCTTAGCAAAAATCCCTTCATTCTGAGAAAGTAGTTGAGACCAAACTCAACCTGACTGCAGTAATTAATCAGTTACTTTAATGTTATAAGATTTATGTGAATTGTCCAAGGGATAGAATATTAAAAATCCCTAAAATAGCACAATACTCTGGCTGGAGTTCAACAAGGTTCTGAGCTGAGTCATTCCCTCATTAATTAAAATTTCTCTTTTGGCATGAACCAATGGATCACCACCAATTCAAAATCTGGCCTGCATATTATCATGATGAATCTACATACCAAATTATATTTCAATATATTTATTCATTAATGAGTAAGTGAGCAGAAACGAAAAAAAAAAAAAACTATGACGGAATGACGAAAGGGTTAAAGGGTAAAACCACATTAAAAGTGTTCGAAGGTGAACGACTGGTTGATCTGGAAATAAAGACAAACGATCTGTCTTGATATTATTAGGTGGTAATTTATGTAAGTTTGTACAATGTCAAGTATATGGAGCATACTGAAACAAATGAGGCAAATATCTCGTTTTCATTTAAGATACGACGAACAGGAGCTTTATACTTCCTTTTTTAATTTTCACATTCTATAGGAAACAGAAAATGATCATGGATCCCACAGTTCATTCTCTTAGAGAATCCCGTTAGTCCGTACCCTGTGTAAATCTTGAAAAACATTATTGTAATTTCGATGAAGTGATGATTTTAGAACGAAACAAAAATATTGAGATCAAATTCTAGTAGTTGTTTAAGGAAAATTTCAAAATATTTTGCCTCACTGTGGCATTGTCGTGACAAGAATACATTTTACCGATTCTATGGACGGTGCAATAAGGACAGTACAATATTGGAACAGTCTACCTGAAACTATCGTATCCGCGTCCAGTATAAACGCCTTTGAGAATAATTGAAAAAAAAACCAAGAGATTTTCTATAACTACACAGCTGAAATAACCATACGAAACATAATGTAATATACTGGACTGCAATTTAATCTTAAAGTAGTGTGTACATGTTTCTAATAAGTGTTCTGTATAAATATATCAATATGTGCTTTTTTTTAGTCTGGAATAGAGGACTATAAAATGTCCTGCACCAGAAATAAACTTATCTCAAGCTTACAACTGATCTGATCAGAGTGGGCTGTAATTGATTAAGACACACCATTCGATCGATAACATCAGTAGGTACTAGCACGGACTTAGATTATATTGCTATCTAAGTCCGTGGTACTAGTTCTGTTTACGTTAACGACAATATTCTCAATAAATTGTTGATTCAACCTTCAGATAAAAGTCTACCACTGTTATAGGTATTTGTTAATGTTTTACGTGAGCTGTTTTCATCATAACTACAACAACTTAATGCGCGGTACTCAGAAAAGGATCATTTCAATACTATAAAATCGCAATAGTATATATATATATCCATGTCTAGGCGAAATCAAGGGAGGCTACTCGCACAGCCTTCAAAGCTCTAAAAGCCAGAGCACCAAACTCAGTAACAGTTATATGTCTAAATACACTGGAGCGACAACGATTATACGACAGGCCATACAAAGATTAACAAGTGGTAGGCTAGATTGACTTATGTTTTGGTATAAGTTAAAACATGAAAATATCCATGAAATATGATATTGTGTTTTTGTAGTTTTTCCTGTAATAAGGAACAAATAAAACGTTTTCTGCCACTTCGAGAAAAAGACACGATCGTTATGTATATATATCTATTTATTACACTTTTACCAGTGAAATATCATAAAGTATTCGTCAATATATGTTATAACATGTGTCCATCAGTATCTATAAGGATAAATTATACAAATATACAACTCTCAGTTCATGGTGAACGATCGATATTATTAATAACTATGTATCCTTGCTTATATGGAGCTTTATTGCTATACATATGTAACTATCAATATATCAATATGTTAGGCAGCATTGGTCTTTATACCCCTTTTATGATATTTTATAATATTAATATTAAAATATAACATTTATAAAGCGTCCAATATCATTTTGCAGAAGTACACTAAGGCACTCGGTAACAGTTTTATTATGATATTCCAACATTGACTGTGTTAAGTTTTGTTAAAATGGGAGATATAAATCAATATTAAATATTAGGTAACAAAACCAATTCATTTCCATATTCTTACATTGTATTTAAAATGTAGATGACTTCAGTACAATAGGGCCTAAAATTCAGGTAAACAAAGCTCTCAAAGTATCGGTTCCCATTGGAACAAAACGGGAATTTTTGGACATACAACATCGGATTCAGTCTCCGATTGCAGTGATCGCGTCTGCTGATACAGGGTGATACTGACTTTATTCAACAAGGGTCATAAGAGGATGAAATAATCCCCCAGCAACAAGTTTAAGTGTTATATGAAATCAACTGCCCCACACAGAGGCGATTATACAGAAATATTGCTGTTCTACTTGTGTCAATATGACTGTTAGTCTACATAGATTACGTTCAAATTATATTATTCAATATTTCAGTACTGAAATTCGACGGTTGTAAGACAAAGATGAAGTGGACAATTGAACAGGAGAAACACTAAATAATTTCAGTATACGGGCGCCATTATTTTAATCATACAACCATCAGTATAGTGGCACCATTTACTGCCATAAGTTGTATTGCTATAATCGTACATTTTAAATATATGGGCAACATTGCTTTTAGCATACAACCATCAGTATATGAGGCAACATTGTTATAGATATGTACCCCTCAGTATATGGGCACCATTACTTTTACCATACAACCTTCAGTATATGGGCACCATTACTTTTACCATACAACCTTCAGTATATGGGCACCATTACTTTTACCATACAACCTTCAGTATATGGGCACCATTACTTTTACCATACAACCTTCAGTATATGGACAGCATTACTTTTACCATACAACCTTCAGTATATGGACAGCATTGCTTTTACCATACAACCTTCAGTATATGGGCACCATTACTTTTACCATACAACCTTCAGTATATGGACAGCATTACTTTTACCATACAACCTTCAGTATATGGACAGCATTACTTTTACCATACAACCTTCAGTATATGGGCACCATTACTTTTACCATACAACCTTCAGTATATGGGCACCATTACTTTTACCATACAACCTTCAGTATATGGACAGCATTGCTTTTACCATACAACCGTCAGTATGTGGATACCAGTGTTATAACTATGTACCCCTCAGTAGGTTGATATCATTTACAAGAACATGCAACCCTTTCTGAATCCGCAGTAATATGAAAACAAAATTAGAAGATTATTTTTTTTTTTGAGATGGCAGCATGGAAGAAACTCTTGTTAACTACTACCACTCCTTAATAGTATACATGTACAATAGAAATGGACCAGACAACAAACCGCGTCGGTCTCACAATATGAAGATGCTATGCATTCAACAGAGCACGTCCGCTATATACGATACCAGACATGATAAAAGCACTGCTTACATAAAAGATCCATGAAGTTAGTAAGTATCGATTTAGCTAGCCATTTTCTTACGCCCGAATTAGACGTCAAGTCAGTGAGACGCTCATTTCTTGAATGTACAGAACGTTAACAAACCGGAAGCTGGTAAAACCGTTGCTTTTTCTTCTTATTTTTTGGTCTGGCACCCTAACTAATCTTAAGAAAATCCCTATTAATAGCATTTTGCAGACAATAGATGTTAAACACACACATATATATATTTCACCAATCTAGGTTGTGTGGGACAACTTTTCACAATTGTTTATTACCACGTGATTATTTTCGTGAATGCAAAGGTATGAGTATGGGCGTGTTCTTGCTGGCTGTTGATACAGATTCCAACAGCTCATGTATAGTGCAATGCCAGACCAAATACCATTTAACCTACGCCGAACATACGATACTCCAGTTAAAGAGTGAATTATCTCATTCTAGGATATAAAACCCAACTCTAGTGAGGTTTTTGTTGAGGAATCAATTAATGTAATTGTTTGCCCTCTCCGAGTGTACATCATATGTGTAATAACCTGTAATGATGTACAGCATTGTATGTTAAAAATGTTTAATCTATGTTGCTATACTTGGAAACCGACGAGTCAATCATCGTCGGATACCCACGGTTGATCTCGCTTCGCTAACTCACTCATCACCCGTGGGCAAACCCGCCGAGAAATCCTCGTAAAATATGGTAATTCGTATATTAGAACGGACCAATCAGAAAATCGGAACTCTCCAGTTTGAAGACCCGTTTCGTGATGAGTGATTTATCGAAGCGAGATCAACCGTGGGTATCCGACGATGCGAGTCAATAGACTCAAGGTTAATATTGAACTTGAACTTGTTTGTTTTTGTTTTCTTATTTGTATTACGATATTCAAAAAAATCACTTTCCTGTATCACCGCCGCCAACATAAACCGAGCTGCTCTGTTATCTTAGTGGTGATAATCTGGCAACAGTGGAAACTCTTCACTCCGGATCATACGTTTATCAAAATCTACTTATAGCAAAACATCCTAATCCGGACTGCTAGAAACCGTATTTACGCCAAAACAAAAAAACCCATCGTTTGTTTTGAACGCAAATAAGAAATAAAAAACAATTTTGCGAGCTTTCGAAAATATCTGCCTCTTTTTTTTCCTAAAGCAAAGAGTACGCTCTGATCTTGGAACATTTGCTGATCCGTTCACTGACTGTGATATAGAGTAAGGAATTTGGTGAGTTTCGGAAGCGGAAGTACCTGGATAATAGAGGTTTTACTACGTGTAGATGTAGGAGACTTACTTACCGTAAATCCTATCCCAACTGTAGCGGAGAACGAGCCCTGCTGGAACTTTCCCTGGTCGAACTGAACCAGTAATGAAGTTTTACCCACTCCGCTGTCCCCAACCAGTATAGTCTGAAAATAGACATTATATATATAAGTGACACAAAAATACACGAACATATGAGCATCCGTGACACAAAAATAGACGGACATGTTAGCATCCGTGACACAAAAATAGACGGACATGTTAGCATCCGTTACACAAAAATAGACGGACATGTTAGTATTAGTGACACAAAAATAGACGGACATGTTAGCATCCGTGACACAAAAATAGACGGACATGTTAGCATCCGTGACACAAAAATACACGGACATGTTCGCATCCATGACACAAAAATAGACGGACATGTTAGCATCCTTGACACAAAAATAGACGGACATGTTAGCATCCGTGACACAAAAATAGACGGACATGTTAGTATTAGTGACACAAAAATAGATGGACATGTTAGTATTAGTGACACAAAAAAACACGGACATGTTAGCATCCTTGACACAAAAATAGACGGACATGTTATCATCAGTGACACAAAAATAGACAGACATGTTAGCATCCGTGACACAAAAATAGACGGACATATAAGCATCCGTGACACAAAAATAGACGGACATGTTAGCATCCGTGACACAAAAATAGACGGACATGTTAGCATCAGTGACACAAAAATAGACAGACATGTTAGCATCAGTGACACAAAAATAGACAGACATGTTAGCATCAGTGACACAAAAATAGACGGACATGTTAGTATCCGTGACACAGAAATAGACGGACATGTTAGCATCCGTGACACAAAAATAGACGGACATGTTAGCTTCAGTGACACAGAAATAGACGGACATGTTAGCTTCAGTGACTCAGAAATAGACGGACATGTTAGCATCAGTGACACAAAAATAGACGGACATGTTAGCATCAGTGACACAAAAATAGACGGACATGTTAGCATCCTTGACACAAAAATAGACGGACATGTTAGCATCCTTGACACAAAAATAGACGGACATGTTAGCATCCGTGACACAAAATAGATGGACATGTTAGCATTAGTGACACAAAAATACACGGACATGTTAGCATCAGTGACACAAAAATACACGGACATGTTAGTATTAGTGACACAAAAATAGACAAACATGTTAGCATCAGTGACACAAAAATAGACGGAAATGTAAGCATCCTTGACACAAAAATAGACGGACATGATAGCATCCGTGACACAAAAATAGACGGACATGTTAGCTTCAGTGACACAAAAATAGACGGACATGCTAGCATCCGTGACACAAAAATAGACGGACATGTTAGTATCCGTGACACAAAAATAGACGGACATGTTAGCTTCAGTGACACAAAAATAGACGGACATGTTAGCATCCGTGACACAAAAATAGACGGACATGCTAGCATCCGTGACACAAAATAGACGGCCATGCTAGCATCCGTGACACAAAAATAGACGGACATGTTAGCTTCAGTGACACAAAAATAGACGGACATGTTAGCATCCGTGACACAAAAATAGACGGACATGTTAGCATCCGTGACACAAAAATAGACGGACATGTTAGCATCCGTGACACAAAAATAGACGGACATGTTAGCATCCGTGACACAAAAATAGACGGACATGTTAGCATCCGTGACACAAAAATAGACGGACATGTTAGCATCCGTGACACAAAAATAGACGGACATGCTAGCATCCGTGACACAAAAATAGACGGACATGCTAGCATCCGTGACACAAAAATAGACGGACATGTTAGCATCCGTGACACAAAAAAGACGGACAAAAAAAAAAGGAAAATAGACGGACATGTTAGCATCCGTGACACAAAAATAGACGGACATGTTAGCATCTGTGACACAAAAAAGACGGACAAAAAAAAAGGAAAATAGACGGACATGCTAGCATCCGTGACACAAAAATAGACGGACATGTTAGCATCCGTGACACAAAAATAGACGGACATGCTAGCATCTGTGACACAAAAAAGACGGACAAAAAAAAAGGAAAATAGACGGACATGTTAGCATCCGTGACACAAAAATAGACGGACATGTTAGCATCCGTGATACAAAAATAGACAGACATGTTAGCATCCGTGACACAAAAATAGACGGACATGTTAGCTTCCGTGACACAAAAATAGACGGACATGTTAGCATCCGTGACACAAAAAAGACGGACAAAAAAAAAAGGAAAAAAGACGGACATGGTAGCATCCGTGACACAAAAATAGACGGACATGTTAGCATCTGTGACACAAAAAAGACGGACAAAAAAAAAGGAAAATAGACGGACATGCTAGCATCCGTGACACAAAAATAGACGGACATGTTAGCATCCGTGACACAAAAATAGACGGACATGCTAGCATCTGTGACACAAAAAAGACGGACAAAAAAAAAGGAAAATAGACGGACATGTTAGCATCCGTGACACAAAAATAGACGGACATGTTAGCATCCGTGATACAAAAATAGACAGACATGTTAGCATCCGTGACACAAAAATAGACGGACATGTTAGCATCCGTGACACAAAAATAGACGGACATGTTAGCATCCGTGACACAAAAATAGACGGACATGTTAGTATTAGTGACACAAAAATAGACGGACATGTTAGCATCCGTGACACAAAAATAGACGGACATGTTAGCTTCAGTGACACAAAAATAGACGGACATGTTAGCATCAGTAACGAGTTATGGACGTTTTATCATGCAATTGTCTGTACACAATATCAGAAACAAAGTATTCAAGACATTTTTGGTCATCAAATCTTATAAAAACAATTGGCACAATTTCCCCTACTTTGGACTCCGTCTGTCAGCACCTTAATACAACACCAATTACTGAAAAAAATGTTCTATTCTTCGTTCTTAACTGTTATGCAAAGCAATTTTTAGTTATAAGAAACATTGATCATTAACAGAATCATGACCAACTGATCATGGGAATTATTGTTTCCAAAACTCGACCGTATTTTCACCCTTTTGATTATTGAGCGATGCCCTGAACCCCAAGGGGAATTAACTCTTCATTTATACAAAATTTTGGACTTAGGTTACGATGACCACCTGTGCATCATAGCAAGTGTTATTATCTAACTCCAGGCTCCCCATAATTGTATATTTACCATTGCATGGCATTGCCTCTATATAACCCTGCTGATTCCATACGGCAATGAATGCCATTGGCCGATTGCTGACGTCATAATCATTATGGCGTCATAATTGTTACGTTAGATAACACTGACCTTCCCAACATTTGACGAATTATAAGTTGTTTAATTTGCGTCTGATCCCCTTTGTATATTTGAAAATAAATAAGTTTAAATGAAAAAAAACCTTCCCCAGACGATGGCTTTTCTATTGATTATACATACATACCCGATAGATACATTTTTTGAGCTAAATGCTTAGAAATAAAAATGTGTAATTAATATTTTTATGGTAAATATAGGTATTGACATGTTTTTTAGTAGGTATTCATAGGAATCAAAATATCAACTGGACAAAGACAAATATCTTCTGCCTTGTCCATTTGGCATTCATATTGCCTATGAATGCCAACTGAAGGCAGTTCACTGCTTAAATATACACGTTATGATAACGATCAGTGAGACTAAATATCAAGAGTTTAGCAACAAAAAGAGACAACCCCAGGTAACAGAGACGTAATGATATTGTTATTGTCTGTAGATCTTGTATGTTCTGACCAAGACAATTAGTCCCCAAGGACGGTTCTAGATCCCAACCATCACGAAAAATAAGTGTGTGACGTACTTACACAACATACAAAGTACATGACGTATTACACAAGACAGGGATGAAAGAATAATATGCCAGATTGTTTTGCTAGTGTGCTAGATTAGTGACTGTCCTTGAATTAATGGTCGCCATTAACGATCCTTCCCCCGAATTACTTTCTTATCCTCACGATAAGATTTGATTAAAGCCACACGAAATCTTCAGCTTGTACGTGTGACCTTACAACTTCCGCTAACGACTGACTTAATCATTGAGTTGTAGTGTTATTTGTTGAATCTACCGACAGCGCCCTCTGGTAGACAAAAACAACTAAGCACCGGAAGTCACACTGCCCTTTCAAAATGTCCGGTCGTAATCAAATCTTGCTTTGGTTTACTTATAAAGCTTGATCCAATTCGTTTGGTTATGACCTTTGGCTGATCAAAATGGTGGAGATTAGAAATAAAATCACTTTCTAAGTTTAACGAACGGACATGGCATATTGGGGAGTAGTTGTAGCAGGAATCACAGGGACCAATTTAGATCCAAAACTTGCTGTTATAGATTATCAGGTCCCTTCGGCAGGAATTTGAAAAATACTATCTTCACAGAAACTCTATATAAAACGGCATTGTATGTAGATAAGAATATTAAAGTATTGTAAATTATTTTGGTGTTGTGTTATCTTGATAAAGTAAACATAGATACGCAATTTTGTCTCGACTTTTCCAGTTATTAAAATTATCAGGTATTTTGTCATCATCGGAAACCCACGGTACACTTCTCTGACGCTTGCATACTGTGGGCTAGAATAGATGTGAATCCTCGTGTCCCTGTATAGAATGATAAATTCTCGTGACACACTGTTGGGTCATTTTACCTTGACCACTACCGGTATACATTTGTATTTCTGTAGGCATGATGCCGATGTCAATCTCCGTATAGTAAGACCTTATATTCTAACACAATCGACACAATTATAACACAATCGACAGGTTTTGTTAACAGGAGGTACTACAAATTAAACGGGATACCCCAGCTGAATATCCCTGCTGCATGTTATCATGGATGAAAGGATCGATATGATTGGTTACTATTTTCGAACGAAAACGAGGGTTTCCATCTCTTCTAGCCCCTGGTATGCAAGCGTCAGAGAAGTATACTGTGGGTTTCCGACGATGGTATTTTGTATCGCCGCCAACAAATGAAATTCAAGCTCAGATAGAAAAATAATAACATCCATAAAGGTTCAGAGTCAAGAATATTTCAACATGGTCAAAAGTCAATGCTAGTCCATATTCCAAAAGCCAGATTGCTAAATTTCCACGTGGAAAATTTGAAATGCCTTCTAGTCGGTTCTAAAACAAAAGTTGATGATTTCATACAAAGTTTTGCTGTAGTAGTAAAATATACTGTGTAATTTTGCTTTCAAATCTGTAGCGTCCAATCAATTTTTTTATAATAAATAATGCCTGTAGACACAATCGACTGACGGTATATTTGTTTTATTGTCTGGTTGTTTATTTTTCTAAATTATTTAGTGTTTCTCCTGTGTATTTCAATATCCCCATACATCTTTGCCTTACACCCATCAATTAAATTTCGGTGCAGTTAGTTCGTGCAATAATTAAATTTGAACGTGTGGATAATGGCAGTGATATCGACACGAGTAAAACAGTGATATTTCTGTATTATCGCCTCTGTATGGGGCGCGTGGGCTCATATAACACTTAACCTTGTTGCCGGGGGATCATTTCATCCTCGTATGACCCTTGTTGAATAAATCAGTATCACCCTGTATCAGCAGACGCAATCACTGCAATCGGAGACTGAATCCGATGTTATGTGTCCAAAAATTCCCGTTTTGTTCCAATGGAATACGATACTTCCAGAGCGTTTCGGCCATGCCGTGGAAAATATTACCACCTGCTATCAAGAAGTCAAAAGACTGGCAAGTTTTAAGAAGGATATCAAGACCTACGTTAAATCCCCTGTGGTAGCTTTGTAGTATCATAGACGAGGCAAAGAGTGTGCTACAGTCCCCTGTGGCAGCTAATTTATATAGGGGAAAATACATCGCCCTACAGTCCCCTGTGGTAGCTTATTTATATAGGGGAAAAAACATCGCCCTACAGCCCCCTGTGGTAGCTTATTTATATAGGGGGAAATACATCGCCCTACAGCTCCCTGTGGTAGCTTATTTATATAGGGGAAAAAGCATCGCCTTACAGCTCCATGTGGTAGCTTTATACTATAGAAGAGGCAAAATTAATATCATTATGCATACATGTATAAATATACTATGGGGGAGCTATATTACAGAGGAGTCACGTAACCTGTAATAGTACTATATAGTCTGCTAAACTATCTTTCATCGATGAAAATAACGCTCTAAGGGAGATAATCAAGAGAGTGTTGATCTGAGAAGTAATCAGTACTGGTAGCGATAATTACAGGGATTTCATTTATAGGTACTCGGGAGAGATTACCTGTAATGGTCTACCTGATATAGAATAAAATAAATCAAGAGTTACCTAACCTTTCATTGACCTTGGAATTAGCAAAAGTATAACATATTTTAAAACACCATTATAATGTAATTGTTAAGACCGCGCTGAAATGTCTCTCTTTAAATTGATTGATGGTAAGAATAACTTTATCATATGATATTTAATGTTATAAAATCTGCACACCTGTAATGATCTATTTTATTTAGTATAAATAATGTAAGTTTTTCTCTTGTGTTACCGTTTTCATTTCAAACACGCAAGTGCCTAACTGTGCGCTGATGTGTAATCAAAGCTCCCCTAACTCCTAATAGGCCTTTTAGATTAGATTTTTTTGTTGTGAAACGACTGTAGATTGGCATGTGTACTCCATTACACTTTCATCTATATGTTCGATTTCACAACTGTAATCAGAGACGGGTACTTCGGCAGTAAATTGTATTCTGATATTGGAGGTACCTATGTAAAGTCACCTCTGATTGGATACATTTTGATCATGGTATACCTTGTCTGATTCTGAGATGTATTTCATAGTGAGTATGAGAGGGAGTGTAAGTGATTGAGTTAGAGGAAGAGAGGGAGTGGAAGTGATTGAGTTAGATGAAGAGAGGGAGTGTGTTACACGAGTTATTGTGAGTAAGAGAGACAGGGGGTTGGAGAGAGTGTGTGTTTGTGGGGGTTACGTATATTTGGCATGTAAGCTCTTTACTACAAGAGAAGGCAATGACTGCAATTGCTCTCCATGGTTACGTTATTCTATAGGGGAGGGCAAATATCATAATGCTGTCCCCTGTGCTAGCTGTATGTCTTTTGGAAGGCAAAAGCAATGCTACCGTCCGTTGTGGTAGATTTATATCATAAAACGGAGGGCAAAGATCATAATAATGCTGTCCCTGTGATAGCTTTATATTATAGGGAAGGCAAAAGGAATGCTACAGTTCCCTGTGGTAGTTTTGTTTTATAATGGAGAACGTAAAGAACATTATACAGTCCCCTGTGATACTATAGTGGAGACATAGATTGTGCTACAGTCCCCTGTGATACCATAGTGGAGACATACATTGTGATACAGTCCCCTGTGATACTATAGTGGAGACATATATTGTGCTACAGTCCCCTGTGATACTATAGTGGAGACATAGATTGTGCTACAGTCCCCTGCGATACTATAGTGGATACATATATTGTGCTACAGTACCCTGTGATACTATAGTGGATACATGGATTGTGCTACAGTCCCCTGTGATACTATAGTGGAGACATAGATTGTGCTACAGTCCCCTGTGATACTATAGTTGATACATAGATTGTGCTACAGTCCCCTGTGATACTATAGTGGAGACATAGATTGTGCTACAGTCCCCTGTGATACTATAGTGGAGACACAGATTGTGCTACAGTCCCCTGTGATACTATAGTGGACACATAGATTGTGCTACAGTCCCCTGTGATACTATAGTGGAGACATATATTGTGCTACAGTCCCCTGTGATACTATATAGTGGAGACATAGATTGTGCTACAGTCCCCTGTGATACTATTTAGTGGACACATAGATTGTGCTACAGTCCCCTGTGATACTATATAGTGGACACATAGATTGTGCTACAGTCCCCTGTGATACTATATAGTGGACACATAGATTGTGCTACAGTCCCCTGTGATACTTTAGTGGAGACATAGATTGTGCTACAGTCCCCTGTCATACTATAGTGGAGAGACAGATTGTGCTACAGTCCCCTGTGATACTAAAGTGGAGACATAGATTGTGCTACAGTCCCCTGTGATACTATAGTGGAAACACAGATTGTGCTACAGTCCCCTGTGATACTATAGTGAAGTCATAGATTGTGCTACAGTCCCATATGATACTATAGTGGACACATAGATTGTGCTACAGTCCCCTGTGATACTATAGTGGATACATAGATTATGCTACAGTCCCCTGTGATACTATATAGTGGAGACACAGATTGTGCTACAGTCCCCTGTGATACTATATAGTGGATACATAGATTGTGCTACAGTCCCCAGTTCCCTGTGGTAGCGCGATATTCCAATTGGGGAAGCTAAGAGCGAGCTTAAATCCCCTGTGGTAGCTTTGTAGTATCATAGATGCGGCAAAGAGTGTGCTCCAGTCCCATGTTTTAGCTAATTTATATAGGGGAAAATACATCGCCATACAGCCCAATGTGGTAGCTTTATACTATAGGAGAGGCAAATATCATTCTATATATATGTATACATATACTATAGGGGAGGGGAAGCTACACTATAGGTGATACACGTATCCTGTAATACTAAATAGTCTGCTAAGCTACCTTCAACGATGAAAATAACGCTCTAAGGGAGATAATCAAGAGAGCGTTGATCTGAGAAGTAATCATTACTGGTAGCGATAATTACAGGGATTAGAAGCGGTTCTATGGAGGGATTAACGGTCTACCTGATATGGAATAAAATAAATCAAGAGTTACCTTACCTTTCACTGACCTTGGAATTAGCCAAAGTATAACATATTTTAAAACATCATTATAATCTAATTGTTAAGACTGCGCTCAAATGTCTCCCTTTAAATCGATTGATGGTAAGAATAACGTTATTGTATGATATTTAATGTTATACAATCTGCACACTTTTAATTATCTATTGTATTTACTATAAACACTGTAAGTTTTCCTCTTATGTTACTGTTTTTATTTCAAACACAGAAGTGCCTAACTGTGCGCTGATGTGTAATCAAAGCTCCCCTAACCCCTGATTGGCCTTTTAGATTAGATTGTTTGTCGTGAAACGACTGTAGATTGTCATGTGTACTAACATTACACTTTCATCTATATTCGATTTCACAACTCTAATCAGAGACTGCTACTGTATGGGCATGAAATTGTATTCTGATATTGGAGGTACTTACTATGGAAGGTCACCTCTGATTGGATACACCATGTTCATGGTATATCTGTTCTGATTGGATGTATTACATAATGAGTATGAGAGTTATATTAAAGGAAAGGCAAAAGGAATGCTACAGTCCCCTGTGGTAGCTTTATATTATAAGGAAGGCAAAAGGAATGCTACAGTCCCCTGTGATAGCTTTATATTATAGGGAAGGCAAAAGGAATGCTACAGTCCCCTGTGATAGCTTTATATTATAAGGAGCGCAAAAGCAATGCTACAGTCCCCTGTGGTAGCGTTATATTATAGAGAAGGCAAAAGGAATGCTACAGTCCCCTGTGATAGCTTTATATTATAAGGAAGGCAAAAGGAAAGCTACAGTCCCCTGTGATAGCTTTATATTATAAGGAAGGCAAAAGGAAAGCTACAGTCCCCTGTGATAGCTTTA
Source organism: Mimachlamys varia (assembly GCA_947623455.1). NCBI lineage: Eukaryota > Metazoa > Mollusca > Bivalvia > Pectinida > Pectinidae > Mimachlamys > Mimachlamys varia. Next base: position 50,448,901 of record OX392527.1, read on the forward strand.
TATTATAAGGAGCGCAAAAGCAATGCTACAGTCCCCTGTGGTAGCGTTATATTATAGAGAAGGCAAAAGGAATGCTACAGTCCCCTGTTGTAGCGTTATAGTATAAGGAAGGCAAAAGGAATGCTACAGTCCCCTGTGATAGCTTTATATTATAAGGAAGGCAAAAGGAAAGCTACAGTCCCCTGTTATAGCTTTATATTATAAGGAGCGCAAAAGCAATGCTACAGTCCCCTGTTGTAGCGTTATATTATAAGGAAGGCAAAAGGAATGCTACAGTCCCCTGTGATAGCTTTATATTATAAGGAAGGCAAAAGGAAAGCTACAGTCCCCTGTGATAGCTTTATATTATAAGGAAGGCAAAAGGAAAGCTACAGTCCCCTGTGATAGCTTTATATTATAAGGAAGGCAAAAGCAATGCTACAGTCCCCTGCGGAAGCTTTATATTATAGGGAAGGCAAAAGCAATGCTGCAGTCCCCTGTGGTAGCTTTATATAATAGGGAAGGCAAAAGCAATGCTGCAGTCCCCTGTGGTAGCTTTATATTATAGGGAAGGCAAAAGGAATGCTACAGTCCCCTGTGGTAGCTTTATATCATAGGGAAGGCAAAAGGAAAGCTACAGTCCCCTGTGGTAGCTTTATATCATAGGGAAGGCAAAAGCAATGCTACAGTCCCCTGTGGTAGCTTTATATCATAGGGAAGGCTGTGCTACAGTCCCCTGCTATACTAAAGTGGAGACATAGATTGTGCTATAGTCCCCAGTTCCCTGTGATAGCGCTATTATCCAATTGGGAAAGCTTAGAGCATGCTTAAATCCCCTGTGGTAGCTTTGTAGTATCAAAGATGAGACAAAGAGTATGCTACGGTCCCCTGTGGTAAATTATTTATATAGGGGGGAAAACATTACCATACAGCCCCCCTGAGGTAGCTATACTGTAAAGGAAACACGCATCCTGTAATAGGCTATACTGTAGAGGAAACACGTATCCTGTAATAGTACTATATAGTCTGCTATGCTATCTTCATCGATGAAAATAACGCTCTAAGGGAGATAATTAAGATCGCGTTGATCTGAGAAGTAACCAGTACTGGTGGCGATAATTACAGGGATTAGTAGCGGTTCTCGGGAGAGATTAACTGTAATGGTCTACCTGATATAGAATCAAATAAATCAAAAGTTACCTAACCTTTCCCTGACCTTGGAATTAGCCAAAGTATTATATATTTTAAAACACCATTATAATGTAATTGTTAAGAACGCGCTCAAATGTCTCTCTTTAAATTGGTAAGTGGTAAGAATAACGTTGTTGTATGATATTTAATGTTATAAAATCTGCACACCTGTAATTATCTATTTCATTTACTATAAATACTGCACGTTTTCCTCTCGTGTTACTGATTTCATTTCAAACACGGAAGTGCCTAACTGTGCGCTGATGTGTAATCAAAGCTCCCCTAACTCCTAATTGGCCCTTTAGATTAGGTTTTTTTTGTTGTGAAACAACTATAGAATGGCATGTGTACTTTCATTAAACTTTCATCTATATGTTCGATTTCACAACTGTAATCAGAGACGGGTACTTCGGCAGTAAATTGTATTCTGATATTGGAGGTACTTACTATGGAAGGTCACCTCTGATTGGAAACATCTTTGACTTGCTCATGGTATACCTTTTCTGATTGGATGTATTTCATAGTGAGTATGAGAGGGAGTGGAAGTGATTGAGTGTGAGGGAGTGTGTTACACGGAGTTATAGTGAGTAAGAGAGACAGGGGTTTGGAGAGAGGGTGTGTTTGAGGGGGTTACGTATATTGGGCATGTAAGCTCTTTACTAAAAGAGAAGGCAATGACTGCAATTGCTCTCCATGGTTACGTTATTCTATAGGGGAGGGCAAATATCATAATGCTGTATGTCTTTGGGAAGGCAAAAGCAATGCTACAGTCCGTTGTGGTAGATTTATATTATAAAAAGGAGGGCAAAGATCATAATAATGCTGTCCCTGTGATAGCTTTATATTATAAGGAAGGCAAAAGCAATGCTACAGTCCGTTGTGGTAGATTTATATTATAGGGAAGGCAAAAGCAATGCTACAGTCCACCTGTTCTGATTGGATGTATTGCATAGTGAGTATGAGAGTGAGTGGAAGTGAGGGGGAGAGTGTGTGAGGGAGTGTGAGACCGCTTGTAAATCTACATTAAAAAAACAACAACATGGAAATGAATGGCCATGTTACCATTTTATCTAATATTAATTTATATCAGTCAATGTGGGAATATTATTATCCAACTGTCGTACAGTACCATGGAGTAATTGTGCAGAATAGATATAGGGCGCTTTATAAATGATGTATTTTGTTATTGCTATCATTGAATATCATAAAGGAGATAAAGACAACTCTGCAGTCCTCTTGTTAAGCTCTTTACTAAAAGGGAATGCAAACACTATGCAATAGTTCCCCGTGGTAGCTCTATTCTATAGGGGAGGACACAGATCATAATGCCGTTCCCTGTGGTAGCTTTATATTAAAGGGAAGGCAGAAGCAATGCTACAGTCCCCTGTGGTAGCTTTATATAATAGGGAAGGCAAAAGCAATGTTACAGTCCCCTGTGGTAGCTTTGTATAATAGAGAAGGCAAAAGCAATGCTACAGTTCCCTGTGGTAGCTTTATATCATAGGGAAGGCAAAAGGAATGCTACAGTCCCCTGTGGTAGCTTTATATAATAGGGAAGGCAAAAGGAATGCTACAGTCCCCTGTGGTAGCTTTATATCATAGGGAGGGCAAAAGGAAAGCTACAGTCCCCTGTGGTAGCTTTATATTATATGGAAGGCACAAGGAAAGCTACAGTCCCCTGTGATAGCTTTATATTATAAGGAAGGCAAAAGGAATGCTACAGTCCCCTGTGGTAGCTTTATATTATATGGAAGGCACAAGGAAAGCTACAGTCCCCTGTGGTAGCTTTATATTATATGGAAGGCACAAGGAAAGCTACAGTCCCCTGTGGTAGCTTTATATTATAAGGAAGGCAAAAGGAATGCTACAGTCCCCTGTGGTAGCTTTATATTATTTGGAAGGCACAAGGAAAGCTACAGTCCCCTGTGATAGCTTTATATTATAAGGAAGGCAAAAGGAATGCTACAGTCCCCTGTGGTAGCTTTATATTATATGGAAGGCACAAGGAAAGCTACAGTCCCCTGTGGTAGCTTTATATTATATGGAAGGCAAAAGGAATGCTACAGTCCCCTGTGGTAGCTTTATATTATATGGAAGGCACAAGGAAAGCTACAGTCCCCTGTGGTAGCTTTATATTATAAGGAAGGCAAAAGGAATGCTACAGTCCCCTGTGGTAGCTTTATATTATATGGAAGGCACAAGGAAAGCTACAGTCCCCTGTGGTAGCTTTATATTATATGGAAGGCACAAGGAAAGCTACAGTCCCCTGTGGTAGCTTTATATTATAAGGAAGGCAAAAGGAATGCTACAGTCCCCTGTGGTAGCTTTATATTATATGGAAGGCACAAGGAAAGCTACAGTCCCCTGTGGTAGCTTTATATTATAAGGAAGGCAAAAGGAATGCTACAGTCCCCTGTGGTAGCTTTATATTATAAGGAAGGCAAAAGGAATGCTACAGTCCCCTGTGGTAGCTTTATATTATAAGGAAGGCAAAAGGAATGCTACAGTCCCCTGTGGTAGCTTTATATTATAAGGAAGGCAAAAGGAATGCTACAGTCCCCTGTGGTAGCTTTATATTATATGCAACGCAAAAGGAATGCTACAGTCCCCTGTGGTAGCTTTATATTATAGGGAAGGCAAAAGGAATGCTACAGTCCCCTGTGGTAGCTTTATATTATATGCAACGCAAAAAGAATGCTACAGTCCCCTGTGGTAACTTTATATTATAGGGAAGGCCCTTCTGGTAGATTTGTTTTATAATGGGGAACTCAAATAACATAATACAGTCCCCTGCGATAATATCGTTGAGGCATATATTGTGCTACAGTCCCTTGTGGTAGATTTCTACTGTAATAGAGGCAACGCCCGCGCTACAGTTCCCTGTGGTAGATTTGTTTTATAATGGAACTATAGCGGAGGCATAGGTTGTGCTACAGTCCCTAGTCCCCTGTGGTAGCGCTATATTCATATTGGGGAAGGTTAGAGCATGCTTAAATCCCCTGTGGTAGCTTTGTAGTATCATAGATGAGGCAAAGAGTGTGCTACAGACCCCTGTGGTAGCTAATTTATATAGGGGAAAATACATCGCCATACAGCCCCCTCTGGTAGCTTTATACTACAGAAGAGACAAATATCATTCTGTATATATGTATAAACGTACTATTGGGGGGAGGGGGACTATCAGTAATACTAAATAGTCTGCTAAGGTACCTTCAACGCTGAAAATAACGCTCTAAGGGAGATAATCAAGAGAGCGTTGATCTGAGAAGTAATCATTACTGGTAGCGATAATTACAGGGATTATAAGCGGTTCTATGGAGGGATTAACGGTCCACCTGATATGGAATAAAATAAATCAAGAGTTACCTAACCTTTCACTGACCTTGGAATAAGCCAAAGTATAACATATTTTAAAAACACCATTATAATGTAATTGTTAAGACTGCGTTCAAATGTCTCTCTTGTAATTGATTGATGGTAACAATAACGTTATTGTATGATATTTAATGTTATAAAATCTGCACACCTATAATTATCTATTTTATTCACTATAAGTACTGTAAGTTTTCCTCTCGTGTTACTGTGCTCATTTCAAACACGGAAGTGCCTAACTGTGCGCTGATGTGTAATCAAAGCTCCCCTAACTCCTAATTGGCCTTTTAGATTAGATTTGTTTTGTTGTGAAACAACTGTAGATTGGCATTTGTACTTTAATTACACTTTCATCTATATGTCCAATTTCACAACTGTAATCAGAGACGGGTACTTCGGCAGTAAATTGTATTCTGATATTGGAGGTACCTATGGAAAGCCACCTCTGATTGGATACATCTTGCTCATGGTATACCTTTTCTGATTGGATGTATTGCATAGTGAGTATGAGAGGGAGTGGAAGCGATTGAGTGAGGGTGAGTGCTGGTAAGTGAGGGAGTGACTGAGTGGGCATGTGACAGGGATCGAGTTACTATGAGTAAGAGGGAGTTGGAGAGGGGGTGTGTTTGTTGGAATGTATGTCTTGCAGGTATTTAACTGCATTTCTTTATATTTACCATCGAATGGCATTGCCACTATATATCCCTACCAAATTCAGTTGGCATTCATCAGGCCATGAATGCCAATGACCGATTGTTAATGTCGTCATTATTATGACGTCATAATTGTTACGTTGGATACCATTGACCGTCCCCGGGCGATGGCTGTTCTTTTCATTGAACAAGCATATGCGACAAATACATTTATTGAGCTAAATGCTGAGAAATGAAATGTGCTATTGATTGTTTTATGACATGAGCAGATTCTAAAAATGGTAAATATAAGTATTGAACTGCTTTCAGTTGGCATTCATAGGCTATATGAATGCCAAATGGTCAAAGGCAAATCCAACACGAAGCGCGCTAGCGCGCTTCATTGAATTTGCCTTTGACCATTTGGCATTCATATAGCCTATGAATGCCAACTGAAAGCAGTTCAATGCTTAAATATATATACCCGTTAATACAATATCTTAAAGTCTAAGAGAATGGGGGATTCGTCGGTAGGGATTGGCCCAACCACTTTTTCCCATCTCGCATTCCCGCATTAAATAAACATGTTTCCAAAATGATTGATTAAATCAAATTTAACTTAATCTAAAGTAATAATATGCAATAATAATATACAACATTTTATATTCAACATTTATATAGTGCTCTATATAATTTGTAAAAGTATTTGTAAGTCATCATTTCTGTGATCTTTAAAACGAACCTCATAATTATTCAATATTACTTTACTCAAACATTTTATTAATCATGCAAGCAATACTAACATTCGCTCAGGGCTTCTTCCTTCTTCAGAAGAAGTCATTGGAGAGTTAAACGTATTTCATGGCTATATATAATCCTGATTATAGATTAGTTCATTTTTCTTTCTTAAACTTTATAGAGATCAATTACATATGCGTATGAATGTACTAGTCTCATGCCTGCATCATTTGGCGTCTTTAGAACCATGTATTTCAGAACTATTTCTATTGAAACAGATTTATGCCTTTCTCGCCCAAGCCGTGTTTTATTCTAAAGTCAAGGTCGTTGACGTCAAGGTCGGTGAGGTCAAGGTCGGTGACTGATAGTCTGACAAAGAGAACAGTCGAATGTTGAACACTGCGACACGTTAGACCCATTCACCCCTGAAGACACATATAAACTCTCCCAATTCAAAGGTTGGAACAGTCCATTATGATATTTCAGGGGTAAGTTAATTAATACGTACGTTGTGTGGAAAGTTAATATTTGATACATCATGCATCACATAGATGTAGGTGTATTTCCAAATTGATTGATTTTGTTGAAGGTTACAATAATTGGTGACAAGTTGAAAATGTATCGATATCCGTCCTTATCTGTAAGCGGGTTATATTGAGCTAGTGGATGGAGTAGCAATAAAGGCGTCAGGTTTCAAGAACCGTTGCTATAACAACAGAAATGATCGACGACTTTATGACATGTCGTTCCCCACAATCGGGTAATGCATTTTTCCCTGTGACGCATCCATATTTTTAAAGACAAATATGACACACTTTCTGAATCAAATATCATGACCCCATTGAACTTTAAAACGAAAATTATAATAATCGTGAAAGTGAAATCACGAAATAGAAACTATTACTTTCGTTCTCTAATAGAACAAACGATGTTTTTACATGTTGATAGTTATTGCAAGTATATTTATATCTGAACGACAATCTAACGCTCTGACCCTGCCGCCAAGTGTCCACCGGAAGCGGAAGTTAGCTGACCAATGTCGCCACAGCAGACGACATGTCGTGCAGGGGAAGCCATCATTTCCTCGTCTTTCTTTATCTGAGTATAAATGTTGTTAGGTGATGAGTGATTGTCATTACTGCCTCCCATACATGTAAGAATTAGATTACCCAGGCGTGACAGGGTCTTCCATTGTAGAGGAGCCATGTTGGAATCTACACCCGATCTAATAACATGTCACGCGGTCTTTCCACTCAGGACTAAATCCCCGAAGCATTGCACATGTAACAAGATATAGCAGAGGAAACAGAGAGACTGTTGAATCGAGTGCTCGTTAGAACGAACCTAGAAGGTCCCTCCGTCATTCGTTTTAGGCTTTGTTTGCAAATCGATACTACGCGCGCTATGCTCCGTCTTCATGTGTTTATTATCTTTGTCAAAATATGTGACACAACTTTCATCTAGATGAAGCTTTACAAATTCACGTACAAAAATCAAGTTGTGTAAAAGCCGAGGTGATCAATACTTTGACTGGTATCCCTGTAGAGTATGATTTAGCGTACAGCTGTACTATACTATCTGACAGATTAAAAAAGAAAATGTGAGTGCAGAGGTATCGTAAGGTCATGTTACTGCATATCAACTTCCAAACATCACCAAAAATGCTAATTTTAACGCTACGCAAAGTGATTAAGGTGGGACAGTATATGCCCATATTGTACAAAAATTAAATTTCGTCCGCACAAATTATGATATGGCGTAATTTGATGTTTTGGATAAAAAGATTCGTTTTCAAAATACATTCCACAGTAAAAATGATATTGTTCCTGAAATATGTATGTATTCCATTATTGTAGCTGAGCACTTGGTTAAAAGAAAATGGTACAGTTTTGAAAAAAAAAGTTTTTCTCAAACCCTATGATAGGTCGGACCTCCGTTGTTGCAAGTGCTTTCCCGAATGTCACTTATAAATAAAGTTGATCTCAACAAAGAAGCAAAATAACAATACTAATTTGAGGTTCTTTATCGCTTTATCACAACCTTTAAGCCGTCTCAAGGCGGTTCACAATTTATTATCCGTGGCAATAGGGCCGTAGCAACCAGCCAATAACGTTTTCAACTGCCTGGGGAGCATACAACCGGTGCTGCCATTTCGGCGCTCATAGATAGCATTCTACAATTTCTAGCACAACCCAACCACGTCCTTATTTTCAGCTGAGTAGACTGGAATTAGCAGAGAAAAGTATTTTGCTAGATGTTACAACATATGTGCCGAAGCCGGGACTCGAACTCACAAACCTTCGATTACAAGCCGGGTGTTTTTTTTTTAAACAATATCCATCCGCTGCCAACTAATAGGTTATAACAGTAACTATTGACAGCTTAACTAATAGACAAAGTAATATCATGGTTGTTCAAAATCTTTACATTGGGTCGTTGTTGATGTGGAATGACGAATTATTTACTACACGTATCATATCAAAATATTGTTATCAGGTCACTTCCGGCAAAAACATTGGACTCGACATGAGAAAACGAAGACGAATACAAATTGTTTTAGTCTGATACGAATAGTCAATTAGAAATAATTGTCGTATGCTTGTCCCATATAACTCACTGACATATATACATATATTTACACAATTCGCTTTCAAACATTGAAATATTGTGTTTATTACACTATCAATGCTCGTGTTGATCTCGTCGGAATGCGAGTGACCTTTTCTTTGACTCTACATCATCTGGGCTGAATAAAAAACCCCAAAAAACAGCAATCCTTTTACTACCCTTGGAATTGAAATACAATGGTTCATATAATTTGAATTGTTCATTAATGTTCTATTATTAATGAACCACCTAGTGTTTACACACATGTATATTGTACAAAAACCTCTCCCCCGCGTTTATGGCTACCTGGTCGAAAAGCCTGAATGAGCTATAAATAAAACCACGATATTATGAGTATGGAGGCTCCACGACAAACTACAACACTACGTGTATCAAATAAAATTTCATTCAAGTAATTATTTGGTTTGTCATCCATATTTTTTCATATTATGCGTTGCAGTTTAAATGCATGTGCTATTACGATATTAGCAATGCTATAATGATACAAGTCTGATATGCAAGAATATTCAAACTAGACCTTTTTACAACCAGTGTAATGATTTACAGGGTTTTGAAAATTTAAGGTAGAACTTCGTGTTATTGGTAATTAATTTGCTTATACAGGATGCTACTTGTGATATGTTGTTTACATATATCAAAAAACAAAACGTATAGGTCCAAGGACAACTCTTTGGCGAACACCGCTGGTTACAGGAAGACTGAAAGAGGGTAGTTCTGCCATGTGCTCCTGCGTGTTCAGTTTAGTAGTTTGAGAATGATATATTAAGGACTCAGAGCTTAATATCAATGCAAACATATGCATGTGAGTACAAGCTGCAATATGAATATTGGGAAGCAAAGAACAAACGTGAACCTCAGCCCCCTGGGTAAGTTGAATGTAACTTTTAATTAAGCAATGAATGTTTCCGGGCTTTATGTAAGTTTGTCAGCAATAACAATGTGTATTATAGGACTGTAACAACAGTTGCTTAACAGTTTAGTACTTATATTTACATTTTAATTGAATTATTGTGCTTTATTTACTTATTTGTAACATATTCTGAACAGTAAATCAGGTGAAGACAACACTAGAAATTGAATAACGAATGCCTTTACAATGCATTACAACGGAAAGACGAGGAGCAAATGTAAATATAAGAATTTGTAATAACTTAAGCAGAAAACCACATGTAGTGTATTGGTTATTGTTACTTGCTGGTAATATCATCAGTTTTATTTAGCTCGTGGCTTATCCCAATATCAGTTTACCATTGTAAAAGTAATCAATCTAGATGTAAAGCCCTAATGTATTAAGTTTGATTCAGCTGATGGTGTTCAGGCACAAATTAATAACCAGTTATATTTTATCTGATGCAAGCTAAACATGAAATATGATCAAATATTTATCTCATCGTATCTGTTTTAGTTTGAGCTCCCTACTACAAGTAGCAGCAAGAGAGGAAAGTCAGTACGAACAAAAGAAACAGGTAATTTTACTTTCTGCTGTCAAGTTAATTTAACCAAATTTGACTTTCACATCTGACCCAATGACATTTGGTATGGGTCACTTGAAATGCACACTTTGAATTTGATCACATTTGCCGGATAATGTCATAATGAAACGTTAACCATTGAGGAGAGTTTGGCCTACAGTGGCCTAAGGTGGAAATGTAGGTCAATTCCTAATTTTGATACAAGACACACGGCCTCACCTAGAAGAACCAATGGCCCAAGTACAGATGTATAAGCAGTTCCAGTGACAAGTGCATTGTATAGTATAGGAGAGCCCAGACAACATATTTACGTATTCAATGTAGGTCAAAGGTCGAAATGTAGGTCACAGTGACCTATTTGTTTTGTACTGACAATACACTGCGTCACCCGGATGCATTTACTTTATCCAAGATATATAGACAAGACGCGTCAGTCAACAGACACGAGTTGGGTATGTTGCCATCGTTCGTAGAGTTCTGAGGTCTCAAGTTCGAATCAGTTGGATGTGATACATTTCACGCCTGATACATTAAAACATTATGTGTATGTAACTGGGTAATATGTATTAGTTAATTAGCCTCACGGAATAGATGGAAATATTTCGGTATCAAACAGTATCCTTAGATATATCCCAATAAAATTAGACTTATGTTTGGTTACTTACATGTTCTTTTTCTCATTTAACATTTATCGAAGTGCTAATGAACCAAATGAACGAATAAAGACAATTTAGAAAAAAATGGTACATAATATATATGCGTGGATGAGAGCATCCTCGATATCCAGGGAATACGCTCATCTGAGGGAGCGTAGGTGAGCGAAACACCTTGATATCGATGATAGAATGACAGTTTTTGTATTGATTGACATTAGTCAAATTCATCAAATGGCGTAATATCGGCTTAAAATATTACCGAACATCTGAAAACAATCGTGTCATTTGAATGTATTTCACGGTTGACAAGCGTCTGTCCAGTAATTGAAAAAGCCAATCTCCCCTTCTATTACAACATCAAAGCATGCGCTGCATTTCCATCGCCCCCGCGTCACAATCGCCCAAAGTTAGATAATGATTTATCTGGAGATTTCATGTGTACACGACCTTGTTTTCTTGTCTTTCTCTCCCACTTGACATTTCAAGTCGCCACTGAAGTGGTGATTGACGCCAAAACGACAGTCTGTAGATTGTAGCTCTAGATGTGGGCGTACCATTGTATTCTTCTATGAAAACCTTAATCAAAATTGATTTCTCTACTCTCCCAATTACGCCTCGACTACATATCTGCATGTGTCAACTTGTTCCCACGTGACAAAGACGCTCAACCCTAACATTAAGCCAGATAAGCACGGATTTCGTCGCGAGATTGCTCATTTTATTGACAAAAAGGCCAGTTAGTGTGATTTAAGAAAACAGAGAGATGGAAACCGATAAGTAGCAAGCGTGTTGTTGACCAAGAGTCAAGTAGCAAGCGTGTTGTTGACCAAGATTCAATCTTACCAAGTTTTTTATCCAACATTATGCATATGCAAGCGTATTATTAACCGAGACATGATGCACACTTTCGTATACACATTCTGTATTTATTAATAAATTTTAAAGGTGAAGCATGTGTGTTTGTTTTTTATTCAACACATGCGTTAATCGGCTAGACAGGATTCTGCTGCAAACCAAAATTTACGCCAAGTACATCTCATTTATTTACTGCATGCATTTTCGAATGAACATGTGCGAAGTTGTGAGTCGAATATATCGAAAAGATGTACTCCACTCTATAGACAAGCGTATTACACGTTGATTCAACGTCTGTGGCTAGCCTTATGACTTATAGGAAAACTAAGCCTAGACATACCAGAGTCTCTAACAATGGCAGTTACGACTTCCTGCTTGAAGCTCAAGATTATTGGAGTGGAACAACTGGTTAACCCGTTGTGGGGTTTTTTGCTTGGTCCTTCGGCGGTATACTTCAATGTGGTAGCACTTTAAATCGGAAAAAAGATCCGGAATATTGTAAGAAGGCTTACACGAACAAACCGCGGCCTCCCAAATGCACACGCTCTCAACACCCACACCCATATCACATACACCGGAAGGCCATCGGTATATGACACTGGCTGTTAATAGGACGTAAAAAAACAAACGTATCCATTCAATTTTTCTAATAGACTGTTTCGATGCAGCCAAAATAATAATAGTGATTAAGTTATACTATATGTGTGTTGCTAATCATGATAACCCTTCAATATGTACTAAAATGTATAACAATAGCTGATCTTGTGTTATGTTCATTATCATGTTTAGGGGTCTTTAACGTATCGGAATATCCCATAACTACATATGTATTGGCCAATGGGTGAACACACGTCATCCACATTACTTTAAAACATTTGCATGATTAAGATTGGATGATTTTAAAGTGGAATGCAGCTCGCCGTACCATTCTTTGCTGAAATATCTTTGGTAGTAAGTCCATTGTCATCACGGCTTTCATTACATGACGGTACAGTTTTTAACACTTCAGCGCTATACGATCCATGCCTGATCAAGCATTCTCCTTGCTGGGTTCAGTGTTCGAGTAGTCTGAGATGGAAGAAATGTACCTAATTGACCTCTCGAGTTATTGACCAAGCAGTCAGACCCGAGAACAATATAAGAAACAATATACGGACCACACAGTGTTAAGTGTCGTGTTTTACGTGAGGTTAAAGTCGATAAGCAAGGACATGCAGTGTCTATTGCATTAGTCGATCACCACTGCAGTAATGCTATAAGCCAGTTCCTCGCGTTTTACATTAGGAAGTCCCGTACTTAGCACCACGCGGGAGACTTCAATTGCTACTACAGTATCAGACATTTACAAGAGGTGTTAGCGTGCACGACACTCGGCTTGAACAGGCCAATGGTTCAAGACGGATGCCAGAACTATATATAAGATGCCAACACTTTCGGATAGCAGAATGTGGGTGGGTCTGTTGGCATTGTTCGAAGAGTTAGGAGGTCCCGAGTTCGAATCCGGGTTTGGACCTGATATAGTTCACGCAAGACGTTATGTGTACGTTCGTGAGTCGTAGGTAATAAAGAGTATCAGAAGCTAGAGCCAAGGAATATGAGATTTAGGTTTGGTTACCAAAAAGTTTCTAAATCTTATTTTTTCCCCTCTTTTTTTCTATTTTTCGATACTGTGTTCTTTTTTTTTTGTTGTTTTAATTTTTTTCAGCCAATGTTTCAAGGTGAGATATTAACCTTTTTTATCCTAAATTCATAAATATGTTACAACTCAAATTAACGTTTGGAAAAAAACTAATAAAACCAATAAATTTTTGAGAATTGAGAATGTTCGTCAAGTGAAAAGTATTTCAGATCCATCTGGTTTCATAGTGGAGGAATAATATTGAAAAGTATCACAAGTGCTTCATTTCTGGTTCCGGTTCCGGTCAGCGCTCCCGTCACTCCTAACGACCATCCCTTACTCCCGCACAAATTACACAGCTCCATCCAGATGTACACGTACCAGTAAAGCCGATTTTTTGTTTACTTGTAAATCAAGCACAATTAAGAATACGAGGTCTCCGATGAGCTGAATCCCTTTCCTGTTTGGAGGACACAGGGGAAGGTCGTGACAAACATTGAAAACATCAATCAGATACCGAGTATTCTAAAGCATTACCAATGTAACAGGACGTCTGGGTAATGGAGATCGATTTCTGGTCCTAATCGCTCAGCATATCGCCCATAACTCATGGATTCAGATTCAAATTCTACAAATGTTTCAGAATTCTTTTGTCTTTCGTCCCTTTATGATAATGAACAGTTTGATCTCTGAAATCCGAACACATTGGTCCCGGAATCACTTCCGGAGTAACAAGGCCTCTGAATTAATAACACAGTGTATTCGGTTGTTGTTTCACAAACGCATGTCCGCGAATCAGTTGATGTTGTATGAAAATAGGTTTAGAGGTGTAACTAGCATGTTAGGGTGGTCGCTGGTATGGGGTCACCTGCCCGACTACGTGGGTTTTCTCCGGGTACTCTGGTTTTCTCCCACAGTAAGACCCATCGAGCGCTTACATCCGGGTAGACAAGAGCGATTAATATGAATTTGTCTCATAATTGTTGTAAAATAAATAAAGTTTATTAACACGTTTAGGGCTATTATATGGCTTGGTTTTATTTTGGTGAACTTGCCTCCTTTGTGATGGCGCATACACACCGGGCTTGCTCCATTACGAGGCATATGCATGGAACCGATTTAATACATGGCCGGGGTAGAGCCATAGGAGCCCGTGTATTAATATTAATACTACAAACATTATAGTGTGTATTTTAATATAATATTCTTTAAAAATGTGAATCTGAAATTTCTTAGCCTGTGTTACGTTCCACTAGGTCCGCATTGGTTCTTCTTATGTATAGTTCATAATTATATACATATAAGCATGTCGATGTTCGATGTTCAATATTCATAAGTCGAAGTCCCGATGTTTCGAAGTTTTCGCGACGGTCCCGCAAAGTTCGAAACATCGAAGTTTGACTGTATGTGATGCTTACTGTATAGTCCTATTTTATCGTGCTCTTACCGAAATGACACTCAACCACGGTAAAGGGGCTTAGTCGAAATACAAAGGAGGGCGATGCAAGGTTAGGGGGTGGGGGGGCTATATTTTATATACTTCATGTACAGTCTGTAAGTTAGTTTCTTCAATGTACTAGCTGTCCTTAGTAAGAATTCTCTTGTTGTAAATATCATTATATTAAATCCCCATTGTCTTATAAATTATTATTAAAATTAATTGAATACTGGAACAGTGTTTTCACAGCAAATAGTTATTATAACGTTATCGTCCACTGTAATTTGAGGTACGTCTTTCTTTCTTGAGCTCCTGCGGCCAAGATGCCTTTGAAAAAAATGAGCCTGAAAGTGTACAGTTTTAACAGCAAAGCGATACATTATATATTGGTAAACTCGGACATCTTCGTGTCTTTCCGGCAAGCGCAGTGTGTGACGGAAAGATCCGAGAATATTCGAATGAAACAGAGGTCAAACCCCAGATGTACCTTAATTATTTTTACAGAGTTAGCGATAGCAAAAATCATTAAATGCGCTTTGTGCTTACATTGTTATATAAAAAATGCACGAAAATTGCAATAACTAACGTCATTTCGAGTATGAGATTAACGTATCGGATGTGAAAATATTGAACCCGTGTTAACTTTGAGAGTCATATATGCAATAGGCGTACGTGAGCGTAGAACAATTAAATTATTATGATAGCCGTGGGAGTATAAGGTATGGTGATAGTGTTGTACATGTACGTTATCATATCAATATAAATTATAATGATGGCCGTGGGAGTATATGTTATGGTGGTATTGTCGTACGTTATCATATCAATATAAATTATAATAATGGCCGTGGGATAATATGTAATGGTGATAGTGTTGTACTTTATTATATCAATATTACATTACTGTCTGTAAAACATTACTAGGCGAACAAGGCAATATTTAATGAAAACGATAGATCAAGCGGCGAAATACACAACCCGAGTGTTCATCATAGGCTGAGCTATTGTCATATCTTCTATTCGACTAAAGCCTGCGGAACGTTTCTAATATCATATCAATAACATCACTTGATATAAGGGTACTGTAAATACGTGTATATGAATAAAACATCGATTTAGCCGAGTTCGTCGTTTACAATCCTGGTACAATTGTGACGGGCAATCATCAGAAAAATTATATAAATACATAACGGAGACGAAATGGAATACGGAACTTTGAATGGAACACACAAATGAACATGAGTCTACGGAAGTGGGCTGTTCGTCAGCAGTAAAATTGTTTTGATACATGATGCATAGCATGTTTTATTTAGTTAGCGAATGCTGTGCCAATTCTATTGAAATGCCTCGAGCCAACAATTTGATCCCAGCACAGGAGCAAAAGAATCGCGTAATTGCAAAGCAGTTCTCGTTTCTCCTCATGGTGGATAATTTGCCTTCAGGAAGGAAAATTGGTCGCCGTATCATGTGCATATCAATAAATTTTAACCTGGATGCTGCACAGCACAGCTGACAGGACCAAACTACGATTCTCCAGCGCTAAAAAAACAACTCAATAATGCGATCAGAAATATGAATTATGAGTGGAGTGACGTTATATGGTCACGTCTGTACACACTAAAGATATATATCTGTCTGTTCTTTCTCTACTCTTTGTTTTCAGGGGCCACGGTGGCCGAATGGTCAAGGCGTCCCGCCGACATTCTACCACTAGCCCTCCACCTTTGGATTGCGAGTTCGAAACCCATGTGGAACAATTGCCATGTACTGAACGTTTGCCGTTGGTTTTTCTCCGGGTACACCGGCTTTTCTCAATATCCAAAACCTGGCACGTCCTTAAATGACCCTGGCTGTTACAAAACAAACCAAGCCAAAACTTTGTTTTCGACATATTTCCTATGAACATACTGTTTATATACTCACAGCTCTTGCGAAAATGTTAACTTAAGCGCCCCAAAAGACACTTTGGCCTGACAGATGGACTTGAAGACCAATTATAAACTGCACTTTGTACATACTAGTTATCTAAATACAACATAAAAAAATTAAGGAATACCGAAGCGTCAAGAAACCATAATCCAAACTCAAAATCGATTATACTAGGGACAAAAAAAAAAAAAAAAAACAACGAAAAATTGGGAAAATCTACATGGGGACCCTTGTAGAAGTACAAGAGAATAAGATCAGGTGTTCCGGAAGAGTAAGCGTCTTCTGCTTCATCGACAACATCGGCCATTTAAATCTTGGTCACATTCAAGTAAACATGAAGTCCTCGAAATGAGAACCGAGTCATTGTCAATTACAACAAGTAAACACATTAATGAGCATACTCAAAAACGTTATGAGCAATAGTAACGATTGTTCAAGAGTATTTACATGTACCATATTTTTTCTGAGCTGAACCGGAAGCAGAACGTTCATTTTTATATATTGCGTGCAGGGCAAATATGACGCGTGTCAGGCGGATGTGGGTCGTTTCGGGATGTGGTAGGTTTGCCGCACTTCGTGTCGCACTTGCACAGCAGCCAGCATCACGAACATTTATGTGATAAAGAGATTTGCACGACCGAAGATATATTTGTTTCCGATATAGAAACGCATTAGTTAATGAAGTATACGACATTGTTTGTGGTGTGGGACTATACAATGTATTTACTGATTTTTTAATCGTTCCCTATACATCAATACAGGCCCAGACATAATTTTGTAACTAATTCCGAGATCCCCGTGGTGACATTCCGACTACATACGTCACGTGTATAGATATAACAAGTAGGCGTATATGGTGGCCGTGCTCACTGGCTACACTCCGGTATGATACGGCCATTAATCTTGGTCAATTTCTAGAGGAATCGGCGACATCACTATAAATCAACGACGGTCAGTGCAGAAAATATACACTACAGCATCACGTATTGATTGAAGGATGCAATCGGGAACCGACGGCACTTTCCGTAAACGAGAAAATACGAAAATACCGACGGTTCCCGACAGTGAAGAATGTGGATACATATCGGTTACAATCATCCTCCATGAAATATAACCCACTCAAATAATGGTGGGCTAACTTTAGTTAAACATTAATTTGTCGATATTGACCAAATTCTATACTGAAGTTTGTGAACAATTAACCGAAATACTTAACTGTTGAAACTTGAGCCAAAACCAATGGTGTGGTGGTGTTGTTATATTAAGGTTTATGGAAACACCTAATGGACTGAGTGTATCGCAGTGGTTGTATTATATACACCATCACGAAATAAACTGAGATATTGAAGTGGTTGAATTATATATCTACATATAATGATCTGAGAATATTGCAACATTTGTATTTTACATGCAAAGGACTGGGCATATTGCAATTGTTGTATTTTATATCGAATAGTCTGTCAATATTACAATGGTTGTATTTTATATCGAATGGTCTGTCAATATTACAATGGTTGTGTTTTACATCAAATGGTCTGTCAATATTACAATGGGTGTATTTTACATCAAATGGTCTGTCAGTATTACAATGGTTGTGTTTTACATCAAATGGTCTGTGAATATTACAATGGTTGTGTTTTACATCAAATGGTCTGTGAATATTACAATGGTTGTGTTTTACATCAAATGGTCTGTGAATATTACAATGGTTGTGTTTTACATCAAATGGTCTGTCAATATTACAATGGGTGTATTTTACATCAAATGGTCTGTCAGTATTACAATGGTTGTGTTTTATATCGAATAGTCTGTCAATATTACAATGGTTGTATTTTATATCGAATAGTCTGTCAATATTACAATGGTTGTGTTTTACATCAAATGGTCTGTCAATATTACAATGGTTGTGTTTTACATCAAATGGTCTGTCAATATTACAATGGGTGTGTTTTACATCAAATGGTCTGTCAATATTACAATGGGTGTATTTTATATCAAATGGTCTGTCAATATTACAATGGTTGTGTTTTACATCAAATGGTCTGTCAATATTACAATGGTTGTGTTTTACATCAAATGGTCTGTCAATATTACAATGGGTGTATTTTACATCAAATGGTCTGTCAGTATTACAATGGTTGTGTTTTACATCAAATGGTCTGTCAGTATTACAATGGTTGTGTTTTACATCAAATGGTCTGTCAGTATTACAATGGTTGTGTTTTACATCAAATGGTCTGTGAATATTACAATGGTTGTGTTTTACATCAAATGGCCTGTGAATATTACAATGGTTGTGTTTTACATCAAATGGTCTGTGAATATTACAAT
Organism: Mimachlamys varia; assembly: GCA_947623455.1. NCBI lineage: Eukaryota > Metazoa > Mollusca > Bivalvia > Pectinida > Pectinidae > Mimachlamys > Mimachlamys varia. The sequence goes on from OX392527.1 coordinate 50,467,737, forward strand.
GGTTGTGTTTTACATCAAATGGCCTGTGAATATTATAATGGTTGTGTTTTACATCAAATGGTCTGTGAATATTACAATGGTTGTGTTTTACATCAAATGGCCTGTGAATATTACAATGGTTGTGTTTTACATCAAATGGCCTGTCAATATTACAATGGTTGTGTTTTACATCAAATGGTCTGTGAATATTATAATGGTTGTGTTTTACATCAAATGGTCTGTGAATATTACAATGGTTGTGTTTTACATCAAATGGCCTGTCAATATTACAATGGTTGTGTTTTACATCAAATGGCCTGTCAATATTACAATGGTTGTGTTTTACATCAAATGGCCTGTGAATATTACAATGGTTGTTTTTTTTACATCAAATGGCCTGTCAATATTACAATGGGTGTATTTTGCACGTTATGTTCTGGGAACAAAATAATTGTGTTTTGATATAGTAGTCGTTGAACATTGCAATTGTTGAAGTTTACATAAAAAAGTCTGGCAACATTACACTGGTTGTATTATACATATTATAGTTATGGAACATTGCAATGGTTATATAAAATATACACTTGATAGTCCTGGAACATTGCAATGGTAACTGTTTTATCTAATGGTCTAAGTGTTTTCCAATAGATGTATAATACACCTTATGGTTTGAGGCCATTGTATTGGTTAAATAATAAACCTAATGGTTTGGGGAATACAGCTGAATACAGCAGTAGCTGTCTTGTACGGTTAATGGTCTTAGAACATGGTAATTTAATTGTTGCATTCTACATGCAATTTTTGGGAATAGTAATGGTTTTATCATAAACCTAACTGCCAAACTTGGAACATTGTAATTATTGAGATACATAACAATGGCTGTATTGCAAACTTGATTGGTAAATAAAATATCTTGTTTACTACCAGTCTTGGAACTTTGCAGTGGATTTACTATAATATAACGGTCTGGGTGTGTACTTACAGTTGTATGACACAAGGAATTGCCTAGTGACATCGCAATGTTTGTATTACACACAAAATGATATGGGAAGATTGCAATGGTTGTATTATATAGCTAAGTTGCTGAAAACAACGCAATGATTATGTTACATATCTGATGATCAGGTGGGAATAGTGAAATGGTAGCATTGTACATATATTTGTCTTGGGGAATTGTAACAGTTGTATTATACAGTAAATGTAATGATACTATTTGAACGGTTGTACTATGGTATGAACCTAATGGTCTTGGATCGTGGTATTTGTTGTATTTCCCGCAATAGTTGAATTGTACCCCAAATGGTCTGGGAACATTTCATAATATACCTAATAGTTTGGGAACATCGCATTGGTTGTGTTACACAACTAGTAATTTGGGAACATAGCAATGATGGAATATACACCCAGTGATCTAAGGACATCACATTGGTTGTGCTATACACATAATGGACCGGGAACATCGCAATGGTTGTGTTATATACCTAATTGTCTGGGATCATTTCAATGGTTGTGCTATACATATAATGGTCTGGGAACATTTCTACGGTTGTGTTATATACCTAATTGTCTGGGAACATTGCAATGGTTTTGTTATACACCTAATGGTCTTGGAACATCGCAATGGTTGACCTAATTGTCTGGAAACATCGCAATGGTTGACCTAATGATCTGGGAATATCGCAATGGTTGACCTAATGGTCTGGGAACATCGCAATGGTTGACCTAATGATCTGGGAACATCGCAATGGTTGACCTAATGATCTGGGAATATCGCAATGGTTGACCTAATGGTCTGGGAACATCGCAATGGTTGACCTAATGATCTGGGAATATCGCAATGGTTGACCTAATGGTCTGGGAACATCGCAATGGTTGACCAAATGATCTGGGAACATCGCAATGGTTGACCAAATGGTCTGGGAACATCGCAATGGTTGACCTAATGGTCTGGGAACATCGCAATGGTTGACCAAATGGTCTGGGAACATCGCAATGGTTGACCTAATGGTCTTGGAACATCGCAATGGTTGACCAAATGGTCTGGGAACATCGCAATGGTTGACCTAATGGTCTTGGAATATCGCAATGGTTGACCTAATGGTCTGGGAACATCGCAATGGTTGACCAAATGGTCTGGGAACATCAATGGTTGACATAATGGTCTTTGAATATCGCAATGGTCAACCAAATAGTCTGGGAAAATCGCAATGGTTGACCTTATGGTATTTGACCATCGCAACGGTTTACCTATTGGCCAGGGAACATTGCAATGGTTGACCTAATGGTCTGGGATCATCACAATGGTTTGACCTAATGGTCTTGGAACATCGCAATGGTTGACCTAATGGTCTTGGAACAACGCAATGGTTTATCTAATGGTCTAGGAACATCAATGGTTGACCTAATGGTCTTGGAACAACGCAATGGTTGACCTAATGGTCTTGGAACATCGCAAGGGTTGACCCCATGGTCTGGGAACATCGTAATGGTTGACCTAATGGTCTTGGAACAACGCAATGGTTTATCTAATGGTCTAGGAACATCAATGGTTGACCTAATGGTCTTGGAACAACGCAATGGTTGACCTAATGGTCTTGGAACATCGCAAGGGTTGACCCCATGGTCTGGGAACATCGTAATGGTTGATCTAATGGTCTTGGAACATCACAATGGTTGACCTGATGGCCTTGGAACATCGCAATGGTTGACCTAATGATCTTGGAACATCGCTAAGGTTGACCTAATGGTCTTGAAACATCACAAGGGTTGACCTAATGGTCTTGGAACATCGCAATGTTTATGTTATATTCCTAATAGTGTGGGAAAATTACAATGGTTTTACTGTAAATCTAATGAAATTAGAATATTGCAAAATTTGTGCCATACACCTAATCGTATGGGAACATCGCAATGGTTTTATTATAGACATAGTTGTCTTAGAACATTGAAATGGTTGTGTTGTACTTCTAATGGTCTGGGAACATTGAATGATATACCTAGTAGTTTCCGCAATGGTTGTGTTTTTAATTTATGTTCTGGGAACATTGCAATGGTTATGTTATAAACCTAATAGTTTGTGACTTTGCAATGGATGTGTTATACGCCTAATGGCCTGGGAACATTACAATGGTTATGTTATAAACCTAATCGTTTGTGACTTTGCAATGGTTGTGTTATACGCCTAATGGCCTGGGAACATGACAATGGCTGTGTTATACGCCTAATGGCCTGGGAACATTACAATGTTTGTGTTATACACCTAATGGTCTGGGAACATTGCAATGGCTGTATTATACACCTAACGGCCTGGGAACATCACAATGGTTGTGTTATACACCTAACGGTCTTGGAACATCACAATGTTGGTGTAGTACACCTAATGGTCTGTGAACACTACAATGGTTGTTTTATACACCTTGTTGTATGGGACCATTGCAAGTGTCGTATTTTACATCTATTGGTCTTGTAATATCCAAATAGTCGTGTTTTACAGCTTATAGTCTGGGATTATTCCAAGTTTGATATTACACACCTTACGGTCTCGGAGCGCTCCAATGGTTATACAGTTATTGGGTCTAAGGGTTTAATGGATCCAATAAACACCCCATGATCGGGAGTATTGGATATATGCCCAGGATGGAAACGAAACTGACAGTACACAGGAAATACATTGTATGTATAGATATCAATCAATATCGGTAACTCGGCCAACAGCTGATCTGTAGAGCACCACCACAGGTTAATGAGTAAACACCGACATCAATATCAATAAAAGTAGCTATATACTGTTACTATGTAACCGTATAGCAAAACCGTTGCAATTTGATGGATCCAGGATTTATGTCACCTTTGCGTGACCCGTCGGTTTTTTGTATTTGTTGATAGATTGCATGTACACACTAACGCCATTTTTCTTTATCTTTGATTGTTATTTTTGGAAGGGTTTATCAGTCAATGAACCCGGATTAAAAACACCGTGTGTCTTATTTGATGTCATTGCCCCCCCCCCCCCCCCCCCGCTCCACCCCCTTTCAACATACTCCTCAAATGTCACATGTGGAGTTCTTCAATTATAAAACAACACATATGTTCACTCGGTATGTGTATTGTTGTTGGATGCAATAGCTCTAAAAGTGTATGTATTGTTAGCTTACACACGTGCACATGTGCCACAAATGGTGTTTCTCGTACAACATATGCACATATAAGGTACCATATGTCACGTGACATCATCTTCCTTACCACCAACTTACCAACTTACAGGGTGATAGAAATGTAGAGGAAACGTACACCAAATTCACCACTGAACTTAAGACTTAACAGTTTAATTAAACACTTGTTTAAATATAAATGACCTTGTACTGACCTTGTGTATGGAGGTCTCGTCGTAGACGCAGTTTCCCCCCTCCCCTGTCGTTACCCCGTTCTGAGCCATCCGTAAACCGGGGTTTGGCGAGTCTGGAACGGCCATGACGGGTGTGAAAACAAACGTAAGGTTAATGGAGATATCGGCTAATTCCTGGCAAGTCTTTGACACGTTCTAGCCTGGACACTCCCGTGTTTACAGTGAGGGATTCCACAATCCATTTCTGGAGCTCCTACAACATCAGCAGCAACACAGACCGGTGGCTTTTATGTGTGTTTCATCTACTGCTTACACACCATCCTAATTGAAGACGTCAAGACACGGACGACAGCACAGGCACCAGACCGGGTCTAAATCCTGACCACACAGCGTCCAGACCCACACAAGCACGGGTGTTAGGAGGGTAGTCGGATGGAGTCAAAAGGTTTATTGATAAAGAGGTATGACGTAGACGATGTGATGGAAGAGCCCGGATCAATAATAAGACCCCATTCACTAACGGTTTGTGAGTCATTGGAGCTCCCACGATAAAAACAACCCCATATCCTCACATAGGACATGCTTTTATCCTGGCATGACAGATTTTGTCGATCATTGCAAGTCGAATGCCTGACAAGCATTACGGTTGCTGAATGAAGAAGAATGTTTAAATCTAAACGTACATAAGCATGTGTAGCTATTTACCATTATTAACAATGGATGCGGCATGCGATATGTGAAAGTTACGAGATCGGTTTGTGTCAATCTTGATATACACACTGTGCATGTGCAGAAACCATTTTGGATGCATGTACATTGCGTCTCATGAATCATAACACAGCGGCAGATCGAAAATACGCTGTGACGGATGTCCGTTAGAGCAGAATCGGTATAAACTTTGGTTCTAAAGGAAAAAGTGTTGTCTTTGAAGTTTTTTGAAATTCTAGACACTTACCATTTTCTTTGCTTTTTTAGCTTTGCTAAACACCCGGATTAGTTTATCGCATACAAGAGCCTAAATCGATGGATTGCACTCTAAAAAGATATGTTTTTGTTTAAACATTGAGAAACATAACAACAGGAAAAAACCTTATAGAAATAGTGAACAGCATGGTACTATATTTAGCGCCGTGTATTCATATGAAATGCGGAAGGAGCTGCTACGCAAAAGGAAGAATAAATTGTCCTTTATTCTTTTTAAACGACTAGGTTACAAGTCTAGGTCAGGTAATGGGAAAATAATAGTTAATTATCTATCACGTGATTGAAAGTCTTTCTGAAGTATCTGAAGCCTAGCTTGAAAACTGTTCATCCTATCGAGACCAGAGTAGTGTAGATGCTCTTTTAAATTTCAGGGAGTCTAGATTAAGAATACTTGAAAAAAAGTCAATAATTTCGCGCGATGATTTTTTCGCTTAGCCAGCCTCCAAGCTGTTCGCGATGTGGAAATTTTCGCGCTGTCAGTTTTGCAGTTTTGTATTGTATGCCTTTAATACAATAAAAAGACTGTAGAGCTTGAGAAATGTTAAATACATTCGCGTGTGGATATATTTGCGAAAATTATTGTCACCCCGCCGATAATTCCTCTTTTACAGTAGTGTTCGAGATAGTTATTCGGATTTATAGAAGATATATATTCGAAAGTCTGGAGCTGGAGTAAATACTTTGGGGTCCTGAATTTGGTTAAAATGAGCTAAACGTGTTCGAATGTTCCTGCATTATTATTGGGGAAAATATTCATGGATTAGTGGGGTAAATATTCGGGAGGTAAAGAGTGGGATAAATATTCGGGAGGTATACAGTTGGGTAAATATTCGGAATCGATTGGAATAAATATTTGGGAGGTATAGAGTGGGGTAAATATTTGGGAGGTATAGAGTGGGGTAAATATTTGGGAGGTATGGAGAGAGGTTAATATTTAATAATGTGGGGTAAATATTTGGGATACATTGGAATAAATATTTGGGAGGAAAAATGTGGGGTAAATATTTGGGATAAAGGGGGGTAAATATTTGGGAGGTATAGAGTGTGGTAAATATTTAATAATGTGGGGTAAATATTTGGGATACATTGGAATAAATATTTGGGAGGAAAAATGTGGGGTAAATATTTGGGATAAAGTGGAGTAAATATTTGGGAGGTATAGAGTGTGGTAAATATTTGGGAGGTATAGAGTGGGGTATATATTCAGGAGGTATAGAGTGGGGTTAATATTCAGGAGGTATAGAGTGGGGTATATATTCGGGAGGTGTAGAGTAGGGTAAATATTCAGGAGGTATAGAGTGGGGTTAATATTCAGGAGGTATATAGTGGGGTAGATATTCAGGAGGTATAGAATGGGCTAAATATTGGGGAGGTGTAGAGTGGGGTAAATATTGGGGAGGTATAGAGTGGGGTAAATATTCGGGAGGTATAGAGTGGGGTATATATTCGGGAGGTGTAGAGTGGGGTATATATTCGGGAGGTGTAGAGTGGGGTAAATATTCAGGAGGTATAGAGTGGGGTAAATATTCAGGAGGTATAGAGTGGGGTAAATATTCGGGAGGTATAGAGTGGGGTAGATATTCAGGAGGTATAGAGTGGGGTAAATATTCGGGAGGTATAGAGTGGGGTAAATATTTGGGAGGTATAGAGTGGGGTATATATTCAGGAGGTATAGAGTGGGGTTAATATTCAGGAGGTATAGAGTGGGGTATATATTCGGGAGGTGTAGAGTAGGGTAAATATTCAGGAGGTATAGAGTGGGGTTAATATTCAGGAGGTATATAGTGGGGTAGATATTCAGGAGAAATAGAATGGGCTAAATATTGGGGAGGTGTAGAGTGGGGTAATTATTCGGGAGGTATAGAGTGGGGTAAATATTCGGGAGGTATAGAGTGGGGTATATATTCGGGAGGTGTAGAGTGGGGTATATATTCGGGAGGTGTAGAGTGGGGTAAATATTCAGGAGGTATAGAGTGGGGTAAATATTCAGGAGGTATAGAGTGGGGTAAATATTCGGGAGGTATAGAGTGGGGTAGATATTCAAGAGTTATAGAGTGGGGTAAATATTCGGGAGGTATAGAGTGGGGTAAATATTCGGGAGGTGTAGAGTGGGGTATATATTCGGGAGGTATAGAGTGGGGTAAATATTCGGGAGGTATAGAGTGGGGTATATATTCGGGAGGTATAGAGTGGGGTATATATTCGGGAGGTGTAGAGTGGGTATATATTCGGGAGGTGTAGAGTGGGGTATATATTCGGGAGGTATAGAGTGGGGTAAATATTCGGGAGGAATAGAGTGGGGTAAATATTCAGGAGGTATAGAGTGGGGCTAATATTCAGGAGGTATAGAGTGGGGTAAATATTCGGGAGGTGTAGAGTGGGGTAAATATTCGGGAGGTATAGAGTGGGGTAAATATTCAGGAGGTATAGAGTGGGGTTAATATTCAGGAGGTATAGAGTGGGTTAAATATTCGGGAGGTGTAGAGTGGGGTTAATATTCATGAGGTATAGAGTGGGGTAAATATTCGGGAGGTGTAGAGTGGGGTAAATATTCGGGAGGTATAGTGTGGGGTTAATATTCAGGAGGTATAGAGTTGGGTAAATATTCGGGAGGTATAGAGTGGGGTATATATTCGGGAGGTGTAGAGTGGGGTATATATTCGGGAGGTGTAGAGTGGGGTATATATTCAGGAGGTATAGAGTGGGGTTAATATTCAGGAGGTATATAGTGGGGTAAATATTCGGGAGGAATAGAGTGGGGTAAATATTCAGGAGGTATAGAGTGGGGTAAATATTCAGGAGGTATAGAGTGGGGTAAATATTCGGGAGGTGTAGAGTGGGGTAAATATTCGGGAGGTATAGAGTGGGGTAAATATTCAGGAGGTATAGAGTGGGGTTAATATTCAGGAGGTATAGAGTGGGGTAAATATTCGGGAGGTGTAGAGTGGGGTTAATATTCATGAGGTATAGAGTGGGGTAAATATTCGGGAGGTGTAGAGTGGGGTAAATATTCGGGAGGTATAGAGTGGGGTTAATATTCAGGAGGTATAGAGTTGGGTAAATATTCGGGAGGTATAGAGTGGGGTAAATTATGGGAGGTGTAGAGTGGGATAAATATTCAGGAGGTATAGAGTGGGGTATATATTCGGGAGGTGTAGAGTGGGGTATATATTCGGGAGGTGTAGAGTGGGGTATATATTCAGGAGGTATAGAGTGGGGTTAATATTCAGGAGGTATATAGTGGGGTAAATATTCAGGAGGTATAGAGTGGGGTAGATATTCAGGAGGTATAAAGTGGGGTAAATATTTGGGAGGTATAGAGTGGGGTATATATTCGGGAGGTGTAGAGTGGGGTATATATTCGGGAGGTGTAGAGTGGGGTATATATTCGGGAGGTGTAGAGTGGGGTAAATATTCAGGAGGTATAGAGTGGGGTAAATATTCAGGAGGTATAGAGTGGGGTAAATATTCGGGAGGTATAGAGTGGGGTAGATATTCAGGAGGTATAGAATGGGGTAAATATTCGGGAGGTATAGAGTGGGGTAAATATTTGGGAGGTATAGAGTGGGGTATATATTCAGATAGTATAGAGTGGGGTTAATATTCAGGAGGTATAGAGTGGGGTATATATTCGGGAGGTGTAGAGTAGGGTAAATATTCAGGAGGTATAGAGTGGGGTTAATATTCAGGAGGTATATAGTGGGGTAGATATTCAGGAGAAATAGAATGGGCTAAATATTGGGGAGGTGTAGAGTGGGGTAATTATTCGGGAGGTATAGAGTGGGGTAAATATTCTGGAGGTATAGAGTGGGGTATATATTCGGGAGGTGTAGAGTGGGGTATATATTCGGGAGGTGTAGAGTGGGGTAAATATTCAGGAGGTATAGAGTGGGGTAAATATTCAGGAGGTATAGAGTGGGGTAAATATTCGGGAGGTATAGAGTGGGGTAAATATTCGGGAGGTGTAGAGTGGGGTATATATTCGGGAGGTATAGAGTGGGGTAAATATTCGGGAGGTATAGAGTGGGGTAAATATTCGGGAGGTATAGAGTGGGGTATATATTCGGGAGGTGTAGAGTGGGTATATATTCGGGAGGTGTAGAGTGGGGTATATATTCGGGAGGTATAGAGTGGGGTAAATATTCGGGAGGAATAGAGTGGGGTAAATATTCAGGAGGTATAGAGTGGGGTTAATATTCAGGAGGTATAGAGTGGGGTAAATATTCGGGAGGTGTAGAGTGGGGTAAATATTCGGGAGGTATAGAGTGGGGTAAATATTCAGGAGGTATAGAGTGGGGTTAATATTCAGGAGGTATAGAGTGGGTAAAATATTCGGGAGGTGTAGAGTGGGGTTAATATTCATGAGGTATAGAGTGGGGTAAATATTCGGGAGGTGTAGAGTGGGGTAAATATTCGGGAGGTATAGTGTGGGGTTAATATTCAGGAGGTATAGAGTTGGGTAAATATTCGGGAGGTATAGAGTGGGGTATATATTCGGGAGGTGTAGAGTGGGGTATATATTCGGGAGGTGTAGAGTGGGGTATATATTCAGGAGGTATAGAGTGGGGTTAATATTCAGGAGGTATATAGTGGGGTAAATATTCGGGAGGAATAGAGTGGGGTAAATATTCAGGAGGTATAGAGTGGGGTAAATATTCAGGAGGTATAGAGTGGGGTAAATATTCGGGAGGTGTAGAGTGGGGTAAATATTCGGGAGGTATAGAGTGGGGTAAATATTCAGGAGGTATAGAGTGGGGTTAATATTCAGGAGGTATAGAGTGGGGTAAATATTCGGGAGGTGTAGAGTGGGGTTAATATTCATGAGGTATAGAGTGGGGTAAATATTCGGGAGGTGTAGAGTGGGGTAAATATTCGGGAGGTATAGAGTGGGGTTAATATTCAGGAGGTATAGAGTTGGGTAAATATTCGGGAGGTATAGAGTGGGGTAAATTATGGGAGGTGTAGAGTGGGATAAATATTCAGGAGGTATAGAGTGGGGTATATATTCGGGAGGTGTAGAGTGGGGTATATATTCGGGAGGTGTAGAGTGGGGTATATATTCAGGAGGTATAGAGTGGGGTTAATATTCAGGAGGTATATAGTGGGGTAAATATTCAGGAGGTATAGAGTGGGGTAGATATTCAGGAGGTATAAAGTGGGGTAAATATTTGGGAGGTATAGAGTGGGGTATATATTCGGGAGGTGTAGAGTGGGGTATATATTCGGGAGGTGTAGAGTGGGGTATATATTCGGGAGGTGTAGAGTGGGGTAAATATTCAGGAGGTATAGAGTGGGGTAAATATTCAGGAGGTATAGAGTGGGGTAAATATTCGGGAGGTATAGAGTGGGGTAGATATTCAGGAGGTATAGAATGGGGTAAATATTCGGGAGGTATAGAGTGGGGTAAATATTTGGGAGGTATAGAGTGGGGTATATATTCAGATAGTATAGAGTGGGGTTAATATTCAGGAGGTATAGAGTGGGGTATATATTCGGGAGGTGTAGAGTAGGGTAAATATTCAGGAGGTATAGAGTGGGGTTAATATTCAGGAGGTATATAGTGGGGTAGATATTCAGGAGAAATAGAATGGGCTAAATATTGGGGAGGTGTAGAGTGGGGTAATTATTCGGGAGGTATAGAGTGGGGTAAATATTCTGGAGGTATAGAGTGGGGTATATATTCGGGAGGTGTAGAGTGGGGTATATATTCGGGAGGTGTAGAGTGGGGTAAATATTCAGGAGGTATAGAGTGGGGTAAATATTCAGGAGGTATAGAGTGGGGTAAATATTCGGGAGGTATAGAGTGGGGTAAATATTCGGGAGGTGTAGAGTGGGGTATATATTCGGGAGGTATAGAGTGGGGTAAATATTCGGGAGGTATAGAGTGGGGTAAATATTCGGGAGGTATAGAGTGGGGTATATATTCGGGAGGTGTAGAGTGGGTATATATTCGGGAGGTGTAGAGTGGGGTATATATTCGGGAGGTATAGAGTGGGGTAAATATTCGGGAGGAATAGAGTGGGGTAAATATTCAGGAGGTATAGAGTGGGGTTAATATTCAGGAGGTATAGAGTGGGGTAAATATTCGGGAGGTGTAGAGTGGGGTAAATATTCGGGAGGTATAGAGTGGGGTAAATATTCAGGAGGTATAGAGTGGGGTTAATATTCAGGAGGTATAGAGTGGGTAAAATATTCGGGAGGTGTAGAGTGGGGTTAATATTCATGAGGTATAGAGTGGGGTAAATATTCGGGAGGTGTAGAGTGGGGTAAATATTCGGGAGGTATAGTGTGGGGTTAATATTCAGGAGGTATAGAGTTGGGTAAATATTCGGGAGGTATAGAGTGGGGTATATATTCGGGAGGTGTAGAGTGGGGTATATATTCGGGAGGTGTAGAGTGGGGTATATATTCAGGAGGTATAGAGTGGGGTTAATATTCAGGAGGTATATAGTGGGGTAAATATTCGGGAGGAATAGAGTGGGGTAAATATTCAGGAGGTATAGAGTGGGGTTAATATTCAGGAGGTATAGAGTGGGGTAAATATTCGGGAGGTGTAGAGTGGGGTAAATATTCGGGAGGTATAGAGTGGGGTAAATATTCAGGAGGTATAGAGTGGGGTTAATATTCAGGAGGTATAGAGTGGGGTAAATATTCGGGAGGTGTAGAGTGGGGTTAATATTCATGAGGTATAGAGTGGGGTAAATATTCGGGAGGTGTAGAGTGGGGTAAATATTCGGGAGGTATAGAGTGGGGTTAATATTCAGGAGGTATAGAGTTGGGTAAATATTCGGGAGGTATAGAGTGGGGTAAATTATGGGAGGTGTAGAGTGGGATAAATATTCAGGAGGTATAGAGTGGGGTATATATTCGGGAGGTGTAGAGTGGGGTATATATTCGGGAGGTGTAGAGTGGGGTATATATTCAGGAGGTATAGAGTGGGGTTAATATTCAGGAGGTATATAGTGGGGTAAATATTCAGGAGGTATAGAGTGGGGTAGATATTCAGGAGGTATAAAGTGGGGTAAATATTTGGGAGGTATAGAGTGGGGTATATATTCGGGAGGTGTAGAGTGGGGTATATATTCGGGAGGTGTAGAGTGGGGTAAATATTCAGGAGGTATAGAGTGGGTATATATTCGGGAGGTATAGATTGGGGTATATATTCGGGAGGTATAGCGTGGGATAAATATTCGGGAGGTATAGAGTGGGGTAAATATTCGGGAGGTATAGAGTGGGGTAAATATTCGGGAGGTATAGAGTGGGGTAAATATTCGGGAGGTATAGAGTGGGATAGATATTCGGGAGGTATAGAGTGGGGTAAATATTTGGGAGGTATAGAGTGGGGTAAATATTCGGGAGGTATAGAGTGGGATAGATATTCGGTAGGTATAGAGTGGGATAGATATTCGGGAGGTATAGAGTGGGGTAAATATTCGGGAGGTATAGAGTGGGATAGATATTCGGGAGGTATAGAGTGGGATAGATATTCGGGAGGTATAGAGTGGGGTAAATATTCGGGAGGTATAGAGTGGGATAGATATTCGGGAGGTATAGAGTGGGATAGATATTCGGGAGGTGTAGAGTGGGATAAATATTCGGGAGGTATAGAGTGGGATAGATATTCGGGAGGTATAGATTGAGGTAAATATTCGGGAGGTATAGAGTGGGGTAAATATTCGGGAGGTATAGAGTGGGGTAAATATTCAGGAGGTATAGAGTGGGGTATATATTCGGGAGGTATAGAGTGGGGTATATATTCGGGAGGTATAGAGTGGGGTATATATTCGGGAGGTATAGAGTGGGGTATATATTCGTGAGGTATAGAGTGGGGTATATATTCAGGAGGTATAGAGTGGGGTATATATTCGGGAGGTATAGAATGGGGTAAATATTCGGGAGGTATAGAGTGGGATAGATATTCGGTAGATATAGAGTGGGATAAATATTCGGGAGGTATATATTGGGGTAAATATTCGGGAGGTATAGATTGGGGTAAATATTCGGGAGGTATAGATTGGGGTATATATTCGGGAGGAATAGAGCGTTGTAAATATTCAGGAGGTATAGAGTGGGGTAAAGATTCAGAAGGTATAGATTGGGGTTAATGTTTGGGAGGTATAGAGTGGGCTTAATATGTGATAGAGTGGAGTAAATATTCGGGATAGAATGAGGTAAATATTCGGGATAGAGTGAGGTAAATATTCGGGATAAAGAGGGGTAAATATTCGGGATAGAGTTTGGTAAATATTCGGGATACAGTGGGGGTAAATATTCGGGATAGTGTGGAGTAAATATTCGGGATAAAGTGGGGTAAATATTCGGGATAAAGTGTGGGTAAATATTCGGGATAAAGTGGGGCAAATATTCGGGATAGAGAGATGTAAATATTCGAAATAGAGTGATTAAAAATTCGGGATAAAGTGTGGGTAAATATTCGGGATAAAGTCGGGTAAATTTCTATACCAAGACCCCATTCACTAACGGTTTGTGAGTCATTTGAGCTCTCACGATACCAATCCCCATATCCTGGCATAAGACATATATTTATCCTGGCGTGACATTTTGTTGATCATTTCAAGTCGAATGCCTGACATGCATTACAGTTGCTGAATGAAGAAGAAAAGTTAGGCATGCATAGTGATTTACCATCATTAACAATGGATGCGGCATGCGATATGTGAAAGTTACGAGATCGGTTTGTGTCAATCTTGATACACACAATGCATGTGCAGACACCATTTTGGATGCATTCACATTGCGTCTCATGAATCTTAACAAAGTTGCAGGTCAAAAATATGTTGTGGGGGAAGACCATTAGAGAAGAATCGGTATAAACTTTAGTTTTAAAGAAAAATGAAAGGCCTTGAGATCTTCTGAAACTCTAGACAACTGCATTTTTCTTTGAACTTCTATTCCACATTACGCTTTTCTAACACCCGTGATAGTGTATCGCCTGCTAGAGCTTACATTGATTATAGCGCTCTAATAAGATATGTTTATATATAAACATTGAGAAACTTCTGTTTTAGAATAACTTCAATAGGGGACACCTGAAATAAATAGTAGAAAGCGCATGGTACTATTTTTAGCGCTGTGTATTTATATGTAATGCGGAAGTAGTAAACAGTTGAGTTATTACGCGCGGGGAGACTAGGGTATCTAATTCCTTTCTAACGATTGGTTTACAAATCTAACTCATGTAATGGGGAAATAATAGCTAGTTATCGTAGAGACGTGAGAAATTCACTGTAACGTGAAACATCCTAGAGTGCAGGATGGTTTTTTATGGGGACTTGACTTGATCAATATTCCTGCTATTGTACATTATAGTATATCAAATAGTCTAGATTTTCCCTTGCTACTTAAGTCTTCGGGATCGCTAGAATTGGATACATATTTTCGAAAGTTCTGAAGTGAAGTAAACTAATTTAGAGTTCTAGAATGGACTAGAGTTTGCTAAATATTTGGAAGTTTCAGAGGAGGGCAATTGTTCGAAAGTTATTAAGTGGGGGTAAAAATATTCCGGAAGTAGGCTTAAAGAGTGGGCTAAATATTCGGGAGTTATGGTGTGGATTAGATAATTGGGAGTTCTGGGTAGGCTTTAATATTCATTAAAAGTTTGAAGAATACATTTTTCGGGAATAATCTTACGTGAACATGAACTTTTGAGGTGACAAAGCGTGCTGAGGAATGTGCTGTCATACAATAAGCCATTTCCCCAAAGCTTCCTAACTATTTTGCACCAACGTTAATTAAGAATTTTCGCCTCACACATATTCCCTTAGGTAATCACGCAATAAAGCTTATTAATACAGTAACCAAGACGAGACAAAAAACATTTTAACGACTAGTTCCGCTCACAAACATGGTTTGGAACACCTGATACCTGGCGTGGCTGTAATGGCTGCCGCGGCTGTCAGAGTGGTCTACTTGATACTGTAACAGGAAATTGGCGGGAAACTGATTTCTGAGATAACTACGCAATATGTCAGCCGCTTCCTGTCCGATATCGATTGGCGCTTCATAGTGGCTGTAATAACGCAATTGCATCACTTAAATGTGTTGGTCACGTGATTGATTGGATTAAGTAAACTGATAGTACGTACGTCTTTATGACGAAAACAGCATTATTGTGATTGATCACGTGGAATTGGTTAATCCAGTAATGCAATGCATCAGTATATACACCGAGTGGACTATTATAGGCACTCTAGGTATAAAAAACAATTACGTAAAGAAAAAAGAAACAAAAGAACACAAGATTATGAAAAGTTGTATGAGGCGGTAGTAAATTTGTAATTTGTTTGTAGATTATTCCATATTTCAGGATAGGGATACCAAAAAAGATAAAAATTATCTATCATAGATAAAATTCCAGTCAGTGGAAAACGGTCTATACCATATCATGTAAAAAGCGGTATTCGACAAGGAAGCGTTCTTAATCTTATATAATTTGTTGTTTACATCAACAACTCAACAGGTCCCGAGATCATGAAACAATGTTAAACTTAAGTTTGTGCTTAGCCAATCAGGTATGATGTTACTTTTCGTAACGTAATTTTGATTGAAAAGTCAAAACTTAAGACAAGTTTAGACTTAAAATTGTTTCATTATCCTGAGGCGTGGAGTACCTGGTTATTGATCTGCTTTATTCGCCGACGTCAGAAAATTCTACAGAACAATCAGGATAAACTTAAAGTTGGTCATCAAATAAAAGTGACCTCCATATATCAGTTGACCAGAGTATGCGCTTTATAATTAGTAGCCATATCAAACAAATCGTGAATAAGGCGAACAGCATCACAGGGTTTATTCCAAGATATTTTGTAAACTTAGAGGAGTCAATATTCTAGGTATGGTTTAAGGTATTTTATTATCACACCCAGAATATGATTTTGTGTGTGGAATCCATATTGAAAGTGTACAAGACAGTGCTACAAAACTGGATTAAAAAACCTGACATACGAGGAATTTACAAAAACTCAACTTACCAACCTTGAAACTTCGTCGCACGAGATGAGATCCCTTAAACGCCTTGATGGGGACTTAAGAAACAATTCTGATATCGATAGAAATGGTAGATTTAAGGGACATTACATGGAAAGTTATAACAAATGATTGGTTTGGTTTATTTTGTTTTACGTCTATTAGCCATGGTCATTTAATGACATGCCAGGTTTTGGAGATGGAGGAAAGCCGGAGTACCCAGAGAAACCATCGACCTACGGTGAGTACTTGCAACTGCCCCACATGGGTTTACACAGAGGATGAGGGATAGTGGTACCATGTCGGGACACATTAACCATTAAAGTACGGCAGTTGCAGTGGACTAGTGGAATAGTTTACCTTAATACGTTGTTAATGTATCTTCAGCAAAGCGATCATAAATCTTGCACAGTGAACATTGGGAAAATAGTTATAACACTAATGAACAGCTAATTACAAGAAAGTTGGCGCCTGAAGTAATTCATATGAATCTGATATGGGCAGAGACTGAAAGTCTTCGTCTATTAGAAATCGTGATAAATTGTATTAAATGAACATGCAGGTGCTCCGGAAGGCCGAGTGGAGCATGGTTCGGTTCAGAGTACGTTTCTTAGGCGACCGTATCCGATTATCAATTGTAAGAAGCAAATAATTTAAAAGTACACGTGTACTGACATTTCGGAGTGCCATTTTACTGTACATGTATGACTGTTGGGATTACCACTCTTAAGTATAATTGCCAGTTGATTCGTGAAAAAAATCTACTATTACCATTGGAAAAAAATGATAAAAAGGAATTTATAGTTTCCATAGTATAGGGGCATTATGCATCGATGGGTAAGAAGAGGATAGGTGAGGTGAGGTGACAGTTTCCATCCCATAATTTAACGTTAAAGGAACCGTTAAATCAAAGTAATGGTAACGATTTTCACGGTTTATGTGACACTAGTTTCTCTTTGTAGTTTTGAAAATCTGCCATTTCACCATAAAGCCACGTAGTATATCGTTTCCATCGAGATAGCATGCTTTACATGTAATCTGGCAGTTTGTGTTCTCATTGTATATCTTTATTAACGAGTTTCTGGATTTGATTTCATTGTCCCTGGATAGATTGTATATGTGCAATTAAGTTCCGCTCAGCCATGACCCTCGATGCGGAGTATAGAATCTTTGAATATTATTGCAAAGATCTTTGTCTTAAGATCATTTTTGATGTTGAAATGTTTGCTTTTCAAACATCATTTACAACCCGAATGAATGACAAAATGATATCTTTGTTGTTTTTTTTCATTTTTTTTTTATTTATAATGCATTTTGAACATACCATTAAGGATTTTTGGCCATAATTTGAACTTAACGACTTAACATACTCACAGCTCCTAAAAGCATATTGACGGAAAAAAAACCGAACAGATTTGATTGGAAAACATACATTTGTATCAGCAATACATTAAATTCTTACTATTTATGGATGGGGATACATTGTCAGTATAATGTGATCGGGTGGGTGTTCTACTATCGCAGCCCCCCAAATACGCACGCATTAATACAATCAGGGATACCAAAGCGTCAACGAAACCATAATCCGAACTCAAAATCGATTAAACTAGAGGCACAATATAAACGAAGGAAAGATTAATACATGGAAACACTCGTAAAAAGTACAAGAGAATAAGACCAGGTGTTCCGGAAGAGTTATTGTTTTCTGCTTCATCGACGACACACGACATGAAAATATTGGTCACATCCAACACACACACATCCACATCGCATACACCGGGAGGCCGTCTTTAAATAACACTAGCTGTTAATTGGACGTAAAAACAATAAAACCCAACTAAAATCCTTGGTATGTTTATCTTAGATTTGTTTGAAGGAAAAGAAAGTGCCAAATGACAGATCTATCGCACCACGACTTCCAATCAGATCATATTGATGGCTAGTTTTACCGGGTCCTATTCATTTCATTGTTGGACCAGACCAGATGGCTTCGTTGGTAAGGCGATTGTTTATAGTTCGGGGCTAGACTCCAGCCTCCATTTTCTTATATCACATTGAAACCAACGTGAATGAACTATTTTATTTTTTTTATAAAGATGTCTTTAGACTTTTATTTTAGACATTTTATATTTATCAATAATCAATACAAAAATATGACACAAGTTAACGGAACTGATATAAGTAATTGTAACAATAATGTTTAACTCCTTGGTAGAAACAAACTCAGTTATCAAAAATTATATACATGTGAGAGGAGAGGAAAAGAGGGAAAACATGAAATACCGCAATAACTGAGTCGTATTTTATAATCTCAAAATCGTGTACTATTTCTACTTTTCTTTAAAACTAGTGACCAGAACAGATGCGATACTGTTTATTAGGCATAGACAGCGAATGGTAAAACATCGGAAAAACAGTTCAAACGGTAAAACCAAAGTTGGTGTTTGCGCTTGAAATACTAGTTTGTCAGTGTTGTTTTTTTCTGCCTATCCACCCAAAGGATATAGTTGATGATTCTTCAATATTAACTTTCTCTTCCCCTCGGGTGTCCTGTGGTTGGAGATGATTTTGAACATATAATATAAATATAATACTCGATGGTATATTGTTAATCCTGTTTAGGAAGAGAGCTGGACTTACAATGTGCCAGGAGGCATTCCAATGCTAACCTTTATGTATTGAGATGATTTACCGTTCATTACTACCGTTGACGTTGAGGTTCTATCCATTACAGTACATTTCATGTGATACCTTCACATTTCCGCTGCTCAGCAGAGGTTGAAGTGTCAACTGATAAATATAAAGTCAGCATTAATCAGCATGGCCTGATTAGAAGCTGCCATCCTTTACCTCCAGCAGTTCGGTAACACACGCTGCTCCTGACCAGAACCTATATGCTGACATTTTGTCTGTTACTATTCAGCGCTGGAGTTTTTCAAGATTCTTGTTAGCAAGGTTATTTGATATATTGTATGATCAAAGTGGAAAGCATTGTTGCTTTCTTTAGGATGTTTTGTTAATCTCGATCACCAAGTAACTGCAACACATTGTCAAAGGCTTCGTTATTGGTGAACTTCGTCCGTTAATAGAACCTTTCTGTAGAACACCATCGAAAATAAATAAGAGAATACCGAAGCGTAAACAAAAGCATAATTCAAACTCCAAATCGATTAAACCAGGGGCAAAATATGAACAAAGAAAAGATTTACATGGAGACTCTTGTAAAAGTACAAGATAATAAGACCAGGTGTTCCGGAAGAGTAAGCGACACCCGCCATGTCAATCTGTGTCACATAAATGTAAATATCAAGTTCTCAAAATGAGAACCGAGTATCATTGTCAATCAAAACAAGTAAACACACTAATGAGCATACTCAAAAACGTCCATCTTCATATCGCTTAAAGATACAGAATATTTCTCAATGAGACAAAGATGGCGACCATAAAACTTGCCCACAGCTCTGATCAACCTGCATCTCTCGAATCCTTGTGTTGTTAGTTTGTTTGTCAGCAGTCGACATCGATCACGAAAATCCCGATATTTAGAGCAAGCCCTAGAATATTGAATCGACTGCGACATGTAAACACCATAGGTTGGAGAAACAGGGATGTTACTATCAAGAAATAGAAATTCACGATCGAAAATTGAAATCGTTACGTTTATCGTTGGTCGTAGTTTAATTAGAGATCGGGGTAAGCAGCTGATGTAGAAGAGTCTGTTGTGTCCTTTATTTCAAGTTCAGAAGGGTATATACGATCGACGTGGTCTGCAAGCTTCTTGTTGTTTATAGACAACACATTGTCGATATATCTGAAAGTGAAATTAAAAGATTTGGCAAGGTTTTTGTTACCAGTCCTGATTAGCTCTTACACAAATTCAGCCTCGTATGAAAACAAAAACAAGTCAGCTAAGAGTGGGGCACAGTTTGTTCCCATGGGAAAGCCAAGTGCAACAGTCTGCTTGAAAATCTTTTCTCCGAACTCAACAAAAATATATTGTCGACCAGGAATTCAATCATCATCCTTACTTTATTAATATCTTTCCTCTTAGTTTTTGTCGTGTTTTTCACAAAGTATGCACCAGGATAGCTCACTACCATATATTTGTATCGTCGTCCGTCTTTCTTGGAAAAGAAAGCTCTCATAACAAGAGATCGAAGACGTTCCTTCAATTTTGTATGAGGTATGGTAGTGTACAGAGTGGAAAACTCAAATGTTTTTTCCTGTCTGTCTGCATGTTCTACCGGTATGGTGATGTTTTGTAATACATACAGTATTGTGATAATTGAATATGGACGTGAAAAACCACACCTTTATGATTGCTTCTATTAAATGTGTTTTTTGATACAGAATGATAAAAATATACATGTAATATATTGTACCATTCTGATGTCATTCTTGGACTCATCGATGATGTAAGTAAGAGAACAGAAGTGGGTGTTTTTTTTTTATTAATTACAAGCATTATAGCTGTGTTGAGTAATTGGAATAAAGTGTCTAAATAATGAACCATGTCATCATTCGGAAGAGATAAATAAAGCCATGTTGGTTATGACAACCCTGGGGACAAGGAAATCCATCAGCCCAGTCTTTAAGCACTTTAATCGTTTGGACATCAGGCTTTTGGGGTTTCGTTGTTGTTGTTGATGCTTTCCACTGAATTATAATCTTCCATATTTTAGAGGAACGTACAAATATGTAGCATAGTTTTGGAATCTGGTTTCTTATCAATATGATAAGGTTTTTCATCATTGTACTAACATCCTTTTGATTTATGGTTCTCTGTATTAATTTTCTGGGCATTTTCTTCTAACTAGATACCGGTATATACTTTTTCTGTTGACTTGTTTAAATCTTACGATTATCTCATGATGCCTATATATTGTATTTTCTAGGTAGGTAAAATACCATTTTCTCCAAAAACAAATTATTCCTTTTTGAAAACGGTGTGATCGTTGAAGTAGCAACTTTGACCTCCGTATAATATATAGATTTCAAAGTAAGAACATAAAACATAAAGATTTTTCCAACTTCAGAGTTCTAAAGAATATATTCCATCTCCACCGTTTTATCATTGTTAGTAAAAACTAGATGCCATGTCGAGTTAGCGGTCTTCTTTCTAAACCAATATGATTGTGTAGTGTAAAATAACCCAACACACTTTATAGTTTAATTCCCCAGACATCAACAGATTATCATACTAATGTGCTGAGTTGGGCCTTTCAAGCAGTTTGCAGAGTTTTTGTTGGCAGTTTTATCTAGCATGAGTGACCATTGATTAAGCGTCCTCTCAACTTACAGTATAGCTCCTAATGAGTTTGGATTGTAATTCTATTGGGATCGCATTAATGGAAGAACTGTATTTCCATCAATATTAAAACGCCATTGTTTAAAACATATGTTGTTCTATTGAAAGTGGTTGTCTGTTCGTGTTTCTCAACATTTCTAGACACTATGATAATTTCTGTGGTTTTGGTCATATGGCTGCTCTACCTTTGTACAAATCTGATTAAAATACAGATCCTTGTTCTCACTCCGTTTTACAAGGATCTGACAACATCCCATAAGAGGTCACGTCCAGATGACCTTTGTCGCCTCTTTACTTAACACTTAAATATTTTTCCAACGACCTGTCATCTTGCAGCAAGCCATTTCGTCACATTATTCCGAACGAACTTTTTGGTGACGAAATGTCTAAACGGAATGTCTAAATGTCTATTACGCAATTCAAAACACTTCTTTCTCAAACTAAAACAAAGGAATCTGGTGCAACACAAGCTTTTATGAATAACGGATTGCGAATTATGAATATTATTTTGTGCCAGCTCAGAAATTCTGCTAGCAATCTAAATTCTGACCTCTTTTGTGATCATCTACGAGATTCTCCAGTATGTTCTTGCAACCTCGGTAGTGAAACAGTTGAACATTATTTATTTATATGTCCATTATTTAATGAACCAAGAGCAACACTCAGAATCCAAGTGAGTAATCCAATTATTCCCCATTCACATTTTAACGTTAAAACCCTATTGCATGGTTGTCATGCTTGTAACGAAGAAACAAACTTATATCTGTTAAAATGTATATCAGAATACTTAACTAAAACTGGGAGATTTGCCTAGATTCTTTCTACTATGTGTGATGGGTTGGGGAGATACACTAATATAATATGTTGTTTACTGTTTATATGTTTTGTTACCATTGTACCATACCGGATTTGTTTGGAGATGGCTAAAATAGGCTTTGCCTGATGCCAAATCCTTTTGCTTTTTGCAATAAAATTTGTTGAAATTGAAAAATGTGTTTATGCAAGCTTTGTCGCCTCAAAATTTCCCTGTCAAGATTCTGCCAGTAGTAATCTGATTGGCTAATGCGAAAGGTCATCGGGACATGACCCTCTATGGGATTATCTCAGATCTTAACACAGAAGAGAAAGGTTTACGTAACGGCGCGGAGATCAAGATATGATATTAATCGGATTGCCTTTTTACAATAATAATCTGTAAACATTTTCCGTTTCTTTTGTCATTGTTCTCAGATTGAAGCACCATCAAATCTCTAGAGAATCAGGAAAAACGGGTACTGCAATGGACGTCGACGCTGATGCTCTCCATCCAGTATATCACCTAGTGGTGCCAACCGGTGTTAAGGTATTTCTCTAGGCAAAAATGGTAACTACAGTAATGTGAACGTCCAGGACTGTTACCTAGCAACTCGATACCGGCCTAATCAGTGGCTTCATCCCCCTTTTATCGCCTGAAAGTTTCTCTGGCATATTGATATTGAATCTGTTATGTTATTTTGAAGTCCTCTTACCAATTTCCTGAATCTAAGTACTGTATCACTTATTGAATGAAATACAAAATTAAATCGAATTTTAACATGAAATTTTACAGTGAGTTATGAGAAAATATAACCTGTTGAAAACTTAGGTTCGAGAGTAAGAGGCAAAACCGACATCTTATTTAAAGTCCAATTAACAAATTTAAATGGATTCAGCGAATATGATCAAAAATCATTTTATCGTGACTAGAGAGTGGGCAAAGGGAGACAACTGCTGCATGTACACATTTTCAGTCCATTTGCCAAGCAGAAGAATCGATATCTACACATTTTGACATATTTATCGTTAATTAACAATGCTCTCTTATTTGAGAAATCGATAAATTTACTAACATAGAAGCATATCTAGCCGAGATCTTGACATACTCTCCGTTTTATATCCAGTTTACGTTGAGTAATTCCATCCCCCGGTGTCGGTTCCTTGTTGCTTAACTATCGATTTCTCCCGTTGATATTACTGTATGTACCAAACAATTGACCTGCACTATACAACAGTTCGGCAGCAATGTGTCAATACACTGTCACCATGATATCCGCTTGCGCACGCAGCATTGTCAGCTTTCCTGAAAAAGCCAGTTAGGCATTTTGTTGGGGATATGTTGTGTCTCTTTTTGTAAACAATCGACGCAACTGAGTTAATTTCCATTGAAACCAGTTCTGCAGCAATATGGCGAAACTAACAAGCAATATATAACAAGCAATATATAATATCTGACGAACATCCTCGCCGTATATGTTGCATTTAGATACAAGCATCGGGTCATGTATTGTCGACGTTGCAGTTTATACGAATAAATACAGTCGTAGACAAAATGTAGGGAACCACTTCATCAATCACGGGGTAAAGCTTTTTAAATTAGAACCAACAAGCTAGTATGGTGAACGATTCCAACAAGAAAAAGGTAAAAAAAAATCCCTACATTACCCAATTGAGACTAAAGCAAACTAGATTAAAGGTAGCGGTGTACGAACGATCGATATGTAGAGATGTACCGGTACAAGATTGCAGGAGATCGAACTAAGAGATTTTACGACAGATTGCATCCACGGTGGTGTTCCCAGGGTAAGCTGTATTGGTGTCCAGAGAAGGGCCCATACCGAGGAATAAGTCGGTACACAAGGGAGTTGGTATGGAGGTGATTCCACATGTGATGGCAGAAAATCGATGTCCCTAGACATGTTTAAAACATATATTCTACAATAGACAGACGGCTACTGTTTCTGATCACAAGTGACACTAGAAAGTTGGTTTAGGTCATAAATGACACTAAGAACGATTTCCCGGTCAAAATTAACAAAAAGGATATTTATTCCTAGTCAAAACCAACTGTCAGAACGGAAGTTTCCTGGGCAGACCTGACAAAGGGATATTTCCAAATCATAACAGATAAAACGAATGTTTCCCAGTCGGATTTGATGAAGGGACACTCTCTGCAATTATTGAAAAAAACACATGCTTATGGTCATCCCTGACAAACTTGTAAAGGTTTGGGGAAAATCTGCTTTATTCAACTGCATGATGGAGAGAGGAAAATTAATTCTCATACTAAAGCACCCTATCAGGGTGTTTTACTGTATTTTAGAAATTGGTTTGTGTTTTACTTTTTTTCTGATCAGGACGTGTCATAAGGGAGTCCTTAAAGAGACTTGCTATAACCTATTTTATAATTGTCGTCATCCTCGATATCCAGGGGTGACGATCACCTACGCTCTCTACACCCCTGGGATATGTCATGGCACAACTGAAGGCACGCTCAGTAAAAAATACCTGACCAATCGCTAGGCTGCATGTCTGTCCTTTGATGATTACAAAGGAGCTTCAAAGTCTGTCAAATTTTAACCGCGATATTCTTTTGAAGTACATCAAAGGGTCGAACCAGTCTTCTTGCCTCATCAACAAGGTGACGCACATGGAGCCTGCTGTTTTGCCATGTCATATGCAAGGGGTGTAAGGAGCGAAGGCGATCGTAACCCCTGGGTATCGAGGATGGGTTGTCGTACGAAATGACTAATGTAGCTCTCCCTGCAGATTTGGTCGTTTTCTTTGGTTTTCTGCTAATAAAGACAGGATATAGCCACTAGTTTCATCATTTGTGACAAGTTTTTCTTTCTCGCCGAATCTTTTATCGGTATATCCAATCTCTATGACGTCAAACTAATCTATCTGATAACCCGTGGTATTGCACGACAAGATACGAAAATAGAACTCCGATGAACTCACTTTTAATCTATCTCATAATGCAACAAACAAATTGGAGCAAAACAAATCCATATACTTACTAATATTTGATGATTCAAATGAAATGTTCCCGTGTATAACTTATGCACATATCAACATACATACTGAGCATATCTACATCCGGTTCAATAGAAACTTGAGTGTACGGAAATATAACTCAGATTAGTAAGTCTCTTTTTATCTATTCCATAATGGACTAATAAATTGTTGCGAAAAAAATCCTTATACTTACTAGTATTTGATGATTCAAATGAAATTGTCCCGTGTATAACTTCTGCACATATCAACATACATACAGAGCATATCTACATCCGGTTCAATAGAAACTTGAGTGACAGAATATGGTTATTATCAGTCATCTTTCGAGAATTCTTGTATTATGGGACTACAGGTTAAGAAATCCCTTTATACGACAGACTTGAGCACGTTTCCGCGATAATGTGAAAATTATTTGAGAACGTGTCTATCAAATATTGATACATCATACAGAGGATGTCAGGGCATTGCAATAAACGTCAAAAAACAGTGCCATGTAATAGCTGTGTTACGTCATAAGATTACATAAATCACACACCCACGGGGATTTGTGTTTTGCATGGCAAATAAAACATGGCAACCATCTCGTGAACATGAAAATGATACGTCTGTGCCGAACACCGTCAACTATTTCAAAAAATCAGAACATACCGAAGTGTCAAAAAACCTAACATTATTCGAAATCAAAATCGATTAAACTAGGAGCAAAATATGAGCAAAGGAAAGATTAACATGAACACCCTTGTAAAAAGACATGAGATTGAATAAAAAAATACACATACCCTTGTTTAAGCCTGTTGGCTTCCTTTACGGATTGTTCGTGGTTCTGGTGTCTTTTGACCTTTGACTTTGTCATTTGACCTTTAGTTTTGTCATTTGACCTTTGGTTTTGTCTTTTGACCTTTGGTTTTGCCTTTTGACCTTTAGATTTGTCATTTGAGCTTTGGTTTTGTCTTTTGACCTTTGGTTTTGTCATTTGACCTTTGGTTTTGTCATTTGACCTTTGGTTTTTTCATTTGACCATCGGTTTTGTCATTTGACTTTGGTTTTGTCTTTTTGACCTCTGGTTTTTTGTCATTCGATCATTGGATATGTCATTTTACCATTTTTTTTCTCCATGTGGTATAGTACAATCGGTGACCATAGGAATTCCAGTTCAAACAAAAATTAAGATGTAATCTATTTCAGAGACCATTATGTTTGCTGAACTTTTCCTATGCTTCAACAGGACACACTGATGTACAGTAAAACCCAACTTACTCGAACTCGTGGGGACCTGATCAATAGTTCGATGAATATAAATTATATCTTGTAGAAGAGTATTATATGATGTGCTATGCAAACCCATTGGTACAAAATAGTATCAAGCCCTCCTCTTGTTACATGAAACAAGCCGCTGGTCGGTCGAATTTTATCGGATATTATGTCGATTGTGACCTTTTATTTCAGAAGCAATTTTTTCATTGATTCACTTTTCGCCATGTTTGTCATATTTTTCATTGATACACTTTCGCTCTACAAACGGCACGACGAAAGTGACACGTTTAATATTTCACATATATAATGTAAAACACATTATTCTTGTCAGCTGTCCTTTTTTAACAACATGGTGGTATCGGTTGATGTAAATTACAGAATATTTTTTATACGGAAAAATCGTCAGCGTTTTTGGTTTTCCTGGAGAGATGAATTGAAGGAAAATCAACTTCTTATAGAATTTCTGAACTACCCATTTCTTCTTTCACTTTGAAAAACTCAAACTACTTTTGGCATGCCAAAATGGAAAGATTGTTCCGTTTTGAAGCAGGTATTTTTATTGTGTACTAACCTTATAAAATCGACCATATTGTTAGTTTTATGTTGAAAAAGGGAAAATTGAATAATTTGTGCGAAGATTTCTGGTATGTAGTTGCAGGTTTTCCTTAATCACTTTTATTAACTGGCAGGTTTAATTAGATTCCCTTGCATATTGAATCAAAGATAATGTTGTGACTATTATGTAATACCAAAACAAGGAGACACTTGTAGTGTTACTTTTTCCTATTACGCTCTGCAAGAAACAGAAATGTGCATTTGTACCAATGACATTTGAAGTTTCGATAAATTGCTGACTTTGCCCGTCGTAAGAAGGCAAGGAATCTTCCCATACTTTCTCTTCTGTAACATTTGCAAAATACACCAAAGAATAAAATTGTTAAGTACCGTGATTTTTTTTCAAATTACGTTGTATTTCAAATATAAATAATGTTTTGTGCATATTTTTTTTTATTTTATCTTTTTTGTTTTGAAATGTAGAATACCAATTGAAAATATATGTGTGAGTTTACTTGTATTCAAGATCTTTTCAAATATTGATACCATTGCAAAATTAAAAGAAAATTCAACATGGCGTGTAAAAATGCTTCATATGTAATGTATACAGTGTATATGCATCTAAGCATTCAGCATATTTCAGCCACTGTTGACTAGTGCAAATCGAACAGACCTTCAGTTGAAAGCATATCCTGGTAGTGACTTCATTGAAGTTTGATTGTGTTGCGTCTTCTGATTTGAAAATATATTGCACACAAACATGTGATTTCCTTCTGAAAATCAACATCAAAATGTTCTCAATGCACGTACCTGAGCAATTAAAAAAACCCAAGAAAAGTGAAACTGAAAAGAAAACGTTTCAGTAAATCTGGATTCCGGTTTATACATAGATTGCAACGAGTAGTTGTTGAGATCTTAGATCGATCGATGCAATTGTAAGGCAGTGGACTGATAAATAAATTAAAGATTCGTTCTATTGATGATGTCCAATTAAAGGGTTGTTGAACACCATGACACTCTTAAGAGCATTGATGAAAAATGATGGCGTTAGCGGCGCGTTCGAACAGGCATTCAGGACACGTAAACTTAACACGGTGATCATAACGAATATCGAGTCTCAGACAAGATTAGTTGGCATACATTGTGGCTATCGGGATTTTGATTAGTTATGTAATACAATCTAGTCAGCTTTATATTGCAGTAAACTTGTACGTGTGGTCTCGTCCATTGAAAGTTCGTAATGCACCAAGCGGACGTAAAACTGTCAATTTGTTAGATATTCTATATAATTGTTGTCAAATGATTACTTGCTTAACGAAGTAAACGATAGTCCTTGTCAAATCCACTATCATAGATGATGATGATGATGGTGGTGATGATGATGATGATGATGATGATGATGATGATGATGATGATGATGATGATGATGATGATGATGATGATGTTGTTGTTGTTGTTGTTGACGACGACGACGACGACGACGACGACGACGACGACGACGACGACGACGACGATGATGATGATGATGATGATGATGATGATGATGATGATGATGGAAAATTCAATTCCTCCTAATATACACAACTCACAAACAAACAAACAAACAAAGTTTTAGTTTCAAAACTTTGATTGACATCAGAACAGTATAATGTGAGGATTAAAATGGTAAAAACATCATATAACACACCATTTTCATTGACATAAACACATTGTCAGTGATCGGAACATCAAGACATCCCTGAAGTAGCCTTTTATCGTTATCTCGCCCCATGATTGTCATATCGAGTTAGGCGAATCAGTAATACACAGACATATTCGTATATCACACTTGATGTGATCGAAAAGAAGCAAAATCCTTCGGGAATCCGGATAAATGTAACTGAAGTCGTCTCTCCGTGAAAACTTTTATGTGATTTGGTGGTGTTTCGTGGGTCGTCTCCACGTCAAAGCATTTTATGTTTTGGTGAGGCGGCTTCCCGTCAAACGTTTTATGTGATTTGGTGGGTCGGCTCTACGTCAAAACTTTTGTGTTATTTGGTGGGGCGTCTCCACGTCAAAATTTTATGTGATTTGGTGGGGCGTCTCCAAGTCAAAATTTTATGTAATTTGGTGGATCGGATCCACGTCAAACTTTTGTGTGATTTGGCGGGACGTCTCCACGTCAAATTTTATGTGATTTGGTGGGGCAGCTCCACGTCAAACTTTTGTGTGATTTGGTTGGGCGTCCCATCGTCAAAATTTATGGGGCTACTTCGTTCAACATGCATATATATTCTGTACACCAGCAACTATCGTTGAGGTAGTACATATTTGATCAATATCCGGTATAAAAAATCACTTTACCGTTATGCTGCTGCATGATTCTTTTTATATGTATCAAACCTTATATACTTTTTTCTTTTTAAATTCATTTTATTCAAGATCAACATTTTAATTTACAATACAATTTCCTAATGCAATAGGACTACCATTCAACACTCATCTTGCATACACAATAATCCCACAATTCCACTTTCACTTGCATACACAATAATATAGACAACTGTTATAAATACTGAAATAATATATTGAATATCAAATAAAGTCTTTTGAAATATTAAGTTTCAATTATACTACTATTCATCATATTTCCTTGAATTAGAGTCATGATACACAATAAAACTATCAGATTTGGATTATACAAAACTGTGTTATTAGATTTGAAGTGTAATTTGGATGAACTAATTACAAATGATTCGATCAATTAATATAAAATAAAGGGAAATAACTCTTTATTTCTTACATACAAACACTGATAATCTTGCTAATTTTAGATTAAATATTAATATATACTTATAAAAAATCACTTTATCGTTATGCTGCAGTATTATTCTTTTTATATATATCAAATGTAATGTATTTGACTCATCGATACTATTACGCTTACAGAAACTTCGTTGTTTCGTGACATATCAGAGAATGATGAGAATATATGTGTATCGAGAGCGGAACACGTGGGATTCCGAAGTCGTCCGTTCTCATGTCAATCACGTGATTCCGTTGAACGTCTCCGCGCGTATTACAACTCCTCATTGGGTGTCTCCATACTTCATGTGCATAGAAAATGTGTTTTTGGGGCGTCTCGACATGTATTAGGTGATTTTTGTGCAATGGCCACGAAAACACCCCTGAGTCGACCATTTTGCTTTTCTACGTCAGACAAGCACGAGTGGTTGTTGATCGTCTCCACACTGATCTTGTCGGAGTCTTGGTTTGTCTCGAATCCAAACAAGTTCATGTACACGTGCTTGTTGATAATTGTCCCTTCACCCAAGTCTCGCGACCTTCAATTACTGACGCGGTATCAGTGTCCAATTAAGGGTTGTTCTCGTCTCATTTCTCGCCAGCTGATCTTGCCACTATTGTATCCGAAAGAAAACCTTCATACACAGCACTTCATTTGGATTCAATAGAAGGTCTACTACTCTCAGATTAATTATTTAATACTGTGTGCATTTGATTGGTTGTCCTTTATTACAGAAAAAATATCACAAACATATGATACTAATACTACATAACATTTTAATATTTTCCAAACTGTATAATGTTATTCATGCAAGTAGGCCTATAAAGCGGTTATCTATTAAAAGGTGGTTGCTTTTTATTTTCTTTGCCGCTAAATCATTCGTTTTTAAGTGCTATTTGATGAAGATGACGTAACACACACATATGCTGCAACTCTTAAATTTAGTGATATATACAGTATGCCGACAAAATGAATTAAACTGCATCATACAGCTGTTTCGTCCTCCTAGGACTCTTCATTGATGCTAGGGGCCAATAGATAGGAATCCAAAAATTCTTAAATAATGTAGAAGCAGAAGTGGCAGGTGCGTAAAACCCCTTTAATTGATGAATTTAGAAGGTAAATTAAACTAGTTCTGTATAATATCAAGAACAGTAATGACCGTATATACCATTACGAAACGCATATCTTGATTACGTGTTCACTGGGTTTAACTAAAAGCCATGCGTCGAAGTGTTAAATCAAGGTGCGTATGAATGAATAAAGATAAAAAAAACACTGACCTTTCTATTGAGATTTAGTAGCTTGAAGAATACCCAAATGTGTCGTAAATTCTTACTATGTATATTTAAAGGAAAAAAAAATACCTACACAATTGGAACCAATGCTATATATTTGACACTGTGATATCACTATGATGCTTCTATTACATCGACATTTATACGTTTTTGTAACATGACGTCAACTTCCGGCGTCTCACGTGGATAAAAAACACGAATGTCGTGGGTCTATGCATCAGACAGACGAGCCTTCTGTGTACGTCACCGAGTTAACTGCTTGTATGACTGTACAAAAGACACACAAGAGAAAGATATAATATATAATTATTCTCGAACATTTCGAAGTTTTTGTTTCTTTTGTTTCTGAATCCGTTATCATTGACAATCGCCAAGGTGATATTTTCATGGTTATCATAAAGACTGTATTGTTGTTTTTTTCTGATTTTGATGTAAAGTTACCATATATTCATTTTGTTAAACTACAATTACATTATGCAATAATCTCTGAGTAATATTATAATTAGCATCAGCAGGTTCTTCACCTGGGCTTATTCTCTATTGCTTTTACAAACGTCGCCGTGTTTCTTTGTTCATTTGTTCATATTTTGCCTCTAGTTTAATCAATTTGGAGTCCTGATTATGGTTTGTTGACGCTTTGGTATTTGGTATTTTTCTATATAACTGCTGTTAATTATGTTTATATACTGTAACCAATAATTGTTAAGTTAAAGGATTCCAGATTAAGTGAATTGTTAAGGCATGCAATATGATTTGACAAACTCATCAAAACGCGGAGGATTTTATGAGGTGATAGGTTTATGATCATTATACAAATACCGCACAACTACATGTATACATGATAGTCTCATCCACAAATCTTATTTTCCGAAACTCTTATATTCGGTCACTGTTTGATTTTCATGAATTATGGGTGTTGATTCAGCCAATCGATTACGGAACTCAATCGCGGATGAATATCCGTAATGGTGGAGCTCGCAGTCACAGGGTGCCAATTTTCAAATCGCAATGCATGCTTCATTAATTAGGATTTGTGCGATATTTGTGAAATGTGTCAAACAGTCAGTTGATTAGTCGTTGTGATGAACGAAAATATTTGTCAGCTGGTAAGAGGTTTGCGCGATTATTTACCGGGACTTTTTTCGGGAAAGGAACCTATAACTTACTGTATGAGCATTGATGTTTGTTGGGTAGGACTATTCTTGAGAAAATGTCTATTTTAAAACTACTTTAAAACGTATCTGTCTTTCCTGCAATTGAAATGATATCATCTATTCGTATAATACTGCAACCATAATGATGATGAATTTCCTTAAAAAAAAAAAAACACAAAAAAAAATAACAAAAAAAAAAAACCATAAAAAAATACAATTAAACTCATAGTGATGTTTGAATTATACCAAATCAATATACTTTACATGATATTTTGGAAAAATAATTTAGAAAAGGAGGATGGACATGAAACCTTGCCAGTTAGGCTGATCGGAGCACGAGTACGTTTTCAGGCCGATGCAACATTCGTTAATTTTCACAATAGTTGACCCTATCCGTAATATAGCGCGCCGTTTTATATAAGTACGTATACTGCAAATTTTGTTTAGAATGAGAGTAATTTATTTGACTTATTTCGAGCTGACCTAATTTTAGAATGTATCGTATCGGAAAGGTTTATTAATGGAGACGATTTATAACAATGTTCAAGAACGTAGCTTCAGTTCACAAATTTCTTTTCCAGCCCAATTAGACCGGAAACAACATACACGATCGCACCTGTGTCATGTACGGTTTATTTTGACATTGAACAAAAATGCTACATACATTTGAATTCACAGGAAAAAAAAACACATTAGGGAGCGGAAATGAGTCCCCGAGATCTGGCAGCTCGGCACACGTCCCCGGATGTCAAATTAAATTGGTGGCTGGAAGATACGGTGTTGGTTAGATCTGTTGGTACTTCGATTGCCTGAACGGATTGGAAGGAGATCGACCTGGATGTATTCCCAGAGGGGTAAGAAACACTTCTAGGGAGGTTCTGATTTAGACACTGTACAGGTCGTGTTTGACAGGAAATAAAGAGCTGTGTTACCAATGAATGGTCCCTGATGTACGGTTCATGTGTTTGTAAATAGCGCCCGTCACATATGGTGTCAGGCCTTTGTTGTATTTATAAATCATTTGGCCTGATTCGGTGAAGCTCTGGAAAATGTTTTGGAGAATATGCAAATTTTAAGCTTCTCCGGCCAATAATGACAAACGAGAATCGTTTTGGTGGTACTTGCCAACCGCTCCAGAGTAATTTAGCATATCATTCAGAGCTCCGGCCATAAAATGATGTATATCAATAAATCATCAAAATCTAGCATCAGTATGTATTGTATGTACACATCTGATCTGGAAGTAGTTCCAGGAAAAAAAAAAAAAAAGAAAAAAGAAGAAAAAATTATAAGGAATCAGCT
Organism: Mimachlamys varia; assembly: GCA_947623455.1. Lineage (NCBI taxonomy): Eukaryota > Metazoa > Mollusca > Bivalvia > Pectinida > Pectinidae > Mimachlamys > Mimachlamys varia. The sequence continues at coordinate 50,501,500 of OX392527.1, forward strand.
TTTACTATATTTTTAAGAAGGATTATTTTAAGTAAACGAAATTAAAACTCAAATTAGGTTACTTTTAATGAAAATTTTATGTTTAGGGATAAGTTTGTTCTCATGCTTATCACAAAAGGAAACTGTAGTATCAACATAACTATAATTCAAATTTAAAATCGACAAAACTAGAGAAAAGTGTGTGCAGACGACTTATTTCATGGAGATCGTAGACGCAGGTTGACGGAGTATTTCATCGAGATAATGGTTGAACAAGACCCGAACGGGCCCTTGCTCCGTATTTATGATTTTTGTAGACAAATTGTTCAATGTTAAAATAAACCGTACATAACACAGGTGCGATCGTGTATGTTGTTTCCGGTCTAATTGGGATGGAAAAGAAATTTGTGAAGTGAAGCTACGCTCTTAAATATTGTTATAAATCGTCTCCATTAATAAACCTTTCCGATACAATCTATTTTAAATAAAATAGATCTATTTATTTTATCCGTAGATATAGATTGTGTTCTCATGCTCAAGCATGAATTCCGTGCTCAAGCCATTTTTTTAAACTCACCTGAATCATGTTCCGAAAGGATTAGTGTCTTATTCGTATTAGACGACATTTTTGTCACGTCCCTACAAATCTTGAACTTAATAGTTACCAACGAAACTACCAGGCACTATGGAAGCACACATATGCTGCATACTCAAAAACATTGACCAAAATGATAGCACAGAAAAAACAGCCAATTTCCCTGTGAAATTATGATAGCGACCATACAACTTTACCAAGCAAAATCTTAGAAAAAATCTATAATTATATATTGAAAGTTAACACATGAACTGTCGATTCATAGAAGAAAGCCTAATCAACTGCGACAAGTAAACAACGGGAACAGAGGCAACAAGCATGTAACCATCAAGAAAGGGAATATTAGCGTAGTAAGCTGTCCCTGTTGGTCACGTTGTAAGTGGAAACTATATGATGTTAAACTTTTGTCGTAGTCAATACATTTCCCGTTATAGAAGATATCACATCGCCGATATATGAAACAGGAGTCAGTTAGGGTCGGTTATCAGTCCTTGTAAGCTCATCAATAATTTCAGTTTCGTATGAAAACAAAAACAAATCAACAAGAGATAAGGCACAGTTTGTTTCCGTAAGAATGTTTCTACCTTGTCTGTAGACTATACACCTAGATATGAGACACAATTTGTTTCCGTAAGAGTGTTTCTACCTTGTCTGTAGACATTACACCTAGAGATGAGGCACAGTTTGTTACCGCAAGAATGTTTCTACCTTGTCTGTAGACTATACACCTAGATATGAGACACAGTTTGTTTCCGTAAGAGTGTTTCTACCTTGTCTGTAGACATTACACCTAGAGATGAGGCACAGTTTGTTACCGTAAGAATGTTTCTACCTTGTCTGTACCCTATAAACCTTTAATACAAATCCTTTAGTTTGGTTCAGACAACCGGTTCAAGGAATAGTGCTTTGCGTTTTGTTTTCATTTCTATTTTAAGTACATTTATCATAAGTTAATTTCTTGAAGGCTTGGACAAAATAATTTCAATCGGTGAGTTTTTTTCTCAATTTGTTTTTGTTTTACTTTTCAACAGTAGTAGAAGCAATATAAAGTTATATCAACAATTTCTCAAGTGATACGTTTCCTGAGAGTTTCCTACACGACTAAGCGTAAAGTTTTGTAAACGTTTGTTGCCATATATGATTTTCAGGAACAAAAATATACAAGAGTATACTATATGGTAATACCTATAAAAACTCGTTAATTCCATTGTCATTATCTTTATGATATTCAAAGAATCATACTTAGAAGCTATTTTAAAGTTTCTACAATAACCACTTTAATCAACAGTCTGATAATGGAAATCAAACACTACTTTGCATAGATGTAAGTTTTATAATCAATGCTCATTATTCATTATAAAACAAATTGAAAAGGGCGTGTTTGAAATATATAGTATTTGACTTACGCCTTCAAAGGGATAAATCCTTCATTTTCACGACTTTCAGGGAGCTGAAACGGCACGTACAATGTCTATTGGGTTGGGGGTGGGGGGATTCGAAAAAATAAAGATATTCCAAACAAAGAGAAGCTCTTTGTCCTTGTGTGAATTTAGGTGATTCAGAGCGGCACATAGTCGGAAAAATAAGATCGACCGGGTTTTAACTGCACCGAAAAAAACCGATAGTGCAATCCCTTGTGGAGCTTGGTCGCAGACGACATCAGGGTTTGAATCAGCCATTACTATTCCTTACAGTTTGCAGCATTTAAAACAGAATGCAGTTAGTTCCACCAAAACAATTATTCGTTTAATCCCAAGAGTGTTTTGGCATTTTGTTGTTGTTAACTTTGTTTAAAAAACCCCATTACGTCATATCCGTTTAATCATCTGAATTAAAAGGAGTTTAAATAATCGTGGTATCAATGATAAAAAAAAAAAAAAATACGGGATATCTGTTGGAGCGAAATTTTCCTTATTTTTCATGCATGGAAATTCGATTTGGTCTGCGAGGCCATGCTGGATCCTGTTGAGCTGTTTGATTGTATAGGACGGGCGGAAGTACATGTCGGCCGTGCGTCTGGCCTGTCACGTACGAATCCTGGGGAAAAAGACGCATATGTTATCGCCATCAATCTCAATTCACAGAGTGACAGTGCTGGCTTTTCTTCAGAAGTAGTCAGAAAAAGGATTTCCTGTACTGTCTTTTACTGTTTGGCAACATACAAATGACCGCAGTCTCTCAATATTATGCAGGTCACGTATATATGTCGGTTTCGCTACATAGCTGTCTGTTAATCCAATGATATCAACATTTAAGACTGATCTCACCCAGTCATCAACTGGTCACACAAAATCTCTGAAATCAAACGAGGCCATAGGAAGATTAAAATGGAGTGTGTCTTTCATTGAACTTATCTTCAATCCCTGACAGCCATGACAAGTCACAGACGTCACATCTTGATCCAACTCTTGTGGAACCATGTAGGTCACCGCCAAGTGGGCGCATGGGAAAACAGCCCGGTAATCATCGTTTCTATGGCATGATAGATAAGCTTTACAAACGAGTCAAAAGTCTGAATGTAAGAGTATTCATAGAATGATAATTTTATATCTATAAATCGTGCATGCACGATTAATTATAAATAAACATACATGTATATTGTTTTTCAAAGCTGCATAAACAGCAGAATACCTATGTATATTAAGGATCCCCATGTTACTGACAAAATTTGTTTATATTGGATACGAAAATTGTTTTTGGAATGATAAAGCATTATTGAAAAAAAACAACAACAAACATACATCATGGCACTCCATGAAAAAACAATTCAGGAAAACACCCCCAACAAAATAAAATATAAAAAACAACAGCAGCATCATATTTAAAATAATTGAATTGGGATCCTTAAAAACAATGGTTGTTATGAAAACGCCTTATTTCAAAAATGTCTCCATTTTGGGGATCATGCTGTGCTTTTTAAAACTCGTCCTCCCCTAAAGACATTCGAACTCGTCCGATTCAATGGTTCGAATAGTTCATTATGACATGTCAGGAATGAATAAGTTAAGCCAATTTAAATCCATAATTCTGTTGTGTTTTCTGTTACGCCTACATATGATAGTGATTTATACAGTTACAAGTGAGGTCTCAACATGATTTTGTTGATAAAAACTTTGTTTGGTAGGCTGATTGTGAAACTGTGACATTCAAAGTTTGCGAAATGCTTCAAATTACAGGATAAATTAAGTTTTATGCATCGATTTCATCAATAGAAATTATTCCAAAGTGCGACTTATTTAATTAAAACGCTTACAAACATTGTGGGACAATGACACATTGGGACCTTTGGATATGTTGTCCGTCCAATAAACCGAAGATGAGTGTGCTTTTATAGTTAATTATACGGAGTGGTTGTTATTACGTTGTCAAAACAGGTTATTTCAAATATATGTAAATGGCAACCTGTGTGTAAATAATCCCCGCTGTTACGTGTTGGAGTGTATATTATACCTGCCTTGTGGGAACACGTTATTTCTCACATTTTGCTTGTTTATGCAATAATGATGTTTTATTCATGGCGAAATTTTAGATTCGATGATCAGGTTTAGATCAATGAAAGTCAACAATACAGCAAGTGTGAGTACAATTTACATATTTGAATAATTTGTGTTCAGTGCTGCTTTTCATATACTACACATATATTGATCGCAAGAATACGGGAACGATTACGTACAGGTCCGCAGCAAATTAAACATGGATGACAGGAAACTACTTTAGGACGGGACCGGAGTGAATAAAATATTGCTTGTGAACTATCAATACATTCGGGACGTATACTTACTTATCTATAGTAGTAAATTACAGCAGTATCCGGAGTAACTTGTATATTGTATATTGCCTGTGCACTATCAATACATTTGGGACATGCGTATTTATATATGATAACAAATGACCTTATGCCCATAAGATTTTCCTTATTATTGACACTGAACACAGTTCTTCATTATTGACACTGAGCACAGATCTGTTTTCGTTGTACACGCCTTCATGAGTATACAGATCACAAAATATATAACGTACTCATCTAGGCATCAAATATAAAACTTTTTAATTTCTAGGGTTTTATGATAGGGACATTTCACCCAAGGGCAATTCAAATCTAACGTTAAAGTCTACCATTGTTGTCATCAATAACTATTTTATCGAATTTTAAGTGTCTTCCTTGGTTAAACACTTCTTTAACCTTGCATAGTTTATCTAAAAAAATGAAAAATGCCTGACCTAAATAAATACATTTGTTTTGTTATTATTGGAATGAAAGAGAATGAAAGAATAAATGATTTGAAGTTCGAGAGAAGAAATGCAAGAGGAAGAGTAAATGAAGGGAAAGAGGCCTCCTGTGTGGGGTTACATGATGTAAGAGGGATGATCCCAGGGCACCCCAACCCTGGCATCCTTCCCAAAAAAAGCAGGGGAATTAAGAAATCTTTCTGAACCTGAAAAAAATAGTTGGCGAGTTACATACACTCCTTGAATTGGTCGCCTGAGCGATTTGTATTGTTAAAATTCCCTGTTCAATGATGTAACAAAATTGTATCTTTCGTATGTCACTCGACCCGGATTTATTCGCATATCAAAAGAGAATGTATGCTCACTGCATCGAATATGGATATTTGGTAAAGTGTAAATCTAGTCTCATTTGCCGTTAAGTCAATTTGAGTCAAATAGATGACTGGGTTTTGGGTCCCCTCATCTCTGTTCTTTCTTCAAATTTTCCTGATTTTGATTACTTATTTTTCATATGAAGTGACCTCCATGTGTATAATCATATTAATATCAATAAAGAAATAACTAAGTTGTTATTTGATTTAGAAATTGTTACGTTTAAAACACTATTTCATAAACCGATCAAACCGTTCCCTATTCAATATGTGTCATTCCGCAAAAAATGCCGTTTCGACAGCAGTACGCCATATATGAATAATCATTAGAAATGCATTGATATTTCTGTAATCAGGAAATTGATGTCTGGGATGTATTTAGGTAAAAATTATTCAATTTCCAGTGGGTCTCCAGAATGGGAAGCCCACATATAGTTAACAATACAATACAAGCCACGTGACGTCACTAACGAGAAGACTGCTTCATTGGTTGATATTTTGTGGTGCATTTTCTATTCCTTCTACACGAAAGCCATCGAGGAAACGGTATAACATATGCATAAACCTCTCTATGTATAGATTCTTAAAAGCTACAATGCAGACGAGGAAAATGTTATGGTATAGACAAGACAATTGTTATGTCTCTTTCAACAGAAATCGGGTTTCCAGCCAGACAAATGCAAAAACTGCAGATTATAAATCATGTGCTTTCAGGGATATGGCACTGTTTGACTTGGCCATGAAAAAAAAACAACAGAGATTAGTCTTAATATAAAACCATTTACAAAATGGGCAATTTTCGGTTAGTTGGTCCATATTCAAATTGTCATTGAGGAAACATTGAGACTACGCACGTAATGTCAGAGCGGTTTGACCCCAGGCCCAGTAGTATCTGGAGATTGGTGACTGCCACGCCACTAGTCTTCTCTACCCAGCATTGTACAGAGGAAGTGTGTGGATAACAGACTGCAAGTAATTAGGAGTCTCGGTATCAGTAACGAACAAGTAATCTCGCGAGAATTGGCGAGAATCTGGGGACAAGGATCCGACATATATTGATACATTATCAGTAAATATATCGTATCAATGTGGACATCTTGTACTGCGACTCCAGACAAGCAGTTCCAATAAATATCGGCTTATAACGATTGGCGTCTAATTAATTGATGTCCCTGGAGGCTGAAATTGGTACTGCAAGAGTGGAAGCCGATATAATGAACAGGTGTTTTCGCATTTTACTGCTTCATAAATGGAATGTGAGGTAAACAGTTCCCAATATTGTGACGTAAATTTAATATTGCTCTCATAGTGTTCTTGGTAAGCCATGATGGTAAAGTCTGGTTAACCTTGGTCTATAAATGGGACCAAAGCACATTATATCCCTACAATATCCCCGGCTTAGATACTCATCTAGTAGAACCGACACGCCAACATGGACACATAACCCGCCAATAATGCAAGCTTGAAATAGCGCTAACAGCGTTCATTTTCAATAATCCGAACCCGATTAAAATTGATTTAACCAGGAGCACAACATGAACATGAAAAGAAATATTTACATGGAAACCCTTGTAACAGTACAATTAGAGAATAAGACCAGATGTTCCTGAAGAGTAAGCGTCTTCTGCTTCATCTGTTTCATTCATTTTAAGACATTTAAGAAATGAATGTCTATTTAGTTTATGTATAACGTTTGATATACTTCAACGTTTATTCAATAACAAAATGTATATATATATTTGTACAAAAGTACAGTTATTATAACGGGTAAAAATTGAAAATGTGAATTGTAAATATGACCAAATTTGCATAAAATAGTAGAAAAAGTAATTGAACTCCAAATAATGTTAACAATATACAAATGATATTAACGTTGTTATCTAACGCTATTCCGGTATTAAGAGTATGTTAATGACGTAAAACTTTAACGTTGAAAAGGCATTTCTTTACTCCGATGTACAAATGTTTATGATATACAGTATAAACTAACTTAACAATAGGATGAAAATAACATTTTTCAAATGTGGGAGTAGAGCAGTGAAACATTATAAGCATGTTATGTTGTAAGTACTGTAAAGGGTACGGACAGAGAAGTATGCTTAAGGCAGGATAGATATTCTATTACATGTCTTCCATTCTTCGTCTTAAAATAAGTTCGATATGCATCGCCAAAGGAAATACAAAACACGGCCAGGCGAAGCTTGCTGTAAAGACGGGAGGTGTTAAATGTCATGTCACTCCATAGCTACAACTAATTGGTTACCTTAATGGTGATATTATTACAGGAACAGGTGTCAACTAAAACCAATTAGGGAAGCTCATCACATCGTTGTTAAAGAATGAACAAGTACTCGCGAACCGCCTCCAAAGACACACAGAATTGTGACGGTGATATCCTCTACGGGTAGCATGTGCAGAAGGCATGGGTAACACTGTCATATCGTTAAGTACGATTTGATGTTTCACTCATCACTTGAAACTAGACAAAAAGGAATACAGACCCAACAATGTTAAAAAGTAGGAATATCTACTTTAAAAGACATCTAGACAATGTGTTTTATTTTTATTTAAACCCCGAAGTAAAATCCAGAAAGAAAGATTTGTTTTTTTTTCTTTAGAGAATACAGAATCTTTCCATGATATCGGCTGTAAAAGGCATTGTTAACACTGACATACTGGTAAATGTTACTTGATGCTCTGCTAATGGCTTTAAACCTGTCAAAATTGGGTACGTACAGATGCACTATTGCATGCTATGAACACCCACTACATGCTGTAACAGACATCTAGACAACTTTACAACATTACTTTTTAGTCCCCAGGTTAGATCATCAATCAAGAAGTTTATATCATTTTTTTTCCATTTTAGTCCCCAGGTTAGATCATCAATCAAGAAGTTTATATTATCTTTTTTTTTCCATTTTAGTCCCCAGGTTAGATCATCAATCAAGAAGTTTATATTATCTTTTTTTTTCAATTTAGTCCCTAAGTTAGATCATCAATCAAGAAGTTTATATTATCTTTTTTTTCCATTTTAGTCCCCAGGTTAGATCATCAATCAAGAAGTTTATATTATCTTTTTTTTTCATTTTAATCCCCAGGTTAGATCATGAATCAAGAAGTTTATATCATCTTTTTTTCAATTTAGTCCCCAGGTTAGATCATAAATCAAGAAGTTTATATTATCTTTTTTCCAATTTTAGTCCCCAGGTTAGATCATTAATCAAGAAGTTTATATTATCTTTATTTTCCATTTTAGTCCCCAGGTTAGATCATCAATCAAGAAGTTTATATTATCTTTATTTTCCAATTTTAGTCCCCAGGTTAGATCATTAATCAAAAAGTTTATATTTTCTTTATTTTCAATTTTAGTCCCCAGGTTAGATCATGAATCAAGAAGTTTATATTTTCTTTATTTTCAATTTTAGTCCCCAGGTTAGATCATGAATCAAGAAGTTTATATAATCTTTTTTCCAATTTTAGTCCCCAGGTTAGATCATTAATCAAGAAGTTTATATTATCTTTATTTTCCATTTTAGTCCCTAGGTTAGATCATCAATACCATGTGTTATTCCACTCTGACCATTGTATACACGTGCTGACCGTTGGATAACTATGTGTTATATACCACTAGTGGAATATGACCTTTCGGCCTTTTGATTGGTTGAGAAGTTGAACTTTGACCAGAAATCACGTGGGTCAATGCAACGTGCTGATTGTTGACGTCGTCATCGATAGTTGACGTCGTCACAATTTGGCGGGAATATATACGAGATTACGTGTTTTCGCGCAAATAGCATCCGCGGTTCACAGAAAACAACACCGCCATTGCGAATTAATAGTATTGTGGTAGAAACAGGTCACACGACTCGTGGTTGTTGGATATGGAAAAAAGCTCGTGTCTTTTGAAACTTTTGTAACTTAAAAAATAAAAATTTACTCGAGTGAAATAGATTCCATATCCAACAACCACTCGTTGTGTAACCTCTATTAATCTAACACTAAGTTAATTAAAAAAAAACTCACTGAAGCTACATTTACGTATCTTAATAGCAGCATAAATGTTAAATCTGTAAAAAACTTTAGAGTGCACATGCTTTTCTTTATTTTCTTTTCCTAAATAGATATCTAAGTTATTTAACTTGAGAGCTGTCCCCATTTCCACACTTGCAATGCCTGTCTTTTCAAGTGTTTAACTATCATGTCCGAATCAAAACATTTTGATTAATGGACACAATGAATGGGTCATTAAGTGGCACCATCATCAGGACGTGATGAATACTGTTGTAATATTGGTTATATTAATACATTTACTTCTGTATACAAACAAATTAGACGAATATACACTTCGGCATTATTCACTACCTAGGAACAACACACGTAGTCCACTTTTTGCTCAGAACTAATTTGAAGATTGTCAATTAGAGGAGTGAAAACATACAACAGTTGTTATCACTGTCGAAATCTTTTACGTCGTTGTGGACTGTTAAAATCAGTAGTGATAGAAAGCAATTTGTGGACAGTAAAAATCAAAAGCATTTCTATAGTAGCACTAAATACAGCAAGGAATCGGAGAACTATAAAATCCTTGGACTGTTACATTGGTATAGCAACTCTTCGAAATCACACTCGGTAAATATAAAGAGAGTCTCAAAGTCTGTAAGCAAATCCACAGACTATAAAAGTCAGTACCGATTGTACACTGTAAGCAATCGGAGTATTGTAAAGTCGCGACAGTCAGCAATATACGAGATAGAATTAACTGATGTCTCTGGAGACCAACATTGTATCGACAGAACGGATCAATTGAGAAGTATTAAACCTTATGAACAAGTGTTTTATTTTATTACTGTCATACTAAAGATATGTAAACAAGCAGACGACATCCTCTCACATAAGAAATAATGGTGACGGCATGCTGATAAAAAATGTGAAAAAAACGTAAATTTTACAAACTAAAAAAAACACACCAAAAAATAAAAAAAAACACGTTTTGCCCCTGATTGATCAATTGATACAGCAAAAAAATATTTCAACCAAAACATATGACGATATTTCTTCATGCTGCTAAAGGCTTGAAATAGACCTATTGGATTTGTTATCTTCTATTCTTGTACTTTTGCTTGAACCTCCATAGCCTATACACATTTTCGTAGTACTCGATTTGAAATTATAAAGTAAAATATTTTCTAAATTATTACATAAAAGGGGTTTTACGCAGCTGACCCTTTTGCTTCTACATTAGTTTAGACAATTTCGATACACATTTTGGCCCCTACCATCACTGACGAGTCCTAGAAGGACGAAACAGCTGTATTGTGTAGTTTAATTTTTTGTTTTTTGTTTTGGCATACTGTATCTATTACTAAATTTAAAAGGTGCAGTACATGTGTGTGTTACGTCATCTTCCTTTATACAACAGCAGCAATATTGATTTCAACCAAAATAAAGAATTTATTTCTTAATGTTGCTATGGGCATTAAATAGACAAATTTAAAATGTTTTTTCTATTCTTATACTTTTCATCTGCCTTAGTGTCCAACACTTGCGAAAAACAACTAATTAGATGTTAGAGTAAAAGGCAACATTTAAGAATGAAGAGAACGTGAAGCTTTTGTGGACAATACTTTAAGACTCAATTGCGTTTTGTAATACATAAACCTAAGAACAATAATCAATATGTGAGCTGTAAAATAAGTATGGCTTGTATTAGATTACGTCCGTGACAAAAAAAAATAGCAACAGCGGACTGTTTGTGTTTTGCGGACGAGAAAGATCAGCTTCGTCAGTATGAAATTTGCGGGCATTACAGATTAACATTAATAGTAAGTAGTTTGCGCACGGCAAGGACCAATATTGACTGTAAACCCTTTGTAATAAATTTGCGGTCTGTAAATTTGAAGACCGCCAGGAAGCATTTTCCGGAACTGTATGGTGAATTGTAACGATAAAAAATGACGTTAACAATTTGCGGACTGTATATTCTTGATTGATGACTTTTATTATCAATAGTTGCAGTAAGAAAAGTGTGGACTTGAAAATCAGTAGAGACCGAAATTGGCTGACGATAAAAGAGGCAATGATAACCGATATTTCTGCTGTATATTTTATTATTAATAGTTAACTATCAGTAAAGATGATAAACAAAGAGGAGTATTTGTAAAGTTATTACGGGCGACAACAAGTTTAATTCATGTTTAGAAAAGAAATCTGAGAATACCGAAGCGTCAACAAAGCAATAATCCGAACTCCAAATTGATTGAATTAGGGGCAACATATAAGCAATGGAAATATTTACACGAAGATCCTTGAAAATGTACAAGCTAATAAGACCAGATGTTCCAGAAGAGTAAGCGTCGTCTGTTTCATCGACGACACCCGATATATAAATCTAGGTCGCATCAAAGTGAATGTCACGTCTTCAAAGTGGAAACTAGGGCATCATTTCAAAAGGTATCTGCCAGTAAAATGGTGGTCAATTGAACCCTGAATTGCTTTGTGTCTAACACAAGATGCCCATCCGTCTGCTTTTATCAAGTATTCAACGTGAAACCATTTAATGTTTTCAAACCTTACCGTTTTATGGCTTCCATTACGTTTTATATTGAATTTTCATGGTTTCTTGAAGGATCTCGTATTTCAAACCAACGAATTCGTCCTGTCAAGCCCATCTCAAGAGAACAAGAAGCCACATTGATATGGTGCTTCGGCATATAACGGAAAGCTCATTTCTGCTTTACGACTTGCTGTAAAATATCTGTTGACTATTGAATTGCCTTTATAATCCTATATCATATATAAAAAATCCGTGCAATATCATTGTAAAATAACTGTCGACTTTGATATTGCCTCTATAATCCTATATCATACATAAAACAGCCCATGTATTATCATTGTAATAGGAAGACACACCACATATATCACACTAGTAAAAAAGTAATCGATATTTTAATTGCACACCGACTGAAAAAATTACAATAAATATATTGATTTTAAATCGTCAATGAAACAGTTCCATGCTATTTTAAATGTCATCACTTCTCATAGAAACAAAAGTCGTCTAAAAAATCATTTCCCGCGAGGTTTGATTAATTTTTGAGATATATTTATTTAAAACTGTTTCTATGGAGTATATACGGTAACCGTTAAGCATTACTATGAAGGCATTCTTCAAGCCACAGCAATTAACTTCTAGATCAAGATATTAAAATAGTCATCAAGCCATGACGAGGATGGTATCTTTTAGCTAGTAAGAGAGCATTACTTTGGGACGGTATGAATGATTAAAAACCTCTTCTCATGAATAATTGGCCCACGCGAACTAGATGATGTTACAGGTGTACTAACATCGCGGATGCATCAGTGTTACAGCGCCAACGGTTTGATGAATAAACTATAAGTCGTGTTAGTACATTAGTTAGTACAAACAAATAGTGTCGGCGTGTCAGAAAAAATACCAATCAAATACCCCCTGGTCTCCAGGGTATAAATGCAGGAACCTTTATTATGGAAGCAAAATTGAATTCTACACCGTTCTGCGCCGCGATTTTTTAAAATTCAAATTCATAATTTTGTTTTCAAAATGGAGTAGAATAAAGTCAAGTTAATTGATAAGATATTGCAAAACACAAAAAAGGTTTATATTAAGTTGTAACATCAACTTCAGTCTGTACAGGCGGTTAATTACGGTATCTGACACTGGTTTCAGTAGTCTCGTCTCACAAGTAGCCAATCAGTGAAAATGTATTATACAACTTGAATAAAAAAAACATTCACCCAAGGCGGAATAAACACAGCTAAATTTCTAGCTGTTGTTCTGACATTGACGCAATGTTGAACTCGGTCAGCCATGGTTTGGAGCAAGGAACAGCCTTGACTATGGCAGTCAGCTAATGGTTTTCTGAACCGATATTTCTATCACAGATGTTTAATATAATGGAGCTCAGTTAAAAACGCATTCAGCAAGGATAAGGTGAAGTGAGGCATCGCATGGAACACTTTATTTTGACTGATCAGCAGAAAATTATTCATGAAGAAATAATTACTCCAAGTCAATTAAGTCTAACATAACTGCAAATCTGACGCTTTGGTAAATAATCTCGTCTAAGAGACATGTTAAACTATAGATGTATACAATGTTATTACAATATTAATAAAATAGCCAATTCGAACTGAACCTTTGAGACATAGAGGCGTCGTTGAACTGGTGTTCGAGGACCAATGTTGTTTAGACTATATATGTTTGGTCCCTAAACTCCTATTAACTGTTTCTCTTAAGCCTACTTGTACTTCTCTTAAGAAGCGAGTATTAGATGAAAGAATCTTCTGCTTTAAAAAAAGTATGAGAGCTCAGTATAATATCATGTGAACGTGAGTTGTTTACGTCACTATTTATGGTGTTGGAACTCATTTTTGGAGTTATGATCCCCCAATGTATCGTGGAGACAATAAGACATGTTCTCGCATTGCCTGTACAGTCATATCCCAAACTTTTTTTCCAAATGTTTTTTTCTGATTTCAGAATAATAAATCCGTGTTTGTTTATGGTCGCTCGGAAGGGATACAAAATCAAATATTTCAATAATACTATAAGTCTGGTATAAAGAACAGACACGAAACAAGAATGACACACTGAGCTCTAACTGTGACGTAAGAAAGGTGCAAAGCGAAAGTTGACTTACCTTACACATGATCAGTCTGTAGGATAACGAGGCTGCGCAGCCCAGACCAAGCACTTTCCCCTCACCATAACGGACGCAACAATGACCACTCACACTAACAACCAAGCGACATTTTCTCCGCTACGGCAGTACCTCGAGGTATGACAGCACGGCACAGAACGCGTACGGTTCACGCTGCCACGCACAGTAAGTCGTAATCCATGCACGCTCTGATGCTGAAGCAGCGGGAGTCAGGCAAATGTTTACTTTATGAACCCTTGTCAATAACCGGGTTTATAGATTGTAACGGTAAATACATAATCGTGTTCGTGATCAAGTGCAGAGCGCTACACCACGAACATGTAAAATATGTCTGGTCTCATATAACTTGATGGTTAAACCTAAATATAGGCAGGGTCTGTTCATGTTACGGAGATAATTGAATGCTTGAGAATATAGCTATTTCTGAATAAGCGAGACTTTAGAATGGACGCATGATCACAATCAGTTCTCAGTATTCTGCTGATAGCTGGGTAGTTTATAAAGTTCAAATGACCAGGGACTGATGGTGAGTCGTCACTTCCGGTAGTTAAATCTCATGTTAGACTGGTATATATGTACAAGTATTCATGACGGTTGTTCGTATAATGTCTGTCATCAAATTACTTCGTTGTCTATTTCTGATTGCGAAATGTTAGCTTCATCATATATCTAGATCTGAATATGACTTCATGTCATCAAATAGTATAGCATATTACATTTCTAGTACATGGCAAATGACATATCCTTAAGTGACACTTGATCAGTACCTTGGGAGACCGATTTGTGGTCAATAGATGCTAGCAATATGCAGGTGCCTTTTGCGATCATATTTTGTAATAGATACGTTTTAAATTAAACAAATCCTTAACGTGCCGTTTCTTCACTTGTATATGTTGGTAAATGGTGATTCTTCCATGCATATTATCATTTATATATATATATATATATTGTGTCAAAATACAGTCGAATTTTACTATCTCGAAGTCCACGGGACCGTGGTAACACTTCGAGTAAACTGCGAGTATTCGAGTTTCATGAATTTGATTGCTATTGTAAAGTGGTCTGGACGGACAAAAATACTTCGAATTAAACGGGGTCTTCGAGATTACGAAGTTCGAGATTACGAAGTTCGACTATAGTTGGTTTTGTAGTATTAGTAGTCTTTGTCACTTTTAATAATTTAATTGAATGGAAGATAAATTCACCTGTTCATTAAAAATCTTGAGTATTGATAGATGTATAGATTTAAAAGATCATCTACATTTGAATTCTTTAAAATACAACACATTGATTCCGATCGATGTTAGTTATGTTATATGGAATTTTGATATCCCTCATTTTATCGTATTTGTTCTTAAAGTAGTTCTAGACGCATCCTTGATATCCAGGGGCTACGCTTAGTGGACTTAAAACCTGATCAATCACTCGAAAAATGTTGTCCTTTGAATATTGATGAGGAGCCACGTTCGACATAAATCCAGAAGTTTTACACGACTGGACTGCGAGATTCTTTAGTTGTCTAACAAGGGTCAAACTAGTGTTCACAATCTCAGTCATAAGTTGGCGAACAGTGAACATTCGCGTAAGCTTTGAAATGATCCAGGGATGCAAAGGTAATATGTAAACTTTCAGCATTAGCGTCACTAACGAGTCCTTGAAGGACGAAACAACAATATAGCGTAGTTTAGTTAAATAATTGGCTCGCCTGTCTCAATCTAAGCTATAAAGCTGCTATTCTCTAGTGTGTGTTGTACACTCAATTTGAGATGACGTAACACACACATGCTGCACCTTTTAAATTTAAAAACAGATACAGTATGCCGAAAAATGAATTAAACTGCATCATACAGCTGTTTCGTCCTCCTAGAACTCTTCAGTGATGCCAGGGGCGAAAGGTACGTGGGTATCCAAACTTCTAAACTAATGTAAAAGCAGAAGGGTCAGGTGCGTAAAACCCATTAAATTTATGAATTAAGAAGTAAAATTAAACTATTTCTGTATAATTTTAAATCGTGTACTACGAAAATGTGTATATTATGTACCGTGCCACTACTCAAATGAGATCATTGTGGCTATGGAGGCTCCAACGAACCTCGGGGAATTAAAAAATCCACCAGCGGAGTCTGCCACCCCCTATCATGCAAGATGACGTAACACACGCAGGGATGCAGAGATAATTTGTAAACGTAAACTTTCAGCATTAGCATCACTGACGAGTCCTTGAAGGACGAAACAACTATGGCGTAGTTTAGTACAATATTTGGTTCGACTCTGTCTCATTCTTTATTCTGTTGTACACTCATTTGAGATCGTACATGAAGAAGGTAGATACTACTGGAGGACTTTATATTACTGACGAGTCCTCGAAGGACGAAACAACTGTATGATGCAGTTTAATTCAATTTCTGGCTCGACTTAATCTCATTCCAAATTATAAAAAGTTTTATTCTTAAAATGCACACGCAATGAGTGTTATAATCTGTATCATGGCGGAATATCTATAACTAAGAATTTGAAGTTGATTGCATTGGAAAAGTTACTTAACTCAATTTATTTCATCTTCGTAATGTATAAAGCCTACCACGGTAAACCCGGATATCCTACACTGTTGATTACTTTTGAAGTGCATCAATACAATGAAACATGACATTTATAGGGATATAAAAATCTCTAGTTCGAAATTCTCGGAATCAAATAAAAAATGATAGCCGCCAGCAGACTAGGCTGGTCTTCTCTATGGCAGCAATATGCGAATGAACGTGACTGATTGTCACTTTAGTAGCCTCACATTGTCACCCGTGCCTCAGAGGCAGAGTGTCTGGTAACAACTATAACGGGTTGACGCCTGTTGGTGGTAACGATGACAAAACAGTCCACTACCTTGTGTAATTAGAAATAAATTAATAATTAGGTCTGTGGTAGCGATCGGCTATCAGTGAAAACAGGAACTTACAACACGCGCTTTGTCGTGTAGTACATGTGTAGTAAGTTACCAGAAAGTACATTTTGTAATAGAGACCGATTTAGTTATTTCGAACTCCTATAAGTCCAAAACCCGTTTAATTCGAATTTATTTAACTAGAATAATTCGATATCTCAAAGGTTCTTCACGTGCAAGATGCTGATGACTTCGAGATAACGACTGCATATAAATTACAATGCAACGTCTTCTATGTGTGGTATATGTTCAGTATAATCAATGTTCTATATCCTATATACTGCATATCATAAAATTGTCGTTGTGTATAAATATTCGTGAATATTGTAAATGCGATTGTACCGTGAAAATAAATACAACGAATTTCATAAAAGTCTTTCCTGAGAAAGTTTGTTCTACTAAACTACGGGGTTTTATTAAGTTTGTCATCAAAAGCAATGTGTGTTATACATTGTAGGACTGTAACAACATTTGCTAAAGCATTCATTTGTCAAGTAAATACTACTAGATGTTTCACGTATGCTTAGTAATGTGTGTGAGAAATGACCTAGAAAATTGTCAGAACTTAATGTCAATAGACTGTTGGATTGAATGTGTTTACATAACAAAGTAATACATTGCTCATAAGTGTGTTTACTTGTTTTGATTGACAATGATACTCGGTTCTCATTTTGAGAACGTTATTTTTACTTGGATGTGACAGTCTTTACATGGCGGGTGTCGTAGATGAAGCAAAAGACGCTTACTCTTCCGGAACACCTGGTCTTATTCTCTTGTGATTTTACAAGGGTCTCCATGTAAATTTTCCCTTTGTTGATATTTTACCCCTAGTTTAATCACTTTTGAGTTTGGATTATGATTTTGTTAATGCCTCGGTATTCTCTAATTTATTTCCACATGCTAGAAAACTTGTTTCTTAATTATCAAAATAATTATATTTCTTTTTACATTTTTGTATCAATGTACTCTTAGTCCGTTATGTTAACCGATATCTAAATACTCAAAAAAATCAAAATGTTTTGTTATCACACAAGACACAATTTTTCATTGTTTTGGCAATTATTCGTAAGCGAAGGGAATAACAGTACTGTGAAGCAATCAGTTCGTTTGTTTGGGTTTTGCACTGTGTTACTAAATTGTGAAATATTTCGTCGTATTGTTAGTGATGCTTTTATACAGGCAGTTGGAAAAAATAGAAATGTTATCTGCTCCAGAACAAGTGATTCCATGGAATAATTTCTTAAATAGAGTATTAAACATAAACATAGTTATGAGGGTTCTGATGTTGAATTCCATGTACAGTCGTACATACCGATCAAAAGCAAAGAAAACTCTTGTTGTTACATCAAAACTAAATAGCTATTTCCTAAATAAACAAAGTCTTTATGACGTCATATAGTTGTCTCGGTAGTGAAAATCGTACCGTCGTCGTAGAAATTGAGAGTTTTGACCATTTTCTCATCAATATATTGATTATATGATACCTGTAAATTTAATCTTACACCCGTATCAATGTCGTTTGGAATTTATTAAACTAGTTAAATAATTCAATTTGCTACTTGCCTAAATGCTTCGTGACACATCATATGATGGAACCCGTGTAACAAATTCAATATTCTATAGACACTCATGTAAGATCCTCTATAAATGTTATTGATAATAATCATATAATACCATTGACGAATTTCTGCAACGGTTATAATGGATCAAACATTTTTCTAGTGATGATAGCATATTGGGGCATATTCTTCGACAGCTTTTCAACTTTTATGACTTAATAATTTTATCATATGAATAGCTGAACACGAATGGATGATCGCCTTATTGATCGTCTTATGATCGATGACCGTTGGTGTGAGTCACGGATGTTTAAATTTCTATTGACTATCCAACATTTTCTTCATTTGGGGATAATGTTCATATTTAGAATATAGATTTAGAGGGAAGTATGATGTCCACGTTTGTTTTAAAAATCTGCCATGAAACAGTAATATCAAACCATGGAAATGTCAGCGAGTTCAAAACATCCATGGTAACGACAAAAAAAACCCAGAAATGTGACAGTATGACCTATCACCATGGGGCCGATTGTCTACCAGACAAACATTTCCAGATATCAAACAGTATTTTTTTTTATTCCGTTTACATTTTCACTGGTTTTATAGTTCTGTCAATATCGATCTCTTCTTGATAGCAAAACCGTGCAAGTTCAGGGAAAGAAAAGGCATGCTGTATCACATTACATTACAGAAGCGACCAATTTTGTGGGGTCCACCGCAAAATCGAGGATGGTTTCTTCTTTGTCTACTATTAACATTGAGGGGGCAGTGAAGAAATCAAGAACATACGTGATGTATCCAACTCCATTTTGATCATAAAAGGAAACCGGTGTCGTCCCCGAGGAATCGAGAGTTTTTTCGTGTCTTCTACAAAGATGGCATGGAAGAGAATTCACTGAAAGGCTGCTTTAATTGCAACGCTTAGTGACGTTTTGATTTTACATCTTTCCTGACTTCCTGTTCTCTTATCTAACGTTTGCTCCTCACGGTGTCTGCCTTGGAAACCTGCCTCTTACGACATTGTCTGCCACAAGGACTTTCAATCCGAACTAAACAAATATGATAATATATTAAGCAATCAATCAATAACCTTTTTCATTGATTTTGCAATCAGTTGTTAGTGAAGTTAAAATGACCGATTCCACAGTAATATTAACCTCTTGTATAGAAACACCTAGATACGCAGATTTAACAGAAGGAAATATATTTACGTCAATTTATAAGTTCTTGCTGTCGGTTGAAATGTTCGTGTCGGTGTGAAGGTGTTTTTACATGGTGGGTGTCGTCGATGAAGCAGAACATGCTTACTCTTTCCGGAACACCTGAACTTATTCTCTTGTACTTTTACAAGAGTCTCCATGTATATCTTTCCTTTGTTCATATTTTGCCCCTGGTTTAATCGATTTTGAGTTTGGAATATGATTTTGTTAACGCTTCGGTATTCTCTTATCTATTCACGACTCGTTACACAATCTAACACTTAACAATATTCTTAAGATTATCTGTAGTATATAAAACTTATTCTTTGTAAATCTTTTATATGTTTGTAAAACGAATACCGAACGCGCCTGACATGACACTACTGGTTTATCAAGTATTACATCCAATGCCGTTTTTCAATGAATTTAAGTCGAAAACGGATATGTAATCTAGTGTACCATGTACAAATCAAATCATCGTTTTTCAAGAATTGAGAAACAAAAGCAAAGCTTTGCACCATAACCGTTTGCTTTAAATTTAATTCTTTCGTTTTAATGGTTGAAATATTCGAATAATGCATCCAGTGTTCCCAATGATAATGTTTGTATCATACATTCGAAAGTCATTTAAATTGAGCGATTTAAGGGTAGAAGAAGGGGAACACTATGACAATTTATATTGCTCGTCTAGCTTTTTCGTTTTCTGTGTTTGGTCGATTGTATGAACAGTTAAACGCAATGCAATGCATATCTCTTAATCTGCCGTCACAGATTACTCTTGTATACGGTATGTGAAAACGAATATGTATTCATCATTTGAATTTATTTCATAAGCACTTAAGTTGATGTGAAGTTTTGTGTATTTCTGTAAATATAACGAATGATTTTCAATGCCAATCAAACTTTCACTTATGGTGTCGTTTATATATTATAATCAACCAAACATGTAATGAAAAATGATAATAACCTTTCATTCAAAAATAATTTCCGGCCAAAAAGGTATGTATCATTATTGCAGTACGCCTTGCATAATATGGAGCCGTTTATCCAATAACATGCTAACTTGCTTTATCTCTATTACTTTATGTGTAACATAATATCAAAAGGGTCGTAAAACTATATGACTACTAGCATTATTTACATTTTATAAGCGTATTGAAGAATTGACATTGAAATAGTGCATATTCATAGAAAAGATAAATACTGCATGCTTTAATTTCGTCACTGTAACAGAATAAGGACACGTTTTATATACATATCAATATCCTTTATACCATTATACTATCAATTTTAAAATGTCTCTTCATTTCTATTAAAAGTTTATATTTTAGGCACGTGGTTCTATAAATAGAACGCAATATGCTATCACAGCTACGTAGGCACTTGATCCGGCATTACTGAACATTAATTAGAAGGGACACTTCGATACTTTGGAAAATGTTTAGGAATAAAGGAACAATTTTAGAAGAAAAATATGTGTAGTTGAAAGAATTTAGAGTTCAAAGTGTTTATAGTTGAATTTTTTCCCGAAACTTTGAAGTACATGTAGTTAAGGTGAAGTAGACTTTTGAAAATTACATTATGTATATCCAAATAAATAGCATCATAAGGCACGTAAATCAAGAAAGTTTTGTCCTTGTAAGTTTCCATACCTTAAAATTGTCCATGTAACGATAATATCATTCATAGTTAAATTATCACATGACTTATCATGAATACTGTATACATAGAAGTGCTTCTTTGCATTAATTAAATAACAGTTTCGTGGTCCGTTTTACCACGAGTGTCCCAATAATAAACATCTTTTCAGTAAACATCTAGATAACATAGACTATGCTACATGGCGTCTAAATAATTAATGTTCCCTTAGCTTTGTACTATGTTCACGCTGTGCATCCGGCAGTCTTAATTATGGCTGGAAGCATTCAATCTGGTTCCCGTGCAGTCTTAAGGGTTGTCATGACAATACGATAAACATGACTTATACTTCTCATTTCCCCATGTCGACTTGACACTAAATACTTTTGTTTTGAAATAAATAAAAAAAAAAAATTCTGGATGGGTCATGTTCTATGCGGCAACAAAGTCATTGCCTCCACATTATGTCCTGTCAGCTATCTCCTAGCACTGCAGTGTATTCTAAAGGACATAAGATTTAGTCAATATACACTATGGGATTAATTTTTCGCCTTGTCAAAGAAATGCATCAGCTTTATGCAACTTTATAACAGGAAAACCCGCATGCAAGTAATAAGTACAAATTTCATACCACGTGTATTCAGAGCGACCATTACTTTAGAGAACAGCCCCCAGAGTGTAATGGGATGCTTCGGTGCATTGCCGACACTGTTATAAACCATTGCATTAGGACTTAAGTTTCTACAACATTAATTCCCATCTTGTTGGTTATGTTTGTCACTGAATTTGTGTACTAGGTAAGTTAGAAAATGGAGAAATGCTTAGCATGCAAGATTTAAAATGCCGATTTTCAACAATAAGGTGATTGTTTCTTTTTCTTTTAACAAGAATTCCATTTCTGTTTCCAAGAGTTCTAAAAAGTGCTTCAAAACATTCGTTAAAAGCACACGTACAAAGAGAAACAATGGAAATTTAAAAAAAAGTTACACTTGGTTAGTTACAATGAGATCCTTCTTATTTATTTGGCAAGCTCTTTCCATCGAATCTTTTCAGTAGTTAAACATTGGAGGATACGGTAGGTGTGGGAGTAACTAAAGTATCTTATAAACATTAAAGCAGAAATAGTAAAAATTGAAAGAAAACAAAGATACTTTTTATTTGTAGTTGGGGGAGGGGGAGGAGGAGGAGGGGGGGGGGGGGGGGGGGGTCAGTGCGACTTGCCCATATCATTAACAATGTCTCTGTCACCCAGCTCTTGGAGCATGCTTCTTTGGCTCAGCTACATGGAAGAGCCGTGTCGGCTATTACGCCAGAGCTTTGGTTTCGAGGAGTCACGTACAGACGTTTGGCAAGAATGTGTTTGTCCCTGTTCAATTAAATTACAAAACGTGCATTAAATGTTCCTTTTACCAATATACCTAGGCAAATATTTAATAAACTCCTTATTCCCGAGGTCCCTCATCAGTCGCCTCAACTGTATTGATTTCTAGAAGACTTTTATTTACAAGTCAGGAGATACCAATATATATAATTCAAATAAATTGAATATATCTTCAGATGCAGCATGGTGTAGTGACTACTTACATGGTATTACATGTCGTAGTTGCTCTAAATTTTGAGACATTTGGGAAAGATGTCAGCTGCTGGCAAACAAACTAAAGGCACCTGGATTCGGGAGATACATGTTGATGAAGAAAACAAAAATCAAAGAATACCAAAGCGTCAACAAATCCATAATCTGAACTCAAAATCTATTAAACTAGAGCGCAATAAGAACAACAAAGGAAAGGTTTACATGGAAACCATCGCAAAAGCCATGTGTTCCGGAGGAGTAAGCGTCTTTTGCTTTATTGACTGCACACGCCATGTAAATATTGTTCACATACAAGTTAGCATCAACCCTCAAAATGAGAACCGAGTCACTAATAAGCAAACTCAGAAACATCCGGTTTTTTCATATCACGCAAAGATACAGAAAATTTCTCTATGAAGATGGCGACCATAAAACTAGTCTTCATTAACCAGCATCTCTCGAATCCCTGTGCCGTAAGTTTGTTCGTCAGCAGTCAACAACTATCACGCAAATCTCGATATTCAGAGCAAGCTAAGTGTCATGGTCGCCATCTTAGTCTCGTTGAGAAATCTTCTACATCTTTGCATGAAAAGAAGATGGACGTTTTTTTAATATTATCATTAGTATGCCTTCTTGTTGTGACTGAGAATTATGCCTCAGTTCTCACTCTGAGGCCATGACATTCACTTCAATTTACCTAGATTTACACGGCAGGTATTGTTGATGAAGCAGAAAACGCTTATTCTTTGGGAACACCTGGTCTTATTCTCTTGTACTTTTTCAAGGGTATCCATGTTAATGTTTTGGAATACAGTAAGATATACAAGTAAATTAACTACCATTACTTATGACAGAGGAGATAATTTATATTCCCGACATCGATCGGCCGCGTGTTTTGTTTTTTTTTCAAAATCGATTTTTCGTTCTTGTTGTTGTTTCTTTAAATTCAAAATATGGGGTATCTTTTACATTGTAAAGAAAGTAAATGCTGCAAATTTGTCAAAACATTTAAAAAAAATTAAAACATGACAAAAGGCAAACCAAGTACAAAATGTACACTGTTAATCTGAATAATTCATTATTGCTTGTCTGGAACAAATTTTGCGTGTGGAATGGCAACATTTGCTTCAAATTCTCGTATATCGATAGTCAATTAGATTTGGTCCAAGACCAAGAAAATTGTATTATAATCAATTACCGGTTAGTTCATGGAGGCACAATGAATTCTAGTGAAGGTATGATTCGATAACAGATATGATGTATTCCCTTAATTCGATAAATGTTTGTCATAGGGATTACACTAGAGACGATGACCAATTCACTTTATATCGTTGACAGTGTGTAATTATTATGTAACCGGCGTTCAAGGTCAATGGGTCTCCTATTTTTAGACGAAGATTTTTAAAATGTTCTGGTAAAGTTGCCTAAACAAAACGTAGGGTGCAACACGTAAATACATATGTTGGTGTATAAAGACCAATATTATATGTTTCAATACATATATTTGATATATGACTATCATTCATTTCGATTCATTTTGTTTCTACATAAGAAAAAGACAGATAAAACTGAAGCGTTAACAAAACTTGACCTCAGCTCAGAATCGATTAAAAAGGCGAAATACTAACAAAGGAAAAGATTTTTAAGAAGAACCTTGAAAAATCAAAAGAGAATACGTCCAGGTGTTCCGGAAGTGTAAGCTTAGGTGTTCCGGAAGCGTAAGCGTAGGTGTTACGGAAGGGTAAGCGCAGGTGTTCCAGAAGGGTAAGCGTATGTGCCTGGAGGAGTAAGCGTAGGTGTCCAGAAGGGTAAGCGTAGGTATCCGGAAGGGTAAGCGTAGGTATCCGGAAGGGTAAGCGTAGGTATCCGGAAGGGTAAGCGTAGATATCCGGAAGGGTAAGCGTAGGTGTCAGGAAGGGTAAGCGTAAGTGTCCGAAAGGGTAAGCGTAGGTATCCGGAAGGGTAAGCGTAGGTGTCAGGAAGGGTAAGCGTAGGTATCCGGAAGGGTAAGCGTAGGTATCCGGAAGGGTGAGCGTAGGTGTCCGGAAGGGTGAGCGTAGGTGTCCGGAAGGGAAATCGTAGGTGTCCGGAAGCGTAAGCGTAAGTATTCCGGAAGTGTAAGCGTTGGTGTTCGGGAAAGGTAAGCGCAGGTGTTCCGGAAGGGTAAGCGTAGGTGTTCCGGAAGAGTGAGCGTATGTGTCCGGAAGGGTAATCGTAGGTGTCCGGAAGGGTTAGCGTAAGTAGTCCGGAAGTGTAGGCGCAGGTGTTCCGGAAAGGTTAGCGCAGATGTCTCGGAACGGTAAGCGTAGGTGTTCCGGAAAGGTAAGCGCAGGTTTCCGGAAAGTTCGGCGTAGGTGTCCGGAAGGGTAAGCGTTTGTGTCCTGAAGGGTAAGCGTTAGTATTCCGGAAGTGTAAGCGTATGTGTTTCGGAAGAATAAGCGCAGGTGTTCAGGAAGGGTAAGCGTAGGTGTTCCGGAAGGGTAAGCGTAGGTGTTCCAGAAGGGTAAGCGTCTGCTACTTCATGACGACATCTACCATTTAAAAAATCACATTCAAGTAAATGTCAAACATGAAAGTGAAAAGAGGAATACTTTAATTCATATTAAAAATGTCCATTTATTTATCACACAGAAATACGGAATATTTCCCAAAGTTATCTTGATTGCCCCAAAAAAACTCTCCCCTAGTTTTTATAAACTTGCATCTCTCAAACCCTATTATTGTTAGATTGTTCTCTCTAGAACAAGCCCTTGATGTGTTTCGTCCTTAATGCATTATGATTTTTTTTCATTTTGTACGAAAAAATAAAAAGGCCTAATGTGTTTCTTTCTACTGCATCTTTTTGCAGTTAATACGAAGAAAATATAGATCGAAAACAATTACACAACTACATGACACCATAAAAACTCCTCGATTGATGTCATTATGTATTACTAATTATTGTTCAGTCAATTTCCCCACAATGCTTGCAAATCGATAACTAAATTCTAAGTTGTCTCAGTTTTCCCATATGCTAATTTCCTGTAATTAAACACAACATGCATGCAGTGTCTTAAACAACTTCTGCTAGATTTCAATAAAAGCAACTTACAGTTAAGTGTACACGTTTTTGTCAATCTCGGTGCCTTGTAATGTTCTTACCTTACACATTATATCCGCTGTAATACCCCTGCAATTACGTAACATTACGTACCTCATTTGAATAATTGATATGTATATATGCAAGAGCTTAAATAGACAATACTCGGTACGAAAACTTACAAAGCAAAGTGAAGTGTATTATGGCTTTATTCGAATCATAGTACTAAAAAACCCAATTAATTAAATAAAATTAAATAACGTAATTTACATTTAACCAATGTCTATTAAGACCATGGATATATTTAACGTTCATTCAAGGTATGCTAATTCATAATGTAATTGGTTTCGTTTAGATGGTATAAAACGCTTAAATCTACGCTTTAATGCTAAATGTTACGGCCTCAACAATTAAAGTAATCAAAGTAAAAACATTTGACGAAGTTCTGTCGAGTAAGTATTGCATAACGCTTCATTTTACAACGAAATTCACCCAAATTACAATTCAGCTGTCATATATTTTTTGGTTACATCTATATACTTTTAAAAATTTAAGAACTTTTGTGTTTAGGAAGTAGCAGTCATTAAATTACCATGCCAGCAATAATGTTTTGAGGATATTTCAGATTTTACACTCAGAAGTCAAGCAAGGAGTGATTACTTAAATCTGAATTGGCAAATATTGTATTTTTTCATATGTCGTGATTCTACTGAATAAGATGTATGATAAATGTAAATTTGAAGTATTGTAAAATTGAAATTCGGATTATTATATTATTGACATTTTTGAAAAATGGTATGCTGTCCTAAAAATAAATGAAGAATATGTCGTTTTCGAGATATATCTTTGAGCTACTTAAGTCATTTGACTGTTTTAGCTGACTTGTTTTTGTTTTCATTCAGGCTGAATTTATGTAGGAGCTAATCAGGCAATGTCTCACAAATCTTGCCAAATCTTTAAATTTCACTTTCAGATATATCGAGGAGGATGTGTTGCCTATAAACAACACGAGGTTTGCTGACCACATGGATCATATATATCCTTCTGAACTTGAAATAACGGGACACAACATACTTCTCTAGATGCGTACCTCGATCTCTACTTAAACTATGGCGGCCAATCTGGACAGTTTTATACTAAGCTGTACGATAAACGTGAGAATTTACATTTTTCGATCGTAAATTTTCCAACCTATGGTGTTAACATGTCTCAGTTAATTCGTTATTCTAGGGCTTGATCTAAATATCGAGATTTTCTTGATAGATTTGTTGACAAACAAACTTGCTACACAGGGATTCGAGAGATGCAGGCTGATCAGAATTATGAGTAAGTTTTATGGTCGCCATATTTGTCTCATTCAGAAATATTCTGTATCTTAAAGTGATATAAAGATGGACGTTTTTGAGTAGGATCAAGTGTGCTTACTTGTTGCGGCTGACAATGATGACTCGGGTCTCATTTCGAGGACTTGATGTTTACTTTGATGTGACAAAGATATACATGTCGGGTGTCGTCGATGAAGCAGGAGACGCTTACTCTGCCGGTTCACCTGATCTTATTCCTTGTTCTTTTACAAGGGTATCCATGTGGTTCCTAGTTTAATCGATTTTGATTTCGGAATATTGTTTTATTGAAGCTTCAATATTCTCTTTTTTTCTAGCATGGCGAGAAACAATTTTCGCTGATTCCGAAACATCATCATTTAAATGAAAATAAGAGTTCCTCTAAATTAATTAACATTAACTAACACAATGTATTGACTTTGGTGAACATCACTTACACAAGGACACGATAATAGCTATTACAGCTAACATTTACACATAAATTACGTTGAATCATTAAGCTAATACAATGGTAATGTTCTAATGCAAATACATTAAAATGATGTCTTCTACAAACATAGTAATTTCTACTACACTCATAACAAACGTTCAGTATTGATTATAGAAAAATGCTGTCTATACAATGTATTACTTTGTTATGTTTACACATTCAATCCAACACAGTCTATTTACATTAAGTTCTGACAACTTTCTAGGTCATTTCCCCCACATAATACTTAACATACGTAAAACATCCAGTAGTATTAACTTAAGCAATGAATGTTTAAGCAAATGTTGTTACACTTTTATGTTATGCAGTATACAAAATACAAAACATTGTAATGCAGTTAACATCTAATTCACATGGGCAACTTACTACTAAGCTGTATGATAAACATGGCGATTTCGATTTTCCAATCGTGAACTTTCTCTTTCTTGACAGTAACATATCCATCCTATGGTGTTTACATGTCTCAGTTGATTCGTTATTTTAGGACTTGCTCTGAATATCGAGATTATGGTGAAATATGTCAACTGCTGACGAACAAACTTACGGCACAGAGATCCGAGAGATGCAGGTTGATGAAGACTATGGACAAGTTTTATGGTCGCCATCTTGATCTCATCGAGAAATATTCTGTATCTTTGTGTAATGGAAGATGGACGTTTTTGAGTAGGCTTGTAAGTGTGCTTTCTTGTGTTTGAGAATGATGACTCGGTTCTCACATTGAGGACTTGATGTTTACTTTAATGTGACCAAGATTTCCATGGCGGTAATGCCATCGATGAAGCAGAAGACGCTCACTCTTCCGGAGCACTTGGTCTTTTTCTCTTGTACTTTTACAAGTGTCTCCGTGTGGATCTTTCCTTTTGTTTATATTTGTTTAATATATTTTTAGGTCGGATTATGGGTTTGTTGACGCTTTGGTATTCTCTAATTTCTTCATTACCTCGTGACTTTATTAAGTGCATGTAATGAAATGTTGGCGAATTCTAAGTTTCTATTAACGGTAAAACGAGCAATTCTGTGACGTCTGATTTCCATCCCGTTGTCTGAAATAATGAATCAACATATCCGAAGTAAGAGCTTTTGACCATAATCGGATGCTTTTCAAACAATCACTGTCCACCGATCTTGCAATATCAATTGCCTTTTAGCAGTTGGAACTTTTGAAAATTAACTAACAAGAGTGAAATAAATACCATATCCAACAACCACAAGTCGTGTGACCTGTTTCTGCCACAATTTCAGCCGACAACAGCAGTATTATGAGCGGCGGACAATATGGGCGTAAACATATCGGATCGTATTTCCGCCAAATGATGACGACGTCAACAATCAGCAAATGACGTTGTTCCGGTCAAAGTTCACCATGTCAGTCAATCAAAATGCGTATAGAGTTTTCTATAAACAAAATTTTATTCAACAGCTGTAATGAGTATTTGATACCCTGAGAGTTGAATAAGACACACCTATTTGGTAGAAAGACATTTATGGAATTCATCAATTTGCATTGATAAGATAATGATCTTTTCGCAGTTATACAAGTGGTGTTATCCCCCTTTTTTAAATGGTCGTTGCTATGTTGCAAAAAAAAAGAGGTCTCTTCGGAATCATAAACAGTAAAAAGGTTGTAGGATTTAATCTTGCGAGATAGTTACGTAATTATCTATTTCCAAGAAATGTATTTTTCCTCGATGTACAGTGTAGTATTATTTGATAGAAAACATTGATTTTTTTCCACTCTTGACGATTCGTGATATCAAGAATACAAAATAAACATTGTGTGTTTACCGTTCTGCTTGCCAGATATAATTGATTCTAATCCAGGCGTGTTTATGAATTGATTTCCCAATCTAATCATGGTACTACTGTTATTACTGTAATATTTGAGATTCTCTGTGTCAATTTGTGGAGTATAACATATAATCACTTCTGAATATAAGTCTGCTTAGGTGTAAATGAAATCATGTCCATGCCTTCCATTTATTCGACTAGCCCTGAAAAAAAATCAGAGAATACCGAAGCGTCAACAAAACCATAAT
The DNA here is from genome assembly GCA_947623455.1 of Mimachlamys varia. Lineage (NCBI taxonomy): Eukaryota > Metazoa > Mollusca > Bivalvia > Pectinida > Pectinidae > Mimachlamys > Mimachlamys varia. The sequence goes on from OX392527.1 coordinate 50,531,232, forward strand.
CCAAACTCAAAACTATTAAAACAGGGACAAAATATGAACAAAAAAGGTATCAAATGTTGCCGGAAGAGTTAGCAGAGGGGCTTATTTACTATTACATTGTTTTATGGCATACAATTATCTAATTTTCAAGTTCAATGTAGAGGATTTCCTTTATTGGAATTTAATTTTTATTTATCTTTAAATGGACATATCATTTTAACCAATACAAAGAGAAGTTAACATATTTTAACCAATGCCAAGAGAAAAGAAAAAATTATTTTAACCGATGTCAAGCGAAATGAACATATCCTTTTAACCAATACCAAGAGAAATGAAGATATTATTTTAACCAATGCCAAGCGAAATGAACATATTATTATAACCTATACGAAGAGCAAAACATAGCGCCGTACAAGGAATGAAATATGTCCCGTGCGTAAATGACTATTCATAGGAACCGTGCTAATTCACGATTTGACGCTTCCTCGGAATAACGTTGCATAACGTTGCCCTTTCTATCCGTAGCTATTTTATGTGCGTTTATTAACGATTTAAATCACAACAGTTCTCCCCGTCATCCTCACCTAGCGTGCAGTTTCACTGCAATAAAACCCAATTGGGAACGTTTTGGACAATTAAAGAAGGTCAAAATACACGACCAAATCATGATCTCGACTGCTGTGTTCCCTCGAGTCAAATTAAACAACAAGACTACAAATATCAATGTTTTTGCTGTTTCTTCACCTGATTCGTAGTGTCAAGAGAAACATTACGCTATTTACAGATGACAATTATCTGTAAAGGACCCTTGTCCCACTGGAAACATTACATAAGTTAACTGTTGCAGTATGCAGCGTAATAATATTGTTCAGTAAAGTGATACAAGTGGATACATGTATTTTCGCTCTTTGACTTTTTCGCTTAGTCAGCCTCCAAACTTTTCGCGGTGTGGAAATATTCGCGCCGTGAGTCGTGATGTTTGGTAATATATGTCCATACTATTATTAAACACTATAGAGTTTGAGAATTTTTAGATATATTGGCGTGTGTATATATTCGCGGAGATGAGATTTGATGAAAGCAAAATAAGCTAAAATGTCCGCGCCGCTAATAATTCCACGTTTACGTTAAGTATAGGGTTTACCTAGATTTAAAGGTATATTACACCGTACTTAAGTAGTAGGTAAATTAGATATTAGTAAGCTATTTACCAAGGCATGATCAGAAAGTTAGTTCAGTCATAGGAAGATAACGGAAACATGTAATTCAGTAATCATCTTAGGTTTAGAAATAAATTTGTCTGACAACTCAGAATTTTCCGTTGAACACGAATATTTTTTAGAAATGTATAAAACTTTATCAAATCCAGCAAGAGATTTTAAGATTAAATTGTTATTTCAACTACATGGTGTTTGTACTTTTGTGAAGTAAATATCACTATTGTAATGCCATGTAAAATGTATATTGGGAGAAGGCGTTGATAAGTTGCAATAACTTGTGCCTAATCCCCTGTCAACTTTTGGCATTAAATATGGTTCAACTATAATAATCTTAGGTACCTGCTTCATTGAAAATAATATTTTGTATGCTTAAAACGATGGTTCATGTATTCACTACATGTAATAACGATAATTATGACGTAACAAAACAAATATAAAGAATATTTCCATTAAATTATGGTTTTTGTTTGTTTATTTTTTCAATTTTCTGTGAATGTATGTATGACTCTATCAAATCTTCTTAATGCGTATTAGCTTTTACTGAGGTTCGTAATATATACAACATACCAAGGGAGGCAAATCTTATTTTAAAAGGCCTCTGAATACAAAGAGATAGCGAGGCCTTTTAGATCATTCATGCATATTAACACTACTTCTGTCTAAGATTTACCCTCGACACCGTACCATGATAAATAATGAGCCACACGTGCACGTTAATATATCTAGTTTTGTGGAATAATTATAGATATTATCAAAAGTATAAATTTAACTGTTTGATTGGTTTTAGGTATTTAAACCTGTCCCATATCTAGACTGATATTTGATAAAAACAAAGAAGACTCCACAATGATCAACTTTGAATGTCAACTTCATTGATTTCACAACAGTTATGGTAGAAATGTTCACACCAAATTGCCTATCAACCTGTTGTTTCTCTTAACCTCCCAATATTAATGTAATTGCATTACAACACTGTTACTGGGCCAGCCGTACCATGATAGTTAATGTTAAGATTTTTTAACTTTAAAAAGTGTATGTGATGTGTATGTGTCAAGATTATTGAGTGGTATAACAAAATGTGTTGTGCAACACGTGCTTTTTGCTGTTTTACACTTTCTCCGATGGGCAAGGTAGTGAAAGTAACCATGACAGTTGTCATCACTTCAGGTCAAAGCAATTAACAATGCCCGTTTATCTATATACCATGTGTTCTGTTTTGGTTCAGCATATATAAGTCATTCTTGTAGACCCGGATGCAAGCTCACAGCAGTCTTAATTCTGAAGACAACCGGATTAGCCATAGAAAACCAACGTGGTCGTGCAGGTAACCTCTTACCTGTTCACGTCCGATTGTGGAATCAAATCTGGTCGGGATTTGATGAAAGGCGATCGAATGCAATATTCACAACTATTCTACCACCCTATACTGATCAATATATAGTATTTCTTATCATTATATAGTATTTCATTGTGTATATTGTTATACATGTATGTGATTATGAAATTTCATTTCACTAGCTTGCCTTATGATTATGACATTGATTCCCTTTTGATCATTCTGACATTATTCAGTCTTGTTATTTGCCTTTCTGTATTTATTCAGATGTCTTATTTAGGTAAATCCTTCTACACCTCACGTTCCTTCTCCTTTCCCACCCCACCCTTCATCCAAACCCTGCACATCCCCCCCACCCCCAACATATATGTACTTATCATGTATTTCGGAGAGGACTATTCTAAGTTGTACTTACTTCTTGTCCAATCCATTTGTACATTCTACAATAAAATATGTTTAAACCAAATCACTATACTGTTCAATTTTACCGCTACTCTGCTGCACGATTGTTTTGATATACATCAAATGATCAAAGTAGTCTCCTTGTATCGTTCACAACTCGGTGCCCAGCGAATCCTTTGGTTTTTTCTTAGTATTGCACATCACAGGGGAGCAGGAAATAATGCACTAAGTAAGAATGGTTACTTATTTAATTTCGGGAATTATCAAAATGCTATCTAAACTTAGGTTGAACAGATAACTAAACTTTCAACCAAAATATTATTGAAGTATACAAAATGTGTATTGCATTAAGGGGTTGTATTTTACCGGGTACTTCATATTTAAGAATGATGTACATAATAAAAAAAACAACAACAAAAAAACAAAGCCGATGAATGTTAAAAGTGTTGATTTCGATAATTAACTGATGTGCTATAAAAATCATGTTTATTGTTTTAGAATTTTGTTATAGTTATATGACTGTAAAGTTTACTGCCGCTTAATTATAAACAATAAAGAAAAACCGAGACTTATGTTGACAATAAATCTCCTGAAAAGTTTGTAAAGTCTCCATGAGTTACCTCTCTTCAACTGATGAACCATTGACTGTGATAAAACAAAATTATCATGCTTGAACCATGTTTTTTTCAGTAAAAAGATGGAAAAGGATAAAAGAGTTGTTATGAATAATGTACATGGCTGCATATGAACTTCACATTTATTTCAGTAAATTTTTCATGTAGTTAGTTTTTATATGCTACTTAATGAAGACGTAAAACTAACATGAAATAATTCATGTAAATTTCACGTGAAGGATTTTTCACGTGAAATTCATGTGAAGAAACATTGGCTTTGGCAGTTTGCGAATAAGCTAAGTGAAATGTACCCTATTTAGCAGAACTGGACCCTGAATTGATTTAAGAAACACTTCAATTTTTTTTAATTGAAAGATGATTTTCGACATCTATTTAGTATATCATTTGTACGTGATTCTGACACTATTCCTTGTTGATTTCAGTAAATCAGAATTTTCTGTAAAGATAAGGAAATGTTGTTATTTCAAATAAATTAGGCAGAACTTTGATAGTCATATTTAAGTGTAAACTAATAACAATAGAGCCCATTATATATAGGTATATAGCATACGGAAATTCTACCTTACCCCGACCCTGTTGGGTCTAGTTAATGTTTTCAGTTGACAGGGGATCTGAGAGTTCCTACTTCCGGTTATGGATTTCCTGTACAGTCGGCCGTTTCCCGGCCTTCTAGGTCCCCTGGTTTTGGGTATACGGGTGCCTGCGGTCACCCAACCCTGAGCCACTCAATCCAGCCTGCGACTGGTTTTGGGTTTCCCCAGCATCCCGGTAGCTATGGGCATGTGAGGTTAGAATCGAGGCTTGAGAAAACCAAACATATGATTGTAATCGTATGATATATTGGGGGTCGATCCAACAGAGTGAAAGTGAAATCATATATGAACGTTGTATAATTTTCTCGACGACTGACAAACCAAGCACAGATTTGGAGAGATGAAGGAGAAAGTATGGAATACCAAATGTACTACAAAATATAAACTGATTGTCAAAGTGCAAAAATAAATATTAATAAATATTGAAAAAAAAAGTATTCTTTGAACTATGGTCACCGGGTGCACCTATGTGAAATGGAGTTATCCCACATGGGCGGGGTTTCCACATGGACATGTGTATCTTACATGGACAAAGGTGTTGAAAATCTCAATATTATACATATGCTTGAATAGTCGTAATTCTTCACTACGGTATTTAGAAAGGTATGAAAGTTACAACACGACAAAAATAATTCGAAATTCACGTTGCTAAAGACTTTTTTTTTTGCTGTTTTTAAGAATTCAGTCTATTTTATGATTGCCGTAAGAAGTATGAGATTATTTCTACTTTTCGGGAATGCGTCACAAAATTACAAGAAAATGTGTAGATTCAGAAGGAAAATGGAGTGAAAATTCAATGATAACTAGGAGAGTCATGACAAAAATACCAGATAGTCCTAACAAATCAAAATATAATTAAAACACTCATGTCGATGCACTGACACGTTAATGATTAAATCATCTCGGAACCGCTGTTTTTCGTTTGCATTAAAGAAAGATTGTCGGAGTTATTTCCCTTTGACTTAAAACATAATTTTGGATAACAATCGACAGCTGCGCCAGGACCTAACAGAGGCAACGAGATGCTTGTGTTTACCAAGCCACCAAACAAATATGCCTAATGTATTAGTTTAGAAATGTTGGATTCCTACCTGTTGGCCCCTAGCATCACTGAAGAGTCCTAGGAGGACGAAACTGCTGTATGATGCAGTTTAATTCATTTTTTCGGCATACTGTATCTATTAATAAATTTAAGAGGTGCAGCATCTTTTTTATGATTTTCAAATTTAACTTTGACTGTAACGATATCACACAATTTCCGTGTCCACGGCCCCGGAATTCAAGAGATGCAGGTTGATAAACATTTTGGTCTCATCGAGAAACTTTCTGTATTCTTTGCGATATGAAGATTGCCTTTTTCAATATACTCAAAAGTATTCCTACTTGTTATGATTGAAAACTATGAGCCCGTGACATCGCAGGAGTCGTCTATGAAACAAAAGACGTTCACTCTTCCGGAACACCTTGGCTTATTTTCCTGTATATAAATAACAAGAAGTTTGCTTACCACTTTGATCGTACATGTATATACTCTTCTGAACTTGAAATAAAGGACACAACAGACTCTTCTACATCAGCCATCAGCTGCTTACTTGGATCGTTACTTTTAAGCTACACGATAAACGTGGCGAGTTCGATTTCCTGATTTTGAATTTTCTTTTCTTTGTAGTAACATCCAGGTTTCTCCGACCTATGATGTTTACATGTATGTATGTTGCAGTTGATTCGTTAGGGCTTGCTCTAAATATCGAGATTTTCGTGATTGATGTTGGCTGCTTACAAACATACTACACGGCGATTTGAATATGCAGGTTGATTAAAGAAGACGTAACACACACATATACTGCACCTCTTAAATTTAGTAATAGATACAGTATGCCGAAAAATTGAATTAAACTGCATCATACAGCTGTTTCGTCCTCCTAGGACTCTTCAGTGATGCTAGGGGCCAAAAGGTGGGAATCTAATATTTCTAAACTAATGTAGAAGCATAAGGGTCAGGTGCTTTAAAACCCTTTAATTTATGAATTTAGAAGAAAAATTAAACATGTTCTGCATAATTTCAAATCGTGTTCTACGAAAATGTGTATAAAATGTTCCGTGCCACTACTCAAAATGGCATTAACTGTGGCTATGGAGGCTCCAGCAAACCTCGGGGACTAAAAAATCCACCAGCAGAGTCTGCCACCCCCTATCATAAAGATGACGTAACACACACATATACTGCACCTCTTAAATTTAGTAATAGATACAGTATGCCGAAAAATTGAATTAAACTGCGTCATACAGCTGTTTCGTCCTGCTAGGACTCTTCAGTGATACTAGGGGCCAAAAGGTGGGAATCTAATATTTCTAAACTAATGTAGAAGCATAAGGGTAAGGTGCTATACCCATTTTATAGTCGCAATCTTTGTCTCATTGAGAAGTTTTTTGTATCCTTGCATGGTATGAAGGTGGAAAGTTTTATGTGTGCTAATTAGTGTGCTTACTTGTTGTGCTTGAGAATAATGACCCGGTTCTCACTTTGAGGACGTAACGAAAACTTACGATTTTTTTTTTATTTTGGTTGCCGTCGATAGAACAGAAGACATTTACTCTTCCGGAACACCTGGACTTTCATATATCATTTTAAATGTTCTCCGTGTTTATTTTGTCCATATGTTGCCACCAGTTTCATCGATTTTGAGTTTGGATTATTGTTTTGTTGGCGCTTTTGGTATTCTCTGCTTTTTTTTTTTTTGATTGGCTATAGATATTCTCACATAATAAATGTTCAGGTAGTAGTATCATTTAACGACGACGAAAGAAATTTAATTAATTGGCATTGTGGGGTAAATTAAACGATTGTAAATGATGACTGCCCAATGTAAAAACGAACTCTTAGCATATTCAATGGTAAAACATTGTGAAGAACGTTGCTTTTTGACTGTGCTAAAATCCGTTCATTCGAGTCTCCGCTTGATGGCCTCTGAACCTTGTTATTAGAAGCTTTCTATAACAGACAAATATCTTCCCTAAGCATTTAGCCCACTGGGGCTATGGTCGGGGATCATTTCGAGGCATATTACTGCAATATTAAATCTACACTTATCTTCACAGAAAGGGGTTATCACTCTGGGGTTAAATATCGGTTGGTCAGTTCGCTATTTATAAAGTGCAAAAATGATCATAATTTCGATAGATCGGAGAATGATGCATGGACCTTTTTCAGGCTGGCTGAGAAATTAGGGAGGTTATATTGTCGTCGTTAAAAGTGTACATAAATCAATTTTCCTTAATCAATACGATATTTCCACATTTCCAGATACTCTTTTCTACTGATCTTAAGTATGTTAAATGTTGTTGTTTATATTTTTGTTGTTGTACAGGGCTAACATTCTATCAACAACATTGCTCATGTAATGACGTAGCTTGATGTTAGTTGTGCATGAAGCATGTGTATATGTATCTCCGTATTATTGTAGTTCACAGATACTTGTTTGTCCTTGCCATTTCTCTGATGAAGGTGACTGAGTATATAATGAACAAGTCATCGAAACGCCACATAAAAACATATTTTTTATGGAATGTGTAACATTTTATTTACATAACCTAAGAACAGGATACTCACGATCATTATAGACTAACCGATGTCGATCTCTTGGCCCTTGGCATCACCACTGAGACCTAGAAGGACGAAACAACTGTATCGTTCAGTGTGATTTATTTTCGGCAAACTATATATCTATTACCATATTGTATTGCTGTTATCTCCTGTTTATGTCTTAGATTCGCCTTCCGTGAACTAAACCTATCCCTGCTTAGCAATGCCTTAGGGTGATGCTTCCTTTTGCAATAACGACAAGTCATTGGTATAACATCACCAGTACAAGCGTACCCAGCCCCACTCAGGTCTCACTGACCGCTGTAACGCAGCTGTTTCGTATTAAGTGACAAATGAGACTCTAAAATATGTTTGTATGTGGAACACTATCAAGTCAAGACAGAAAACACCAGTGTACGATGATAGGAAAATGAGAGGCTTTGGCTCAGAAATAACTAGGTTTAGCTGTAATATGTAGTTAATTACTTTCGTATTAACAGAAATACCAAGAGAATAACATAGTATACTCTGGGAATTTACTTCCTAAATCGGGTTAGTTTTCAGGAAGTATATAGCCCACTAGCGACAGAAGTGTATCGTTACTGACCTAATGATGGTGTCGTGTCGACTGGACATGTCAGGCCGACAAAGCCAGGAACCTATTTTCGGTTACAACGTTCGTGAAGGTCAACGGGGACACCTCTGACGTCATCAGTCTTCCAGTTGTAGTGTATGTTTAAGAAAATGATTGAATCCCGAGGACGATTCCCTCACGAGGCATCTTAGTGACGTGCGCAAAAGCTCCTTTACATACATGGGTCAGTTAGTATAGTACTGCTATCAAGATAATTTCACAGAAATAATGAAAGGGAGGCAATATCCTTTAAATAACAATAAAAACACACAAAAGGAAATTGTATACACTGTACTACAATCACAAGGAAATGACTCTCCGCGTAGTGTAAGTACGAATAGAACGTAAAGAAATATGCCCCATAAAGGTTTTTAGAGAAAGAATTGCTCTCTTGCTATCAGCAGCTTTGGCCGTATTGTTAAGGAAAAACGGATACGTTTTATTTATGATATAAGAAATGCTTTTACATAATCGCTATATGGCATGAAACTACCTGGCATAGTATGTAAACACGGTGATTTTGCATTATAAAGCTAAAATGATAATTCGAAGAATTGAAAAATATTTTAATAATTTTCTTTCACAAATCTAAATCAATTATTTGTGTTCGGTCAGCCTTAGGTTTACGCAGCCATCAGAAATGATGAAATCCTCACTGTCGTTATTACATGTACATTGTACATACACTATGTTGTACGTTATACAAGACAAAGGTTATGGCTCACATGAAATGAACAGAACTTGTGTTTGCCACACAGGGACCTAAGAATTTGTTACAGCTAGGGTGTTTAGGGTTCATTTTACACTTTTTTTATGATTATGGGTGGGTGTAGATCAATTTTCGATACCCCCCCCCTGAATGGTCATAAATTAAAGGCTATATCATTGAAGGGGCATTGTTATCGAAAATTGATCTAAAGCCCATCCCCCTACACCCCCACACCCCACCCAAAGTGTGGAATTACTCTAAACACCCTTGTTTAGGTATAAAACCAGTTGTAACAAATTCTCATGTCTCTGTGGTTTGCCATAGAATATAGTTTGGACATTTATTATATACGTACGTTTCGCCCATGGTTATTTTCGCCATTGTGCAACATAAAACATATTTGCCCCATTTTAAATTGTCCTTACTTTATTTTTTTTTAAATGTATTTTTATACACTTGCCGTTGACTAAGTGCAGAAAACCGATATTTCATAAAAAACAGCAACATGTGTTACACAACATCATTGTGCTTCGACCCTTTAGGTCGGTTGTTGGTCTCGTGTGGAGATATTGAAACTATTTAACTGTCTGTAAGAAGCAACATCATGGATTTATCATCATGTCTTTTCTCTTTCCGACCTCCAGTCATCGTTACATGCGGGATCGTAATTGTGTGTGGCATTCTATCTGCAATACAATCCAGCATTCGCGTTACCATGACAATTTCCGTCCGCAGCGACATCCTTCCTGCTGTGGCGTCATTCGGCTGTATTTTACATCATCACCTGTGTAAGCATATTGACGCGACAGTATGTAGGTTTTCAGAATACCAACATCTTGGAATAAATCTCGGTACATTTGTCCCAATAAGGGATACATTTGATTTAGCATAATATTAGTAGTTGCTGATTGCAGGCTAAAAGAAATGCATCTTTATTCATATATAAAGTATCGTTTTAAAATTGGTCGGTTATAAATAATATTCTAGCAATAAATATATATATATATATAGATCGATCATAAGTATAGATAACAAGGAATTCGTATTAATTGTTCATTTATGGAAGTTTTTATTTCAATTATTAATTAAGTTTTGACAGTTTCATTATTTTTCTCTTTCTTTGAGGCCCTCGCTCGGACACGGTAAATAAAGCCTTAGATTTCTTCGCTTTCTCTCTGGCTCCCTTCTGCTCGAAGTTTCCTTTCTTGATTTATAGTATCATTGATTTTTCCAGGTTTCGTCACGTAATGGTTGGATCGGTAAATTGTGACAATTTACCTGCCCATTCGTATCCTAAGGGATAATGCTTCTACATGTAGTTTGTGTATTGATAATAATACAATGTTCGGTAACTGCATCGTTGGGTACATGGAAAGTATTTAAGGGGAAAATTATTATACTTTTAATTGTCATTTGAAAGAGAATCATATCAGATAAAACGATTTATTAATATACACCTATTAACTGGTTGTGTAGGCAAGTGAATGGAAATGTATAAATTTGAATAAAGAGTGTGTGTCGATAGCTATGGAAGACACATCTTGTTTGTTTATCAACGAAGACATTGGAGCATCCTCGATATCCAGGGGTTACGATCACCTATGTTATATGAGTGTGCGGATCGTAACCCTTGGCTAGCGAAGATGCACATACCTAAAACAAATAATAATGATTTGAGGTTCTTATATACCGCTTTATCACAACCTATAGGTGGTCTCAAAGCAGTTCACAAATTATTATCCGTGTTTATCGGGTCTTAGCAACCAGCCAATATCGTTCTCAACTCCCTGGGGAGCATATAATCGGTGCTGCCATTTCGACGCTCACTTATAGCATTCTAAAATGTCTAATACACGTACTGTCCCACAATATACTCATTTACAGCTGTGTAAACTGGGAGAAGCAGAGTAACTTATCTTGCTCAAGGATACAACACAAGTGTCATCACGTAGCTATAGCCACGACTAGGGCGTCCTACCACTTCACCACCGTGCCTCAAAATGACACCAATAATAAATGAACGCAAATGACTGTACCTTTCAGACATCCTTCCATGTATGAAGTAAGGCATTTTAACCCATATTACAATCGATTCAATATTGCATGGTTTAAAAAGTCTTCAGGGCAATGGCGATGGATTTCTTAAAAGCAATCCTAGGGTATATTAAGAAAATTTGAATCTTCGTTACAGAAAATGTAATTTCATATCAATCATTGCGTAATTTAGAAATGTACATTACTTGTAACAGATAACCAAGATGGTACCAGAGTGGCCTGATTTGAGTTAAAGGAGTGATTTGTCTTACGTCATAAGGAAGGAACCACATCCTTCAGATAACAGAGAAGGCATGGGAAGCACACGTTCTAACATATCGTCTTAAAAGCCTCTTGATTACGGTAAAAACGCTGAATGGAACGTTACATAGAGATGATCAAACAAAGCAAGGGGGCATTAAAGTAATCCCTTCTATCATGCTATACTACGTAACAAAGGGAATATTGCAATAGGAAGCATGAAGAGACGACGGAGGAAGGAGGGATAGATATGTGCTGAAGGAAGGAAAGGAGGTTGGATGGACGGATAGATGCGCTGATTGTAGGGAGGAAGGAAGGAAGGAATGTGGGATGGACGGATAGATGGATGGATGAGAAGGGTTGTTGATGGATTAATGTAGAAAGAGGAAATTTTGGAAATTATAGAAAAAAATGGGTGGGGAGGGGGGGGGGGGGGGGGGGGTGACAAAGTGTGTATTGATGATAGTGGATGGAAAGAAGGTAGAACATGTACAGTTAAAGAAAAGAATTTTTGATAAGTAGGGATGATGATCAGACAAAATCATTTCGTAAGATTTTCTTATATCCGAGGTATGTTCGACTTCCGTTACAAACGAACTGAACAATACAGTATAACAACCTTAAATCAGGAACACATAAACCTAAAACTTGACCAATTTGTTTCAACAACGACGACAACAACAACATTAAAACCCTAGTAAAAGTATTTGTTCAACAACACAAGCAACTTTACGTATTCTCGATTGATTAAAAACTACCACTAGCTCTAATAAAGATTGTTGACGTCAATATTTGCGTTATAGCCAATTACATCTACCTCATAAACATGATTTTAAGACTTGGAGTGTAAACAGGCATCTTAACGTAAGCATACATGATTGGCCAGGGCATGGTACTTATATTTTTTAATTAGTCATGTTAGAAAATAAACAGTGTTTGCATCTCGGTATTAATCAGGAAAGCAATATATCATATTTTTATTGATTTGTTTAATATCATTTCTTCGCGAATGGATGACTGTAATTCTTCTGGAACTGAGCTACTTATTAATAGGAGCTTCTTCCCATGTCAAAAGTATAAAACCATTCCGTACTGGATTGATTTCGGACCATGGAATTAGGCCAGGGCATAATGATATGGTTTAAGAAGCTTATCTTATGGAAGGGGTCAGAGGGAGGTCTTGTGCACGCGACCAGAGATTCTCTTAGCAGATCTAGATGCATTGGCTCATATCAACAGAAGAAATGCTAAAACACCTTATGTACTAAATACTTTTTGTATGTAAGGAATTATCTGGACCCGTATTCATAAAACCGTTCCCATGCTATGTCGACCACGTACTTTTTACGCTCAAGCATGCTTTCTTGTTCATTTAGAAAAAAATAGACATAGTTTCGTCAAATGTTTGTAAAGCATTTGGAGAGATTTCAAGCCAAATACTGTTTTCAATGTTAATTTTCTACTTTTTTGATCGTTTGATATGATAAAAAGTGAGTCATAAGACAATTGGTTTGAGCACATAATCCATGCTTGAGCATAAAACGATTTCATGAATACGGCCCCGGGTTTTACATGAAACTATTTGGTTTATGGAATTTCAAAATATTTACATATATTAAACCGGGACTGTTGAACAACATTAAAATAATTATAATAAATTGCACATGACGTAATGATAAATTAAGTACGGAACGAAAACGGAAATTGAAAACGTTTTTTTTTTGTGTTTTGTTTTTTTACTGAAATAAAGATTGCAAAAAGCAGTTAAAATTATTATTGCTTCTTTAGGTTTTCCATATAAAAAATATCCATTGTGTCTACAACACAAATCTGATATTTATATCCACCGTGTCTACACCACAAATCTGATATTTGACTCTTTCCTCAACCCTTATATATAGATCTTCTCAAAGATTGACGTAATGTTTACTGAAGGATAAAGAAACACTATCGTCGAAAAGTCGACATCCAAGACTAGATCCTTAACGTACACCCTTGAAACTTCACAAAGTTACCAATTAATGTGACAGGATACTGTACCGTTATTTATAAATGATTGACACTGAACCATACAGCTGTTTTGTTTTGTTTTGTTTGTTGTTGTTGTTGTTTATTATATATATATATATTGGGGGGGGGGGGGGGGGGGGTCATCGGTAATAGATAGATTTATTTGGTAAACATTGCATCAATACATAAAAGTTCAGTACATTTAAAATACAATACATGCTTCTACCAGAATAACACAGAAAGTCAGAGACTTATTTCCACTGTGGTCCATAAGAACATGCGTGTAAAGTAAAATGCATAAAGTTCCAAGTATTTTGGGCACAAATTATTATGTTTTCAATGTCTTCTTTTCATCAAACACAAAGGACCCGCAACACCGCCACCCCCCCCCCCCCCCTCCTCCCCATCCACCCAAACACAGTAGGCCCTGCATTAGTTGCATTTCAAAAAATCATATTTTAGATAAACCTTAGAAAAAATATCTATTATGCAGGGACCACCCACCTTAGTCGCCTCAGGTAATAAATCTACATGGTTTTAACTTGAGCATGGGAACGATTTTATGAAACGGGCCCAGATAATTCCTAATATAATCTACATGGTTTTTGACAAAGAATCTCCGGTACACGAAAGAGTGGAGCTGCAGAAGACACAACCTTTTTGATTTAAACAGTATTTTTATTATATATTTAGAAGGATCTGACGACAAGACATATAGTCTTATTTTAGGCCATCTCATTTGTACACAGACGGTAGCAATATAGACTGACAGGAAGATTAACATGGAAGACGGGTTGACGTTCGCTAATTGGATTAAGCCATTGAAAACGGCTACCGCAGAATCTTTATTTGGTCTATATTGATGCAAACGAGAGGCGCTTTTACATAAAACAGTTTGCGTCCAGAATTATCCGTACTGACTACTAATCGTGATCAGACGACGGCAGATATTCGTTGTAATTAACCAGATTATAATTAGCGAGTCAATTAGGCACCATTTGAGAATTGCTACAACAGATGTGTCCTAGATGTGAAAGTTAGCAACGCCAGGGCATTGACCCCTTGTACGTGTATACGTAGCATCTGTCGATGTTAAACATTTGTGACTCCAAGGTATATACGTTGTATCAATTAATGAGGATGAGACGCTAGACAGGACCTATATATAGTATATAGATATGTAATAATGCTATTTACGTGTTACCTCAATCTTGGTACACTTATACCAGTCTGATGCCATTAGTCCGAAGGGTTCTGACTCTCTGACCCGCTTAATATTTGGACAACAGACGGGTAAGAGAGTAAAAATTCCTACATTATGTACTTAGTTAAAAAGTGGAAATGTTACCGACCCGTGCACGGGTCACTATTTAAGCTGTGTTTTGTCATAGTATGAAACATCTTCGATCACATGTAAATTAGGTAGCAATGGAAAGAACAGATATTTTCTTTTAATCAAGTCACAGGAGGTCGTAAATTAACTGTTGCAACCCATTTCTAAAAAAAACCCCAAAAAAACCAGTTTCCTGACATCTGTTTAAAAAAAACCGTGCAAGGGTCGGTAAAATTTCCACTTTTTACTAAGGAGGAATTCTGACTCTCGCACCCATCTGTCATCTAAATATTTAGCAGGTCAGAAAGTCAGAACAATTCGGACTAGATGTCATAATGAATCGAATAATAAATTGTTCGCACTATTCATTTCACGCGTTATGAAATAGAGGCTATCAAATTCAATAGAGTAGGCCTAATACCAAATATATTTCACGAATGGGGCTGATATTTTGGAATTCTCTACGAGTGCATAGCACGGGTGAAACAATATCAAAATTTATTAGCCACACGAGTGAAATATTTTTGGTATAACTGAAAATACTGCTAAATATTCTAGCTGTTTATTACATTTTATAGCAAAATGTACAGGGTCACGCTTTTGATCGTTTCTAAGGAGTGTTTTGATTGGTCATTAATTCAAAAGTTATATTTTTCACAAGAGAATCTTTTTCTCACCAGTGAAAAATATCACTTTTATAGAATGAATAATTTTCAACAATGAAAAGAAGTATACATGTACTTATTGATACAAGGGCTATTAGTCACGTTCCGATAAATCCCTGACCTACATTGTATTTCATATTGAAAAAAATATTTCTAATATAATAAAAATGTGGATTTCAAATACAATCTAATGAAAACTGTTCGAAATGTGTCTTTAATTTCACTAGAAAATGGCTTCTTCTTATACATACATTGTATACATGTAGGTTGGAAATTTGGATTACTTCAAGGTCAATCGATAGGATTAAACTAACTATTTAAATGTCATGTAAAATGTTTATTGGGAGAAGGCGTGGATAAATTGTAATAACTTGTGTCTAATCCCCTGTCAACTTTTGGCAATTGTTGAATAATTTTCAACAATGAAAAGAATTATACATGTACTTATTCATATAAGGGCTATTAGTCACGTTCCGATAAATCCCTGACCTACATTGTATTTCATATTGAAAAAAAATATTTCTAATATAATAAAAATGTGGATTTCAAATACAATCTAATGAAAACTGTTCGAAATGTGTCTTTAATTTCACTAGAAAATGGCTTCTTCTTATACATACATTGTATACATGTAGGTTGGAAATTTGGATTACTTCAAGGTCAATCGATAGGATTAAACTAACTATTTAAATGTCATGTAAAATGTTTATTGGGAGAAGGCGTGGATAAATTGTAATAACTTGTGTCTAATCCCCTGTCAACTTTTGGCAATAAATATGTTTAAACTAATAAGATTGTCATTTCTTCAAAACGAAGATAGCATATTAATTATTTTTTTGATCTATACATTTATGCAGTCTGTCTGTACATTTGAAAGTCTGAACATAGTGAAGATGTCACACATAAAAATGTAAAAATATTCCCAGTCTTTCCGGTATATTGCAACTTTGAATAGTACTATACTGAAAACAACTTGTCAAAGTGACGTAGCCTAGATTAAGGCAATAAACATTTATTCAGGGATTTTCGTTTTTAAATGATATATATTATTTAATCTAGAAATACTTTATAGAAGCATTTACAATGTATTTATGAAAATGAAAAAAATATAACAATGCTAAGCGGATGAATTTGTACATATCTATGGTGATCGCAATGTCCATTGGTTCACTAACTTTATGATTGAAGAAAGACACCCTGAAATTCCTATTTAGATCTATCTAAAATATTATTAGAATATTTTTTTTTATAAATTTAATCAAGTCTAAACATATTTTTTGATATGTCAATATTACTACAAAAAAAATGTATCATCGTTTGGTTGTTGAGAGACTTCTCATACTAGGCTAGATGAAGCTCGTTTCGGCAATAATGTAATGTAACGGAAAACGAAAGTAATAGCAAGTTCCGAGAACTATAATTTTCGAATTGTTTACCGGATTAAAACTACGGCTTTCTCAATATAGCCCGTATTAATAAATAAAAACATTTAATATTGGGGGTTTATACGCCAGTAATATTTATATAAGTGTTAATCAATATAGTGTGTTACCAAAGCGATTCACGATATCAAAGGAAAAATAGTTTTGATTTATATTTCCGGAGACGCTATCCCGTTTCTTGGCTTCATATTGATTATTATCATTGACGTTACTAATGGACGAGAATCGATAAGTGGAAGCGAACGTGTCGATGTAAAGTATGGAAGATCACTGTAAGGAACATGATGAAGAATTGTTTCGATTTTTCTGTACGGACTGTAAACTTTTGATTTGTGATGTTTGCATCGACGAGGAGCACAGTAAACATGCGTTCTGTAGCATCAGACGGGTGGCCGAGTCGAAACGGGACGACTTGCGGACACAGCTCGGAAGCGCTAGACAGGCACACCTTGACCGTTTGCACACATACTCGGAAAAGATCCAGCAGGTTAAAGACAATTTCTCAAGTAAAACGGAAGACCTGATTGAAAATATAGACACGAAAGCAGAATACTTACTAGACAGAATTCACAAAGTTAGAGAGAAGATTGTCTCCCTTGTCCTTCATTATCAGCAGCAGTGTGAGGAGCCATTTACAGACGCACAGAGGAAAATTGACGAATGCCTTTCTCTTATTAGTCATTATTCAGAAATGCTGGAAGATATAGAAGAGAAGACAGATAGAGAAATTGTCGTTATGCAAACAAGATTGGACACAAAACTAACATCTGTTCCTGACCCCGATGACATTCCGTCTGGACCGCTGATGATATTTGTCGAAAACAGTGCAGAGAGTTTGAGTGACAAAAATATTGAATCACTGTTTGGCACCTTCACACTGAACAGCTTGAAAAATGAAGAAATTTTTCAGCAACCATTGATTGAAAAGAAAGATGCGGAGACAAATACAGATCCTGTCGACATAAAACCTGCAGGTGATGCTGAGAAAAATGGTACAAGTGTTGAAGAAGACCAAGATGAAAGCAGCAGTGGCCAAAATGAAGCTGATGATGACACAACTGTCCCTATCATGGATGAATATCAAGATGTCTCTCTTGATTTTGAACTCGAGGGTCAAGGAGCCGTAAATAAAATCCTGCCATGTTTTAACTCTAAGTCCGCCTATGTCCTGACGGCTAAGAGTATGAAGTTTGTCAATGCTCTCATAGATGATTTAGACATGACATCACCAGGGAAGCTTCAAAAGCGTGAAGCACATCAAACCATGGTATCCAATGTAGCAGATGTGAGCATGACGAAAGATGGCCATGTTGTGTTTATAGAGGAAAAGAGAACATCTGTTAAAAGATTTACCAGCTCAGATGGTGTTGTGATTTTGGCAGAATTCCCCAAAGATTCTAAGGTACATTGCATCAATGTGTCTAATGAGAACCATATTATCGTGTGTCATTCGAAGGTCCTAGAGGGGCGATCAAGAACTTGTATAACTCAGCTGGACGAGCATGGGGTTCAACTTAAGTCTGTGGTCCTTGGGATGTCTTACCGTTTCCCGTACCGATTTTGTCAAAATTCCAACGGAGACATGCCTTTCCTTGACCTTGAGGAGGCAGGCATATCAAGAGGATGTGTTAGAATCGTCGACACTGATCTCAAACATTTAGCAACATATGCCGGTGCTATAGGACCGAAACCATCGGAGACATTTGAACCGCGGGGAATATGCTGTGATGCAGATTGTCATATCATTGTCACCGATTGTCGAAACCATGCTGTTCACCTCCTCGATCAAAAGGGAAAGTACAAACGACTTATCCTTACACACAAGGATGGCATCCGACATCCTGTGTCGGTGAACCTTGACAGAAATGGTCTTCTTTGGATTGGCTGTCTCTACGGAAAAGTCCATGTGAGGAAATATAAGGATTTGTTTTTGTAGAGATCTACAATACTTTTGGCCCAGCCATATGACTTAATTTACACTGCAACCCCAAATCCCTGAAGAAAATAGATTTTATATTTGGGCAATGTGTTGAATGTTTGTTCAATTAGAAGTAAGACAGGTCATTTCATTATGTACAATTTAGCACTGGTCCCTTTACAAAAAAACAAAAAATATCTACATAAGATTTTATTGAAGAAAATAGATTTTATATTTGGGCAATGTGTTGAATGTTTGATCAATTAGAAGCTGACCACTTCATTTTTAAGGGAACATAACCCCCAATATTGGCTGAAGTAAGATTTTGCAAAAAAAAATTTACCAATCCCTGAATGTCAGATAAGTAAAATTGTGCACCTTTGAAAAGTTGGATTTATAATATAATGAAAATATACTGATGTAGCACTGAAACACCAGAGCAGCTTACATGTACATTGTAGTTTATAAAATGAGGTAGCAGTTACTTCCCTTGGGACTCCTGGACATATGGCACAGCTGTTGCATAGTCATTTAAAAGAGCCGGAACCTCTCTGCAGGTCAAGAAAAGGATGTATGCATCATCTGTAGATATAGATTTAATTTCTTTTATTGACATACATATTTTGTTAGTATTTATTTTTCTAATTGTGACAGATTGTATCAATCCAGTTTTAACTTTATTCGATACACTGACAAAAAGGAACTAGACATTTTTTAGGGAAGACATCCATGAATAGGAAACTTTTTTTGTGTCTCATACATTTCTCATAAATAAATTTTCCTTGATTTTGTAAATTCGTGTAATTCACCAAAATGATAATACAAGCAGCAAAGCCTAACCTGTTTCGATTAATAAAAAACATATTTAAAAGATTGTAAAGACCATGCATGCTCAATCTAATACCTACCTTTTCTTCAGGGAAAGACATGAATGTTGTACTGATTAAAACCGATAAAAATATTCCTTATCTCACTGATCTGTCAATACAATCCCCCATCTTAATTTTAACCAAGGACTCTGATCCAGAGATGCAAACAGTAACCCATTTTTTCACCCCGTTTTAGCTGTCACATGGAAACTTTTTCCTGTACATTATTTATTGTGCCCCCCCCCCCCCCCGCCCCTTAAAGACTTTTAATAGTACACCAAAAAAGGGTTTATGGGACCTTAGTCAATACTAGTGATGTACAAGACTAGATTATAGTTAGGAATCGCAGGACCAGACCAGACCAGACATTTACTTGGCAAAAATTGGATTCACTTGACCAGATATGGAGTATGATAACTGGGGCCAATTTAGGAGTTTACCAGGCCAGATTAGGGAATCACAGGTTCAGACTAAGCTTCGGGGTTGATGAAGCCAAACTTGAGGTTCATATATATGTATATATAGGATCAGACCTGATAAGTGTTAATGTTCACTTGGTTTGGGGTCTGATACCTGGCTAGTCTAGTTCACAAGGCCAGATGAGAGGTTCATGGGACCAGTCTAGGGGTTCACAAAACCAGGCGAGGGTTCATGGAACCAGTTTATTGGTTCACAAAGTCATAGTAGAGGTTCAAGGGACAAGTCTAGGGTTCACAAGACCAGATTAGAGGTGATGTACATTAAGGGCCAATCTAGGAGTTCACAAGGCCAAATTAGAGGTTAAGAGGGACCAGTCTAGTACACAAGGCCAGATAAGAGGTTCAGAGGGCCAGTCTCGTTCACAAGGCCAGATAAGAGGTTCAGAGGGCCAGTCTCGTTCACAAAGCCAGATAAGAGGTATAGAGGGCAAGTCTAGTTCACAAGGCCAGATAAGAGGTTTAGAGGGCCAGTCTAGTACACAAAGCCAGATAAGAGGCTTAGAGGGCCAGTCTAGTACACAAGGCCAGATAAGAGGTTTAGAGGGCCAGTCTAGTACACAAGGCCAGATAAGAGGTTTAGAGGGCCATTCTCGTTCACAAGGCCAGATAAAAGGTTCAGTGGACCAGTCTAGTACACAAGGCCAGATAAGAGGTTCAGAGGGCCAGTCTAGTTCACAAGGCCAAATTAGAGGTTAAGAGGGACCAGTCTCGTTCGCAAGGCCAGATAAGAGGTTCAGAAGGACCAGTCTCGTTCACAAGGCCAGATAAGAGGTTCAGAGGGCCAGTCTAGTTCACAAGGCCAAATTATAGGTTCAGAGGGCCAGTCTCGTTCACAACGCCAGATAAGAGGTTCAGAGGGCCAGTCTAGTTCACAAGGCCAAATTAGAGGTTAAGAGGGACCAGTCTAGTTCGCAAGGCCAAATTAGAGGTTAAGAGGGACCAGTCTAGTACACAAGGCCAGATAAGAGGATCAGAGGGCCAGTCTAGTACACAAGGCCAAATTAGAGGTTAAGAGGGACCAGTCTCGTTCGCAAGGCCAGATAAGAGGTTCAGAAGGACCAGTCTCGTTCACAAGGCCAGATAAGAGGTTCAGAGGGCCAGTCTAGTACACAAGGCCAAATTAGAGGTTAAGAGGGACCAGTCTCGTTCGCAAGGCCAGATAAGAGGTTCAGAAGGACCAGTCTAGTTCACAAGGCCAGTATGTATTAAAATTACATGTATAAGAGGTTCATGGTCATATAGATATATATGTAATTAATACAGTGTATTCTGAATTGATTTATATATAATTTGAAAATGTTGAAAATATCACTGCTTGAAAGAGTAAAATCCTTTAATGATTTACATATGTGTTAACCTCTGAAACCTCCGATGAGGGAGATCTCCCTCATTCTACATTTCCAATGAGGGAGAAAGTGTGTGAAATACCTCTAAAACTGTTCAATTTGTTTTTTCCTTTTTATGTAGACCCTGCAGTAACTAGGATATCATTTGACCACAGGATGTAGATTTTTGAGTTTATGCGAGTTTGGACCTAAATGAGAGAGATGTCGAGGGAGATTGGTAAATTTTGGTCAAAATGAGGGAGTCTCCCTCATAACTAGGGAGGGTTAACAGGTATGGATTTACTGCACCCACTTTCCCCAGTGCTCATAAGGTCATAATATAGTCAATACATACATGATTTGGTGTTTCAAGATGATTGATAGGGACGGTCAGATTTCAGAAATTCTAATTTTGTTTTGGCTTGAGCTTTGTCAATTTGCTAGAAAGAAATTTCAACAATTAGACAAGAAAATTTTAATGAAATTTCTGTTTTATTCCCTTTCTTCTTTCACCCTAACACAAACAATTGACAGATAGATCCATACATAACATTATTTTCAGGGTTTTCCCTGGGACCCTCAAATTTAATAAATTTAGGAGTCCTGGGACTCCCGCCATAAATAATTTTTTAAGTTGACATTAATTGTTGTAAGCAGAAATTACAGGCCCCATGGGCCTTTTTTTACACAAAAGGGAGATAAATGTTGCAAAATTTGAAGTGAATATATACATGTAATAGCCGGTACTGGTATATATGCTGTTGATATTCTACCATTGGTGACTTATCTGGTGTTATTTTTTAGGTATATCTTCTTGATTCAAGTAACACTAACACATGTTCTTAAATTTAGATCTCCAATTACTTCAATTTGTGCATTGTGATTCAGTGGATACAGGGCTTCATCACCCCTCTTTTTAGGTCCGGTAAACAGACCCATTCCCAATGAAAAAATGTGTGATTTTCCTCAAATTTCCTCTTAAAATTCCCAATTCAAACACTTGGAAAATAAATGGTGGTTTTATATGCTTCAGGAGCTTCTTGTGACATTAGATTTAATAAGGAACAAGAAAGATGCGCTGTACATTTCATAAGTATACTGACAGTGCTTTAAGTAATAATTTAGAAAAGAAATAATTCATTTAGTTGTTATAATAGTGTTTGTCAATATTTCCCAAAAAGCTGTTATGTTGATTTTTTCCCAATTTGATCTCAGGGTCCGATTTCCAAAACCCCCTGATAAAGCCCTGGGATATGATATGACATGTTATGATATGATATGATATGATATGATATGACATGTTATGATATGATATGATATGACATGATATGATATGATATGACATGTTATGATATATGATATGACATGTTATGATATGATATGATATGACATGTTATGATATGATATGATATATGATATGATATGTTATGATATGATATGATATGATATGTTATGTTATGATATGATATGATATATGATATGACATGTTATGATATGATATGATATGTTATGATATGATATGATATGTTATGATATGATATGATATGATATGTTATGATATGATATGATATGATATGATATGTTATGATATGATATGATATGATATGTTATGATATGATATGATATGATATGATATGATATGATATGTTATGATATGATATGATATGATATGTTATGATATGATATGATATGATATGATATGTTATGATATGATATGATATATGATATGACATGTTATGATATGATATGATATGACATGTTATGATATGATATGATATGATATGACATGTTATGATATGATATGATATGACATGATATGATATGATATTACATGTTATGATATATGATATGACATGTTATGATATGATATGATATGACATGTTATGATATGATATGATATGACATGATATGATATGATATGACATGTTATGTTATGATATGATATGATATGACATGTTATGATATGATATGATATGACATGTTATGATATGCAATAATTTGTTTGTTGATAACAGATATACATGTACATAATTTATGTTTTGCATTACAAATTGTTATCTAATCAGGGAACAAATTGATACACAAACCGTATTTGACCTAATAAGTGCACTTGTACATGTCCCGTATGAACTCTACACCCTCAACTTCAATTTTTCTGGAAAAAAGGATGGTGCATTAATTCTAACTTATAATGAAATATTGCCTTACTTCACTGATCTCCCAATATATCGTAGTTTTCACTATTTTGACCAGATACAAGTTTTATGCGAAGATTTCAAATGGAAAGTTCTCCCAAGCTGATTGTTGGCAAATGTAGCCTGCTATTCACCAACTTTGGACCAGCTGTTTTTTTCCCCTGAATTTTAATGTTAATATTAAAGTACAGTCAAGTCTGTCTTATGTGGCTTTCCAAGGGACCTCTGCAAAAAAGTCACATAAGACAGTGAGTCACTTAAAACAGTCCTAGTTCATCCACTACATTAGTAAAAAAATTGTCATTTATTGTGAAAATTCAAGCGGCTATTCTTTTGAAGTGAACAAACTATAATAATTGCCATAAATTTGTAAAACACTCATTTTATGTTTTTGTAAGTGCTGCGCAAAGAGCGCTTATTAGGTCGAATACTATATTAAGAAACAATGTTTTACATTATCAAGTTTTTTTTTGTTTCTTAAAAATTGTGTTTTGTTTTAAGCTTTTTCACAGCTTTTATTTGCTATGTTTAAGATATGAATGTACTTTTTACAATATATATATATATATATGTCATGATGTGATAACATGCTATTTATTTTTTAATGAATAATTGAAAATTTTTATTTCATGACCATGACAATCAGTCAGATAATTTGATTACAACGTGATTTTAATATATAGCTGACTTCTGTTGATTGACACTTATTTTTCTCAATGTCTAACCTTATTCAACCTAATCAAGTGCACCTTATTCAACCTAATCAAGTGGGACTTATTCAACCCACCTGCTCCTTTCAGTGGTTAGCCCTGACCCCCTTCCCCACTTTTCTTCAGGGAAAGAGGATGGCGTACTATAATCTATAAAACAATTCCTTACCCAGGGTTAGAAACTAATTTTTTCATTTTATTAGTCCAAAGGATTTTCAAAATTGTTAAGGTACTAGTCCTGTGATATTGTGACTTGTTCTGAGGGCTTCATGCAGCCTCAATTGAAACACTAAGTGAGGAACAATAAATCGAGAAGCGATCATGATGAGCCGGCGGGCTAGTCCAGAAGGGGGATGGGGGTATGGGGGGTCTCTCCCAGTAAAAAACAAAATACAAAAACAAAATAAAAAACGCAACTAGTCCACAGGACTAATAAACATAGCATATTTACTAGTCCTTCAGAATTTTTACTAGTCTCGGACTAACAGACTAGTGTTAGTGTCAAACCCTGTTACCTCAGTATCTCACTGTTTGCCAAAACAATTTTAAGTAGCTTTTGATCAATTTAGAATTCTGATCTGTTTTTAGAGAAACAAAAACATATCTTATTTTGGAATTTTTCTCTGTGCATGGTTTATTAAGCATCCTCCTTTCGTGTTTTTGTAAATGAACAGTGTGTGTTCTGATTAGGTTGAATATGATACTATTACTTATTACAGTGGTTTCCACTTAATATCACCCCTGTTAATATCACATTCCTCTTTATATCATGTTTTTCCAAAGCACCATTTTATAATATATGTACTTTAATTTGGTTAATATAATGTATTTTTGGTTAATATAATGTTGTTTTTTTTTAAACGAATCACATAGAATATCCAGAAAATTATGTCATTTCCATTGATTTCAGATGCAATTTTAACAAAATATTGCATAGAATATAAAGAAAAATTACCCCAAAATGGGGTTTTTGATGAAATAATGTTATCTATAGATTGATACATCCTCATATATACTTTGAATAACTTACTTTTAGGTATTGAGATTGGAAATTCGCTAGATTCAGTGGAAAAAACATGTTTCTTTTAATGTCACATTCCTGTTAATGTCATGTTTTTGTCTGACAAAAAATGCAACATGATATAAAGAGGAGTGCATTATACTAAAGCTTACAGTCACATTGTCTCCTAATCATGAAATAACCACATGTCTGTAACCCCATGTCTTGTGATTTTATGTTGTTTAGCAGAGTTAAAGCTTTTGATAGTTGTCATGTCATACTATTTGTGCCAATTCTTCACCTAAGTTGTGCCAAGGTCATTGGTTAGGTATGTAGCAGGTTTCAGGCTTTTATCATCATGAGGTGTCATTTTTGAGGTCACATTTGTTTTGTAACAAATATCTTCAACTTGTCACAACTACTGTGTATGCATGTAGTTGCTTTTGTTTGCAGGGGAATTGATTTCGCTTTATTTTTTTGCTGTCAAATAAAATTCTACGAAATTAAATACCCGTGAAATATAACACTTTGTTTAGACCTATCACCATTAGAGAACAAATAATCCCAGCAAATACCCGTGAATAAGTCCCAATAAGAAAAATTCGAAATTTTCTCCCTGTAACACAATAAAGTAACTTTTCAAATGCCTGAATTCAGTAGAAGGATGGATCGCTCTATTGTATTAAGGTGAGTGTAGAGAGTTCTGTCGATTCATTCTTCTACTGGATTCAGGCATTTAAAAAGTGGTTTTTTTTTCTGTATTCATACAAAAGACAATTATATCCAATTTGGAACTCTTCATCTTGGAGGATACATCACAAAGTGATGAGTCTCTCATCCTTAACTCTAGGGCTTTTGTAAAATCTATAAGATATTGGTGCTTTACATTTTGTTTAAAACTGCATATGTGTTCAAAAATCTGTATTGTTGAACTCTATACTGGTGTTCATTGTGTTGATGATTGGTCAATTGATAATGACTGGTGTGAGTTCTGTTTTTAACAAATATAATATAAGTCACTCCAAATTGTACCAACAAAATATCTAATTTAGTTGACAAAGTCATTGAAATGAAGTCATCACTGGTTGTGCTTTATGATACCTACATATATATATATGTATACATCAACCTGTGTATACCTACATACATGTATAAATAACACGGAAACACAAATGAGGAAGGAAGACAATTTTTTACTCTTGCCCTATATCCGGGCCTCGAACTCACGATCTCCGGCACCAAATCGCCTAGCCAGAAATATATATATATAAATATTATAGATGATGTGAATACCTGGATCGCAATGTATATGTTTGATATACATACATATATATGTATATGTATACATCAACCTAAAGAAAATATTCAGAAATATATGCGTTGTACATGTATTAGGTAACTCAAATCCCTATCCATTTTAATTAGCTGAAACAATTCACTAGTGAAAAATATCACTTTTTCTCATTTGACCGTTCAAAACACTGTTTACTTCCAACAATGGGGAAAATGAAAATAGGTTTTGTTATAAAAATGCAATAAACAAAATATCTAACAGTATTGTAAGTTATACCAAATATATTTCACTGGGGTACTGATATTTTAATATTTTTTGTGAATGGCAGTCTGCATATTATTTTATTCTCATTACATATGTACAATATCAATTACTGAAGGATGTATTAATATTGGATATATTGATACACATTGCAGTTGTACTATGTTGAAACTGTTTCTGGTATATGTCAACAATTTACTTATAAGTAATTGTATACAATACCATTATTGTATTGTATTTATTATATTGTTCTTCTGTAATACACTGTAACAATATATTGTGTACAATATGTAAAGTAAGTGTAAACAATATATACAATGTATTATTTGTACATTGTTAAACAGTGTTGCAACAATTTATATTTTTAAATTGGCGCCAAGAAAGATAACATACCGATGTAAATATCATAAATATGCTCACAGTTATAATGTTTTATATTATGTTAACCTGGTCAATACAATGTCAATTGAGCTGTTGCCATGGCAATATGTATGATGTCAAGATTTCTTCTTTTGTCAGATTTTCCTTGGAAAGCCTTCTTTTCCAAAACAGCTGAAGGAATTTTGACCAAATTATTTATTCAATGCACTAAAACTGAATGACATATCCCCCCTTCACCGTTGGTAGAAAGTTAGCCCAAAATGTGCGTAATGATGAAAATATATTTCCTTTAAAAGTATCACAGGAGGGATGAAATTAATTTCGCACTAACAATAATTCGATAATTCGATAATTCAATAGATGTACTGTATAAATACGCAGATTGATTGGCCGGGGCGCAATAGGAGAATTAGGAACTAACACACTTTAGATTTAATTTCTCCTGTGTCTGTTTTAACCCTTCTTTGTACACTGGGATTGTTTGTGACCCCCCACAAAGTATTGACATGTTCACTATGATTTAAAAAACCATGATGGCCACACATGTGTCCAATTTGCAGATATATTTTAGATTTCTTAAATTGAATTCCATATGTAGCTGATTTTCGAGAAACCTTATGAAGTATTTCTATGATCCACACTACGTTATTGTGTTATGAGTTCAAATGCGTTTCTGTTTTTCTGATTTCCTTACTTTTAAACTAAGTACAAGTACGATCAGGTGAGCGATACAGGCCGGTGAATACTTATGTTTTAATCTTTTATCAAATGTTGGATGTTAAAATTAAAATTACTTTCAAATTTACTGTTGCTATTTATTTTTTGTTGCATTTAGAATAAAAATGTTTTGGGCACAAAAAAGAGCGTTGGATTTATTTACATCTCTACAGCCATACTATGGCAGTGTCTAATCGAAGGTTAAATGTCTTAAGCAAGTAATTCTTGTGTGATTTCAATGCCTAAAGGACAAATGAGGCACAAGCACGAAGCATACAACAGGAGACATTCTTTTTACCTGTCACCCAAATTGTATTCATATTGACTGTATACTTCATCTGGTAACAGTTCAATGCTTAAAGGCCCAATATACGTAACTTTCGGAAAAACCTGAAGCGAAAATCAAGCCTTATAACTTTTTATATTCATTGATTTAGTTAACATTAACTGATATCAGCAATATTCAAGATGAATTCTTACGCGGTTACACGTACAGCAGCAGTTGAAACACGGTATTTGTAAACACGCGTCCATTTTTAACTGTCTTCTACCTTCGTTTGTTGTTGAAGTGGGCCCCACCTGAATTATTTTCAATTCTTTGGATTTTTTTGTCAAGAGTTTCTTGTTAGTTACCGCTCAGGCTTTCGTTTTAGGCTTATTTTTGCATGGTTATCAACTGGATTTTTTTCAGAATTTTTCAGAATCACGAAAAATTTCCTGAAGTTACGTACATGTATATTGGGCCTTTAATATATACCAGAACAAGTTGTGTATGCATACTAAAATTCCCAACCTGATCTGTACAACCCATAACAACATAACGTACTTTTAGTGATGGGATAAAGACAATATCAAATCGTTTACTGTAAAAGCCAATATTTTCGCGTGTGGATATTTTCCCTTAGCCAGCCCTTAATCTGTTCGCGGTGTGGACATTTTCGCGCTCTCAGTCATACTGTTTTGAACTGTGCACTGTAGAGTTTGAGTGATGTTCAATATGTTCGCGTGTGGTGATATATTCACGGAGATTAAATACAAGTAAAATTAGTAAAAATTTCCACACCGCGAACAATTCCACTTTTACAGTAAACAGTAATTGACTCTCTTCCGATGCGATCATCGATTAAAATTTCTGACAATCGATTATTCGCACATGTATGGACAAGGGTATTTTGTTCAACGTGGAGAAATTTTCTTTATTATAGCTTGTACGCTGTATAAAGACATGTATACATGTAGCTGAACGAGTTTTTTGTTTTAATTAACCCTTTGAACAAACCATAGCCAATTGACATATTTCTCAATCAACTTCTGAAATTCCATAGCCACAGTTATCTCATTTGAGAAGTGGCACGGTACACATAATGTACACATTTTCGTAGTACATCATTTGCAATTATACTACTTTAATTTTACTTCTAAGTAAATTTAATTAAGGGGTTTTATACACCTAACCCTTCTGTTTCTATATTAGTTTAGAGATTTTGGATTCCTACCTTTTGGCCCCCAGCATCACTGAAGAGTCCGAGGAGAACGAAACAACTGTATGATGCAGTTTAATTCATTTTTTTCGGCATATTGTATCTGTTACTTTTAAAAGGTGCAGCATATGTGTGTGTTACGTCATCTTCTTACTATGGTAAAAAATGAATATTTTATCCAATGTATACATCGATATGACTTCATTAATACAACAGCTCTTCTCCAGTCTCTGACGTCACATCTCACCGAGAAACAAATGCTATGCATATAGCCATTTTCTCTCATATCTCGCCATGTTGGATAGAGTTTGCCCATGTAAGAAAGCTATGTAAGAAAAATCTATCTTACATAGCATTTCACGCGACGTGACGTCACAATGGCTCAACAATGATGTGACGTCACGAATACGGTCAACTCTGATGCCGGAAAGAGAAAACGACGGCGTGATAAAATTAAAACCTTTCACAAAATTTTAACCATAAACACCAGGAAGAGGAGATTAATTTTTCTGCGCAAACTCTGTTTGCAAATATAGGGTATGCTTAAACTCGCTGTCTAAGTCGTTTTCGTCGGAAAAGCTCAAGGAAAAAGTTGAAATTTCAAAATATCAGCCTGTTTAAACATATTTTCATGGTTTTTGAGCTTATTCGGGTAGTTGATATGAGAGAAAAATACTCTTATATTATGTGTGTATGTAGGATAGGGATATTCCACCCTCGGGATCACAAAATGTGGTGAAACCCTCGGCAAGCCTCGGGTTTCACCACATTTTGTGACCCCTCGGGTGGAATATCCCTATCCTACATACACGCATATGAAAGAGTCTTATAATATTTCAACGGCATTCATTCGCAGTTATTAAGCTTAAAGGTGTATATGGTATCTGCATTATTATATTGTATGACGTCATACATTCCACTGAAATGTATCACGTTCCTTACCATGCTACAAATGTCCATTGTATATTTCTTGTCACATGACTTTCCTTGATGCATGGTGTATTAACGGAAACTTTCGGAGATACTAGTGCAAGAATGCCACGTTGCATAATATGAAACATCCTCTAGCTAGGAAACCTAAACGCAGCAAAAAAATGTGAAGAAAAAAACTTCCCAGACAGTCTGTTAGGCAATATATAAATTTCATGAACAGTGGCAGCTGTGGCGTATTCATTTGTGACCGTTTTCAGTTGGGACCTGCAGGCATGGTAGAACACATTGACTGGATGTATAAAAACATTCGTCCGATTTTCAGTTGTATTAGTGAAATTGTTTCCAGTTGGGAACATACTGTTGAATGCCACAGCGGTCAGACATATTGAGGAATAGCCGTAGAGAATAATAAATTGTTTGTTAAACGCACAATATGGCGTCTGTTGGAATAAAATCAACGAAACAGGGATAAAAAGTTGTTTTAAAATGTATACATTATTATCACTTTAAAGTTATTGATGATTCGGTAGAGTCTAAATGGACACCTCTGGTTAGCCTATTGTCCATTTTCGTACGTTAACTTGAAACTTTCCCTCAAGTTTAATTTTCGCCATATTTTGCAAAATATGCTCAGAGAGAATTGATCATTTCGTCAAAATTTGCACAAGCAAATAACATCATTTACATACGTGTAGCTACTTAATATTTATTCAGGAAAGGTTAATGTGACCGGCGAGATTGTATCCCTGTATACGGTATAACCGGGTTGTATCCCTGTATACGGTATGACCGGGTTGTATCCCTGTATACGGTATGACCGGGTTGTATCCCTGTATACGGTATGACCGGGTTGTATCCCTGTAACCGGTATGACCGGGTTGTGTGTCCCTGTATACGGTATGACCGGGTTGAGTGTCCCTGTATACGGTATGTACCATGTGAGTCTCCGAATATACGAAAATACCGGGTTGTGTGCCCCTGTGTACGGTATAACCGGGTTGTGTGTCCCTGTATACGGTATGACCGGGTTGTGTGTCCCTGTATACGGTATGACCGGGTTGTGTGTCCCTGTATACGGTATGACCGGGTTGTGTATCCCTGTATACGGTAAGAGCGGGTTGTGTATCCCTGTATACAGTATGACCGGGTTGAGTGTCCCTGTATACAGTATGACCGGATTGTGTGTCCCTGTATACAGTATGACCGGGTTGTGTGTCCCTGTATACAGTATGACCGGGTTGTGTGTCCCTGTATACAGTATGACCGGGTTGAGTGTCCCTGTATACAGTATGACCGGGTTGAGTGTCCCTGTATACAGTATGACCGGGTTGTGTGTCCCTGTATACAGTATGACCGGGTTGAGTGTCCCTGTATACAGTATGACCGGATTGTGTGTCCCTGTATACAGTATGACCGGGTTGTGTGTCCCTGTATACAGTATGACCGGGTTGTGTGTCCCTGTATACGGTAAGAGCGGGTTGTGTATCCCTGTATACAGTATGACCGGGTTGAGTGTCCCTGTATACAGTATGACCGGGTTGTGTGTCCCTGTATACAGTATGACCGGGTTTTGTGTCCCTGTATACGGTATGGGCGGGTTGTGTATCCCTGTATACGGTATGACCGGGTTGAGTGTCCCTGTATACAGTATGACCGGGTTGTGTGTCCCTGTATACAGTATGACCGGGTTGTGTATCCCTGTTTTCAGTATGACCGGGTTGTGTGTCCCTGTATACAGTATGACCGGGTTGTGTATCCCTGTTTACAGTATGACCGGGTTGTGTATCCCTGTATACGGTATGACCGGGTTGTGTATCCTTGTATACAGTATGACCGGGTTGTGTGTCCCTGTATACAGTATGACCGGGTTGTGTATCCCTGTTTACAGTATGACCGGGTTGTGTATCCCTGTATACAGTATGACCGGGTTGTGTGTCACTGTATACGGTATGGGCGGGTTGAGTGTCCCTGTATACGGTATGACCGGGTTGAGTGTCCCTGTATACGGTATGGGCGGGTTGAGTGTCCCTGTATACAGTATGAGCGGGTTGTGTATCCCTGTATACAGTATGTACCATGTGAGTCTCCCTATATACGAAAATACCGGGTTGTGTGCCCCTGTGTACGGTATGACTGGGTTGTGTGCCCCTGTGTACGGTATGACTGGGTTGTGTGCCCCTGTGTATAGTATGAGCGGGTTGTGTGTCCCTGTATACGGTAAGACCGGGTTGAGTGTCACTGTAAACGGTATAACCGGGTTGTGTGTCCCTGTATACGGTATGACTGGGTTGTGTGCCCCTGTGTACGGTATGACTGGGTAGTGTGTCCCTGTATACGGTAAGACCGGGTTGAGTGTCCCTGTATACGGTAAGACCGGGTTGTGTGTCCCTGTATACGGTATGACCGGGTTGTGTGCCCCTGTGTACGGTAAGACCGGGTTGAGTGCCCCTGTGTACGGTATGACTGGGTAGTGTGTCCCTGTGTACGGTATGACTGGGTAGTGTGTCCCTGTATACGGTAAGACCGGGTTGAGTGTCCCTGTATACGGTAAGACCGGGTTGTGTGTCACTGTATACGGTATGACCGTGTTGTGTGCCCCTGTGTACGGTATGACTGGGTAGTGTGTCCCTGTATACGGTATGACTGGGTTGTGTGCCCCTGTATAAGCTTTCACCGGGCTGTGTATCCCTGTATACGGTAAGACCGGGTTGTGTGTCCCTGTATACAGTATGAGCGGGTTGTGTGTCCCTGTATACGGTATGACCTGGTTGAGTGTCACTATAAACGGTATAACCGTGTTGAGTGTCCCTGTATACGGTATGACCCGTTTGAGTGTCGCTATATACGATATGACCGGGTTGTGTGTCCCTGTTTACGGTATGACTGGGTTGAGTGTCCCTTATTCGGTATGACCGGGCTGAGTGTCTCTGTATACGGTTTGACCGGGTTGAGTGTCCCTGTATACGGTATGACCGGGTTGAGTGTCACTGTATACGGTATGACTGGGTTGTGTGTCCCTGTATATGGTATGACTGGGTTGTGTGTCCCTGTTTATGGTATGACTGGGTTGAGTGTCCGTGTATACGGTATGACCGGTTTGAGTGTCCATGTATACGGTATGAGCGGGTTGTGTGTCCCTGTATACGGCATGACCGGGTTGTGTGTCCCTGTATACGGTAAGAGCGGGTTGAATGTCCCTGTATACAGTATGACCGGGTTTAGTGTCACTGTATATGGTATGACTGGATTGAGTGTCCCTGTATACGGTATGACTGGGTAGTGTGTCCCTGTATACGGTATGACCGGTTTGAGTGTCCATGTATACGGTATGACCGGGTTGAGTGTCACTGTATACGGTATGACTGGGTTTTGTGTCCCTGTATATGGTATGACTGGGTTGCGTGTCCCTGTATACGGTATGACCGGGTTGTCTGTCCCTGTATAAGCTTTGATCGGGCTGTGTGTCCCTGTATACGGTATGACCGGGTTGTGTGTCCCTGTATTAGCTTTCACCGGGATGTGTATCTCTGTATACGGTATGACCGGGTTGTGTGTCCCTGTATACAGTATGAGCGGGTTGAGTGTCCCGGTATACGGTAAGACCGGGTTGTGTGTCCCTTTATACAGTATGAGCGGGTTGAGTGTCCCTGTATACAGTAAGACCGGGTTGTGTGTCCCTGTATACGGTATGACCGGGTTGAGTGTCCCTGTATACAATATGACCGTTTTGAGTGTCCCTGTAAACGGTATGATCGGGTTGTGTATCACTGTATACGGTATGAACGGGTTGTGTGTCGCTGTATACAGTATGACCGGGTTGTGTGTCCCTGTATAAGCTATGACCGGGTTGTGTGTCCCTATATACGGTATGGCCGGGTTGTGTGTCTCTGTATACGGTATGACCGAGTTGAGTGTACCTTGTTCGGTATGACCGGGTAGAGTGTCCCTGTATACGGTATGACTCGATAGTGTGTCCTTGTATACGGTATGACCGGGTTGATTGTCCCTGTATACGGTATGACCGGTTTGAGTGTCTCTGTATACGCTATGACCGGGTTTTGTGTCCCTGTATACGGTATGACCGGGTTAAGTGTCACTGTATACGGTATGACCGGGTAGAGTGTCCCTGTATACGGTATGACCGGGTTGTGTGTCCCTGTATACGTTATGAGCGGGTTGAGTGTCCCGGTTTACGGTATGACCGGGTTGTGTGTCCCTGTATACAGTATGACCGACTTGAGTGTCCCTGTATACGGTATGACCGGGTTGAGTGTCCCTGTATATGGTATGACCGGGGTGAGTGTTCCTGTATACAGTATAACCGGATTGTTTGTTCCTGTATATGGTATGATATGGTTTTGTGTCCCAGTATACGGTATGGGTGGGTTGAGTTTCCCTGTATACAGTATGACCGGGTTGAGTGTCTCTGTATACGGTATGAGCGGGTTGAGTGTCCCTGTATACGGTATGACTGGGTAGTATGTCCCTGTATACGGTATGACCGGGTTGAGTGTCCCTGTATACGGTATGACCGGGTTGAGTGTCCCTGTATACGGTATGACCGGGTTGTGTGTCCCTGTATACGGTATGACCGGGTTAAGTGTCACTGTATATGGTATGACCGGGGTGAGTGTTCCTGTATACAGTATGACCGGATTGTGTGTTCCTGTATATTGTATGATATGGTTGTGTGTCCCTGTATACGGTTTGGGTGGGTTGAGTGTCCCTGTATACAGTATGAGCGGATTGAGTGTCCCTGTATACGGTATGAGCGGGTTGAGTGTCCCTGTATACGGTATGACCGGGTTGAGTGTCCCTGTATACGGTATGACCGGGTTGAGTGTCCCTGTATATGGTATGACGGGGTTGAGTGTCCCGGTATACGGTATGACCGGGTTGAGTGTCCCTGTATACGGTAAGACCGGGTTGAGTGTCCCTGTATACGGTAAGACCGGGTTGTGTGTCCCTGTATACGGTAAGAGCGGGTTGAATGTCCCTGTATACAGTATGACCGGGTTTAGTGTCACTGTATATGGTATGACTGGATTGAGTGTCCCTGTATACGGTATGACTGTGTAGTGTGTCCCTGTATACGGTATGACCGGTTTGAGTGTCCATGTATACGGTATGACCGGGTTGAGTGTCACTGTATACGGTATGACTGGGTTTTGTGTCCCTGTATACGGTATGACTGGGTTGCGTGTCCCTGTATACGGTATGACCGGGTTGTCTGTCCCTGTATAAGCTTTGATCGGGCTGTGTGTCCCTGTATACGGTATGACCGGGTTGTGTGTCCCTGTATTAGCTTTCACCGGGATGTGTATCTCTGTATACGGTATGACCGGGTTGTGTGTCCCTGTATACAGTATGAGCGGGTTGAGTGTCCCGGTATACGGTAAGACCGGGTTGTGTGTCCCTGTATACAGTATGAGCGGGTTGAGTGTCCCTGTATACGGTAAGACCGGGTTGTGTGTCCCTGTATACGGTATGACCGGGTTGAGTGTCCCTGTATACAATATGACCGTTTTGAGTGTCCCTGTAAACGGTATGATCGGGTTGTGTATCACTGTATACGGTATGAACGGGTTGTGTGTCGCTGTATACAGTATGACCGGGTTGTGTGTCCCTGTATAAGCTATGACCGGGTTGTGTGTCCCTATATACGGTATGGCCGGGTTGTGTGTCTCTGTATACGGTATGACCGAGTTGAGTGTACCTTGTTCGGTATGACCGGGTAGAGTGTCCCTGTATACGGTATGACTGGATAGTGTGTCCTTGTATACGGTATGACCGGGTTGATTGTCCCTGTATACGGTATGACCGGTTTGAGTGTCTCTGTATACGCTATGACCGGGTTTTGTGTCCCTGTATACGGTATGACCGGGTTAAGTGTCACTGTATACGGTATGACCGGGTAGAGTGTCCCTGTATACGGTATGACCGGGTTGTGTGTCCCTGTATACGTTATGAGCGGGTTGAGTGTCCCGGTTTACGGTATGACCGGGTTGTGTGTCCCTGTATACAGTATGACCGACTTGAGTGTCCCTGTATACGGTATGACCGGGTTGAGTGTCCCTGTATATGGTATGACCGGGGTGAGTGTTCCTGTATACAGTATAACCGGATTGTTTGTTCCTGTATATGGTATGATATGGTTTTGTGTCCCAGTATACGGTATGGGTGGGTTGAGTTTCCCTGTATACAGTATGACCGGGTTGAGTGTCTCTGTATACGGTATGAGCGGGTTGAGTGTCCCTGTATACGGTATGACTGGGTAGTATGTCCCTGTATACGGTATGACCGGGTTGAGTGTCCCTGTATACGGTATGACCGGGTTGAGTGTCCCTGTATACGGTATGACCGGGTTGTGTGTCCCTGTATACGGTATGACCGGGTTAAGTGTCACTGTATATGGTATGACCGGGGTGAGTGTTCCTGTATACAGTATGACCGGATTGTGTGTTCCTGTATATTGTATGATATGGTTGTGTGTCCCTGTATACGGTATGGGTGGGTTGAGTGTCCCTGTATACAGTATGAGCGGATTGAGTGTCCCTGTATACGGTATGAGCGGGTTGAGTGTCCCTGTATACGGTATGAGCGGGTTGAGTGTCCCTGTATACGGTATGACCGGGTTGAGTGTCCCTGTATATGGTATGACGGGGTTGAGTGTCCCGGTATACGGTATGACCGGGTTGAGTGTCCCTGTATATGGTATGACGGGGTTGAGTGTCCCGGTATACGGTATGAGCGGGTTGAGTGTCCCTGTATACGGTAAGACCGGGTTGTGTGTCCCTGTATACGGTATGACCGGGTTGTGTGCCCCTGTGTACGGTAAGACCGGGTTGAGTGCCCCTGTGTACGGTATGACTGGGTAGTGTGTCCCTGTGTACGGTATGACTGGGTAGTGTGTCCCTGTATACGGTAAGACCGGGTTGAGTGTCCCTGTATACGGTAAGACCGGGTTGTGTGTCCCTGTATACGGTATGACCGGGTTGTGTGCCCCTGTGTACGGTATGACTGGGTAGTGTGTCCCTGTATACGGTATGACTGGGTTGTGTGCCCCTGTATAAGCTTTCACCGGGCTGTGTATCTCTGTATACGGTAAGACCGGGTTGTGTGTCCCTGTATACAGTATGACCTGGTTGAGTGTCACTATAAACGGTATAACCGGGTTGAGTGTCCCTGTATACGGTATGACCCGTTTGAGTGTCGCTCTATACGGTATGAGCGGGTTGAGTGTCCCTGTATACGGTATGACCGGGTTGAGTGTCCCTGTATATGGTATGACGGGGTTGAGTGTCCCGGTATACGGTATGACCGGGTTGAGTGTCCCTGTATACGGTATGACCGGGTTGTGTGCCCCTGTGTACGGTAAGACCGGGTAGTGTGTCCCTGTATACGGTAAGACCGGGTTGAGTGTCCCTGTATACGGTAAGACCGGGTTGTGTGTCCCTGTATACGGTATGACCGGGTTGTGTGCCCCTGTGTACGGTAAGACCGGGTTGAGTGCCCCTGTGTACGGTATGACTGGGTAGTGTGTCCCTGTGTACGGTATGACTGGGTAGTGTGTCCCTGTATACGGTAAGACCGGGTTGAGTGTCCCTGTATACGGTAAGACCGGGTTGTGTGTCCCTGTATACGGTATGACCGTGTTGTGTGCCCCTGTGTACGGTATGACTGGGTAGTGTGTCCCTGTATACGGTATGACTGGGTTGTGTGCCCCTGTATAAGCTTTCACCGGGCTGTGTATCTCTGTATACGGTAAGACCGGGTTGTGTGTCCCTGTATACAGTATGAGCGGGTTGTGTGTCCCTGTATACGGTATGACCTGGTTGAGTGTCACTATAAACGGTATAACCGGGTTGAGTGTCCCTGTATACGGTATGACCCGTTTGAGTGTCGCTCTATACGATATGACCGGGTTGTGTGTCCCTGTTTACGGTATGACTGGGTTGAGTGTCCCTTATTCGGTATGACCGGGCTGAGTGTCTCTGTATACGGTTTGACCGGGTTGAGTGTCCCTGTATACGGTATGACCGGGTTGAGTGTCACTGTATACGGTATGACTGGGTTGTGTGTCCCTGTATATGGTATGACTGGGTTGTGTGTCCCTGTTTATGGTATGACTGGGTTGAGTGTCCGTGTATACGGTATGACCGGTTTGAGTGTCCATGTATACGGTATGAGCGGGTTGTGTGTCCCTGTATACGGCATGACCGGGTTGTGTGTCCCTGTATACGGTAAGAGCGGGTTGAATGTCCCTGTATACAGTATGTCCGGGTTTAGTGTCACTGTATATGGTATGACTGGATTGAGTGTCCCTGTATACGGTATGACTGGATAGTGTGTCCTTGTATACGGTATGACCGGGTTGATTGTCCCTGTATACGGTATGACCGGTTTGAGTGTCTCTGTATACGCTATGACCGGGTTTTGTGTCCCTGTATACGGTATGACCGGGTTAAGTGTCACTGTATACGGTATGACCGGGTAGAGTGTCCCTGTATACGGTATGACCGGGTTGTGTGTCCCTGTATACGTTATGAGCGGGTTGAGTGTCCCGGTTTACGGTATGACCGGGTTGTGTGTCCCTGTATACAGTATGACCGACTTGAGTGTCCCTGTATACGGTATGACCGGGTTGAGTGTCCCTGTATATGGTATGACCGGGGTGAGTGTTCCTGTATACAGTATAACCGGATTGTGTGTTCCTGTATATGGTATGATATGGTTTTGTGTCCCAGTATACGGTATGGGTGGGTTGAGATTCCCTGTATACAGTATGACCGGGTTGAGTGTCTCTGTATACGGTATGAGCGGGTTGAGTGTCCCTGTATACGGTATGACTGGGTAGTATGTCCCTGTATACGGTATGACCGGGTTGAGTGTCCCTGTATACGGTATGACCGGGATGAGTGTCCCTGTATACGGTATGACCGGGTTGTGTGTCCCTGTATACGGTATGACCGGGTTAAGTGTCACTGTATATGGTATGACCGGGGTGAGTGTTCCTGTATACAGTATGACCGGATTGTGTGTTCCTGTATATTGTATGATATGGTTGTGTGTCCCTGTATACGGTATGGGTGGGTTGAGTGTCCCTGTATACAGTATGAGCGGATTGAGTGTCCCTGTATACGGTATGAGCGGGTTGAGTGTCCCTGTATACGGTATGAGCGGGTTGAGTGTCCCTGTATACGGTATGACCGGGTTGAGTGTCCCTGTATATGGTATGACGGGGTTGAGTGTCCCGGTATACGGTATGACCGGGTTGAGTGTCCCTGTATACGGTATGAGCGGGTTGAGTGTCCCTGTATACGGTATGAGCGGGTTGAGTGTCCCTGTATACGGTATGAGCGGGTTGAGTGTCCCTGTATACGGTATGAGCGGGTTGAGTGTCCCTGTATACGGTTTGAGCGGGTTATGTGTCCCTGTATACGGTATGGGCGGGTTTTTT
Source organism: Mimachlamys varia (assembly GCA_947623455.1). Taxonomy (NCBI): domain Eukaryota; kingdom Metazoa; phylum Mollusca; class Bivalvia; order Pectinida; family Pectinidae; genus Mimachlamys; species Mimachlamys varia. Next base: position 50,571,091 of record OX392527.1, read on the forward strand.
GTCCCTGTATACGGTATGAGCGGGTTGAGTGTCCCTGTATACGGTATGACTGGGTAGTATGTCCCTGTATACGGTATGACCGGGTTGAGTGTCCCTGTATACGGTATGACCGGGTTGAGTGTCCCTGTATACGGTATGACCGGGTTAAGTGTCACTGTATACGGTACGACCGGGTAGAGTGTCCCTGTATACGGTATGACCGGGTTGTGTGTCCCTGTATATGGTATGATCGGGGTGAGTGTTCCTGTATACAGTATGACCGGATTGTGTGTTCCTGTATATTGTATGATATGGTTGTGTGTCCCTGTATACGGTATGGTTGGGTTGAGTGTCCCTGTATACAGTATGAGCGGGTTGAGTGTCCCTGTATACGGTATGAGCGGGTTGAGTGTCCCTGTATACGGTATGAGCGGGTTGAGTGTCCCTGTATACGGTATGACCGGGTTGAGTGTCCCTGTATATGGTATGACGGGGTTGAGTGTCCCGGTATACGGTATGACCGGGTTGAGTGTCCCTGTATACGGTATGAGCGGGTTGAGTGTCCCTGTATACGGTATGAGCGGGTTGAGTGTCCCTGTATACGGTATGAGCGGGTTGAGTGTCCCTGTATACGGTATGAGCGGGTTGAGTGTCCCTGTATACGGTATGAGCGGGTTGTGTGTCCCTGTATACGGTATGGGCGGGTTGTGTGTCCCTGTATACGGTATGGGCGGGTTGAGTATCCCTGTATACGGTATGACCGGGTTGTGTGTCCCTGTATACGGTATGACCGGGTTGTGTGTCCCTATATACAGTATGAGCGGGTTTTGTGTCCCTGTATACGGTATGAGCGGGTTGTGTGTCCCTGTATACGGTATGAGCGGGTTGTCTGTCCCTGTATACGGTATGGGCGGGTTGAGTATCCCCGTATACGGTATGACCGGGTTGTGTGTCCCTGTATACGGTATGACCGGGTTGTGTGTCCCTATATACAGTATGAGCGGGTTGTGTGTCCCTGTATACGGTATGAGCTGGTTGTGTGTCCCTCTATACGGTATGAGCGGGTTGTGTGTCCCTGTATACGGTATGAGCGGGTTGAGTGTCCCTGTATACGGTATGACCGGGTTGTGTGTCCCTGTATACAGTATGACCGGGTTGAGTATCCCTGTTTACGGTATGACCGGGTTGAGTATCCCTGTTTACGGTATGACCGGGTTGAGTATCCCTGTTTACGGTATGACCGGGTTGAGTGTCCCTGTATACGGTATGACCGGGTTGAGTGTCCCTGTTTACGGTATGACCGGGTTGAGTATCCCTGTTTACGGTCTGACCGGGTTGAGTATCCCTGTTTACGGTATGACCGGGTTGAGTATTCCTGTTTACGGTATGACCGGGTTGTGTGTCCCTGTATACGGTATGACCGGGTTGTGTGTCCCGGTTTGCAGTATGACCGGGCTGATGTTAGTATAGATGTCCGGGTAAGGATACTTTAGAAAGATGGCATGTGATTTTCCAGCCTAGTTAGTATCGTTATCTGTCTGTAACATTTGTTAACAGTTTGACCTCAGTTAATTTAAGGACGTAGAACCCGAAAGAAACAAGCAATTAAAACATAATCAATATATCACAATATCTAACTATAGGTTTGCTTTAGTATGGTGCTCATTGTAGATACATTGTATACAACCAGGCTAGTTATCAGAACCAATGTGTCAGAGTTGTTTCCCCTGCATAACATAATTCATACTTCAATTGTAGATACTTTAACTATTTAATAATTGCTTTGAATGTTTTTGACAACACACATGTTTTTTTTTATCAATATATATATGATACAAAACATGTTTCACATAATATTTTTTAAACACCGTCCTACACAAGGCAATATGAAGGGCCTAGGCCCTGTGTGTGGAAAGTGTGTTTAATATTGCCTTGTGTAGGACGGTGATTAAAAAAATATGTGAAACACGTTTTGTCCCTGTGCTTCCACACGTAGAATACTGTCAGCATTTTATTCACGTATGCCCTGACATAATTCACTCAATCCTGTACATTTCATATAAATACTGTAAAAGCCAATATTTTCGCGTGTAGAATTTTTCGCTTAGTCAGCCTCCAAACTGTTTGCGATGTGGAAATATTCGCGCTGTAAGTCATGCTGTTTCGCACAGTGTACCCATAAAACATGTACTATTATACATTGTAGAGTTTAAGTGGTGATAAGCTTGTTCGCGTGTGGTTATATTCGCGGAGATTTAATATCAGCGAAATAAGCGAAAATTTCCACACCGCGAAATAAATCGACTTTTACAGTAAAGACTTTACACACGTTCATTACACAAACTTTTCGATTATACTAATTCAGCATTACTACGCAGTCTTACACATAATTATTCATTTTTGTCTTAGGACACGATGTTTCTTTATTGGTTTGTAACACACATGCTTTTTGTATTATGTATTTACAAATTCTTCAATATAAATGCCAATGTCACTACAATAAAAACTGTTTGGTTTGAGGAAATTGCTACTTTCAGTATTTCTTTTTCTTTGGAGTAAGGGACGGGGATAGGACGGGGGTAGGACGGGGGTAGGACGGTAGTAGGACGGGTGTAGGACGGGGGTAGGACGGGTGTAGGACGGGGGGGGACGGGGATAGCACGGGGTAGAGCGGGGGGACGGGGGTAGGACGGGGGGGGACGGGGGGGGGGACGGGGGGGACGGGGGTAGGACGGGGGTAGGGCGGGGATGGCGATGGTCATATATATGGTACTTTGTACATATATTTGTATTTCATAGTCATTTACGTGGACAGAAATTCATAATCAGATATCATTTGTAAATTTTAGCATGTTTTTTTTTTTTTGTAATATTTCAATGTACCTTTACTATTATTTTTATTTACTAGCTAAAATACGTCTGTAGCAGCGTATTGTTTAAGTAGACCCAAATAAATAAACCTGTTTGTGTTTTACAAATAAACCATGTACAACAAAAATCAACAGAGCGTATTAGAGACGGAGGTGGTCAATTGATCACACGTGCAGAACATGACACGCACGAGAAGTTGTGACACAGGGGTTCGTTTCTATATGTAAATATTAGAGAAGTAAAATGTAATAAGAAGGGTTATAAATGTATATGCACCAGACCTATACTATTTTCAAATCGTTTACTGTCACACGTAGCATCAATTTAAAATGTTATCTTTCTAACACAAGTTAAACAAGCCGAAACTCTGTGTATAATACAATGCAATATAAACCTGGCCCCTGTGTCAGGTAACACCACCGTACAGGTGTGACCTTTCATAATTATCACGTGCAGTTTATCGTGTATTCGTGTTTCATACAGCAATGAAGACGTTCATAACCGTAAGAGGACTCCTGGTCATGAGGAAATATATACTTTGAAGAGGTAAGCTTCTGGTACATGTATATTTTATAGAACGTGTTACTGATCCGAGATTCGTATACGGGTGCACGTGTATGAGTTGTGTCAATGAGTGCATTAGATCAAACTGGGTACTTTCGGTTGAAAAGGAAACACAGTTACTTGTCGTACTAAATTTGGGGAGGATGAATGCCATTTGTGGGAAGGGTGAGTGGTGTGGGTGAGGTTTGAGTAGCGTTGGCGTGGAGGGGGAGTAACGTGGGTGGGGGAGGGTGAGTGACATGCGCGGGGAGGGGAAGTGACGTGGGCGGGGAGGGTGAGTGGCGAAGGTGGGGAGGTGAGTGTCATGGGTCGAAAGAGGGGGGATGACGTTGGTGGGGAGGGGAAGTGGCGTTGGCGGGGAGGGTGAGTGGCGAGGGTGGGGAGGTGAGTGTCATGGGTCGAAAGAGGGGGGATGACGTTGGTGGGGAGGGGAAGTGGCGTTGGCGGGGAGGGTGAGTGGCGAGGGTGGGGAGGGTGAGTGTCATGGGTCGAAAGAGGGGGGATGACGTTGGTGGGGAGGGGAAGTGGCGTTGGCGGGGGAGGGTGAGTGACATGCGCGGGGAGGGGAAGTGGCGTGGGCGGGGAGGGTGAGTGGCGAAGGTGGGGAGGGTGAGTGTCATGGGTCGAAAGAGGGGGGGATGACGTTGGTGGGGAGGGGAAGTGGCGTTGGCGGGGAGGGTGAGTGGCGAGGGTGGGGAGGGTGAGTGTCATGGGTCGAAAGAGGGGGGATGACGTTGGTGGGGAGGGGAAGTGGCGTTGGCGGGGGAGGGTGAGTGGCGAGGGTGGGGAGGGTGAGTGTCATGGGTCGAAAGAGGGGGGATGACGTTGGTGGGGAGGGGAAGTGGCATGAGGGGGTGATATAGATGGAGAGGGGGCGGGGGAGAAGACGTGGTTCGGGAGGTGGAAATAGCGTTGGTGGGGAGGAGAGTGATGTATGTGGGAAGAGGGAGTGACGTGGACAGGGAAGGGAGGTAATGTGGATTGGGAGGGGAAGTAACGTGAACGGGGAGAGGCGCGGATGGGAAGGAGGTGTATCAATACATCTGACTGGTCAATATTGTTTAAATGAATATTTATTAATAAATAATTTCTCCTTTAAAACAAGACCGTTCAAAAATATTGATCTAGATTTATTCTAAAATTATTGTTATTAAACAATAAAGTCACCCTATGAAATAATTAGTACACTACCATATTGGAGTATTTAAAAATGAATTTTGATGAGTAGTTGTTATACTACCCTATTATCTCCCTTGGTAAACTACATATCAGTTACTCACCCTGTGTAAAGTACTACTCTATTATTCCCAACCCAGTAAAATATAACCCAATAACTCCCTGTCGGTGAACTACATAACTAAAAAATGCACAATAAGACCCCTCTTTGGCCCCATCACAAGGCCCCTACAACACTGCGGGGTCAGTCACTTACCAAGTATATATTATGCCATCCATGTTGTGATGATAATTGTTGTCAATCTGTTTTGGAGTTGTTAATGGTATTTTTCTTATTTTTTTTTTATTATTGATATCAAAACAGATAAGTCAGGAAAAATGTGACCTTGGCCCACTTTATCAGTTTTTTTTACTGAGTTGTTTTACTTAAATATCAAAATCTGCTGCTTTTATTACAATATTCCGTGCATGAGAACTTCAACAACAAAACGTTCATTTTATACTCCGCCATTTTGACCCCCCCCCCAATTTTCAACGAGCATATACAAATACACAGCTGACCTTATAGTATCTTCCTCCTAAATATTAGCCTTATCACTGTCGGATAGACCACAGAAAGACCCAAATTGTCTCCCTTCTTTTATAGCGGTTCGAGGAAATTAACAGTTTAAGTATGATATGATGGCGGATTTAATGCTGCACACATGCTGAATATTTTCAAGCAGTCTTTTCCCTGTTTTTTTTTATTAGCAAGCAACATTTGCCCTGTTTTTTGTTTATTTATTAGCAAGAAGCATTTGCCCTGTTTTTTGTTTATTTAGTAGCAAGCAACATTTGCCCTGTTTTTTGTTTATTTATTAGCAAGAAGCATTTGCCCTGTTTTTTGTTTATTTAGTAGCAAGCAACATTTGCCTTGTTTTTTGTTTATTTATTAGCAAGCAACATTTGCCCTGTTTTTTGTTGATTTATTAGCAAGAAGCATTTGCCCTGTTTTTTGTTTATTTATTAGCAAGCAACATTTGCCTTGTTTTTTGTTTATTTATTAGCAAGCAACATTTGCCATGTTTTTTGTTTATTTATTAGCAAGCAACATTTGCCCTGTTTTTTGTTTATTTAGTAGCAAGAAACATTTGCCCTGTTTTTTGTTTATTTATTAGCAAGCAACATTTGCCCTGTTTTTTGTTTATTTATTAGCAAGAAGCATTTGCCCTGTTTTTTTGTTTAATTATTAGCAAGCAACATTTGCCCTGTTTTTTGTTTATTTATTAGCAAGCAACATTTGCCCTGTTTTTTGTTTATTTATTAGCAAACAACATTTGCCTTGTTTTTGTTCATTTATTAGCAAGCAACATTTTCCCTGTTTTTTGTTTATTTATTAGCAAGCAACATTTGCCCTGTTTTTTGTTTATTTATTAGCAGGCAACATTTGCACTGTTTTTTGTTTATTTATTAGCAAACAACATTTGCCTTGTTTTTGTTCATTTATTAGCAAGCAACATTTTCCCTGTTTTTTGTTTATTTATTAGCAAGCAACATTTGCCCTGTTTTTTGTTTATTTATTAGCAGGCAACATTTGCACTGTTTTTTGTTTATTTATTAGCAAGAAACATTTGCCCTGTTTTTTTGTTTATTTATTAGCAAGAAACATTTGCCCTGTTTTTTGTTTATTTATTAGCAAGCAACATATGCCCTGTTTTTGTTTATTTATTAGCAAGAAACATTTGCCCTGTTTTTTGTTTATTCATTAGCAAGCAACATTTGCCAGGTTTTTTGTTATTCATTAGCAAGCAACATTTGCCCTGTTTTTTGTTTATTTATTAGCAAGCAACATTTGCCCTCTTTTTTGTTTATTTATAAGCAAGCAACATTTGCCCTGTTTTTTGTTTATTCATTAGCAAGCAACATTTGCTCCGTTTTTGTTTATTTATTAGCAAGCAACATTTGCTCCGTTTTTTGTTTATTTTTTAGCAAGACGCATTTGCCCTGTTTTTTGTTTATTTATTAGCAAGAAGCATTTGCCCTGTTTTTTGTTCATTATTAGCAAGAAGCATTTGCCCTGTTTTTTGTTTATTTACTAGCAAGCAACATTTGCCCTCTTTTTTGTTTATTTATAAGCAAGCAACATTTGCCCTGTTTTTTTTTTTATTTATTAGCAAGAAGCATTTGCCTTGTTTTTTGTTTATTTATTAGCAAGCAACACTTGCCATGTTTTTTGTTTATTTATTAGCAAGAAGCATTTGCCCTGTTTTTTGTTTATTTATTAGCAAGCAACATTTGCCCTGTTTTTTGTTTATTTATTAGCAAGCAACATTTGCCCTGTTTTTTGTTTATTTATTAGCAAGCAACACTTGCCCTGTTTTTTGTTTATTTATTAGCTAGCAACATTTGCCCTGTTTTTTGTTTATTTCTTGAAAGTCGGATTTAGTTAATTTTTTTTTTTTTTCTATTTTGGTTACAGTTTGGTTAAACGGACATCTGAATCCCTTCCAATTTCGACATCATTTTAAGCGGACATACATGTATAATGTTTTTTTTCACTTGGATTATGATTTTGAAGCTGAGTGTTCTGTCAGCTAGTGACAACAACAATACCTGTCCCAAAAACTTGATACTGGAACTGTTACCATAACTACAGAAGCATGCGAGGAAATGGAGAAAAAATGTAGAAAAGAGGATATGGAAATGGACAGATGTCAAATCGTTCCCATTGTTTAAGCCGCTAAGTAGATCTGGATTTCATACGGAGGAAAAATACAATTGATAAAAAAGAAAGAAAAAGAAGAAAAACAACCGTGAGTCTCCCTGCATGTCCCCACTCTCCACTGAAACATGGACATCTTTTCGTCATCTATAGACAAGAAATTATATATTTTTTTGTTACATTAAATGTCAAACAAAATAAATGTAACTTGTAATAGTAATGCATTTGGCTAAATGTCTATATAATATGATGACAAAGAGTTCAAACATATATCTTTTATATAATGCTTTTCTATCGGTTCTTTTTTTAAACACTTACAATGTAATTTAGGAGTTATTTTATTTACAAAAATTATAATGTTCCTTTTTAAATGTTAATATTTATTTGAATTCTATAGATTAACGGAAAAGTGTTCATATTTCGTTATATCTTTTTCTGTCAATTTTCCATCTTTATTTCTATCCTTGAAAAAAGGAAACGTGATTTTTAAATGAAAGGCAAAGAGAAGATTGCCTGAAAGGTACGTAATGTAAGTATGGCAGATTGTGGATTCGTGTTAATCAAAGAATATTCTGTACCATTCGAAATGTGTAATAAAGCACATCAAAATTTGTGTTGTTATATTCATTGCGCGACAGTTTCATAAGACCAAGTGAAGACAAAAGGAAGATCAAAGTAAGTACCCAGCATGCACCCACAGTTCATTTCCGTTTTTATAACATTTCCGGTTCCTGTCATCTTTCTTACTTTACTATGTTGGTTGATACTAATGTAAATTAGTTTCTTACCCCCCGAAACCAGAAGCTGAAAAATGTTCACCTTATCAATTGACAACATTTGAGTCAAAATCGCTATTTTTTTCAGCTTCGGGAGGTCGACTACGCTGTATTCATTCATCAGTTCAAACATCTTATCAACATGTTTTGTTCATGCTTGGAAAAGCTCAATTTGCCACCGTATACAGCATGATACTGTTCTTGAAAAGGGGGGGGGGGCATCAAAATGTGCTTTGTTCCTGTTCTGGGAGTCTGACCTTATTCTGAATAACCTAATAGCCACTGAAATATGTAGCATTGTAAAATTTGAAATTAAGCATAATATCAATTACCAAATAAAAAACAAAACAAAAAGAAATAAAAACAATTGACTTACCGACCTATTAAGCTATTTATTTCTGTCATGTTGCCTGAAATATGCATATTTTTTTTACCTAATCCGACCTTGAATAGTCTGACTAAAGGTTCGGTGCAGTAAACAAATCATATCTGGAGAAACCCGGAAATCTGTTACCGCCAAGCCCCTGAGAATAGCAATTTCAGAAAATCGTAATTGCCTATGGGTCTTTAGTGTCCAACTCTTGCTAATAATATCTTTTAATTTTCTTCCACTCTCTAAATACATGTAGTTTATTTCGTGGAAGCGAACCAGTTATCAAAAAAGTATTGGGCTGGAAACGCTGAACGTTTCCAATGCTACATACAAAAGTAAAATTTCTTTCAGACACGGAATGTACAATATGAGTTTGAATATGTAACATGTATGTATCAAGTACACGGCAAATTTGAAACGGGTTATTCGCGTTACGGATACTTTGCAATATGTATCGAGCAAACGGCGTATGAAAATGCATTATTTACAATTATAATGTACCTGACGGATAATTTGCAGTACGTATCCAGCGAATGGCATGTTTTAAGGGTGACTTTATACCTAATGAATACTTTGCAAAACGTATCAAGCTACAAATGTATTTAAATAATGCTTTTTACAATTAACGCCGCGGAAACGTTGCAGCACACATCAAGCGAACTGGATCATTAAGATTACGAATACGAAGAAATGTGACGGCGTCTTTATTCGCGGTATTTTCATGACGGATTTCTGCATTTCATTTCATCGGCAATACAAGTATTTAACGTAGGTCATTTACAGTACGGATATTTTGCTGTACATATCGAGGGAACGGCGTTTTTAAAGTGTGTTATTTACAGTACGGATATTTTGCTGTACATATCGAGGGAACGGCGTTTTTAACGTGTGTTATTTACAGTACGGATGTTTTGCTGTACATATCGAAAGAACGGCGTTTTTACCGTAATGATATTTTGCAGTACATATCGAAGGAATGTCGTTTTTAACGTGTGTTATTTATAGTACTGATATTTTGCAGTACATATCAAGGGAACGGCGTTTTTAACGTGTGCTATTTACAGTACGGATATTTTGCTGAACATATCGAAAGAACGGCGTTTTTACCGTAATGATATTTTGCAGTACATATCGAGGTAACGGCGTTTTTAACGTGTGTTATTTACAGTACGGATATTTTGCTGTACATATTGAGTGAACGGCGTTTTTAACGTGTGTTATTTACAGTACGGATATTTTGCTGTACATATCGAGAGAACGGCGTTTTTAAGTTGTGTTATTTACAGTACGGATATTTTGCTGTACATATCGAGGGAACGGCGTTTTTAACGTGTCTCATTTACAGTACGGATGTTTTGCTGTACATATCGAGGGAACGGCGTTTTTAACGTGTGTTATTTACAGTACGGGTATTTTGCTGTACATATCGAGGGAACGGCGTTTTTAACGTGTGTTATTTACAGTACGGATATTTTGCTGTACATATCGAGGGAACGGCGTTTTAAAGTTGTGTTATTTACAGTACGGATGTTTTGCTGTACAAATCGAGGGAACGGCGTTTTTAACGTGTGTTATTTACAGTACGGATATTTTGATGTACATATCGAGGGAACGGCGTTTTTAACGTGTGTTATTTACAGTACGAATATTTTGCTGTACAAATCGAGGGAACGGCGTTTTTAACGTGTGTTATTTACAGTACGGATATTTTGCTGTATCAAGGGAACGGCATTTTTAATGTGTGTTATTTACAGTTCGGATATTTTGCTGTACATATCGAAGGAACGGCGTTTTTAATGTGTGTTATTTACAGTTCGGATATTTTGCTGTACATATCGAAGGAACGGCGTTTTTAACGTATGTTATTTACAGTACGGATATTTTGCTGTACATGTCGAGGGAACGGCATTTTTAAATTGTGCTATTTACAGTACGGATATTATGCAGTATATTTCGAGAGAACGACGTTTTTAAAGTGTGTTATTTACAGTACGGATATTTTGCTGTACATGTCGAGGGAACGGCGTTTTTAAATTGTGCTATTTACAGTACGGATATTATGCAGTATATTTCGAGAGAACGGCGTTTTTAACGTGCGTTATTTACAGTACGGATATTTTGCTGTACATATCGAGAGAACGGCGTTTTTAAAGTGTGTTATTTACAGTACGGATATTTTGCTGTACATATCGAGAGAACGGCGTTTTTAACGTGTGTTATTTACAGTACGGATATTTTGCTGTACATAGCGAGGGAACGGCGTTTTTAACGTGTGTTATTTACAGTATGGATATTTTGCTGTATATATCGAGGGAACGGCATTTTTAAGGTGTGTTATTTACAGTTCGGATATTTTGCTGTACATATCGAGAGAACGGCGTTTTTGACGTAGGTCATTTACAGTACGGATATTTTGCTGTACATATCGAGTGAATGGCGTTTTAAACGTGTGCTATTTACAGTACGGATATTTTGCTGAACATATCGAAAGAACGGCGTTTTTACCGTAATGATATTTTGCAGTACATATCGAGGTAACGGCGTTTTTAACGTGTGCTATTTACAGTACGGATATTTTGCTGAACACATCGAAAGAACGGCGTTTTTACCGTAATGATATTTCGCAGTACATATCGAGGTAACGGCATTTTTACGTGTGTTATTTACAGTACGGATATTTTGCTGCACATATCGAGGGAACGTCGTTTTTAACGTGTGTTATTTACAGTACGGATATTTTGCTGTACATATTGAGTGAACGGCGTTTTTAACGTGTGTTATTTACAGTACGGTTATTTTGCTGTACATATCGAGAGAACGGCGTTTTTAAGTTGTGTTATTTACAGTACGGATATTTTGCTGTACATATCGAGGGACCGGCGTTTTTAACGTGTCTCATTTACAGTACGGATGTTTTGCTGTACATATCGAGGGAACGGCGTTTTTAACGTGTGTTATTTACAGTACGGATATTTTGCTGTACATATCGAGGGAACGGCGTTTTTAACGTGTGTTATTAACAGTACGGATATTTTGCTGTACATATCGAAGGAACGGCGTTTTTAACGTGTGTTATTTACAGTACGGATGTTTTGCTGTACAAATCGAGGGAACGGCGTTTTTAACGTGTGTTATTTACAGTACGGATATTTTGATGTACATATCGAGGGAACGGCGTTTTTCACGTGTGTTATTTACAGTACGAATATTTTGCTGTACAAATCGAGGGAACGGCGTTTTTAACGTGTGTTATTTACAGTACGGATATTTTGCTGTATCAAGGGAACGGCATTTTTAATGTGTGTTATTTACAGTTCGGATATTTTGCTGTACATATCGAAGGAACGGCGTTTTTAATGTGTGTTATTTACAGTTCGGATATTTTGCTGTACATATCGAAGGAACGGCGTTTTTAATGTGTGTTATTTACAGTTCGGATATTTTGCTGTACATATCGAAGGAACGGCGTTTTTAACGTATGTTATTTACAGTTCGGATATTTTGCTGTACATGTCGAGGGAACGACGTTTTTAAATTGTGCTATTTACAGTACGGATATTATGCAGTATATTTCGAGAGAACGACGTTTTTAAAGTGTGTTATTTACAGTAAGGATATTTTGCTGTACATGTCGAGGGAACGACGTTTTTAAATTGTGCTATTTACAGTAAGGATATTATGCAGTATATTTCGAGAGAATGACGTTTTTAACGTGTGTTATTTACAGTACGGATATTTTGCTGTACATATCGAGAGAACGGCGTTTTTAAAGTGTGTTATTTACAGTACGGATATTTTGCTGTACATATCGAGAGAACGGCGTTTTAAACGTGTGTTATTTACAGTACGGATATTTCGGTGTACATATCGAGGGAACGGTGTTTTTAAGGTGTGTTATTTACAGAACGGATATTTTGCTGTACATATCGAGGGAACGGCGTTTTTAACGTGTGTTATTTACAGTAGGGATATGTTGCTGTATCAAGGGAACGGCATTTTTAACGTGTGTTATTTACAGTATGGATATTATTCTGTATCAAGGGAACGGCATTTTTAATGTGTGATATTCACAGTACGGATGTTTTGGTATACATATCGAGGGAACGGCGTTTTTAATGCGTGTTATATACAGTACGGATATTTAGCTGTACATATCGAGGGAACGGCGTTTTTAACGTGTGTTATTTACAGTATGGATATTTTTCTGTACATATCGAGGGAACGGCGTTATTAACGTGTGTTATTTACAGTACGGATATTTTGCTGTACATATCGAGGGAACGGCGTTTTTAACGTGTGTTATTTACAGTACGTATATTTTGCTGTACATGTCAATGGAACGGCGTTTTTAACTTGTGTTATCAACAGTACGGATATTTAGCTGTACATAATATCGACGGAACGGCGTTTTAATGCGTGTTATTTACAGTACGGATACTTTGCATTACATATCGAGGGAACGGCGTTTTTAACGTGTGTTATTTACAGTACGGATATGTTGCATTACATATCGAGGGAACGGCGTTTTTAACGTGTGTTATTTACAGTACGGATACTTTGCTGTACATATCGAAGGAACGGCGTTTTTAACGTGTGTTATTTACAGTACGGATATTTTGCTGTACATATCGAAAGAACGGCGTTTTTAACGTGTGTTATTTACAATACGAATGTTTTAAAGTACATATCGAGGAAACGGCGTTTTTAGCGTGTGCTATTAACATTACGGATATTTTGCTGTACATATCAAGGGAACGGCGTTTTTAACGTTTGTTATTAACATTACGGATATTTTGCTGTACATATCAAGGGAACGGCGTTTTTAACGTGTGTTATTAACATTACGGATATTTTGCTGTACATATCAAGGGAACGGCGTTTTAAACGTGTGTTATTTACAGTACGGATATTTCGCTTTAAATATAGCAAACAACATTTGCCCATTTTTTTGTTAATTTATTAGCAAGCAACATTTTCCCTGTTTTTTGTTTATTTATTAGCAAGACGCATTTGCCCTGTTTTTTGTTTATTTATTAGCAAGCAACATTTGCCCTGTTTTTTGTTTATTTATTAGCAAGCAACATTTGCCCTGTTTTTTGTTTATTTATTAGCAAGCAACATTTGCCCTGTTTTTTGTTTATTTATTAGCAAGCAACATTTGCCCTGTTTTTTGTTTATTTATTAGCAAGAAGAATTTGCCCTGTTTTTTGTTTATTTATTAGCAAGCAACATTTGCCCGGTTTTTTGTTTATTTATTAGCAAGTAAGATTTGCCCTGTTTTTGTTTATTTATTAGCAAGCAACACTTGCCCTGTTTTTTGTTTATTTATTAGCAAGAAGCATTTGCCCTGTTTTTTGTTTATTTATTAGCAAGCAACAATTGCCCTGTTTTTTCTTTATTTATTAGCAAGCAACACTTGCCCTGTTTTTTGTTTATTTATTAGCAAGCAACATTTGCCCTGTTTTTTGTTTATTTATTAGCAAGCAACATTTGCCCTGTTTTTTGTTTATTTATTAGCAAGCAACACTTGCCCTGTTTTTTGTTTATTTATTAGCAAGCAACATTTGCCCTGTTTTTTGTTTATTTATTAGCAAGCAACATTTGCCCTGTTTTTTGTTTATTTATTAGCAAGAAGCATTTGCTCTGTTTTTGTTTATTTATTAGCAAGCAACATTTTCCCTGTTTTTTGTTTATTTATTAGCAAGCAACATTTGCCCTGTTTTTTGTTTATTTATTAGCAAGCAACATTTGCCCTGTTTTTTGTTTATTTATTAGCAAGCAACACTTGCCCTGTTTTTTGTTTATTTATTAGCAAGCAACATTTGCCCTGTTTTTTGTTTATTTATTAGCAAGCAACATTTGCCCTGTTTATTGTTTATTTATTAGCAAGAAGCATTTGCCCTGTTTTTGTTTATTTATTAGCAAGCAACATTTGCTCTGTTTTTTGTTTATTTTTTAGCAAGCAACATTTGCCCTGTTTTTTTGTTTATTTCTTGAAAGTCGGATTTAGTTTATTATAAATTTTTTTCTATTTTGGTTGCAGTTCGGTTAAACGGACATCTGAATCCCTTCCAATTTCGACATCATTTTAAGCGGACATACATGTATAATGTTTTTTTTCACTTGGATTATGATTTTGAAGCTGAGTGTTCTGTCATCTAGTGACAAAAACAATACCTGTCCCAAAAACTTGATACTGGAACTGTTACCATAACTACAGAAGCATGCGAGGAAATGGGGAAAAAATGTAGAAAAGAGGATATGGAAATGGACAGAAGTCAAATCGTTCCCATTGTTTAAGCCGCTAAGTAGATCTGAATTTCATACGGAGAAAAAATGCAATTGATAAAAAAGAAAGAAAAAGAAGAAAAACAACCGTGAGTCTCCCTGCATTTCCCCACTGTCCACCGAAACATGTACATCTTTTCGTCATCTATAGACAAGAAAATATATATTTTTTGTTACATTAAATGTCAAACAAAATAAATGTAATTTGTAATAGTAATGCATTTGGCTAAATGTCTATATAATATTATGACATAGAGTTCAAACATATATCTTTTATATAATGCTTTTCTATCGGTTATTTTTTTAAACACTAATAATGTAATTTAGGAGTTATTTTATTTACAAAAATTATAATGTTCCTTTTTAAATGTTAATACTTTTATTTTGAATCCTATAGATAAACGGAAATGTGTTCATATTTCGTGATTTCTTTTTCTGTCAATTTTCCATCTTTATTTCTATCCTTGAAAAAAGGAAACGTGATTTTTAAATGAAAGGCAAAGAGAAAATTGCCTGAAAGGTACGTAATGTAAGTATGGCAGATTGTGGATTCGTGTTAATCAAAGAATATTCTGTACCATTCGAAATGTGTAATAAAGCACATCAAAATTTGTGTTATTATATTCATTGCGCGACAGTTTCATAAGACCAAGTGAAGACAAAAGGAAGATCAAAGTAAGTACCTAGCATGCACCCACTGCCAATTTCCGTTTTTATAACATTTCCGGTTCCTGTCATCTTTCTTTCTTTATTATGTTGATTGATACTAATGTAAATTTGTTCCTTACCACCCGAAACCAGAAGCTGAAAATTGTTCACCTTATCAATTGACAACATTTGAGTCAAAATCGCTATTTTTTCAGCTTCGGGAAGTCGACTACGCTGTATTCATTCATCAGTTCAAACATCTTATCAACATGTTTTGTTCATGTTTGGAAAAGCTCAATTTGCCACCATATACTGCAGGATACTATGCTTGAGGGGGGGGGGATTGAAATGTGGTTTGTTCCTGTTCTGGGATTCTGACCTTATTCTGGATAACTTAATAGCCACTGAAATATGTGGCATTGTAAAATTTGAAAAAAAGAATAAAAATAAAATAAAAACAATTTACCTACCGACCTAAGCTAGTTATTTCGGTCATGTTACCTGAAATATGCATATTTTTTTACCTAATCCGACCTTGAATAGTCTGACTAAAGGTTCGGAGCAGTAAACAAAACATATCTGGGGAAACCCGGAAATCTGTTACCCACACGCTCTCGAGAAAATCGTATTTGCCTATGGGTCTTTAATGTCCAACTATTGCAAATTATATCTTTCAATCTTCTTCCACTCTCTAAATAGTTAATTTCGTGAAAGCGAACCAGTTATCCAAGAAGTGTTGGGCTGGAAACGCTGAACGTTTCCAATGCTACATACAAAAGTAAAATTTCTTTCAGACACAGAAAGTACAATATGAGTTTGAATATGTAACATGTATGTATCAAGTACACGGCAAATTTGAAACGGGTTATTCGCGTTACGGATACTTTGCAATACGTATCGAGCAAACGGCGTATGAAAGTGCATTATTTACAATGATAATGTACCTGACGGATAATTTGCAGTACGTATCCAGCGAATGGCATGTTTTGAGGGTGATTTTATACCTAATGAATACTTTGAAGAACGTATCAAGCTACAAATGTATTTAACTAATGCTATCTACAACGCGGAAAAGTTGCAGCACACATCAAGCGAACGGGATCATTAAGATTACAAATACGAAGAAAGATGACGGCGGCTTTAGTCGCGGTATTTTTAAGACGGATTTCTGCATTTCATTTAATCGGCAATACAAGTATTTAACGTGCGTTATTTACAGTACGGATATTTTGCAGTACATATCGAGGGAACGGCGTTTTTAACGTGTGTTATTTACAGTACGGATATTTTGCTGTACATATCGGGGAACGGCATTTTTAACGTGTGTTATTTACAGTACGGATATTTTGCTGTACATATCGAGGGAACGGCGTTTTTAACGTGTGTTATTTACAGTACGGGTATTTTGCTGTACATATCGAGGGAACGGCGTTTTTAACGTGTGTTATGTACAGTACGGATATTTTGCTGTACATATCAAAGGAACGGCATTTTTAAGGTGTGTTATTTACAGTACGGATATTTTGCTGTACATATCGAGAGAACGGCGTTTTTGACGTAGGTCATTTACAGTACGGATATTTTGCTGTACATATCGAGTGAATGGCGTTTTAAACGTGTGCTATTTACAGTACGGATATTTTGCTGAACATATCGAAAGAACGGCGTTTTTACCGTAATGATATTTTGCAGTACATATCGAGGTAACGGCGTTTTTAACGTGTGCTATTTACAGTACGGATATTTTGCTGAACACATCGAAAGAACGGCGTTTTTACCGTAATGATATTTCGCAGTACATATCGAGGTAACGGCATTTTTACGTGTGTTATTTACAGTACGGATATTTTGCTGCACATATCGAGGGAACGTCGTTTTTAACGTGTGTTATTTACAGTACGGATATTTTGCTGTACATATTGAGTGAACGGCGTTTTTAACGTGTGTTATTTACAGTACGGATATTTTGCTGTACATATCGAGAGAACGGCGTTTTTAAGTTGTGTTATTTACAGTACGGATATTTTGCTGTACATATCGAGGGACCGGCGTTTTTAACGTGTCTCATTTACAGTACGGATGTTTTGCTGTACATATCGAGGGAACGGCGTTTTTAACGTGTGTTATTTACAGTACGGATATTTTGCTGTACATATCGAGGGAACGGCGTTTTTAACGTGTGTTATTAACAGTACGGATATTTTGCTGTACATATCGAAGGAACGGCGTTTTTAACGTGTGTTATTTACAGTACGGATGTTTTGCTGTACAAATCGAGGGAACGGCGTTTTTAACGTGTGTTATTTACAGTACGGATATTTTGATGTACATATCGAGGGAACGGCGTTTTTAACGTGTGTTATTTACAGTACGAATATTTTGCTGTACAAATCGAGGGAACGGCGTTTTTAACGTGTGTTATTTACAGTACGGATATTTTGCTGTATCAAGGGAACGGCATTTTTAATGTGTGTTATTTACAGTTCGGATATTTTGCTGTACATATCGAAGGAACGGCGTTTTTAATGTGTGTTATTTACAGTTCGGATATTTTGCTGTACATATCGAAGGAACGGCGTTTTTAATGTGTGTTATTTACAGTTCGGATATTTTGCTGTACATATCGAAGGAACGGCGTTTTTAACGTATGTTATTTACAGTTCGGATATTTTGCTGTACATGTCGAGGGAACGGCGTTTTTAAATTGTGCTATTTACAGTACGGATATTATGCAGTATATTTCGAGAGAATGACGTTTTTAAAGTGTGTTATTTACAGTAAGGATATTTTGCTGTACATGTCGAGGGAACGACGTTTTTAAATTGTGCTATTTACAGTAAGGATATTATGCAGTATATTTCGAGAGAATGACGTTTTTAACGTGTGTTATTTACAGTACGGATATTTTGCTGTACATATCGAGAGAACGGCGTTTTTAAAGTGTGTTATTTACAGTACGGATATTTTGCTGTACATATCGAGAGAACGGCGTTTTAAACGTGTGTTATTTACAGTACGGATATGTCGGTGTACATATCGAGGGAACGGTGTTTTTAAGGTGTGTTATTTACAGAACGGATATTTTGCTGTACATATCGAGGGAACGGCGTTTTTAACGTGTGTTATTTACAGTAGGGATATGTTGCTGTATCAAGGGAACGGCATTTTTAACGTGTGTTATTTACAGTATGGATATTATTCTGTATCAAGGGAACGGCATTTTTAATGTGTGATATTCACAGTACGGATGTTTTGGTATACATATCGAGGGAACGGCGTTTTTAATGCGTGTTATATACAGTACGGATATTTAGCTGTACATATCGAGGGAACGGCGTTTTTAACGTGTGTTATTTACAGTATGGATATTTTTCTGTACATATCGAGGGAACGGCGTTATTAACGTGTGTTATTTACAGTACGGATATTTTGCTGTACATATCGAGGGAACGGCGTTTTTAACGTGTGTTATTTACAGTACGTATATTTTGCTGTACATGTCAATGGAACGGCGTTTTTAACTTGTGTTATCAACAGTACGGATATTTAGCTGTACATAATATCGACGGAACGGCGTTTTAATGCGTGTTATTTACAGTACGGATACTTTGCATTACATATCGAGGGAACGGCGTTTTTAACGTGTGTTATTTACAGTACGGATATGTTGCATTACATATCGAGGGAACGGCGTTTTTAACGTGTGTTATTTACAGTACGGATACTTTGCTGTACATATCGATGGAACGGCGTTTTTAACGTGTGTTATTTACAGTACGGATATTTTGCTGTACATATCGAAAGAACGGCGTTTTTAACGTGTGTTATTTACAATACGAATGTTTTAAAGTACATATCGAGGAAACGGCGTTTTTAGCGTGTGCTATTAACATTACGGATATTTTGCTGTACATATCAAGGGAACGGCGTTTTTAACGTTTGTTATTAACATTACGGATATTTTGCTGTACATATCAAGGGAACGGCGTTTTTAACGTGTGTTATTAACATTACGGATATTTTGCTGTACATATCAAGGGAACGGCGTTTTAAACGTGTGTTATTTACAGTACGGATATTTCGCTTTAAATATAGCAAACAACATTTGCCCATTTTTTTTGTTAATTTATTAGCAAGCAACATTTTCCCTGTTTTTTGTTTATTTATTAGCAAGACGCATTTGCCCTGTTTTTTGTTTATTTATTAGCAAGCAACATTTGCCCTGTTTTTTGTTTATTTATTAGCAAGCAACATTTGCCCTGTTTTTTGTTTATTTATTAGCAAGCAACATTTGCCCTGTTTTTTGTTTATTTATTAGCAAGCAACATTTGCCCTGTTTTTTGTTTATTTATTAGCAAGAAGAATTTGCCCTGTTTTTTGTTTATTTATTAGCAAGCAACATTTGCCCTGTTTTTTGTTTATTTATTAGCAAGTAAGATTTGCCCTGTTTTTGTTTATTTATTAGCAAGCAACACTTGCCCTGTTTTTTGTTTATTTATTAGCAAGAAGCATTTGCCCTGTTTTTTGTTTATTTATTAGCAAGCAACAATTGCCCTGTTTTTTGTTTATTTATTAGCAAGCAACACTTGCCCTGTTTTTTGTTTATTTATTAGCAAGCAACATTTGCCCTGTTTTTTGTTTATTTATTAGCAAGCAACATTTGCCCTGTTTTTTGTTTATTTATTAGCAAGCAACACTTGCCCTGTTTTTTGTTTATTTATTAGCAAGCAACATTTGCCCTGTTTTTTGTTTATTTATTAGCAAGCAACATTTGCCCTGTTTTTTGTTTATTTATTAGCAAGAAGCATTTGCTCTGTTTTTGTTTATTTATTAGCAAGCAACATTTTCCCTGTTTTTTGTTTATTTATTAGCAAGCAACATTTGCCCTGTTTTTTGTTTATTTATTAGCAAGCAACATTTGCCCTGTTTTTTGTTTATTTATTAGCAAGCAACACTTGCCCTGTTTTTTGTTTATTTATTAGCAAGCAACATTTGCCCTGTTTTTTGTTTATTTATTAGCAAGCAACATTTGCCCTGTTTATTGTTTATTTATTAGCAAGAAGCATTTGCCCTGTTTTTGTTTATTTATTAGCAAGCAACATTTGCTCTGTTTTTTGTTTATTTTTTAGCAAGCAACATTTGCCCTGTTTTTTTGTTTATTTCTTGAAAGTCGGATTTAGTTTATTATAAATTTTTTTCTATTTTGGTTGCAGTTCGGTTAAACGGACATCTGAATCCCTTCCAATTTCGACATCATTTTAAGCGGACATACATGTATAATGTTTTTTTTCACTTGGATTATGATTTTGAAGCTGAGTGTTCTGTCATCTAGTGACAAAAACAATACCTGTCCCAAAAACTTGATACTGGAACTGTTACCATAACTACAGAAGCATGCGAGGAAATGGGGAAAAAATGTAGAAAAGAGGATATGGAAATGGACAGAAGTCAAATCGTTCCCATTGTTTAAGCCGCTAAGTAGATCTGAATTTCATACGGAGAAAAAATGCAATTGATAAAAAAGAAAGAAAAAGAAGAAAAACAACCGTGAGTCTCCCTGCATTTCCCCACTGTCCACCGAAACATGTACATCTTTTCGTCATCTATAGACAAGAAAATATATATTTTTTGTTACATTAAATGTCAAACAAAATAAATGTAATTTGTAATAGTAATGCATTTGGCTAAATGTCTATATAATATTATGACATAGAGTTCAAACATATATCTTTTATATAATGCTTTTCTATCGGTTATTTTTTTAAACACTAACAATGTAATTTAGGAGTTATTTTATTTACAAAAATTATAATGTTCCTTTTTAAATGTTAATACTTTTATTTTGAATCCTATAGATAAACGGAAATGTGTTCATATTTCGTGATTTCTTTTTCTGTCAATTTTCCATCTTTATTTCTATCCTTGAAAAAAGGAAACGTGATTTTTAAATGAAAGGCAAAGAGAAAATTGCCTGAAAGGTACGTAATGTAAGTATGGCAGATTGTGGATTCGTGTTAATCAAAGAATATTCTGTACCATTCGAAATGTGTAATAAAGCACATCAAAATTTGTGTTATTATATTCATTGCGCGACAGTTTCATAAGACCAAGTGAAGACAAAAGGAAGATCAAAGTAAGTACCTAGCATGCACCCACTGCCAATTTCCGTTTTTATAACATTTCCGGTTCCTGTCATCTTTCTTTCTTTATTATGTTGATTGATACTAATGTAAATTTGTTCCTTACCACCCGAAACCAGAAGCTGAAAATTGTTCACCTTATCAATTGACAACATTTGAGTCAAAATCGCTATTTTTTCAGCTTCGGGAAGTCGACTACGCTGTATTCATTCATCAGTTCAAACATCTTATCAACATGTTTTGTTCATGTTTGGAAAAGCTCAATTTGCCACCATATACTGCAGGATACTATGCTTGAGGGGGGGGGGGGATTGAAATGTGGTTTGTTCCTGTTCTGGGATTCTGACCTTATTCTGGATAACTTAATAGCCACTGAAATATGTGGCATTGTAAAATTTGAAAAAAAGAATAAAAATAAAATAAAAACAATTTACCTACCGACCTAAGCTAGTTATTTCGGTCATGTTACCTGAAATATGCATATTTTTTTACCTAATCCGACCTTGAACAGTCTGACTAAAGGTTCGGAGCAGTAAACAAAACATATCTGGGGAAACCCGGAAATCTGTTACCCACACGCTCTCGAGAAAATCGTATTTGCCTATGGGTCTTTAATGTCCAACTATTGCAAATTATATCTTTCAATCTTCTTCCACTCTCTAAATAGTTAATTTCGTGAAAGCGAACCAGTTATCCAAGAAGTGTTGGGCTGGAAACGCTGAACGTTTCCAATGCTACATACAAAAGTAAAATTTCTTTCAGACACAGAAAGTACAATATGAGTTTGAATATGTAACATGTATGTATCAAGTACACGGCAAATTTGAAACGGGTTATTCGCGTTACGGATACTTTGCAATACGTATCGAGCAAACGGCGTATGAAAGTGCATTATTTACAATTATAATGTACCTGACGGATAATTTGCAGTACGTATCCAGCGAATGGCATGTTTTGAGGGTGATTTTATACCTAATGAATACTTTGAAGAACGTATCAAGCTACAAATGTATTTAACTAATGCTATCTACAACGCGGAAAAGTTGCAGCACACATCAAGCGAACGGGATCATTAAGATTACAAATACGAAGAAAGATGACGGCGGCTTTAGTCGCGGTATTTTTAAGACGGATTTCTGCATTTCATTTAATCGGCAATACAAGCATTTAACGTGCGTTATTTACAGTACGGATATTTTGCAGTACATATCGAGGGAACGGCGTTTTTAACGTGTGTTATTTACAGTACGGATATTTTGCTGTACATATCGAGGGAACGGCGTTTTTAACGTGTGTTATTTACAGTACGGATATTTTGCAGTACATATCGAGGGAACGGCGTTTTTAACGTTTGTTATTTACAGTACGGATATTTTGCTGTACATATTGAGAGAATGGTGTATTTAACATGTGCTGATTACAGTAAGGATATTTTGCAGTACATATCGAGGGAACGGCGTTTTTAACGTGTGTTATTTACAGTACGGATATTTTGCTGTACATATTGAGGGAACGGCGTTTTTAACGTGTGTTATTTACAGTACGGATGTTTTGCTGTACATATCGAGGGAACGGCGTTTTAACGTGTGTTATTTACAGTACGGATGTTTTGCTGTACATATCGAGGGAACGGCGTTTTAACGTGTGTTATTTACAGTACGGATGTTTTGCTGTACATATCGAGGGAACGGCGTTTTAACGTGTGTTATTTACAGTACGGATATTTTGCTGTACATATCGAGGGAATGGCGTTTTAACGTGTGTTATTTACAGTACGGATATTTTGCTGTACATATCGAGGGAACGGCGTTTTAACGTGTGTTATTTACAGTACGGATATTTTGCTGTACATATCGAGGGAACGGCGTTTTTACCGTGTGTTATTTACAGTACGGATATTTTGCTGTACATATCGAGGGAACGGCGTTTTTAACGTGTGTTATTTACAGTACGGATATTTTGCAGTACATATCGAGGGAACGGCGTTTTCAATGTGTGTTATTTACAGTACGGATATTTTGCTGTACATATCGAGGGAACGGCGTTTTTAACGTGTGTTATTTACAGTACTGATATTTTGCTGTACATTTCGAGGGAACGGCGTTTTTAACGTGTGTTATTTACAGTACGGATGTTTTGCTGTACATATCGAGGGAATGGCGTTTTAACGTGTGTTATTTACAGTACGGATATTTTGCTGTACATATCGAGGGAACGGCGTTTTAACGTGTGTTATTTACAGTACGGATATTTTGCTGTACATATCGAGGGAACGGCGTTTTTACCGTGTGTTATTTACAGTACGGATATTTTGCTGTACATATCGAGGGAACGGCGTTTTTAACGTGTGTTATTTACAGTACGGATATTTTGCAGTACATATCGAGGGAACGGCGTTTTCAATGTGTGTTATTTACAGTACGGATATTTTGCTGTACATATCGAGGGAACGGCGTTTTTAACGTGTGTTATTTACAGTACTGATATTTTGCTGTACATTTCGAGGGAACGGCGTTTTTAACGTGTGTTATTTACAGTACGGATGTTTTGCTGTACATGTCGAAAGAACGGCGTTTTTACCGTAAGGATATTTTGCAGTACATATCGAGGGAACGGCGTTTTTAAAGTGTGTTATTTACAGTACGGATATTGTGCTGTACATATCAAGAAAACGACGTTTTTAACGTATGTTATTTACAGAAGGGATATTTTGTTTTATATATCGAGGGAACGGCGTTTTTTACGTGTGTAATTTACAGTACGGATCGTTTACTGTACATGTCGAGAGAACGGCGTTTGTACCGTAAGGATATTTTGCAGTATATATCCAGGGAACGGCGTTTTTAACGTGTGTTATTTACAGTACAGATATTTTGCTGTACATATCGAGGGAACGGCGTTTTTAAAGTGTGTTATTTACAGTACGGATGTTTTGCTGTACATATCGAGGGAACGGCGTTTTTAACGTGTGTTATTTACAGTACGGATATTTTGCTGTACATATCGAGGGAACGGCGTTTTTAACGTGTGTTATTTACAATAGGAACATTTTGCAGTACAAATCGAGGGAACGGCGTTTTTAACGTGTGTTATTTACAGTACGGATATTTTGCTGTACATATCGAGGGAGCGGCGTTTTTAACGTGTGTTATTTACAATAGGAACATTTTGCAGTACAAATCGAGGGAACGGCGTTTTCAACGTGTGTTATTTACAATACGGATATTTTCTGTACATATCGAGGGAACGGCGTTTTTTGCTTTTGTTATTTACAGTACGGATATTTTGCTGTACATATCGGAGGAACGGCGTTTTTAACGTGTGTTATTTACACTACGGATATTTTGCTGTACATATCGAGAGAACGGCGTTTTTAACTTGTGTTGTTTACAGTACGGATATTTTGTTGTACATATCGAGGGAACGGCGTTTTTAACTTGTGTTGTTTACAGTACGGATATTTCGGTGTACATAACGAGGGAACGGCGTTTTTACGTGTGTTATTTACAGTACGGATATTTTCTGTACATATCAAGAGAATGGCGTTTTTAACTTGTGTTGTTGACAGTACGGATATTTCGGTGTACATAACGAGGGAACGGCGTTTATACGTGTGTTATTTACAGTACGGATATTTTCTGTACATATCGAGAGAACGGCGTTTTTAACTAGTGTTGTTTACAGTACGGATATTTCGGTGTATATAACGAGGGAACGGCGTTTTTACCTGTATTATTTACAGTTCGGATATTTTGCTGTATATATCGAGAGAACGGCGTTTTTAACTTGTGTTATTTACAGTACGGATATTTTGCAGTACATATCGGAGGAACGGCGTTTTTAGCGTGTGTTATTTACAGTACAGATATTTTGCTGTACATATCGAGGGAACGGCGTTTTAAGCGTGTGTTATTTACAGTACGGATATTTTGCTGTACAAATCGAGAGAACGGCGTTTTTAAGGTTTGTTATTTACAGTACGGATATTTTGCTGTACAAATCGAGAGAACGGCGTTTTTAACGTTTGTTATTTACAGTACGGATATTTTGCTGTACAAATCGAGAGAACGGCGTTTTTGACGTTTTGTTATTTACAGTACGGATATTTTGCTGTACAAATCGAGAGAACGGCGTTTTTAATGTGTGTTATTTACAGTACGGATATTTTGCTGTACATCTCGAGAGAACGGCGTTTTTAACGTGTGTCATATACAGTACAGATGTTTTGCTGTATATATCGAGAGAACGGCGTTTTTAACGTGTGTCATATACAGTACAGATGTTTTGCTGTACATATCGAGAGAACGGCGTTTTTAACGTTTCTTATATACAGTACGGTTATTTGCTTTACATATAGAGGGAACGGCGTTTTTAACTTATGTTATTTACTGTACGGATATTTTGCTGTACATATCAAGGGAACGGCGTTTTAACGTTTCTTATATACAGTACGGTTATTTGCTTTACATATAGAGGGAACGGCGTTTTTAACTTATGTTATTTTCTGTACGGATGTTTTGCTCTACAAAGCAAGGGAACGGTGTTTTTAATGTTTGTTATTTGCAGTACGGATATTTTGCAGTACATATCGAGAGAACGGCGTTTTTAACGTGTGTTTTTTACAGTACGGATATTTTGCTGTACATATCGAGGGAACGGCGTTTTTAACGTGTGTTATTTACAGTAAGGATATTTTGCAGTACATATCGAGGGAACGGCGTTTTTAACGTGTGTTATTTACAGTACGGATATTTTGCTGTACATATCGAGGGAACGGCGTTTTTAACGTGTGTTATTTACAGTACGGATATTGCAGTACATATCGAGAGAACGGCGTTTTTAAGGTGTGTTATTTACAGTACGGATATTTTGCAGTACATATCGAGGGAACGGCGTTTTTAACGTGTGTTATTTACTGTACGGATGTTTTGCTCTACAAAGCAAGGGAACGGTGTTTTTAATGTTTGTTATTTGCAGTACGGATATTTTGCAGTACATATCGAGAGAACGGCGTTTTTAACATGTGTTATTAACAGTACGGATATTTTGCAGTACATATCGAGGGAACGGCGTTTTTAACGTGTGTTATTTACAGTACGGATATTTTGCTGTACATATAGAGAGAACGGCGTTTTTAACGTGTGTTATTTACAGTACGGATATTTTGCAGTACCTATCGAGGGAACGGCGTTTTTAACGTGTGTTATTTACAGTACGGATATTTTCAGTACATAACGAGGGAACGGCGTTTTTAAGGTGTGTTATTTACAGAACGGATATTTTGCTGTACATATCGAGGGAACGGCGTTTTTAACGTGTGTTATTTACAGTACGGATATTTTGCTTTACCTATCGAGGGAACGGCGTTTTTACCGTGTGTTATTTACAGTACGGATATTTTGCTGTACATATAAGGATTGTACCTCATTTTGACTGCGTATACGGTAGTACATTGTATGCCCGCAGTTGGCAACGAACATATTCTATGGTGCGCGTTAGCGCTCCATAGTGAATATGTTCGTTGCCAACTGCGGGCATACTACCGTATACGCAGTCAAAATGAGGTACAATCCTTATATTGACATCATTATTAATTTTCAAGTGCTAAACAAAGAAAATAGCATTCGAAGCGGGTTGCTAAAATGGTAACTACGATGGCCTTGTTTGCTAAGTTAATATAGTCCCATTGGATTTCATAAATATATTGGTAGATGTAGAATATACACTGTGAACAACACTATTTTTCTTCATAACATCATATGTAAATTTGGTATTAAATAATATTTCTAGCAAGTCAAATTTATTTCTTTGTTTATAACGGTCGTTATGTACACGCATTGACACAGTGATCTGGTTGGGACGCGGTGCGACGTCAGACGTCATAACTGCAGGGCGCCGCCATGTTTGCGTTACCGTCAAATAATTTCGAATGCGCATCATTTGGAATCAAAAGTTTGCTAGAAACTATTTATTGTTTAACCAAAAGAAATTGATTCCATATATGTTCCATGTTTCAAAATCTTGTAGAACCAAACAATGGCCGACAGCGAATACTTATTTTTCTGAAGCGTGAACGACGCCATATTTGAACAAATATCAATCCGCCGAGCCTTTTTTCACTGCGTATACGGTAATATATTCGCAGTCAGAGTTTACTAAGCACAAGAAGGGAGAGGTGTAAATATATCGACGGAACGGCGTTTTTAACGTGTGTTATTTACAGTACAGATATTTTGCTGTACATATCGAGGGAACGGCGTTTTTAGCGTGTGTTATTTACAGTACGGATATTTTGCCGTACATATCGAGGGAACGTCGTTTTTAATGGTTATTTACAGTACGGATATTTTGCTATACATATCGAGGGAACGGCGTTTTTAACGTGTGTTATTTACAGTACGGATATTTGCAGTACATATCGAGGAAACGGCGTTTTTAACGTGTGTCATTTACAGTACGGATGTTTTCAGTACATAACGAGGGAACGGCGCTTTTAACGTGTGTTATTTACAGTAAGGATATTTTCTGTACATATCGAGGGAACGGCGTTTTTAACGTGTGTTAATTACAGTACGGATATTTTGCAGCACGTATCGAGGGAACTGCGTTTTTAACGTGTGTTATTTACAGTACGGATATTTTGCAGTACATATCGAGGGAACGGCGTTTTTAAGGTGTGATATTTACAGTACGGATATTTTGCGGTACATTTCGAGGGAACGGCGTTTTTAACATGTGTTGTTTACAGTAAGGATATTTTGCTGTACATATCGAGGGAACGGCGTTTTTAACGTGTGTTATTTACACACGGATATTTTGCAGTACATATCGAGGGAACGGCGTTTTTAACGTGTGTTATTTACAGTACGGATATTTTGCTGTACATATCGAGGGAACGGCGTTTTTATTATTTATTTATTTTAGCGTGTGTTATTTACAGTACGGATGTTTTGCTGTACATATCGAGGGAACGGCGTTTTTAACGTGTGTTATTTACAGTACGGATATTTTGCTGTACATATCGAGGGAACGGCGTTTTTATTATTTATTTATTTATTTAAGCGTGTGTTATATACAGTACGGATGTTTTGCTGTACATATCGAGGGAGCGGCGTTTTTAACGTGTGTTTTTTACACTACGGATATTTTCAGTACATATCGAGGGAACGGCGTTTTTAAGGTGTGTTATTTACAGTACGGATATTTTGCTGTACATTTTGAGGGAACGGCATTTTTACCGTAAGGATATTTTGCAGTACTTATCGAGTGAATGGCGTTTTTAAGGTGTGTTATTTACAGAACGGATATTTTGCTGTACATATTGAGGGAACGGCATTTTTACCGTAAGGATATTTTGCAGTACATATCGAGTGAATGGCGTTTTTAACGTGTGTTATTTACAGTACGGATATTTTGCTGTACATATTGAGGGAACGGTATTTTTACCGTAAGGATATTTTGCAGTACATATCGAGTGAATGGCGTTTTTAGCGTGTGTTATTTACAGAGCGGATATTTTGCTGTACATATCGAAGGAACGGCGTTGTTAACGTGTGTTATTTACAGTACGGATATTTTGCAGTACATATCGAGGGAACGGCGTTTTTAAGGTGTGTTATTTACAGTACGGATATTTTCAGTACATATCGAGGGAACGGCGTTTTTAACGTGTGTTATTTACAGTACGGATATTTTCAGTACATATCGAGGGAACGGCGTTTTTAACGTGTGTTATTTACAGTACGGATATTTTCAGTACATATCGAGGTAACGGCGTTTTTAACGTGTGTTATTTACAGTACGGATATTTTCTGTACATATCGAGGGAATGGCGTTTTTAACGTGTGCTATTTACAGTACGGATAATTTCAGTAGATATCGAGGGAACGGCGTTTTTAACGTGTGTTATTTACAGTACGGATATTTGCAGTACATATCGAGGAAACGGCGTTTTTAACGTGTGTCATTTACAGTACGGATGTTTTCAGTACATAACGAGGGAACGGCGCTTTTAACGTGTGTTATTTACAGTAAGGATATTTTCTGTACATATCGAGGGAACGGCGTTTTTAACGTGTGTTAATTACAGTACGGATATTTTGCAGCACGTATCGAGGGAACTGCGTTTTTAACGTGTGTTATTTACAGTACGGATATTTTGCAGTACATATCGAGGGAACGGCGTTTTTAAGGTGTGATATTTACAGTACGGATATTTTGCGGTACATTTCGAGGGAACGGCGTTTTTAACATGTGTTATTTACAGTAAGGATATTTTGCTGTACATATCGAGGGAACGGCGTTTTTAACGTGTGTTATTTACACACGGATATTTTGCAGTACATATCGAGGGAACGGCGTTTTTAACGTGTGTTATTTACAGTACGGATATTTTGCTGTACATATCGAGGGAACGGCGTTTTTATTATTTATTTATTTTAGCGTGTGTTATTTACAGTACGGATGTTTTGCTGTACATATCGAGGGAACGGCGTTTTTAACGTGTGTTATTTACAGTACGGATATTTTGCTGTACATATCGAGGGAACGGCGTTTTTATTATTTATTTATTTATTTAAGCGTGTGTTATATACAGTACGGATGTTTTGCTGTACATATCGAGGGAGCGGCGTTTTTAACGTGTGTTTTTTACACTACGGATATTTTCAGTACATATCGAGGGAACGGCGTTTTTAAGGTGTGTTATTTACAGTACGGATATTTTGCTGTACATTTTGAGGGAACGGCATTTTTACCGTAAGGATATTTTGCAGTACTTATCGAGTGAATGGCGTTTTTAAGGTGTGTTATTTACAGAACGGATATTTTGCTGTACATATTGAGGGAACGGCATTTTTACCGTAAGGATATTTTGCAGTACATATCGAGTGAATGGCGTTTTTAACGTGTGTTATTTACAGTACGGATATTTTGCTGTACATATTGAGGGAACGGTATTTTTACCGTAAGGATATTTTGCAGTACATATCGAGTGAATGGCGTTTTTAGCGTGTGTTATTTACAGAGCGGATATTTTGCTGTACATATCGAAGGAACGGCGTTGTTAACGTGTGTTATTTACAGTACGGATATTTTGCAGTACATATCGAGGGAACGGCGTTTTTAAGGTGTGTTATTTACAGTACGGATATTTTCAGTACATATCGAGGGAACGGCGTTTTTAACGTGTGTTATTTACAGTACGGATATTTTCAGTACATATCGAGGGAACGGCGTTTTTAACGTGTGTTATTTACAGTACGGATATTTTCAGTACATATCGAGGTAACGGCGTTTTTAACGTGTGTTATTTACAGTACGGATATTTTCTGTACATATCGAGGGAATGGCGTTTTTAACGTGTGCTATTTACAGTACGGATAATTTCAGTAGAAATCGAGGGAACGGCGTTTTTAACGTGTGTTATTTACAGTACGGATATTTTCAGTACATAACGAGGGATCGGCGTTTTTAACGTGTGTTATTTACAGTACGGATATTTTCAGTACATAACGAGGGAACGGCGTTTTTAACGTGTGTTATTTACAGTACAGATATATCCAGTAAATAACGCGGGAACGGCGTTTTTAACGTGTGTTATTTACAGTACAGATATTTTCAGTACATAACGAGGGAACGGCGTTTTTAACGTGTGTTATTTACAGTACGGATATTTTGCTGTACATAACGAGGGAACGGCGTTTTTAAGGTGTGTTATTTACAGAACGGATATTTTGCTGTACATATTGAGGGAACGGCATTTTTACCGTAAGGATATTTTGCAGTACATATCGAGTGAATGGCGTTTTTAACGTGTGTTATTTACAGTACGGATATTTTGCTGTACATATTGAGGGAACGGTATTTTTACCGTAAGGATATTTTGCAGTACATATCGAGTGAATGGCGTTTTTAGCGTGTGTTATTTACAGAGCGGATATTTTGCTGTACATATCGAAGGAACGGCGTTGTTAACGTGTGTTATTTACAGTACAGATATTTTGCAGTACATATCGAGGGAACGGCGTTTTTAAGGTGTGTTATTTACAGTACGGATATTTTCAGTACATATCGAGGGAACGGCGTTTTTAACGTGTGTTATTTACAGTACGGATATTTTCAGTACATATCGAGGGAACGGCGTTTTTAACGTGTGTTATTTACAGTACGGATATTTTCAGTACATATCGAGGTAACGGCGTTTTTAACGTGTGTTATTTACAGTACGGATATTTTCTGTACATATCGAGGGAATGGCGTTTTTAACGTGTGCTATTTACAGTACGGATAATTTCAGTAGATATCGAGGGAACGGCGTTTTTAACGTGTGTTATTTACAGTACGGATATTTTCAGTACATAACGAGGGATCGGCGTTTTTAACGTGTGTTATTTACAGTACGGATATTTTCAGTACATAACGAGGGAACGGCGTTTTTAACGTGTGTTATTTACAGTACAGATATATCCAGTAAATAACGCGGGAACGGCGTTTTTAACGTGTGTTATTTACAGTACAGATATTTTCAGTACATAACGAGGGAACGGCGTTTTTAACGTGTGTTATTTACAGTACGGATATTTTGCTGTACATAACGAGGGAACGGCGTTTTTAACGTGTGTTATTTACAGTACGGATATTTTCAGTACATATCGAGGGAACGGCGTTTTTAACGTGTGTTATTTACAGTACAGATATTTTCAGTACATAACGAGGGAACCGCGTTTTTAACGTGTGTTATTTACAGTACGGATATTTTCAGTACATATCGAGGGAATGGCGTTTTTAACGTGTGTTATTTACAGTACAGATATTTTCAGTACATAACGAGGGAACGGCGTTTTTAACGTGTGTTATTTACAGTACAGATATTTTCAGTACATATCGAGGGAACGGCGTTTTTAACGTGTGTTATTTACAGTACAGATATTTTCAGTACATATCGAGGGAACGGCGTTTTTAACGTGTGTTATTTACAGTACGGATATTTTGCTGTACATAACGAGGGAACGGCGTTTTTAACGTGTGTTATTTACAGTACGGATATTTTGCTGTACATATC
Source organism: Mimachlamys varia (assembly GCA_947623455.1). Classification (NCBI taxonomy): domain Eukaryota; kingdom Metazoa; phylum Mollusca; class Bivalvia; order Pectinida; family Pectinidae; genus Mimachlamys; species Mimachlamys varia. Next base: position 50,603,669 of record OX392527.1, read on the forward strand.
GAGGGAACGGCGTTTTTAACGTGTGTTATTTACAGTACGGATATTTTCTGTACATATCGAGGGAACGGCGTTTTTAACGTGTGTTATTTACAGTACGGATATTTTCAGTACATATCGAGGGAACGGCGTTTTTAAGGTGTGTTATTTACAGTACGGATGTTTTCAGTACATAACGAGGGAACGGCGTTTTTAACGTGTGTTATTTACAGTAAGGATATTTTCTGTACATATCGAGGGAACGGCGTTTTTAACGTGTGTTATTTACAGTACGGATATTTTCAGTACATATCGAGGGAACGGCGTTTTTAACGTGTGTTATTGACAGTACAGATATTTTCAGTACATAACGAGGGAACGGCGTTTTTAACGGGTGTTATTTACAGTACAGATATTTTCAGTACATAACGAGGGAACGGCGTTTTTAACGTGTGTTATTTACAGTACAGATATTATCAGTACATAACGAGGGAACGGCGTTTTTAACGTGTGTTATTTACAGTACGGATATTTTGCTGTACATATCGAGGGAACGGCGTTTTTAACGTGTGTTATTTACAGTACGGATATTTTCTGTACATATCGAGGGAACGGCGTTTTTAACGTGTGTTATTTACAGTACGGATATTTTGCTGTACATATCGAGGGAACGGCGTTTTTAAGGTGTGTTATTTACAGTACGGATATTTTCAGTACATAACGAGGGAACGGCGTTTTTAACGTGTGTTATTTACAGTACAAAGATTTTGCTGTATATATCGAGGGAACGGTGTTTTGAACGTGTGTTATTTACAGTACAGATATTTTGCAGTACATTTCGAGGAGACGGCGTTTTCAAAGTGTGTTATTTACAGTACGGATATTTTGCTGTATATATCGAGGGAACGGCGTTTTTAACGTGTGTTATTTACAATACGGATATTTTGCTTTACACATTGAGGGAACGGCGTTTTTTAATTGTTATTTACAGTACGGATATTTTGCTATACATATCGAGAAAACGGCGTTTTTTAATTGTGTTATTTACAGTACGGATATTTTGCTGTACATATCGAGGGAACGGCGTTTTTAACGTGCGTTATTTACAGTACGGATATTTTGCAGTACATTTCGAGGAGACGGCGTTTTCAAAGTGTGTTATTTACAGTACGGATATTTTGCTGTATATATCGAGGGAACGGCGTTTTTAACGTGTGTTATTTACAATACGGATATTTTGCTTTACACATTGAGGGAACGGCGTTTTTTAATTGTTATTTACAGTACGGATATTTTGCTATACATATCGAGAAAACGGCGTTTTTTAATTGTGTTATTTACAGTACGGATATTTTGCTGTACATATCGAGGGAACGGCGTTTTTAACGTGCGTTATTTACAGTACGGATATTTTGCTGTACATATCGAGGGAACGGCGTTTTTACAGTACGAATATTTTACAGTGCATATCGAGAGAACGGCGTTTTTAGCATGTGTACGTACAGTACGGATATTTTGCAGTAGATATCGAGGGAACGGCGTTTTTAACGTGTGATATTTACAGTTCGGATATTTTGCTACACATATTGAGTGAACGGCTTTTTCAAAGCTTGTTCTTTACAGTACGGATATTTTGCAGTACATATCGAAAGAACGGCGTTTTTAAATTGTGTTATTTACAGTACGAATATTTTGCTGTACATATCGAGGGAACGGCGTTTTTAACGTGTGTTATTTACAGTACAGATATTTTGCAGTACATTTTGAGGGAACGGCGTTTTCAAAGTGTGTTATTTACAATACGGATATTTTGCAGTACATATCGGGGGATCGGCATTTTTAACGTGTGCTATTTACAGTACTGATATTTTGCTGTACATATCGAGGGAACGGCGTTTTCAAAGTGTGTTATTTACAATACGGATATTTTGCAGTACATATCGAGGGATCGGCGTTTTTAACGTGTGCTATTTACAGTACTGATATTTTGCTGTACATATCGAAGGAACGGCGTTTTTAACGTGTGTTATTGACAGTACAGATATTTTGCAGTACATATCGAGAGAACGGCGTTTTTAACGTGTGTTATTTACAGTACGGATATTTTGCTGTACATATCGAAGGAACGGCGTTTTTACCGTGTGTTATTTACAGTACGGATATTTTGCTGTACATATCGAGGGAACGGCGTTTTTACCGTACGGATATTTTGCAGTACATATCGAGGGAATGGCGTTTTTAACGTGTGTTATTTACAGTACGGATATTTTGCTGTACATATCGAGGGAACGGCGTTTTTACCGTAAGGATATTTTGCAGTACATATCGAGGGAATGGTGTTTTTAACGTGTGCTATTCACAGTACAGATATTTTGCAGTACATTTCGAGGAGACGGCGTTCTCAAAGTGTGTTATTTACAGTACGGATATTTTGCTGTATATATCGAGGGAACGGCGTTTTTAACGTGTGTTATTTACAGTACAAAGATTTTGCTGTACATATCGAGGGAATGGTGTTTTGAACGTGTGTTATTTACAGTACAGATATTTTGCAGTACATTTCGAGGAGACGGCGTTCTCAAAGTGTGTTATTTACAGTACGGATATTTTGCTGTATATATCGAGGGAACGGCGTTTTTAACGTGTGTTATTTACAATACGGATATTTTGCTTTACACATTGAGGGAACGGCGTTTTTTAATTGTTATTTACAGTACGGATATTTTGCTATACATATCGAGAAAACGGCGTTTTTTAATTGTGTTATTTACAGTACGGATATTTTGCTGTACATATCGAGGGAACGGCGTTTTTAACGTGCGTTATTTACAGTACGGATATTTTGCTGTACATATCGAGGGAACGGCGTTTTTACAGTACGAATATTTTACAGTGCATATCGAGAGAACGGCGTTTTTAGCATGTGTACGTACAGTACGGATATTTTGCAGTAGATATCGAGGGAACGGCGTTTTTAACGAGTGTTATTTACAGTACGGATATTTTGCTGTACATATCGAAGGAACGGCGTTTTTACCGTGTGTTATTTACAGTACGGATATTTTGCTGTACATATCGAGGGAACGGCGTTTTTACCGTACGGATATTTTGCAGTACATATCGAGGGAATGGCGTTTTAACGTGTGTTTTCTACAGTACGGATATTTTGCTGTACATATCGAGGGAACGGCATTTTTAACGTGTGTTATATACACTACGGATATTAAAGCATTGAACTATGTTATTTACAGTACGGATATTTTGCTGTACATATCGAAGGAACGTCGTTTTTAACGTGTGTTATTAACAGTACGGATATTTTGCTGTACATATTGAGGGAACAGCATTTTTACCGTAAGGATATTTTGCAGTACATATCGAGTGAATGGCGTTTTTAAGGTGTGTTATTTACAGAACGGATATTTTGCTGTACATATCGAGGGAACGGCGTTTTTAACGTGTGATATTTACAGTACGGATATTTTGCAGTACATGTCGAGCGAACGGCGTTTTTACCGTAAGGATATTTTGCAGTACATATCGAGTGAATGGCGTTTATAAGGTGTGTTATTTACAGTACGGATATTTTGCTGTACATATCGGGGGAACGGCTTTTTAAGGTGTGATATTTACAGTACGGATATTTTGCTGTACATATCGAGGGAACGGCGTTTTTATTATTTATTTATTTTAGCGTGTGTTATATACAGTACGGATGTTTTGCTGTACATGTCGAGGGAACGGCGTTTTTAACGTGTGTTATTTACAATACGGATATTTTGCTGTACATATCGGGGGAACGGCGTTTTTAAGGTGTGATATTTACAGTACGGATATTTTGCAGTACATATCGAGGGGACGTCGTTTTTAACGTGTGTTATTTACAGTACGGATATTTTGCAGTACATATCGAGGGAACGGCGTTTTTAACGTGTGTTATTTACAGTACGGATATTTTGCAGTACATGTCGAGGGAATGGCGTTTTTAACGTGTGTTATTTACAGTACGGATATTTTGCAGTACATATCGAGGAAACGGCGTTTTTAACGTGTGGTATTTTCAGTATGGATGTTTTGCTGTACATATCGAGGGAACGGCGTTTTTATTATTTAATTATTTTAGCGTGTGTTATATACAGTACGGATGTTTTGCTGTACATATCGAGGGAACGGCGTTTTTATTATTTATTTATTTTAGCGTGTGTTATATACAGTACGGATGTTTTGCTGTACATATCGAGGGAACGGCGTTTTTATTATTTATTTATTTAAGCGTGTGTTATATACAGTACGGATGTTTTGCAGTACATATCGAGTGAATGGCGGTTTTAAGGTGTGCTATTTACAGAACGGATATTTTGCTGTACATATCGAAAGAACGGCGTTTTTAACGTGTGTTATTTACAGTACAGATATTTTGCAGTACATATCGAGTGAATGGCGTTTTTAAAGTGTATTATTTACAGTACGGATATTTTGCTGTACATATCGAGGGAACGGCGTTTTTAAGGTGTGTTATTTACAGTACGGATATTTTGCTGTACATATCGGGGGAACGGCGTTTTTAACGTGTGTTATTTACAGTACGGATGTTTTGCTGTACATATCGAGGGAACGGCGTTTTTATTATTCATTTATTTTAGCGTGTGTTATATACAGTACGGATGTTTTGCTGTACATATCGAGGGAACGGTGTTTTTATTATTTATTTATTTTAGCGTGTGTTATATACAGTACGGATGTTTTGCTGTACATATCGAGGGAACGGCGTTTTTAACGTGTGTTTTTTACAGTTCGGATATTTTGCAGTACATATCGAAGGAACGTCGTTTTTAACGTGTGTTATTTACAGTACGAATATTTTGCTGTACATATTGAAAGAACGGCGTTTTCACCGTAAGGATATTTTGCAGTACATATCGAGTGAATGGCGTTTTTACGTGTGTTATTTACAGTACGGATAATTTTCTGCACATGTCGAGGGAACGGCGTTTTTACCGTGTGTTATTTACAGTACGGATATTTTGCTGTACATATCGAGGGAACGGCGTTTTTAACGTGTGTTATTTACAGTATGGATATTTTGCTGTACATACCGAGGGCACGGCGTTTTTATTATTTATTTATTTTAGCGTGTGTTATTTACAGTACTAATGTTTTGCTGTACATATCGAGGGAACGGCGTTTTTAACGTGTGTTTTTTACAGTTCTGATATTTTGCAGTACATATCGAGTGAACGGCATTTTTAACGTGTGTTATTTACACTACGGATATTAAAGCATTGAACTATGTTATTTACAGTACGGATATTTTGCTGTACATATCAAGGGAACGGCGTTTTTAACGTGTGTTATTTACAGTACGGATATTTTGCTGTACATATCGAGGGAACGGCGTTTTTAACGTGTGGTATTTACAGTATGGATATTTTGCTGTACATACCGAGGGCACGGCGTTTTTATTATTTATTTATTTTAGCGTGTGTTATTTACAGTACTAATGTTTTGCTGTACATATCGAGGGAACGGCGTTTTTAACGTGTGTTTTTTACAGTTCTGATATTTTGCAGTACATATCGAGGGAACGGCATTTTTAACGTGTGTTATTTACACTACGGATATTAAAGCATTGAACTATGTTATTTACAGTACGGATATTTTGCTGTACATATCGAAGGAACGTCGTTTTTAACGTGTGTTATTTACAGTACGGATATTTTGCTGTACATATTGAGGGAACGGCATTTTTACCGTAAGGATATTTTGCAGTACATATCGAGTGAATGGCGTTTTTAAGGTGTGTTATTTACAGAACGGATATTTTGCTGTACATATTGAGGGAACGGCATTTTTACCGTAAGGATATTTTGCAGTACATATCGAGTGAATGGCGTTTTTAAAGTGTGTTATTTACAGTACGGATATTTTGCTGTACATATTGAGGGAACGGCATTTTTACCGTAAGGATATTTTGCTGTACATATCGAGTGAATGGCGTTTTTAAGGTGTGTTATTTACAGAACGGATATTTTGCTGTACATATCGAAGGAACGTCGTTTTTAACGTGTGTTATTTACAGTACGGATATTTTGCAGTACATATCGAGGGAACGGCGTTTTTAAGGTGTGTTATTTACAGTACGGATATTTTCAGTACATATCGAGGGAACGGCGTTTTTAACGTGTGTTATTTACAGTACGGATATTTTGCAGTACATATCGAGGGAACGGCGTTTTTAAGGTGTGTTATTTACAGAACGGATATTTTCAGTACATAACGAGGACACGGCGTTTTTAACGTGTGTTATTTACAGTACGAATATTTTGCTGTACATATCGAGGGAACGTCGTTTTTAACGTGTGTTATTTACAGTACGGATATATTGCTGTACATATCGAGGGAACGGCGTTTTTACCGTGTGTTATTTACAGTACGGATATTTTGTTGTACATATAAGGATTGTACCTCATTTTGACTGCGTATACGGTAGTATGCCCGCAGTTGGCAACGAACATATTCACTATGGAGCGCTAACGCGCACCATAGAATATGTTCGTTGCCAACTGCGGGCATACTACCGTATAAGCAGTCAAAATGAGGTACAATCCTTATATTTACATCATTATTAATTTTCAAGTGCTAAACAAAGAAAATAGCATTCGAAGCGGGTTGCTAAGATGGTAACTACGATGGCCGTGGTTGCTAAGATAATATAGTCCCATTGGATTTCATAAATATATTGGTAGATGTAGAATATACACTGTGAACAACACTATTTTTCTTCATAACATCATATGTAAATTTGGTATTAAATGATATTTCTAGCAAGTCAAATTTATTTCTTTATTTATAACGGTCGTTATGTACACGCATTGACACAGTGATCTGGTTGTGACGCGGTGCGACGTCAGACGTCACAACTGCAGGGCGCCGCCATGTTTGCGCTACCGTCAAATAATTTCGAATGCGCATCATTTGGGATTAAAAGTTTGCTAGAAACTATTTATTGTTTAACCAAAAGAAATTGATTCCATACATGTTCCATGTTTCAAAATCTTGTAGGAACCAAACAATGGCCGACAGCGAATACATGTACTTATTTTTCTGAAGCGTGAACGACGCCATATTTGAACAAATATCAATCCGCCGAGCCTTTTTTCACTGCGTATACGGTAGTATATTCGCAATCAGAGTTTACTAAGCACAAGAAGGGAGAGGTGTAAATATATCGAGGGAACGGCGTTTTTAACGTGTGTTATTTACAGTACGGGTATTTTGCAGTATATATCGAGGGAACGGCGTTTTTAACGTGTGTTATTTACAGTACGGATATTTTGCAGTACATATCGAGGGAACGGCGTTTTTAACGTGTGTTATTTACAGTACGGATATTTTGCTGTACATATCGAGGGAACGTCGTTTTTAACGTGTGTTATATACAGTACGGATATTTTGCAGTACATATCGAGGAAACGTCGTTTTTAACGTGTGTTATTTACAGTACGGAAATTTTGCTGTACATATCGAGGGAACGGACTTTTTATTATTTATTTATTTTAGCGTGTGTTATTTACAGTACAGATGTTTTACTGTACATATCGAGGGAACGGCGTTTTTATTATTTATTTATTTTAGCGTGTGTTATATACAGTACGGATGTTTTGCTGTACATATCGAGGGAACGGCGTTTTTATTATTTATTTATTTTAGCGTATGTTATATACAGTACGGATGTTTTGCTGTACATATTGAGGGAACGGCATTTTTACCGTAAGGATATTTTGCAGTACATATCGAGTGAATGGCGTTTTTAACGTGTGTTATTTACAGAACGGATATTTTGCTGTACATATTGAGGGAACGGCATTTTTACCGTAAGGATATTTTGCAGTACATATGGAGTGAATGGCGTTTTTAAGGTGTGTTATTTACAGAACGGATATTTTGATTTACATATCGAGGGAACGTCGTTTTTTACGTGTGTTATTTACAGTACGGATATTTTGCTGTACATATCGAGGGAACGGCGTTTTTAAGGTGTGTTATTTACAGTACGGATATTTTGCAGTACATATCGAGGGAACGGCGTTTTTAAGGTGTGTTATTTACAGAACGGATATTTTCAGTACATAACGAGGACACGGCGTTTTTAACGTGTGTTATTTACAGTACGAATATTTTGCTGTACATATCGAGGGAACGTCGTTTTTAACGTGTGTTATTTACAGTACGGATATATTGCTGTACATATCGAGGGAACGGCGTTTTTACCGTGTGTTATTTACAGTACGGATATTTTGTTGTACATATAAGGATTGTACCTCATTTTGACTGCGTATACGGTAGTATGCCCGCAGTTGGCAACGAACATATTCACTATGGAGCGCTAACGCGCACCATAGAATATGTTCGTTGCCAACTGCGGGCATACTACCGTATAAGCAGTCAAAATGAGGTACAATCCTTATATTTACATCATTATTAATTTTCAAGTGCTAAACAAAGAAAATAGCATTCGAAGCGGGTTGCTAAGATGGTAACTACGATGGCCGTGGTTGCTAAGATAATATAGTCCCATTGGATTTCATAAATATATTGGTAGATGTAGAATATACACTGTGAACAACACTATTTTTCTTCATAACATCATATGTAAATTTGGTATTAAATGATATTTCTAGCAAGTCAAATTTATTTCTTTATTTATAACGGTCGTTATGTACACGCATTGACACAGTGATCTGGTTGTGACGCGGTGCGACGTCAGACGTCACAACTGCAGGGCGCCGCCATGTTTGCGCTACCGTCAAATAATTTCGAATGCGCATCATTTGGGATCAAAAGTTTGCTAGAAACTATTTATTGTTTAACCAAAAGAAATTGATTCCATACATGTTCCATGTTTCAAAATCTTGTAGGAACCAAACAATGGCCGACAGCGAATACATGTACTTATTTTTCTGAAGCGTGAACGACGCCATATTTGAACAAATATCAATCCGCCGAGCCTTTTTTCACTGCGTATACGGTAGTATATTCGCAATCAGAGTTTACTGAGCACAAGAAGGGAGAGGTGTAAATATATCGAGGGAACGGCGTTTTTAACGTGTGTTATTTACAGTACGGGTATTTTGCAGTATATATCGAGGGAACGGCGTTTTTAACGTGTGTTATTTACAGTACGGATATTTTGCAGTACATATCGAGGGAACGGCGTTTTTAACGTGTGTTATTTACAGTACGGATATTTTGCTGTACATATCGAGGGAACGTCGTTTTTAACGTGTGTTATATACAGTACGGATATTTTGCAGTACATATCGAGGAAACGTCGTTTTTAACGTGTGTTATTTACAGTACGGAAATTTTGCTGTACATATCGAGGGAACGGACTTTTTATTATTTATTTATTTTAGCGTGTGTTATTTACAGTACAGATGTTTTACTGTACATATCGAGGGAACGGCGTTTTTATTATTTATTTATTTTAGCGTATGTTATATACAGTACGGATGTTTTGCTGTACATATTGAGGGAACGGCATTTTTACCGTAAGGATATTTTGCAGTACATATCGAGTGAATGGCGTTTTTAACGTGTGTTATTTACAGAACGGATATTTTGCTGTACATATTGAGGGAACGGCATTTTTACCGTAAGGATATTTTGCAGTACATATGGAGTGAATGGCGTTTTTAAGGTGTGTTATTTACAGAACGGATATTTTGATTTACATATCGAGGGAACGTCGTTTTTTACGTGTGTTATTTACAGTACGGATATTTTGCTGTACATACCGAGGGAACGGCGTTTTTAAGGTGTGTTATTTACAGTACGGATATTTTGCAGTACATATCGAGGGAACGGCGTTTTTAAGGTGTGTTATTTACAGAACGGATATTTTCAGTACATAACGAGGACACGGCGTTTTTAACGTGTGTTATTTACAGTACGAATATTTTGCTGTACATATCGAGGGAACGTCGTTTTTAACGTGTGTTATTTACAGTACGGATATATTGCTGTACATATCGAGGGAACGGCGTTTTTACCGTGTGTTATTTACAGTACGGATATTTTGTTGTACATATAAGGATTGTACCTCATTTTGACTGCGTATACGGTAGTATGCCCGCAGTTGGCAACGAACATATTCACTATGGAGCGCTAACGCGCACCATAGAATATGTTCGTTGCCAACTGCGGGCATACTACCGTATAAGCAGTCAAAATGAGGTACAATCCTTATATTTACATCATTATTAATTTTCAAGTGCTAAACAAAGAAAATAGCATTCGAAGCGGGTTGCTAAGATGGTAACTACGATGGCCGTGGTTGCTAAGATAATATAGTCCCATTGGATTTCATAAATATATTGGTAGATGTAGAATATACACTGTGAACAACACTATTTTTCTTCATAACATCATATGTAAATTTGGTATTAAATGATATTTCTAGCAAGTCAAATTTATTTCTTTATTTATAACGGTCGTTATGTACACGCATTGACACAGTGATCTGGTTGTGACGCGGTGCGACGTCAGACGTCACAACTGCAGGGCGCCGCCATGTTTGCGCTACCGTCAAATAATTTCGAATGCGCATCATTTGGGATCAAAAGTTTGCTAGAAACTATTTATTGTTTAACCAAAAGAAATTGATTCCATACATGTTCCATGTTTCAAAATCTTGTAGGAACCAAACAATGGCCGACAGCGAATACATGTACTTATTTTTCTGAAGCGTGAACGACGCCATATTTGAACAAATATCAATCCGCCGAGCCTTTTTTCACTGCGTATACGGTAGTATATTCGCAATCAGAGTTTACTAAGCACAAGAAGGGAGAGGTGTAAATATATCGAGGGAACGGCGTTTTTAACGTGTGTTATTTACAGTACGGGTATTTTGCAGTATATATCGAGGGAACGGCGTTTTTAACGTGTGTTATTTACAGTACGGATATTTTGCAGTACATATCGAGGGAACGGCGTTTTTAACGTGTGTTATTTACAGTACGGATATTTTGCTGTACATATCGAGGGAACGTCGTTTTTAACGTGTGTTATATACAGTACGGATATTTTGCAGTACATATCGAGGAAACGTCGTTTTTAACGTGTGTTATTTACAGTACGGAAATTTTGCTGTACATATCGAGGGAACGGACTTTTTATTATTTATTTATTTTAGCGTGTGTTATTTACAGTACAGATGTTTTACTGTACATATCGAGGGAACGGCGTTTTTATTATTTATTTATTTTAGCGTGTGTTATATACAGTACGGATGTTTTGCTGTACATATCGAGGGAACGGCGTTTTTATTATTTATTTATTTTAGCGTATGTTATATACAGTACGGATGTTTTGCTGTACATATTGAGGGAACGGCATTTTTACCGTAAGGATATTTTGCAGTACATATCGAGTGAATGGCGTTTTTAACGTGTGTTATTTACAGAACGGATATTTTGCTGTACATATTGAGGGAACGGCATTTTTACCGTAAGGATATTTTGCAGTACATATGGAGTGAATGGCGTTTTTAAGGTGTGTTATTTACAGAACGGATATTTTGATTTACATATCGAGGGAACGTCGTTTTTTACGTGTGTTATTTACAGTACGGATATTTTGCTGTACATATCGAGGGAACGGCGTTTTTAAGGTGTGTTATTTACAGTACGGATATTTTCAGTACATATCGAGGGAACGGCGTTTTTAACGTCGGTTATATACAGTACGGATATTTTGCAGTACATATCAAGGGAACGGCGTTTTTAACGTGGGTTATATACAGTACGGATATTTTGCTGTACATATCGAGGGAACGTCGTTTTTAACGTGTGTTATTTACAGTACGGATATTTTGCTGTACATATCGAGGGAACGGCGTTTTTATTATTTATTTATTTTAGCGTGTGTTATATACAGTACGGATGTTTTGCTGTACATATCGAGGGAACGGCGTTTTTAAGGTGTGTTATTTACAGAACGGATATTTTGCTGTACATATTGAGTGAACGGCATTTTTACCGTAAGGATATTTTGCAGTACATATCGAGTGAATGGCGTTTTAACGTGTGTTATTTACAGTACGGATATTTGCTGTACATATTGAGGGAACGGCATTTTTACCGTAAGGATATTTTGCAGTACATATCGAGTGAATGGCGTTTTTAAGGTGTGTTATTTACAGAACGGATATTTTGCTGTACATGTCGAAGGAACGGCGTTTTTAACGTGTGTAATTTACAGTACGGATATTTTGCAGTACATATCGAGGGAACGGCGTTTTTAAGGTGTGTTATTTACAGTACGGATATTTTGCAGTACATATCGGGGGAACGTCGTTTTTAACGTGTGTTATTTACAGTACGGATATTTTGCTGTACATATCGAGGGAACGGCGTTTTTAACGTGTGTTATTTACAGTATGGATATTTTCAGTACATATCGAGGGAACGGCGTTTTTAACGTGTGTTATTTACAGTATGGATATTTTGCAGTACATATCGGGGAACGTCGTTTTTAACGTGTGTTATTTACAGTACGGATATTTTGCTGTACATATCGAAGGAACGGCGTTTTTAACGTGTGTTATTTACAGTACGGATATTTTGCTGTACATATCGAGGGAACGGCTTTTTTAAGGTGTTATTTACAGTACGGAAATTTTGCTGTACATGTCGAGGGAACGGCGTTTTTATTATTTATTTTATTTTCGCGTGTGTTATTTACAGTACGGATGTTTTGCAGTACATGTACATATCGAGGGAACGGCGTTTTTAACGTGTGTTATTTACAGTATGGATATTTTCAGTACATATCGAGGGAACGGCGTTTTTAACGTGTGTTATTTACAGTATGGATATTTTGCAGTACATATCGGGGAACGTCGTTTTTAACGTGTGTTATTTACAGTACGGATATTTTGCTGTACATATCGAAGGAACGGCGTTTTTAACGTGTGTTATTTACAGTACGGATATTTTGCTGTACATATCGAGGGAACGGCTTTTTTAAGGTGTTATTTACAGTACGGAAAATTTGCTGTACATGTCGAGGGAACGGCGTTTTTATTATTTATTTTATTTTAGCGTGTGTTATTTACAGTACGGATGTTTTGCAGTACATGTACATATCGAGAGAACGGCGTTTTTATCGTGTGTTATTTACAGTACGGATGTTTTGCAGTACGTATCCAGCGAACGACCTTTTGCTAGTACGTTCTTCATATTACGGGTACTTTGCAGTACTGTACGTATCGAGCGAAATGCGTATTCTAAGAAAGTCCTTTACCTTATGGATACTTTGCAGTACGTACCAAGAGAATGGCGTGATTTTTTCACCTGATGGTCTCTATGCAGTAGGTATCCTTCTGATGACGGATGTTGAATGTAAGTATGGTACATTGTATTCACATTACAGACTCATTGCAATACGTATCAAGCTGAAGGCTGAGGAATGGTTTTGGGTGGGGGCATTTTGTCCTTATTATCAACAAATAACACATATAGGATTTTACTATAAATGCACTAACCCTAACTGTACAGACAATGATCCTTATATTAACGTACATTTACTTCACTGTATTAACAAATAAAGGTATGAAGTATACGCTATGGCCATAACAATATTGTACTTTGACTATCAATACAGAATGTAAAAGGTGACCCAGATGTAACGTTTCTCTTCCTCTTTCAGCCTCGTATGAAAGCAAAATCTAGTCTGAGAAGGTAGGACATGGTATTTTTGTAAACAGGCTGCTTTAAATCTTATCACTGAACTCAGTGCAAATATTTCTAGCTAGAAAGCCATTTGTTCTTCTGATTTGTTTACCTCTGTATATTTCAGCTAAGCCTCTGTTGTGTTACTTGTTGTGAACAAAGTGTTACACAATAGTGCAGAACCTAGCCCTTATATGGTAAGATATCATTATTTTCAAAACCTGCATTGTCAGCAGTTAGCACATTTTTTTGCATTTACTACACCGTTTGCCAAATTAATTGAAAAAAATATATATATTACTGTAACTGTGTGTTATTGCTGTGTATTTGTTGCCCCTTCTTTACCAGCCTTCTAAGAATCATGTTCCTTAAGGTATAGATAAGTAATTGTCAGGTTAATGAATGTTGACTGTCTTGTAATGACAGGTGAGGTATCTGACAATTGAAGTGTCTTATTGTCTTTCACCAGCATTTTGGTTCCCGCATTATGTAGAAAACTGGTAATTACCTTCAAGTACCAGACAAATTCTAATTATAAGTTTTGCATTTAAAAAAAAACGGTAAAACCACCAAGGTATAGGGAAAATGTACATGAAGAAAAGATTTTAAAATATAACATCCCTGCTTCTCCAACCTATGGTTTTTACATGTCGCAGTTGATTCGGTATTCCGGGGCTTGCTCTAAATATCGGGATTTTCGTGAACGATGTCAACTGCTGACAAACAAACTAACAACACAAGGATTCGAGAGATGCAGGTTGATCAGAACAATGGGCAAGTTTTATGGTCGCCATCTTTGTCTCATTGAAAAATATTCTGTCTTTTTAAGTGATATGAAGATGGACGTTTTTTATAATGCTCATTAGTGTGTTTACTTGTTCACAAGATTTTATTGATTCACTCAGACACATGGAAATGTGTAACATGAGGACATATTGACAATCAAAATACATAAGCATGACAAGATGGATAGCACAGTGTATAAAATAGAGATCACATTGTACATGCAACATGTTTCGTTCAAAATACTACTAAATTAAAGCCATCATTATTCTCAAAAACAGTGCAAAATTTTTTAGAACTTGAACGTTGCCGATATTCAGCAGTCGTACTAATTTATATGTATTTGGATGTTTTACATAGTAGTTGGCTATATACTTCGTTCTTATATTAATAATTTCTACGTTTTTGCACATAAATAGATAGTGGAATTCATCTCCAATGTACTGAGAGCATAAGCTGCACAGTCGCTCTTCCCTGGGGATATTGTACCATCGTCCTATTTCAATTGGAAACTTAATATTAGAAGTTCGTAATTTTGTTATAGGTATTCTGTTCTGATCAGATAACTTTGTTAAATAACTCTCAAATCCAAATTCTGTTTTAATTTTCAAATAAAGCTGACCTTTGGGGGATTTTTCTATATCTGTATACCATTTTTGAATAAATAAATCACGGAGGCGCTGTTTAACTTCATGCTTATAGAAACTTGCATTCATTTGAAATTCATTATCAAACACATATGTATATCCAATATCATTAAAAAATCTTTTTTGACATGATCGAACCATTTAAACATGATTTGTCCATTTCGATGTAGGTTTGCCATTAGTCGATATAAAACATTACTAAGTTTATTTTCATTTTTCAAAAGTTGGTTCCAGAAATTAAGCATTCTTAATCGAACGTTAAGTTCTAGAGAGTATCTTCCCAATTCTCCGTATATCATATAGTTCGGTTAGGACTATTAATGAAAATTGGTACCTGTGTCAGTTCAGTTTGAGCTGGAGCCTGTACAGCAGTGGGTGAAGTCACTGAAGGGCTCGCCATGTTGGTCACTGGATTACCCAAAACACACGTTTTACTTGGCGGGGTCAACGATGTTTGTCCAGTTTTACTTCTTTTTCTTTTCTTCTTTACCATTTTGATTCTAGAGGGTATCTTCCCAATTCTCCGTATATCATATAGTTCGGTGTTGTAGATCTAACCTTAAGAATTCTTTTACAAAACTTTAAATGTGTTTGTTCAAGAAGATCTAAATCTTCATAACCCCATACTTCTGCTCCATATAACAAAATAGGTTCAACCAGCGAATCGAACAGTTTAAGTTGTAGATCTACTGGTATTGCTTGATTCCGTATTTTTCTAAAAATTGAAAAAATAGATTTTTGTGCTTGTTCGATGAGCCCTCGCCTAGCCTTAACAAAATTTCCGTTATATTGGAAAGTAATGCCTAAATATGTAAAACAGTCTACGATATCTAGTTTTTGATCATTCAACTCAAAGTTATGCTGTTGTCTGCATTTTCGTTTACTAAAGATCATGACCTTGGTTTTTTTCTAATTGACCTCTAATTTCCACAACTTACAATACTGCTGGAAGTTATTCAATGACCTTTGCATTCCATCCGGAGTTTCAGAAAAAATAACGGTATCATCAGCGTACAGTAGCACAAAAATCTGTATAAAAACATTAAGTTCGTTAACTATTTTTTTCACTCAGGTTTTCAAGAGGGGCACTACCTATTGACTTCATTAACTCTTCAAGGTCGTTTAGAAATATCGAGAACAAAAATGGCGACATATTTTCCCCTTGCCTGACTCCGGCTAAACAAGGGAAGAAGTCCGAGGTTTCCGAGTGGAAGTTCACACATGACTAAATGTTGTGGTACATATTGTATATAACTTTAAAACATTTACCGTTTATTCCACTGTTATTCATTTTATGCCAAAGTCCTTTTCTCCACACGGTGTCGAATGCTTTACGGAAGTCAATAAACGTACAGTATAGTTTTTTACCAGCTGATAAATAAAGTGAAATAGCGAGTGCATTATAAAAGTATTGTCCATCGTAGAGTGTTTTTTACGGAACCCTGACTGGTTTTTAGAGATAAGATTTATTGCATCCGAGTACAAGTTAATTCTGTTATTAATAATGCTTGTAAAAAGTTTCCCGATCCAGCTAATCAAAGTAATTTCCCTGTAGTTATCGGGGTCGTCTGGACTACCTTTACTTTTATATATCGGTTTGATCACACCAATTGTCCAGTTTTCCGGTATAACACCAGTTTCAAATATAATGTTGAACAATTTACTGTACATTGATATTATTTCTGGAGGCGAGTAAATATTCATTTAGAATTTTGTCTACTCCTGGTGCTTTGCTATTTTTTAATTGGTTTATAGCAGATTTAACTTCATCTTCCAATATTACATTATTTAATATATTGTTACTCTCCTCAAAAATCGCATTGCTCCTCTCATGTAATTGTACTGTCTCGTTATCGTCACTATTGTCGTCCTGACTTTCGTTTAATGTTTTAAAGTATTGGAATAGGGTCTCTATTGGAATTTCGCCTGTTGTTTTTTTCCTTGTAGAATTTTGATAAAGTGTATTCCAAAATAGTTTAGGATTATTTTTTGAGAGGTTACGAAGTTCTTTCGCGCACTTTTCTTTGTATTTCATGTAATTTATATGAATACGTTTCCTATACTCCGTTCCTTTCTTCTTCAATAGCGTCTTGTTATAAGTTGATTTAGTACCTTTGTACGAGTTTTTGGCTCTATTAAATTCACAACGTGCTGTTTTACAGTCATTATTAAACCAAACCTTATTTGTATTTGTTTTATTTAATTGATTGGGCTTTTTAGTACTAAACATATCCTTTGCGGTATCTGTTAACACCGAACAAAAATCGTTTACTACACTGCTTATCTGGTCAATACTGACAGATTCCGATTCGGTTAATTGTAATCTATTCAGGGTATTTTTGATATCTCGGAGGCGGTCCTGGTTATTTTGAAGAAGAGCAGCAGAGAATTAACGTATTTGCTTTATCTTGGTCCCATTTAACAAACTCTCTGTCACTTACACTTTCTGTATATGAAATAGGAGTTACGTTATTATGACATTGTAAACTGCAAGTAAAATGAATAGCTTTATGTACATCCGAGAACAAAGGATTGAAATCACATATCTCAAAATCAGTAACAAGTTCTAATGATTCTGGAGACATTATTTAGTAATCTACAACGCTAACATCTTTACATGTGGGGATATCAATACCCTTGTCCTGAAAGATTCGACCATTAACAATTAATAACGAACATTTTTTACATAATTTAATTAACTTTCTACCATATTGGTTAGGGCGTGTCATGTCTTGGCTGTACCTTAAAAGATTAACATTTTGTTTAAAAGTTTTTCATATGCATACTCATTTTCATTGTTACCTTGATCCTCAATATCTAATATATCCAATACATTTTCATCCGGGACAGTGTAATCAGGTAAATCAGAGGTTCTGGCATTAAAATCACCTGTCAGGATAATATTTTGTTTTTCATTTATGAACGCTACTAGTTCGTCCTCTATTTCTTGGAAAGCATCTTCAGATGAGTATTTACTAAATGCGGGAGGTACATAAATACATCCAAATAGAATTTTTGGTTGTTTCTTAGTGACATCATAATTTATTTCTAGCCACTGTACGAATTCCGATTCCGATTTGTGAAATTTCAAAAGTTTAGATATGTTTTTCTTATAAATTACTATAATCCCTCCTGATTTACATTTGAATTTTTTTCGATTTTTGACATGGTAATCATACTCATGTGGTATATCAAATTCATCATACTCATCTGTTTTTGTTTCCACACATATTAATATATCATACTTTCTAATTAGCGTCACAAAACCCGGGTTCAAAAGTTTATTTTGGAGCCAACACATTCAGGAAGCCCACATCCAGATTATATGATAGTGTGTCCGAGTGTCTGTCTTAGTGTCGTGCGAGGTCGGGCTGTGGCACACGTGTACTGCGGTCGCGCGTGTCCCGCGAGTCCGGGCGCATGCTCTGGTCGGGTGGTCGCAGGTATGGAGACTCGTACGGCACGTCATTGATGTACAGCGTATCATACACCAATCTCGCTCTCTCGTTCCTCCGCTTGGCTTCTTTCATTTTTGGAATGAGGGCTGATCTACGGGCGGCGATTTCACTGGGATACTGCTGATATATTGATATATTTGGCTTTTCCCTCAGTTTCCTGGGTACAGCCTCAAGAACTTTTTCGCGCTCACTGTTACGAGCGAATCGTGTGATGATCCCGCGGGGTTTGTTATCTCTCCGTGGTCCTAGTCTATGTACGTTTTGGAATGTCATCGACTCTGTATCCAAATCCAGTTCATTTTGTATAAATTGTTTTAAAACTGACTCTGTGTCTTCATCTCTGTTCCCATTATCCGGAATACCATTGAATATCAGGTTGTACTTCATTGTGTGTGTTTGTAGTTTCAGAAAATCTTCTTTTAGCTGAGAATTTTCGGTTCCCAACTGTTTGTTTACATTTTCTAATAATTGTACTCGTTCTTCAATTTCGTAGTGATGGTTTTCTTGTTTGTCTATTATTGTACCGTGCCTGTTCACCTTTTCTTTGATTGATTCAATGTCGTCTTTCATTTCATGTATCGCTGATTCAAAGTTCTCTACTTTTTTATTTATTTGGTCAAGTAGATCTAATTTTGTAAGTTTTTGGCGAGACATGCCTCCATTTTTTCCTATTTTTCGTTAAGTATTTGAAAGTTGGCGAACATCATTTGCATTGCAACATTGGGTAGTACGGGGGCGGTGATTATTGGTTCGCAAACTGGGAGGGTGGAGGTATACATGTAGATTGTCCTACAGACTGTCCCTGGGGTACAAACTGTCCTTGGGGGACGGTATGCATGTGTGTACCGAGCGTCACCTGAGTACACGGAGGACCTGACGTTGATAATTGTGGGGACGTTATAGCACTATTCACTAAAGGGTTTGCAAATGGAAGCAAAGGACTATTAATGAACATTGGTACCTGCGTTAGTTCAGTTTGAGCTGGAGCCTGTACAGCAGTGGGTGAAGTCACTGAAGGGCTCGCCATGTTGGTCACTGGATTACCCAAAACACACGTTTTACTTGGCGGGGTCAACGATGTTTGTCCAGTTTTACTTCTTTTTCTTTTCTTCTGTACCATTTTGATTTCGTAACTGGGAAGTTAAAGTCCAAATATAAGTTTAAATATAAGTTTTAAGGTACAATGATTCTCGGTTCTCATATTGAGAACTTGATGTTTACTTGGATGTGAC
Organism: Mimachlamys varia; assembly: GCA_947623455.1. Classification (NCBI taxonomy): domain Eukaryota; kingdom Metazoa; phylum Mollusca; class Bivalvia; order Pectinida; family Pectinidae; genus Mimachlamys; species Mimachlamys varia. The sequence goes on from OX392527.1 coordinate 50,623,501, forward strand.
AAAGATTTACATGGCGGGTGTTGTCGATGAAGCAGAAGACGCTTACTTATCCGGAACACCTGGTCTTATTCTCTTGTTCTTTTGCAAGGGTCTCTATGTTAATCTTTCCTTTGTTCATATTTTGCCACTGGTTTAATCGATTTTGAGTTTGGATTATGATTTTGTTAACGCTTCGGTATCCCTTATTTATTTTTAAAGTGATGATTTGAATATGTATACAAGAAACTGTTGCCAAAGGAAGATAGAACATGATATTAGGTAAAGACAGACACTGATAGAATTTTACCCGGTTGGATGGGTAATTTAGTATACGTCATATCGGAATGTACTTGGATTCTAATTTCTTGTAAATCTTCTTGTTGATCTGATATAATTTTGAGTAGCATTAAAAATGTTTATGCTATGGTCATACGTTAAAGATACATCACTATATAGGAATAAGCCAACACCTGATTGGTAAGGCAAAGAAGTCAAATACCTTTGACGTGAATCATTGTCATTTATACAAAACAATAAAATAGACCTTGTGCTCAATGACAGGACATTTAGCCGTCGTTATAGCTGAAAGTGAAGTTTCATTCCATGGCGATGCTTTATTATCAGGCTCTGATTAATAACTCTTCATGATATTCAGCCTCGCATGAAAGCAAATGCTAGTCAAACAAGATAGGGACAACGGTTTTTGTCAACAGTATGATTAAACATCTTGCCACTGAACTCAGCTCTGGTATTTCCAACTGGAAACTGAATTATTCTTCTAATTTGTTTTCTTTCCTCCTAATACTTTTCTGTTGTGTTCTACACAATATCCCCAAAATATCACAGTTTGACAATATTATTAGGAAATACAGTGTAAGAAGATACTACTTTGGTTTTGAATGGATCGCGGAAGTGTAAAAAACGGAAAAATTTATTTGAGGATATAAGCATGCAAAAGTTTTATCAAAAGATCCTCAATAGTCAGAATTGCAACTTTAAACATGTATTATTACGTTCGTGCATGTAAGTAAAATGTCCTTGTTGATAACATATCAACAAGGACTTTACATTTTTAGCTCACCTGGCCCGAAGGGCCAAGTGAGCTTATGTGATGGTGCAGCGTCCGTCGTCCGTCCGTCCGTCCTGCGTCCGTCAACTTTTTCCTTTAAACGGCTTCTTTTAAAATACTGAAAGGCCCAGTGACATGAAATTTGGCTGGTAGATTTCTTGGAAGGAGCTGAACAAAGTTTGCGAAAAAAAATCACTTTGACCTAATTTCAAGGTCACAGGGGTCAAAAATGTCGAAACCTTCAAACAACTTCTTCTAAAATACCGTCAGGCATAGAGACTTCATATTTGACCAGTAGCTTCCTTAGATGAAGCCAAATAAAGTTTGCGAAAAGAAACGACCTTGACCAATATTCAAGGTCACAGTGAAGTTAAATCTATTTTAACCGTTAAATGACTTCTTCTAAAATACAAAAAGCCCTGGAAGCATGATATTTGGCTGAAAGGTTCCTTGGATGAAGCCCGACAAAGTTTGCGAAAAGAAATGACCTTGACCGTTATTCAAGGTCACAGGGGTCAAATCTGTTAAAACCTTTAAACGACTTCTTGTGAAATACCACAAGCCCTAGAAGCATGATATTTGGCTGGACGGTTCCTTGGATGAAGCCCAACAAAGTTTGCGAAAAGAAATGACCTTGACCTATATTCAAGGTCACAGGAGTCAAATCTGTTAAAACCTTTAAACGACTTCTTGTGAAATACCAAAAGCCCTAGAAGCATGATATTTGGCTGAAATGTTCCTTGGATGAAGCTTGACAAAGTTTGCGAAAAGAAATGACCTTGACCTATATTCAAGGTCACAGGGGTCAAATCTGTTAAAACCTTTAAACGACTTCTTCTGAAATACCAAAAGCCCTAGAAGCATGACATTCGGCTGAAAGGTTTCTTGGATGAAGCCTGACCAAGTTTGTTAAAAGAGATGACCTTGATCTATATTCAAGGTCACAGGGGTCAAATCTGTTAAAACCTTTAAACGACTTCTTGTGAAATACCAAAAGCCCTAGAAGCATGATATTTGACTGAAAGGTTCCTTGGATGAAGCTTGACAAAGTTTGCGAAAAGAAATGACCTTGACCTATATTCAAGGTCACAGGGGTCAAATCTGTTAAAACCTTTAAACGACTTCTTCTGAAATACCAAAAGCCCTAGAAGCATGATATTTAACTGAAAGGTTCCTTGGATGAAACCCTACGAAGTTTGCGAAAAGAAATGACCTTGACTTATATTCAAGGTCACAGGGGTCAAATCTGTTAAAACATTTAAACGACTTCTTCTGAAATACCAAAAGCCCTAGAAGAATGACATTCGGCTGAAAGGTTTCTTGGATGAAGCCTGACAATGTTTGTGAAAAGAGATGACCTTGATCTATATTCAAGGTCACAGGGGTCAAATCTGTTAAAACCTTTAAACGACTTCTTGTGAAATACCAAAAGCCCTAGAAGCATGATATTTGACTGAAAGGTTCCTTGGATGAAGCTTGACAAAGTTTGCGAAAAGAAATGACCTTGACCGTTATTCAAGGTCACAGGGGTCAAATCTGTTAAAACCTTTAAACGACTTCTTGTGAAATACCAAAAGCCCTAGAAGCTTGATATTTGGCTGAAATGTTCCTTAGAGAAGCCCGACAAAGTTTGCGAAAAGAAATGACCTTGACCTATATTCAAGGTCACAGGGGTCAAATATGTTAAAACCTTTAAACGACTTCTTCTGAAATACCAAAAGCCCTAGAAGCATGATATTTGGCTGAAAGGTTCCTTGGATAAAGCCTGACAAATTTTTTCAAAAAGAAATGACCTTGACCTATATTCAAGGTCACAGGAGTCAAATCTTTTAAAACCTTTAAACGACTTCTTGTGAAATACCAAAAGCCCTAGAAGCTTGATATTTGGCTGAAATGTTTTGTTGGAGGAAGTCCGACAAAGTTTGCGAAAAGAAATGACCTTGACCTATATTCAAGGTCACAGGGGTCAAATTTGTTAAAACCTTTAAACGACTTCTTCTGAAATACCAAAAGCCCTAGAAGCTTGATATTTGGCTGAAATGTTCCTTGGAGGAAGTCCGACAAAGTTTGCGAAAAGAAATGACCTTGACCTATATTCAAGGTCACAGGGGTCAAATCTGTTAAAACCTTTAAACGACTTCTTCTGAAATACTTAAAGCCCTAGAAGCTTGATATTTGGCTGAAATGTTTCTTGGATGAAGCCCAACAAAGTTTGCGGAAAGAAATGACCTTGACTTATATTCAAGGTCACGGGAGTCAAAGTGGTTAAAACCTTCAAATGACTTCTTATGCAATACCAAAAGCCCTAGAAGCATGATATTTGGCTGAAAGGTTCCTTGGCTGAAGCCTGACAAAGTTTGCGAAAAGAAATGACCTTGACCTATATTCAAGATCACAGGGGTCAAATCTTTTAAAACCTTTAAACGACTTCTTCTGAAATACCAAAAGCCCTGGAAGCATAATATTTGGCTGAAAGGTTCCTTGTATGAAGCTTGACAAACTTTGGGAAGGAAAATGAGCTTGACCCATATTAAAGGTCACAGTGGTCAAATCAGTGGTTAAAAGCTTTGAGCGACTTCTTCTAATAAAGCAAAATGCCTAGAGACATGATATTTGGCTGGTAGCGTCCTGGGATGAATACGAACAAAATTTGAAATGAAAATGATGTTGTCACAGGGGTAAAATATGATTAAATCTTAAGATGTTCTTCTAAATGTCTTACATTAAAAGATTTTAGCGGACTTTAGGGTTACACTATAATATAAGTCAGAGATTGATACCAGGTGAGCGATGCAGGCCCATTGGGCCTCTTGTTTTTTTTATTTACAAGGGAGTGCCTCAGTGACATATTACATAATTAAATTTAGTTCAAACAAAATTTTACGGTAAAAATAAATGCTACAAAAATAATTGTAAAATTACATTGTGACATTATTTTTGTCATTCTGATTTTGGTGTTTGACACTCCAGGTAAAAAAATCAATTTTGTTTATTTGAAAAGTGATGTTCTGCTGTCTTAACGTTAAGGTAGCATGTTGCTGATACATGATAAGATGGACTGTGTACCTGTCATGTACAGTTATGTAAAACTTCCTGCAGACGAGAGAAGCATGCATCAATTTAAATACGTTTTTGAACCACATGAAGAGTTGTGTACATAACCAGTACAAATAGGTATTGTGTGAAACTGTTGTGAAAACGGTTCTCAGCCCATATGGACTTGTATTTATGTAAGCTTCAGATTATTGTTATAATAATAATAATATACAATATTTGATATAGCGCCCTATCTAGCTAACATAAGCCACTCTAAAGCGCATTACAGTACATATATATACAATTCTTATACAATCAATACAATTAACATATACAGTTCTATCATATACGATTCTGAGGAGTTCGCAGGAGCTGCCACTACTTGTCCTATACCACTAGGCTAATATCTCCATATGTGTGTGTGTATGTATGCGTGTGTGCTGGAGATGAATTGTGTTCTGTTTGTAGTGGGACCGTGTTTCCAACGGCATCTTTTATAGTGCCACCACACTTGAATGCTACATCACAGATACTGCAACATCCACCCCAGACCATTTTATACTCCACCTGGGTTGTTGGAGTTGTGTGGGCAGGAGAAAAACACTTTCTCTGAATGTTCCATGCGTATGACGATAACGGGGATCGAACCCCGGCCGCCTGCATGGAAGGCCGGAGTGATAACCACTCGACCAATCCGCCAACAATAAATATTAATATTTTATTTATTAATATTAGATATTAATATTATTGTATAAATAAATAAGAGAATGCCGAAGCTTTAACAAAAACATAATCCAAACTCAAAATCGATTAAACCAGGGGCAAAATATGAACAAAGGAAAGATTATTTGACTAAAATTATGATCGGTTGGTTAAATGATTGCACAGATAAGGGATACAAGGTTATGCATTTATTTAACGAACAAACGAACTTCTTGAAAGTGAACATCGTTACAGTAACAAATTATGCTCATCTTGTTTCAATCATTGCAAACTTAGAGAAATAATATAAAACGTTTATCAAGATTAGTCAGAATAACGTTTTCTAATACCGTGGATTTCAAGACAATATACAGTTTTGTCGGCTTAAATTTCAATACAAGTGGGCGACACTTTTTAAACACTGGTGTAATTATATGTTGCCAAAAATGTTTGAATCCCCTGAGAAGTTAAATGCGGTTTGCAATTAAACGCCAAAACAATAATGATAAATACTGAAGAAAAAAAGCAAGACGAATACAATTGATATCATGTCTCAATTTTCCTCAATGAAAATATTTTGTATCTTTGCATGGTATTAAAGGTGGACCTTTTTGAAATTTACTCATTAGTGTGTTTACTTGTTGTGATGACAATGTTGACTCAGTTCTCACTTTGAGGACTTGATGTTTACTAGAATGTGACAAGATTTTCATGGCGGCTGTCATAGATGAATAAGACGCTTATTCTTCCGGAACACATGGCCCTTTTCTCTTGTACTGTTTCAAGGGTCTCTATGTAAATCTTTCCCTTGTACATAGTTTGCCCTAAGTATAATCGATTTGTGTTCGGATTATAGTTTTGTTGACGCATCGTTATTCTCTTATTGTTTTAATTAATCATTAGAATGCCCTCAAAGGAATGAGTCAGTCAGTGTTCAACTATTACACAATTACAGAGGTAATCTTGATCAGAGAATCATCTTTGTAACCAGTGGGCACATTTATTCAAACGTATATTGCTGAAAAAGAGCTGACATATAAACAACAGTATGATCAGAATCCATGTATATGAATCTCAGTCAGAACAATTTTGTTTTGATAAATAAATATTATATACATGTATATAAAAAAACTTAATAATAATAATGTAACCCTGGTAAAATACTAGCTGCAATATACCGCTCGGCAAGTGAGATCTTCTCTTTAGCTCGATCGGTTGAGCGTAAGACTAGTAACCAGAGGTTCCTGGTTCGACTCCTAGAGGAGGCATTGAAAAAATAATGACTTATGTTACAATAATAAAAAAAAAAAAAATAATAATTAATCTTCTTCTTTCGTTCATACTTTGCAATGATAAAGGGACAAAATATGTAAGTAAAAAACCCTACTTAAATTGGAATTCTGCTCTTGGTAGGATATACAATATAATACTGGAACTCTACAATCGATTTCATTTTTACCATTTCTACTCTTGAACAATGGGTCGAGTTACAGCATGTATAGATTGTTATTTCATTAACAGAAGCCACAATACATTGATAACTCGACTTGCTTGATTTCTAACTGAATTTTTTTAATGCTTTTTTTTTATTTTGAAACCATTTCCTGGTCATATTTGTAGGGTGAGTCGTACCATTTCTAATCATTTCGATATTTAAACTTGATAAATTTCTTTGTTTAGCTAATCATGATAGATGTCAATTCATTTTTATCCAATTAAGCATCCAATGATCCTGAGCAGCTTTCAAAATTTACCATGTATTGCCTTTAAATACTTCCCATCACTCATATAAATGGCATCGATCCATTTTAATGAAATCAAATGGGGAAGCTCAAACGCAGGACTTGAAAGAAAAGTTATATCCTGCTTCTGTCAAATGTCATCTGCAAGACATAAAGTCGTTTAAATGTTCAATGCTTTAAAAAAAACACAGAATGTAGTCAGCAAATGCAATGAAAGGTTTCCTTTTCAAAATATCTCCAGATTATCCAAAATGTCATCTACTATATCCAGCCAACTGAAGCTATTCTTCTGCATTTAAAGTGATTCCTAGGTTTAAAGCTACTGCGGTCTGGCGACTAAATGGAATTATAGTTTAGTTTTTTTTTTAAATTCAGGGAATTGATTTGTCCCTGGTTACTCGACGTATTGGATTAATGTAATTATTCTTTCGTCGGGCAGATTATGCGTTATCGCGATATTATTTCTCGATGCTAGCAATTCAAACCCCATAACAAATATAGTAATTTTTCAATACGCAAAAGAAACAAAATAAAACATCCTAAGATATGCTTTTTTTTCTATCTCTATCGATCGCTTCAGTTGATATGTTGCAAACACTTGATTTGTGTCGTCAATCGAACTGAAGAATCCTTACTTTTCCGGAGCGTCTGGTCCCAGGATCATGAAACACTCTTAAGTCTAAATTTGTCTTAAGTTTTGACTTAGCCAATTACGATTAACGTTTCAAAAAGTAACGTCATAAATGATTGGCTAAGCACAATCTTAGAGCACAATCTTAATTCTAAGATTGTTTCATGATTCTGGGACCAGGTATGATATTTTGTACTTTTCCAATGGTTTCCGAGTAAACCCTTCCTTTGTTCATATTATGTCTCTAGTTTATTTGAGGTTGAGCTCCGCTTATAGTGTAGTTAACGCTTCGATATTCTCTCATTTGTATTGTTGCAACAGAAGTTTAATATTTTACATTGCAAATATTGCAATTTTTTCGAACAACATGTATATCTTCTTACATACAAAGTGATCACTGTAGTAATAACCATTGAAGAAATAGAGGTTACACAACGATTGGTTGTTGGATATGGTATTTATTTCACTCGAGTTATAGCTCGTCTCCATGGTAACTTTTGAAAGTTAACTAACAAGAGGGAAATAAATACCATATTCAACAACTACGAGTCGCGTGATCTGTTTCTACCACAATTTCAGCCGAAAACAGAATTATTTAATTGAATTAGACATAAATGGACAGCAGACAATATGGGTGTAAACATATCGGATCGTTTTTTCCCACCAAATGATGACGACGTCAATAATTAGCAAGCCACGTCGTTACGGTCAAAGTTCACCATGTCAGCCAATGAGAATATGTTCAGGGTTTATTTTACGTGTGGTATAAACAAAATGTTATTCAACAATTGTAACGATTATTTGATACCATGAGAGTTGGATAACACCACCTATTGTAGAGAAAACGTTATTCATGCTAAACAATGACACTTTTATCTAGTTAATCACTGGTTACTCTCAATACTGAGTGTTTGAAATTAATAAAAAGTATTACAGATTTGTTGCCTATCTTGTTAGCTATTTTAACTTTTTTTTTCACCAATGAGTCTTCAATTTCAATTTCAATTTCAAAATAAGTTTTATTGATACAATAAATAAATAAACACAAAATTACAAAGAGTTAGTAAACATCAGTATCAATACAAGAATTAGAAGACCGGCTAAGCTTATTTTCCAACCAATGAAACATTGATGACGTTATCTTGTTCATTACAGATATTATTTGGTCGTAAGAAATAAAGTTTGATATAGATAGAAAATTGTCATGTCGAACACTAACTAGTGAGAGTTTATTTCATCAGTATCATTAATACCTTGCTGAAGGTATCGTGATTTACGTGATCGATGTCGACTGCTGATAAACAAACTAACAACACAAGGATTCGAGAGATGCAGGTTGATCAGAACTATGGGCAATTTTTATGGTCACCATCTTGAGAAATCTTGTCTCATTGAGAAATATTCTGTATCGTTCAGTGATATGGAGATGGACGTTTTATGCTCATTAGTGTGGTTGGCAATGGTACTTGGTTATCCTTTTGAGGATTGATGCTTACTTGGATGTGACAAAGATTTACATGGCTGGTGTCGTCGAAGAAGCAGAAGCCATTTACTCTTCCGGAATACCTGGTCTTATTCTCTTGTGCTTTTACGAGAGTCTCCATGTAAATCTTTCTTTTGTTCCTATTTTGCCCCTAGTTTAATCGATTTTGAGTTCGGATTATGGTTTTGTTGACACTTTGGTATTCTCTGATTTTATTAGTCTTTCTCAACCGATGAAACTTTATTGACGATACTGTATCCAGTTTCATTACAGATATTAATTGATCGTAAGGAATAAAGTTTCATATAGATAGTTAATTGTCACGTCGGTTATTTCATCAGTATCAGAAATACCTGTTGTAATTGATTACACATGCTTTAGTGTCAGGTCGTCGTATTTTACACGTCCCCAGTACCTGAGCATTCATAGCAGTCTATCTATTTACCCAAAACCGTAATTGAACTTTTCATTTATAGGGCGGCGATTTTTTTAATCAAACGTTTTATCAAGTTCTCAATTTAAAGTAACAATTCCCTTTTTAATGTTTATAGTTTAAACCTTTTTTCAAAACAAATGAGTTTCCTGGAGGGTTGGATATTACGTCATTTGTGCTTCTGTTTAATCACAAATTGGGTCATCAGACTTCATCGATGAAAACATATTGACAATTTATTTTACAATTCGATTGCATTTCAGCAAATGAATGTTGATTCTTATTCTTGTTCGAATCGACGTAGATACCGTTAGCAACAACATTCGTTGTTATCGACAGCTGGTATCAGCCAAATTTAAAATTTATATGATAATTCCTTATCTTGGAAACGAAGGGGCAATGGACGAACACTTTCTTCGGTAACAAAACATCAAACAGCCACTAAGAATAAAACTAATGTAGGATAGTGTCATGGCATGAATGCCCTCTACTAAATTTCGAAGGAAATTTTTCAAATAGATAAACCTTTTGTGAAATGGAATTGCTTTTTATAGGATCAATACTTACACTCTTAGGTTAACGGACATTTTCATTGCTGGATACACAGTACTTCTTTCACAGTGACTGAAAAATCAGACAACCAAGACTGTTCCCCTGACCTAACAGAAGTAATCTCCGTGTTTGCTGATATATCAGACTGAACCGTCTGGCGTACAACTTATCACAAGACTTGGCGTATAAAACAATTCCTGATCTGTCCAACTCTTTCATCGTAGACAGACATATGATTTTATCAATTGATAGAATAAACCTTATTTAGATGTGCAGTCTAATTGAGTTCTGCTTCTTGCTCTGTAAGACACCAACCACTACATATTGTGGTTCTTGTTTCTCAAGTCTATCGTGGTGTATTTTTCGTACCATGTTGTAAATTGAGATTGCAAAAGCGTCAACAAAACAATAATCCGACTTTGGACAAATAAAAAAAAAAGAAAAGACGTACATGGAGACCCTTGTAGAAGTACAAGAGAAAAATAACCAGGTATTCTAGAAGAGGAAGGGTCTTCTGCTGCATCGACGACTTCCGCCATGTAAATTTAGGTCACATCCGAGTAAATGCCATGACCTCAAAGTGAGAATCGATGCATTTAGGAAAACCCTGAACCTAACTGGAAGTAGGCTGTATATACAGTATATACTCATTTTATTTTAATGGCGAATAAAAATATATAAATATAAACTTTATTTAGTTTACAACAATTATGAAACAAGTTATCCAACTTATATACATGTATGTATCACTCTTGTTGGTCCGGATGTTAGCGCACCAGGGGTTTTATTGTGGGAGTAAACTTGAGTACCCGGAGAAAACGCACGTGGTCACGTCCAGTTGGGGAATCGAACCCGAACTTTGATGTATTTATACAACTGTATGTCCTAAAACATATCTGCCTGTATATCCCATCATGTAAACTGTGTATTAAACATTTGAACAATGTTGGCCATGGCGATACAACATTTTTATTTTGTGATATATTCTATAGAAACGGAGACGATATATCAACTCAGCTAAAAACCGTACTACACACCAATCTGATTAAAATCATATCTTGATCTCTGGGCCGTTCCGTAAATTTCTCTGCTGCGTTAAGATCCGAGAAAATCCCATAGGGGGTGATGTCCCGATGACTTTTTGCATTAGCCAATCAAATTACTACTTGACAGTGAAATGTTGAGGCGACAACGCTTGCATAATCGCATTTGTCCGTTTAGTCATTTTGTCACCAAAATGTTCATGTGGAATAATGTGACGAAATGACTTCCTGATTCTATTCTATCGTTTCTGCTACCTTTGAAAAATACTAGCAGCTTTTTACCGACCATGCCTGGGAAATTTTCTCCAGGGCTCATTCGGAAGAGCATACGATTTATACATGCATAATTCAGAGGTCATGTATTTAACTCTTTGTGGAGTCATTATATATGTAATTACTGCTATTATATTATCTTTTATTTGGTCGCAAGGTGGTTGGATTATCGATATCTAAGGTTGTAGTTAGAGCTCGCATTTTTGCAGTAGGATGAAATACAAAATCAATTTTTAAATCTTACAAATGGTCTTGCAGTTGGATTTGGTATTTTTATACAGAAGTAGACCAAGTTTGTGATGCTTGACAAAGAAAAAAAAAGGAAATAAAAACTTTAAGGAAAAAAGATTGAGAATACCGAAGTGTCAACAAAACCTGAATCCGAACGTGGATTCCATTAAACTAGGGGCAAAATATAAACAAAGGAAAGATGTACATGGAGACCCTTGTAAAATTACAAGATAGTAACACCAGGTGTCCTGTAAGAGTAAGCGTCTTCTGCTTCATCAACGACACCCGCCATGAAAATCTTGGTCAGATTCAAGTAAATTTCATTGCCTCAAAGTGAAAACTGAGGCATATTGTAACTCAGGATACCATTTAATCTTAATGGTGAACTTTGATGTACAACTGTATATCCTAAAACACTTGTACATATCTACCTTGATATCCTATAATGTAAACTGTATTGAACATTTGAATAATGGTGGCATTTTTTATTGTATGAAATGTTCTAGAAAAGGAGACAATATATCGACTCAACAAAGAACTGTGCTACAAGCAAGTTTAAAGTGTATGAATAAATTGCAAAATTGTTCGCATAAACAACGGTTTATTTTATTTACACGAAACAAACAATTTTCGGTACTTTTACATATCACGCGTATTATATATGTGGTGCTCAAAATAAATTGCAAACATATTTCCATATTATTTAACAAGTTACTTGAATAAATCGAAAACCTTTTAACTCCATGATTCTATTCTGTCGTCACTGTCACTCTGTAAAATGCCAGCATCTTTTTACCGACTCTGCTTGGGAGAATTTCTCCTGAACTCATTCGGAAGAGCATACGATTTGTACATGTAAAATTATTACTGTTTTTATATTAACATTTATTTAGTCGCAAGGTGGTTGGATCTCTAAGATTGAAGTTAGATCTTGCCGTTTTGCAGCTTTTATGAAATACAAAACCCAAATTTTTCTAATCTTACAAATGGTCTTGCAGTTCTATTTGACACTTTTATACTGAAGATGATCGCATTTGCGGTTTTTGACATTTGCTTGAAGGCACGCAAAAAAAAATAATGTGAAAAAAAAGAAAAATGAAAAAAAAAAGTTGCATGTTGCCAGGAGGTAGAGAACGAGAATGACTTCCGTCGTATTAAAAGCATCATTGACGTAATGAGCTGGGCGAAATACCGTCACGAGGCTGAACAGTACAAGGAAGCGACACCGCCAGTCCCTTGAGGCAAAATGTAGCACAAGCCTTACAATAGTTATCAGCAAAACCATCAGACTGACGCAACTCCATAGTAAGGAAGCCTTATATACTTCCACAAGGTCATAGGGTTGACTAAACGTATCACAACAGAAAGTAATGCAGAAAAAAAAATCGCCTTGAAGGGTTTCTTCGTGACAGACGAACATCTATTATCAAATGCATGTCCCTGTTGTTACATCGTTCAGCTTTTCCAAACAACAAATCTGGATAGGTGTAATCGATAAACTCATATCCATATATTACATAACTAGTTTAGATGTAGAAGAGTACTAAACTGGAGTATATGGCAGGACAAGTTATAATCACTTAAAAATTAAATGTAGTTAGAAAAAATCAGAGAATAACAAAGCGTCAATAAAACCATAATTTGAAATAAAAAGCGATTAAACTAGGAGCAAAATAGGAAAAAAAGATAGATTCACATGAAGACTCGTGTAAAAATACGGGAGAATTAGAACAGGTGTTCTGGAAGAGTGAGCGTCTGTTTCATCGACGATACCCGTCATGTAAATCTTGGTCACAACCAAGTAAACATCAGGTCCTCGAAACAAGAAACAAGCCATCGTTGTCAATCACAGAAAGTAAGCACACTAATAAGCATACTCAAAACATCCATCTTCATATCACACAGAGAATATCAAAGCGTCAACAAAACCATAATCCGAACTCAAAATTGATTAAACTAGAGGCAAAAAAGGAACAAAAGAAAGATTTTTATGGAGACTCTCGTAAAAGCACAAGAGAATAAGACCAGGTGTTCCGAGGGAGTAAGGGTCTTCTGCTTCATCGTCGACATCCGCCATGTAAAGTTAACATCAAGTTCTCAAAACGAGAACCGAGTATCATTGTAAATCACAACAAGTTGTGCATACACAAAACGTCCATCTTCATATCAGTGAAACATACAGAATATTTCTCAACGAGACGAAGATGGCGACCATAAAACTTGCCCATAATGTATTGGTAGTTTACTTGTACGTATGTGATTACAACAATTTGCAGTGATGGTAAATCACACTACCGTAGTCTAGACAGAGATATATTTAGCAAAACAAATGAAGTATTCTTAAGAACCTACAATTCCTATCAATAATAGAAGAATGATTCTTAGAGAAAATAATTTCGTTTTCCTTCTGTAATTACGAAACATAAGTATCATACTCGAGAACGATACCGATAAACAAGTTGTTATGATGGCGAATACAGTTGCATAACTGCAAATGAAACACTTATAGATTTGGAGTTGGAAATGTATTTCTTATTCCATTTTTACTTCCCCCTTTGATACAGTATAAGAGTTAACAAGGGAACGTTTTTATTTTCAGGATACCAATCCTTTAAGTATGCACGTTCTATAAGATACATTGAGCACTTGAAAGTACTTAACAAAGTATTTAACGAAATCAAAGATGCAATCCGCATACTTCTCTATAGCAAAGTCAATGTTTTTCAAACGTTTCGTGAACATCATTCTAACATTAATGGTAGATGAGACTTAAGGTTACGATGCTATCAGTTATCATTTGCAGGTGCCCTTGGCTTTCAAGCATTTTGTGAGCACTACTTTATGTTAATTTCGACTTACGGAAATGATGGTATGAGTTATCATATAAAGAGCAGCCCTTGATTTTAAACCGTTTGGCAGTATATCTACCAATGCAAGTATTGTAACATCCTCCCGAGAGAGATTCAGTGTTGGGGACGTGTTACTACCATATGCTTCTTAAACCATTGTGAATCTTAACATGGACGTTACGTGGTATTGAGGGTACATCTACCGGTTTATCAAATCTGTGTCTGTAAATTGCTGTACATAGTTCCAAATTCTTCTGAAAGCAACGGTTACTGATAATGTTTCTCCACACAAATTGCATATACGTTTTAAACTGTGCACGCGCTAACGCTTGCTGCTTACGACCTCTTTGAATTTTGGAACGTACTCTGTTTGCAGACGTTCGTCGTACATCAAATGAGATAAGCAGTATGGGCCATTAATAACATCATTTTAACGGGTAAGTACATTTAAATTTTATATAGCTATTTGATTTTAGCGTTGATTACGCATCTAGTCGTGTTCCAATTCCAATGATGGACTGAATAATGACTTACATGCACATAAACATTTCGGTTTAGTATTATTTGTGTCACGACTTATGATCAGGCTGTATGATATGGAAATGAAATGCATATATTTAAAACAAATTGCTCCATTCTTTGCACTTTATACGCAAAGTGTTCTGAATCGTGCAATATAGTTAACGCAAGAATCCTGTAGTAAAATCTATTTTGAAACTGTGTTATAGCTGTTTTGAAAAACAAATCTTTATTTTTTCCTCTATTTAGAATTGTTATGCTATGGATCTGTCCTCGAGTACGTCCTCTCATGAAAATGGTGCAAGAACTATACAGAAATACCGCAAGATATTAATTGTAGCGTTTTTCTTTAAGTTCCTTTTTTGGCCGATCTAAAACTAAAACAGTATCATAATGTTTAAATGTGGTTTGCATATACGACGTGTTTACTACGTCATGTAGTAAACTTTTTCTGTATGTAATAACTTTGTGTGAAAGTTTGAGAGCTGTGTGAAGGTAGAAACTGTGTGTACGTTTTGAATGCATGTGTCCCTCCCTTGTTTCTGATGTCTACTGATACATGTAAATCATGGAGGACTTGAATGTTAAGAAATATTTTCTGAAATAGTAGCCACAAAGGCGCCAGTGTTTCATACGATTGGACTTGCAGATCATATCAACTTGAATGTAATGATGGTTGTTATCTCAAGGCCATGTTGTATAATATCAAAACATTGTATTTCAATTAACATAAATGTTTTAAAAAACAAACTGATTTCTGATGTGATTCACCTGGTTTCTTTGTTCATTACTAATGTATGCTGTCCTTTTGATGAAATATTAAACATACTTTAATCAACATTTGTATCAGTTGCGTTAACACTTTCCTAAAATCCCGTGCGAAGCTTTTGAACTGATAGTACCTTTACCGGAAAACATATTGTTAACATTTGCTTATCATTACTAAAGATAACTTTTTTTGCCATTAAGTAAATGGCATGAAGAAGAAATAACATTTCATGCAAATGGATGTAGTTCAAAAATTCAAATATTTAAAATGGTAGTAAAATAAAACATTTCGATTACGTAGATAAAGCAACATCAATTCAAAATATTTCCAATCATTTATTTTATCCTCATTTTTCAATCGCATAAACTATACTTCTAGTCTTCACATACTTAACACCAAAACATGATTAATGACCACTGTCACACTTTCCTTGTATCATCGTACATCATCAGGTGGCAGGAACTTTCTCATAAAGAAGTCAGTTGTTATTAAACTCATTTGAAAGTCATATCATAAAACAGATTCAATTGGAGAAGGTGCCGTACACATATTTCATAGCGACAGACAGGTGACAGAAAACATGTAAAATGCTGTTGGCATAAAAAAAAACAAGTGTTGAAACAAAAACTAACATGAAAGTATTGAAAAATTTTCCTAGCTCTCAGTACTTTTTTTGTACTTCTCTTTATACTTGCTTTGCAATAACGAGAACGAAGACTATTTATGTCAAGGACAATCTTTGCTGCAGTTTTGTCCTATTTTTTCTTTTCCCGTTTTCGTCTTTCCTTCATGGTGTATCTCGGTATGAGTGATAAACTTTTGATATTAAAAAGTAACATTAATGTTTATGTAGATAGATCATATATATTATTGCTATGTCTTCAGGCAATGCTGCTTTGACATTGATATCAAACAATGTTTAGTTATACATGCATTGCTTCAAAGTTCGTTCAATATGCTAGCAACATCGCAACAATACGAAATGTTTTCACTATCTAGATTGAAAAGTCGAATCTACATCGTATCTTATGTAACTAGGGCTGCTGGCCTTTTGTGACCACGCGTGAAGTCACAGCGAACCAGCTACTTACTCGCAAACAGATCCGTCTGGGGGCGATAAAAGACGCAAAAAACAGCAATAAAGAACGATACTGGATACAGAAAACATCCATCATTCGGATACAAATTACTGCCGAAAATTGAAAATATTCATGTATTCTGACTAATTAGGAGAAAGAACATACACATAAACCAAACTGAGGCATTTCTCGGGAAAGTAAGAATGCCCTAATCTCTCACGGGATTTTCTCTTTTCCTTCGGACACCCATTCATCAAGATTTTATATATATATATTTTTGTGTGCATATAAAGAGAAAGCGTATTGACTTCAGTTTGTGTACATTTTATTTTCCAACTGAGAATTATAAAGCACAAGATCGGAGTGTTTTTCTCTGAATGCTTTTGCAATAGTGTGAGCATGACCTTTACTTCTGATGTTTGTTAATCCGTTCAAATACCAGATATCTCGATTTTGTTTTCTTTTTATTGACTTTTGTTGCCCATGTTTTAGAATTCAACCTTTCCACTTCGCAAATTTAATAAGTCAATACTCTACTTGGTACGATTCAGCACCAACTTTAATCGGATGATTCAGACATGTTGCTTTTGTTTATGCGCTGTGAAAATGTCACCTTTGTTGTGCCATCTCTGTTTTTCTCACCACCATCCAGTCTGTGATTGGAAGGCTGTCTGCCGTACTCGTGACACGTGTGGGCGTGACGTCTGACGTCCATTTCTCTCGTGATATTTAGTGGAATGTCTGCTTCCAAGCTTTAAATGGGTACATTCTAGCTGACAATAACTCAAACGGTTTTTTACAAGTGACATATACGTAAGACATTGCTAATTGACACAACTTATACTCTGTAGTTATAGTCTGCTGACGACGAAAGCTTGGTTTTGGCTCTATGTGTTGACGCCGTAATTTGTACTCTTTTTCTGTTTTGACAGAACCAGCAATAGCAACAATCATTTAGTGCCTTGAAATAAATATATCCCTTGTCATGTCACGCACGCGTATAACTACATACAATTCAAAAACGCCAAAGTGTATTATTTCACTTGGGGCAATCCTATCAACATCATATTCAATGAGATCCTTGTCAAGAATGACTGTTTCAATTACAATCCTCATATATATTTCGGATGATGTCATTGGTACCTTCATAATGCATGCTCGACTCATTCAATTTTATTCCTTATATATATATATATATTTCGAATGAAGGTCAATGATTCCTACAAGTATGCTCAACTAATTCCTCTTGTAATTGAATTTCGTTCTTATCAACATAGAATGAAATAAACATTCCATGTTTTAACCTAATTTATCAATTAGATTAATTTTAGTAAAAAGTGTTGGTATTGAATTAACTATTTTGTAATCCACATGCAACTTTCCATGGGAGCAGATTTTAATACGTTTAATTAATGACAGATAAGTTGCAACGACTGTATTTTAGCACGTTAAAGATGTTGGGAATTGGAGAACGTTAAAAAATAATGCTTCGTTCACCATCAACATTTTAATTGATAACCATTTTAAATAAATTAGAGAATACCGAAGCATTAACCAAATCATAATCCGAAGCAAACTCAAGAATATTGAATCAACAACATAGGTTGGAGAACAGGGATGTTACTTTCAAGAAATGGAAAGTTCACGATCGAAAAATTAAAATCATCACTTTTATCATATAGCTTCGTAGTAAGCTGTCCATGTTGGTCGTAGTTTTAGAAGAGATCGTGGTAAGCAGCTGATGTAGAAAAGTCTGTTGTGTCTTTTATTTCAAGTTCAGAAGGGTATATACAAAGGACGTGGTCAGCAAACTTCTTGTCGTTCATAGACAACACATCGTCGATATAAAACCTTATTTCCGGTACAGATGAACGAATGAGTGTTGTGTAGACATGGTAATGTTTGTATGGCATTATCTGAAATGAAATCATCTGGCTTTACAAGGTCCCTATTATTTGTGTTGATAGGCTCTTCAATAAATTCTTCGGCAAGAGACACATTCCCCCCATAGGGATACACTTACAGACTGCTGAAAAACATCTCGCCACCGAACTCAATATATGAATTGTCAACCATTAAATCCTCAGATATTTCCTCAATTTCAAACTTTCTGGTGGGTTGTTATTTATTTTTCATGTCATTTGCCCAACCTGAAAAGAAATAAAACAACAAAAACTAAAATTACAAAAAACTTATACTGAAGCGTACCTGCAGTTAATTTGACCTATAGAGAAGAACACAATGGCACAATGAAAAATGAAAATAATCACATTTTAAAGAATTAATGTTCCAGACTGATCAAAGGAAAATTGAAATTCACATTCATTTCTTTTCGGTCTTTAGTAGAAAAGAAAAAGTCATATAACGTCAGTTACATGCATGCAATTGGTGGTTCTAAGAAAAACAAAATGGCGTCAAACTCTCCTTTAAATTCAAAATTCAACTGATAAGACAAGCAAGCAATAGATCAGCAAAATAATCAATGGAATATATTTGTTGAATAAATAAAAAATGAACTGTAAACATCCATTGGTGTAACTATTTATCCATGAAGCGTCCGTTTCATCTGTGTATAAAGTCTAGTTAGATCAGATATTAAACGAAGCATGTCACATATGTCGTATTGATTTTATACAAAAGATCTAAACGTATGATTTTGTAGATACGCACTGGTTGATATATATACTGAAACGGAATTGTAAAAACAGCATAAATGATAATCAAAATATGTTGTATATATAAGCGATGGTACATGTAACAAATATTCAAATATCCCGCCTCTTGAAAATACAGATCAAGCGCTCGTTAGTATGGGTGGGGCTAAATAACCAAGGTTTGAACATTTCTTTCTAATTGATCAATTGACTGCAGGATAAAAAAGTTTCGAGTACTGGCAGACCACAGAGTGCATTACTACATGTAATGTCTATACTGACGATTAGAAAATCGGTCTCGAGTTCTAACCAAACATATTCTAATCGCCAGAAAAACGACTCAAAACAACATACTTTCCCCTAAAAGAAAACAGATCGATTACTTAAATCATTTGTCTATTAATGGAAAATGGTAATTGAATAATACTTATATTTTTGTAAATATGGGCTCTTTTGTTATCAAAAGAAGCAAACTTTTTTTACAGGAAGTTTGTGTAATAGTGATTAGTAAGTTAAGATGCTTTATCGCTCAACAAAAAAAAAAAAAAGCAAACTAATGCAAATCGTTAAAATGTTTCCATGGGTCGAAGAAATACGCAGATGACGTAACACACATATATGCTGCACCCTTTAAATTGATTCAGAATAATTTCAAATTGTGTACTACGAAAACGTGTATATTATGTACCGTGCCACTTCCAAAATGAGAGGCTATGGAGGCTCAAACAAACCCCGGGGACTAAAAAATTCACCAGCAGTCTTCCAACCCCCTATCATTAAAGATGATGTACTAACGGATGCTTGCTTTCATTTCCAGTTTAAAACTACCAGGATTTTTGGACGATGGTTTTGACAGGTTAGGTTCATCATGAAAATTATCGACTTAAATATGTGTTTATTTACGATATAGCTGTTTCAATAAATCACTCGGTCATGGCTTGACGTAAACAAAATGTGTATTTAGTCGAAACTTAATAAATATAAAACTAGTCAATGGTAGAAAACTGTCTACTCGGATCGTTCCTGAAGTACTCTTGTAGTTTTAAATCATATTTGTTTTTGCTCTGCATCCTTCCATTTAATGCATTTAGAAGAAGCATTTTGCTATCAGACTATGATATGCTATTGTAACGTCACCAATTTCATTGTCAACACTTAATTTGCGGTTCAATATCTATTCAAAATAACTAGAAAAAGCACCATTACTCTTTCAAAATTAAAAATCTGTACGATAAATATTTCAATTTACTCATCTTGAACTTTCCGTTACTTGAAAGTAACATCCTAGCTTCTCCAACCTATGGCGTTTACATGTCGCAGTTAATTAGATATACTAGCGTTTGCTCTAAACATCGTTATTTTCGTGATCGATGTCGACTGCTGACAAACTAACATCACAATGATTAGAGAGTTGCAGGTTGATCAGAATTATGGGCAACTTTTATGGTCGCCATCTTTGTCTCATTGAGAAATGTTCTGTATCTTTAAGCGATATGAAGATGGACGATTTTTAATTTTCCCAATAGTGTGATTTGTTGTGGTTGACAATGATACTCGGTGCTCATTATGATAACTCGATGTTTACTTTGATGTGACAAAAATTTACATGGTGGTGCCGTCGATGAAGCAGAAGACGCTTACCCTTCCTGAACACCTGGTCTTATTATCTTGTACTTTTACAAGGGTCTCCATGTAAATCTTTCCTTTGTTCATATTTTGTCTCTGGTTTAATATATTTTGAGTTTGGAGTATAATTTTGTTAACACTTCGGTATTCTCTATTTTAGCAAATATTTCCATGGTCCTATAACACACTTTGCTTTTGCTGATAAACTTATACATAAAGCCCTACCCGGCTTAATTAAGTTTGTCTGAAATAGAAATATAGTACCATACCAACATTTGCTAAAACATTCATTGCTTAATTAGCTGCATAGTTTGATGTATTCACATGGGTTATATTTATATGAAGATGCGGAGTATTTGTTACAATGTTTATATATCGTAAATGCCCCAACAAAAGTATCCCCTTCAAAAGCTGGAGCACATAAGTTGCTTAATCGAACTCGCCATTCCCAGTAGGACGTACATTCGGTTATCTAGTGCCCTAAACGTACGTTAATATTTTAGAACCTCTCGCATAGGCCATTGTAGATGATAACGGCTAAGGTCACATTGATCAATCTTAATTACCATAACAATATTAAGCATTGACTTATGCAGCTTATTGGCAATGAACCTTTGTCGCTTAACAGTAGTGGAATTATGACTGATCAGTTAATAGCTTAGCAATGATATATAATAATTACATTACCTGTTACTGTAGCTATATTGATGTGTAATAGATTTCATATTGACATAGAATAATCTTCATAAAAGCAAGATCAAGACAAGGGGGATTATTCCATAGACGTTTACATCAAGCGTGTGTTATCTACGTTTGAAACGCTTCGAAGAATTGGTTTCGAATATGACATAATTATTTTTATATATCTGAAGTTTGATGGTATGATATCTGCCTTTATTTCTTATTTAGTCATCAAATATTGATTATTCATTAACATTTTGTATAAAATTAATATCTGTCGACATACAAGTATCTAAGATCAATGTATAAAGTAGGTCTAGTTCATTTTGAACAATCTAAAAGCGAGAATGTCGACAGTGGTCTAAGTGTCTTTTAATGAAGAAATGTCTGTTCAAGTTTTCCTCGGCAGGACGTATGACAAAAGGATACTACAGGTTGAATGGGTCTTCATGATCATGCTACTTCTACAAATTAATACGCACAGGAAATGAAGACAATAGTGCTATCCCCACCCACACATTAACCATAAATGGACAAGGCAGGTGTCCATTTCCGTAATATGCATAGGTCAAGTGTCTTCACCACTTGTAGAATAGTTTCCTTTCTCAGTTAGAGCAATCTAAACCATTTATTTATTTTTAAATAAAAGTATGGATTTTCTCTGTTGCGCAGTCTGTGTCTACCATGAAATCCGGCTCATTTGAAATGAAGCATATGCTCTGAATATCCTTAGTATGAATATAGTTCAGCATGCACTTGGATGTGACCTGGATTACCAAGGCGGGCGTGGTAAATTAAGAAGAATACGCCTACGCTTCCGAAACACCTGGTCTTATTCTCTTGTACTTTTTCAGGGACTTTGTGTATTTGTTAGTGTTGGTCATTTGTTTTCCCTTGTTAAATCGATTTTGAGTTCAGATTACTGTTTGTTGCCGCTTCGGTATTCTATGATTAATTCTAGCAGCAGTATAATAGTCAAACATGATGTGAACATGTTAAATTGGGCGCTTTCATTGCGTCTGTTTGGAAGTCATACTATCCTATATGTACTGGTATTCTCTCTTATGTAAAGGCATTGAGGAGTTTGAATTAAAGGACTTGGCTGATTAATTACCGATACATACTTACCGTTCATTTGTTTTTGTTTTCTCTAATAGATATCGGGGGAAATATCACGGAAAGACCTCGTTATCGTCTGCAATTAACACATTAAAAATGTAAAACAAATATTTACAGTTTTCTTTCATTTTATTTGTTTTTAAAAGTTTGTATTATTAAAACAGTGGCTCTAAACAAACGAATACTTGGATGAATACGGACTGTAGTACTTAAATACTGATATGTGCAAAGGACGTATTTGCAAAATATTATGGTAAACCATTTATTTGTTTACCAATAAGTAGAAAAAAACGGACTTATGCATGTTTCTATTGCTGTATATTATCTCAGCATACGCTATATTACGTAAGAGTGAGTTATTTAATTAACAGGCTAGAAATATACTCTGTATATTTCTAGGAGTTCAAGAACTCGCCGTTCCAGTAATCTAATAATGAAGTGACTACACTATTCCAGAGATGCGACTGTCTCTACATTCAATGGGTTAAAATACCAGCTAACTCGACATTCAATGTAATGACAAGATGTCTCATTGTTGAAGAGATGGAAATAGCCAGCATACCTGACATTCATAAGGACATGAATGACCCTTTGTCAGACTGCGTCCAAGATAAACAGCGATAGATATCCGAGAATTCTTATTGAGACGTTGATTCTATTTCTGGTTTGAATGTATTAATGGCCGGGTCTCCACGCGAGTCACGTAATTTAATGGCACTACCAACACAATAGCGTGACATGTTAGCTGACGTAAAATGTCCGGCGGTCGCCTGCAACCTACTGCATCTTATTGTTGGTGTCGTCTGCTCACCTCCACAGCACGCAATCTCTACAATGTCTTGTTTGCGTCCTTTCTTACCCGGACAGTGACAGCAGATGAATGTTTAAAAAAAACATCACAGACGACAAATTGGTAGGACGGTTTTGTTAAAAGCTTTGTCGTAGCATTTTCTTTCGACAACATCCGATATTTATTTCCTTTTATAGGGGTTTTCTATCATCATATTGAGATTGTAGGAACAAAAATTATTGTTGTTAATATTTGCATGTGTCGAGGAACGTTCGGTTATATGTAAGTGTCGGAACCTGGACAATGATTTAAGTTGCGGTGCTAATTTCGAATCAGTTCCACACGATTCTGTTTGAAACACAGAATATGTTTCAAATTATAGTTCGAGCTTTAGTTCAAATAAAACATGATAGCAGTAACTTATGCACAAAGAATATATTTACGTGGAAACATATTTATATAGTTCGATGTTGACAAAACCAACTAAACATCGAATTCAACTAATGTCATAATCGTAAAACAAAAATTATTTTGACAGCCAGATAAAAACCAGAAATTTTGGAGGCTTCCTAATTGCATTATTTTTTTCGGTTTACGTATGTTTTTATTTTATGGGGCAGAAAGCAAGTTATGGTTGATAATCAACTGGATGAAATAATGTATTCTAATTGGCGTTTTTTATGAGTTTATTCTGACATCGGAATATCCCAAAAGATAAATAAAACTGGAAAAATTCAATTATTTCAGTAATTTACTCGCGTATCTATAAACTATATATTCCGCCGGGAAACGCTTACTAATAATATACTACTCTAACCAATAACACGATAATAAAAAGATAAACAGCTAGGACAACCTTCAAGCAACCAATGATGTATCGATTTAATATGCTATTTGAAAATCCGACGTGACTGATAATACACTAGAAGAAAACCAAAGCTATTAAAAACTAGAGACATGTTTTAGCGAACAAAAACATATGTCTCTTTTATAACGATTTTTTATTCTGACCAACTTTCCTTCATAATGTCATAACAAAATATTAAGCAATTAATAAATCTAAAGTTTGACCTTAACCTATGACCTTTGACACTGTGGCCTTGAGGTTTTGTCAGTATACATCTTTTTTTTTTATTCTGACCAACTTTCCTTCATGGTGTCATAACAAAATATCAATCAATAAAAAATGGACAGACGGACGAACAGAAGGACAGACCGACATACGGACGGACAGGCTAATTACTATAGGGCATCCACATTGAAGAGGTTTGGTCAATTATTGTTACATGTATATAATTAGACAGTGAGGGCGAGGGTGCATCACCTTGGCGTACACATTTTGATGTTTGAAAAAGCCAAACATTTTTTTTATCTCTGACCTTTCGGTGAAGGTCACACTGGCCTATTGACAGTGCACTGCACATTGTCTTTTGGTGATGCAGGTATAATAAAAAAATGTCATTATATCTTTAAAGGTTTAAAAATTATCGCCCGGTCTATCGCCCGAATTATTGAAAAAATCACACTTATTTGACCTCTGACCTTGAGGTCAAGGTCACAGTGACATAATGATAGTGCACTGCACATCTACTTCAGGTGATGTATGTATACTGCAAGTTTCGTCAAAATATCTTCAACGGTTTAGAAGTTATGGCCGGGACAAAAATTATTAGAAGAACCAGAACTAGAACTAGAACCGGTACTAATACAATATGTATCCCTTCATACGAAGGTGAGACATAATAAACAACGAAAAAGAAGAAGAAACAAAATTATATAAAGATTGAACGGCCAGTGACAAACAGGAAATACACTTTCAAATTAGTGTAGTATTTACATGCTGTGATGTGATTCTACTGATATCAGATATTCTGTACATAGCTAAGGTTTATAAACAGACGATATGCCAGACGCAAGATCAGTGATTTAAATATTGACTTCCAAACAAGATTGAACCTAGCACATGCTAAGCATCATACCATAAATCTCCGTTTGTACGCCCGACAATGTTTTCATTGCAGGAATACAAACACAAATAGGCGCGTATTTAATGGCATTCATTTATCATATTATTTTGAATATCACCAAGAAATTAACAACTCTTTTTTATTATTCATAATAAAAGGAATGCGAGAGATAGGAAAAACTGGCTAGATGGATTATGACGAATCTTTGCACACATGTTAAACCTGAAATAATATTGTACCCTTAAATATCTCCTTGTGTTATGATCATTCGTGTCTGAAAAAGGTACATGTACATTAAATTGCTGACATGACAAATTATCTCGGACATTGAAGGTATTCCGTATACACTTCTTAGTCCATGGGTTCGGAGGTCAAAGGTCACAGATGTGTAACGTTACTGAAATGGGCTGTCAATTTCAACCATTAAAGATATCCTAATGAAACTTGCAGGATGCTGGAATCACTTACACATGGTGTGTAATGCAATGTCATTTGGTCACTTTGGCCTTCATTTAAAGGTTGAAGGGAAACGGGATTCAAACATACAAAGGTGTACGCAAAGATGACGTCAACTGTCCTTTACTATATGAATTTATGCTGACCCAGTAAAACTTAATATTTCGTGATCTCAAGACGGATGCTATTTTGTACACACATTCCCATCAAAATAGCGAAGGTTTTCATGCAATAAGGGCATGTAGTCAAAGGTCAAAGATCACGTTACTGAAATGGCTGAATATGTCGAAAATGATAGCAGTTTTGTATACACATGCGAGCTACATTGTAAAAAATCTTTCAATTAAAGGTCTCGGCTGCATTTTATGATATTGAAATGGCTCATTATCGTGCAATTTGTAAGTATTTGGTATATTTAAACCTTGGAAAAACAGAGAATAACGAAACGTAAGCGTCTGTTTCATTGACGACATCCGCCATTTCAATGAGCATGCAATGAGCATGTTCAAAAATATCCACATTCATATGTATCATACAAGGATACAGAATGTTTCTCAATAAGGCTAGGATGCACTGATGTAAATTCCATTCTGACAGTTCGATATAGTTATAAACTTCCTTAACGGTTGATATTTAAATTGTAATTGGCAGTGTTAACCAGAAACTATAATTATGCATACCTGTTGCCTTACAGTTAAGTGTACGTGTCACCATATCGATATAAACAGCCATGTTTAACAGATTTTTGTCTTGTTCCTTGTCCATTTACTAAAGATGTCAACTATAATAACTATCTCCCCGTGGTGATCGCGTGCGCGTATATAACATTTATTATGCATCCTTGTTTTATCTATTTGTCTTCATTCTCGCGACTTCCTTACTTTATGAGTTACGATAAACTTGGTGGAACAGTAATGCATGAGAAACCCAGCTTTTGCTTTTCCCTGTGACAAGGATACCATTACAAGGAAAATATTTAACTCTAACGTTTTTTAAACAATCATTTATAAATTTTCAAGTAAATAGATTCATCGATTTTAATCAGGTAAATGCTTTTATTTTCTTAAACCTTCAACACACTTTCAAAAAAAAATTCAATTATTGTTATTGCCTTATATCACTCATATAAATAAATGTAAATTGTAACCATACCCGAAGCCGAGTGGTTAAGGTGTTCCGACATTCTACCAATAGCCCTTCCACCTCTGGGTTGCGAGTTCGAATCCCACAGTTGCCAGGTACTTACCGTAGGTCGGTGGTTTTTTCTCCGGATACTCTTGCTTTCCTTCGCCTTGAAAACCTGGCACGTTTTTAGATGACCATGGCTGTTAATAGGACGTAAACCTAAATAAACCAAAATTGTAACCATACCTATTTAAAGGGGCATCCCGGGGAAGTCTACAATGAATTTATTGAATGAACATGCTGTCTGCACTACCAGATGCATTTTCCTGTTATTTCAATATTCAAAGTCCTCTCAAAATGTGTTTATTAGCCACTTGCAAAATTGCATTTTTCGGGAAAGCCCGATGAAAATAGCGATGATCACGCGTCAATCACGTGACTATTTTGTCTCATGTCGACGAAGGGGCCCAACGGGAGGGGACACGTAATGTATAGGTCCGATGATGAACCAGACACAAAGTCCGTGTATCAATTTATTGAATCATATTCACATTAATAATCAGACGTTAATTACACATGATATTCATATGAAGAAATTTATGTCGGCATCTCTGCATCATTTATCGACATCAGTACCTGACTGAGACCATTAGCCATGCATTGTCAGAAACCAATACGACACTGCACTATCTTACATTGTACGTTTAAGTGTCATGTGGGTTTCCGACGATGACAACCATAGGGCAAACCTTAATTTCTGTGAAAAGTTATCTTCACGAATCCTTATTTAGAACCATTTAACAAAATGTGAGCATGCATTGAAAAGTGCAAAAATAAAATGAAATGATTCCGATTTTTTTTTTATACAACTCGATGTCTTGAAGATTTTTTTTCAGACTTTCTATATATTCATCTAAAATCTATCCAACTTTCAGCGTCAACATACTTTAACACTTACAATTATATATGTATCACGGAAGTCCGTGCACTCATATGAAGCACCACGCACTAAACATGTAGAATACATGTATAATATATATATCAAATTTGGAACTTGTCGAGAAGATAATTGTCCAATACTTAATCCATTTATATATGTTATGATTCATTTTACTTTTTTTTGTATGTTAATTTAAAGGTTCGTTAACATTTTCAACACAACTGCAGACATGGGACATACATGTATATGATTTTTTTTTTTTTTATGAATTAATGACTTCACTTATATAATGCATATATTTTGATTCATATCAAATTTAATACCGGGGTCCAAACCCGATAATATTTGTACAATCCGTATTTTATAGATTAGGTATGACAAGAATTTTTTATCCGCACATGATGACATAAATTTATTCATTTTGTCCAAATTGAATCTGTATACATTAACTCAATCGCCCGGGATACCGGCGTTTTATAACGTAACCCCCCCCCCCCCCCTCATACGGTTTTTTCTTGTATGTGAAAAGGTCTTTCTCTTCAGCAATATAATTCAATAATGCCGTTTTACACGCATTTCATGTAACAGAGGAATGAAAGAGTTATCCCTTGGGAAGCCCCAAAACCAAATCAAAACTGTGTCACCGGCTATCCAGAAGAAAACTGTAACAATGCAAACAATTGGGCTGTTAGTCTCTCCCTTGAATACTTCCCATCCCTCATTATGCTTCCGTAATATAATCCTTACGTTAAAATTTGACCATTCGGCCACTTTTCGCTTGGTAGTTACATGTAGGTCACGGGGATCGCCATTTTTTTATTACCGATTTAGCTTGTTATGCGCATGCGTTATTATATGTGATGCAAAAAAATTTGCATGTCCAAATCGTTGATCAACGAATAGTGATTCCCTTTTTTAATTATTAATTAAAATTTTTGAGAACATATTTCAGCGTAAATCGCCCATTAATTTTCCACAAGAGTATACATTTAATTCATATATACAATAATTCTAAATAAGCATAAAAAAATATAGTTTTACCGTGATGCCTCTTTAAGGTGTCTACTTATATACATCACTAATTTCAAGGCTGTGTTTTCAAAGGCATGTTGCTGATTTGAATGAAAAACAGCAATATATTTATTTGAAAATTGAAACAACAATAAATAAAAACATGGAATTGAAACCAAAGCAACGAGACAATAGCAAGCTAATACAGACACGCTATTGCATCGTTAGCTCTTCACAAGACAAATGCCCTAAAAACGTTCATAGTAATATCATGAAACTATGATTTTATTTAGAAATATGAAGCAGACGTCAACTAAAAGGTAACACAAGGATACTCAATCACTGTAACCTTGTGATGTATACTAGTTGTTTTTGTTCATACACTTGCGTGCTGCTTCTGTCTACTATAGTAATTCCATGGTAAATCACGTTTATATATGGAAGATTTGTTTTTCTTATTCATTTTTTTGTTGCAGTTTTAGCATATATCACATTTTCGTCATGTGTTTCTAAAATATCAGACAGGCCTTTTTCCTAAACAAGGTATTGCTCCCCCTTGTGCTATATCAATCATTCATATACTATAGTGTTTGGCTAATCAATATCTATATCAATGATAGATGTGATGTAACAGGTACATCAATTCATAATAATGAAAAGGAAGGTTTCCGAAGTAGATATCTAAGTTTTGTGCAAATTGAAAATAAATCTTTCAGAAAGAGTTCATAAATGTTTTTTTTTCTGAATTGTATATGTTGTTTAAAACAAAATGTCACATTGCAATATACAAGAATATAGCAATATTATTATCATGTCCTTAAGACTGTCGTCATGGCAAGTATGAATGTATTGATTATTAAGTTTTTCTCATTTAGGAGCTGTCTTATCATGCAATAACTACTAGTCCTATGCCACCTGGCTAATACCTCCCTTTGCGCGTATGTATTTCGTGTGTGCTGTATATGTATTGTGGTAGCGGGATCGTGCTTCAAATGACATCTTGTATAGAGCTACTTCGTTTTAAAACCATTGTTTCGATAGATGAACACGTCATTATAATCTACTTGTAATCTACAAAGACGTCATCCATAGTATCGGATTTATATCATAAAAAACAATGATATCAAACCCAACGAGGTCGTTCCACCCCTTGGTGTTATGGTTTATTCATTCGTGCCGTCAGATTGCCTTGTTAACTTATCAATTCATGACTATGACTTGTTTACTGGCA
Source organism: Mimachlamys varia (assembly GCA_947623455.1). Classification (NCBI taxonomy): domain Eukaryota; kingdom Metazoa; phylum Mollusca; class Bivalvia; order Pectinida; family Pectinidae; genus Mimachlamys; species Mimachlamys varia. The sequence continues at coordinate 50,653,491 of OX392527.1, forward strand.
CTGGTTTATATTGCATTGGGCATTGACCTCTATCAATCTATGGACTGTGATGGTCAAACACTATAATTCCAAACAATATCAGTCATTTTGCTGTTAACGTTGAAAGCATTGGACCATTTCCTTCCCAGAACATGAAACCTGGATCGTTTCCATTCATGATCATCGGTTTCTCAGTGATTGCTTACGTATTGTCTTTCAGTACGTATCCATTTGTACAGTAACAAATCTCTTTTACATAGCCAATATAGCCAGTTCCTTCGTGAAATCATTGTGAGAAAAACCATATTTCATATATATTTTTCATTTTTACTCAAACGTTTAAATGTGGCTATCAATTGATTTATTATGACGTCATGCATTTCTAAATTAAATAGCAACATTTCTCCCGTACAACTGCAGCAAGTTATTCTTAAAATACAAAAAAAAATTATTGGCTGCAGCCATTAACACTACACTGTAGTCAGATAAACAAACGTTGGCCCAATAGTTTATTCTGCCATTCGTCGGACATACATCCTCAAACGTGATTGATCTCCGCATTTTATGTTCCGAGAAATATTCAAATGTGGACGTGATAAGAGATAATAAAGAATACAATTACCCATTAAACTGGCCCAGACTTTGTTAGAAAACCATATTCACCTCGTTAAGGTCGCTTGTGTATGTTCGTACCAGTCATAGCCATTACACAGAAGAGTCTTATCTATTTTCATTAGTTTTGTTAAGAAAATGCAAATCGAAAGAGTACTAAGGTAACAATGACGTATTGATTTGACCTAGATTCACCCTTGTTGTTACATTTGTAAGTACGGTTTACCATCGTCTTGGTTACCGTTTTAGAGGCTGTGTAGATTTCATGTTCTGTAAATATTTTTCCCTTTATTGTTGTAATGCATCCATATTGTTAAATCGTGGCACAGATATTATTGCATTTATTATCGACAACCGTGATCTAAGGCAATGTTATATAATATTGCAATAGTCGTCATGAAGTCTGTTTTATGATTGGAGAATATCTGTTATTGAATAGATAATGAGTGCCATATGATAAAATAGCATGCTGATGAGTTATATAGTCAATGATTCTTCAGAATTCATATAACCTAGCTATAGGTTCGGATCTGTACAAGGTTCTGCATGGAGCCTCATACTATGAATTTTTAGTCCCCGAGGTTTACTGGAGCCTCCATAGCCACAGTTAATCTCATTTGAGTAGTGGCACGGTACATACTATACACTTTTTCGTAGTACACGATTTGAAATTATACAGAACTAGTTTAAATTTACTTCTTAATTAATAAATTAAATGGGTTTTACGCACTTGACCCTTCTGCTTCTACATTAGTTTAGACATTTTGGATTCCTACCTTTTGGCCCCTAGCATCACTGAAGAGTCCGAGGAGGACGAAACAACTGTATGATGCAGTTTAATTATTTTTTTCGGCCTACTGTATCTATTACTAAATCTTGGAGGTGCAGCATATGTGTGTGTTAAGTCATCTTAACAACCATTTACAGCTGCTGCAACCCACTATATGAATACTACCAACAGAAATACTTTTCATACGAGTATGATCGCAAAGGTTCTCCAGACGTAACACGTAGTTTACTTATGACGTCAAAGAGCAAACTTGTTCTATGAAAGTCTTGTCGCTTCGCTTCGAATAACATGGAGAACGCCCCTCTGTCAAAAAGCTCAAATGACTAATCATTAATATTAGCGCTAATTCTATTCAAATTTGGCTGTTCCGCCAATGTCGTTTAAATGACGACACAAATTCAAACGCTGGTAACAAATGATTAGTGGAAAAATGTCACTAAAATGAGCAATTGTTCTATGGTAAAACATGTAAATATATGGATTGAAAGTCATTCCTAGTGGGCTTCATGCAAAATAGGATGTAACTGTTGAACTTTCATAGCACTATGAAATGACTTTCAATCCTTATTCTGAAACTATTATGACGCCATGATAATTAAACGTTATTTACCTTTGTTGGTAGCTGGAACACTGTAAATGATTTGCTCTCATATTTGCCTCCTCTTGATAATTTTTTAATTCTCGAATCTTTTTTAGTCGTAAACTTGTAAACTGTTTTTATATTTCTTTCGAAATTCCGCTGTTCTCACTTTGAGTACGTGCTATTTACTTGGTTGTGACCTAAAGTTAGATCGCGGATAAACCATCGAAGAAGTAGAAGGCGCTTACCTTCCGGAACACCTGGGTTTCAAAGTTTCCTTGAAAATATTTCGTTGTATACACTATGTCCCTAGCTTCGTGCATTTTAGAATTAATATTTTTTCATTAGGATTATGGTTTTGTTGATGCTTCGGTATATTTGATTTTTTTTACATTTAATAAGGAATTACCACTTTACAGATTTGGTATGTTGGTATTTAATCGGACGCTATGTTACTATAAAAAACTTCTGTATCAAAGCATTACCTCCAGACTGGTTATGCATGACATTTTCATGTTTTCCAAGTTATAACTCTCACGAAACCATTTATCATTTTGGCAGCATTTCCAAAGTATAAAGAAGCCTTTCAATCAAACTTGTAAAGTGCTTTATCGTTTGCATTTTATAAGAGATAGTTGTTCTGTTAATCTTCAAAGGTTCCTCGTTTACATTACTGCAGGGTTGTTTTCACAGCATGTTCACCTGTAATTCATTATGATATATTTCTTTTCATCTTTGATTGAGTAATTACATTTCAACAAATATAACAATATGTTACATAATAATGATGCGTTTAATTCTTTGTATAAATGCTTTTACAAGGAACATACATTGTGTATATATGTTCTCTTGTAACCACAAATACACCACATGTCCGTATAAAGTTACTACAGTTAGAATTTTTTTTTAAGATTATATTAACGGTTATAACTGCGTTTAAAACCGACGTAGGGCAGTAAGGAATTGACTGTAGGTCCCTGGTTTTTTCTCCTGGTTCTCCGGCGTTCTTCACTCCCAACACCTGGCACGTCCTTACATGACCATGGCTACATTAACGGACGTAAAAAAAAATATTAAATCCGAAAAAATCCAAATAACTGCGTAATATAACAGCAGCAACACAACAACAACGGATATGTACAAGATGTTCCCGTGACGCAATCTGATTTCGATAGGATCGTCAAGTGAAATCAGATTATCATTTACGTGTTCCATCACTAGGCATACGGATTTATTTGATTGCATTCTTCTATTGAACTAAAATATTCAATCTAATATCGCCAGCACAACATTTCTTCGTCTGTATCGATGAACATTTTTCTGTTGCATAGGTCTAGATTTTAATCAAACCATGTCATTGAAATCATTGCATTTTATACAAGATTTACAAGAATTTTTGAATGATTTGTGATCAAATAAAAGAAGAAAAAAAAGATAAAGATACATAAATATCATCTTTATGAGCTTGCGGCCCCTTTCGATTAGTAGCCTGATTGGGTTACTGGTTTCGTCTGTATTTATGAAGTGCCGGTCATCCGGTTATATAAATACAATAACTGAACAGATATGAAGTCGTGATAGGCGTAAACAACATACTGATAGGGCTAATTGAATAGCTTTCCGAGGTCAATTGCTCATTACTGTGTCCACTGGTTCGTACTTGGTCAGCCAAACCGTGGGTCAGACGGGAGCTGTATGGAGCATTGATAACATCATGTAAGGCGAATAACCCTAACACGCAATGTCTCAAAAACACGAAATCGAAAGATTTGGTTTTATTTTGTTTGACGTCTTATTAACAGTTTATTTAATTTAAGGACAGTCTTTCAGTGCATGTGATGTGATTGTATGACTTAATATTTTGTCCTTTGCTTAAACTCTTAAACTGTACATTTGGAGAGAATAAGATAGTTCAAGATTAGTCTTAATTTAAGCTTAAATCATTTTTTGAAAATACTACATTTGAGTAATACAAGATGACGTAACACAAGCATAGCAGAATTAATCATGAAATAGACAATATAGTTGTATAACTTTTTTTTTAATTTATCAACAACTCTGGTTTTGGTCTGATAAAAGTTTGATTTTAGTAATAAAAATACCTGTTAATAAAGAACACACCCAATGGAAGAACTTTTTTAAAATCTAATTATTTTTATAATATAAAACCACGACAAAACATTTTATCAATATTCAAACTTCTATATCTTAATTTCTTAATTAAACAATTTTCAGTTATCAATAACACCAGACCTATTAAACCTTGAGGTTCGATATCAATATTAGCTAATTAGCTACATGCCCTATAAGCATTACTATTACCCTACTTTTACGATCCACAAGATGATAGAACAAAATGTTTGTACACATGAATTTAGAGGAAACAATATTAGCATGGGTTTGTACAGCGTCCTTGATAGCTGATTATCAGTCTGATTTACGTTACAAGACACAACACCAAAAAGTGTGTTTGTGTTTTTTCTTTTTGATGTCTTGGCTTGGTATGACCGCCGGGGAAGCATCCCAACCTAACCATCACCACCTGTTCCGGAATGTTCAACAATTCAGCATGGGCGCGCTGACAGTCAATTATGCCATTGAGTAGAAATGTTTTGGTTTAAATGTGAAGGCCACAGAAAGATATATAATCCGACGATTTATGACGTTTGAAAGAGGAGAGGTAAATTAGAAACACCTTTGTGCTTCATACTTAGGGGCGTGGTAAGTGTGTGGTATGTATTTAGAATCGACACCATGCTATTTACGGCTGGTTAGGCCAGTGCGTACTGTCCCTATCTCCACTGTTAATCAAACAGAAACAATATAACTACTCCCTAAGGCTGTGGGATTCGTTGCCATGTAGTACAAAGATTTTATCCTGCTTATTTGCTTTGAAGACGGTTAATCAGCATCCTCTTCTTTGAAGTGACTCCGTTACTAGGGATAAGTTTGCCTATCAGTGCATCTGTTGAAGTCAATCCTGATTATTATGACAATATCCTACCACTTCATCAAAGACGCACTTATCCATTTAGCAAAGAAATGTAATGAAAATAATAAGAAAACCAAATGAAAAATAGACTTATCTCATAATGCGTGTTCTCGTACCCAAAACTCCAGGCTAAAACAACTATAAAGAGAAGTTAAATTGGTACAAGTCATGTTAAACCTCAGTTCAGAAATTCAATAATTCCCAAGATTAAGAAATATGAACTAGCGGAAACATAGAAGACTTGATTAAATAGAGAACGGCAAGTACCTATTATGTTGTTTTCATTTTCATGTTATAGCTGATTTATTGTACCTATTCCGCTCCAAATGTTTGCTACACATACCGAAATGCATGTCGATAAGTAGATATAGACATCATTTACAGCCGTAATCACTCTGTGTATCGCAGAGTTTCCGCATCATCGATGGTAATGTTGGGAAATTTTCGTCTATATCGCGCGGTGTGTCGAGAACGTTTAGATATATTTATCTCCATAATTACATCATAGTTATAGATGAAACTAATTGATATAATATATCAATTACTTTAACGAATCTAATTATTATCTTCAAAGCTTTCATAAATGATGTGATATGGATGGGAGTTTCGCATAAACGATTAATCATCAGCTTTGCTAGTGTGAAACAACATTACATTGAAAGATTGAAATATCACATTACCAGTGTTTCTCTTAAAAACGTTTTTCTCGTGTGAGAATTGATTTTGTTATTGTAAATCGTAAACGGCATTGGTAGTTTGATGGGATAACATTTGTTATGCCATACATTTGGTCCTTTTCTCTCTAATGAGCTGCATAAAAGTAAAGTTTAAATATATAAACCTTCCTTTTTATAGCTTTTTCCTTCTTTGATTATAGTTTAAAAGTTTCTAGTTATGAACTTACTTACAGTACAGAGATTCATGGGATGCAGGTTAACTTTATGGTCGCCATATGCATCCCGGTCTTAGAAATATCCTGTATCTTTGTATGATAATTATGAAGGTGGACTTTTCTAAATATGCTCATTAGTATGCCTACTTGTTGTGATGGAGAATGATGCCCCGTGTTTATTTTGAGGACATGACATAAACATGAAAATGACATTGAAGCAAATGACGCTTACTCTCCGGAACAGCTGATATTATTATGTTGTACTTTTTCAAGGGTCGCCGTCTCAATCTTTCCTTTCTTCATATTTTGCCCCTAGGTAAATCTATTTTAGTCCCGAAGTATTGGTTTGTTGGGGCTTCGGTATTTTCTGTTTTTTTTCCCAGATGCAGACATTCCAACACAAAATTTTGAAAGCGTTTCAAAATGTGAGAAACGTACTTTAAAAAGTTTTGAATTTTCTGATAGAAAAGGAAACACCATTTCTAATTAAACACAGCTTGTTACATTATATGTCGTTATTTTCCAAAACATTTCACATCACAGACGCACCTTTTTCTTGATAAAATCCAAAAATGTATTGCTGTATGTATCTAACTTCATTTGTCTTCGTACAAGGCGACATATGTCGGGTTTACTGCATAGTTCTTTCTCTAATATCCTCTATGAATGTGTCATGGAAGATGACTACTGTCCCATTAAAATGTTTATCTTTCCTGTTTCCTCACTCTTCTTTGTACTGTACTTTCATTTTTTCAGGCATCATTCCTCATACAATTTTTTTGAACCTGGTTTTTGCCTGGACAACAAAAAACAAACAAGCAAACAAATAGCACGGTCAACAAAGTACATCATATTATTCGTGTAAGACCGGACCGTATATGACCTAGACTTTATGTATCATACATACAGTAATACGAAAATAGACAATGCTATATTGATAATGTATCGCCCTACTTGAGACATGTGGGGGGATTTCCTGCATGACATTTTTATCCAGATATAAATTAGCAGACGATAGCGTGTCATGATTTGTAGTAAAGTATCTTATATTGATTAATGGTAAATGACGCTTGGGATGTTCTGAATCTGGTCTAATAACTGTATTATACGTTTTTAGAAATATCTTAATCCAATACATTCTATAATACACTTTAATGATGTCTTCCTGGTACGTGTTAACATGTCTTTTTAAGAAATCATAAGATATCCTTGTTTCTTTTAATGAAGTTAGACTGGCGTACGTATTCTGTCAAGCAGAGACTTTCATAGGCTTCGGTGGTGACACCATTTCTATTACCGCGTTTCACAAGAGCATCGATAATTATTTTTATTTCTTGAAATTTTCTTCGAAGTAATATGAATATGCTTTTGAACTTATGGCATTTCGTAATTGAAAAGCCTATAAAGACGAGACAAGTTTCTATTCTGAAATTATTTTAAACAATAATAGTTTTTCCTGTTTTGTCTATATCTATCAAAGTGAGGGTCAATTGTGCTGTTTGAGATTGTGTGCAATTTGCAAAAAAATAAATAAAACAATTCTCCCTTAGTAAAATATTTACTTGTTTCTACTCTTACTTGTAAACCAAGATTGTGTCTATGTTCCGTCCAAATTGTAAAAGCAATTTCAATAAATAGCCGTGAACGACACATCAGGGCCACGTAATCCAATGACCGGCGTTTTCCAGGAGATGGGGGACATCTTGGTTCTATGATTTCGTTATGCTCTACCACTCAGACAGATTAATTTAAATGTATTCTATTAAATGTAGGGCACAAGGGTATATATTTTATCAGGTTATTGTAGGTCTTACCTTTTATTCGTCTTTTCCTTTTAAAAAGTATTTAGTCGAAGGTGTAGCTGTATTTCTGTCCACATTGTTTTTCTTGGGAGCCGTGGTGATAATAGTTATTGATTAAAGAAAGAGATAGTTGAGGGCAACGTGACTGTTTATCGTAAAATACTCTTTTGTTCTAAATTTTGTTCAAAAAAGGATGGAGATTATGGAAATCGTGAAGAGAAGAGAACAGCATATGGCAACTTGCCTACTTGTTGAGATTGAGAATAATGTCCCCGTTCTTACTTTGGACACATAACATTTACTTTAATGTCGAGGGTCGTTCATAAAGCAAAAGACGCATACTTTTTTGTAACATCCCGGTATTCTTCTCTTGTACTTTTTCCAGGGTCTCCGACTGAATCTTTTACTTTTTCATATTTCGTCCCAATTTTAATCAATTTTTAGGTTTGGATCTCGGTTTTCTTGGCGCTTAGGTATTCGCTGATATTGTTTTAACAACACCGAGTCGCATTTCGTATACATTATGAAGTACCAACAGCAACGGTGATTTAATCAATCATATAACATGGATTCGCTTACTGAGAGAAGTTGTGTTTTAATTGCACTGTGACTAATATGCTTAAATAGATTTTCTAGAGAAGTTCACATATTGAAATATTTTTCTGCATTTAACAGTCGTTTTATTCGTAAAGTGATCTTAACATATTTCGACGTCAGTTCCTGCTTACGTAGCGTCATTCATAGTACAAATGAATATGCTCTAATGCAAAATCAAATCGATATGCAATCTACACTACGCTAGGAGCCGAATACACCAACATACCACCTTTGATTTACAGTCGTTCGCTGAACTCAAGAAAAAGTCCTTAAATGACCATTTACGTAACTGTCAGTAAGACGTTTATAAATCAACCAACTTAATGGTATGCATCTTGAGCCTCCCAACGACGCAACTTTAATGGTTTTAACAAACCTATACGGTTGCTTTGGCAATGCACAACTCAGCATAAACGCGCATGTTAGTTAAACATTATGCACAATTATATAGTTAAACTCGGTCTCGCAATGACTCCATCTTGAATCTATTTCGAATCCAGTGATATATGAAGATTTTAAAACAGAATAGAAAATTTATACTTTACAAATATATATAAGGTAGAAGAAGGCTTTGAAATCTTTCTAATGAAGTTACACTTTATTTCATTTCTGCACATTTTACGGCTTACACAAGAACATTGGGACTTGATTTGAAAAATCGATATTTTACATTGCATGGCAATGTGTAATTTCCGATAGAAATTTAAAATGGTATCATATCGATGTTAGAATAGCACAGATTTACACAAATCTCAAACCACATGCGCATATGATTTCCGGATCAGATGTATTTAAGGTAACTTCAGATTCACAAAGTACATTTTACAATATTTGATTAAAATGAACCTAGCGATGCTCTCTTATCTGATATAATACATTTTGTAACAATGACGTAGGGCTTCGAACATCTGAAGCAAAGCGTTTTATTGATGTGCAACAATAAAGATTACACAGTTTGTTTTACAAATTTGCTACATTCTGTATGAAACAGGTTATACAATACAAGAACAAAGCTAAGTACATATGCTATCTGTTTGGATAAAGGTATGCGTAATTTTCCCCAGTAGCATAGTAAAATGCGCTTAAAGACCTAAACTTTCGGATTTATCAGAATACGCAATAACATCCTGCATGACGATTCATTATAGGAAATAATCAAGTTAAGACTGAATTCGTATCACTTTTAGCGTTTGCGAGGGCGTAATCTGAGAATAAAAACCATGTTTGATTATAACTTCAGGATCAAAAATGGCACCTGCACCAACTAATGAAGGTTGGAATGTAACACAAGTGTGTATTAAATACAGTGTGAGGTATTGCTGCCGTTGACCATCCAGGTTCAGTGGAAGAATTGGGTTTTTTGTTTTTCGTTTTACGTCATTTTAACAGCCAGAGTCATTTAAGGACGTGCCAGGTTTTGGAAGCGGAGGAAAGCCGGAGTACCCGGAGAAACACCACCGACCTACGGTCAGTTCCTGGCAACCGCCTCACGTGGATTTCGAACTCGCAACCCAGAGGGAGAGGGCTAGTGGTAGAATGTCGGGACACTTTAACCACTCAGCCACCCTTGCTCCTAAAATTGGGATAAATACAGTGTATGCATCACTATATATAAGAGAAAATATCATCCCCCTTCCCTTTTCATGCATGATTGATATGTTATTCCTCTTCTGAATCTCCTACTGTATACAACATCGAAAAAAGCTAATTATCTGCTGTTTCACTTTATATCAATTTGTGTTCTTTTTTCCTTTCCTGTATTTCTCCAATGTTTTGTTAGGGTCTCTCAGGGAACCTGTCGTAATAATGACAGTCGTTATCATTGCGAGGACGTAAAATTCAAACATATAATTATACAATAAAATCATGGATGAACATTTATGAAAAAAACAATTGGCACTTGCTTTGTAGAGAAAGACGTGCTATCTAGAACTTGATGACCAGGAAATTGATTGCCATCTTACTTTCAATGTCATTTGAGCAACTTGCATTTGGTCGGGATAAATAATTCTAAATAAATACTCCACAATGATCAATTAATTCATATCGACCCTTTGTTGCAAATGTATAGAATAATCATTTTAGTTTTTGGAAATTGTGAATCCTATTTTGAAAATATCATGTACATACTTGTATCTATATGCAAAAATACATAATGTAAATGTAAGATGGACAGAATGGAAGTTCAGGTAACATTGGAAAAATATTATTAATATTCAGCGGGGTTTTAGATGTCACCATTACGTTGCTGAAACATTGCAACATTATATTGTTTGAATTGGTATTCATTCCATCTTATGGAAATAAATAAGAGAATACCGAAGCGTTAGAAAACCATATTCCGAACTCAAAATCGATTTAACTAGGGGTAAAATATGAAAAAACGAAAGATTAAGTTAACATGGAGACCAGTGTAAAAATACAAGAGAATAAGATCAGGTGTTCTGAAAGAGTAAGCGTCTTTATGTCACTTTGAAAAACCAGAATATTTCTCAATGATACAAAGATGGCGACCATAAAACTTGCCCAAAGTTCTGATCAACCTGCAGCTCTCAAATCATTTTGGTGTTGGTTTGTTTGTCAGCAGTCGAAATCGATCACGAATATCACGATATTTAGAGCAGGCCTTGGAATAACGAATCAACTGCGACATGTAAACACCATAGGTTGGAGAAGCGGGGATGTTACTATCAAAGAAATGGAAAGTTCACGATCGGAAAATTGAAATCGTCACGTTTATCGTATAGCTTAGTAGTAAGCTGTCCATAAACTTCAACGTTAGTGTGATGACTAACGTACACCAGAATACTGTAACTTTGTAAAATTGTTCGCGGTGTGAAAAGTTCCGCTTATTTAGCTTGTATTATCCGCAAATATATCCACACGCAAATACCAAACACTATTCAAACACTACGGTGTATTAATAATAATAGTATAGACACACTGTACAAAACAGCATGACAGCGCGACCATTTCCACATCGCGAACAGTTTGGAGGCTGACAAAGCAAAACATTACAATCGCGAAAATATTGACTTTTACAATAATGTGTTTAACAAGATACACGTTTTATGAATGACGATATTCTCTGTAGGGCGTGATTAAGAAAATGAAGCCAGCAACAGTGAGCTGCAGTTATTATGTTTTTTATTGCCCACCCTCAACGTGTGTATCGTGATTCAACTTCTGGCTCAGCCAGTGTCGGCTGTCCTGTCGTAAGTGTTAGGTGATGAAGGTGAATGTTTCCGATGTTATGTGAAATATGTACCCTGTGATCGCCCTGTTCTGTTATCGTGCTATGAACAAACTAACTCGTTGTGGTCAAATGGCCTCGATGCTCTGCACTGGTCGATGCGCATCAGCGTCCTCGGAGTAATCCACACGGCTATCCCCAACACACGGCTAAGTATAGCAAGTCTGAGGTTTCGGACTGAACTTCAAGCTTCTAGGGTTAGACAAACAGGAACAGAAATAAGGCAAAGTGTTGTTCTGTTTTGCCTTATACTATAACTACACGATGATACATTGCTACTGTTAAAATATACCTGACGTATAAATAATAACTTAAAAGTGGATTATTTAACAACCGATTATATTTTAAAGCTGTTTAGAGCAGTAGTAAGTCAAGTACGTATGGATCTTATTCTCCGGAGGAACTATATGTAAGTATGATATGTTTTTGCTGCTTATTTGATGTGTAGTATTTGGTGCATTGGTTGGTAAATTTAATGAAAGTCATTCATGAGGAGACGTTTTGCTGAAACACACTGACTTTTATTCTAACGTTTATCAATTTTGAACTTAAATAGTTTCTGTTGTCTTTGCCTTATTTTATTTGAGACATCGGTAACATTTCAGATAATGTTTGTTTATGTAATCATTGATATAAGATTTTCAAGAAAATATTTCCATACCGAATACGGAATATCACCGATACAACGATCCAAACCAAAGTCATAATTACCAAATGAGGAAGTATGAGTATAAGACTTTTTGTTTTGTTTTTTGCGAAACGAACATAGACAATAGACAATAAGTCGTATTTCACTTCATTTTCTAGTTACTTAAACTTAAGTGTTCTTCTCTCTACGAGTGTGGAGTATTTGAAGGGTCATTAAACGTCCGAACCTATTCATTATCTGTAATATTTACACTTTCATGACATACATGTTTAAAACGTTTTCTGTATAGTCTCAACTTTATAAACACAATTCATAATACGCATACTAGCTTAGGTAAGGGGTTGTCATTATCTCTCTATACTTAATGCATTTAATTCTGTGTAACTATGCTCCAGTTTATGGTATCACAATACGCGGTGTCGGTTACCATCTCGTATGCCTTGTGATTATTTAACATGATAAGGTGCTTGACTGGGCTTGCTGGATGTCAGTCCCCGTGGCGGTCTTTGCTTTGTGACTGAAATGCATTCTTTCGAAAATAAATTTTCTGTAGTAGTCCAAATTGAAATGTAATGAGGAGGGATATATTTAGTATTGTACAACGTTTAAACATACATATGCATGTACACAATATGATATAAATTTAACGTCAGCTAAGAAAACATTATGTGATACGAAGGGTAGAGTTGTGTTAAAAAAAAACCTCAAATTACTTCTTCTTGACAAAACTATATAAATGCTGTTTTAAGCATTCTTTACAATTTTGATTGCTACACTAAATTTTGTTTTACAATAGCTTCATTGTGTCCACTATTTCTCTCTAATTTAGCCTGAAAATGCACTTGAGCCACACATCGTAAACAACAAAATTACTTAATGTCATAACAAATTCTATAGAAATTGGAGTAAAAGTAACTAGGTGGTTGTTTTCTTTACACATTTACATGTTTATGTTTTTACTGTCTTTCATGCTTACTATTTTTGACACAAAAGCCACACACAAAAAAACATGATTTATTTAGAATCAGTCAGAATTTCAAATACGGCTTGGAAGCTTTAATGTTACAGAATGCATCTAGATTATCAAGAAAGAATTGTCGAAAAAAATGGAGAGTATTATTTTGTCGTTTTGTCAAAAAAAAAACTACCAAAGCTTCAACAAAACCATAGTCCGAACTCAAAATCGATTAAACTAGGAGCAAAAAGAACAAAGGAAATATTTACATGGAGACTCTCGTAAAAGCACAAGTGAATAAGACCAGGTGTTCCGGAAGAGTAAGCTTATTCTGCTTCATCGACGAGATTGCCTCTAATACCAAAATGTTCTCGAAGGTAACCATAGTGCGATGTCCATAGGGCAATTGCTTTCTTTGTTTTCAACCATGTTTCTAAAGATGCTCCCGTTATTACTGGTTATTTAACTCTTACAAAACTGTTTGCGACTACTGTATAAGGTTCAGCATATTTCCTTGAGGAAGTGATTATAATATTATTTAACCATCCGTTATCGGTCCTCTTGGTATCCAAATTGTAAGTGATACGTATCCGATCAATAAGACACAATTTGTGTAGAGGGAACTCTCTGGACGTGTAGGTTTCATACGGTACGTGCTGTGGAAATAAACACTTTACATTTCCGGTCCTCGGATGTTGCCTCCGTCTCAGCTTTGTATTAGAATATAATCTAAAGTTCTTAATACGCCAGTATATATGTCTAAATGTAATCAATGTTTCATTATCTGTAATTGGTTTCAAAGATACTTAAGGAACATTTTGCTTCATTATTGGCAATACTCATGGCTGTTAACGATTAGCTCCAGACGTCTCCAATGTTATTAGATGATATCTCTAGGTGATTAGGACCAAATCCTGCCGTAAGGAGGACAGGTGATACCAAACCTACGTGCGTAGAAAATGGTAGATATGTGTATTATTTAATCGATACCCAATAAGAAACCACCGGATTATATGTTTTTATTAATATTTATCAAGTAAATATCATACACGTACATTACATGTACGAAGTATGGTTTTAATGATGCATACACAACTAAGCCTATTCAGTTCTAAGACTAAGTTGGACATTTTGCAATATCGGATATAATACTTAACGCTAAGGTGAAATCACATTCGCATGTTTTAGGTTTATCTTTCGAGGTAAACAGTCAAAGGCTTGGTTTTTTTTGCTGTGACGTTGATGACCACCTTTATCTTAAAAATGACACTTCATTTAAACTATGACCAGCATGGACAGCGTACTACATTTACGATAAACGTGACGATTTCGCTTTTCCAACCGTGAATTTTCCCTTTCGCGACATTTTATCCCTACTTCCCAAACAATGGTGTTTACATGTCGCAGAGTATTAGGTGTTCTAGTACTTGGTGTAAATATTGAGATATCTTGGTTTCATAGAGCAATATTCTAAATCCTTATATGATATAAAACTGGAAGCTTTGATATATGCTGATTAGTATGCCAACCTGCTGCGGTCGAGAATGATGCCTCTGTTCTCACATTGAGGACGTGACATTTACTTCGATGTGTCCTAGACTATGGCGGGTAACGACAATGAATCAGTCGACGCTTACTCTTCCGGAACACTTTGCCTTTTTCTCTTATACTTTTCCAGGGGTCTCCGTGTAAATATTTCATTTATCCATATGTCTTTTTCTACTTTTGAGTTCGGATTATGGTTTTGTTTACGCTTCGGAATTCTTTGATTTTTCCCATTTTTACAATAAACACACTATGAACACTGTATGTTTTATGAATTAAACCAGCACTTAAGTTATTTTTGAAATGTACATGTATGTATACTGGGCTTTACAGCACATTTCCCGTCTGTTTTGGCAGCAACCAAGTCAAATTAGATTTTATGTATTTACGGTCCTTTCATTAACATTGAGTCAAACTAGGACGAAAAAACAGCATAATGGCGAAGTTAAATTCACTTTTGGCATAAATGTACTGTATTATCTTTTATAGGTGCAATCACGTGATGTGCGTATGTTTAACGTTTATATCTTGGAAGCACGTGCCATTATGGTTACTCTATGCAAATGCAGTGCCTGTTCTCAAACAATATTCATTCATGAAAATTTATAAATATGTTTAACGGTTTTATTTGATAGCTTCATACATGTTTGTATCTCCCACACATCAAAATAACATCTGTGTAAGTTATATGGGAAATTAACCTTTTTGAACCCGGCGTACTTGAAGGCTATGCCACCGGCAGCTATTACGTTCCGCATCATTCTTAATTTCTATCGGACCATGTAGATTGTACCTGTAAAATTCCATAAACACGTTTGATATAACACTTGACCTCTACATAGAATACCTATTACCGTTCCTCATACAGATCTCGTGTGAAGTGCGAAGAAATAACTAAAACTAGCAGGTGTAGCACTTGTTTTCTTATAACTGAGTTTAACGCATTTGCTATATTTGTTTAAGAATATTTCATTGTGATCTTTAGATTTATTTTGGCATAAAATAGGAAAATGGTTGCTATTTTTGCTGTTTTTTGTGAACTATACTTTTTCCGATTTGTAGTTGTATCGAAGCTCATTGTTCTTAGCGTGTGTCGTCTTAAAGATTGCTTGTACCATGGCGTATGTTACACGAGAAAAGTTTCATTGTGTAATAGGTTGTCTGAAAGACCATTCATATAGATGTGAAAGACGAATTGACCAAATAGGGTCCTTTGAGCGCGCCAAAATGTTACGGGTATTTTTTAAACGTTTAACCCTCATGCACGAATTATGTAAAGCCAAAAGTATCAACAATAAGAATGAATTGGGGAGCATATGACAAAAATAAAGACGATTAACAAATCGAATACATAAAGTTCTGTAGTATCCCAGAGCGTTTCTCTATAAAAAGTAAAAAAAAAACTATCATGACCTTTAATCTTTTATGCGCATGATGCTACAATTTGTTGTACTGAAACAATTAAAAAATAAGCACATTTATTCCCCCTAAATTATACGATTAACGATAATGATTTACATGTATATTGAGTATAAATCTAAGAAAACATCGATTTGGAGAGTAAAATATAAAAAATAAGAATTATATAATCAAGTTTGTACTTATATATTTCACATCATTAAAGAGAAGTGTATTGTAATGGGTTTACATGTATTTGAAGATATCAACTTCAATAGGAGTATACTATCTTTGTTCCTTAAATATAGTACAGCGAATCAGTAGAAAGTCTATGCAAGAAACCTTTCTCATCAACTAATTATTATCTGGCTCTGCAGAAATGTATCCCCCAAAGCTATCGAAGCTAAGAATGTTTCGTGAATACATTCTCTAGGTCTATACGGCGAATTATAAGTTTTATAAATGATCATCGATATTCTTTGACCTTATTTTAGTTGTGACATTTATATGTAGTATGTGGATGCATTTAAACTGGTATCTACCTTTATAATGAGCCAATTAATGTCTTTATATCAGGATTAACTAATTATATAAAGGTTGTCACCAGGAAAAGAAATTTTATCAATATTTTATTTGGGTTGATTAAACATTCGAGGTGAACTGTTTTTGACGTAAAGATTTGCCTCACCAGGGTGTGGACGATTCAAACCTTAAATTCAATTTTAGTTGTTATTGAGAGCTCATTGTAATGGAACAGCCTAATGTCACCGCAATGTTTGCTTCTAATCTAACTGTGCTTCATTTTAATTGAAGTGGGAAGAAAGCTCCAAAATGAACACATACGCGTAGATTAAAATGCCTTGTTAAAATAAATAAGAGAATACCGAAGCGTTAAAGGCCCAATATACGTAACTTTCGGCAAAACTTGAAGCAAAAATCAAGCATAGTAACTTATTATATTTATAGATTTAGTTAAGATTAACTGATATCAGCAATATTCAAAATGAAATCTTGCGCGGTTACCGGTAAAGCAGCAGTGAAACACGGTATTTGTAAACACGCGTCCATTTTGAACCGTCTTCTACCTACGGCTTTGTTGTTGAAATGGGCCCAACCTGAACTATTTTCAATTCTTTGGATTTTTTTTGTCAACAGTTTCTTGTTAGTTACCGCTCAGTTTTACTTCGTTTTAGGCTTATGTTTCCATGGTTATCAACTGGATTTTTTTTCATAATTTTACAGAATCCCCAAAAATTTCCTGAAGTTACGTATATTTGGTCTCTAACAAAATCATAATCCAAACTCAAAATCGATTAAACCAGGGGCAAAATATAAACAAAGGAATGATTTACATGGAGACTCTTGTAAAAGTGCATTATATAGACTTTATTTGTTTTCACGTCCGGTCGGGAATCGAACCCCGGTCTCCTTGTTGAAAGGCAAGTGCGTTATCAACTGCACCACCCGACCACGCAACTTATAATAGGTATTTGAAAAACAAATGAACAGGTTTAGGATAGTACATTCTACGTAAATTTCATCCGTACAGTGACATCTCAAACGATTTATTTTTGGCATTTTGGTTGTATTGGGTAAAAAAATAAATCAGAGAATACCAACACGTCAACAAAACCGTAATCCAAACTCAAAATTGATTAAACTAGAGGCAAAATAGGAACAAAGAAAATATTTACGTAGATACCGTTGTAAAAGTGCAAGTGACCAAGTGTTCCAGAAGAGTAAGCGTCTTCTGCTTCGTCTCCGACACCCGCCATATAATCTTGGTCACACCCAAGTAAGCACCAATTCTCAAAAGGAGAACCGAGTTTGCATTTAGGTTGTGTAGGGTCGAAGTTTGTATTTACATATGACTTTTAAGCAAGTAAAACAAGGAAGCGAAAAAGCTACGAAGACGACCGCAGATGTACATACCATGCGACATTTGTGTGATGAAGACAGGAGAATCTCAGCATCGACAGTAAAACGTTTAGCACGAGACTTTGCAACTTGCTGAATATCAAATAAATCTATTGTTTTTCTTTGGAAAAAAATCAGAAATGCATGTGTGAAGTGTATAAGGAAGCATATTGTCGAGAAAGCATTTTTATATAATCCGTATTGCGTTCAATCGTGAAAGCATGAATCCCAAGACATCGTCGGTTCAAACACTACAATGTCGTCTGCTTACCTGATAATGGGCATTGACATACTGTTGTTCAAGTTAATTCCGCCAGACTATGTATCGGCAGACGAACTCCTGTACAGGTCCATCGACCAATAATCGTTTCGCCGGGATTTGTAGTAGAAAATCCTAATGCAGACATCATTATACAAATCTTGTGAGCATTATCGCTCCATTAATGGAAAAACGTCTCGCCGAAAATCACTCGATGGTTTTACAGATATATTGTAATTGTGGTTACGTGTGACACACATCATTTCCTAAATTGGTCATACGTGTAAAAGAAATGTTTCATTTAAGGTCCAAAACGACAGACGTAAAACTGTTATATTGATTTATCGTCTCAGCTGCAACCTTATCGAAATTAAAGTTTCTTCGATTTTGCTTAGTGAAGAATACCACTTTGTTGGTGTTAGATTAACGCTTACTCTGCCGGAACACCTGGTCTTTTTCTCTTGTAATTTTACCAACGTCTCCATGTAAATCTTTTCCTTTTTCATATTTTGCCCCCAATTAATCGATTTTGAGTTCTGAGTATGGCTTTCGGAGTTCGGAGTTGAGGCTTTGGTGGTTTCTTATTTGTTTATGGAGATACTGAATGATCGTTACGTTGTTCAAATCTCAAATCAGCGGTATATTTAAAAATTCAGATTGTCGTTCAACCCTGGTATTGACCTCATGAAGAACCTTGTTTTTGTAATTAGGGCTTTACGAGTGTAGCAATTGTGTCGGCTTGTGTAAAGAACGTTCACTTGAGACGAAGTCAGGGGTCGACGATCATGAAGAGGGACAGGCAAAAGTGTCATCACCTTTAAATACACGCAATAATGAGTTACTGCATTGCTACAGGGAGATCAATATCATACCAGGCAGTGATAAGATCAAGAGTAAAGACTTTAGAACTATCGAAGGGAATCAGGCTATTCAATAGAAGTATTATCAAAAACTAACACTTAAAATGCGCTGTATAATCTTTGTATATCCGAAGTTTTATTTTCGCGTTTTCACCAAGAAATTGATATTTGTGTCGTGTAGATGTCGCGGAAAACATGCCGGCCATGGTCTGTCATTTTTAATGTTTCACGTGTGAACCACGGTCGTACTGCGGTAATATGTTTAAAAATGTTAATACTTACGTGCAAAATAAACACAGGGTTTCATGCAAGTAGGAATGTTCAGGTGAAAGCAGAGAAATAAGGTGTGACGATTATCGATAGATATTAACGAACAATAATAGCCTTGTCGCACTGTTGGCATGCATAAGACTTGCCGGTTCGTGTTACTGTACTCTGTGAAACAGTACGCTGCGATACCTATTCACCCATTTTATGATCGCTTTTACGTGCTCAATATTTCACTCTTTCTGTATTTTCAAACAGGAAACAGTGCTCAGCTTTATTTTGGTTGTAATGAACATTTTGATTGTAATAGTGGCATCAATAAAGATGTTCATGTACGTAATACTACCGGTTTATATTTGATTGCATTTGATTTCATTTAGGAAATGGCAATTTTCGCTTCATTGTTGAATTTGTGGTAGTTTCCTACCGCAAAAGCACGAAAATAATACTTACCCGGTATACAGTATTCGATACCATTTGAACGTATTTTCTGTTATTACATCTTCAAAAAAATATTTTGTCTATAAAATCATTTGATTTTCCCCACCCTGTAAAATGCCATACCTCATACTAAAATGAAAGAGCGTCTCCGTTTTGTCATTATGAAAACTTTCTTTTCGAAGAAAAGTTGACTACGATACAAATATAATGTTGTGAGCTATCTGGGAACATACTTTTTGAGAGAAAAAAAAAACACAAAAAAGCTAGGATGAAGTATACTGATATAGTAAAAAAGAACGATCTATTGAACTGGCTGGATGTGTTTGTTGAATGTGGAGAAAAGATTTTCCAGCAGACAGTTGGCATTCCTTTGGGAGCAAACTGTGTCCAACTTTTAGTTGACTTGTTTTTATTTTCATAGGAGGCTGAATTTGTGAGGTGCATATCAGGATATAGATGACAGAAATCTTGCCAACTCAATAAATTTTACTTTAAGGCATATCGACAATGTGTTGTCTCGAAATAAAAAGTTTGCTGACCACGTCAATTGTATATACCCTTCTGAACTTGAAATCAAGGCCACAACAGAATCAACAGAGACAGCATACTTTCAAGCTTAAAGGACACACGTGGTAATCGTGGTTTTCCGATTGTAAACGTTCCATTTCTTGCAAGTAGCATCCCTTCTTTTCGAACCTTTGTTGTTTACATGTCGCAGTTATTCATTATTCTTCGGCTTTCTCTAGATATCGAGATGTTCGTGGTTCTGATGTAATTGACATGTACAACAAATATGAACAGGAAAACATCATTTATTTCCCTGAATACGTCACCTTGTCATCGCAATCTTTGCTAATTAGTCTCGGTGGTACTGTCGTATGTCGCGTTTCAGCAGAGTAAACTTATTTATTGCGACACATGTTGCCATGATTTCTGACTTCATCTGTGAGAGGTATTTCGCGACTGTTAAAAACAGCCTGTGGATCATCATTCACTCAACAAACTTTCATTTCTGAATTCGGAATATGTTGTTAATGCCGATCCATTATTTTTATAAACAGAATAACATTAACAGACAACTTTAGTTCACGAAGAAGTCTAGCTTTTGCTTCCAAATAACTTTGGAATTCAAAAAGTCACTTAATTTGGGAACTGTTTATTACAAGTTCTTGCTATCAGCATTAAGGTGTGAAGTTTTAATAAACTAAAACATGGCCAGATACTAAAAACCGGATAGCATCCATGCATATCAAGCACCTTTCACCAATTTCACTAAAAAGTCACTTCCATTTTCGTCAAGTGGAATAATGAAACTGAGCGAAACTTTTTTTTTTAAACTAAAAAAAATGTTGTAAGACATCATCCCAAAGTGGTATTTCCCATTAGGATCAAATAAAATCAAATAAGAAACTAATTATTTGATGATACAATCAAGCGTGTTATTGATTCAGTTAGCTACCAGTATGAAGTTGCATAATACAATTTGGAACATCCAGCTCACCAATAATGCGATACTTCGTAGGTCTACATCAAGTTAAGTTGTATTTTATCGTTTTTCTTAGAAATTTTTTATACCTTCTACAAAATGAAATGTTGAATTAGAAGTCCCCATTGGTAATAGACGCCCCTAAATATATTATTATTAGTGCAATTATCTTTCATTACAACACCACTCAAAATAAACGTATTAACTTAATTGAGTCTTGTAACAAATGTGGAACTCGCACTTTATTTTACATTTATATATTACAAGTGATATACTGAATGACAGCCCACATCTTATGCATACGTTTTTAATCAACTATTTGGAAATATACAGGACTTTAAGCTATACAATGATAATTAATGTAAAATTCAAATGATATCTAGGTTTATCTTTTCGAAATATATTTAATATTATATATACATATTGAGAATTATGGCTCAGATTTCACTTGTACATGGTGCACGGAGGCCGCCGATGAAGCAGTAGACGCTTTCTCTTCCGAAACACCTGGTCTTGTTTTCTTGTACGTTTTCAAGCGTCTCCCTTTTAATATTTCGTTTGTTCATATCTTGCCCCTCGTTTAATCGATTTTAAATTTAGAATATTGCTTTGTTGGCGCTTTAGTTTTTTCTTATGTTTTGAGTTTTTCAAGTACGAGAAACGTACCGTAAATACCGTTCGTATCCCAGGGCTGCAGCGATAGAAAATGAGTATATCCTTTACATATCGAGATGGTTAATGTCACGTCTTCAAATCGAGAACCGGATCAATGAAGCCACAGAGCAAAGTATACTTTATTGTACAATGAAGTAGAACATTGTTAATGGGGGCATGATGTCGACCAATAAAGCAGCCCATAGTTTTAATCAGCCTTCCACATCTAAACCCAGTGTTGTAGGTTAAAGGAATTGTCCTTGAATACCAAACCAACAGTGAAATTTCCCCAATTAATGTGTTAATGTGAACGCATGTAAGATAACTACATCATTCAGTTAAAAAGTGATTGCAATAATCTATACTTACATGACGGATTGATATATACACATTATTCCTAGAAAGGTCACCCCATAATCTTGGACTGCAATAATTTTCACGAAAAAGGGAGAAAACGCTACTTTAATCTGCTACTTCCTGTTTGACACGTATACGCTTTAAAACATACGTACGACTAATCACCGAGATCTTTTGTTGATCTGATTAATCTACAGGGATTCGTTGGTCGCTGAAGTACCGTCATCGCTCCCCAGGGAAGCCGTTCAACTACTTTTGTTGTAAAGAGTCCATCGCTTCAGCGCTACAGCATTGTTACGTCACGTTCGGTGCTCGTGATCGGCGCCGTTATGATTGTGTACCACAATACGATCTGTCGGCGGGAATTCGTTCAGGGAGCGTAATTAAATTAGCGAGAGGTACTTCAAAAATCGAACGCATTTACGACACGTAATGTTAGAACGATACACGTAATGTGCCAATATATATTCGTTTGTTGCTAAAATGTTCTTTATTTGACAGTGCAGGTGACACCAAACCCTTTAGCCGAGGGAATAATCTTAATCCATTTGAATGCTGGTCAATTTTATTGTAAAAATCATCTGATATAAACATTCGCATGAAATTATATATTTACGATTAAGATGCACAAACCAAATATAAATCTGGGCCATACATACGGTTGATACTCGGAATTCGTTTTGGTTTCATTGAATTAGACGTTCAACATGTGCACTATCAACAACTTCCGTTATTTAAGGACATGCCTTCATGCATGTATCATGAATGAGTGCGCATTGGTGTTTGTGTATGTAAGCAAGAGATGTTCGTGTATATTATGTATGTACGCAAGGTTTGTTGGTGTATTTGTATGTAGGCAAGGTTTGTTGATTATTTGTAAGTAGGCAAAGTATGTTGGTGTGTGTGTATGTAGGCAAGGTGTGTTGGTGTATATAAGCAAGATATGTTAGTGTATGTTATGTATGTAGGCAAGGTATGTTGGCGTATTTGTATGCAGGCAAGGTATATTGTCGTATTTGTATGTAGGCAAGGTATGTTGGTGTATTTGTTTGTAGGCAAGGTTTGTTGGTGTGTTTGTATGTAGGCAAGGTATGTTGGGGTATTTGTATATAGGCAAGGTATGTTGGTGAATGTGTATGCAGGCAATGTACGTTGTGTATTTGTTTGTAGGCAAGGTTTGTTGGTGTATTTGTATGTAGGCAAGGTATGTTGGTGAATGTGTATGCAGGCAATGTACGTTGTGTATTTGTTTGTAGGCAAGGTTTGTTGGTGTATTTGTATGTAGGCAAGATATGTTGGTAAATGTGTATGTACGCAAGGCATGTTGGTGTATTTGTATGTAGTCAAGGAATGTTGGCGTATTTGCCCCGTTGCGATTTAAAACATCTACATTGATATCGACTAAAAAGTGCAACCTAACTGAAAAACTATACCGAAGACAATCAGTACGGTAACCTAACCTGGCATATAGCACTGTGTGAACAAATTATTACCATTTCTCTTATTGCAGAAGTCAAAGCACTGAATAGCTGTCGCCGTTTTACAGACCTTTGTCCTTTGCCACACAACAATGATAACACAACAACTAGTTAGATATCAATTTATTATATCTGACTTATGCGAACTCAACCGGTTGGAGTTTTGTTTTTTTGATTATTTTTACTATTAACAGTTACATATATGTACATCTCTGAAGGGCCATTTAAGGACCTCCTCCCGGTGTATGCGGTGTGGTCGTGTGGTCTCGCAAGTCCGGATCTTTTGCCGATTAACTTATCATTATCATATAATAGCAATGAAGACATCACCATCATATATAATAGCACAATGGACACGATAATATCGGTCAAACACTTTTGCTTTCTACTACAGTACGACTAGTACATTAAAGGCTTATTCTGTCAACGATATATCATAATTTATTATCTAATTATAGCTATTTGTACATAAATATGTCTAAAAATCAGTAGGTATTATTTTATCTTGCTGAGTTATATAAATGAATTATATTTATCTGACCTGATATGATTTTTTTTATTGTTTTAAACTGACATTCAACGATTTTTCTGTATGTTGATACCATGGAAGAAGACCATCTGGCCAGAAAATTGGCACCCCTCCAAAACAGCCGGTTTAGACTAAAAGGTCATTAATCCTGTGTTATATTTTGCTTATCTAAAACCACTTCTGTATCGGTCGTCTTCATTAGATATGTACATATATCTATAAGTGTTCTAATTTGACTTTGGTTTGTTGACGTTGCGAAACATTATGTTTGTTAGATACCAAACCAACTTTTAGGCCGAAAAATTGTAACTAGAGAGGTTGCCTCCATTTTATATATAAAACGACATAATGACAATATGTTCCAACGTAAATAGACTATTTCACAAGACACGCGGGATGATGTTAAAACGTTCAAGAAAAAAACGGTAACTTCAGTTTTGACATTTATGTTACTGGCATATATAATGGTACTAACTCTTAAACAAGTAATTAATAACTTTAAATGACAACATTTTTCAAGGTTGGGAACAGTTGTTTTTTTTTTCATTTCTTTTTTGTTTTTGTTTCGATTTGTTTTGTTTATGTATTTTGTTGAATACGCTGTTTCGAATTTTCGATCCGTCAATCTCGCGTGCTTCATTTGAGCCGATGTTTGAATTGTTTTGATTTTTGAATCCAGGGGACAATCAAAAGTAGGCTCTATATTGATGCATTACAACTCAATGTTTGTTTCAATCTTTCAAGAACTCCAATTTATTGACAATTAGGTGATTTATTGAGTCATCTACATGAGAAATCAACATTTTGCCGACCACATAAATTACTTAAGACTTACTACAGACGGATGTTCGTCAGAACACTCCCATTGGAACTTGTCAGTCCTTTTAGATCTATGTAAAATTTTGAACTTGTTTATTTTTGAATACGACGACGGAGGTCTTTCGAATGGCACGGAACTTCCACAATTTGTTGTAAAGTGGGGTATACGCGCACTTGCTGCTGTCTATAATGGGAACAAGAGGAGTATGACGCATATATCGTAATATTCTGGTAATATATTCATAAATCAATTATATTGTATTGCTTTTACACAAATATACTATACATACATGCATACGCTAAAACCATTAGAAATGTAAAAGATGAATAGAGAAATCATGTTCAGCCATCTATGCACTTTGATACATGCTTCTATGATGTATGAAGGTATCCATCTGGTCAATTATTAGCAATATGGATGATATCTTTGACTACTTATGTCGTATACCACGTACGTTCAGACTCTCAATTACATAATACGCTCCTGTACGTCAGAACAAAGAAGCTGAATCAAAGGAATGTGAATGTAAACCACGGATTAGTTTGCTTTACAGATTTTTCCTCCTTATATGTGAAATGTTACACAGAATTCGGAAGCTTTGCAATTGAAATGGCTGAATATCTAGATAAAAACAAGAGAATAGAGAATTCCGAAGCGTCAGCAAGACCATAATACAAACTCAAAATCGAGTAAATACGGGGCAAATTATAATTCAAGGAAAAATTTTACAAGGATGTCATTGAAACAATACACGAGATACATATATTGTATTCCGGGAGTGTAAGAGGCTTATGTTTCTAGAGATATATTTGTAAAATTAAATCGTGTATCTACATCCTTGTATGATATGAAGATAGACTTTTTGAATTTGTTCATTAGAATGCCTGTTTGTTGTGATTTAGAATTATGTCACAGTTCTCACTTTGAGGTCATGACATTTACAATTAACCTAGATTAACATGGTGGGTGTCGTCGATGGAGCAGAAGACGTGTACTATTCAGGAACACAGGTCTTATTATCTTGTACTTTTACATGGGTCTCAATGTAAAGCATGCCTTCGTTCATATTTTGCCCCTAGTTGAATCGATTATGAGTTCGGATTATGGTTTTGTTGACGCTTTGGTATTCTCAGATTGTTTTTATTGTAGCATTTTTAACACCATCCCACTCTTACACATACCCCAATTAGGTAATGGTCTATTTTAAAAAAAAAGTATGTTTCGCTTTATTTGTGCTATATCGCTTTGTAATTTTACCTCGATGGTGGAGATTTGCTTACATAATTAAGGGATATGTTGTTTAAATTTGAATTGTTAGCATTTTGGCACCTAGCATTACCTATGAGTACTTATTCATTGTTGGCAAACCTATCTATTTACACCCGTTCGTGTCTTGCATTCACATTTCAGTCAAATATTGTGCTATCAAATCAAATCTTAGCCCCTCTGGCTGGAGGTCTGTTTCCTTGTAATAAAATGTCATAAATGACTCGCACAAATTGTTCAGCTGCGCCGATATTATTTATGATTGCAATTTAACTTTTCATCCAGCTTTCTTTATTGTCATTACATTACCAACTTAGTACAAGGCATTGGCATGCCGCCAGGTCTTTCTAGCAATTCGCTAAAGTAAGTCCATTACTGAATAAACAATTATTTATGCTGTATTGTTTTGGCAATAACATGTACGCTATAACCCTTGGACGTCTAAATAAGGAAGTATATTTATATCGAATGTGGTTTTCCATCCATCATCGTCGAAGTGCAGATTCCTGGTGGCACTACCAATTTATCAAACTGGATAATAGTTTAACGATTAAAGGCAAATTAAATTTCTACTCTCCTTAAATTGCCAAATAAAATTGTTCAGTTCATTTAATTACATTCTTGATTTTGAAGTATAATTTACTATACCAGAGTGCTACATGTATGATTGTTGAGGTCTTTATTTGCCCAGTAGTTCAAGAGGAAATATGCTAACGCTCTCAGACGTATTGTCGCTGATCAAATTTAATGTTGAAAGGAATAAGCATATTTGTATATTTTATTAGTTTTCGCATTATTTCGGATAAGTTGTCGACTCTTGAAATATAAATGAGTCAACGGATGTAATGAAACTTAAGATAGCACGCTGATAATCCATTAGACCTGATAATCCATCAGACTTTGTTGGAAATTTAAATGTCATCGTCAGTTTACTTATATACACGACTACGTCGGAATGACCTTGAGAGTTATCAGAATGACATTGACAGTGAGTTATCATCACAATAACTTTTTTCAGTGAGTTATGATCAGAATGATCACCAGAATGACCTGCGAGTTTTAACTCAACAAAATGACCTTGTCAGTTTGACCTCATGAGAATGACCTTGTCAGTTGACCTTAAGTGAATGACATTTTCAGTGTGTTATTTATATAATGAGCTTTTCATTTTTATCAGGTGGTAAAAGGACCATGTCAGACGCACATTTTTAATGTGACCTTCCTAGAATGTCATTGCTAGAATGATCTTCTCAGAGTTACCTTGTCTTACTGAAAATCCAACTATTGGCTGTATTATGTAGGAACATGACCTGTGTTATTGCACTTCATTCACGTTGCACATGCAAAATAACAAACGCATTATGTTGTTTCAGCAAATCATTCACGGATCGATTTATGTGTAACAAAAATGTTTTGTTTCACTGTTCCTTTTGGAAATGGCAATTTGGACGGAAAGTCGACGATGTTATCAGGAACATAAACGTCCAAAAAGATCATTTAAGATTATTTTATATTGTCATTGTTTTGACGTAGCTTTGCATTGCCAGTATCTGTTCAGTTTGATATAGTATTAATATAAAGCTAACAATCGTATGACAAAGCGTATAAAACATTACTGATTGATCCATTAGTGTGTCGTTATTGCGGACAACCTGTTGAGTTATCAATTTCATCTCAACCACGTGTCAAGGTTATTTAAAGTAACGATGAAAGAGTCCCCGCTCTGCCATCGTTAATGATGATTCATGCGCTCTATATTCCAGTACACTGCCTATGTATCTGTATTTATCATGTAATCTGTATCTGTCGACAAGACGCCTGGGCACAACAGGTCACGTAAACTATGATGTCTGTATTAATGATGTGGTTAGGTTTTTTTTTTATAGATAAAGACAAATTTGAATCAATAATTGACAAATTAATTGCGAGCACGAATCTCTTTTGCAACTGCAAGAACTGATCAAAATCAAATCTTCCTAACAAATTTTCAAAACATTTGAATGCAGCAATACAATATCATACAATGTAACACATACCACGATAAAATATTATGACACATTACCATCTTTATATATATGAACTACAATTATGTGTGAAATAAATGTTTTGTTATTAAAAATCAATATTTCCAAGAAGCCTTTTGAGCAATGGACTTTTTAATTTAAAGTTACTGAAAATAGATCCAACGAAATCAACAATTATAGCATATCAACGACAACTTAGAAATCGCCAAAAAGACATTCAAATAAAAACAAACGTCTTTTACAGCAAGTAACAACCTTCCACAATTGTCTTGGAAATATCAAGTTTGTGAAACTTCACTGAGCTTCACAACATAAATTAACAAATACCATATTGTTTCCTTCCATGTATAATCTTATATGCGTGCAATAAAGTATATTGCCGTGGTGTACATTGGAATATGGTCAAACTCTTTACGTTGATATGGAGAAACATATGTCTACGATGTATATTGTATTTATATGATATTATATCAATATATCCTCGATATTCATGGGTAGCGATCACCTACGCTCTCTAACCCCTGGAATATTTCATCGCAAATCCGAAGGCTGTGTGTCTGCCACCTTGTTGATGAGGCAACAAAACTAGCTCGATCGATTGATGTACATCAAAATAATTTCGCGGTCACATAACGGTTAAAATTGACAGGCTTTGAATTCAGTTGCAACTCCTTTGTTATCTTCAAAGGACAAATATCAGCCTAGCGTTTTGTCAGGGTTTTTCTTACCGGAGACCAATCAAACTACATTGAACTACTATTTTCGAGTCGTCATTTTTGTCATGATATATTCCAGGGATGTAGGGAGACCAAACATAAGCGTAAACTCTGGACATCTCGGATAACTAAGGCAAGAACAAACACGGGAATTTGTAAAAGTATATATGCGAATAATAAAACAATTTAACAGCAGCATTAATATATGTTCATCATCGTCAACATTATCATCACACCTTTATAAATTGAGCTAGAAGAAAACTGAAATGTAATTGAACAAAAAAATAATTGGAACTCACAATCGATAACACTAGGATAAAATATGACATTGAAAATGTACAAAGATAACAAAAACATGAGTTCCGGAAGGGTAAGCGTCTTCTGCAACATCAACGATGCCCGCCCGGTAAATCTATATTTTATGCCATAACATTAAGCAAACATTGTTAGTATGGACCAATTCACCAAGTTGAGTGAAGAAACCATTCGCCAGTCCGTCTGTGTCTCCGTGAACGGTAGACAATTTACCCAATCAAAGATATGTCAATCCAATAAGCATTCCGTGTAGAGGAGATATCAGACGTGCTTAAGTCTATATAAGTATACATTTACAAAATCGTATGACCTTTACGAGACATGGTTATATTAAATGTCGTCTAGTACAGTGAAACGAGGGGTACACAAACTGAATTAGGATTCAAGTAATATAATCATTTATCTCACAAGGTAAATTCTACATCGTATTTCTGATGCATAAAAATAGAAATATATTTTTTTTATATTTATTTGAAATATAATATTCAGTATTATATTACAAGACAATACCGAAATGGAAAAAAGCAAAGCTCTAAAATGTTTTCGTATGTGTGCATTAAGATACACTGCCTTTGGTGTTCTTCATGGCCATTTGAAACTTGATTTTAGTGACTTTTAAAGGTACCATTGACTTCATATGGTTTGAGTGTAAATGACATGCATAGCTTGTAATAGTCTAGTGCATTTTTATTATTACACTGCATGTATTTGTTCATTGTCTATTTTTGATTGATGCCAAGTATTTTACGAAAAATGCAGTGTTGAGTATATCTATTATTCAATATGGCTTTCTTTGTTGGCAAAAACATGGATATCACATTACTCAACAAGGATGAAACACGTAGTTTCTTGCTTGTTTTCTGTTGGTTTCTTTTTTTTTTACTTTACTTATGAGAGACTTTGCTGTGAGTGGTGCAAAATGAAAATTCAGGGATATATTTAATTGCCTGTTATCTACAAAAATTATTTCTTGATGATTATAACTATTCGTCCCCATTTTTATACATTTGTGTACCCGAGGAGACACCCATATATAATATGTAGTAACAGGAATGACAAAAAATACTTCCCTTCAATATAAGAAGGCGAAAATAGACGATCTGCATATTTTTCATTGCGCAATATGATACATCCATTGTAACGTTTTACGTGATTTGCAGATATGAGTAACAATATCCCTAACGTTTAAAACAGACCCTCACACCCAGTTTTGTTATTACTTTTTTCCAGGTAAATTTTTATGTATGCCTTGCAACACACATAATAAAGTTTTGACGCTTTGGTATTCTCTGACTTTTTAAAATCGATTTTGAGTTCGGATTATGGTTTTGTTTACGCTTTGGTATTCTCTGACTTTTTAAAATCGATTTTGAGTTCGGATTATGATTTTGTTGACGCTTTGGTATTCTCTGACTTTTTGATATCGATTTTGAGTTCGGATTATGATTTTGTTGACGCTTTGGTATTCTCTGATTTGTTTCCTTTACAAGACGCTTCCTGTATCCCATTACACTCCTTTCAACTGAAGGTTGTCTTAGAAAATGCGTTCAGGACTATCTTGGAATCAGCACTTTGCTGAACCGTGTTTAGATTTCTGGTGAGATTTAATGTGCTATGTAATTGAAATTGCCGTTATCCATCAGATCGTAGACGTTGTTATTTATGCATCAGCGACGGCACGGTCATTTTTTGCAATTTGCCGACGTGTCTGAGTAACGACCAAACCCCTTACACCGGGCCGAAACCTATAAATTAAATATTGGCTTGATTGTTTTCTCAGGATAAGTATACAAATTATAAACTGTAATCTTGGCCATTTCGTTGTTTCTGTTGACGTGAAAACGTATATGCTGTCATTTAAAAGACATCCATGTGATACAAGCGGTCATTGATGTAAGTGCTACTGTATCGAATTTTACCCAGCAGCTGTTTCAGTATGACGTTGATTGTATGGTCTGTCCTTTAATCCTGTTACATCCTATTTCTTCTGTGTCTGGTTTACGAATGTATGAATGACTGCATCAATCAAACCTTTTGACTTTGACATCCAATCACTGTGTGTCACTAACTGTATTTTCGTTTTCTGCACATAGTTGATATTAAGTTCCCTAATCACCCTACAAACTAGCACCGTGCTGAAAATATCAGATTTACAGTTTCGTTTGATTGATATTTAAACCACTTGATTTAATATGTATGTCTTTTAAGATGGCCTTTAAACACGCACATGGGTGCACCTTGATTGAAATCTGAGAGGAATTCCATGTAAGATAAAAAGCGAAAGAAAATATCATTTGTTTCACCAGGGTGACGAACTCTCTTACCAAGAATGATATTCCAAGTGAGACAGCTATTTTTGGTGAGAGCAAGTCTCTGAATTTTTGTCTTTATTACTGGATCCTCCAATAAAACGCCAAATGTCTATCGATATAAAAGTGTCGCGGTTTTTGTTTCAATGTCGCCTGAGAGATAACACCATGGACCTCCGGTTAGTTATCTAAAGCATTGAAGAATGTGCTAAGCGTCGGTAAGTAGCGACTAGATTGACTTTATATGTACAAATATAATTCTTGTGCAAAGGCAGTCAGCAATTCATATGATGTTTAAAGTGTTTAATACTTAAAGTGTTCTCGAACTGGAAGTTGTCTTTCCATTGTACTAGGCTGTATTTGCTTATTGTTGATATATTACCTGTTGTATAGCGAACATTTCGTGTGGTTATTTGAGTATTAATGAACGTGAAATAATGATATTACCTAGTAAGATAATACTTTCGTCGATGACGAAAAGGAAGATGCTTACTCTTCAGGAACACCTGGTCTTATTTTCTTGTGCGAAAGTCTCCGTGTAAATCTTTCTTTTGTTCCTATTTTGCATCTAGTTTAATAGATTTTGAGTTCGGATTAAGGTTTTGTTGACGCTTTGGTATTCTCTGATTTTTCCCTTCATAGCAACATTCCTATCTGTACTGCTTATAATACTAAATACACCTTCCTTAATAAATTAACCACTTCAGAGGTTGCTCCAAGTGATTTCTTCTTCATACATGTATATTGTTGACACATACATGACGTAATAAGGGTTTTCCATAGGAGAAGCTTAAAAATACACTGTACAATAACGAGACGTGTTTCAGTATTTAACATGACATACGCATGTTGGTCACGTTGATGTAGTTCGTTGATTTTTAACACAAGACATAACATGTCATTCGCGAACTGAGTTCCGTTTTTAACCTGACACTTGGTTTACATAACGTTATATATTCTGCCTTATCTACAACACAATTTAATGATTTATATTGGTATTGATTTTCCATCAATTTCTATATCATTTTCTGTCGTTACTTTCGACAGTGAGCCCCTGTGCCTGTCTTCTTGTCTAATAATCGTACTTGATTGTAGCATATGTCAATATTATTTTGCAAAAGTTCTTCAGGTTTTGAAAACATTTGTTACATAGTTTTACTTCATTAGGAGTGTCTCTCACTTTCAGAAGTTAATCGGGTATGCAATTTGACATTTGCAATTGCCGCTACGTTAGAAGTTATTGACAAATTCATGCTATATTTGTGATCGACATTTTCCCAACGGTATCAATTTGTCAAATGATTAAGTATAAAAGCAGTAAAACGTTGATGAACTCGGTATAATATCAATAAACATAGAATAGCATTGATGAGTAACAAGCAATTTAGAAATCTGATCAACAGACTGTTGAGGAATGGCCAGCTTCAAACTGGGTCAGATATGCTTCAGGAGTTCATTATAGACATTACAATACAGTGAAACCTCTCTATTAAGACCACCTTACGGACGGTTCCAGAGTGGTCTTAATAGCGGGGTGGTCTTAATAGAGATGTTTCACTGTATTGTAATGTCTATAATGAACTCCTGAAGCATATCTGCCCCAGTTTGAAGCTGGCCATTTCTCTGAAATCCACTTATTGACATGTTTTCATGGTCCATTAACTAATATAGAAGCTTTTTAATGTTAAACACACAATAATTGTAAATGATTAGCCAATTTGACATCAAAAGACAGTTTACTGATCTGACACTTGACAGGTGTACACAGTGAAATACACTACAGGTGACTTTGTGTTTGGTCCGTGGTCTGAATAGTGAGGTGAAACATAGTGCAAAAGTGGTACTTTGGACGTTTCAAAACTGGTCTTATTAGCGAAGTGGTCTTAATAATGAAGTGGTCCTTATAGTGAAGCTTAAAATCCAAAGATACATAGAAGTTTTTTACAGGACTGAAAGGAAGTGGTCTTAATAGCGAGCTGGTCTTAATTTTGAGGTGGTCTTTAAGCGAAGTTTCACTGAACTTCATAAGTGGAAAATGTTGGAAACCGTTAACGTATATGCCGTTGGACCAATGCCAGATTTCTAATGGGTCCAGATTTCCAAGTAAGATTATATTATTTCATGTACGGAGCACATTTAAAATGACTATATGAATACATAAGATTATGCATAGCATAAGATCATCATTGGCTTATGAGATTATTACTGGTTTGTACATCAGTTGTTTTTTGCTATTTGTCATGTAACAGTAGAGCAAACCAATTATATTCAAACAGAGAGCTGTCTTAATGAATCTCCTTCTGTTCGTAGACACGCATTGTAAGGCGGATGAAGCATGGGTCCCATCGCTTGTAGACATTCGACTGAGTTGTTGGGAAAATTAAAAAAAAATATGTAAAAAAATATCTCTGTTAGATTATCAGTTCATTGACATCCCTATGAAAATGTATCAAATGAAAATTTTATATGTGAGGAGAAGAATTTTTTTTTTTGACAGTTCCAGCAAGTTATTGCATTACACAATTCATACCGAAGAATTAATAAGTATATACGATTTCATGTATGTTCATCATCATAGTAATGTGTTCTGAAAAAATATAAATTTAGAAAAGAATAAGCTCTCTTTGTAAACTAACGTTAGGGTGAAATAACTAGGGCGTGGTCCATTCGTCACAAACAGAAGGCTAATGAATAAGGATTATAAGTATTGCTGTCTCAAACACTTAGCAAAATCATTAGAGATGTTAATGATCTTTATTGTATAACATTCAATCTGTGATCTTGTTTAAACGATGACACATGTGGAAATAACCAATTAGCTCGGTCAAGAAATTGTCTCGAATGTTCCAAGTTTGGAGTTAAACAGGAGCATATGGTTGTACTTCTGATAAAAAAAATGAGAAAACCGAAGCATTAACCAAACCATAATCTGAACTCGAAATTGATTAAACTAGAGGCAAAGTATGAAAAAGGAAAGATTTACATGGAAACCCTTGTAAAAGTACAAGAGAATAAGATCAGGTGTCAGGAAGGAAAAAATAGAGAATACCGAAGCGTTAACGAAACCCCAATCCGAACCCATAATCGATCACACCAGGGACAAAACACGAACAAACGAAAGATGTACATGGAGACTTTTGTAAAAGTAAAAGGGAATAAGATCAGGTGTTCCGAAAGAGTAAGCGTCTTCTGCTTCATCGACGACACCTGCAATGCAAATCTTGGTCACATTAAAACAAACATCAAGTCCTCGAAATGAGAGTCGAGTCATTGTCAATCACAACTAACAATAACTAATGAGCATACTCAAAAACGTCCCTCTTCATATCACACAAAAATACAATTGTTTACTGAAACAAAGATGGCGATCATAAAATTGGGCAATAGTTCTAATGAACTTGCCTCCAGAGTAAGCGTATTCTGGTTCATCGACGACACTTGCCATATAACTCTTGGTCATATTCAAGTTAACTTCAAGTTGGAGACGAAAGTCATCATTGTCAATCACATCAAGTAAATACACTAATGCACATGAACAAAAACGTCTTCATATCACACAAAGATACAAAATATTTCTCAATGACACGGAGATGGCGACCATAAAACTTGCTCATAGTTCTGATAGAAATTAACTTGATTACACGTAATGGAATTATTCACTAGTATAATAGAAAAAAAAACCACTTGGTTTGTGTCTGTATCGTTCATTGAGCACAACTAGTAAACGCATGACGTTCGCAATAGTCCTTGACAAGAGCGTTTTTTTGTAAACAGTTTCTTCAGGTTGGAAAATATTATTTATGTAAAGATTATTTTACACAAGCAAATTGTGGTTTTATGCGACGTTTCGATGACTAGTACGATATATACCCTGTAACCTTTAACCCCTCATCCCGATTCGGGATGAGGGGGCTCACAGACTCTCGCACATCTTTGACCAAGTCATAAACAAAGCGAAGATGAATATAGTTATTTCGGTACAATAACTTTACTTTTGCCTAATAGCGTAGACGAAATGTCATTCGTCATTGTCATTTACCAAATCGTACAAATTTAACAACTGTTGCATGCATACGCTTTGTTGGTCATTAGTCTGATGATGGTTGTGAAAAATTATCTTTACATAAACCTTGACAAGAGCTGTTTTGAAAGAAATGGGGGTGACTCTCGTGCAATATCCAGCTTATTTTCAAAACATTTCCTGTCAGTGGTGTTTTTTCCCATTTCGTGTTAAAGTCACTTTACTCAATACAGAATGCTTTCATAGCTACTTGCATCCATTATTTTTTCAGACACAAAGCATTTCGCCTTAAAGTTACATGTAAATACAAAAATCAATAAGTCCTTGTACCGGAATATGATTCAATTTTAAACTTAGATATTACCAAACACTTCCAAATCGATTCGAGGTTGTTAGAATAAAGGACCATTAAATAGGGTCGATTTACCAAATCTTGTAATTTCACTTTCAGATATATCGATGATTTATTATCTATAAATAACAAGAAGTTTGCTGATCTGGTCGACCATATATACCCTTCTGGACTTAAAATAAGGGACAGAACAGACCCTTCTACAGGTTAAGTCAGCTGCTTACCTCGAACTTTTATAAAATTATCACAAACATGGATAGCTTACTTCTAAGTCTTACGATAATCGTTATTTACAAATAGTTGTAAGTTGAAATCTTTCAATGGTACATTTGCTGTTTTTCATACCACTGAGATTCTCAATCTTGATTCTTGATCAAGTACAAGAGAATAAGGCCAGCTGTTCCGGAAGGGTAAGCGTCTTTTGCTTCATCTACGACACCCGATTTGTAAATCTTAGTCACATCTAAGTAAACGTCAAGTCCTCAAAGTGAGAACCGAGTCATCATTCTCGATCACAACAAGTAAGCACAACAATGAGCATACTCAAAATCGTCTATCTTCATATCACACAAGGATACAAAATATTTCTCAATAAGACCAAAATGGCGACCATAAAACTTGCCCATAGTTCTGATCAACCTGCATCTCTCGAATCCCTGTGTTGTTAGTTTGTTTGTCAGCAGTTCTAGAATAATGGATCAACTGTAACGACATTTGATGTAGTAACGCCATCCATTTCAAGACGTCTTCAGTTTCATTTATGTCAACACTTATTATGCGATTCCAAAACTGTTTAAAATAAACCATAATTACTCAATAAAAATGTCAATATAAATAACCCGTATTGGTCCTATTACACTCACTCCTATTGCTTACAGAATACTTTAAGCTCTACTGGGCTTTATTTTAAGTTTAGAAATTTTGGATTCCCACCATTTGGCCCCTAGCAACACTGAAGAGTCCTAGGAGGATGAAACAGCTGTATGATGCAGTTTAATTCATTTTTCGGCAGACTGTATCTATTGCTAAATTTGAAAGGTGCAGCATACGTGAGTGTACGTCATCTTTTATCATCAATTGCAATGTGTATTATAGGGCCATAACAACATTTGCAAATCATTCATTGCTTAAAGAGAAGTCAATTATGTAAACGCGACTCAGGTAGTATGGTTGGCAGTTTACATAGATCATTTCGAAGCAAACAACATATGTTTAAGTGTTGACTATCAATCATTAAATGACCTCGACTATAACACGGGCGAAAGATTGGAGAGAAAATATGTGTGTTTGCGGGTGATTTCGTCTCAACAAGATCAGCTAAGAAAACAAAAACAAAAATGGATTCCTGCATTAAGGCATCATATGGAACAATGTAAGAATCTTGTAGAAACACGAACTGAGGAAATGTCAAATGTGACTTATTGCTGTCATTTCCATAGGAAAAAGAGAGGGTTAATTCATACTAGAGCACTTTTGAACATTTAACTCGTAGAATGTAATTGTAGCAAGGCAAATCAAAATCATCATTAAGCTTTTTAAGAAACGGATGCTGACAGGGGATTTTCGCATAATTGAGGTGAGAAGAATTCTCCAATCATCGCGCCTTGTAATGTCGAAATTCAATGACGGTGCGCCATTACAGCTCAAATAGCTCTAATTATTTTACAAATAGTTCTCCATATAACATGGACAAATTGCTCTGACAAGCTAAGAGAAATTGTTGCCTTCTTGACGTGGCTAAGATATGTTTATAATTAATGTTTATGTCAGGTTCTGATCAATATGTATTTTTGTATAGCGGTTGAGATGATCAGGTTGACGGGCTTTCACTTTTAATGCTTTTGAAAGATTTTCTTTTTATCAAACCAGTTGTTAGAAACTTGTTATCTTTAAGCATATATCTCCCATACACTTGTCAAACGACGTTCTCACATAAAATAATTATATTTCACATATCAAAACAACACTGCTGTTTGAAGTATATTGATATAGACATTATATTCATGTAAATCACCTATGACAGCATCATTTAGTGATGGATGATAATGATCCATATCAACCCAAAGACTACAGTTCTTTGAACAGAGATAAAATTTGATAAAAACAGAAGCTATCACGCCATAAAGTAAAACAGCAAGTGATATGTGTCGCCCTATTGATCCTGTATAGGCTTCCGTATTTTTCATCCTGTATTTGATAATTGTTTTTGATGGATATGTGTCTGGTATTAAAAATGACGTAACACACAATATATATATTGGAGAATGACTGGATGATACGTTGTGATCCAGCGATACCTTGGTTTGTAGTGTATGTTTCTGGTATGATATATATTGTAATGGAGAGTGGCTGGACAATAAGCTGGTTTGTAGTGTATGTTTCTGGTATGATATATATTGTAATGGAGAGTGGCTGGACAATAAGCTGGTTTGTAGTGTATGTTTCTGGTATGATATATATTGTAATGGAGAGTGGCTGGACAATAAGCTGGTTTGTAGTGTATGTTTCTGGTATGATATATACTGTAATGGAGAGTGGCTGGACAATAAGCTGGTTTGTAGTGTATGTTTTGGTATTATATATACTGTAATGGAGAGTGGCTGGACAATAAGCTGGTTTGTAGTGTATGTTTCTGGTATGATATATACTGTAATGGAGAGTGACCGGACAATAAGCTGGTTTGTAGTGTATGTTCCTGGTATTATATATACTGTAATGGAGAGTGTCTGGACAATAAGCTGGTTTGTAGTGTATGTTTCTGGTATTATATATACTGTAATGGAGTGTGGCTGGACAATAAGCTGGTTTGTAGTGTATGTTGCTGGTATGATATATACTGTAATGGAGAGTGGCTGGACAATAAGCTGGTTTGTAGTGTATGTTTCTGGTATTATATATACTGTAATGGAAAATGGCTGGACAATAAGCTGGTTTGTAGTGTATGTTTCTGGTATTATATATATTGTAATGGAGAGTGGCTGGACAATAAGCTGGTTTGTAGTGTATGTTTCTGGTATTATATATACTGTAATGGAGTGTGGCTGGACAATAAGCTGGTTTGTAGTGTATGTTGCTGGTATGATATATACTGTAATGGAGAGTGACCGGACAATAAGCTGGTTTGTAGTGTATGTTTCTGGTATGATATATACTGTAATGGAGAGTGGCTGGACAATAAGCTGGTTTGTAGTGTATGTTTCTGGTATTATATATACTGTAATGGAGAGTGTCTGGACAATAAGCTGGTTTGTAGTGTATGTTTCTGGTATTATATATACTGTAATGGAGAGTGTCTGGACAATAAGCTGGTTTGTAGTGTATGTTTCTGGTATTATATATACTGTAATGGAGAGTGGCTGGACAATAAGCTGGTTTGTAGTGTATGTTTCCGGTATGATATATACTGTAATGGAGAGTGGCTGGACAATAAGCTGGTTTGTAGTGTATGTTTCTGGTATTATATATACTGTAATGGAAAATGGCTGGACAATAAGCTGGTTTGTAGTGTATGTTTCTGGTATTATATATATTGTAATGGAGAGTGGCTGGACAATAAGCTGGTTTGTAGTGTATGTTTCTGGTATTATATATACTGTAATGGAGTGTGGCTGGACAATAAGCTGGTTTGTAGTGTATGTTGCTGGTATTATATATACTGTAATGGAGAGTGACCGGACAATAAGCTGGTTTGTAGTGTATGTTTCTGGTATTATATATACTGTAATGGAGAGTGGCCGGACAATAAGCTGATGTGTAGTGTATGTTTCTGGTATTATATATATGGAGAGTGACTGGACGATACGTTGTAATCCAGTATGCTGTGATACCCTACATGTAGTTTGTAGTAAGGGGATCACTGACCGATATATAATATCGCCTTATCTTCTTTATCTTTTAAGGAATTGTGGAATTGATACCATAGAAGGTAACAGTAAAGTTAGCTTGATATGGTAAAAGAAGGGCAGGAAATGGGTTTTGACGCCCGTATTTTATTAGGTATCACCGATCGATTCGGGAGAACTGACAGAGCTGTATCTGCCTCTCAGGGCAGTACGTCCCTAGCTCAGGTTACATTGCGTATTACTGAGTCCACGGAGATATAAAACCTATCTGTTTAACACTTTTGTGGGATTTAAGGGCCCTTGTACGAACTCTTCTGTGTTATTAAGAATTAATCATTTGTCAGAAAAAATTAACCAACGTCATTGGGTGATATTCCGGTAGGACTTGAGAAGTATACGATTGGTTAGTTTACTTACCGCCTCTCGTGCACATCTACATCAAGGTGATATGGGACACTCTGACATACCAGGTAATTTGTCTAAATATTTTGAATTTTCTTTAAAAAAAGCATGGCATTAACAGTTACGTCTTATATCATAAATAGCACAAAGTTGCATAAACATTCATTACTTATTTTTTTATAGAATTATTGTGCATTATGTAGTAATTTCGTCCATTTTGTGAACAACAAATCAAGTGTACACAACATTAAAAATGATGTCGTCACAATGACAGTCGTATAACAACATTTGCCTTTATAATGCATTACAATGGAAGGATTCAGTGCAAATATAAATACATTGCCCTAGATAGGTACATGTATATCATCATATTGATGTATCTATTGGTTTGTTTTCATGATAGCTGTTTATGGTGAAAAAATTTCATATTTTCAAGATTTACTTTTAAAGCGTATAAGGTTATATTAAGGATCTCACAAATGCGGAGTGTACTTAATTTTTCTTGACATCGATTTTGTGTCAAATGAAGGTATGGGAAATGATAAAAATATTCGAAATTTATTTCAAATGACGAAATGTACTTTGCATCACGTCAGCCTACTTCTTGCCACCAGTACGTATTCAGAGAATACCGAAGCGTTAACAAAAACATAATCCTAACTCAAAATCGACAAAACTAGGGGCAAAATATGAACAAAGGAAAGATTTACATGGAGACCCTTGCAAAGGTACAAGAGACCTATTTGAGTATTTGATGAAGTAATAGATTGAAACATTATGATACTCGTCCATGTTTCATGTTTAAGACTTTTTTCTGTTAAATATCATATTTCTCTTGCGCTGTTCGCGAAAATAACATAATTATAGTGAAAATCATTATCTTTTCGCGAGAATTTATTTGTTTCAATTTATTCGCACGGAGATTCATTCTCGAATTGCTGTTTCCTTTAATACTCCAACAATATTATAAAAATTTTGAAAACTCCCTTCAAAAGCAAATTAAATTATTCGCAAAACAGCAAAAAGAAAACCTATAGATATTGCTTGCAATGTCATAAACGCGCGAAAAAGAAATCATTATCAATGATTCACCAAGTCGTTAGGATAAGCGTTTTGTCTATTCAAGAAATCTATGTCAATTTTTAAAGAGGTCATCTATGCGAAGTGACGTTTAGCAGTTAAGTCATTTATCTCATTACAAATTTGTCATGCGATATATTGGCTGGATAGCTTGACTGACTTTTCACTAGAAACACTTATAAGTTCTAGTGATAGTGAAATATTATACCTTGTAACAACATTTTCATAATTGGACATTTATTTTTAATTTCGTCGATGTTATAGTCCATAACGTTGTTTTTTATCTTTGTACTTATACACTGATCAATCTACATGCGAGTCCAGGGTCCTGTACTCATAGAATTATGCTGGGTCTCATAGAAATACTTCAATTTAACATTATGGGACCCATTGTTTTTAGCAATAAGTACTAAAAGGACCCATGAAAATAAATTGTAAATTGATCACTGCTTATACTGCTTTGTAACTCTGTATATTTTCCTGCTCCAATGCTTTTCATCTTTGTTTGTCATCCCTGAAATGAAATATTATTCATTGTTCAGGTTCTAACTGTACAGTTTAAGATAATTATAATGTATTTTGTCTCAAATGACAATAGCTATAGACCATTAATATTGTCAACGTATAAATTAATAATATCAAAATAATAATCTAGGGTTCGCTTTACTTGGATGGTAAGCCTACTCTTCCGGAACACCTGGTCTTATTCTCTTGTACTTTTACAAGTGCCGCAATGTACATCTTACCTTTGTTCATATTTTGACCCTGTCGATTTTGAGTTTTTATTATGGCTTTGTTAACGCTTTGGTAATATCTGATCATTTCCCCCTGCAATCGTTCACATAACTAATCTATTGGCAACATAAAAATTCTAAAACCAAATTCAATTTTTAATACATAATCACCCACGAACTATTGTAGATTTAGTACAGAAAATCAAGAGTCGTGCGAATAAAAACTTTTTATGTTTTTTAAGTAATACTTCAATTTGCAAAAAAAAACCACAAAAAAACCCAACAAAAAACAAAACAAAAACAAAAAAACAAACAAAAAATACAATGCATCAGGATTTCCTAGGCCTATTCGACAGGTTGATCAGGATTACAGATATCCTTAACAGCTCTTCCATGATCCACGATAATGATAATCTACGATATCTGAGTGAAGTGCATGAATGAATCCCACATATAATAGCACATTAACAATGTATCACTATATCACACATTTTATAGTACTGGAGACCTGTTACAATCAACAGACATCACACTCGTAAACCGTCCATAGAT
This sequence comes from Mimachlamys varia, assembly GCA_947623455.1. Taxonomy (NCBI): domain Eukaryota; kingdom Metazoa; phylum Mollusca; class Bivalvia; order Pectinida; family Pectinidae; genus Mimachlamys; species Mimachlamys varia. The sequence goes on from OX392527.1 coordinate 50,696,216, forward strand.
TAAACTTACTGCGTGGGAGAAAGAATCAAGCACCTTTTTTTTTAAAAAAAAACTCATTTTACGTTAATCGGAATATTATAGATAACAATAGAATCAACTGAGGAAATAGATTAAAGTGATAGGTTTGTACTGTTATCTACCAAAATATGTGTTTTGTTAATGTAATACATATATATATATGCGATTTAATTCAAAATTAGATTACATTTTCGTTTTTGGATTTAGAAACGATTGTTCAGCAATGCCAGAGACAGGTTTCCAACTTCATATGTGAAATCATATTTCTGTGTAAGTTTACAATGTAATTAAAATTGGAAATAGACTCTCGGCCATATTACATTCTATTTCATCTTTAAGGAAATTGACACCGTATGTCAGAAATGAAATTGGACTGGATCATGCAGTTGCTTCGCCGTTCTTGCACTAATCGTTGATACAAATTAGGTTTTTGAATATGCTCATTAGTTGCCTACTTGCTGTGATTGAAAATGGTATTCACATTGATTTGACCTACATAATGTAGATTTACGTGTTGGGTGTCGTCAATGAAGCAGAATACGCTTGCCCTTCCTGAACACCTGGTCTTAATCTTTTGTACTTTTTTTACATGTAAATCTTTCCTTTGTATATATTTTTTTCCCAAGTTTAATCTATCTTGAGTTTGGATAATGGTTTAATGAAGTTTCAGTATTCTCTGATTTTTTAAATTTATTTTTGTATTGCACTGACCTAATATACACTGAATTCCCTATGATAAATTACATTAAATGCCTTTATCAGGAGCATCGTATGTTATTGTAAAACAACATCGGTGATATTTAGAGATGTATGCGTTTTTGCATATTTCGACCGTTTGATAAACTGATCCTTCTCGAGATAATATCCTGTCATTCTTTATCTTGTTTTGTTCACTGTCAACAGCTGTAACGCTAGACAAATTAAACTAAACCTTATTCTCTGTCACTGTAATAATATATGGCTGTACATTTATAATGAAGACTAAAACGACCACATCCGGTAATTGACTCCAAAATATCACACATTTCTTCTAAATTGCTACTATCACGAAATTTGTTGTAAATAACTGTTAGGATTGCAAAACCTTTTAAGCAATATCGTCTTCTGTTCATGCATGCGTAATGGTTTCATTGGATGTCGACAAAAAATGCTTTTTTTTCAAAATGAAAACCCATTTACATGCTTGTACTGTGGCAATAGAAATGTCGTGGTATGAAGTAAACTCGTGAGACAGTATATAGGTTGTTGTTTCAAAGCTCTGTACATCACAAATATCATCAACTATCCCATTTGATATATGACACATGTTGTATTAGGATGTGTTGCATTGTGGTAATGTCATTATACCGGATATGACGTGATTTTGGTTCGTGACGGCAGACATATCGTGGTTATTGGCGCCACTTTTTGTCCGCTGTGGTGTTGTGTCACGTTTTATGTCAAAGGACACGGTAATATAAGATCAAATTTCAGCAGACATGTTATAGTATGTGTCATGTTTTGTGTCAGCAAATATATTGGGGTGTTGTGACATGTGTATGTCGGCAAAAATCATGTGGTACAGTATCATGTCACGTTTTGTGTCAGTAGACATATTGTAGTATTGTGTCACGTGTTGTGTCAGTAGACAGGATGTGTTATTGTGTCACGTGTTCTGTCAGTAGACAGGATGTGGTATTGTGTCACGTGTTGTGTCAGTAGACAGGATGTGTTATTGTGTCACGTGTTGTGTCAGTAGACAGGATGTGTTATTGTGTCACGTGTTGTGTCAGTAGACAGGATGTGGTTTTGTGTCACGTGTTGCGCAGTAGACAGGATGTGGATGTGGTATTGTGTCACGTGTTGTGTCAGTAGACAGGATGTGGTATTGTGTCACGTGTTGTGTCAGTAGACAGGATGTGGTATTGTGTCACGTGTTCTGTCAGTAGACAGGATGTGGATGTGGTATTGTGTCACGTGTTCTGTCAGTAGACAGGATGTGGTATTGTGTCACGTGTTGTGTCAGTAGACAGGATGTGGTATTGTGTCACGTGTTGTGTCAGTAGGCAGGATGTGGTATTGTGTCACGTGTTGCGCAGTAGACATGATGTGGTATTGTGTCACTTGTTGTGTCAGTAGACAGGATGTGGTATTGTGTCACTTGTTGTGTCAGTAGACAGGGTGTGGTATTGTGTCACTTGTTGTGTCAGTAGACAGGTTGTGGTATTGTGTCACGTGTTGTGTCAGTAGACAGGATGTGGTATTGTGTCACGTGTTGTGTCAGTAGACAGGATGTGGTATTGTGTCACGTGTTATGTCAGTAGACAGGGTGTGGTATTGTGTCACGTGTTGTGTCAGTAGACAGGATGTGGTATTGTGTCACGTGTTGTGTCAGTAGACAGGATGTGGTATTGTGTCACGTGTTGTATCAGTAGACAGGGTGTGGTATTGTGTCACGTGTTCTGTCAGTAAACATGTTTCCGTGTTGACTCTGACTGCAGCAACAGTTACCATTGTAACCAGTATTGACAAACGTTTCAACCCAGTAGATAATTAACAGAACTTAATGCTTGTCTGGAAACAGCGAGTTGATCTCCCCCGGCTAATACGCACAGCGTTCTACTTTCTGCAGCATCTCCTATAATCCATGGATTTTCACAACAAATTAATTTCAGATCAGAGCCAACATTAGGATTCGATATCAATTCAACAGTTTCATTACCCGGCATAACCTTTGTCGTCACCAATAACTAAAGATTCGAGTCTCGCTGTGGATTTTAACAATCTTGAAATTGTTTTCGGATTATTTGTTATTGAAGCAGTATTGCATCATAAAAAAGCCCATAAAGCTGGCACACAGAAACAGTCCGTGACTACAAACATTGAAAGACTTGTCATGTTGGAGGTTTTGTCCTTGGAAAGTGCCGTCTCTTATAATCCATTCAAGTTACAGACACAGCAAAACGAAGTAATTCAATATAATAATAGAATTGTTTAACTATTTTCTTTTAATATTGTTGGGTTTAAAGGAGATATTCCAAAAAAACGAAGAATTCAATTTAAAATACATTTTCATAGATTAGGTCTGTGGCACGTGCATCAGTTACGTCGCCAGCTGATCACGAAAGCTTTAAAGCAGCCACGGATTCTCCTAAATCTGCCGCCCATTTGTCAATCTTATGGAACGAAGACCTCAGTCACATGATCCCATGCAAGCGTAGTTTATAATTAGCCGGAACACTAAACCGGGATGGTGCATGGTATTCAGAGAATGCAAGTACCATCATCATTGAAGAGGATGTGATGTATCGAACAGCGTGTATTTCTAAACTAGTTAAAACATAGTAATGGTAGGATTGTGAAAATAAAACGTTATGATGAAGGCAATTTCCATTTTACTTAGTCTAATTGAATGATGTTTTTTTTTATAAGTAGAGAGCAAAATCCTGTTTTAAGAAATCTAATCCGGTTTTATAAGACACGATTACACCTCCGGATTTAGTTTATACTTTCTCCTTAAACATTAGATTGTTGTATTTGTTTGAGATTTTAAAACAGCCTAGGACATACAAAGCATGAGGACGTGTTTGGTTTAGTGAGACAACGCCGGAAACCGGGAGTTTACAGGAATGAAAAGGATAAGTAAGGAGTCCGAAATAAAAAAAAAAAAAAACAAAAAAAATAGAAAAGAAAAATCCTCACGCGTTGCGGTCGGGCCAATCTATCAAGTTTGGCCTAGCTCATGTCCTCTTCTTAAAAGAAAGAACAGAAAAACCTTCGTTCTGCGAAATTTCCACAATGGTTACAACAGAAGTAACATTTGTTACCTATAATAATATACAATATTTGATATAGCGTCCTATCTAGCTAACATAAGTCACTCTAAAGCGCTTTACAGTACATAGATATACAATTCTTATACAATCAATACAATTAACACATACAGTTCTATCATATACAATTCCGAGGAGTTCGCAGGAGCTGCCTTATCGGGCACTAACTACTTGTCCTATACCACCTGGCTAATATCTCCATATATGTGTGTATGTATGCGTATGTGCTGGAGATGAATTGTGTTCATAATTCTATAACAACCCTTCCTTATAATTATGCAGGGGCAAAATATTCTGCTTTTACGATCTACATATGGCCCATTTTTTGCCATTCTTTAAACTTCCTGGAAACATAGTGAGAACAATACAAATATCTGTGTTGTTTTGTTTCATTTCTGATTCGAGTGAGTAATGCTCCTCTTCTATTTCTAGATATTTGTTAAGGGAATTAATTATTGCATAAAGTGTTCAACTAAAACCCAATATCCGTAAAACTCAATTCGGCTGTCATAGAGATATTTGCAAAAATGAAATAGGGTATGTATTTTTTAATGGATTACTTGTATAAAAAAAAAACCCAATCAGTCATTCCCCCATTGTGTCGTATTAGACAGATTTCACTGTATATGACGGAAATCTAAAAGAAAAGGGGGTCAAATACGATTAAGTGTATATCTAGGATTTGAGGACATTCCTGTTTTAATGAGGTCCTATTCGCTTTCCTCGAGGTCCTTGTGTATCAGCTGTACTGCTGTCTGCTGATAGAGTTATCACAGCTGCTGGTGACTAGAACGATCCTTATCTATTTGATTAAGAAGTGCACTTCATTTTGAACCCCCAGTATTCTTGTGAGAGATCATCCGGCATTCTAATCGGAGTGAATAGATGTGTGATCAATAGGATAATTAATTACAATCTCATCTTCCTATCTATAGACGTATACTGTACGTAGCACAGCCCTAAACATAGCCGCGTAGCCAGGACGTTGTGACGCGGCTCTCAGGAGTACATTATCACTGATTCACTGTCCGGCTCCACGCCACAAATCGCATGGCGTACTTTTTACACCTCTGATCTATACTATAAATTTCAAAGTGTTTTTCCTGTCGAAAAAAATGCTGGTGCCGAGAAAGCTGATTCCGAGATCGATGTCAATGTCTGGATAAAGAGACCCCTAACGAGTGGTACAAGACCTGTTATCAGATTTTTCTCACACATGCTGTGTTTTCAAAGTGTATCTTTAAAGACACGAAATTTATCGAGTGTTTCTTTCTTAAATGAAAATTAATTAATCGGGTAGGTTGGCACGAGAAGGTTCAGAATTATTATCTTTTGAAAATTATATTGTTCCCAAGGAAATATCCATGACTGTGTGTCCGGTTGGGGCATGAAGCGTTGATGCATGACGCCGCAGCAACGCACTATAACGTGACGTCATAGTTAAATAATAAGCAATATAATTAGGCCAATGTCCATATTATTTCCCATATGTCGGTACTTTGTAACATGAAACGCATGTACCAAGAAAGTGCATGTATATAAAATGTTTCAGCAGTACAAGATGCTAAAAATGGCTGTAGTAAAAATGCAATAGATATCGAAGTTTGTATCTAGATCACTGGTTTTAACGTCAAACGTTACAGCAAACAAAGAGGTATTGGAAGAGGTATTAAGTGAGACACGAAACGTTAAAAGCTTTGTTTGATGACGCAAAACGTAAATAGCTTAGTACGACGTCACAAGTGTAAAGAGCTGAGTTTGATGCCACAAAACGTAGAGAACTTATTAACTAGTGAGACTTCAATAAAGCGCAAAGAGCATAGTATGACAACACAAAACGGAAAGAGCTTAGTTTGATGCCACAAGATATAGAGAACTTAGTGACACGCCACAAAACAGAAAAAAGCTGAGTGAGACACCACAAAACGTATATCACTTAAACAGACGTCACCAAAACGTAATGATATTGTGAGATACCAACCAACATCTGAGAACAAAGTCTTTTGTATGCATTCGATATTTCATTTCTATTTCTGAACATGCATTGGTATCTGAATTCGGCGAATAATAATAAAAACATGTTAAGAAAAGTACTCTAGAGAGAAGGATGACTTAATTCGTGATTCAGGGAGGGGTGAGGGTAAATATCTCTATAAGCGATTCAGAAATCGGTGTTAATGTTTATTATAATGAGTTTGCACTTAGATTTTAGGTTGAGTAATGCGACAATCAGTGTGCACATTATACCAGTGAAGATTTAAAACACATTGCAGCTTTGAAAATATAAAAAAAAGAATTAACATGGAACTGCAATTAAGTAGGATAGTCTAAATGCATTTACTTGTCGAAAAGCGATGGGCGAGGTACAAGTAACAACATATTATATAAAAGCTTTTCCTCATAAATTTCTATACGGAGACAGTGGAAAGTAAACGAAAACAAGTTATAGAATAGAAATAAAAATAAATAATTAAAACATAATCTTACATAATAATAATAATTAGCTCGTGTTTGGACCAATTTCTAAATGAAATACATTTCCTGCAGGCAAATGTTATTCTAAGAAGAAAAATCAAGGTCTAAGTTGTGTCAATTAACAGGAAAGTACCTTAAAACGGCATTTTTCGCTAAATTTGGTGTTCGTCTGCTCAATTTCGCCGCCGCCATTCGACTAATTATAGGAATCTCAACATGGTACGACATGAAACATTTTCTATAATTTGTTTAACCTTAACATTTTAGATTATCAAACAATAACATATTTATTTAATATCAAGATTTATTACTTAGCACATCAGTACCATAGTTATATTCTTATTGTCGTTTCTACGTTAAAAAACATTTCTTATGTTTTCTTGCGAATCGGCACGGAACCGGAAACAGGATAGTGGTCACATGATTCGAAAAAAAATCACCTGATTGCTCGTATAAAAATAGAACCGGAAGCGCAAATGTCAGGTAGCCGTGGTAAATAAATATTGGCTGGCGTTCTTCATTCACGTACACTGTAAGATTATGTTCGGTAAAGCTTGTAATAATAATAATAATAATAATAAAATATGTGGTGTCTTTGCGATGTGTTAAGATGCAGTGGGTGCTGTCTATATTCATTCTCGCCATAGTTCCATTGAAATCCAGATCCACCCAATGGAACTGACTGCTCTATCAATGACGAAAACAACTATGTCTAGGTGATCGTAACAGCACGTTTTCAGCATTGAGTACTGATAAAAGGTTTAATGTAAATTGAATGAATAGCCTTGTTGATCTCGGAGGAAAGATTTTCCAGCAGACTGTTGGCATTCTCATGGGAACAAACTGTGCCCCACTCTTAGCTGACTTGTTTTTCTTTTCATACGAGGCTGAATTTGTGGAGGAGCTAATCAGAACAGGTAACAAAAACCTTGCCAAATCTTTTAATTTCACTTTCAGATATATCGCCGATGTGTTGTCTTTAAACAACAAGAAGTTTGCTGACCACGTCGATCGTATATACCCTTCTGAACTTGAAATAAAGGACACAACAGACTCTTCTACGTCATCTGCTTACCTCGATCTCTACTTAAACTACGATCAACATGGACAGCTTACGACTAAGCTATACGATAAACTTTCCATTTCTTGATAGTAACATCCCTGCTTCTCCAACCTATGTTGTTTACATGTCGAAGTTGATTTGGTATTCCAGGACATGCTCTAAATATCGGGATTTTCGTGATCGATGTCGACTGCTGACAAACAAACTAACAACACAAGGATTCGAGAGATGCAGGTTGATCAGAACTATGGGCAAGTTTTATGGTCGCCATCTTTATCTTATTGAGAAATATTAGTGATATGAAGATGGACGTTTTTGAGTATGCTCATTAGTGTGGTTACTTGCTGTGATTGACAATGATACTCTTCCGGAACACATGGTCTTTTTCTCTCGTACTTTTGCAAGGGTCTTCATGTGAATCTTTCCTTTGTTCATATTTTGCCTCTGGTTTAGTCGATTTTGAGTTTGGATTATGATTTTGTTAACACTTTGGTATTCTCTTATTTATCTTGAAATCCCTCAGTTGCTAAAGCGGCATTCGATTCCCTCTTTTTGTTGACATATGGATTTTTTGAAAAATCTTATTTATTATGTTTTTATCAATATATTTTAATGATTTCATGTTTTAAAGATTTTTAATCTTTTCTTTTGGCATCTTTTCAACACAACACTGGTATACGCCGGTATTATAGTTTATTTCTTTTTAAAATCATTCAATATATTGTCAAACTTCCGGGATACACTTCCTTATTTATGCATCAATAATTTTTCTCACGTAATAAATCAAAAGCCTTATTAATCACTGTCTTGGTTTTGTGAGGGGTTCTACAATCTAACTCGAAGGTAAACACCCCGAGGTTAGGTGTACTGCGTACTGCGTCTATGGTGATCAGACAGCGAGTGAGGAATCTAATCATTGGGGTGATAATATAATATATTCAGTGACATACCCATTTGGCGCTTTATGGAAATATACGTCTGTTGGCAGAGTCATCGCTGATTAAGTTTAGTTATATCGGAGCCACATTCAGGCAATACAGAATGAAATTTCGTTGTGTCTTTCTCCCCCTCTTGGTTATCATTTATTCTATATATATAAGGTAATCACAGATAGACCATGATTAATTCATTCTGTGACAAGATATAATTTAATTACGTCATTCTGTGACGTGTTTACCCTTTCTCCCCTACGTAGCATAAATAGACACTACCCCGCTTTGGTATGGATCAACCCATCGTGACCTACTGGGGTGAAAGGGTGAACTCGCCGCTGGTATGTGTATAATTACTATTTTGTCTAAAACATTGGGATTGTCTGACCTTTCACAGATTGGTGATCCTCACCCGACTGTGACAGTCTGTCTGATTGTCTGTCGTACTGACACTCAGATGTACCGAAAGGGTGCTCGTTGTTCCGATTTAATAGTACAGTGTGCAAATAGATCATGGTGCTCGTTTGGTTCCACCGACGTTCCGATTTCATGGAATTGCAATCGAGCATCGGTTCTGAAATTAGAGGTGATATGGGTAGATTTAAAGATGGCGGAGCGCATCAACACCCTGGTCAGTTCCGATCACGCTCAATAGGTAGAAATTTTGAAACAAATTAGTGTGTTCCAGTTTTACTTGATTGGATGATTTTTCAGAACCACAAGAACTTATCACTATCGAATGCATTAATATTTTCTCTATGCCGCATCTTACGTCATCTTTCAGTTTCTTTGCTGTCAAATGTTCATTGTATCGTTGTAAGTATTTGGATACTCGAGACGAAGCCGACAAAAACAAGAAACTATCATCAAAATGGATCTTTGTTTTTTTCCCTTTTGGGGTTGTCCTTTCTTGAAACAGAATGCCTGTCTCTCACTAGGTGACGTAATGCGCCGGATCATGCATCATTCCAAAGTCACCCTCGTTAGAACATAGTCCGTCACAGTCAATCATTTTTTAGTTAAAGTAAATACATGTAGCATTGTTGAAGCGACAACGACGCCTTTTTAAGTGTAAATAAGCCATATTGAGCAGATAAAGGCCAGGATAGTTTTTCAAAATATTTTATTCATACCTTTTTTCAATTAATGATACATGGTTGTTCTGATGTGCGGTACTTGCATGTTTAAACATTTGATCACAACGATAACGAGAGTTAGTTTGAAATGTATCAAGTCAACTTTTAAATTGAAAAGTATGCGGAAGTCAATCTGACTGAAATGCAGATCCTTTGTCATTGATTCGGGGTCATGTTCGGGTGAACGTTTGTATCGGCCAATCAAATCACCGCTTCCAAAACATTGAATGTTATGTATGTGGACGAAAACGCTTGCATAATGCTATCTGTGCTATTCTTAAACTAACGCATAACTAATATGCAATGGTGTGACGAAATGACTTGCTGCAGACGTCAGCGTCAACTGTCATCAATTAGGCAATTCTGTTAGAGAGTGACGTAAAGAGGTTACAGAGGTCAACAAGACTCACCAGAGCATGACCTCATACGGGATGTTGTCAGATTATTATGGTTTGATATGAATGAGTGATGAAATGGTGAAGATATGGTCAAAGGGGAAATAACTCATCTGGTCAATCCAATTTGGAACTCTTTTGTAATTGAAATTATAATAGTGATTGAAGAATAAAAAGATGGAATAGAACGACATATATGTTGTGGTTGCTCGACTCGACGTATACTATTGTTGTGTTGAAAAGATGCCAAAAGAAAAGATACAAAATCTTTAAAATCTGAAATCATTGAAATATATTGATATAAAAATAAAACAATATTTTTTTTGAAATGTCATATGTCAAAACCGGAAGGGATCGAATGCAGCTTTAACAACTGAGGGATTTCAAGGCTATTCATTCAATTTACATTTAACCTTTTATCAGTACTCAATGCTGAAATGATGCTGTTACGATCAACTAGACATAGTTGGTTTCGACCATTGTATTCCCCAAGTTTCATGCAACACACAACCATGACAATAACCTTATGTACCGGAATGAGAATAAGGATCTGCATTTCAGTCAGATTGTGAGGAAGTGAAACAGATTTCATTACACAGATGAGATCTCCGCAGTTGACGTTCGTATTCACAGATCTCGAGACCACCAGCAGAGGGTTCTCGGAACTTTCTTGTATTTATAGATGATACAATTGCTCCCAGTGTGATATGCTGGATCACGAAAAATGTCACAAATATTCTTCGTCTGTAAAGTGGTACATTTAGCCTTAAGCGTCACTCGCTGTGAAAAGCATTGAAAATTTTATTGCAATTCACACCTCGCGATGATAGGAAATTAGGAGGAAGTGTATTGTCACTTTGGATATAAATTCTGAAAGGCGAACGTGACATTTTTCTGCATTTAACTTAAATACTTCTATAGATAGCTCAGTTTATAGACAAAGGAACGGCGCCATGCCAATCTCGAAATCCTGTGTTCAGTCATGAAAAAGAAACAGCTAAAAAAACTATATTTTAGACTTATTTAAGCTCCTAATTGTATACATCACGTGCACGTAAATGCAGAAAAATGGATCTACTTAACTTCAATTCAACGAAATCCATTTCAGTGTTGTTTTGTTCAGTGACGTTACCATTCCACTTCTGTATGCTTCTAACATTTTTTAAAATAATGTTTTAATTCAGTTTTCATTCAAAAGTACATATGCTTTCAACCGTACTTGTGATGTTCATTTTCACCTTAGTGATGTTTTGATTCATTTTATCCGATGTTGATGTTCCAACTAATTCAACGCTCAAAGTAACGTTTAAAAATGCTGTTCTCAGTGCTCTCAGGCCATGCCGTTCCAATTGAGCATATACGAGCGTAACTCTGGATCTTTCTATCGGTTTCGTTAATGAAATATAAAAACAATTTAGCTTAAGAAATTTGAATTCAGCTAAGCTAGTGATGTATAAATTCATCCTAGTTAATGATATTTCAATCAACTTTGCGGTTTGATTTCAACGCATTCTTACTAATGATGCTTCCATTCTGTTTCGTGGTTTCTGTTTTAATACAGCCAAATTAATGATATATCATTTCAACTGAGTTATAGTAATTTTTATTAACTTTGTTGATGGTATTTCATGTTATGTCGAGTTCAGCTGATTTTCCCCCTAAATTTGTAATGCTGTTTCAATTCGAAACACGTATTCCTGTTCTTATTATCCAGAATCATCACTAATGCAACAAACGTTTGCGTCACTGTGATAAAACATTGCAGTTCCGTTGATATTTAAATTTAGTCGTATATCTTGTCTGAAATGTCCTATTCATACTCCCTGATGAAATATTTGATTTTTTCCCATAAGCCATAAATATAAGCAATGGTTTATGCAGTCGAACAACACCAGATGAAAAAAGACCATCAATATTTCAAAGGACATGTACTTTATGCATTAAAACATTGCATCTGTCGATGCTATTGCTCATCATATTTTATGATATCGCCAAATGATGTTGTTATGTAGCCCTTTGTAACCTCAAAACCTTTTGCTTGATGGATATTTCCGATCTTGTGCGGTTATTTTAGATGTTTATAACTTTTTATAGCATAGTTTATTTCACCAGTACGGATTTCCTTTGAAAAATCGATATTCACATGTACAAATACGAATTCCATGAGCTTCCTCCTTTTAAAAATGCACTCTAACAATGTGAAAATTGTTCCTGCAACAGTGCACAACATGAAAAACAAATGAGACAGCACCGCTGACGAATTACTGCGAAGGATAAACATCCAAACTCAACAGAATCCTTCCATATGTGTTTTCCTTCAGCGCGACTAATATAATTGCCTTTCTTGAGCACAGGCACAGGCTGTGACCTTGTACCTTCCTATAATGAATGGTGTTCCAACTCCCTTTTTAAATGATTCTGTCTTTGAATGGCTTGTTTGAATCTTATGAGAAGTGGCCAATGGGTATACCGATGAGCTTAGACCTTATAATATATAATTAATTGGAACACCTCCTCCCCATTATTATTTAGGGGCTAAGCTGGAATCACCCTGTCTGGATGTCAGTCTGAGCTCGCCATCTTAACTTAGAGGCAGATTCTGATGCAACGTCATATCGAATGTGTACCCTTTTTAATGGAGTTACGGCCCTTTATGCAAAATGACGTGTTTTCATTTTCAATCACTCCTCATAAATACTTATTATCTTGTATTTTTTGCAAATCTTTTCTTTGTTCATATTTTGCCCCTAGTTTAATCAATTTTGAGTTCAAAATATGGTTTTGTTGACACTTAAAAGATTTCCTTGAGAATAGAAAATGTATCAAGATAAACCACTAACGAAAGCCTGGAAGCGAGCTAAAGGCGCCGGAACAAAGTTGTTGAGAGACTATTTTTTTTTATTTCTTTATCTGTAAGGATACATTCACTTCTCCTATGGTTATCTATAATCCTTTTATGTGTCACTCTTTCTGTTTCATCATATCTCTATCATCTGTTCTCTTTCATCCCTTCCCTAACACCTTCTTTGTCACCTCCTCTATGTCACTATTCGTCTGTGATTATAATCGTTCTTTCTTTAACACTTTCTCCATCACGTTTTTGTATCACACTTTTCTTACTCGGCTTTTCTTTCTTATTTTTTCCTTACCGTATCTGTTAACTGATACTTTATGTATCAGCATTTCTAAATTACCGTGTATCTTTCATCAATCTTAATTCACCCTTTCTCTTCAATCACTCCACCGTTAACGTTGTAAGGTCGAGGAAAGGAAAGGCCTGTGGCACGCGTCTGCATAGTGGACGACTTATAGGCATTCGTCAAGATATGGGTTTTATCTTGTGTCTTCTGCTTAGGAGACACTTACATAAGGTATGCCCCCCCCCCCCCCCCCCCCCCCCCCATCGCAGCAATTCCCTTTCCTATCCCAAATATTTGGCATAAAGTATCGTGCGATAAGGTGAGATGCTATTGCATTGAATCAATATAAACTTTTCAAAAATAGTCGAACGTCAATATCTCACACTTGTGTAAGTCTAAGATTTTTTCGTCGGTTTCCGTCTTGCTTCACACGAAAAATTCCATCTCGCTAATCTCGAATACAAACATACTTATAAATTTTCTCACTTTTTTGCCGACTTCGAGATAACAAACTTCGGCTTATGATATTTTTGTGATATTCCAAATATTTTATTTTCCTATCAAGTCTGAGCATTGGTTATATATGATATCATACATGTATGCTGATAAGTACATGTATGCCTGCTTTTTGTGAGTGATAATGATGCCGAAGTTCTCACTTGTAGGCTACGATATTTACTTGGATTTGACCAAGATTTACATGGCGGGTGGCGTTGTTGAAGCAGAAGACGTTAACTCTTCCGGAACACCTGGTCCTATTATATTGTACTTTTACAGGTGTCTCCATGTAAATCTTTCCCTTTTGTTAATATTTTGCCCGTACTTTAATATAATTTTAGTTTGGCTCCTGGTTTTGTTGACGCTTGGGTATTCTGTTTTTTTACTTGTTGTGTTTTCTATTTCTCTTGTACTTTTACAAGGGTATCCATGTTTTGTTGACGCTTTAGAATTCTTTTTTTTTGACTCGTTGTTTTAGTGGCTTGGTAAAGTTTGCGTCTCTTTTTACTCGTTCTCACAATAATTGAAGTTCGTTTTAGCTCTAACTTCTGGATTTGTACGGAACTGTCAGAAATGTCGTCTGTCTGGCCGAACTCCCGACACCATGGTCTAATAATATAAGTATATAACTCTGATATACAGTGATGACATATAGACAAAATCCTTCGAGTTTTGACGGTGCTAGCCACATCATATGTAATTCATAAGGAATAGACTGTCAGGCAGTGTATGATAATTGAATTTCCCTAGCCGCAAATACTTCAACAGGAATCTATGCAATAGTCTATATAGTGACATTTCACTCAACGCTGTCATCAATATACCTAAAGGAATATGCATGAATATTTATTTCATATCTGTTTCATTTTATTATAGTTTGTCTTTCTAATTTGACCTTTCAGTGTTGTTACTATATTTAGATAAGGTTAAAGTCTGTGATACCTGATAATCTAATTTAGTGTGCATAAGGAATTAATACGACATTATGGAAATGAAATTATGTATTGTTATCTACAGTTTATCTACATGTAAATAGAACATGTATGTACAAACAAATCAGAATACCGAAGCCTAAAAAAAACATAATCCGAACTCCAAATAGATTTATTTACGGTGAGTCTTGTTAGAGAATAAGACCAGGTGTTCCGGAAGAATAAGCGTCTTCTGCTTCGTCGACGACACAAACCATGTAAACCATGGTCACATCCGTGTAAAAGTGAAGTCCTCAAAGTGAGAACCGAGTCATCATTCTCAATTACAACACTAGTTAGCACGCTAATGAGGGAACATGAAACATGGGTGATTATTTTACCGTTCCATCAATCTCTCTCTATTGAAACCTGTCTTGATGGCCAGGATGTGTCATCACCTGACCTATTTGGTTTTTTTATTTAAAGAATAACAAGGACTTGATCTACGATGTCTTAACACAAGAAAGCATTTAAAATGTAAATCAGAAAGTGTTCGATGCATAATACCGTTCACAATCCGTCAACTTTAATTATTGGTCCTCCTATCGTCCTTTGTAGGTATACGGTTTTTCTTTATGTAAATAACATGAAGACACTTCCAGTCAATAATGCTTTCTTTCATCTATTTGATGTCTCGAAAATTACTACTGCCCTTTCTTTCGATTTTCTTATTTTAAATAAATTTAACCATGATGGTTTTTCCATAATCATTGCATGTGCACCCCCATTATTGTTGCTATTTTCGTTTCGGATGTTTTTCATCTATATGATAAATTTTGAGTCCTTGAAGACGTTTGCTTTTATTGTGAAGTCCCCTCTGGTGTCTCTAGCTTTGGTTGTTCTTTGCTCCGTTCAGTTTTCTGGTTTTGTCCTTAAGTATTGACAAAGGCTGAGGGTATTTCTTTAGCTCCCCTCTTGTGTAGAAAAATGGAAACCTCTGAGAATAAAGGTATGACAGTGTATTGTATACTGATTGTTTAAAGCCTGGGGTAAGGCGGTAAGTAGTCGATAAAAAAATTTGTGGAATAATGTGTTTATTTTTTTCCAGTTAGTTAGCGTATTTAGTGTGTTCATAAGCAATAATCTTTGCCAACGTGAGCACCAGAAGAGGTGACTAATTACATGGTGAACTTACTCGCAAAAACACACCCGCAAAAAAAGGAAAAGGAGAATTATTGATTTCTCCCATAGCCTTGTTGATCCTTTTCAGCCGCCGCTAGACATACACAATTTACCCTACTTCAATTAGTGCACTGCTCTATACCCAACGCTTCCCTTAACATCTTGATGAGGAACTATACACCTACTTTAACAAAAATGGGCTGTTAGCGGTGAATGGGAAAGCACTTTATAAATACCTTTCCTGAGTTGTTTATTCATATTTGTGTGTGGAGAGAGAGCTTCCTCCCGTCACTCTTTTATATAAGAGCACCATTTAACACAATAAGGAGCTGATGTATGTTATATACTTTATATGATGTTGCGTGAACATTCTGTGTCATATTCTACATTTAGAAGATTTGCATTATTCTATTTGGGCCAGTGCTACAATTGTTCCCCGTGGATAAGTGTTTTGTAAGTCTTACCACTAGTACTCGAGTGGATACAGGCGTCGTAAACTCTTGTCTATTACGGTAATGACGTTGGTCATTATGTTGCTGGACACGTCTAATGGACTCGGACCGATGTCCTAAGTACAATTCGGTCTAGTTGTGTCGACTCACATATAACACCACAGCTGTCGATTACTTCAGTACTCCAGCATTACCGTAATGATGTTCAGAATTAGAAGCTATAGCATGAGGCTGGTATCAGATTCATTTAGTTTAGTCTGAATTCAGATAGGATAAACATTGTTTTTCATCATTTTAACAAATTGACAAGAATAGAAATATTAATAATGTTACGTCATTATCTGCTGTTTTTTCTCTCTCTTTCATTCTGCTTGCTAAATCATTTACAATATAAGGGTAAACAGTTGAAAATATTTTTTCGCTTTAATTTGGTTTTTGGATTTCTGACGTTAGAATATTTCAGTTACTGTATAGTAGCTAAAATTCGCGAGGGTTTTAATTTCGCGAATGCATAAAAATTCACGAAAATAAAACACATTTTTTTTAGATCGTTACCAAATCACCTATGCTCCATATTTAACTGTTCACCTTGATGTCTTTTATACATACACACAATGTTGATTTGTAAGTTACTTACATGTAATTGATTTTTACTAATAGTAACAAACACTGAAAATAATTTGCGAGAGGTTCCGAAAGAGACAGAAATAGCGAATCGTGAAATTGAACCCCGCGAATAAATTTTGGACAGATACATGCTATTTTTTACCCCGCTAAATGAAACAAGTATATATATACAGTACAGAAACATTAATGTATAAAAGCTTAGAAGGGTTAACTTCTGAACGGTAAAATAAAACAACTCTTGTAAATACGCGTAATACTACCTCTCAGAAAAAATCGAAATTACGGAAGTTATGTCGTAATACCACCTTTTTAAAGTCGTTATAACGTGAAAAAAGGCATAATAATGCATGTTTAAAAGTCGTTATTTCGCAAGTAATGAAAACCAAAAATCATACAAAATCTATACAATTCCTCGATAAAGGACACTAACAGATACATTACAAAGCCAGTGTATGACCTTGTTCGTCTACAACTTTTCTGCCCCAACGATCCGCATCACGATCCATCACGATCGCCAGTCCTCTTCAATACATCACGCGGCGCGTGAATAGCATGTAACCAGGGGCGTAGAGACAGTGGGGATATATTTACATGGCAGGTACAGTGTAGCAGTGTCCTTGGCGGGACGAGAAGACGGTCCATAGGAAGGGCAATGGTCAGTTATGTTTAAGATATTTCTACGTGATGTTCTTAATTGTTTCTGTAAAAATAGATATCTTAGCTGACCCAATATCTAAGCATATGCGAACATGTTTGTGGAATATCGTAATATTCATAGTATTGCATTTTTGTGGGATGATTTTTTAAATCAACTTGTGATGATGATCTGTATTTTTAGTCAGATTGGATTTTACAGTGGTTGTATTATTGAGTTAGAATGATCATTGTACCTGTTACGTTTTGTGGCTACTATGTATACGCTTATATCTGAATATCATGTGTATTGGTTATGAGATATTACTCTCAAAATGGGTATATGATACTAAAAGTAATGCCGTGAATCCTAATAGTCACCATAACATAATACCAAACATAACATGTATCATGTATGTATGTTTTGTATCCATACATATATATTTACATTCTATTTGATTCTTCTCCACACGTATATCAATATATGCCAACTAAACATAACAAACACTCATCTATGAATACACTATGAATATACCCATTCACGTGGATTACTTATCACGTAATATATTGATCTTGTTCAATACGAGTCTTGTCGCTCCGCTTCGGATGGCATGCAGAACGCCCCTGTGCCAAACGCTCAAATGACAACTGTTAATTATTGGCGCTAATTTGATTTAAATCAGGGCTGTTCCGTCAACGTCATTTAAAGTACGACACAAAATCAAATGCAGTTAATTACAAATGTTTCCAAGAAATAATAAACAAAAGATAAAAACTGTTATATAGTAAGATGTAAATATATGGATTGAACGGATTTTTTTTTTAATTTTCATGTTATTATAAATGCAAATCGGTTTCATGTACACCCATATTGACCATGAATCCGTAGCGGGCTTCATGCAATTTGGTTGTAACTGCTTTTCATTCGTACCGGCATGAAAATTAAAAGAAACTACCGTTCAATCCCTATATAAAGACCCCAGAATTAACAAAAAAAACCTGAATATTTATTACGTGATAAGATAATACCATATTGTTACATCTTGTCTGTCGGGAATGTACGTATTGTCCCCTCGCCGACACGACATACTTCTCCCCATTAAGATAGATCCACAGACGTATTATGTAATTAACTACCAGCACTGGTGACTGATGTCCTTCTAGATATCTCAAGTATTTGTTCCATCACGCACGCCATCTACTCCATCATGTATGTGTTGTTTTCTGTACGATAACATCTGAAGACTACTAGAACTAAAGGTGTCTAGATGTGAGAGGATCGCGGTTAATTCGGTAAGGATACCGCAGGTAAGGATAGTTCTATAGCTAAATTGCGGTGATTTTTCTTATTGAGCGCCATACACTTAACTTTTACCGCGGTAAAAAATCCTACAATAAATTTCTAGAAGAAGAGACTTATATAGGCTTAGCCTGTTGTCTGATTCTTTTAGCAATGATATATGTACATGCATAAATATTTGTTTGTTTTATATATGTATTGTTAATAAAATATTTAACAAAAACCATAAAGAGCATTGTAGGAACCGTACTTCTGCAAGGATTCACTGATAATAAACATCTCAGAACGGATATTCGGTACATGAAAAAGCTTTCGTGTTCAAAATTGTAGCATTTGTTTCCACACTATTTCATTCTGAGGACCTACAACATGTTTTGTATTAATAATAGTTATTTTACACAGGACAACAATAGTCTCCGTATGGGTTAACAATATAATAAGAAAACTTGAAGATATTCACCTGAGAACTTTCACCGCCAGATTATGTCCCTTAATGCCCCATCCCTCTTGCCAAATACTTACAATGGCGGTTTTATCAATAAGTGCCATTAAAACTCACGTAAATAGTCTTCAGAACATGGATCTTCTATGTACCCATACTTAATTGGTTTAATTGAGGGGAAAGCAGAGGAAATCCTGAACAATTCCTACCAGTCACATAGTAATTCAAATAAAATATTACATACACTGTTGTATATACTGTAAATGTACAAATTCTCGCGGTAGTAATTGTTTAGCGATTTCCCGGCTGCAGCGCAAAATGATAAGCAGTATGATATAGGTTAGGATTAAATTTGAAGAATGAAATTAACACTGAACGAATATGGATTATACTGTCGAAGGGTAAAGGCTTGACATTTCCCAGTATACTGTGCTATTGGATTTTTTTGAGCGACCAAAATTTCGTGGTTTACCGAAAAAAACACCATAACAAAAATTACCGCCAATATCAACGAAATAAATAACTATTGGTACCGTAGTCACCGGGTCTGGAATGCTGTTTGACGAAAGGTCTGTTATGTTTACGGTTAGCTTGATCTGTTCTATTTACAAATGCACGTAATCAGGGTTTCCTACTTGAAATTATTCAAACTACGCTTTTGAAATTTAAGACTGTCAACATTACCCACCTTCCTTTTTGTAGTTTTGTGTCTATCATAAGGAAGAGTTCCGTATTTGACCGCTAGAGACCTATAAAATATGGTACTGTTTTGATAGGGGGATCATTGTTGTTTTTGCGTCTGGTTCATGATGGTTTTCCTTTTATTTTGTGTCTCCTCAGTTCCTGTTGTTGATAATTGTACCAGTTTAGTGTCATAAACTGTCTTTGTGTATTAATGATATGGTCACATATTTATTCAAATGGAATATATGGTGTTGAATGTTCATTATTTGTTGAAGGTCGTTTTAATAAACTCAATAACATGGACTAATTAACATATAAATTATCTTCGACAAACCATAGACTCTGAACATATTGGTACTGTCAATTCTTACGACCTACACAAATATGACTGTCATGTGACATTAAGGTTATTATATATATACCTTGACGTAATATTGAAACACATGCCATGTCCCAAGGTCCAATAAAAAGTTTGATTTGCCTGTCATGTGATCGCTCCAGGGAGCTGCAGCTGCTGTGTTTATCAACTTTCGTTTTATTTCAAGTGTGAGTATTGAGAATAAATGCAACAGCTGTTATGCACAGGAAAGTCATTTTCAATAAACGTATAATATTTCCATTTATCAACATGCATGTGCTCTGAATTTCAATCTACTATTGTATCTATTCTACGTTTTATTTATTTATTTTTTTTTTTTGAAAATTCAATTTGTAAAAAAATCCTTTCTATGGAAACGGGAAGTAATACATTTCGCTTGTCAGGCAAAGCGTAGATGGTGCAGTAATTATCGGTTCGGGCGCCAATTCGAACGCACCGTTTCTGATAAGTGTCGTCACGACGGACGTTGTTGTTCGTCATTGAAAATGTGATCCGTCAATGTGACGTTTTGGTTATTGGATAGTAAGTTAGCGGATCTGGAGACTGACTTTAAGGGTGTCAAAATCTATTATTAAACATGGTTCTTAGACGCACTCGAAATATACATGGAGGACCTATGTTTCCAATCCATCAGATCAGTAGCCGTTCCTTGTCTCATATAGCTTCCGACACAAGTGTTCAATGCAATATCAATTTTCTTATATTATTCATCACTATATAACCCTTAAAAGCAAAGCGCCTTGATGGCATTAATTTGGATTTATTGGAATGTGGGTCAGGATATATGACCAAAGAATTGCGTCATTTCTCAATAAAAATAATATTCGTGTTGACATTTAATAGAAGATAATTTTTGTATTTTAAGGCATACTACAAAGATATGTCATAAACAAGCAATTAAGGTAAAAACAAATATATTATCAATGAAAGAATCAATATTTCGGAAAGGTTTATGACATATGATATGAATCCAATCATAAAAACCAATATCTTATTCACTTGTGGTGAGAAGGTTGAATGCGTGTCATGATGCGTGGGAGGACATTTTGAGATGAAAACACATTTGTGTTCGTCTAATTTAAGAACTAGCTTAAATTTTTCATCAATATTCGTCATCAGTTGATGTCACTGAAATGACATTGACGTTTTTTTCTTGATTGAGTTAAAAAAAACACCCCATGTCAATAGATATCTGCAACGAGTAGGCACACTATTGGCGAAAATGGAGAAAGAAAAAAGTGCACCGAGGACGAAGGTCAATGCGAACTACTATTAATTTTTGATAAATCGTATATCGGATCTATTATTGTCCTAATGTTTTATGTTAGGCACTGGGGTGATACATATTGCACAGTGACACGAAACCCTGCTGAAAAAGTCATTCGAGGTTATCCCACCGTAATACATTAAACACAACAATATTAATATCATATTAGATATGAACAGCGATGCCTAATTTCTTTTTTCAAAATCATCCAATATGTCAACCAAGTACATTATGTGATACAGTTCACTAGAGCGTGGAATACCACTGAACATTTATTTTTATCCAGTAATCTATTTAGGCTACATAGAGTGTGTGCAGGTAATTAAGGCTATTTACTCCAGTTCTCACAAAGCAGACAACAAAATGGTGACAAAACAATACTCAGCGTTCCATAACACAATCGTCCCACGGCTTCCGAACGGTTCAAGCCAGCTTCATCAAATACGCCCGACCAGTACACGAGAGATGATGAAAAACAAGTACTTGGTTACATTGTGTTATAATCTAAACATAAATCATTTCAGGGAGACCAATTACAGCCTGGAATTAAAGCTTATAATATGAAGGCTGCGAAGCGTAAAGAATCAGACCGTCCTTGCTCATTGCTTTAGGGGGCCCCAGCTGATATTTTATTTGAACAAGAACAATGACATGTTTGTTAGTTCTGGATAAGCGCACTGCTGGACTGTGTTATTTTGTTTAATATTTCATATTTAATTACATAGACATTTATTAGCCCGAAAAAGGTTCTTTTTTGCGCAATCATTCTCTGATATTTCGTAATACATGGTGTGAGTCACATGTTATACAGAAGATAGACAGCAATTATATGAATTAACTGAGAGTGTGTTAAAACTAAGCTTTTATGGCTTGTCAATCAAAAAAATTACCCAAAATGATTCATAATTCCTCAAATAATATACAGTACATAGAGGATATCTAACAGGGTCTTCAGTAATACCAAATATATTTCACGATTGTGGCTAATATTTTGATATTTTTCACGAGTGCGCATATTTGAATCAGATTTAACGGATAGTATTACTACATTGGTATCAACTATGTTAAATGAAGAGTATAACTGACTAAGTACTGAAAACTAATGATAATTGCAACTTTGCCCACTTTTACATGCTGAATTTGTATGACACTAGTTATCAACACATTAACAAAATATATGGCAAATGCACTTTCATATTTTCAATTTAATAAAGAGAAGCTTACAGTTCTTTTTCAGCAGCAGCTTTCACTGAATTCCAAATGATTTGATCATAATGTGTTATCCCTATTAAAAAAGCTGTTCTTAAAATATCCTGGTTGGATTTGTCTAGTGAAGCAACAAACAATATACATGGGAATTTAAAAACTGATAGACTTCATTTTATGCTGTAGAATTTTAACCCCTGTCACTATAAATTCTAACCCAGTATTCCTTAATATGATAATGGATAGATTGATTTTGTTTTATTTCATCGTTAAAAGAATCGTCCCATGGACAACTTGCATCTATTTGGGTTGATCAGTACTATGGGCAAGTTTTATGGTCGCCATCTTTGTCTCATTGAGAAATATTCTGTATCTTTAAGTGATATGAAGATGGACGTTTTTGAGTATGCTCATTAGTGTGTTTACTTGTTGTGATTGACAATGATACTCGGTTCTCATTTTGAGAACTTGATGTTTGCTTGAATGTGACAAAGATTTACATGGCGGGTGTCGTCGATGAAGCAGAAGACGCTTACTCTTCCGGAACACCTGGTCTTATTCTCTTGTACTTTTGCAGGTGTCTCCATGTAAATCTTTCCTTTGTTCAATTTTGCCCCTGGTTTATTCGATTTTGAGTTTGGATTATGATTATGTTGACGCTTCGGTATTCTCTAATTTCATTTGTTAAAATCAGAACTGCCTTTTTGAACTTAAAGGATATTTACTATCAGTTACTATCAAAGGCAAAATGAAGCTTAACGATTGATTCACAGTAAGGTAAGTGATGGGAATTATTTGAAGCCAAATATCTTTCTCAAAGATCACGTAACACACACATATGCTGCACCTCTTAAATTTAGTAATAGATACAGTATGCCGAAAAAATGAATTAAACTGCAGCATACAGCTGTTTCGTCCTCCTAGGACTCTTCAGTGATGCTAGGGGCCAAAAGGTAGGAATCCAAAATTTCTAAACTTATGTACATGTAGAAGCAAATTCAAACGAATGAGTGTTTAATTTTGCAGAACAATGGCAAGACCAATTATAACACACGATGGCGATGGTTTCATCAATAGAAGCGGATTTGTCTGTCTCAAGATCGATAATGTCTTACAATGTACTTCAAAAAAAAAAAAAAGAATATAATCAGAATCGGTACAGAAATGTGTTTGCATACATTTGACTCGATTTCAGATACAGTTATAGTTTCTGTGGAAAGCAAACACTATTCACCTTTATAAAAGTATGTCCATTACATCTGATATGTTTGAACTGTTAACAGTTTTAGATCATTGAAATGATATATCAAACGCATTGTTTAGTATATAGAACTAAACCGTTTGATATGTGAAGTATATGACCCAGTTCTATAACCAGCGAACTGTTGATCTGTCAAACCCCTTTGAAGACCTTAATCGTTGTTAAATCTTGTACATATCATGTTCAATTGCCTGACTCTAATGCGGTAAAAATATGTCGGTACTGATCTAACACGATAAACAGATACAGCGTTATCCTGAGAACTCATCTAGTCCTAGATGGTGACCCTCTCTTGGTAAACAGATGAAACGGGGAGTTATGATAAATTCTAAACATCGTCTTTCATCACCCGAGACTCGTGGCCAGCCTACCATGCATGGCTAGAAATGAACAAATCCGCGTATGAAATATTCATATATGTTTGAGTAGGTTGGGAATTGTGTACTTAATTAACAAATCATTGGCCTGATATCAGGGGTATTATCGGTCTGTGTCATGAGGAATTTAGTTTAAGTAGCGGTGACAAGTGTGTTGGCCCGGATGAGCATAAAGGGTAATTGTTCAAATGTTAGTCATCAGTACAGACCTAAGCCTTCCATCATAGAACATGGCCACTGTCTACATTGTCAAATGTTAACCTAATGGACTTTCTCTGTTTTACAGACCCATCTGATGGCCCTGATTTTACAACGAAGTCTCCAGCTGTTTGGCGCCGGGATTTCATTTTCCAAATGGGATAATAGAAGATGACAACATAAAAAATATCCGGTTTCGACCTAGCTAGCGTCTGGATCAAAAATGCATCTCAGAACGAATTGACGCATAATATAAAAGACAATTGGCATTTGTTTAAGGAATGTGTTCAGCTAAAAGGATTATGACATATTATATTTACATCGTATTAATAAGTGGTAAATAAAATCATCGTTAATTTCTGGATTAAAGTGTGTCCAAGCCCTAAATAACTTGACCGCGGCAAGATGAACCAGACGACCAACGAAGATATCAAGGACATCCTGGAGGACATATGTTATAAGTATATCGGACCCGTGCTGTGTGTGTTTGGTATAATTGGGAACATCATCAACTTGATTGTGTTATCGCGACAGCAGCTTGTGGAATCACCCTATATCTACCTGAAGGCATTGGCTGTGACAGACATGTCTGCACTTCTCTTCTCCTTCCCCTTCATGGTGGTATCACGCGAGGCCATCACTTTCTCTTCAAAATGGTACAACGCCTATATATTCTTACCCGTCGTAAACTTCTTCACTGCTTCAAGCATCTGGATAACTGTCGTCATGACCATAGACAGGTTTATATTTGTGAAATTCCCAATTTGGGCAAGATGGCGCTGTAGTCGGTTCAGTGCACAAGTGCGAGTTTGGATAATTCTCGTGGCAACTGTTGTCATAAGTGTGCCCAGGTTATTCTGTTACAAAGTTGAGCCTATAAGTGTGGCAACAGCAAATGTGACCGTGACCGACCTACAAGGTTACAGGATTAAACCTACGGACTTCCGACGAAGTGATTATTATCAGGCCATGAACATCGCTCTCATTATACTCATACACTTCTTACCGCTCATTATCCTGTGTGTGATTAATATTTACCTGATCATTGCCGTGCAACAAGCACGCATAGCACGAGAAGAGTTAAATCTCAGAAACAATATGGAGTCAGAATGGCAAAAGGACCAGAGAAGGTTCACCATCACTCTGATCAGCATTGTTCTTCTAGCTATCGTTTCCATCTTGCCCGCTGCTATTTTTGATCTCATGGTCGAGATGAATTTCGGGCTAAAATACTCGACACTCATGCAGATAATTTCAAATCTACTCATGTGGCTTAATTTATCGATGAATTTTATCATGTACTGTGCGTTTAATAAAAAGTTTGTGCGCGTTTTAAAGGACGTGATGGGACGAAGTATTTACAGATTTCGATACTCTCTTAAAAGCGTACGTGATCAGAGTGAAATGACAACTATATAATAAATGTTCGGATGTCAATCAAAATCAAGAAAACACATTCGTATGGAATAGTTCTTTTGTGGGAGAGTATATCTAATTGGCATTTCATTTCTGTGTTAGATTTTTCGTGGTTCGATCTTCGGGAAAGTCACACAATCATCGAATGCAGCAAACATGTGCTGATTAATTTCTCTACTTGCATAAAAGTGTGGCACTGCTGAAATTCACAGACAGCATATTTAAATCCCGTCCCGAAAGTTTATTCTACGAAAACGTGGCTTCGTAGAGCGATTCAAAAGAAATATGGATTCTTACACAAAACCTAATCGGGACATCATTTGTTCATGAAATCTTCGGGGAAAATAATTCCAAATAACTTAGGATAGACTAAATGGATGTGTTATTTCCCCTGCTACCCTGTGATATGATAGCAGCCCAGGAATTTGTATAACATTTTTTAACTGTCTCGTTTGTCGTCGGTTTGTTTTGAAACGTTCATCGAATTCGTCCATTTTCTCTATGAGACACGTGGAGGACTTTAAAAGGTGTGTTGCTTACCGAATGCTCTATTCAATGTATGTTGTTGAAGATTCATTTTTTCATGTTCTTTTCAAGTTTTACCAGTTGGACCAATGGAGCTCATTACTAACCGCTAATATTTGTTTTGTCAAACATGATTTTCATTTACGTTTCCTTATATAGTTTTTGAAATCACCCAACGCTATTCATACTTCTATTAATTCCATTTCTATCACCAACATGAGTCAACGTTAAGGATCTCAGTCTTCCATGACGGAAATTATTTCTTTGCATAGCCATTATTCTATACAGGACATACGTTAACAAATAGATACCAAATGAGAGTAACGAACGGTAAAAAATTATATTCGATAGTTGTGTTAAAGTATGGATAATTAAATAAGGATTCGAACCTTAATCTTTCAAGAAAAGGGTACGAACGCCATCTAATCTTACTGATTTACTCGATCGAGAAAAAGTTAACCTTAAACAGATACTAAAGGGAGATAACTATATTATGTTGCTAGTTGAACTCTTCAGTAGGTTTGGACAGGGATCCTTAATGTTAGCCTGTGATATATTGTATATATTTTACACACGAAGTCATCACTCAAAACGTAGATATAGAGCATATGTTGTATACTTCAGCACAATCTGATTAAAATACAGATCCTCACTTATTACTATCGTGTGTAGGATATGACAGCGACCAGTAGAAGGTCATGTGCAGCTGACCTTTATTATTCCAATATCTTGGAAATGAATAGCCAAACAAAATGCACCTTGTAAACGGTGTTTGGTAGACGAGCAAAACTGGCAGCGGATCGAAGCGAAGAAGAGAAAATCTTTCAGGGCGTTATAAAACAATTTGATAATTGCTTTACTTTAAGTTGTTATTCTGTTCGGACAAGCGAAAAACTACAAATCAAACAGATAATGTCTAAAAAGAACACACACCTTTGCGTAGAGACCGCTGAAATGGGCGCCGCCATTTTTGTATACGGTGGTTTTGGTTTCTCGCTACTTTACTCTGGTTTAACGACAAGTGTAGAAACAAAAAGGATTTAGCTTTTCACTTTCAGAATCTGGTAAACAGCGATTTGATTGGTAAATACAAAGGTCATCTGAACATGACCTTCTACTAGTCGCTGTCAGATCCTACACACGATAGTAAAAGTGAGGATCTGTATTTTAATCAGATTGACTTCAGCAATATTCGTTTTGTATATGTATTATCACAGTAGGTAATTCTTCAGAGGAAAAAAAAATTTTGACATGTGTTTGAGATTTCAATTTTCACGAAATATTTTGTTTTGTTTTTGTCACTTCAGTTAGTTGTTTTATAAGTAAATCATACACTCGTTCAACTTTGTTTGATTGATTGATTGATTAATTGTTTGAGTGTTTTTTCATCTATTTCACCTCTGAGTAGTTTGGTTATCAAGCAGATGACGAATAGACAGGAAAATGAGAAGAATTGATAAACTATATACTGATAAAATAGAAAAGCACAATAGGGAGTAAAAAACTGCGACCATTGTTTTAATGATCGCAGTTTTTTAACTCCCCATTGTGGTACTATAGTTGGTTTGGTTCCTTATGGTGTGTGAATATTCGTTTCTGTTTCACATTTTATTACGAGTATTCATATCTACATTTCTCCTTGTGATGTATTCACATACACATAGTAACATAATCGTTGTGTTAATTTCCTAGAATTTAGTACACTGTGTTGTAGTTTGAATCAAGACTACAAAATAAGTATTCACAAAAATTAAAATGTCCACAGTACCCGTTTTCCTTAAATTTTCTTTAGTTGTAAGCAATGCAGACAACACATATACTTCTTTTTATGTATATTATAATTAATGGTTACTGCATTATTTGTGTATTTTAGTGTGTTCAGTCGTTGAGGGACCAATTCGTCTTTACTTGTTCCGCTCACAGTACCCATCTTTTTGGTGTACATAGTATAAATGATATTTGGTCTCGTTTTATTACCGTTGTTAAACTTTTATTCACTGTTTTATATGTGTCACTCCCAATCATCCACTGAATAATTTATTGTATTTATTGGCGTTTTAACGACTCACACGATCATTCACACTTAACACATGGCACCTTTTAGTTACTGTACGAGCATTTGCATGGCATATTTACACGGTAAAATCTGTATTATTACTCATTATCAACATGGAAAATATTGTATTACTTAATTCAGGTTCAACAATCCCCCTAAAACATGCATAACTTAACCTTTTCAACCTATTGGTTGCTTATATTCAAAGACCTTTATCAAAAATTTGAATATCTATATATGTAATTTAAATAAGAGCTTATGAACAAGCTCATTTTAAAAAAGTACATAATGTTGGCAATAATTAGGCATTAAGGATGACATCTTCCTTTAATTAGCCCATCGGACTTATAACATGTCGATCTTTTTTGAAAGTGTCATATTTAATGACGTATTTTTTGTTTCTAATTTGCGATCAAATGTATATACCACAAATTATGTTTTACGGGAGAAGAGTAATTATAAGTTTTTTTAGTTTGTGTCTAATCCCATTAGTATATTTGCAAATAAAATCTGTTTAAATCAAATCAATTTCTTCAGCTAACCAATTGAATGCTTCGAAATTATTTATCATTTATATACCTAGGTAATTGGTTTCTTGGTTTCTCCTAAACTGGATGTGGAGAGGCATACCGGCGTTAAATCAGGATGATTGTTGCTTAGGGAATGTAAGGAAATTATAGTAAAGCGTCATAGAAACATATTTTACTTACTTTATATTTCAAAATGATAGATCCACAGATATCAAAACTACATTAACTTGATATACAGTATCGTTTCTTAACCTTTAATGTTGGCATTCAAAAGCTAGCCTTGTTATAATTATAATAGCTTTTTCGAATGATTTAAACATGTCTAGTGCTTTTATAACTTCAAAAAAATGTTATTAAATGGCATTTACTATCAAGTTCGTTTATCGATCAAGGATACTAAGTCTTTGTTTTGCTATTTGTAATCTGCTAAAATACACTACCCTGTGCTTGTATTATGGTTTTAGTACTTTAACATTGTCACATCTATGTTTATATGAGGTCGGCATCCCTGTCAACAACTATTTAAAGAGAAAAAAAACTCTCCGTGACCTTGGTAAATTAACATTACTTAAATCAAACGTCATTTCCTAGCACTAAGAAGCATCGCAAAAGAGATTGGAATATTACAAATCCAAATTAGTTATTTACTGATTTTTTTCGGCATACTGTCTATATTTCTGAATTTAAAAGGTGCAGCATATGTGTTATGTCATCTTTGAAGTGTCTTAAGTTTGATATCAACCGTAATGTTCTATGTTAAAGTATTTTATTGTTAAATAGCCAACGTTCAAGTTCAATATATTTTAGTCACAAGCTCTAATCAAGGTTTTTAAAAAAGACTCGTTTTAAGATTTGATATTTAAGTTGGATACTGGGTGTTTAATGGGGGCTTGTTGAACCTTAAAATGGACATAGAAGTATATATGTATTATATCGGATAGCGTCGGATAACCAAGGATAAAAACTGAATTTTGTAAAGACAACATGATAAAGTGGGAACATAACACATGGTTTACATAACTGTTTGTAGTTGCCCCTTTAGTTTTATTGACCGTTTGTTATTGCCCGTTTAGTTAGATTAAACGGTCTACGATCTTTGTAGTTACCCACTCAGTTATATTAACTGCTTGTAGTTGCCCATTTAGTTATATTAATTGCTTGAAGTTGCCAATTTAGTTATATCAACTGCTTGTAGTTGCCCGTTTAGTTATATTAACTGCTTGGAGTTGCCCCTTTAGTTATATTAACTGATTGTTATTGTCCGTTTAGTTATATCAACTGCTTGTAGTTGCCCGTTTAGTTATATTAACTGCTTGTAGTTGCCCCTTTAGTTATATTAACTGTTTGTAGTTGCCCCTTTAGGTTAATTAACGTCTTGTAGTTGCACGTTTAGTTTTATTTACTGCTGGTAGTTGCCCGTTAAGTTATATTAACTGCTTGTAGTTGCCCGTTTAGTTATATAAAATCTTTGTAGTTACCCACTCAGTTATATTAACTGCTTGGAGTTGCCCTTTTAGTTATATTAACTGTTTGTAGTTGCCCCTTTAGGTTAATTAACTTCTTGTAGTTGCACGTTTAGTTTTATTTACTGCTTGTAGTTGCCCGTTTAGTTATATTAACATCTTGTAGTTGCCCGTTAAGTTATATTAACTGCTTGTAGTTGCCCGTTTAGTTATATTAATTTATTGCAGTTGCCCGTTTAGCTATATTAACTGCTTGTAGTTGCCCGTTTAGTTATATAAAATGTTTGTAGTTACCCACTCAGTTATATTAACTGCTTGTAGTTGCCCTTTTAGTTATATTAATTGCTTGTAGTTACCCTTTTAGTTATATTAACTGTTTGTAGTTGCCCGTTTAGTTATATTAACTGCTTGTAGTTGCCCTTTTAGTTATATTAACTGCTTGTAGTTACCCATTTAGTTATATTTATGCTTTTAGTTGCCCGTTTAGTTATATTAACTGCTTGTAGTTGCCCGTTTAGTTATATTAACTGTTTGTAGTTACCCATTTAGTTATATTTATGCTTTTAGTTGCCCGTTTAGTTATATTAACTGCTTGTAGTTGCCCGTTTAGTTATATTAACTGATTGAAGTTGTCCGATTAGTTATATCAACTGCTTGTAGTTACCCATTTAGTTGCATATTCAGCTATATTGGCTTCGCTTTGTTGCAGATTCGGCTATATGGCTGCTCTTTTTTGCCCATGCGGCTATTCATGTATTAACTTTTTGTTTCTACTCTGCTGTATTTAGTCTTTGGTTTCACCATTGGTTTTTAATGCATTTGCATTTGCAACTAAATCAAATTAACTGCTTTTACTAGTTGGCACACATTCTGCCAGATACAATTCTGGTAGTCAAATCTGTAAATTATACTGCTGATCTATGTAAATTAGATTAATGTTAGCAAATCTTGCTTCGCGATTATTATTACATTGTTGTTTTTCTCTAAAAAAATTCAATATTGTTGTCAATGATTTTAAATCAGGTGATTAGTGTTAACAATCATGTGACAGAAACAATATGCTGTTTCCCATTAAGTTTCGCTAACTCATAATTGTTTATTCATTCTTTTATGATAACTGTCTATTGTTGTTCATTAAGTCTGTTTTAATTATTACCCTTTTTCGATATGATAACTGGGTTTTTTCAGGTTTATAAAAGTATGGCTTGTTTTTAATCAGCAGTGCTCTGTAGCTTATTAACTTTCTTCGCTTTATAACGTTATCCGTTCCTTAATTAAATATTTTTCTATGTTACGTTATTTATTGTTTAATGTACATATTATTTCATATTAATCATAACTTAATAACTTTTCCATAAATATTTCTTTTATGATTCTGATAGCAAGAATGTTTTGTAAAACGTAAAGAGATGGAACATTTAGTAAAGTATCAATTTTACAAAAAAATCTCATATTAACATCGTTTTTGAAATGTCAAGAAAAACTAATCAAAATTATTATATATTTTGCAATAGCAATTGTTATCAAAAGACAACAAGTTTTTTTTTTTTTGAAATTATATTTAATAGGTTTTATAAATAAATAAAAAGAACAAAGTTTTGTTTGATGCTTGAAACTTAATGACTTTCTTCAACGATGGAAATACAGTATGCAAAACAAAAACATACCAAATCAAAACTAATGACCATTCAACCAGTTACCAGAGGAAGATATTTAGAATTAATCCTTTAAATAAGTTCGTTGAGTACTACGGATAAAGCCACTTATTTTCATCATGTATTAGATAGAATGATACATAATCATCATATGATGATTTAGATCTAGATATTTGCTCAATAAGTCTTCATTGTCTTATATTTGTAAATTAGTTTTTATCCACACAATTGAAACGATATTTGTGGTTTTCATACAACTCTTGATATTATTACCGATTAAAGGTTTGATTTTCTTTGTCTTGTGAGTTATCAAATGACTAGTTTATTATCAAAATCATTTTTGACAGCATATAAATAAGCAAGGATTATATTATATGGGCAAAGAGCAGGTTA
The DNA here is from genome assembly GCA_947623455.1 of Mimachlamys varia. NCBI lineage: Eukaryota > Metazoa > Mollusca > Bivalvia > Pectinida > Pectinidae > Mimachlamys > Mimachlamys varia. Next base: position 50,728,642 of record OX392527.1, read on the forward strand.
TAAGTAAACAACTTTTACAAATATATATAGGATATATTACATAAAAACAAGCTGTTTACAAAGATATATAACTAAACAAGGATTATTTGCCCCATTTAAACATTAATAAATAAATTTCGAATATTTAAAGCCTTGTTAGCTTTACAGCAGTTTAACTCAATTTGTTTTTATCTACGATCATTTTTCAATAACTGGAAATTCAACATTCCATAATATCTACATGTATGTAACGTTTAAAACAATAAACCTGAAGACAGTTAATTAATACAAAAAATGATTCCAAAACATCAAATATTTTCTAAACGAAACACATGGTAAAGATTCGTGAACGATTCGATAAGCTAACTAGACGTCAACATGTAGACATCAATGTTTATATACAACTAGACTACATGCCAGGCCGTTTAAACTGTTATGTCTGCTTAAAACTATTGACAGTATTATTTGGTATTATTATTTTTAAAAAGCAGGTTTTAAGATCGCCTTTGACTCATTAACAACATTTTAAAATAATACGAAGGATCAGGAATACTGATTTTTCCTTAGCAAGAACTGGGATTTGATTTAAGCAAAGTGAACATCTCGCTATGTGTAGTATCACTAACAAACGAAATAAAGACGTATCAGAGGGTAATTGCTGGTCTTGTATTAAACTTAATCACTTTTGGAACGATAAATCTAAATTGAAACAAATCTACTGTTCAACGTTGCCTTATGCCTAGTTCACAATTACTACATATGTACTTTGTATAAATACTGATATGATACGCAAAGCAACGGACCAATACAGAACGATGCTGCATCGTATCCGTATCTAATCCGGGAATGTGTGACCTAGGCATAACAAAACCCATCTTGATAACACAGACTGGGGTGACATTCGGATTCAACTTATACGTCAGACACAACTCTAATATAAAAACACATAAATCATGTGTCTACATTTGTCATTGATATTGGTCATAGACACACAGTCAAGCATTCCCTCCCCTAGATACAATTTTTGCATAATCCAAGGCTGGAACAAGGAGCACTAGACTTGTTATCGTCTGGCCCGGAAGTCGTGTTGTATGATTACAAGGCTAGGTTGATATTCCCTTGTGTACATAAAATTGTTCAAAGAAGTATTGAAGAAACATAGAAAAAGTCTTATTTTGGTTTGTCTACAATATAAGTGGCACAGGACACCACCTACATTAGAATTTCCTTTCAAGACATTCCTTTTTTGCACAATCCAAGGCGCTTGAACAAGGAGCACTAGACATGCTATCGTCTAGAGGTCTTGTTGCATAATTATAAGGCTAGTTAACCAGATTTAATTGCTTCCCTTGTCTATATATCGTATTGACGGACCCACTGAAAATGTCTTATTTGGTTTTGACTACAATGTAAGTGGCACAGGTCACCGCCCACATAGGAACATAATCTATATTTTCATTAAAGGCCCAATACATGTAACTTTCGGCAAAACTTGAAGCGAAAATCAAGCCTAATAACTTATTGTATTTATAGATTTAGTTAAGAGTAACACATATCAGCAATATTCAAGATGAATTCTAAAGCGGTTACCGGTACAGCAGCAGTTGAAACTCGGTATTTGTAAACACGCGTCCATTTTGAACTGTCTTCTAACTGCGGCTTGTTGTTTAAGTGGGCCCCACCTGAATTATTTTCAATCCTTTGGATTTTTTTGTCAAGAGTTTATTGTTAGTTACCGCTAAGGGTTACTTCGTTTAAGCTTATTTTTGCATGGTTATCAACTGGAATTTTTTTCAGAACTTTTCAGAAGTTACGTATATTTGGCCTTTAAGGTTGTCACAGAGTATCAACCTTAAATTGTTTATATTTTTTCTTGTTTTTATTTTCAACTTCATGATCTACATTGATTTTGATAATCTAAATAAAAAAAACCAAAATAACCAAACATAATGCATCAGGTTTTTATAAACATATATTCTTTCATAATACTTTTATTATATCTCTAGTTCAGTAATCCATCATATTGCCAATCTTCGTGCTCCACAATATCTGAAGCATACTTGGTACTATGCCCGGAGAAATAATTCAGCGGAGAAATACTTCCCTCTGATTCAATAAACACCATTTTTCTCAGTCTGTCGATACATTTTTCAAATTTGACAACAGAGTATCAACACTCCATTTAAGATGATGAGTACGATTGTACGATATGCCCCTGTAAAGATTATGTTGCAAGATTTACTGTTAAACTGTCAAACTGGAAAAAACCATTTTGACTTGGACTAAGTGAAAGCAACTAGGTCTAGGAGCAATTGTAATAATGACTTTAAGGATCCGTATACGACCGTCAAAAACTGTGTCTACTGCCATACAAATCGAAACAGAAAGAAAACGTTCATTACAGATTTTCATGAAAATAAGAAAAGTTGAAATAAGCAAAACGAAATCAACAACGGTTTTTTTCTATACATTTTCAGTGAGGCGCGACGGGGATTTGAATTCTGAAATACAGAATCCTATAAAAGCGATCTAACCCGCTGAGTTATCAATGATCTTGCAAAACTAGGCTAGAGTTTATCGAAAACTATATGAATGGGAGGTAACTTATTTACTATGAAAAGCAACAAAACTACAGTGGGACATGGATCCTTAATTTGTGCATTAAAGCTATTTATAGAATATTTTTGTGTCGGTTTTTTACCCTTAAAGCAGCATAGCTATTCATACAGTGTTTCTCATGTCTGAATCAAAATTCGCTCCTTTTATATCACCCGTCTCAAGTCTATGTCATATTCAATATAAGTCAGTTTTACAGTAAACAAAAAATGTTGAAGTTATTTTTTGTGAGTTTTGTTAAAGCATCTTTTTTAAACCAATCAAAGTCTTTTAATTTATATATCATTGAATGTATATGTGTTTCATTTTTCATTTCAACCGTTTAATGTTACATACACTGTTTTATTGTTGATAATAAACATAAATAAATAATTTTGCGTTCATTGGTTTTATTATGGAGATTATGGAATCACATTTACCTTTGTATATGCGTCATCTTTATATAGAATGAGATGTCTACATTTTACTTAGATTTTAACTAGCATACTTATTTGCCTCTCTATTCAGATCATAAATAAGATCTATAAACAAAAATATAAGTGTTGATTTTGTGACGTTACTCCAAAATTTGTCCAAACATTTTTTTTTTCAAAACTGATCAAGTTTGGTACTTGAAATGCATTTTCTGGTAGTGGGTTCCAACTATCCACAATTTTTCATTGAAAGAGTCCAGCTTGCTACTTGAGTTATTTAGGCTGAGTGAATGTCCCCGGGTCCTTTCCTCTTTCCTTATTGGCAGAAGTCCATGTGATGCTGCAGACCCATATCATCCTCTCAAAATTCAAAAACTTCAGTGATGTCGCCCTAGTTCGTCTCTATAGTAACGACGGGAGGTTAGATGACGCAATCGTTCTTCGAACGAAAGATCCTTCCTTCCTTGAAGTAATTTCAAAGCTCGCTATTGAAGGCTTTCTAGCAGATCAATGTCCTGTTGTTTGTAAAGTTTCCATATGCATGTTTCATACTCTAAATGGGTTCAAAGTAAACAATAAGCAGAACGGTTTGTTATCCCAAGTATAGAAAAGCAAATTCCGATAAATGAATTTGTTACGTTTATAGAAAAAAACTATTTTACTGTGCGATTAATCAATATTTTAACACCTCTATTTATCCGATGTCTTCGTTGCTTAGTTCAGAACACTAACTATGATCTTTAGACATTGGCACGGCATTCAAACACAGAAAAAGTCACCTCAATCGCAACCCCGCCGTGAATGATACGGATATTATATTTGGCCATAGTTCCATGAATCACTGGACAAGACGGGACCCCGGTCACTGGGGAGTTTACCCAATCATCTACGCGCGTGTTATTGGCGGTGGTTACATAAACAACCTACATCGACCTTTTTTTCCTGGTATTTGATCATCACTGGTCTATTTAGCACGACTGCAGAATCTCCAAGAACCGTAAAGCGGACCCGGTGAGGCGATAGGGACTCATTGCGTATCTCCGGGCTTTGCCGCAACAATTGTTTTATTTCTGTTATATTTATCAGAGAACGAATGTGATTTATGCTCGTATAAACTGACTTGTTTATCTAAACAGACGATTGTCCGCGTTGATTGCGACCAGGAAAAATGTTACGACCCAGAAATAGTTTAGAAAATACTCTAAATACTCTTAAATGTCAAACTATATTAAATATATGAATCAAAGGAGATCATATCAATGCAATAATCTAAAAAAACATTACAGAAACACAGGTTTATAGGAAGGGGTATTGAGACAGGGATATCTGCATAATTTTGTTAATAAAGCAGTACTTGGACAACAACATTGGATTTCATACACAAACAACTCAGTGATACATGTTTATTGTCATATTATCTATGAATACCATAACATAACGTTAAGTCGGGACTAGAAATCCAGCTTAGGTCTGATGCCAGATTATCACATTTCGTAGACGTTATTAGTATATTTGGCTATTCAGTTATCTTCAATGTCAGCCGTGTGACATCGATATTACCTTCTGGTTCCAAATCCTGGGTCCGTTATGACGTCATACAAATAGCTGCAAAAACAAATCAAAGCCGTCTGTCCATAATCGAACATTGTTATTTTATCATCAAACAACGGATTTCTGTAACAAATAACTTTAATTGGCGACCTCGGCGTCCAGTATCTTTAATCAATAACTTGACAACCCATAAACCGATCGAGACATTTTTCTTCCCTCTCAACCATAGTTTCTTGCCCTTTTTAATTTCACGAAAAGAAATTAATCACATGAAAACAAACGTTCTACAAAACTAATTATTTCGCAATCTTGGGTTGTTTAGTGTTTGATAATTCATTTTTTGGCGAATTCTCCTCATTTGAAGCAAAATAACGAGCACATTATATTCTTCTTGTTAAAAAACTTGAGAGAAGGAATGGTTTTAATGGCACTTGTTGGTGTTGACGATTGATATGGTGATGAGATGATGAAATAATTTTGATTCAAAAAGGTTGAGGCAAGAATCATTTTGTCATAGAAGATACGTGTTCAAGATCAGTAATTGCTGGCTGCTCACCTTCGCTCTTTTGTTTTATTAGCATGATTAGTCTAAACTTAATGAAAATTTCGACTCATACCATAATCTGGGTGTAAAACATTTAAGATATATAAACTAAGTAATGTGATTGTTTTTGTTAAATTGCCGTAAAAATCTTAATTTCAAACATAATGCCTTGTGCCTCAAAAGCCTTTTTAGAAGGACGATACTTTTGCTATTATGATCAGTTATTTATATTACTACTTCATAAGTATATCATAAAGACGCTTAGTAACGAAATAATTGTTTATCAATTAACACGATAATAAGTTATGTGTTATCAATTCTTCTGAGAAGATCAAAAACCTAATCATAATTCGTTTAATTCTGGTCTCGCGATGTCTCGTTACTTTTTTTTTTAGCCCTGCACCTGGTGACATGAGTAGTGTTCATGGGTTTAGCTTCAGCCCCTTGCCTAGTGACATAAGTAGCATGCAAGAGTTCGCTTCAGCCCTGCGGCTATTGACATAAGTATCGTTCAGGAGTTTAGCTTCAGTCCCGTCCCTGGTGACATAAGTAGCGTTCGGGAGTAAAGCATTAGCCCTAGGTGTGGTGCAATAAACACAAGTAGCGTTCGAGAGTTTTAGCTTTAGCCCTTGGCCTGATGACATAACTAGCGTTCGGGAGTTAAGCTTCAGCCCTGCGCCTGGTGACATAAGTAGCGTTCGGGAGTTTAGCTTCAGTCGTGCGCCTGGTGACACAAGTAGCGTTCGGGAGTTTGGCTTCGAGTTGAGCTTCAGCCCTGTGCCTGGTGACGTTAGTAGCATGAAGGAGTTTAGCATCATCCCTGCGCCTAGTAATGTGCGTTCGGGAGTTGAGTTTCAACCCCGCGCCTTGTGACAGAACTAGCGTTTGGGAGGTGTGCTCTAGGGGTATAATGTATCATGGTGATCGACTTAGTCTGTAGAGGTGCATGTTTTTTCAATAAGTGCTTCTATCCCAGATGTGTATGCTTCAACTAGTTCAACAACCCCACCTTCAATAGATTGAAGGGCAGAGAAGACTGGATATCATTGTTAAAATTTGGTATCGTTTCACTTCTGATCGAGCCTGTTGAGTTCTGCTACATAATTCCTTCCTCCTTTTTCTAAATCTTTGCCACGGAAGCATGAATTCGGGTGTCCCTTGCTAAGTGTACTCCAATGCTTTATCCCCTTGGTAAGTGTACTCCCAACGCTTGAGAAAATGGTTGGCAAGCTCGCCAATGTTATAACAGGAGAAAGGGAAAATGCATATCCCAGACCAATGTTCGAAACCAGGATTTTCCGAAATCTAGATGAACACTACCAACTGAGCTACAAAGTCTGTGGTCAACACCGATAATCGATTCATGCAACATAGTATTAATGAAAGTGTTTTGCTTTAACTTTAATTGTTAATTGTAATTTTCCAACAGAATGCGTCATTATTCTTAAATTATTCGCCACTTACTTTCTTATATGCATATTTACGCTTGAAATGTTTTTTTTTTTATTCTCAAAAAATATTTTTCATTCCTTTTTATAGATATTTTAATGACGGACTATTTTCTCATGCGAATCAATTTTGGTGGGATTTTTTTCCGGAAATGACGTCATGTAATCGCGAGCAGACGTTCTTTTTTGAGAAAATCCGTTCTCAATTGCTGTAAAATGGGGAACTTCGTTCTCAAGTCGTTCTCAACTTCTTCTCTCACTGTCAGATCATGATATTGAGTTTATCATGTTACCGTTAGGTGGTATAAAGCAGTATATAGATGATAATGTTTTTTGTAGAATTGAAAATAAATCTTGTAGGTTATCTTGATATTGATCGATAATTCCATAACAATAACAAGTTGGTTGCCTTGACACATGAATATTCAACAAATATCCCATTATAACATCGAAGCTATTTCCTGCATGAATGTATACGTATAAAGAGACCTTATTGGTAATGAATTGATATGGTCTCATCTAAACACGGATTACAACAAACAACGGCTCCTTGGTATATATACCCCCCCCCCCCCCTGCTGGAGAAACGTCAACAGCTGACTATATAGCTCAGCCACTGAAGAAAGCAGTTCATTCGAATAATCCAATTGCAACCAACGCATCAATTTCCATAAATAGGCATCACAGAATCCCACTAAGCGGAAATCTTTGAAGCCCAGGAAAATTATTAGATTCCGGTTTTCTTATACATCCTAATCACCATGGTGTTTGTTACCTACCAAATCCTTCAAGCGCCATGTAAGACAATTATTGAGATCTCTGGCAATTCAAGCATGTGTCAGAAATGATAGATGAAATAGCAGAATATGTGTCTAATTACCTGTGTAAGATATATGCCTAGATGAATTATATAGTATAATTATCTTGCATTTTATTGATTTAAAATGTCATAACGTCCCTGATAAATGAAAATAAGGATTTTGTTTGTAATAAATTATGCTTTTAAAACTGCGTTGATATTTTTGAACTTGCCAATCAAAACTTGATACTCGTATTTACCCGAAAATATCGTATATGAAAAGTGACGAAATATAACAAAACAACAATGTAGCAAGTCATGTAATCAATTTCAAGATAAAAATCTATTTCATTATCACGCTTCATTCTTAATGACAAACTATATGAATCGAAATTGCAATACAATGCATACGGCTGAAATGTTCCAATGCATGAATGATAAAATACAGTACAGAACACATTCACGTGGATTTGGAATAGCAATATATTATTTACAACAGCAGTGTAGTTTACCCTAGAGAAATGTGGTGTAGTCGGTACGGGAAACGTATATCTGATTACATCAACAATTAATAGATTAAAATTAATAACCAGACATGACAATAGTCTCATATTTCATTTATTTTTGAAAACACGTGCAAACCGTGATAGTGAATCTGAATATACTTTTTGCGTTGGCGAAGCAAAATCACTTTCGACACGTGACGTTATCTCTAACATGCAATAGTGGATTTTAACCATGCGGTGCAACGGGTTTGTTTTTTTTTATTTTTATTTTCAGACAAGTCTCCACTTGACCTGAGATTCGGTATTGTAAATACTGAATCGCAAATTCCCGGTGACAAGTCGTGCATTTGAGTCACTCTTTCACTGGATTTAGAAACTGAAAGACAACGAAATAAAAGTATCTTTACATTAAAAAATTTGTCATTGTTTGAGCAGTGTACCTCGTGGATGGTTACTCCAACGCATTGGATGAATCAATATCAATATCAATATTTATTACATTTTTACCAGTTCAATGTCCAAATATTTTCATTCTATGAAAGTGATATTTTTCACCAGTGGGAATTATGTTATTTTTCACTAGTGAGAAATATGTTATTTTTCACTAGTGAGAAATATGTTATTTTTCACTAGTGAGAAATATGTTATTTTTCACTAGTGAGAAATATGTTATTTTTCACCAGTGAGAAATATGTTATTTTTCACTAGTGAGAAATATGTTATTTTTCACCAGTGGGAATTATGTTATTTTTCACTAGTGAGAAATATGTTATTTTTCACTAGTGAGAAATATGTTATTTTTCACTAGTGAGAAATATGTTATTTTTCACTAGTGAGAAATATGTTATTTTTCACTAATAAAAAATATCACTTTTTCTAATTTGGAAAATCAGAAGCTGCCACTGTAGATTTTAATACAAAATGTAATAAACAAAATATCTAACAGTATCTTCAGTAATACCAAACATAGTTCATTCGTGTGGCTAATAATTTGATATAAATATTGGTATTACTTAAGACACTGTTAGATATCCTCTATATATCATAGAAACGTTGTTATCACCGACGTTTACAGGTATCGCGCCATTCTGCCCTGGCTTCCATTGATACGTAACAAAACATGTAGACATCACATGTTAATCAATATTAGTATTAATAAGTGTAGTTATTTTCATAGAGTCATAATAGCTTAGAAAATATCAATACAATGTAACAGTGATAACTTGGCTTTGATTGGTACGCTTAATAAAATTTGTTATTGACATAAATCTCGATGTTTTCGTAAAACCAATGACAGCGCAATCATCTTCTATTTAGAGGGTCTCGCAATATGAGGAACGGCATTTTCACCACAAATGATCGACATCCATGTCATTACTTACCAGGATATATGATAAAGCGTCTTTGTTAGGACTAATTAAGTGTAAATCAAGTCTCGGTAATAAAGATTGAATTCAGATATAGTTTTTTAGTATCGTGATTGTTACTAAACAGGAAACTCCTGAAAAGACGAAATCATTAGTTTGTTGTGAATGAAGTTAGCCCCGTCTCCATGACAGCCATGTATTCAGAAATGATTGTTTAAGCTTGCGTGTCCTAATAACTGCGTATCGCCGTCAAATAAACGGTTCATCATATGTTTTGACCTAAATCACGCATATTTAGCTGTGATCATTCACAGCTAAAGTGCCTATCGATAACAAATTGAACAGACAGAATTGTTATCAAAAAAAGATAAAACATGAAATACATTTGAATCAATTATTACATTGCATGGCTTTGTACCGTTAGGAGAAACCACTACTGATTTCAATTTTAGATACTTTCTTGCACACAAGTGTTTGGTGTTGTAACTTACATAAACTTTGGAGATTTGTCCTCCATCAGATTTAGGTATTGTCAAGTCGTAAATGTTCATGAGCATGCTATCGAAAAACCTTTTTTTTTTGTAACTTTTTAGATAGAATGTTACTGGCCTTCCTGTTGATATCGAACTGCCAAATCACGAAACCCTGATAAAACATGTCTATCGTTTTGCAGTTAGCCTTTGTGCACTGTGTTAGCTTTATCAAGTCGAGCTGAACCCTAGTTTATTCTACAGATGCATCATCACTTCCGGCTTAGGAGAGACACATTTAAGATAACCCCGAATGTCGCGTTCTGAAGTCAACAACATACTTCAGAGAAGTAATCATCGGACATTGCTGTCATAAGCATTGCAACACTCAAGGGCTAATGGAGCCCCTGTTAACCTGCGACATACTTACATGTTGTTGTGGCATGATGATGAACATTGCGAATGCATGTCAAGAGCAATAAATTGGCCTCTTCATGTAGATACGACGATTGTTAAGGACTTATTCATTTACCTGATTCCGGGGCCATTAATTGATTTCGATGATTAATTGGGGTCCATCTGAGGCCGACAGTCCATTTATATTTGACAAATGAGCTACTTTGTCGACTGGTCATGTTTTACCTTTCTCTTGTCCGTGTTTCTTCGTTGGCGTCTTAGATTTTGTAGGCGGATGTAATTATAAAAACCATTATTCAAGATTAGCCAATCTATAGCGTTCAAAAGGATAACGGAACGGATTCGGGAAGCTCAAGAACACATGCGCCAACGTAGAGGTTGTGTTATATTTCACATAATGGAAAATCAACACGATAATAGCAATTTGATTATATACTTATCTAACTCGCCAGGTACAGCACATGGTGACGCTGCTTATTTTCAATGTACAGAATTGTTCCACTGAACAAATTAATCACAATAGTTGTACAGTAAACCGGTAATGTTTTACCTGAAAAGAATAAAAACTGCGTCATCCTAATTATACAGTTGGATAGACCAATGCCAACATTTGACGGACGAAACAGCTGTATGATGCAATTTAATTCATTTTTTGCATACTGTATCTATTACTAAATTTAAATCTGCAGCATGTGTGTGTAAGTGTTACGTCATCTTTCAGGATAGGAAGTGGTAGACTCTGTCGGTGGATTTTTTGGTCCCCGAGGTTTGCTTGAGCCTCAATAGCTACAGTTATGTTATCCCTTTTTGACTTTTGAGTAGCGGGACGGTACATATTATACACATTTTCGTGGTACGTGTACACGATTTGAAATTATACATTACTAATTTGATTATTTTTTTTCATAATTCATCAATGAAAAGGGGTATAACGCACCTGACAATCCTCCTGCTACATTAGTTTAGAAAACTTTTATTCCCACATTTTGGCCCATAGCATTACTAAATAAATCTAAAGAAAAAGTATTAAAAAAAACAAAAGACAAAAACAAACCCAAAACAAACACGCAACAATTTACTGTATGTAATTGTGTTCGGTTGGTTACACGGGAAAAGTACACACCAATGCGGTCAATTGGCTTCAGAATTATTCTTATGTTAGAATAATATCACAGCTCAATATTGTTTTACTGAAAATATCCGACATGACGTCATCTTAAATCTCAGTTGCGTCCTACTGACGGACCGAAGCCATAATGATACGCTGATGGATTTAATTTCATCCAACGTTAAATCCGCTTGTTTTCATTCTCCCTCTTCACTTGTATCCGATACAAACAAAACAGCACAGTGCCATTAGGGGATTGAGCGTGGTTTAGTCCTGAAGCCCAAGAGATAACTGGGTCATTTCATAGGGATGGACAGTTAGGACAAACGTGCCTACAAGGACATTGTTGATGGCACATACTGTAGCTTCATTAACAAAAATAATAGTTTTGCCTCCAATGATGCCATGCTGTATTCCAAAGGTTCGTTTTCACACAGAACATCTAGGCCTAATGAGCATACTCAAAAACGTCCAGCTTCATAAAACACAAAGATACAGAAATTTTCTAAAAGAGGATTGCGACCATAAAAATGAATTGAAAGTCATTATTGACAAATGTTTTTCCATGTAAAAGTTCACCATGGTCCATACATCTTGTAGTGTGCATGCTCCAAAAAGTCAAAGAAATGATATAGATCTTATAATGGTGACCAACACGTTCCCAGTAGGATATCCTATCTAAACTAGATACTTACATGTCTACTGTACTGCCGCCATGTAACTCAATACTCAGATTGTACTCAAACGATTACGGCTGGAATACTATTTCGTTATATATGAAACTTTGACTTGTTCTTGAAAGATAATAGATATGTTCATCTTACAAACATCACACATGAGATATACTCTGATCAAACATTGCAATTTCGGTGAATAAAGGTACAGACGCAACGAAGAAAAAGTTTCATTAAAAATATAGAACAAAAAATGAATTGGTAAAGTTTTGTGTTCGTCGCCTCGGGGTTACCAGTATCAGTTTTCACAATTGTCTATAAAATTATTATTATATCAATTGCTGAAGTGTTATCAGATACTTGTTTGAACTGCTGGCTAAGGTTTGGTCTCATTGTCTCATGGTCTAATTGTCGTCGAACGTCATCATCATTTTAGCTGCGACACTAAACGGTAACTGAAGCATCTGGAAACCAACAACCCCCTGATGTTGTACCATTAGGATGAACATCAAGAATGCATGTCTGGATCAACAAATCTGTGTCCTCCAGGAGAAATGAAAAAATTCCTGTGCAAGATTCATTACCCAAAACTGTAAGAACGAAACTATTCCATTGATTTCGAAAAGCAATCGATATCAATATGATATCGACATTCCATCTATATCTGACAAAATAACCACTCCTACGGATCGTCCACGTGTTACGTCGTGTGTGGCAAAGCTGGTCAAGATATTCCTGTAGTCAGAGAAGGTGGCGTAATTGTTAGAAGTCTTATTTAAGATCGCCAAATTCGAGATTGAAACGGTGAGTGGGTTAAGCATGAAATGCCCAAGAAGATAAGGACACATGGAGTGTATTTATCTTATTAAATTGTCAAATACATGTATTGACTATTAACTATGATAGCAATTCTCATATTAATCTGTATCGTCAGAAAAAAAGCACTATGTAACTGTCGTTTGCAAAGGAATTGCTACTGCGTATATTGATATTGTCTTGGACTCGTGACCAGGGTTATTTCCACATTAGTTTAGAAATTTGGATTCCCACCTTTTGGCTCCTAGCATCACTGAAGAGTCCTAGGAGAACGAAACAGCTGTATGATGCAGTTCAATTTTTTTCGGCATACTGTATCTATTACTAAATGTAAAAGGTGCTGCATACTGATCTTCTGAATCGGGAACAGAATACACACGATCTTACCCTCTACTAGTATCGTACGAGGTAACTAATGTGGAAACCCAATGTAGAATGTGTGTATTTGTTGGTTTGTGTTCTCTTACTGAGGACACAAGAGCACCTTAAAGAAATCTGCTGACCATATTCACTAGTTTGGATCTAAAGATTCCTCTCCGCTTCTTACTTCCTTTTTGTTTCTAGTGCCTTGCTAAAGAATTTCTGATTTCTTCACGTTTGTATTTAATGTTGAGTGCGCTCGCCCAGGTAATGACAGCAATGGGTGCTGTCCAAAGTTTGAACATTCCAAGTCTTTAACAATACCCTGCACAGCTTTCTATGGTACTGGCATATCTACGCTAACACAAGGAAACACGTACACCAATTAACATGCATAAATATTCACACATGAACGCATCCACAACATACTCAGATATGACACTTAGCAAAACAAAAAACCTAAACTTAATCAGACTTTGTCAAAATTCTTTTCAATCGATGTGATTGATAAAAATATTGAAACAATCATTCGCATGATAACTTCGATTTCCCGAATGTGATGATGTGAAGAAGCATTTAAATATCCGAATGGTTTCCGTTTGACGTTCGCCGCTTGATGGAACTGATATGTGAAACCATTTGCATGATGATCTTGCTCCCCCAAAAGCTGTTTGCTATTCGTTTTCAAAATAAGGCTGAAATAATAAGTTTTGTTTTATGTTATATTAAAACGACCAAACCTTAAACACACAGAATGTCTTTCCAGCTCTGTTTTTACCGTCATTTATTCACAAAATTGTCTGTTTAGATTTTCACCTGATCATCTTATTTTAGTTTTGAAGCATTAATAAAGAGTCAGCTACAACTCTAAATATCTGTTTTGTCATCATTTAAGCATTAAACGGCATTCTGTTTCGAGTTATAGGCGATATGAACGCCCACTGCATTACAGGAAAATAGCATGAACCGCGCTAGCTGGTATGTTTAATTGGCAGAACAGCCCGTAGTGCTTGCTCGTTTTCGAGAGACGGAAACGTTTCATGTGCTTTATCCTGGTACGACGACTTGGAAATATAGTCCGTGGAAAACAGCTACCGTACAAGAATTTTATTATGAATGTGTTGAACTAATTGCTTCCTTTTGAACTGTTTCTGTCTAAGGGTGCTTTACAATAACACTTGAATAATGTGTGTGTTACGTCATCTTTATACATGACATTGCGCATGTATGACGTCATACTGCGCAGGCGTGTCCGCTGAATTTGAAAAATGAGTAATGTGACGTGGTGCACCATGGAAAAAGTTGTCAGCGTCGTTTTGTTTGTTAATACGATACATAAGAACCCGAAAACCCGCAGGCTATATTTGGTCGACTTCACACTGATGATAGGGTTACGAATTGTCTTTCTACTAAATGTATGTGGTGCCAGATTGGCAATAATATTGACAATATTTCGGACGATAGGCCTTCTGCACCTTTCGAGAATCAGGGCGAGGGGCCCTATTCATGGCGGAGAATGGTTGATAAAAAGCTCATATTTGTGTTGACAACACTTCTTTTTCGATTTTTTAAATGGACTACATTAAGCCAAGAAGTTGTCTATACTTATTTTTCGTCCTAACGGGAGTTCGGCGTGATATGCATTGTTTTTAACCTTCATCTCACGTTCGTATTGATACTCGTTTCGGGTTATAGTCCTATGAACCGAAACGGAAGTTGCTTGGTTTATATAGTGACACTGCAGCGCAAATGTAAGTATAGAAGAATGTTAACAATGGAGGAGAACGGTGACAAAGAAAAGTAGCATGGAACTGCAACGTTCGATTATATGTTGTACCAATACCTCAGCTGTTTCATACAATAGATTGAGGTTGAGTTGATAAACAGCGTCAGAAAAAACAGTTTATCATCTGGGAAAGCATCATGCGATAATACAGGAAAATGACACTTTCACAAAAGAAAAGAAAAATACACAAGAATGCGAAACATGTTCATCAAACATGAATGTCCAGTGGGGAAACTGGTGGATAGAATAACTGTCGACATGCAGAGAAGTATTAAATATCAACAGAATGATTACATATTCGAGCAATATTTAATAGTTATTAAACTCTGCACTGCCATAATACATCAAGAATGCAAATGTTTAAGACCCGTGAAAGCACAATTACATTGCGCCAGTGTGGTTCGTTTTTGTGGTTGTATATGTATCCTTCGGTCCTCTAGCTACCGCCGTAGTGTGTGTCATGTTTTACATCTTGATGATCACACGTGACGTCACTTATTTACGTCTCGTGACTCATGAGTACCAACGCGGTCAACCAACAACTGTGAAAATACTATTTATCCGGAACATCTCAGGAGAGAACTTATACTATATTTAAATTAATTTGATTTCTCACTGGAACACAGCGACAAATTCTCATGAAAAATTCAATGCAGTTCTGCATATTTATTTCATTATGCTACTTCAACATCAAACGGGCCATACGCTGAGTTTAATGGTGTGGAATTTAATACGATGTGATATTTAACTATTTCCCCTAAAACGATCCCATGTCGGAAATAAAAATATACACCTTGACATTAATAACCCGTGTTCCTAACGCTATGTGCGGTCGTACATCAGGTGGTATCATACTGAAATTGTATTTGTGAGTACCTGCCAGTATACACAAAACGTAAAATTATTATGAAGTTGGACGTACGGTGTGGAAAATAATTGTGATATCCGTATCACAAGTTAAAGATAAAATCAAACTCGTGATATACGTTGAGAAACATTGCTTTAATTTGCTTAATTATCATGGAACAATGTAGATGTAATATTATGTGTTTTGAAGCATGCACTATTGAAAGAGGAGGCGATCACACTACCAGCGAATGTGTCAGGTTAGATATCATGCTGAAAAGTACTTAAATAGACTTAAAACAAAATCGAAAATCGCAAAAAGTGTATGTGTTTGTATCGTAATTTTGCGAAATTGAAATAATTACAAAAATAGCAGAGATAGATAGACTGTTGGGCAAGTACGCAGATGAGGACCGGAAGTGAAGGACATATTGGTTTGTTTTTTTAACCTTGTAATGTAATACCCGTCAGTTGATGGTTTATGAAGTAAAAAATCAGTCGAAAGTTAGAGTGATGGAGGCTGCAAGTATGCCTTAAAACAATAGATAATTGTATGGTAACGTTGGTTGGAATAATATCACAACTCAATATACTACATAAGGCAACAATGACGCATTCTTCAATCTCAGCAGCGTCATTCTGACGGAGCAAAGCCATAGAGTATACCGAAGGATTCAATTTCATCCAACGTTAAGTCCGCTTAATACAAAAATCCCGCTCGACTTGTAACCGATACACATGACTGTGAGAACTCATATAGGTGATCATGTGTGATGATGTCCTGAAGTACCAGATATAACTGGGTCATTTCATGGGGAAGACCATGCCTACTGCAACATTTTGTTGCATTTTCCGATTAAATGACAAAGGTTCATTAACAAAAATAGCAGACTTACCTCTTTAAGTAAAGTATGTTACATTGTATGCTCTCAAAGGGTGCTGTGTTAAAACATGTATAATTGCTGTTATATATTCAAATCCTTGATTCAGATATTCAAAGTCTTAAGGCGACAAATTGCCGTCGGTTTTGACCAAAATTAACCAGTGTCCATATTTCAACCTACAAATATCAGATGTAGGGATTATCGAACCACTCTTTCAGCGCCATGCCTCCGTCTTATATATTTATTGATATCGCCTTTTCTCTAAAACAAAAACACAAATTTCATTCTGTAGGTATATTTCACTTGCTGATTAATGTACATGTTTGATATTGAGACAGATCGCAAAAATTAATTCGGTGTCTCAAAAAGCATCTGACAACTATTTCTCGAGTATGTAATCATATCATGGTCCATAGTTGTGTATGTTTGATTTGAGAACATGACGAGTAAAACAAAATGGACGCCAGCCAACTACTTTGGATTTTGACAGTAAATGTAGTTTATCTCTATTTCTCGAAAAACAAATAATGACCTCACTTTGAAACAAATCAAGATGTATGACATTTTGATCAAAAGTTACTACAGCATGTATTTACTATTAACAAAACTACAAATCCAACAGAAAGGAGAAAGGGTTTAATTGAAGGAAGACGATATATTGCTGGGTGTCGTGATCCATCTTGTATATCCTGGAGAAGTTTCTACTGTTACCGCTATACAGTCGAACCTCGTTACCTCGAAGTCGCCGGGGCTATATCAAAACTTCGAGTTATCAGAGTATTCGAGTTTGAAAGCTTGTGTTAAGGTTGACCAGGACCGACTTCGAATTAAAAAGGGTCTTCGAGCTATACGAGTTCGAGTTAACAATGTCATACTGTATAACACTTCAATATTTATATCGAATTCATGAGAATTTGACAGGAATACAACATCGTTATAATTGTGACGTTGGTTTGCTTGTGGAGATAGCAAAATGTTTCATTTCACAAACTTATTCGATACGTACATACATTTACAGAGAAATTCAAATAAAGAAGTTGGATAAAAACATCAGATCATGAAGGAAGTTAGAGCATCAAATGTCCTTAAATATTATTTGGTTATTTTCTCAACGGAAAACATCTTTGCATTGCACCGAGATAAAATAAGACAACTCTGATATCATAATTCATTGCAAAGATGTAAGATTATTTTTATATCGGCAGCTGATATGCTTCCGGATAACGCAATCGACAGAATTGCTGAAGGAGTTTTGGTGTAATTTTCGATACATCGTCGTCATTGGAGCCGCGAAATTGAAGGGTAACGGAAGCTTCTGGTAACTGGAAACCCCTGTTTTTGTAACAAGAAGATGGGCATCAAGAGTGCATGTCTAGAGTATCAAATTATGTTTCCTAAATACCATGTAAGCCGTTCTGCTGGCAGGTTCATTCATCTTAATAGGAGACAAAGATGGAAAATTCGATAAACTATTGGGATCCATCTGATATCGACATTCCATTTACATCAGATACATTAAGTGCTCCGACGGATCGTCACGTTGTACCCTGTAGGTTGCTGATCAGGGAACTCGTGGTAATTCTTTGGGGTATTAGTCAAGATCGTCAAAACTGTGAGCGGGTTCCTCCAGACATGCTTATAAGCACACAGAGTGTAAATAGACAATTTCATCTCAAGATATATCAAAAAGATAAATTAAAGAATACCAAAGCGTTAAGCGTTAACAAAATTATAATCCAAACTCCAAATCGATTTTTCAGGGGCAAAATATGAACAAATGAAAGATTTACATGGATTTACAAGAGAATAAGACCAGATGTCCAGGAAGAGTAAGCGTCTACTGCTTCATCGACGACACCCGCCATGTATATCTTTGTCACTTCCAAGTAAACAACAAGTTCTCAAAATGAGAACCGAGTATCATTGTCAATCACAACACACTAATAGCAATTGGATAAGTGAATTGATATTACTAGCTGGAAAAATATTTACATGTTTATAGATTTTCGGTTATCGCATATTTCTTTTTATCAACCTTTGTTGTCAAACAGAGAAAGGTGCCAATTTATGCCTTTTGGTTGCTATAATCAATAAGCTTCATTTTGTCAATATATACGCTGGGGTCATGCCATATAGGTTTGACATGAAAGTAAGGTCTGCTGGGAGACCATTCTGAGATATGAGAGGGTAAAGTGGAAGACCAGAATCACAAATCTTCCTATTAGAAATGCTAAGTCTTTCCGTAAAACTGTTTACATAATCGGAAACCAATCACGTCGTAAGGCCCCATTCAATTACATATATGACAAAAAAAATATCCCAATGATTTCCGGATGACGTTCGTTGTCTGATTGATCTGATACATGCAACGACTAGATAGCACGGTTTTGCTATCAAACAAGAAAAGCTGTGTTGCCATTTGATTTGATTCAATTTAATTCTTTCTTTTTTTTGGCATACTGTACCGGTATCTATTACTACCCTTCTAAACTCATACCAGAAAGGGGTTTTACGCTCCTGACCCTTCTGCTTCTACATTAGTTTAGAAATTTTGGATTCAAACCGTTTGGACCCAAGCATCACTGAAGAGTCCTAGGAGGACGAAACAGCTGTATGGTGCAGTTTAATTCATTTTTTTCGGCATACTGTATCTATTTCTGAATTCAAAAGGTGCAACACATGTGTGTGTTACGTCATCTTTTAGAAATTTTGGATTCCCTACTTTTGGCCCTTAGCATCACTGAAGAGTCCAAGGAGGACGAAACAGCTGTATGATGCAGTTTAATTTATTTTTTCGGCATACTGTATCTATTACTAAATTTAAAAGGTGCTGCATGTGTGAGTGTGTGTTACGTCATATTTTACAAGAAAGCTTCCTTAGTTCTGTTTCTAGTTATTTTTGAAAAATACAATACCACAAACTCTTAGATTTTCTTACAGGTTCTGCTATACCGTTTTTTATTCATAGAATTGAGCGGTTTAGTTTACCCCTATAGTAAAATTACTAGTTTTCACGGTTCGTGAAGATAATCGATTGTATATTTTAATAACCGGTTTGGTATCACAATATGAATGGATGTATTTAATGGAGAAGCGCGATGTCAAATGACTTTTTTTCTGGAAACTATCGGGTTCGAGGATATGTTATACCAATACCTCAGCTGTTTATAGATGGTTTGTAGGTTGACAAAATTGTCAAAACTAGTATTTATCATCTGGGAAAGCATCAGGCAAGAACGTAAGAAAATGACACTTTCACCAACGATGCAATAAGATAGGAAAATAAACAAAATACAAAACAGGTTTCCCAAGCATGAATGTCCGGTGGGAAAATTGAAAGATGAAATAACTGCGGAAAATAAATGAAATACGTAGAAAGAGTACAGAAACAAAGAAAACTAAGCATTAAATCTCAACCAAAATCGAGCCTGATTTGATAGCTATTACATTACCGTAATACATCAAGAATGAAACTGTTTAAGAGTTGTGAAAGTACAATTACAATGCGTCAGTGTGGATGGAATTCGGTGATTTGTGTATCTTTAAGTAACCATGAAAGCAAACGCCGTTGTGCTTGTCATATTTTTAATCCTGATTATCATACATGACAACACAAATTTAAGTCTCATGGCCCGTGCGTACCATCGCGGACGACGACTGTGAAAACTCTAGGGAGAACTTATACTATATTAGAAAAGAAAATCAGAGAATACCAAAGCGTCAACAAAACCATAATCCGAACTCAAAATCGATTAAACTAGGGGCAAAATAGGAACAAAGAAAAGATTTACATGGAGACTCTCGTAAAAGCACAAGAGAATAAGACCAGGTGTTCCGGAAGGGTAAGCGTCTTCTGCTTCATCGACGACACCCGCCATGTAAATATTGGTCTCATCCAAGTAAGCATCAATCCTCAAAATAGGAATCAAGTCATCATTGTCAAACACAACAAGTAAACACACTAGCAAGCAAACTCAAAAACGTCCATCTTCATATCACACAAAGATACGGAATATTTCTCGATGAGATCAAGATGGCGACCATAAAACTTGCCCATAGTCTTCATCAACCTGCATCTCTCGAGTCCTGAATTAGAACTGGATTTCTTATTGGAACAATGCGACAAATTCTCATGAAAAATTCAATGCAGTACCCGGTAGTGTATTTGTATTTCATTAAGGAGATTCACAATCTTAAGGAATATACGTTTACGAATTTAATTGTGTAGAATATAATATGATGTAACGTGAACTGTTTCCCATTAATAGATCCCATCTCGGAAATAAAACATACACCCTGATATGAATAACCTGCATTCCTACCGTTATGATAAGTGCGGTCGTACAGCAAAGGGTAATATACTCTAGCGCCTGCAAATATACACTGGACAGTTTGGACGTTCGTTTTGGAAAAGGGTGTTCCATGTTTTTTCAATACCTGTAGGTTAAAGATCATATTTCATGTGTTTATACACATTGCTTAATTATCTTGGAATTTCGCAGATGCCATGTTTGATGCCAATGTGCGTGTTTTATAGCAAAACACTTTCGACATTGAAGGCAATAATACTATCACCGTATGGGGTTACGGTAAACATCTCGCTAAAATATATTAAAATGCAATTAATTTTCAAAATTAAGCAAAAATAGATTTGTTCAAAATCAAAGAAAAAGGTTATACATATAACGTTACTTTGAGACATTGTCTTCAACAGAAAAGTAGTAAATATACATCGGTTTTATGCATCTGCGTTGTTGAGGACTGGAAGTGAAGGATTTTGTTTTGGAAAAAATTCAGAAAGTAGCCTACAGTTGATAATTGATAAGGGGGGAATCAATCGAAGGATCAAGTAAGGGAGGCTGCAAAAAGGCCTAAGATGAGCCTTAAAACGATAGAAAATTGTACTTATATGACATCTTAATATACTAAATTAGGCCAAACTGACGTCATCTTAAATCTCAGCATCGTGCTTCTGGCGGACCAAAGCCATAGAATATACATCGATGGATTCAATTTCATCCAACATTAAGTCGCCTAATCCTGCTCGACCGGTACACAAAACAGTGATAACTCATATCGGTGATTGTGTGTGATAAGGTCCTGAAGTACAGGATACCACTGGGTCATTTCATGGGGAAGACAACTTGTTAGGATATGCATGCCTACAGGAATGTTTCGGATTAAATGATAAAGGTTCGTTAGCAAAAATAGCAGACTACTCTCGTTAAGAAAAGTAGTTTATGTTGCCGAAGGGTATTGTCATATAGCATGTACATTATTGCTATAGATACTTATCTTTGATACAGAAACTCTTAAGGCGGCAAATTACCGTCTGTTTTTACCAAGATAAGCCAGTGTTCTTGTTCGGCCTTCATTTTTCAGATGCCGGAATGATCGAATAACGTTTTGAGCGCAATGCCTCCGTCTTATATATTTATTTAATTCGCTATGTTTCTAAATGTGGCTAAATTTATAAATAATGTTTTTCTACAAATGTCATAGGTAGGTTTCATATATGGAGAAATATTGTCAATCATGACTTTCAATTTAATTTTTCAAATCTGCTTTATTGTCGCTCTCATTGACAAACATTCTGTATCTTTGTGTAATATGAAGATAGACTTTTGATTATGCTCATTATTGTGCTACTTGTTGTGGTTGAAAATGATACTCGGTTCTTGATGTTTTCTTGGATGTGACCAAGATTTACATGGCGGATGTCGTCGATGAAGCAGAAGACGCTTACTCTTCCGGAACGAACAACTGGTGTTACTTTTTTTTGTACATTTGCGAGGGTCTCAATGTAAATCTTTCCTTTTTTTCACATTATCGATTTAGAGTTTAGATCATGGCTTTGTTGACACTTTGGTATTCTTTGATTTTCCCCCATTATTGTTAGATGTGCATGTTTAATATTGAGACGGATCGCAAAAATAAATTTGGAGCGTCAAAAATCATTTGACAAATATTTTCCGCATATGTGATCATAACATGGTCCATAGTTATGCATGTTTGATTTGAGAAATGACGAGAAAAAACTATGAACGTCCGGCAATTTGTATTTTCCCCGTCAGGATAGTTATATCTTTTTCTCGGAAAACAAATTGTACCATCACTTTGAAACAAACCTAGATTTATTATTTTTCAATAAAAATTGTATTAACATACACTTACTATTACCAAGACTACAAATAAAAAATATATGATAAAAGGGTTAATTGAAGGAAATTGACACCGTATGATATTGGGCGTCGTGATCCATCATTGGTCGCTTGTTTGGAATAAACACGATAATAATTATACAGAACTAGTTATTTTTTTCTTTTAAATTCATAAATTAAAGGTATTCTACGCACCTGACCCTTCTGCTACTACATTAGTTTAGAAATTTTGGATTCCCACCTTTTGGCCCCTAGAATCATTGAAGAGTTCGAAGACTGCAGTGTAATTCCTTTCTCGGCATACTGTATCTATAACTATTAATTAAAGGGTGCAGCACGTGTGTGAGTTACGTCACCTTCTATTGTATTGCCGATATATAATCCTCCAGTACTTAAATGGTATCTCGGCAGAAATACTACCTCTTTACAATTGCAACATTGATTTGCTTTTGAAGATCGAAACTCGTTTCATTAAACAAACATACTTGATATGTTGTACGTACATACACTAATAAAGGCATGGTAATTAAGAAGAAGTTATATCAAAGGATACTGCGGGAAGTTAGGCCATCAAATATCCTTAAATAGCATTAGATTTTTCTCAAACGAATGTGTACGTTGCTGGGGGATAAGAAAAACAACCGGGATATCAAATTTAATTCAAGGAAAAAAATTTTTTCATAGCAACAGCTGTGTGTAGTCGGACGCCTCCGTCAACAGAACTGCTTTGGGAGATTTGCTGTGATTATCAGAACATCGCCATCATTAGAGACGCGACATTAAAAGGTAACCGAAGCATCTGAAAACTGAACGCATGTCTTGAGTTGCAATTATGTTTCCTTAAGGAGATATGAACATTTGCTATGGCATATTCATTCATATAAGAACTAGACAGAGATATTGATCAAAACATTGGTTCAATGTGATAACGATATTCCATTTATATCTGACAAATGAAGTACTGTAAACCAATTTACTTTCGCGGCAACTTAATTTCGCGTTTTCCTTTTAAACGACTATTTCGAGGCAATTTAATTTCGCGATAAATACGGTCGTAAATCCTATGTACAGTTCTGCCATAACACTGATTGAATTCTTGGAAGTATTAGTCAAGATCATTCATGTGGTGAGAGGATTCTTCCAGGCTTGATTATAAGTGTATATATCTTATTCATATCAAGACATATGGAATAGATAATACGCATGTAGCTATTCAATACCAATATTGATACACTGCATCATGAACTTATAAGACATTTATATAGTTTTGCGGTTATCGAGCATATGGTGCCAATTTATGCATGCATTTCTATGGTTATCAGATTTATCTTTTTGCAACGCGAACGCTAGATATGTCATCTTGCATCATATGATTATCATTATCATGATTTGGCATGGAAGTTAGGTCAGTTTGGAGACCATTTTAACATATGAAGGGGTAAAGCGGGTTACCAAAATCACAAATTATCTCCTTTTGACAAAATTACATTATTTGCTTCTTGAATTTCCTTTATCATTCCGATGTCGTGTTGCAAATAATAAAAATATCCGACAAAAATACCACATACTATGTTTTTCTTAATCACTAATATCCGTTGAAATTAATGGTATGAAGAATGTGAAAAACAAACAAATATTCACATTTTGTAGTCGTACATCAAGTGGTTTCAAATCAATATCCTATGGGTGAGCACCTGCCAATTTATACTGAATATGAAAGTGTTATACGTATTTCACGAACGTTGCAAAATATTGAATTTAGGAAGACATTGAAATATTCAATATTTGTATTTTTGCTTAATGGCCAAAAACATATTTGTATTCTCTTGAAGGATCTTGAGTCGTACAATGTACGTGAACTTGAATGTTCCCGATGTAGATGTATCGATCAAACATGTTTGGATATCAATACCAATTTTCCATAACCGGCATTGATAGATAGTGACTGAGAAACTATTTCCTTCATCATAAAAGAAGTTCAAAGATAAATTTGAAAGAAATGTATTTGTTATCAAAAGAATTGGATAGAAAATTCAAGAGGAAGATTTGTTTTGATTAGGTTTAATTTTGTTAAGTTGTGGCATGGTTAATAATATACACACTTTCATTGTACATTATTTGAATTTTACAGTACTCACTTTTATTCTAAATTCATTAATTAAAAACAAACAAACGCACCTGACACTTCTGCTTCAATGAAGTTTAGAAAATCGATTCCCACCCTTTGGGCCCTAGTTACACTGACGAGTCCTAGATGAAACGGATGTATGATGTAGTATAAATCATTGTAGGCATACTGTATCTATTACTATATTAAACGTAAAATGTATGCAAATTCTTCCAATGTTTAATATGTTTGCTATCAAGCGCCCACTCGACTTGTAGTCTAGTCGATACTGAGTGCTAGTAGGGCATTGTGTGTGATTAAGTCTTGACGTATAAATTCCATGGCGATGACCGGCTATTAGGGCAACATAATTATTATATCTTCTGGGTTCTCTGATGACAGAGCACAGTATCGTTTACAGAAATAGCTGTTTCTCCATTCCAACAGTTTACTTTATGTTGATACTATAAAACACTATAAACTTTAGTCATAGCCTTGAATCTCTTGTAAAAATATTTGAGCTGCAGAAGGTTTTCATAGCGTTCAGTTACATTATCTGTCATTTTCCAAAGGAACGAGTCCAATGCTTTCGAAATATATTCCGAGAACTAGTTTAATTTTACTTCTAAATTCATAAATTGAAGAGGTTTTACCCCCCTGACCCTTCTGCTTCTACATTAGTTTAGAAATTTTGGATTCCGTTTTTTAGACCCTAGCATCACTGACGAGTCCCAGAGGCACAAAACAGCTGTATGCTGTAGTTAAATACATTTTTGTTTTCGGCATGCTGTTTATATTACTAAATTTAAAAGGTGCAACATGTATGTGTTACGGCATCTTTACCATTATATAGTATTACCACTATCTAACACCTTCATGATGTTCTGCTATATAGCGTCGGACACAAATACTATGGTCATATGAATTTAACGTGATATGTCATTTATTAATCCTTTAAAATATCATAGATATACAGGACGACGTAAGAAATTAGCTGAAATAATGTCTGATGAGAAACATGTAACTAGCCAGTGTATCAATTTTCCTAACATATCATAAAAATAAATGTGATGTTTGTTGTTCTGTGTAAAACAAAGTCATATATCATAATAAACTTCAATGGGCAAACTTGAAAATAAATAAGAGAATTCCGAAGCGTTAACAAAATCGTAATCCAAACTCAATATATACGCAAAATATGAACAAAGGAAAGAATTACATGGATACCCTTGTAAAAGTACAAGAGAATAAGACCAGGTGTTCTGAAAGAGTAAGCGTCATCTGCTTCATCGACGACACCCGCCATGTAAATCTTTGTCACATCCAAGTAAACATCAAGTTATCAAAATGAGAACTGAGCATCATTGTCAATCACAACAAGTAAACACACTAATGAGCATACTCAAAAACGTCCATCTTCATATCACTTAAAGATACAGAATATTTCTCAATAAGACAATGATGGCGACCATAAAGCTTGTCCATAGTTCTGATCAACATAAGAAATATCAGCTTTTCATATTTACTGTACGGACAAATGTACTGTAACTACAGTACACTGTCACTATAAGAGACTCGACATACAAGGGTTCCGGAAGCTTCATGAAACCGGCAACCCCACAATGCTGTAAAATGGAGATGAGCGCCAAGAATGCATGTCAAGAACAACAGCCTGTATCCCCAAGGATAAATGAAAATCATCTTTGACAGATTCATAAATCTATTTCTGAGACAGAGATATTGATTATGATATATAATTTGGATACATCTGATACCGAGTTCCATATTATATCTGACAAATCAAGTATTCCGGTCAATCGTCAGGTTTTACCTCCGTCTGGTGCTGATCACTTTATTTCCTCCGGGAGGCTGGTGTAATTGTTGGAAGTATTAGTCAAGATCGCTTAATGAGAAGTTCAAACGGTTAGCACGGTCCCCTAGACGTACTCAAGTAGATATGTAGACTAGAGGAGTAAATATCTTATTTAATATCCAGACATATCAACTAGATTTTAGCACTTTGATGATCGAACTGATTTCACGAAATTGGCTCACTTCGAGGTGACGCTGTATTCAAATTCACTCTACAAATAATCGATGAGATTGCACCATATTACTTAAGTTCTTTTAAACGTCACTGATTGTCTCAACAATTGTTAATTTTGAGTCAGTAAGTCAGGAGTAGATATGGTGACGTCAACAAAATTTGGACGTCAGAAAAATAATATTTATCACTTACTATCATAGTTCAAACACACATAATGCCATTTGTCTACAATATGTAATACAGGGCACACTAAGAAAGTTTACAATAGAAAACATAATTCTACGTCCTACAAGACTAAAACATTGTGTATACGACTGAAGAAAAAGCTCTTCTGTAGCTATATTTTGATTTGGGTATTAAGATAGTATCGGTCTTATACTCTCACTAAACAAGTGTATTATTCGTGTTTTTTGTTTACCGAAATTTGACCTGACTACAAAATGAATGATGCCCATACGATGAAAAAATACAACACTGGATTTTAATCATTTCGTTTAATTTCGAAATGCTATAATTGTCCATTTTGTTTCCACGAGTACATTTATACAACAGCTGGCGCTGTATAATTCATTTTCAGTTTTTTAAATAGTAAACACGAACATAACAATTGGACGTTTTAAGATTGGTTTTATGTTTACAAATGAAAAATATTTTTACTTATAAATACCCAAAATCGATTAAACTACATGTAGGAGGACAATTACAAACACAAACACGCAAATAAGAAGACCAGGTGATCCGAAGGGTAATCGTCTTTTGCTTTGTTGAAGACTCCCGTCTTGTAAATCTAGGTCACATCCAAGTAAATGTCATGACCTCAAATTGTTAACTGAGGCATCATTCCCAATCAAATCCATCAGGCAAGCTAATGAGCACGTTCGAAAATGTCCACCTGCATATCATGCAAGGATACAGAATAAACTAAATGATACCAAATGGGCGACCATAAAACTTGTTCTTTCTTTAACCTGCATCTCTTGAATCCGTGACGTAAGTACGTTCGTCAGCAGCCGACATATGTCACGAAAATAATGATTTTTCAGACCAAGCCCTAAATAAAAAGCTGATGTAGAGAAAAACCGCTGTGTCCATGATTGCAAGTTCAGAAGAGTATACATGATCGACTAGGTCAGCAAATGTCTTGCTATCTATACACAACACATCGTTAATACATCAAAAGTGAAAAAGAACGATTTGATAAGATTTCTGTTACCTGTTCTTACAAGCTCCTCAACCAATTAATTCTCGCGTGGAAACAAAAACGAGTCAGCCAAGAGTGGGGCACTGTTTATTAACAAAGGAACGCTAACAGTTTGCTGGAAAATCTGTCCTCTAGACTTAAAGATAATGTCAACCAAGAATTCGATTTCGATGCAATTGATCAGAACACCGAGAACTGTCTGAACATGTGACAAATGTCTAAACGCTATATATGTATTGGTATGAGTAGTACAAAAAATAACGTTCATTGCGTATACTTAGCTCATCTGTATTTGTAGATTTATGTTTTGTTAGATGTTGTTGCTAGGGTGTGGAAGAAGTAAGTTTTGTCCTGTGGTCATTTTTTGTCCTCGAAATATTTCATTTCCCTCTCACCATCCTCATTTCATTGAATGCCAGCTTGTGTGATGTTTGGGAGCCCTCCTGTGTGAGGACAACATATTGTTAATGGACTGACCCCAGGGCTCCCTAACCCTGGCAGCTCCTATTAAAATAACAATATATGTATGTATTTATGCTTACAAGCAGTAAATATATATATATATATTTATGAATTGCTAGGGAATTAAAATATTTCTTAACTGAAAAAAAATAAAAACAAACAAGAATTAATTTATTTGTACCCAGTAGCTTCTTTCTGAAACAATATAATGCAATAAAATAGCAAGTTTACCAGCTCTGCTATACCATATTTGATTCAAATAATTTCATCGTTTTCTTATGTAATTATTTTCAAGCTTCGATCAGAGGTATAACATTACAGATGAACGTGTCAAACAAAATAGGATGAAGTCACGCGGTGTTTTTTTTTAAAGCCGCCGTGATCTATATCTTTTTAACTTATTTTATATCAGCCGTTTAATAAAGGACCTGGGAACAACGTAAAATTTAAAAAAATGTCTAATCCTTTGAGAAAAGAGCATGGAGAAATGCAAGAAAATGACGCTTTCTCAAAAAAAGTAAATTGCACTTTAAATTGTACTAGCAATTAGGAAGAACAAATACTGTAAGGGAACATATTTTAGCGGTGATCTTATTTAAGTGATTTTCGCATCAAAATTACTCCTCTAAATTATTATTGGAATAGCTAATGTGAAGGTACATTTGTATGCACCAGTTTATCATTGCGCTTGCCTGTTAAAATTCGGTTATGAGTGACAACTGTGTGTACGGCAAAATAAGTTCGTCGTTAATATTATCAAAAATAAATAAAAAAAAACACATTGTCACCGAACAGTGATAGCAAGTATGGAGAAAACAAACTACCAAGGATAGAACTGTCGACAAGCGTAAAAACTAAGGGGAAGTACACAAAAAGGCACCGACGCAGAGAGCACATCAGGAAGAACAGATTTTGAGCTAGGTAACTTCCAATTACTGCAATGCACAAAGAACAGTTAAGAGGGCTCTTCTGATGCGTCTGTGTGGCTGGTAATGCGCATGTGTGGTTGGTAATGCGCATGTGTGGTTGGTAATGCGCATGTGTGGTTGGTAATGCGCATGTGTGGTTGATAACGCGCATGTGTGGTTGATAACGCGCATGTGTGGTTGATAACGCGCCTGTATAGTTGATAATGCGCATGTGTAGTTGATAATGCACCTGTGTGGTTGGCAATTGGCCTGTGTGGTTTGTGATTGGTGATTTTTCATATTAAAGTACCAGAGCTACCATCGTAGTGAGTGTCGTATTTTACATCTTGATGATCACACATGACGTCACCCATTTACGCCTCGTGACCTTGCGTACCACCGCAGGCGACGTCTGTGAAAATACTGTGCATCCCAAATAACTCAAGGGAATCTAACACTTCATTAACACTAATTTTATTTCTCACTGGAACCCAGCAACAAACTCTCATGAAAAATTCAATGCAGTTGTGTATTTATATTTCATTAGAAAACTACAACAATCAAAAGGACTATACATCGGATTTAATGGCGTAGAAAACACATTGATGTGTGGGTACACACATGACGTAACGTTAACGTTAACAACAGTTGTTTGCCGATACTAGACCCATGTTGGAAATAAAAAGATAAACTTTGACAATAATAACCAGCTTTATCCCGATACTGATTGCAGTCTTACATTATGTAGTATCAAACTGATATCTTTAGACTATCGGGATAAAAAATT
Organism: Mimachlamys varia; assembly: GCA_947623455.1. Lineage (NCBI taxonomy): Eukaryota > Metazoa > Mollusca > Bivalvia > Pectinida > Pectinidae > Mimachlamys > Mimachlamys varia. The sequence goes on from OX392527.1 coordinate 50,758,899, forward strand.
GTGAAATACTTATTTTAAAAACGATATTAAAGGTTATCCGACATTGATATTATGTTGTGTTTTTTTTTTAGGGTTTTTTGTTTTTTTGTTTGCTGTTTTTTTTTAATCAAATTAGTTTTCCGTTTTGCGCTGGTTCACATTGTTGAAATGACTTGCGATGTAGTCAATGTCAGATTTGAACGTAAATACGCGTACATGATAGCTAAAACATACTGAAAACTGGCTAACCACAACCATTGAATTTTCATGTTGTGTATGCATTGATGAAATACGTTAGGGAAAGACGAATGTCAGATACACACACAAACACCTATGGAAGCTGATTTTCGTAATGTGTTTTTCAACATCTTATGTATTGCACCAATCACAAACCACACAGGCCAGTTTATACATATCAATTATGGACCTTTGATGAGCTCAATATGGTGTTATACCAACCTGGTAGAAACTAAAATATTGATCTCGGGCTACCGCCCTCGGTCAATATTTGATTATACCAGGTTGGTATAACACCATATTGACCTCACCAAATGTCCATGATTGATAACAAGTTGTGCCTGGATATTCATCAAATAATTTGTTCTCGTGTGCGTGATTGTCACTGTAGGAATACATGATATCCCCAAGTACTACAACATAGAACTGTTGTCATCTATTCCTGGCTCTGCCTTATTGACAATTTAACCAGCAGGAGTGTTTTACCAAAAATCACAATTTTAAAACTTTCAATAAAACAATTACTGAAATAAGTGAAAATTAATGTTTTCTTTCTTCAGGTAACCAGAAAGTGTAATATGTTAAACAAAAACCCATCTGATTTGAATAAAGGTAATGGTAAAACGTGTAATTTTGTCAGTTTGTATTTTTATAGGCACATGATATTTTGATAGAATGATACTCTTAACTTTGATCCCTATGTTATATCTTCTCATTTGTCAGTGGCATATATATGTAACTTGTGCATTTTAATTACTAGATAATTATATTTATTTATATATCAGCTGCATTAAGATGCTATCATTTTTAACACATGTATTTTATTAACAACAGGACCATATGGAAGATTAACCTTTGTCTAAACATGTACCTGATCCTCAGTAGATAAAACTGTTTGTTATTTTTATGATTATGCTCTGTGTTAATATTAGATACCATGTGATTATTCCTAGAATAGACAGAGTTTATATTCATATGTATGTGTTATATCAATTTTAATGATAGGGGGTGGCAGACTCTGCTGGTGGATGTTTTAGTCCCCAAGGTTTGCTGGAGCCTCCATAACCACAGTTAATCTCACTTGAGTAGTTGCGCGGTACATACATGTAATATACACATTTGCGTAGTGCACGATTTGAAACTATACAGAACTAGCTTGATTTTACTTCTAAATTCATAAATTAAAGGGGTTTTACGCACCTGACCCTTCTGCTTCTACATTAGTTAGGAAATTTAGAATTCCCACCTATTGGCTCCTAGCATTATTGAAAAGTCTTAGGAGGACGAAACAGCTGTATGATGCAGTTTAATTCATTTTTTCGGAATACTGTATCTATTACTAAATTTAAAATGTCAGCATATTTGTGTGTTACGTCATCTTTAATAATCGGATTAACATGCCAAGCATGCGTAGGCTCGCTGCACCTTACAGGCGATTTGTACTTTTAAGACTCATCATTAAGGTGTTGCTGGGGCCAAAAGAAAAGGTTGAAATCCAAATTGCTTTTAACTTCTGTTGAAATAGAAGGGAAAGTGCTGAAAAACTCTAGCTAAGTAAAGATGATAGCAACCCTGCAGTCATAAATGACAAAAGCAAATCTCCGAGAAAACTCGTGCCATTGAAACGAAAATTTGAGACATTGCTATATTCAAGTGAGCGAGAGAGGGATGTTGCAGATAAGGCTGAAGATGAGTCTTAAAAAGGAAGATACATATGTGTATATTGTTACAGAGGTTGGAATCCTATCACAGCCCAATGTATGTCAATAAGGCCAACATGGCGTCATATCAAATCCAGCCTCGTACAACTGAAGAACAGAATCCATAGAAGCAGGAAGGAAGACATTAGACGGATCTAATTTCTTCCAGCGTTAAATCCGCTTAATAACAAGCGCCTGTTCGACTGATAAGCGATATGAACAAAACTCCAAGTGCTGAAGCACAAGATAACTCGGGCGATTCGTGGCGATGACCAGTTCTTAGAACAGTGATGGAGTAGCTTCGAGGTCCTGCTGACGACATTGTACATAGCTTCATTTATAAAACAAACAATATTTTCTCGTCCAAGAATTCTTCGTTATCTTCCAATTTGTCAATATGAAGGCCACGCCTAATTATACTAGAGCCCCTTATATTTGATCCAGGTATTGAAACTATGGAAATGTAAACAATTAACCACATCTGGCATTCATCAGTTATATAATGCATTTGCAATATTGCAGTAGGAAACATAGGGACAATGGTAAAACAAACATCAAACTAGAAGTACCAGCGAAAGATTTGTGGAAACATATTTGCGAAAGATTTGTGGAAACAACATCAAATACAACTGTATGATCTCTAACGTTTCCTATCTATGTGAAATATAGAAAAAAAAATGATGTGAGCTTCAATCGGTATGTTTTACTGTACATCACAATGATAGTAGTGTATATTTAGTTTCAACATGTAATACTATAACTGGCTTTGTTAAATGAAGTATCCCGTGATTTTGTTTTCATGTTTTGTGATCTTTGATACAATCGATACTTACATTGCTGTATACGATAATGGTCAAATATATCGTCATTTGCAGAACACATTGTATGACAAGGTAAGTTGATACACAACGTCGTTAATTCCTGATTGAGACAAGATACCATGATCAGTTATTTGTCATGTCCGTCTCTCATCATAATAAATATTGACCTCGATGTAGAATGGTACAATATTTGTTTTGTCATGCTAAATTACTTCATTGAAGTCGAACTATGTTATGATCGGATGAAAATGTGGTAAAGCTGATAAACGTTTCCAAGACAATAAAATTCCTATCCTCCTTTGAACTATATATATGTATGATATCAAAGCAGTAAAACATTTTATATATAGAGCTGTACCTTTATATGATACGCTGTTTTGTTGTTGTTTTGTTTGTGTGAAATCGTGATCGTCTATGTTCCATTTTATGCTGGCGAGATTTTAATAATTATATTAATGATAAGAAATCGGTTAGAAATGTCTGTATAAGATTTTTTTATTAGATTATGTATACAAACAATTAGAGAATACCAAAACGTCAGCAAAACCATGCATAATCCGAGCTCAAAATATAATAAACTAGGGGCAAAATACCAAAAATGTAAAGATCTACATGGAGAACCTTGTAAAAGTAAAAAATATAGATGATTCTCTTTCATCTACCATAGTGTTGATATAGCAAAAGGTTTACAAATATTATTATAATTTTCTGCACAACGAACGACTTTCTCTTTTATCTAAATGTATTCTAAAACTATAGTAATATTCAAAGCAATTACACTTGTTTAACAGTGAAAAACTGTTCGGGTATTTCCGTCAAACGATTTTAACTATTGTGAACCAATCAAGACGTGACAACAAATTCAAGATATGACGGAAATATCCGAATGGTTTTTTGAAGTATGTTCGCCGCCGAATGGCAGAATGCACGATCTTGTTACCGGAAATAAAATGTAGTCTGACCATTGCGCTTGACAATAATTAAGCCAGAATGAGCCTAATAGGTTACGATATAAAAAGCACAGCCACTTTTCCCGGCTATGATAAACCGTCTTTTGTTTCAAATGTTGCAATTGCTTTATATGTTTGTTTGCTATTCATTTTTTTTTTTTTGTATAATTCAAATAGCAATTGTGGTTTCTCCAATGACCCATCCCCAAGGTGGCAACAACAAACACCTATAGGCTGTTCACAACGAACCGGCCTCTGTATCAGTGATGCCATTTAATTATCAAATTTAATACAAGTAAACAAGCAAAGCAAAATCCTTTTAATAGATTTTCATCCTAAAAGATGCACAAAAATAACCTACAAATGGACACTGACCGATGCTTAGTCCTTGACTGACTTGCTAGCTCACCAGCTGCACGTGCCTGTCAGGCTCCTACAGGTGTGCCACCTATTGGGCAACCATTAGAGTAAACTATTTTGCGCTCATTCCATGAAGTCAACCGCGCGAAATATGATGTATTCCATTAAGGATAAATGCATTTAATTAAAGAGCACGAAGTTGCATGGTGTGATCTTTTCTGTCGTTTAATATATGGCATGGGATTTGATAAACAGCGGCGAATCTTGTAAAAACGATATCTTCTGAGAGAGCATTATGCATAAATGCAAACAAATAACACTTTCTGAAACCGTGTAAAGTACATTTTAAATTTCACTAGCAATCAGGAAAGGAAAATATCAGAAACGCGAAGCATTATCACCAAGTATTAATAGCCAGTTGGGAAAACACAAAGTATAAAGAAATAATCGACTAGTGAGAATTTAAAGGAAAGAAGTAAAAAAAGGCACGAATGTGGAGAAATCTTGGTATAAATCTCAACAAAATGAAAAAAAGAATCGAGCAATGACGTAGAGAATATGACCGTAAGATCAGCTTTACGATTTGGGAGTTATATAACCACCCACTACCGCAATACTCAAAGAATGAAACAGTATACGGCATGTGAAGGTGTAGTTACAATGCATCTGTGTGGTTGGTGATTGGTGATTTATGCATTTTAGGTACAAAAGCTAACAACATAATGTGTGTCGTATTTTACATTTTTAGAATCACACATGACGTCATCCATTATCGTCTCGCGAGTCGTGACCCATGGTTACGTGTACGCGATGACTGTGAAAACCCTATGTTTCCGCAATATCTCTAGAGAGCACTTATACTATATCAGAGCTAATTTAAATTAATCTCAATGGAACACAGCGACAAACTCTCATGAAAAATTCAATTTGTTTCTGTATATTTATTTCATTAGAATACTTCACAGTCAAAAAGACTATACGTTGAATTGAATGGCGTAGAAAACCTTTTGGCGTGTATACATACAACGTTTGACTAACTCTTAATAGATCCCATGTTGGAAATCAAAAATACACCTTGACATAAATAGTCCGCGTTCCTGCCGGTATGATGTGTGCGGTCGTACATCAAGTGGTATCATACTGATAGGATATGTGTTGTGAGTACCTGTCAATATCCACTGAACGTGAAATTGTTATATAGCTTCAACTACATTGTAATAAAATATTAATTTTAAAAGTATAAAAAAAATCGATATTTGCATCCGTGTATTATGTACTGTAAGAAATGTGTTGAAATATGTCAATTTGTGTGAGGTAACCTTTGGCAAATAAAAATGTCCACAAACAAATAAGTAAAATGGTTAATCAAGTCCATTGGGTTATAGATGAGTATTAAACTGAAACACTTCTTTCAATAAGGATTTCGTGGAAATAAAAAAGTAAGAAATACTTTTTGAAATCGATACTATAACATCATATGAATTACACCAACAACACAAGTGTAGCTCGGCTTCTTGAAATGTAGATACCAACTCGTTAATCACCTATAGGAAGTTGCGTTTATGTGAAAATATACACGTTTTCCTCTTGGGTTTATGAATATTTTCAACTATAATTTATTCTGATGACGTATTCGCTATGTGTTATCGGAATGATTCCCATATGGTAACGTCTCTCTAATACCCCGAAAACAATAGATCCTTAGGGGACACGCTATTCCAGAAACTCGCTTTGTCAGAAAGATAAAAAAATTGGAGATATCCTGATACTTAATTGTTCTAGGGAAGCATGTCAATGTCAAAGCTTGATCTTCAATTATGTGTCCTCTTTAAAAGGGCAAGAGAGATAAACCCTTACTCTACAGAGATACGTCATTCAAAAGCCCCCAATCATATGATAGTATGCTGGCTGTTTAAAGATAATTATGACGTTATATCCTCGAATCTGACTTTATATTTAAGCAATTACTAAAGTAGGAATGGTAATTAGATAAAACAAAACTGGAGATTGTTAAAATGAAATTAAATAATCTTATACTGAGAAACACTTTAAACCTTCCTTTTTGCTTCTGTTTAGCACACAAAACATTGACCTTTGCCTTGCTTTCTAATGAGTATACTCTGGACTGCACTGAACGTGATCAGCGCTACACGAAACGCAGGTTTCCTGCATTACTGTCCTTGACCGTGATCAAGCGCGACACCTACCGTAGGTTTCCTGCATTACTGACCTTGACCATGATCAGCACGGCACCTATTATAGGTTCTCTACATTACTGACCTTGGCCGTGATTAGTGCGACACCAAGTGTAGGTTCTCTACATTACTGACCTTGACCGTGATTAGCGCGACACCTAGTGTAGGTTATCTGCATTAATGACCTTGACCGTGATCAGCCTGACTCCTAGTGTAGGTTCTCTTCATTAATGACATTGACGTGTCAGCCATCTTATAAGTTAGTCACCCTGCCATGTTTTTCTACCCAATAAACGTCACTCTACAGTAAATTTGGGGTTTTATACAAGTGACAGGCCTAAATTCCACACGCGCTATTTGGCACGTGTTCGAATTAACGGCCTGATAATGGAGAAGCAGCCTAGTGAAACATAGCAGAAGTAACCGTTTTGACCGTAATTTGATTTACTAAAGACAAATAGTAGGGTGAACAGTGAGGTCATTCGTTGTCTAATTTGAGGATAACCTAACACAACATCAAGACAAAGTAATATTCGCCATTCGATTGTTATGATGTGAAATTATTGATAAGAAAATTTCTAATCGATAAATATATAACCGGACTAAATAACTTTATTATATTGTTATCTTTATGGTCCAGTATGTGTACCCAAGTTGTTTACGAGTGTCATGCCTAGATATATCAAAAGATGCCATGCTTGCGAACCTGTAATCTCCCGAGAACCCCCATCTATCTGTGAGTGGCAGCTCCTATTCCATGTGTATACAAGATGACAGACGTTGCTTGAGAAGGGAACACAATGAGACATGTCCCGACTGTGGCTCCATGGATTCTGCACAGTGAATTGGTTGTTCGGCTGACGTCAGTGATGACAATACGGGTGTCAGTACAGTATAGCGTTACATGTCTGTTTCCCCGTTGTAGACAACCTTGGACAACATCTTGGTTGGACTCTTTTCTCCGGACTAATAGGCAATTTTACTCTTTCAGTTTCCAAAGCCAAATAAATGTGCCTCGAGTCGGTTTTATGATGTAGCTCTACAGGCGTTTGAATGCGAGAATACGTGAGACAAAATATGATCTTAGTTGTGTTGAAGGCAAGAAATAATTTTCGTTACAAAACGATGAACTAAATAATTATACTAAATGATTTAAATAACTGTAGTTTTGAATACATTCGTGTATATGTAAGTAATGATTTAAATAACTGTAGTTTTGAATACATTCATGTAAGTAATACATTGTTTTTAGTTCTATACACTGAAAGCTTTTTAGTATAAAAGGTTTTGGTTGATATCTGACAAAAAGGGGTGTCGACACTAATGGAACAGCTACAGAAGCACCTTAACGTAGGATAACGAGAATCTGCATTATCTCTGACTCATGCTCAACACCAAGGCGAATAAGTACGTATGTCCTGAAAGTAACAAATCTACGGAATCTGCACTACGGAATATGTCTCATAAAAGATGACGTAACACACACATATGTTGCACCTTTTAGATTTAGTATTTGATACAGTATGCCGAAAAATGAATTAAAACTGCATCATACAGCTGTTTCGTCCTCCTAGGACTCTTTAGTTATGCTGGGGACCAAAATGTGGGAATCCAAAATGTCTAAACTAATGTAGAAGCAGAAGGGTCAGGTGCGTAAAACCCCATAACATATACAATGTATCCACATGTGCATGGCAAGGAAACAAAAGAGTTTGTTGAACGTATAGTCTGTTTGTCATGTCCTACTAACATCCAAGGTTATTCAAGGACATGACAGGTTTTGGTGGTGAAGGAAAGCCGGAGATCCTGGCGATAAAGCATCGAACTACAGCCAGTAACTGGTAACTGCGCGGCATAGCCCTCGAACAAGCGACCCAGTGGTGGAGGGCTAGTCGAAGTAGAATGTCAGACAAATTAACCACTTTATAACCGCAGTCCATCTTGTCTCTTCAAGAGCGCATTGTTGTATTCTCTCCGTGCGTGTGAATATTTCCTTTGTTCATGATTTTGTCCGTAGTTCAACCTTTTTTGAGTAAGGATTGTGTTATTGTTGACGCTTTAAACGAATCTATGGAAAATGATCTTTGTTAAGTGTCTTTAAGACTTTCTCTTGAAAAGGATGAACTTCCATTTTCGTGTTTTCTAAAAGAAGCAAAATATCCAAATCAGTCTGTTTAATAGATGATGTCCGGAAACCATCGGGAAACCATGACAGACATCACAGTGACCTTCTTTTATTGTGTTTTTGATTGATCACGTAAGCATACTGTCTGGGTGCTTTCGATTATGAAATTCAAATGCAAAAACTAATAGAAAAGCTGTAACCGTCGGAGTACTTGTTCTGTACACATTTCCCCAACGGTAAATGTTGATTAATCAACAGCATCAGATTACCAGACAAGACATTTCCTTGATAAGGAGATGAGATACGTGAGTGAGAGCCGCCTTGGATAATGTCTGACAGGATGTCAATGTGAACAAAGGGACAGTGAGAACAAGACATAATAGTACAAATATATCTGTAAATAGTTCAAATTCAAAAGGAGAACATGTTGGTGATTTTCATGATCATGTTCGTTTTTGAGTATGCCCATTAGTGTGCTTACTTTTGATTGAGAATGATAATTCGGTTATCACTTTGAGGACTTGATGTTTACTTGGAAGCGATAAAGATTTACATGGCGGGTGTCATTGATGGACTAGAAAAAGCTTACTCTTCTGGAACACCTGATCTTATTCTCTTGTATTTTAACAAGTGTATCCAAGTAAATCTTTCTCAATATTTTGCTCCTAGTTTAATCGATTTAGATTTCGGATTATGGTTTTTTGTTGACGCTTCGGTATTTTCTTTAAAAAATGTTTTAATCATCAACGATAGTTTGAATGGTATTTATAAATATTCAATAAGTAGGTGCATGAATGTATGTTACACACCAATGAATGTCAAAAATATGACAACCAATCCTTGAAGATATTTTACTCGTATTGCAGAATTTTATTTGTTATTATTACGAATGTGTAACATGAGTGAAACTATGTTTAAAAAATCTGCCATATGAGTGAAATTTTTATATTGAACGGAAAACCATTGAATTCTGTTTTAGGCCTCTGATTTCATTTTTTTCTAAATTTGCAATCATAGTTGATTGGGAGGGATTACACAGCTTGCAGAATATTAACTTGCGACAGGATATACTTTGTAGTTTTTTTTCAAAAGTTAAAAACAAATCATGAAAACGTATTTATTTCTAAAATGCTATGAAAGTATTTAAATGTTCTTACCCAACATAACTTGGGCGTTGAATAGTAGTACACAAGTAGTGCGCAATGATATATCGGACCATTACATCACTTATAAATTCACTAATGATGATATGATTTACAACAAGTTGATATTCTGTATTATTTCACAGGAGAAGAAACAATATTTTCTCTAGCTCATATTTTTTGGGAGTCTTTGAAAAGGAGGAATATTCGTGGAACCGAGTCCATATTAGACGACTTGAGAAGAAAATAAGAAGAAAAAAACAAAAAAAAGAGCAGAAAAATAAGCACTGAATAAATGGAACACACAGTAGACTTCCCGGATAAGTTTCGCTCTAGCAGCCTGCAGTGCTTTTTTTTGTATATCCTCACTCTTATGCCTATCCCTTCAAAACGAATTATATTCCAAATACTATGGTAATTGTATCTGCCATTGCATACAGCTAACCAGTTATTGCCGACCGCCTGTAGGTGCCGACACAAAAGCCTTAACAACACTTTGTAAGGTTTCAGTCAATTTTCGATTCGAAATATTGCATTGCATACAATTATTTTGCTTTTATGAAACCAAGTAAAAGAACATATAAGGAAAAGTAGACCCAATCTGACAATGGCTGTACCGTAAAAGGACTTTCTTTGGAAAAGGATGATCTTAATTTTGACGCAAGTTAAAAAAAATGCTGTTTTCTGCCCGAAAGAAAAAAATTAAAAAAAAAAAAAAATGAATGAAATATAATTTGTAGAAAGATTTCACTTCAAGATACATAACATATTTTTAGCCTCAAGGTGATCAATAGAGAAAATTTAATTAGGCTGAAGATGAAAAGCACACATATATATAAATGTGCCTTTAACATTTGGTAATATATACAGTATACCAAACATGAATGAAGCTGTACCACCCAGCGGTCGTTCTAAGACTCATCAGCGAGCGAGGCTAGCGGCCAAATACATGAAATTCAAAATATGTCAAATAAAATAAGAGAATACCGAAGCGTCAACATAACCATAATCCAAACTCAAAATCGATTTAACCAGGGGCAAAATTTGAACAAAGGAAAGACTTACATGGAGACCCTTGCAAAAGTACAAGAGACTAAGACCAGGTGCGCAATATTTTTTCCATTAGATGCTTTTCGAAACAAAATACAAGGACAGGAGTTCCAGTAAATTTGGGATAGATAATAATGCTTCATACCCATCATGAACCGTGCCACTACCCAAACGAAATAACCTTCAATACATTCCACTCTTGGACCCCGTAGTAAATAGTTCCTTTTTAAACGTTTTGCCTGTATTTACGTTCCTTCCATTTATTGACAAAGTTCCATCCTTCGAGTGGGAAAATTTGAGGATCTCTTTGACCACTGGAAGAATTGCTGCAAAAGAAATTTCATCCCCAGGGCAAATTTCTAAAAAATGATTTTTCTTACTGTTTCTTCTTCTTACAGCAGAAGGTGAAAATAAGGCAGGGCGTATGTGAATGTTCCTTTTGACAGTTTAACAATGCTGGAATAGCCAAATCCAAAACTGTTGGTCGAGTTCGATTTAAAATTATGTTTGCAAAAGGCGTGTTTGGAAGATGGGGTGAAGCCGGAGACCTTAAATCTAATGAGCTCATCACTTTATCAAGTCCAGTAATTGAATTTTAAATGTTACAATAAAGAATATTTATGTTTAATGAGTATGACTGCTTCTTTGTTATCTAGTGCAGGGAAGAGGCATTGCAGTATCCGTATAAAAGCATTCGAATTGAATGTCTTTTTATTCAGGGACTGATTTTATTTTGAAATATATCATGAGAAGGTGCAGTTTTTAAACAGTTTGTTTTGCAATATAATGAAAGCGGCGACGTTGAGGTAACATTTCCTGATAAACAGACTTTGATTACAACTTCCTGCTCTGAATAGGTTTGAGCGCGCGAGAAATTCGAGACAGAAGACTTTGGCGTGCGGTCTATATAAATGTTTCGTCGTTAATGATCATGCAACAACAAAGAATGCTAGGCAGTTCAGTGAAATTAAAGATATGTTAGTCTTACTGCATAGTTGCTGAATCGTATTGGTGAAAAGGAATATCAAAATAAATACACATTTTATTACAATCAAATAAGAATGATGTTTCAGATGTTTTTTTATTATTATTATCATATTTAATAGTTTATACTTTCCCTTTTAATTTTGTTTTCATAGTATGAAACATCCACTCGTCTTTGGTCAAATACACTTCAGGCCAACAATGCTTTGAGAAAAAAAACCCGGTGCAATAAACTGTAATTTCAGATATGATAGAACCCTCAATCTCCATTGTGTGAGTAAAACCAATAAAAATGGTGTTTTTACTTATCATATAACCCGGCGCCCAGTAAGACGAGATGAATAGGTAAAACCATAGATTGGAAACAGTCCGTGTCCTATTTGTATGCAGGATAATTGAGACTTAGCCGATGATATTGTCCCATCTGCTCTTGTTTATTAAGTACTTAGGATACATGGACCTCTTTACAACACTCACAAGTCGGCTGATGACGCCTTAGGTGAAATTGCCTATATCGTGTGGAAAGATCATCACTCCACCGGAAACGTTTAGATATACCGGAAGTAGTCTACTCGCAACACCGGAACATTTCCAACACCCAGCTCTTCGAACATCATTCTTCAGTGTAGTTGTGGTTAGTTGGTTTAAGACAACATAAGTACGGGTAACCATAGAAATAACAGGTTCTCTTGTTTTCGCCCACGTGGCGCCAGCAAGCAATGTCATACGAGCCATTGTCGTCATTACTGCCTTTAATTAGACAACTAGATAGCGATTAATGGCATTCTTCATCAATGTGACACACATAGGAATCGATGCATTTCATATTTTTTGTACATGTACGGATATCGTTAAAAAATAAATGAAAAGGGCAGTGGTGGATAAATCATGTCTGTATCTGAGTTAAATGTAATAAATCCAACCCATAAAGTTTTTTTTACGATAGTGTGACATGTTAACCATCAGGTTTTGTCCTGGATAATATATACAGTGTAATTATTCCTAACTATAAGCTTAATAAATGGATTTCAGTATGCTACTTATTAAGGTATCGTTTTTTTGAACATGTAAAATAAAGACTGATTTAATATAACAGAGTTTAAAATCAATGGCCAATAATCTGAAGCGAAAAAAACAAAACAAAATATGAAATATTAAATAGAAAATGAAAAAAAAGAGAAATTTCACCTGAAAATGTAAATTATTTAGATAAAGGTGTACAAAATCATTTCTATATCAAAATCCCCAAAAAGTGTTGTATCGACATACATGTTATTTTTTTGGAAACGTGGTTATTTGAAAGAATAATGTAAAATTGAGAGTTTAAAAAAATCAGAGAATACCGAAGCGTCAACAAAACCATGGAAACTATTGTTAAAGTACAAGATAATAAGTCCAGGTGTTCCGAAGATTAAGCGTAGTATGCTTCATCGACGATACACGCCGTCTCAATTTTGGTCACATCCAAGTAAGAGTCCTCAAAGTGAGAACCGAGTCATCATCCTCAAAGTAAGCACATTAATAAGGATATTCAAAAACGTCCATTTTCATAGCACACAAGGCTACAAAATAATTTTCAATGAGACAAAGATGCCAACCATAACACTTGTATATAGTTCTAATCAATCTGCATCTCTCGAATCACTGTGTATTAAGTTTGTTTGTCAGCAGTCGACATCTATCAAGAAAATATCGATGTTTAGAACAAGCCGGAGGATAACGAATCAACTGTGACATGTAAACACCATAGGTTGGAGACTTTTATGAGAGTTGGAAATTGGTGAGCCGGTCGTGATATCTTTGATACAGCTAGTCGCCTGAGAAACTTCATTATTTTAGGTCGTAACATTCTGTGTTATTCTTGGAGTGATATGTAAACCCTTCAGTTGTTATATCAGTGACGGTATTGACTTAGGGACACCCTCACACTTCAGCAATAATGGCTGATGCCCATGACTCCGCGGGGAGGAGGTGGAACGGGTGATAAAACATTGACGAGTAGACCATCAGGGAACTTGGTCAGCGTTATTTAGCAGGAGGTAATAAGCCAATAGGTTGAGTCAAACTCCACATTAACAAAACATACAGAACACCGACACCAGGTTTGCTTTAGATAGCTAAAACATCACTCAGTCCCATCGATTTCAGAACTTACAACGGTAATGTTAATATCATTCCAGAAATATACACAATTCCCAATGAAATTGATTACTTTAAAAGAGAAACGCTGATCTCTCATTTCCCACTCGTCACGGCGGTTGTTATTTCTTAAGAAGCGAAATACACGTGTCAATTCTTGCAGTATAAGACATTTAATTATGAGTTGTATACATGTCCATTGATTTAAACTGAAACATCTTTCTTTAATTGCAATGCAATCATTGAAATTGAAATTAAAATGATAAATATGAATTAGATAGGTTATACTTGATAAATAATGTTTAATAATGATTTATATCCACAGAAAAAAAACTAATATTTTAAAGTATGATCGTTGCCATAAACATTACTCAAGCCCTACACATTGATGTTCCTATTGGTCAAACGTGCTTCATTATCTTGCTATTTCCATATTGTTGTTGTTTTTTTGGTGGGGGGGGGGGTCTTCTTGGGGGGGGGGGATGGAGTAGCTTTTATGCTTTGTTTTATAACCGCTTTTCATTGGGGTTTACAGAACGTTTTTATCAAATTTGCGGTAATAACGCTTCTATTTCTTCTGTTCTATTAAATCAGCGTTTGCTAGTGAAAGGTCCAGAAAAAGAGTTACACTTGTATTGTAAAAAGAGGACGCCTTGCATGTTCCTTGCAAATCTGGTTTGATCATCTGCCACGACTGGGAAAGGGTATTGAAGTTGACCCATCCCAACACTTTCTGGTTCTGTGTTAACTTTCACTCTTATACGTTCTTGTCTTCGGGTCTGCTATACCACATATAACCGTATAGTGTTACCATAAACAAAGTTATTCTTTTGTAAGAGCAAATAATTCCTTTCATCCCTTCCTAAAGGTGATATTTGCGCTCGTTTTGTTGGAATTTTGTCTCGCCATTCTTGCAGGTCTTCCTAATTATTTATGCAAATGGGTATTGGGAGCCTACTACATATGAAAGGAGCCTTATGTGTCAATGGGCACAAAGAGGATATGTGGGGTGAGGCTACATATGAAAGATTCTTTAAACACAAACACGAAGAGTGCTCCCGCCCCAAAAGCACACCATTCCCAGCGACCTATTGTAAGCCAACATTGAGCTTTATTTGTCTGTTATTGCTCTGTAGTCGGAATGAAGTAAGCATATCGTACGTAGTGTTGACTTTTTGTTTATACTCATGTTTCTGGTGGCCTTTCGGACGATTTTAACGTTCCGTAGTGGTCCTCGAAATCAGTAGATGAGTTCGTGTGTTCAATACTTAAAATAAGCTGATTCTTCTTTTCTTTCTTCCTGAGAACCCTTTACAACCTATTATTAAGTATGTTTCGTGTCGTTTACATTTCTCTCACGTTTTAAAATAATTCAGGTCATACAAAAAATATTTTGTATTGAAGCAGAATAAAATTTCTAAATTAGTTTTGAAATTAGATTTACTGATGAAACCAAATCAAATTGAATACTATTACTCAAAGTAAAAATGTTACCTTGGAACCTATTATAGCTTATATTGCTGATGGGGTCCACTTCAAAACCCGTTCCGGCAGCGAAAAGAGTGGTTAAAGAAAGAAATATCAATATTTCTGTGGTAATATGATTTACTTAATACAATTAGTACTTAATGAAAGTATTACCTTAATTATGTTACGTCACACGTTATATACAATGTAGAACAAACACCAAAATATGTGTCGAGGGCTTCTTTACACCACAAGTAAAACATTGAATCAAGTTTGAAATTGGATGTAGCATTTAATGTTTAAAGCTTGTATTGTTACTGTCGAAAAGTGAAGTAAATGTGTTATTTCATCGTGTGATATGAAGTCTTGGGTTTGTTATAGTGCCTTTTCCACTTGCTTGCATTTTGTTGTCCGTGCAGGTTGGGTGTAAGAATTGTACCTGCTGCCCTCATTTCATGATCGTAGGAGGCGACTGAATTTTGGATCTGATATTGTTCATTCTTTCTAAGCAACTGTTTCCTTCCTTATGTCTCCCTCGACACCACCTCATTTTTGACTTTTATTTGGGTGCTCGCCCCTGTTAGGGAGGCTTTGGGTTTTGTCCCATGTCAGACAGAGACATACCAAAATCTAACAATAGTAGTTACTACTCCCTGTTTGACGCTCAGCATTATTGGAGTGGACCGACTGGTTATATGCGTGGTCTGTATATTGTGACCGGATGGGGTGTTCTGCTTGGGGCCTTCGGCAGTATACTTCAGTGTGGTACCACTTTAAATCGCCAAAAGATGCGGACTATCGCAAAAAGGTTTACACGAACATACCGCAGACTCCCAAATACACATACATCCACTTCGCATACACCGGGAGGCCGTCCTTAATGACCTTGGCTGTTTGTAAAACCATCAAACCAAACCAAATATTGTCACTATCCGAGTTATCTTTGCGATGACGCAACATACGTTTGACCTAGATTTACATGACGAGTGTTGCCGATGAAGCAGATGCCGCTTACTCTTTTGGAACACCCGGTTATCATCTCCATGTGCAGAATATCTTTGTAAACAGTTTTCCTTCTCTTTGTTTTATCGACTTTAAGTTTTGAACATGTTTTGTTGACATTTTCATATTTCCCTTTTTCGGTCTTTCATTCCATATTGTAATGAGAATAAATGAGAGAATATGAAAGTATCAACAAAAAATATAATCCCAACTCAAAATCGAATAAGCTTGTGGCAAAATATAAACAACGTTAAAAATGTACCTGGAGACCTTTATAAAAACAATACAAGAGAATAATCTTTTTAAATGTGCTCATCAACTTTCCTCTATCACCATGGTTACCGCTTCGTTGTTACTTCGGATTCCTTTTACCTAGAAGTGCATGCAAAACTTGGACAGAATTTTAATCATACATCATGGCAGCCCTTATTAACACCGCGACCACTAGCTACTGGTCGGCTAGTTCGGCGTCATACAGGTCGTATCTGTCAATTAGTACACTAACAAGACTTGTTTTTCCGTGAAGAAAGATTTATTGATCGGCTGAATTGTCTATAACGGACTATCAATAAAGAAATGTCATACGGTGCTTAATTATTGGAGCTTGGTTAGGGGAAAAAATGCCAAGAGAGGAAAGAAACATCTAACCCTGACGTACATTCTATCTGCTCGTATATGCTTTAGATTATCATGGTTCCAGAATAATTCGTGTTCTATAGCTATCCTAGTTCCAGAGCTATCTGAGGTTACAAGCTACTCGGAGTTCCTGAGCTATCTGAGCTATCCTAGTTCCAAGGTTATCCGAGGTTACAAGCTACTCGGAGTTCCTGAGCTATCTGAACTATCCTAGTTTCAGGGTTATGAGAGGTTACAAGCTACTCGGAGTTCCTGAGCTATCTGAACTATCCTAGTTCCAGGGCTATGAGAGGTTACAAGCTACTCGGAGTTCCTGAGCTATCTGAACTATCCTAGTTCTAGGGCTATGATAGGTTACAAGCTACTCGGAGTTCCTGAACTATCTGAACTATCCCTAGTTCCAGGGCTATGAGAGGTTACAAGCTACTGGGAGTTCCTGAGCTATCTGATATATCCTAGTTCCAGGGCTATGAGAGGTTACAAGCTACTCGGAGTTCCTGAGCTATCTGAACTATCCTAGTCCCAGGGCTATCCGAGGTTACAAGCTACTGGGAGTTCCTGAGCTATCTGAACTATCCTAGTCCCAGGGCTATGCGAGGTTACAAGCTACTTGGAGTTCCTGAGCTATCTGAACTATCCTAGTTCCAGGGCTATGAGAGGTTACAAGCTACTCGGAGTTCCTGAGCTATCTGAACTATCCTAGTTCCAGTGCTATACGAGGTTACAAGCTACTGGGAGTTCCTGAGCTATTTGAACTATTCAAATTCCAGGGCTATCCGATGTTACAAGCTGCTCGGAGTTCCTGAGCTATCTGAGCTATCCTAGTTCCAGGGCTATCCGAGGTTACAAGCTTCTCGGAGTTCCTAAGCTTCATGAGCTATCCTAGTCCCAGGGCTATCCGAATTCGTGAGCTATCCCAGTTCATGAGCGATCCGAGTTCTAGAGCTACATCTTTGTATCTGAGATTTCCGAGTCCCTGATCTGTGCGGATTCCTTAGATGTTTTTGATCTTGCAATTTACATTGTATTAGAACCAACATCTTCCCAAAAATGAACATACACTACTGGTCTCTTCCTTTATTTTTGTAAGTATCACACAATTTCACAAGATTCATGAAAAATTAACTTGCATCATATTGCTTGATAAAAACAAACTAGGCACAAACTATATTGCAACAAATACACAGATAGAGTGGCAGTCTTTAACTGGCGACACAGCCAGCTTAGCGTCTCGGGAGGAAGGAGGGGATGTGGTTATTCTGAGCGGGGTAGCTCTTATGGCAATAAGAGCTACCCCGCTCAGAATAACCACATCCCCCTGACAGCTCGGCCTTGCGACAGGGTCAGGTTGCTGGAAAACCCTAGGATGGACGCGCTTTCAAATACCGAGTTTCAACTGCTACTGTACCGGTAACCGCGTAGGAATTTAGTTAGTTAGTTACGAGTTTTACGCCGATACAGACACCGATTTACATCGGTGTTACGACCGGCGTAAAATAATCGTAGGAATTCATCTGGGAGAGAAAAATTCCAACGATTATTTAACGCCGGTCGTAACACCGATGTAAATCGGTGTCTGTATCGGCGTAAAACTCGTAACTAACTAACTAAATTCCTACGTAGGAATTCATATGGGATATTGCTGATATCAGTTGATCTTAACTAAATCTATAAGGTATAAAGCTTGATTTTCGCTTCAAGTTTTGCCGAAAGTTAAGTATACTGGGCCTAAAGATTGCAGCTCGCCAAATCCTTCTACAAATACATGTACAATTCTCAAAATTAACCGCAACAAGTTACCTGCTCAAGTCATGTTGGAAGTGGTGTGAAACGGGTTTGTTAAAACGTCTTCACATGATACAGTATGAGCGTTCTGTCAATCGTTAAAATTACGGCTTGAAATAAGTTTCCGAATGCTAAATCTTAGAATTACCTTTTTTTTCATGCTATACAAAATCAATTCATTTGAACATGTCAACTAGGCGGATTCGGTAGCTATTCAAAACCCTCGTCTAACAATCGGAAACCGTCGGCAGTTTCAGTAAACACAAATAACCTCGTCTATATGACGAATGCGTCATCAACTTCCGAAATCCAATACGGATGCGAGCCGACGTTTCGCTAATTGGTGCCATATTTTGCAGTATTTGGACAAGATTAAGATGTGTTTTTATTAAAAAGCACGTTATTTATATTCAAAACAAATAAATATCACTGATTAAGCGGAAGAATTTGATTTACAAATCACATCATTTCGAATATACCTCGTTTATCACAAGTTTTGAACACAAGATCATAGGATTTAGAATACAAATCACATGTCTTACAGTATTTCTATCCGAGAACTTCCAAAACATATATTACAAGAATAAGATTTTGGAACATGAGTTTTCTGATATTATTCAGAAGATTAACAATAGAAAACCCTAGTTTTACAATAAAAATCTTTCAGATTTAGAAAATATTTTGTCAGATAATATTTAGATTTTGCAACGGCTGACACACAAAAGTATTACTGTATCACCTGTTCAACTTCTGTTGATGAAGATTCGGTGAAATTGTGCTCGTTTTTTATCTTACGAAAGCAAAATGGGTAGATCTATGTCAAAAATACATAGAGGATATCTAACAGTGTTTACAGTAATACCAAATATATTTAACGACTGGGGCTAATATTGCGCAGCACGAGTGAAAAATATCAAAATATTAACCGCACGAGTGAAATATGTTTGGTATTACTGAAGAAACTGTTAGATATTCTGTGTATTAAATCTACAGTGGCAGCGTTTGATTTTCCCAAATGTCGTTTGTAAGCAGCGTTCTGATTGGTTAAATCATAAAAAGTGATATTTTTCAAAAGTTGAAAATGTCATATTTCTCACAAGTGAAAAAATATTACTCTTATAGAATGAATAATTTTCGATATTTCACTGGTAAAAATGTAACGAAAATATATCTTAACTATACGTGCTTATCACCGTCATTTTCAATAGGTACATAATGTAGATCAAACAAAACACGCGCGTACACATTTGAGTTGAGTATTTAAAAGCTGAGAAATCTTACAGATAACCTACAATACTCTCACACAATCCCAAAATCTCGAGCAAATCAAATCGCTAAGAATTTCAATGAAATATTTCAGGCAAAGTGTTATCAACGAAACGTATTGACTGAAATAAATCCAGATCGTCCGACATTTAATCGACATTCAATTACAAATGTTCGTCACGCAAAATGTCTCCCCTTAAACTAGAACGATTTACAGCGAAGTACAGCTACGTAATGTTATTTTCTCCCCCTCCAGATCACGATCTCGTTCAAAACATGGCCATGAATTGTTATCTCAATGAAATTCCTCGAAGAAAATAAACAGAAGAGCAGTTTTACACGGAAATAACAGCATTACATGCTAAACGTATCGAGGAATCGTAAAAAACCGTGCCTATTATTTTGTACATGACGGCGGTATATTACAAATGTGGATGACTCTGTTTGCGTCTAATTCTATATACAAATATATCATTAAGTCGGGCTGGTGCTTTCATTCCACATCTGAAGAAATCACATTAAAGCCATAAAGATGTATATTTTGCTTGTTTGCATCCCTGTGGGCAGTGTTGTACCATGTAAACATTTGAAAGACGTTTGAATGGTATTCATTTTTTTAACATCTAATCATGAATTAATGAATTATCCATGATAATACATTAAGTATACATTATACAATGTATAACGAATTAATTATACAAGGAATGAATGAATGAATCTCATATTTTTTTTCTATTTATACACATATCACCCTTTTCTACGGACATTCACACATAGGTTTACACGTTTTCAGCTGTATTTTGTATATATACATGTACAGGTAACACGGAAACACAAATGACGAAAATTTTTTGACTCGTGCCCTATCCGGGCCTCGAACTTACGATCCCCTGCACCAAAACGCATAGTCAGAAATACCTGCGGCCGTTACCACTACGCCAACTCGACATCCCCAAGCAAGGATGTTTTGAAGTCGTACAGTATATATTTCCCATTTCTAAGGTCCTTATCTTTGTGATAATTCTATGCATGTACTTGGCCTATCTTATTCATGCATTCCTTTTGATGGTTCTTTTATTAAACTTCACTTTGGCGTGATCAGGATTTTTCAAGTGATTTTTGTGAATTTAATCCACATGCACGCAAATCTAAACATTGAAACGCAGCCATGTCCTCGCGAAAAATCACAGAAGAAGTTTGCGAAAATATATTACTGTACCAGTCAATATTGGTGTATATGAAGACGAGACCAGTATATATACACGTACCTGTAATTCAATGACACAGCTGCTGTAGATAGTCACCCCTCTCTCAAGCAAACGTCAATTAACCGATTAAAGCATATATTTACAGTATTGAAGAATTATCTCATCCTGTTTAGTACACTTATGTTAAATTACCCCTTTGATACGTGTACACCGACAAGGATATCGAAGGTCAGAAGTAGACACGTATGACGTATACCTGTATATATCTAGAAAGCGCTTCTGCGGGTATCTTTTTTATTTGCTAAATTCCAGAAAGATTATACATGTTATGTATTGTAATAACTGTTATCATCAAAAGAACCGTCACATTGTCGAGTGTCTGAATCTGTGTTTACCGATGTGAAACGCATCTTTACGAAAGCCCATATCGGTCAGACGCGTTTGTACAGTTTTTATAGTTAAAAGTGTCCGGTATACTTTTACCTACATTGTACAAAAGTATCTAAAGACTTTATTGAAGCGATCAGAAAATTAAAACTGTCTCCTTTGGCGGTTTTGGGCTATAGTGTACGATCATACAGTTTTAATCTCCAAAAGTATCCAATTTTAATGAACATTTTTATGAACAAAAGTAGTTAAATGTGTACCAAAACAGTGTCCGGCCGATACGGGCTTCCGTACAACTTTGTCTAGAAAGTTTTCGTTGAATCCTCCCTGCTGTATATATCCTCTCCATAACTGTTTAAACAATAGTGGCGCGTTATTTAAAAACCAATACACTAAAGTCACATACATATACTTCACTTGAAAGAAATCAAAACAAAATAATGATGTTGGAATCTACATTAATTTTCAGTTTTACACAGTAAACGAGTCGGCTGTTTTCATGTCGAAAATTAGAAAACCTAATTATTATAATCTTTTGTACGAGACGATAATATGTACCGGAATCTGGATGATATTTATTGTTTTTCAAATGTCCTGGAATTTATTACAATAAGAATGTTGAGTATGAAATATAGGCCTGTTCATTAATAACTTCTGAAGAACACAGTTTTTAAAACATACATATATAAAAAAAAGTCGCGTGTCTTTGTGTATGCGCTTCCTTTCATTGAAAATTGTGTAATAAGTAGAAGAAGCTTGCATACGTCAGTCACTCCGTTTAAAAATGTTTAATACATGCCTAAAGCTTATCGAGTATCACAGAATATTGTTTTAAATATTGTAATGATCGCTAATGATGACGTCAGCAATACTTTTTATTTATTTTTTTCTTTATCGGAATTTAAAGAACAAATCCCTTGATGTATATTTTTAACAACTGTTTTTACTATTCTATGCGTGTCCTGTTATGTCTACAAAGTTTTACGTCAGCCAAGATAAATGTCCTAATTATTTTCTAAAATTGAAACCAGATGTAGAAAGTTTCCCTCGTGAATATAAGACTATATCTCCTGGTGATACTGGCGCTATCAAACATCGCCTAGAATTCACATCAAACGCCATGCCATTCTATATCTGCTTATGAAATTACACTGACTGATGTTTTACTAAAAGGTCAATAAATTTGCTACGGTTAATCCAATATAATTGTATCATATCTCTATCAGCCTCTTCATTCACTGAAACAACTTATCATACGAAGGGAGATAACTGCTATATTCCTGAATTACAATCATTGTTTTTTAGAAGTACTGAACATCTAAAGCAAAATAACCAAACAACGGATAGGCCTAGAGGAGTCGGAATAAAAAGCTATAAAAAATGATGTTCCGAATGGAAGCAACAGATCAGTTTTCACTTATTACAACTTGAAAATTAAAGGCCCAATATACGTAACTTCAGGAAATATTTCGTGATTCTGAAAAATTCTGAAAAAAAAACAGTTGATAATCATGCCAAAATAAGCCTAAAACGAAGTAAACCTGAGCGGTTACTAACAAGAAACTCTTGACAGAAAAATCCAAAAAATTGAAAATAATAACAAGCCGAAGTTAGAAGACAGTTGCAAATGGACGCGTGTTTACAAATACTGAGTTTCAACTGCTGCTGTATCGGTAACCGCGTAAGAATTCATCTTGAATATTGCTGATATCAGTTAATCTGAATTAAATTTGTAAATATAAAAAGTCATTAGGCTTGATTTTCGCTTCAAGTTTTGCCGAAAGATACGTATATTAGGCCTTTAAATTATACATATTAAAAAATAACGTCTTTCACGTCAATGGTAATTTCACAGCACTAAAGGATGTCACACACAACCAGATGTATCCAGTTCCCTTTCGCCAATGTCAAGGTCATGTATACAATTTAAAGGTCATTGTCGTGTTTGACTTTTCTAGCTTCGTCAAGGTTTTATCTTCTGTATCCTGTATGGTTTTCCGAATTCTCCCGATCAAAACTGTATGGATGCACTCGTGTCAAAATCGAAAACCTCGCACAATGACCCATATGCTAAGTACTTTTATTACAAGAATATTCCAAATGATTTCACAAATGTTTAGCTAAGCGATATTTGCCTTTTTTGTTCTTAACAAAAAGTGTAATTTCTCGCTATAATCTAAGCACTGTCGGCCCCACCGTCATGATATTCACTTCCGTGGGTACTAGCATCTTGCTAAATTATCTTCAGCAACCTAAACAATTAATTTGATTTTTGGCCTGAATTTAACTTCGTCCTTGGATATATTGACCTTTTTTTTTTCAATACGTTTGTTTGTCATGCTACATTTTCCTTATATTGTTTTGAGCCATCTTCAGTGAGTTTCAGTGAGTTGTGACCCAGACAATGAGATAGACTTCAATGTTACCTTGGTTGTTAAATTACGCTTAATTCTTGTTGAGTAGAATATACCTTGACATGCCTTCAATGTTGCGCGGGTCAAACATGTTTGAATCTTGACGTGTTCTTCAGAATAACTTGATCATAGGTTTCAAACCTGTTTAACGTTACAAATGTAAGATCAATACCAGGTTTTGGGTGCAGGCCCCTTTGGCCTCTTGTCATTGTGCTACCCTATCATTAGCGAGTCAAAATGTCTGACCCAGACAGTGAATTTGAAATCGATGTGACCTTGACTGCAATGGCCGTAGAGTAGAAGGTCTATACCACACATTTTCAGAATTATCGGTAGACCTAGTAAAAAAAACTAATATCTTGGAGATGTTCTTCACAAGATTTCTTGTTGATATTAGACCTCTGTGACTTTGAAAACAGGTGAAGCTTATTTTTGTTCAAAACCTTGGTTGGGTCTCATGTATACCAGAGCTCAGCTGTCCAATAAGTAATTAGCTTAATCGGTGATTAGCACAAAGTTTATTATTTTTATTTATCTTTAAAAAAGGTATAATGTAGTATACTTACATTGTAAAACTGAATCATTAGAGGTTAGAAAATTGTTACACAGTGATTAAGCTAATCATCTTTTCAACAACTGGGTCCAGGCCTTTTGGTTTTTTAGATGAAGATGTTTATTAAAGGAAAAGTGACGACGGAGGCTGCACCATGGCATAAGCTCTTCTGATCATTCACAAATTTATGGTTTCTAATGAGCGATTGTGTAGAGAATGAATTTTATTCTAGCCTCATTCCATTGATCAAAATTGTAAAGGTGAAGTTTTTTTATGACATTTTATTTAAGTGTAACAAAACACGTGGAATAAAAGTCGTTATATCATAATGAAAGTCAATAAAGTCTTCGATGATTACGATGAGATGTTAATAAATGGATGATGATGATAATGATGACGATGATGATGATGATGGATGATGATGATGAAGGATGATGTTGATAATTCTGATGAATTTGAAGTCTTTATATGTTTGATGATGAATGATAATGTCAATGAGATATCGATGATGCTGCTGCTGCTGCTGCTGATGATGATGATGATGATGATGATTATGATGATGATCAGTAAGTATGAGATTAATCGCTTTGATTGTAAGTGAGTGTGAATATCGTTCATTTCTTCATGTATATCATGTAAGGTTTTTTTCAGAAAAATATCAACATAAAATTCGATGAAAACCAAAGATTTCTTGGTGGCCTTCCTGTTTCAGTCCCAATATCGATTAGGTATGGAAGATCTACATTCTAAATTTAAAAAAAGGTTCCCCAAGTACTTCCTGAGAAATAACTGGAAAGCAAATATTATGTACGGACGGATGGACGAAAGATGATTTGAGGAGTTTACAATCTGATAGAGCTGGACTTATACAGTAAAACCTGTTTAAACTGTAAGCCACTGGGACTAATATGTTTGACCGCTTTACACAGGACTCCGCTATGAAGAGGTAGGATGTCAGTAAATGGGGTAAATACCGAGTCATGCCGTAATATACAGGGATTCTGATTAGACAGGGTCAGTTTTGACAAGTTGTACTGTATAGTACATAAAGCTGGAACTCTACCTGCAGTATGCCTCAGTTGATGCATACGTTTTTTTTTTATCGTGCTTGTTGTCTAGTTTATATGATAAGTAAGACGATATGTATTTTTGTTTCATTCATTTTCAGATTGGTCTTTCTGATTGTCCTATATCTTAGTCCTGTAAAAAACAATTTAAAAAAACAAAACTTTTTTTTTGTCACACATTTACATTGAAATTGATTACTGTTATTTACTCATTTTTTATATTCAATGCCAATGAAATGCCAATGAAAGACAAAATCAGCTTCATTTGTTTTTTTATGGGTCCCTCTTTCTGACGTCCTGAGGCCAGAATTTTTCAAACTTGTGTCGTCTTCACAATAGACAGACTTTCCAGCAAAGAAGATAGTTGAAGACTCAAGAATTTAAGATGGAATCATGTCCCAGCTAGTTTTGTCAATTCTCTCACAAAATATTCAAGTCCAGACAAAAACAATCATCCAGCACAACATTTAAATCTAGCAGTACGGCGCACATGCATTGGTCCATCAGGCCGACCGTAGACCCTGACGTCACAATCATGGTGCTGTAATATAAGGCCATACTCGTTTCAAGACTCACGTCTGTATTTGGAATTAATACATTTGTCAAAATAAATAAAATTAAAAGTATAATAAGCTGGCAACTGTGATATTGAAACATACAAATGTAATTTAGTCACTTCTCGGTCAGTCCCCATAACTCTATATAGGATTCCGACTTGAACGACATGGGAAATTCACGACATGGTGTAAGGGAGATAATTCACTGATAGACATAGTAGAGTTATCTCTCTTGCATTACTCATTGATTCGTCATTTCTAGCCACTGAATCTCGTCATTAGTACCGTTATTGCGATTAAAAAATTGATATATCGTTTAATTAATTCAATTAATTAGCCTTTTTTCTGAATATTTATGAATATACACAGACTCAGAAAACAGAAAATGAACTCTAAATTTGTGAACTCGGTATTCCTATTCACTACAATACATACAAAACAGTATCTAAAATCTAATATCAGAGACGTATATATATATAAAGCTTTATACGTCTTTGCTAATATCTAAAAAAAGTTCCTATAAGCTCAATTTTCAAAACATTTTCTTTTGTGATATAAAGGATATCAATCATTTAATGAGAAATAAAAATCAATAAAGCAAAATGCATAGTGTGTATGTTTATATATAATTAGTGTATGTCTGTGAAATAGTAAATATATGTACGTTTTTGTTTAACCATGGGACTTGAAAAATTAGATCTTCCATAATCTTATCTCGTACATGTATTTGATTCGAAATAATGTGATTTATAATGTAAGCTACAAAACATGTTAATTTCCTACTTAATTGGTTACTTGAGCCACGGATGTACGTCTGCGCTTGAGCAATGCTAATTGGTCATAGATCTTATGAAAAAAAATGCATTCAGTTTTTATTTTGTTTAGTAGTGTAGGTCTATATATAGAGCCTTTAAGTTTGACATGTGCCAAATCGAACCACACCATTTCAGTCAGTATATGAAAATAGGGACAAATATGTGACAAATTCGTCCCTGTTGAACCGGTTTTTTTTATTTATTTTGTAGAAGCACAGACTTGGATAGATAATATAATATTCCGTGGTAGAAGTTTTCTTGACAACATCGTCACACCAAACCAGTTTCTGGATATTATTTTCATTTCCCTTATTTATATTTCGTTTTTTAGCTTGATTCTATCACCTACGCACTTTATTTTGCGTTGTCAAATAATAATATTCATGTTAAAAACGTGAGTCACAGATAAGCGTTTTCAGCATCCCCCTCATTTTGGGCTGTTCCATTCTTAGGGAAGGTACTTGTTCCTTGTATCAAAAATTACGGAAAATTTGATGAAAATCATTAATTCGAATTACTAACAGCTACATATCATACCATTCCTTATATTGTTTCCAAGTTTTTGGTTAATAATTTCTTAACTTATTCAATATTTCACTGAATGGACTATTCCAATGCGTAGTAAACAACCTGAGTATTATTGACCAATCAGAAGTCGACAAACATTTGCTGCCTGACCTTTCCGATGACCCACATCAATACACAACATAATATTATCTTCGTAGAGGAGTAGAGCTGTCAACAGCCAAGTTCATAATGGATTCGCGGATTTTCTCCCATTTTATAGCCCTTTTTGTACTTTTATCCCTTGAAATAGGTAAGTAATTTCAATTCTCCTATGTATATTTTCTTGGTTTTGTTTGTTTTGTGAAAGTTTGAGTGGGATGTGTGTATGATAATGACCGTCCACGAACGAACATGGACGAGCTGACATGCTACTGATAAACAAGGTGAAGGTATGCGCAGGACTCAATCGTGATCGGATCACTTGGCCTCTGTCGCTCGTATGAAAACATAATGATGTTATGTCATTTTGATAGGGTCAATCTTGAAATTAAACATACTGTTGTGGGGGATTTTTGAGACATCGGAAAAGAAGTTAAGTAGATCCCTAGTTTTCATGCTACTGTACTGTACAGCTCAAACACACGGCCCAATTAATGCCAAACACAGGGGCTCGTTGCCATAAGAATGTAGACTGTGCTACAATGGTTTGAAGCATATTTTTAAGCATAAGCTAACTACAATTTATACATACATTCTCAATATCATTGAGACATGCTCTTATGTGCTTGATCAGGGGGGGGGGGGGGAGGGGGGGGTTGTCAATAGCATCATTTTGTAATGTAGGATAATGTTAAGGACTGTTGATAAAGATAGTGCTGTCACCGGGTTTTTGGCTCTCCAGCCGAGGCTCTTCCACTAAGTTAAGGGAAATTACCTGAAGCTGCATGACCTCAGTCAATGCACGTCTTCATCCATCCAGCCACAATAACACACTCACATACAAATGTATAGAGCCTTCATGTATCATGACGTCAACGGAACATTTTACAGCATGGTACATAGTAACTATATACCAAATTAGAGAGAAATTATTTATCTGACGATTTAGACCACTCCCAGCTAGATTCATGTATCTTGAACAGTATATGTCAAAATCACAGGTTTCTAGGAACATGGTCGTGTCACCAGGCCGATGGAGGTCGTCAATGACCTTGTTTATATTAATATTATAGGTGAGGCTAGTTCCTGTTAAATTAGCCATGCCTGATGCAGGATTTAAATGCGTTGAAGCCGCGTTCCTATATCTTTTTCAAGCATTGAAGCCGAAAAGGACCCCACTAATTTTTAGGATTCCCATTTAAACTATGCAGGAGGACTCCATTTAAAAAATACCCAGCATGAACCTTGCCATGAATACCAATATAAAATTGTGACAATATATATGCAATTTTATCATGTTTAACTGGTCCTTTACTTGTTCCTGTGGTCTAGTCATGCCACTATTTGTTTATAACCCAGTATAGCCTGTCCACGAGCTATGAGGGTCAGAAAGACTTGAGCTAGAGAACATTCAACTGGTGTTTAATTGTGGGACTTGTAAGAGTGGCTAAAACTGTTGTGTCAGTGAACTCATGCTCACAATAGATATTCTCTGATTTGGTCAGTATATGAGAAGAGAATTTGTCATATATATATATACATTATAAGCATCATATAAATTAGGATAAAGCGGTTACATTTTAAGGTCAAATAATTGGCCAAGGGACCACATCATGATAAGCTATCACAGAAATCCGTTACTTTCAGTATAATGTTTTCCAATCATCTTCTGTACATGTCCATCATCTATCCCTGAATCTCAGTCTGCGACGTTAGCCACTAGTCCTATATGCCCACGACTAGTAAATTTTGGTTTGGTCTAGTGGAAATTCCTTGAAATCAATTTGAATTTCAATATATTTGTTAAAATAAATATTGCAGACCGAAACCTTAAATTTGTTTCAAAAATACTTTTTGGAGACCTTGAGATATATTGTAGAATAACTGAACTTGTAAGTACATTATATATTGGTTATTATATCACCTAGCTAAGTATATTTATTAAACCTAGCTAGATGATATTAATAAGCAAATATGTATCTTCTTCCTTGTTTTGAGAGGTGGCATACATCATTACGTGAGAGTGTCAACAAGTTGTGATACCTGACCCATGTCATTAGGTTAGGGTGTCAACAAGTTGTGAGAGGTACGTGGCATACATCATTAGGTGAGGGTGTCAACAAGTTGTGAGAGGTACAATGTACGTGGCATACATCATTAGGTGAGGGTGTCAACAAGTTGTGAGAGGTACGTGGCATACATCATTAGGTGAGGGTGTCAACAAGTTGTGAGAGGTGACCCATACCATGAGGTGAGGATGTCAACAAGTTGTGAGAGGTGACCCATACCATGAGGTGAGGATGTCAACAAGTTGTGAGAGGTGACCCATACCATGATGTGAGGGTGTCAACAAGTTGTGAGAGGTGACCCATGTCATTAGGTTAGAGTGTCAACAAGTTGTGAGAGGTACAATGTACGTGGCATACATCATTAGGTGAGGGTGTCAACAAGTTGTGAGAGGTACGTGGCATACATCATTAGGTGAGGGTGTCAACAAGTTGTGAGAGGTACAATGTACGTGGCATACATCATTAGGTGAGGGTGTCAACAAGTTGTGAGAGGTACGTGGCATACATCATTAGGTGAGGGTGTCAACAAGTTGTGAGAGGTACAATGTACGTGGCATACATCATTAGGTGAGGGTGTCAACAAGTTGTGAGAGGTACGTGGCATACATCAATAGGTGAGGGTGTCAACAAGTTGTGAGAGGTACGTGGCATACATCATTAGGTGAGGGTGTCAACAAGTTGTGAGAGGTGACCCATACCATGAGGTGAGGATGTCAACAAGTTGTGAGAGGTACGTGGCATACATCATTAGGTGAGGGTGTCAACAAGTTGTGAGAGGTACAATGTACGTGGCATACATCATTAGGTGAGGGGGTCAACAAGTTGTGAGAGGTACGTGGCATACATCATTAGGTTAGGGTGTCAACAAGTTGTGAGAGGTACGTGGCATACATCAATAGGTGAGGGTGTCAACAAGTTGTGAGAGGTACGTGGCATACATCATTAGGTGAGGGTGTCAACAAGTTGTGAGAGGTACGTGGCATACATCATTAGGTTAGGGTGTCAACAAGTTGTGAGAGGTACGTGGCATACATCAATAGGTGAGGGTGTCAACAAGTTGTGAGAGGTACGTGGCATACATCATTAGGTGAGGGTGTCAACAAGTTGTGAGAGGTACGTGGCATACATCATTAGGCGAGGGTGTCAACAAGTTGTGAGAGGTAAGTGGCATACATCATTAGGTTAGGGTGTCAACAAGTTGTGAGAGGTAAGTGGCATACATCATTAGGTTAGGGTGTCAACAAGTTGTGAGAGGTACGTGGCATACATCATTAAGTGAGGGTGTCAACAAGTTGTTAGAGGTACGTGGCATACATCATTAGGTGAGGGTGTCAACAAGTTGTGAGAGGTACGTGGCATACATCATTAGTGAGGGTGTCAACAAGTTGTGAGAGGTGATCCCATGAGGTGAGGGTGTCAACAAGTTGTGAGAGGTACGTGGCATACATCATTAGGTGAGGGTGTCAACAAGTTGTGAGAGGTACGTGGCATACATCATTAGGTGAGGGTGTCAACAAGTTGTGAGAGGTACGTGGCATACATCATTAGGTGAGGGTGTCAACAAGTTGTCAGAGGTACGTGGCATACATCATTAGTGAGGGTGTCAACAAGTTGTGAGAGGTGATCCCATGAG
Organism: Mimachlamys varia; assembly: GCA_947623455.1. Classification (NCBI taxonomy): domain Eukaryota; kingdom Metazoa; phylum Mollusca; class Bivalvia; order Pectinida; family Pectinidae; genus Mimachlamys; species Mimachlamys varia. The sequence goes on from OX392527.1 coordinate 50,790,106, forward strand.
GTGAGGGTGTCAACAAGTTGTGAGAGGTGACCCATACCAATAGGTGAGGGTGTCAACAAGTTGTGAGAGGTGATCCCATGAGGTGAGGGTGTCAACAAGTTGTGAGAGGTGACCCATACCAATAGGTAAGGGTGTCAACAAGTTGTGAGCGGTGACCCATACCACGAGGTGAGTGTGTCAACAAGTTGTGAGAGGTGACCCATACCAATAGATGAGGGTGTCAACAAGTTGTGAGAGGTGACCCATACCAATAGATGAGGGTGTCAACAAGTTGTGAGAGGTGACCCATACCAATAGATGAGGGTGTCAACAAGTTGTGAGAGGTGACCCATACCAATAGATGAGGGTGTCAACAAGTTGTGAGAGGTGACCCATACCAATAGATGAGGGTGTCAACAAGTTGTGAGAGGTGACCCATACCAATAGATGAGGGTGTCAACAAGTTGTGAGAGGTGACCCATACCAATAGATGAGGGTGTCAACAAGTTGTGAGAGGTGACCCATACCAATAGATGAGGGTGTCAACAAGTTGTGAGAGGTGACCCATACCAATAGGTAAGGGTGTCAACAAGTTGTGAGCGGTGACCCATACCATGAGGTGAGGATGTCAACAAGTTGTGAGAGGTGACCCGTACCATGAGGTGAGGGTGTCAACAAGTTGAGGGTGCAATTCGCAGTGTGCTGTACTAGTTATGAGTGTTTCTTGAATGAAGCAATTACAGAGCATAAGTTGACAACAGTATAATTATATATGTAACCTTCCACTTCCAAATATATATATTCACAAATAATTACAGTGTTTATTGTTTTGCAGCTGCGGCTTCCAAAGATTTATACCGATGTCCTGCTGTTGTACGACGTGACCTCAGTAAACACTATAGTGTGAGAATGTTTCAGGAAAAGTGTTACGTATTCGTTTCTCGTGAAGCAACGTGGATTACTGCGAGAGAACAATGTCACAAGTGGGGAGGGGAGCTGGTCTCCATTCCCAACGTACACATAATGAATTTCCTGAAACGGACGTTGGGTAGTTTACGATGGACAAATACCGGCACATGGATTGGTGCCAACAGCAGAAGCGGGGGTGTATGGAGGTGGACAACTGGTAGGATGTTTTCTCACAGCTAGTTTTGACATGTGAAATGTATTTATAGGACCTTAAAAAACTGTGTTGCTATGCAAAATTTTGAATTGCTGATACATGTAGATATTACTCAAGTAAGCTTGTATGATCATGGAAGTAATAGCGACAGTACGGACAAGTAAATTGTAAAAGTAAGCTTGTATGATATATAACAGTTAATGAAATATATAAGATCCTGTCAAAAGTTGTATTTTGGTTAAATACAAACTTACATACATGAACATACTCAAGATACTTCACCCAAATTAAACCATGAATACTGAACATTAAAGTATTGAAACGATGGCCAATGAATTTAACAAAATGCATCTTTGGAAGGTATTTAGAACAGAAATTTGTACCTTTATTGGTGTTGGGTTAAAGAAGTATCGCTTTAAAAGTAAATGTAAGTTTTGGTAAATTCTACACATCCATGCATTTACCAATTACAAATCTTGGACCTGTTGACATTTGAACTTTCTGATGTAGCTGTAAGTATGTTACAGAAGTGGGAAAATGCACAGCAAGACCGGGGTTCAAATCCGAGAGTCACCTTCCAAACTCGAGAAGGATGCTCAACCAATTGAACTATCTGGTCTCTGACGATCAAACTGGTCTAGATCCGTTATATTCTTCCCTCCTTTATAACAATTATAACAAAGCCTTTGACCCCAAAGACATTACTAAACCCTATGCCACCTTCCATGGGTATATTTTGTCATGCCCCAATTGTAACAGGAGAGAAAAAAATCAAGGCCAGACCAGGGTTAATGTTCAAACCTGGAACCCTCCAAACTCGGGACCCTCCAAACTCTAGACAGACACTTGACCAATTGAGGCCCCAAGCTATCTGGTTGCCGACGATTGACCCGGTCTAGATCCAATTCATATACAGTATAATTAACTGCGGTTTGAGATAGATATATTGTGCTTGGTATCTATAGATCTAGAAATCAAGGAGTTTTTCAGAAAGATCTTTTCAACAAGTCTAAAGGAATGAGGGAACAAGAAAATGATTACAAATACATTGTACATATTTTAGTTTAAGAATAAGTTGTTTTTTTGTTCAGGTGAGCGGTTACAATGGGGCTATTGGGCCCCAGGCCAACCCAGCAAGTCTTTAGGATTGTTCTCTATCGAGGACTGTGCTTTAATGAAGAGACAAGATGGCTACCGTTGGCATGACTACCACTGTGACACAGAAATGTTCTATAAATACAGATCCATCTGTGATTTCCGTAAGTATCATTGCACTGAAAGATTTGTTTCTATCATATTGCACAATTTGTATTTGGATTGGTGATTGAACATGATCATGTTCACTTGAAACATGTCTTAACACCCAATAAGGGGCGGAATTCTTACCCGTCCCTCTGTCTACCTGTAGTATTATAATTAGAGTACATTTGAACGAAATGTCGCGCTATGTTTTTGACAGCTGACTTCTCTAACTCGCCCTATTTTGGGTAGTCATGAGCTGATTTCAGCGGTCAGAACACCGACACTCGGCTATTGTACTCTTTGCTTGACAAAGGAAACAGACGTTTTCGAAAGCTCGCAAATTAAGTTTTCAATTCCTGTTTGTGTACAAAAAAACTCAGTATATGTCTTAAAGAGTTGTTGGCCATGGAGAGTAACCATTATGAGGGTATTATAAAAATGGCTACCAATATACCGTAGAATCTGAGGGAGATGGGAATTATAATAAATTGTTATGAGAATTGCGTATTTATCACTTGCAATCATCAATCAGTTATATATATATATGTATATAGGAATCTCTAGCAGATTAATTTCAATTATCAAATTAGTTAATTTTGTTGTACACTACACGGGTTTAAATAGATGTAAAGACTTAATGGTGTACACTAGTACTGAAGGACCTAACATATATACAATTGTAACTTGGTATACATTGATGCAATCTTATGTTCGCATGATGGCCACGTGCACCCTGGCCCCCATCCTGCAGTATTCATAGAATTTTGATAGGACCCATTATCATTGAATTACTGGAAATTGATGATTTCAACATTATGGGACCCATTGTTCTGGCAATTATACAAAATGAAAAGGACCTGTGAAAAAACGATTGTAGATTGATCACTGCATAATTATACAATGTACTGTATTTATATATATAATTACTGTGGTACCTGAAGTAGAGCAAAGTATTTTCGAGGAAAACTACATTGACAAATGTTTTTATGTGCACATGCAGTCAAATGGATGTGTATATATACATATTGTATGTAGCCTGTAAGGTCAGAAAAAACAAGTGTTATTTTGTGTCGCGGATAAATCTCAAGTTGGATCTTCAAGTTATAACATGACTCCTGCTGTTGTTTTCTGCAAAACAATTATAATGTTCATGACTATAGATTATAAGTTTGTTTGGACCCTGAAAAGTCGACCCAGACGTCTGAACAGTGCCAATAAAAGGGTAATGTTGAGCCATGATCTAGGGCTTTAATGAAGTTCCATGCTTAAATTTGTCAAAAAGATACCAATGCATATCGGACACATTCCAATCGAAGCTGAATTATGAATACAAGTTAATTTGGTAATCAGGGTTTTCCCTGGGACCCTCAAATTTAATTTATTTAGGAGGCCTGGGACTCCCATCACAAACAATATACAAAGAATGTATATAGTAAAATTTCATTAATTTCGTGAGTCCTTTGACAATTTGAGGAATCAATATGCAGGTTTTTCTGCATCAGAGAAAACCCTGGTAATCAATGTAATACAACATCAGTTTGATATGGCTGACCTGACTGGCCCATGTCTAGAATGTATAGAATACAGATAATGAATTATTTACAAAAAAAGTCATAATTTTAATCACTTGGATTCTCAGATGAGAACCTAAGTTTTAAACTAGGGGGAGATAAGCTAGTAGTAAAATCCAGTAGAGCAATTCTCCATGAAAACTTAGGGTCAAAACCTGAAGTCTATATATATACATGTACATGTATAGACAATATGAGAAACACGGAAACACAAATGACGAAGGAAGACAATTTTTTGACTTGTGCCCTATCCGGGCCTCGAACTCACGATCTCCGGCACAATATGTATATACTGGTGTGTTATAAAATATAGTCATTATATAAATGTATCTGACCCACAGTCAGTACAAAGGTGTTATCTAACTCATGTCCTGTGTATACACATTATCTATATACTATATGATTTATATATGTATGTAGAATGGAATTTCACCTTGTGAATGTTATCATAGTTCTAACAAAATAACAAAGACTTTCCTCTAGATTAAGTTTATATATAAACAAATTGATGCTACCACCTGTGATGATATAACCAGTATAATCTGCAAAAGGCCAATTACACCTGTATAGGTACAATGTATATATATACACATGTACCTGGTACAGTGTATGTGAAGATATATATAGTTGTCACAAAATAAAGTTGAAAATTCACGAAGGTAATACATAAGTATATCTTGGATTCCTTATCATATATATATATTTCTTTCGATTTATATTTCATGTTTTTTTTTCAAAACTGAAAAAAAAATCTATAAATTTACATTTTTGCATGAGTTGAAATAATACCTTTCTAACAAAATTGCCATGCCTTCTAGATCTGAATACATACATTATAAGCTTCTATTAAAGTATTGCTGTTATGGCATCAAATTTGGCACACAATTATATTTCATATGACACTGATGATCTGATGAAGACTGTAAGAATTGAATGTATTATATATATGTATAAGTACAAATACAAAATGTATCCTACAAAATGTATCCTGAATTTCAAATTTCGGTACATAAGGAGTCAATTATGAAGATTTGCACGCCCTGCAGCAACTTCCAGTCTCTGAGGTCAGTTACATATAAGTAAATGTGTATATATAGTATACAGAGATGTAGCTGATCTACACCCCTTCTCACTGCTTGTTGACATGCCAGCTGTGGGATTCTGTTAATGTGGGTGTAGAAATTTGATAGGACAAAAGCTTAATTCACCATGAGTCTGTGTAAACCTGCAATGCCCCAAAATCAGCAACACAGTGAAATAAAATACAGTACATTCGGAGGGCGATGTTAGACTTCCGCCAGATAACAAATTAGCTACTGAACTTTAGATATTAAGTGTGTCTGCATTGGTTCAGAAATTCATATTTGATAAAACGATCTGTTAAATCTTGGTATGGAAGAATTTACACTTATCCGCCTTATCTGGTATATATCTTATTTCATATCATATTTAAGGGTTGGATTTGTGGTTAGAAATGTTTTAAATTTTGTGATATATATATGCTGGTATAATTGGAGGTGTTTTTTAGACCAATGCAATAATTAAATTGTACAGGGTACATCCCGCTTTAAAAATTCTTGCACCAAGCCTTTTGCCAAAGAAAAGTTTATCGCGCCAAGTTTGAATTTTAGAAATCAAGTTGAAACCCCAACTTAATTGTGCCTTGCCTATATGTATTAGACTTAATGGAAAACTGTCCTTAGCAGTTGTGTATCAGTACTTAATTATCACATGAAGTGACAAAATCCGTTAAAACAGTTTTAAGATATGAGTACTATAAAGTACTTGTAACCCGGCCCTATATCCCAATCTTTGAGTGGGAGGATGCATTAAGGATGTACACACTTTGAAAACAGGTCCCATCTGTACATAATATATGTGACTAAACGGCTCTTACTGGAAATTATAAAGTAGCTGTATAACCCATATATGTACATTTACTGTAAACATGGTTACCATCAACTTCGCAAGCCAAGGGTGTACAATACGCTACTCTCCTTTTCACCCTTGGCGGATCTCATGGCAAAATCGAAGTTCCCGCACTGCGCCATCTAGTGGACTATTGCAGTTGTGTCCCTTGTTTTACGTAATTCCTGACCAATAAAATAGCTCGTACTATTTGTGAACGATTCAACAAATAAACAGAAATGGCAGCGCCCTTTGATGAACATGCTATATATGCGAAAAATTCAAAATTTAAGAACTTCGCGAGACATAGAGACGATCAATCAACAATGGAAATGATGTTTTTGTTTGAACAAGAACAAGGAAATAAGCTTGTGTTTTCTTTTTGTAACATTTCCATTTTATGAATGAGATCATAGTCGATAGTTTGTTCAACTTCGTAAAACAAAATCCACACACGTATCTGCTTTTTTATCTGCCTGATCAGCGACATATCCCAAAATCTGACTCTAGACTCTGAATCACACGTCTAGACTTCGTTGGCAACATGTTGTTACAGACACGACATGTTTCAGTGGGCGCTGCCATGTTTGTTATTTACAATTGCAGCGCGCGTTTTGATTGGTCGGCTAAACCTAGCCGCATCCAATCAAAATGGAGGAGCGGGAACTTCGATTTTGCCGTGAGATCCGCCAAGGGTGAAAAGGAGAGTAGCGTATTGTACACCCTTGGCTTGCGAAGTTGGGTTACCATATACATATTAAGGTTTCAAATTCCCATGTTACTGCCAAAAACAGTAATATGAATTCAAAAACTTTGTATTCATACAACAAAAGCTGTCTTCAATGAAACAGTTTTGAAATTAAAGAAACCCATATAAATACAACTGTATATGCATTATAGGACTTTGGGAATTTGTTCAATTATCAAACGATAAAAAGGTCAAGGTCACACTCACAGGGTGGGTCAAATATCTCAAACACTTCATGTAAAAGCCTATAATTTTCGCTTAGTCAGCCTCCGAACTGTTTGCGATATTGAAATGTTCGCACTACAGTCATGCTGTTTTGCACTGTGTACATGTACTGTACCTATAATAATAATATTGCACACTGTAGACTTTGAAAAGTGTTTAAATATTTTCGCTTGTGTATATGTTCGCGGAGATTTAATGCCAGCAAAATAAGCAAAAACTTCCACACCACGAAAAATCCCTCTTTCACAGTAATACACCTTCTGGTTAAGAGCTCAAAGGTATACTGTTTTGAATTTCAATATTTGGCAGCTTGTGGCTTCATGGGTTAGAGCCCAACAAACTTTGTGAATGAAAATGACCTTGAAATATGTTTTTAAGGTCACATAATTCAAACACTTCAAATGACTTTTGATGAATTTCTGGTATCTTCTTTGGGTGGAACTGATATATAATGCCAACAAACTTTGGGAATGAAATTGACCTCCATCTCTTTCAAGGTAGCATGAGTCAAATGTGTAAACCACTTCAAAACGACTTCTTCTATATAGAACTAAAGGTTCTTATATATTAGGGACCTTACTGAATATACATACCTGTATGTACAATGATTGACAATGAGAATGACCTTACCATTGTTATTTATCTGTTTTCAAGGTCACATGTACAGTACATGTTAAGCGGCAAATGTATGAAACATTTCAAAATGACTTCTGATATCGATGGTGATCTGAAAGGTATAGAATCTTAAAAACAGCTAATTGATGGCTTCCTGAGTCAGAGCCAGACAAAGTTTTCGATGGTCTTGACCTATATTTCAGGTCATTAATTGGGTCAATATGTCAAAAATGTCAAACGATTCCCAAATAATCAAAAGTCAACACAGTTTTCAAAGATTTGTAATTTATGATATGATTTCTTCAATATCAATGTAAACAATCAATACAGGCCTTCTAATTGCTTTGCATTGGTGATGAACACTGTGTTTAAGTGGTGTGATCATTTTGATAATCGTGAAATCATTTTCAGAACAAAAAGGCGTAGGGTTTTATTTTGTGTTTTGTTGTATACAGCAGATGTACATGTACAATGTACATGGAGGGCGGCCTTTTGTTATTTTGGATGGGCCGGATGTTTAATCGAAAACTGTGTGACATTCAAGTGGGGGACAGCCAGACTTTGATGACTGTACTGAAGTACGTACTTCACTGTGCGTAACTAACCCACACTCCACACTGTTTTACGCAGAATACATTTGGCTCGTACAAAAAAATGTACTTGCTATTGTATGTACCATGTACATGTTTTAGCTACAGCCAGAGAATTTCAGGCCTGCCAATTGCAACACACACTATTTGATGGGTGCTTTCTAGATCTCCTGCTGTATTGATTAAGGGAATCAAAGATTGCGAAACCGTTCGCCATGAAAATATTTTCTTCATCATCGCTTGAGTCAGGCATTATTGACATCAGTCACATCATTGTATCTTCAATCTGTATTTTTCACACTAGACACACTGGCATCTCTGTCGAAAGCTAAATAGTTGATAGTTTTATTGGCTGTACCAGTATTAGGCTCAAGGCAGCAGGTTATAGGAGTTAGTCAACAATTACTCAATGCTGTGACACATAATATTGGCTCTGTATAGTCAAAAAATGAAAAAAAAAACACCGAAAAATACCAAAACTGAAAACAAAATAGCATGTCCTGAGATTCAAACTTATTTATCATATTCAAAAATATATTAATCTCTTTACATTAAAAAGTTATTTGAAAGAAATTTTGATTTAGCATTTAAAGGCCCAATATATGTAACTTCAGTAATTTTTTTGTGATTCTGAAAAATTCTGAAAAAAAATCCAGTTGATAACCATCCAAAAATAAGCCTAAAACGAACTAAACCTGAGCGGTAACTAACAAGAAACTCTTGACAGAAAAATCCAAAGAATTGAAAATAATTCAGGTGGGGCCCACTTCAACAACAAGCCGAAGTTAGAAGACAGTTCAAAGTGGACACATGTTTACAAATACCGAGTTTCAACTGCTGCTGTACCGGTAACCGCGAAAGAATTCATCTTGAATATTGCTGATATCAGTTAATCTTAACTTAATCTATAAATATAAAAGTTATTAGGCTTGATTTTCGCTTCAAGTTTTACCGAAAGTTACGTATGTTGGGCATTTAATATTTAAGTTGTGAGTATAGGACATACAATGTAAATCTCAGTTGAATACAATTGGTTCCTTATCTAGAACAGTAACTTTTATGTTTTTGTATGTGTGATCATGAATCAAAGATACACAAAGGAAGTACACATTTGTCTGGGAAGAAGACAAAATTCAAACAGTCTCTCATGATCAATATTCAAAACCTCTGGAAGCGTTTCCAGAAACAAATTTGTGGGAACAATAAAAACAATGGATAGATTGTAAAATCAATGTACTGTACCTTACATGGGCACTCACTCACAGTACATGTGTCTATATACATGTATAAACCATCTCCAGAAAACTATGATGCCTACTGTGTACATGTGAACTGTATATATACTTTGTATGGTGCAATTAAGCTCTGTTGTTTCTGGTCGACATTCTGTAAATGGGAGAAAATTCTCTTTATGATAACATTTTCACAAATGGTTAGTCCATTTGGTATTAAACTATGGAACTAGAATTTAAAATTACTGTAACCATATGTAATATATATGCTTTAATATAAATACCTGTGGCTCTAGTTCTGGATAAAATATTCCAATAAGATTTTTACCTTATTGCTGAAGAAAAGAGTCTGTATATATTTATTTAACTGTTATTAGCTCACCTGGTCCAAAGGACCAAGGTGAGCTTATGCGATACCGTGGCGTCCGTCGTCCGTCGTCCGTCCGTCAACAATTGACTTCTTCTTTATAACCACTGATCGGAATTTGACCAAATTTGGTCAGAAGCATCCCTATGGGGTGGGGACTCAAAATTGTACAAATGGTTGGGCTGACCCCCCAGGGGCCTGGGGGGCGGGGCCAAAAGGGGTCAATTTGGCTATTTGATATAAACGACTTCTTCTCTGAAACCGAGCAATGTATATTGCTCATATTTGGCTGGTAGTATTACTATGGGTTGGGGATTCAAAATTGTACAAATGGTGGGGCTGACCCCCCAGGGGCCTGGGGGGCGGGGCCAAAAGGGTAAGTTGGCTATATTGATATAAACGACTTCTTCTCTGAAACCCAGTAATATATATCGCTCATATTTGGCTGGTAGCATCACTATTGAGTGGGGATTCAAAATTGTACAAATGGTGGGGCTGACCCCCAAGGGGCCTGGGGGGCGGGGTCAAAAGGGGTCAATTTGGCTATATTGATATAAACGATTTCTTCTCTGAAACCCAGTAATGTATATCGCTTATATTTGCCTGGTAGCATTACCATGGGGTGTGGATTCAAAATTGTATAAATGGTGGGGCTGATCCCCCAGGGGCCTGAGGGGCGGGGCCGAAAGGAGTCAATTTGGCTATAATGATAAAAATGACTTCTTCTCTGAAACCAAGCAATGGATATTATTCATATTTGCCTGGTATCATCACTATGGGATTAGGATTCAAAATTATATGATTATGATCACGGAGGGGCCTGAGGGGTGGGGCCAAAAGGGGCACATTAGACAATATTGGTATAAATGATCTCTTTCCTGAAACTAAGCAATGTATGACATCTATATTCTAGTGGTAGAATCAAAAGGTTGCTTGAATTCAAATTTATACAAATGTTTTGGTAACCTCGATCACAATCATGGATTTAGATATGACCCCAGGGTCTGCCACGCCCTTGCAACTTGACTCCTGACTCATAACTTTTAAACGGCTGAGATCCCCACCCCAAAACTATTTATACAATTGCTGGGCATTAAGAGACAATCACAATTATGATTTTATATTTGACTCCAGGGTCTGCCACGCCCTTGAAACTTGACTCCTGAGTCATAACTTTTAAATGGTTGAGATCCCCACCCCAAAACTACATATACAATTACTAGGAATTAAGAGATAATCACAATCATGGTTTTTGATTTGGCCCTGGGGTCTGCCACACCCTTTTAATTTGACCCCTGAGTCATAACTTTTAAACGGTTGAGATCCCCACCCCAAAACTATATATACAATTACTGGGCATTAAGAGATGATCACAATCATGGTTTTTGATTTGGCCCTGGGGTCTGCCACACCCTTTTAATTTGACCCCTGAGTCATAACTTTTAAACGGTTGAGATCCCCACCCCAAAACTATATATACAATTGCTGGGCATTATCAGATGATCACAATCATGGTTTATGTTTTGACCCCAGGGTTTGCCACGCCCTTGTAAATTGACTTCGGAGTCATAACTTTTAAACAGTTGAGATCCCCACCCCAAAACTATATATACAATTGCTCGGCATTAAGAGACAATCACAATCATGATTTCATATTTGATCCAAGGGTCTGCCACACCCTTGCAAATTGACTACTGAGTCGTAACTTTTGAATGGTCGAGATCCCCACCCCGAAACTATACATACAATTACTGGGCATTAAGAGATGATCACAATCATGGTTTTTGATTTGGCCCTGGGGTCTGCCACACACTTTTAATTTGACCCCTGAGTCATAACTTTTACACGGTTGAGATCCCCACCCCAAAACTATACATACAATTACTGGGCATAAAGAGATGATCACAATCATGGTTTTTGATTTGGCCCTGGGGTTTGCGACACACTTTTAATTAGCTCACCTGGTCCAAAGGACCAGGGTGAGCTTATGCCATACCATGGCGTCCGTCCGTCGTCCGTCGTCCGTCCGTCAACAATTGACTTCTTCTTAATAACCACTTTTTGGAATTCAACCAAATTTGGTCAGAAGCATTCCTATTGGGTGGGGACTCAAAATTGTACAAATGGTTGGGCTGGCCCCCCAGGGGCCTGGGGGGTGGGGCCAAGAGGTAAATTTGGCTATATTGATATAAACAACTTCTTTTCTGAAACTGTACAATGTATATCACTCATATTTGGCTGGTAGCATCACTATGGGGTGGGGATTCAAAATTGTACAAATAGTGGTTCTGACCCCTAAGGGGCCTGGGGGGTGGGGCCAGGGGGTAAATTTGGCTATATTGATATAAACAACTTCTTTTCTGAAACTGAGCAATATATATGTATGTATGTTCCAGCTGGGGCAATTAATATAACATTTTGGGTTGAAGTTTCTTTTTGTTCGCCGTTTTCATTTCCATACAAATAAAACAAGTTCATTGAAATCTTTTTGTGTATTGTATTCATTCATTTGATCATTAGCTGTCTAAAGTCAGCTTTAAACCAAATTCTTACAACCTTCTTGTGATAAATCTCGTTGGAGGTAAACGAAATATAAATACAAAGACTTCCAATTCTACATTGTCTTGAATAAAAACACTGAGACAGTATTGATAAATATTTTATAGACATAAACATAAGCTACTAAGCCCAGGCAAGCTGACACTCGGTCTCTGATCGAGTCCAAAAACACAAACTAACTCTAGATCTTATTGTCATTAACAAAGAATTACCATATTGGGTCTGTAGTGAGCAGTAATGGAGGGCTATCAAGTTTATTCAAATGAATGACCTTGATCATTAAAGGTTACAGGGGTCAAAATGGCTTCAATCTTCAAACAACTTCTTATCATTAACAAGAAAGCTCAGTTATTCGAAAGATGATTCACTTCTTGATGTCCAATTTGGGGTATAAATACTGGCAGGTTTTGCAAAAAATTAGAAATCAAATGATTAAGCTAATCATAAGCTTTTGAACAAACTGGATCCTAAAATTAGTCAATATTAGTAATATTAAGTCTGTAACAAGCAGGAATGTATGGCTATCTAATTTCTTTAAATAAATAACCATGACTTTCATACTAGGTCACAGGTGTCAAATAGGCTAAAAAAAAACATAAATATCTTGTTGTTATTACCAAGAAACCTGATATTAAACCTGTAGCAAGCTGGGATGCAGGCCGGGGCTACCAAGTTTGTTCAAACGAATACATAGACCTTCATTCACGGGGATCAAACAGGTTAAAGGGTCGCGGCGCCAAATACGGGAACCAGAAAATTCTTTAACATCTGTTTCCAAAAAAATCAAGGATTTTGTGCATGTATACCCGGTAGCATGTTTGGAAAAATGATATCCTATTTTGTTGGACTAGTATTGGAGCCTTTTTCTTTATCTATTCTTTTATCAGATATCAACATTTTAGTTTAACTGGCAGGTCTCAAACTGAAAATGTGTACATAAAATATTTTGAACCAGGTGAGCGATACAGGCCCTCTGGGCCTCTTGTTTAGCTCAAGCTCATATTCTGCGCTTATTAAAACAGGTTGGCCTGATTATCAGTTGATTGAATAGTGACGTTACTTATTTAATGAATTAAATTGGAAGAAGACATTAATTCGAAATTTTTCACTTTCAGATTGTATCAAATGGTTTTGAGTTAGTGCAAAATTCATGCTAGAGCAAGAATTCTCAATAAAGTATGGGATGCACATGTAGTTGTTTGTAAATTGGAGTTCCAGGAATGCTCATATGAAAAGGAACTCTTATAATTCCTTCTAGCTAGCTCTTCTTTCAGGAGCCAGGTCAAATGCAATGTTCTAAAAATTGTATACTTGGATCCTGACGACTTTTTGTGGAAAGATTTCTACACTTAGTGATGTAAAGGTTGGAGCCAGCTTGGCTCTGTAGAATTAAGACCAATTGTTTAAGGTTGTGGGACAATCAATATATTGATTGGGCCGACTTCAGTAGCTGTAACACTGGTACTAGAATAGTTCTCCGACATTTCCCCTCCTTGGTATATTTATACACAGCATCCTTACCCATTATATTTTATCATATGTTCGCTGTCTGTGTTATAATGTCAGATGTTTGCAGTTAAGACCAATTACTCCAATTCTAAAAGGGAATGTTAGACTGTGTATACCCTATGTATACAATCCGTATGGCACCATGTGTGTTTATAATGTAGAATTCTGGCGAGAATCATTGTGAAGCCGGAGCACATCCCAACAATGGTACAGGCAGTGGTTGTACATGTACGTATTTGTGGTTCATTTTTATTCCCAAAGAGCACTTTCCATGCTCTCCCACGATCATCTCCAGCTCTATTCTCATTTATCTGCTTCAGATCCATCACAGCTGCTTTGTGTTTTTTATTCTTTCCATCATTTCCATCATGACCCTGAAGGAATTATCACAAATAAAATACTTTCAATACCGAGAAAATAAACCCAAGCATCTATAGACTATAAACTTAAATCAATTATTTAGAAAATAATTTATAAAACAAAGCATCTAAGGTTAAATTACAAGAGATCTTCTTTAGGAAAGTAACAGATCTAGAATCACAATATTGAAAACAGAAAAGGAGTTTGCTTTGAGAAATAATGTAACTGGTTGATAACTAGAACAGTTGTCTATGGGCTATCATATAAGCTTTAACTACTACACTTTTTTTGTGGGGCTACATAAAAAAAACAGAAGTAACATCTTTAAGGAAGTTTAAAATGATGGGGAATTATTCCAAGGAAGTATAAATTCTCAGAAATAGAATTCATTGGGGTTTTTTTCTTAAGAAACTCAGCATAAGGATTGTTAGTTTTTGCAATTACGCATATCATTTATACAAATGACCTTCTAGCAGGTCAGCTTAAATTAGTGACTAGATCTGATATCAGTGTGGATGTATGCGAGACGTTTGTAGAGACGCGCTGGATAAATATGTCAGCACTATACGACTCATTTAAATACTTAAACAGATCTAGACCTCACCTTGATTTACAGTTCAACAAGGAAGAAAACTGATTCGTTATTTCATTTTAAAAATTTTATCAGACATCAGTGGACTACTGCATGATAAAACTAGCTGAAATAACTGGAATTTATTAAAAGTCATTATAGCAATGGCTGTTACAAAACAATATTTCCAAAGCCTTGATTAGGAATTGTCAAATGAATATTTACTTTGACTTTCTCTGCTCATCTTTTTAAGTTACGTTTTTTTTCTGTTTTTGTTTATTCATTAAGGTATGTCGCCTCGTACGACTACCACCACCACCACAACCACCACTACAACCCCCACCACCACCACCACCATTACAACCACCACCACCACCGAGGCAAGCACCGTGGCCAACACCACCCTTGCTCCCGTCCCCACTACAGAACCCATCTCCTCCAGTCAGGAGCCTCATCTGGTGGTTCAGTACGTCCCGAACTTACGCCCCTTGAATCACGATAAGTCAAAGATAATGGAAAACCAAAATTTGGAATCGGGGTATCACAAAGGTTAGTGGTGTGATGTTTCCATACCACCCTTTCTACTCAATGAAACCACATGTTCAACACATACAATCTGAAGCAGATTTGGTTTAAGCGACAAATTAGCAAAAGCTTTAATTTATTATTATCTTCAAATCATACATCTCATAATTTTATTTTCTTATTTTTTTAAAAAAAAAGTCATTAAATTTCTTCTATGTTCATCATGATATAATTTTTTAAAACAAATTCATCCGTTTAAAAATGCTTTCATGACTTTATATTCAAAGTGAAATTTATTTTTCAAATATGATTTATGATTTTTATCTATTTTAACCAGGATTGTCTGTTGTGGTATTCAGGGGCTTCATTGTTTAGTGAGGGGGTGAATGCTATGCTATTTATATACATGTTTATTTATTGTTTCCTTTATCTACATATGAAACTTGATTAATTTTATGAAATTGATCATTCTTAAAAAAAATTATAAAATAAACAAATTGTACCTGGTAGTTTTATTCAAAATTGTAAATTTTCAATTCATATTTTTAGAGAAGGAAAGTGTGCAAACCCATTTAGCTTTGATCACAGTACATTAATTGTAACCTCATGGGAATTCCAATAAAATTTGGAAAAATCTACCAATACTTGACAAGTTTATAAAGTCAAAAATCTATTTCCTCAAAGTCACCTTCTGTGTATTTTAGTATTGATTGTATCTTAGTTGTTAATATCGGATAATGTAAAACATATTCATTTCATTCAAATTTTTTTACGTAGGATGGTTGAATTGCATGTCGTGACATTTTTGTGGTAGTGTATTACGTACTATAACAATATACACACGAGTGTGAAATACACTTTGTACTCTGGCCAGTTATAGCCACATACGATACTTCATTCAAGTGAATACAAATTATAATACAATGTCAGTTAAATCAAAGGCTATATAGCTGGCAGCAGGCCGGAAGTATCGGTGATCATTGTCAATGGGTTTGACATTTTCTTCTCATTCAAAAACCCATCCATATTGTGTGTAATTTTCCGACTAAATTTCTAAAAACTACTTTTTTTAAGATGATAATCTTTACGTATATGTGCACGCACATGTATTGATAGTTTAAGTAGCATGTTCCAATTGTAAATAGAATCGGGATGTGTTGAGGTGATAACAGGAAGTTTTTCAGAAATTATGAGGGTCTACAGGAGAGAGCCTTGTGAAAAAGATATGATTAGCTCTCTTTAACAAGGAAGTTGTTCTGGGTTGAAATGGATTCATAAAATAAGAAGATTAAATGAAAGCTATACAAAATTAGAGAAAACGAGGGTCTGTATGAGAGAGGTACATGTACATACGGTAATTCATAATCGGTATATATAGCTTATGCAGGTATATTGAACATTCAAACTACATACAAAATGTAATACATCTAAGTTCTAAATTAAAAAGAAAATAGATATACAATATCTGGTATCAGCAACTAAAGTATGACATTCTAAATAGGCAAAATAATAACCACAAGGACACAGATTTTTTTCTATTCCTAATTTTTTAATTACCCTAAAAACTAGAGTTCACTCGTAAAAAGAAATAAATTGCTTGAAAAAAAAAAAAAAATTATTATTCACAAATACTTGTGCAGTTTCATCAGAAGACTGTTAACTTAAGCCTACTCTTTAACATGTTATTCCAAACATAGATATCCGAGTGTTTACTTAACTCAATCTGCTACTTTCATTGTATATCTTCTAGACCTCTGTCCTTGACTTATGGTTTCTCTGATATCTACCTGTTCTTCTTGCCACTGGGTTTACCACATCACCTACAATGGTAGCTCTAGTAAGCCTATACCCACTTTTTTCAGAAAGGATAAATCATGCATTTCATTTCACCCCTCCCTCCCGACTCTCCCTCCAGACCATCACCAGAAAATTACTGCATTTCGTGACACAGAAATTTAAGACCTGCCAGCTAGACAAGTGAAGCCTTTGAGGCACCATGTCGCACAGCAAACTCCACCACACACTAGCTATGGGATATCTCTGCCACTAGATGAGCATTTGAATAATTCAGCCAAAGAGCTCTTCTTATTTAATTATCTTGGAGGTTTTATAAACCGTTATCCATTTCCTTGACATGTGATGGTGCATAATATTAATGTTAACCAGCTAATCATGGTATATTTAAAATACTGTTCCAGAGGTTTACAGAGAGCTGGCCTCGGTTTCATCAACGTTCCTTAACTTATGGAAATTCCTTAACTTAAAAATCTCCATGGGAAATTAAAGCATTACAGAATTTAAGGAAAGTTCCTTAACTAAGAATTTTCTCCTTAACTTCTGTAATGCGTTTCTATGGATTTAAGGAGTTTCCTTAAGGTACTTAGGAACGTTGATGAAACCAGGGCCTGTTGCAGTTAAAGCTAGCAACTAGTCCAATAGATATCAGATCAACATTGTAATCAAAAATGTAGGGAAGCTTAGTCCAACAGATTCACCAGACCTAAATGTAGGTAAGCTAAGTCCAACAGATTCACCAGAACTAAATGTCGGGAAGCTTAAAGTCCAACAAATTCACCAGACCTAAATGTAGATAAGCTAAGTCCAACAGATTCACCAGACCTAAATGTAGATAAGCTAAGTCCAACAAATTCACCAGACCTAAATGTAGATAAGCTAAGTCCAACAGATTCACCAGAACTAAATGTAGGTAAACTAAGTCCAACAGATTCACCAGATCTAAATGTAGGTAAACTAAGTCCAACAGATTCACCAGACCTAAATGTAGGTAAGCTAAGTCCAACAGATTCACCAGACCTAAATGTAGGTAAACTAAGTCCAACAGATTCACCAGACCTAAATGTAGGTAAACTAAGTCCAACAGATTCACCAGACCTATTCACCAGACCTAAATGTAGGTAAGCTAAGTCCAACAGATTCACCAGACCTATTCACCAGACCTAAATGTAGGTAAGCTAAGTCCAACAGATTCACCAGACCTATTCACCAGACCTAAATGTAGGTAAGCTAAGTCCAACAGAGTCACCAGACCGAAATGTAGGTAAACTAAGTCCAACAGATTCACCAGACCTAAATGTATGGAAACTAAGTCCAACAGATTCACCAGACCTAAATGTATGGAAACTAAGTCCAACAGATTCACCAGACCTAAATGTAGGTAAGCTAAGTCCAACAGATTCACCAGACCTAAATGTAGGTAAACTAAGTCCAACAGATTTACCAGACCTAAATGTAGGTAAACTAAGTCCAACAGATTCACCAGACCTAAATGTAGGTAAACTAAGTCCAACAGATTCACCAGACCTAAATGTAGGTAAACTAAGTCCAACAGATTCACCAGACCTAAATGTAGGTAAACTAATTATATAAGTCCAACAGATTCACCAGACCTAAATGTAGGTAAGCTAAGTCCAACAGATTCACCAGACCTAAATGTAGGTAAGCTAAGTCCAACAGATTCACCAGACCTAAATGTAGGTAAGCTAAGTCCAACAGAGTCACCAGACCGAAATGTAGGTAAACTAAGTCCAACAGATTCACCAGACCTAAATGTATGGAAACTAAGTCCAACAGATTCACCAGACCTAAATGTAGGTAAGCTAAGTCCAACAGAGTCACCAGACCGAAATGTAGGTAAGCTAAGTCCAACAGATTCACCAGACCTAAATGTAGGTAAGCTAAGTCCAACAGATTCACCAGACCTAAATGTAGATAAGCTAAGTCCAACAGATTCACCAGACCTAAATGTAGGTAAGCTAAGTCCAACAGATTCACCAGACCTAAATGTAGGTAAACTAAGTCCAACAGATTCACCAGACCTAAATGTAGGTAAGCTAAGTCCAACAGATTCACCAGACCTAAATGTAGGTAAACTAAGTCCAACAGATTCACCAGACCTAAATGTATGGAAACTAAGTCCAACAGATTCACCAGAACTAAATGTATGGAAACTAAGTCCAACAGATTCACCAGACCTAAATGTATGGAAACTAAGTCCAACAGATTCACCAGAACTAAATGTAGGTAAACTAAGTCCAACAGATTTACCAGACCTAAATGTATGGAAACTAAGTCCAACAGATTCACCAGACCTAAATGTAGGTAAGCTAAGTCCAACAGATTCACCAGACCTAAATGTAGGTAAACTAAGTCCAACAGATTCACCAGACCTAAATGTAGGTAAACTAAGTCCAACAGATTCACCAGACCTAAATGTAGGTAAACTAAGTCCAACAGATTCACCAGACCTAAATGTAGGTAAACTAAGTCCAACAGATTCACCAGACCTAAATGTAGGTAAACTAAGTCCAACAGATTCACCAGACCTAAATGTAGGTAAACTAAGTCCAACAGATTCACCAGACCTAAATGTAGGTAAACTAAGTCCAACAGATTCACCAGAACTAAATGTAGGTAAGCTAAGTCCAACAGATTCACCAGACCTAAATGTAGGTAAGCTAAGTCCAACAGGTTCACCTGACCTAAATGTAGGTAAGCTAAGTCCAACAGATTCACCAGAACTAAATGTAGGTAAGCTAAGTCCAACAGATTCACTAGACCTAAATGTAGGTAAACTAAGTACAACAGATTCACCAGACCTAAATCTAGGGAAGTCCTTAATTATGTTTTCTTTTGATCATTCACCCCTGAAGATACATTTGAACTTGTCCAATTCAAAGTTTGGAATAGTTTATTATGGCATTTTAGGGGTGAATGGGTGATACTTCCTTGGCAAATGTATATATAAATAACATATATGGCATATATTCATTCAATATTATTAACGGTAGTCTAGTCTAGATCTCCCGACCTTCTTTTCAAACCCACTGATCATCCTTTCTGCCCTTCATTGTTTGTGTGACTGTCGGTGTTTCTTTGTGAAACCCTGTATACATGTGCATTTCCTTTTGTTCATTGTGTCCTTATGATCAATTGTTCATTGAAATTTGAATGGTTTTCTACAATCTTACAATTCATAATTCATGCATTTCATTATCATCATTGTGCACGTTGATATTACAAATATATATGTTGTACACAATATTTGTCTGTTGGCATGACAGTCCATGGAGGATGTGCTCCCTTCACAAGTAAACATGTAAAAGCCCGCAATAGATTCATTGTTGCATGTTGTACATGAGAGATCTACCGAATATGTACAGAGACAATGTTCAAACCCAGGGGTCCCAGCGGGTTTTCCCTGGGACCCTCAAATTTCATAGATGTAGGAGTCCTGGGACTCCCATCACAAATAATATATAGTAAAACTTCATCAATTTTGGGGGTCCTTTGACAATTTAAGGAGTCGAAATGCAGGTTTTTGTGCATCAGGGAAAACCCTGGCAGGTCCAGACTTATGATAAAAGGAAAGAGGCAGAGCCTAAAATGATTGAAAATGTATGGTTTTACAAAAACAAGTTATGACATTCCTGCAATATTTGTCGACGGTTTTTATTTGAAGACACCAAGAAGTATATAAATGCATGTATAGCCGCGCATGTTGATGATAAACATTACTGTACCTGTGAGAAAATAGAAACCTTGTTAAAAAGAAACAGTATCAGTTTCAAAAAACATTGTCTCTCAATCCAAGGGCTCAGTGTTGGTATTAATTACTCATTACAGACACAAATACATGAACGTAAAAGTGTTACGCATTTAACTTTGGATCAATATTGCATGTCAAATGCATGATGATGTATGCATGCACCAGCATAAATGGGCTTCAACGAAATAATGGGTCACATGCACATTCTAAACTGTAATTGTCTATAGACTGAGTGAGGTACATCTGTAATGTGAGGGTATACCCCCACCAGACCCTCGGCAGTGGTGCAGGAGTGCGAACATCTGCAAGCCGGCCCTATAGCTACATTATGTACAGCCACAATCCCACTCTGATATCTAGAGATTGTCTGTCGACAAGAAAATAAGATAGTGTAACATGGTCTCTATTCAGTTCCAACTTTTACAGTATCAGAGTTTGAAGAAACTGAAGTTTTGTCCAATGTTACGTTTATCTTGCCCCGTAAGATAGTAGATGATGGTCACCATTAGGTTCTCAGTTCACAGTATCAGTGTTTGAAGAAACTGAAGTATTGTCCAATCTTACGTTATCTTGCCTCGATAGTAGAAGTGTTAATATTGACTTCTCCTCCAGTGCCCAGGCTATAGGGGGTGAACTTTGGATCAGCAGTGTTGTGTGGCCTGATGGGCTGTTCATCATTATAGTGGTGTGATTTTTTCAGAGTAAATACTTGTGGTATGAGGAGAGAATTGTGTACAAATAAAATTTACCTGAAGATTATAACTTATTATCTGGGTCAGATGTACCGGTACATGTACTTGAACTCATTCATCCCAGAAGACACATTTGAACTCTTCCAATTCAAAGGTTGGAATAGTTCATTATGAAATTGCAGGGGTGGAAAACTTTTTTTTTTAATGTGATCTACATGTACATTGATTTTTCCAGTACATGTAATAAATTGTAAAATTTCGTTGATTGTGATTTTGTTCCATAGAAAGTATTTCAATTTTGTATGTGTATATTATGTGAAAGGTTATATGGTGGCTAATATACATGTACTGTACATGTACTATGTAGCGGTTCATTGTAATCTGATGGTTTTTGATCATATCATATTTAATATCTAATTTCTAGCAATTTAGAAGCTCTAGTGTGTTTTTCATATACATTAAATAAGTGTCCTCATTATTTCCAACCTAACATCTATCTACTATCAACATATTTTAATTGTCCCAATCTGTTTATTTTCTTAAAAATTCTTATGTACTGTCTATTTATATTATCTCACTTGATGTTCAAATCATTAAACCCCTTTTACTAACATTTTAATCAACTGTAATGATGGCTATTTAATATGGATTTGCTGCTTTACAGTCAATAACATATATATATACATTTTTGTATACTACAGATCAATATATATAATCAAAGCCTTGCATGAACTTTCTGCATTGGTTATTTATTGTTAAAGGAAGGTTTCTATTTACTCATTTTTACCTGTTTTCTATGACTCATTTAAGAAATACCACTGACTTTGTGGTTATACCCACACCACATGTACATATTTCTTTCATCGAATTGAATGAAAAAGCAAACATGTAGTATTTAAGTTTGATAAATTACCTCTGTCAGATAATATGTAGGTGTATGGTGGTGCAGACTGTTTGTACACTGACTTAGTCACAGGTCCCTTATGACACTTTATTATTCCTGAGCACCTGTATAATTTATTGAACTTTTTGTATAGGACTTTTCTGCATACCTGTGTGGTTGTCACGTTCACTTTTGTTTGTAATAACGTCTACTGATTTGCTCAAAACATTGAAAGTTTTCATAAATTTCATCCTTTAAATTTTAAAGTATATGTAGACTTCTCTGTAGAATATGAAATAATTATTTAGGGGTAGGGGTGACGGGGTTGGATTTGATCACTTCAATGTCTAACCATGATCAGACATAATCAGATTCAAAGTTCTTAGATAAGCGAGGGTTGAATACTTCAGGGCAGGGCACTTAAGCAAGCGAGGGTTGAAAACTTCAGGTCAGAGAACTTAAGCAAGCGAGGGTTGAAAACTTCAGGGCAGGGAAGTTAAGCTTGTCTTAAGTACATGATATATCTGGCAATTCGTGATGTAAAAGCAAGTATCTGGTAGTTTTGTCATAATCCTATTGTTTTTGGAAGCAACACCAATTTTTATTGTCAGTCATTTCAGTGATATTACATTAACGTAGACCCACTTGTATGAAACACTATACATGTACATGTAATGTACTTATAGCTGTATCCCATTACAAGAATCTGATATCTATCGATTAACAAAATCTTTTTTTAAATATTCCTGAAGTCCCAGTATGACACTTTCACACTTGAATTAAACTTGTAAAATAACTATAAATGTATGAGATTTAAACTTCAAACCCCTGATGTTTTGTGCTATCCATTGTATTTTCAATGAATTAAAAAAACAAAACTGTTCTGAATAACCCCAATCAAAAAGTTAGAACATTAAGTTACATTATAATTGGGGGGAAGGGGGAGGCCCGGGAGAGAAAGGGAGGGGGAAAAAGAAAAGCTTACTAAGTTACACGGTGACATGCACCCATTACACTCTACATCATAGTGTGTGCATTGATACAGTGTGACTGTCCATGTGCAGTCCCTTTGATCGACCTGAGCATATGTTGGAAAAATGTGTGGGAGTAACACCAGCCCCCTACAACTACAAGTGTAACCAATGGACATAGGGGATTTTCCATGACAGTCAATGAAAGTTTTCAGTTGTTTACTGATGTACATGAACAGTGTATATCAAAAGTTTTTGACATTTTGTGTAAGTAAGGGATAATGTGGGATCTATTAGTTTGCTTTACATGCTGTACCATGGTAACTCTTTAGCTTGTGTCCCTAAAAATCAAATAGTCTGTTGTAAGTGACTTCAGGGAGTTGCAATTCAACCGATTAAAAGAAATATCATATTACAGAAATGAACTTAAAGTTAAAAACAAATTGTAATCATTGTGAAAAAAAAGTCTATACAATCATGATATCTAAAAGTGCTATGGTGTCTTTGTAATGGCGGGTATAGTATTGGACCTCACAATCACCTGTACACTTTGGTGATACCACAATCTGATTAAAATCATATCTTGATCTCTGTGCCGTTCTGTAAACTTTTCTCTGCTGCGTCAAGATCTGAGGACATCCCCTAGGGGTCACGTTCAGATGACCTTTAGCATTAATATTATAGCCAATCAAATTACTACTTTCAGAATCTGAAATATGAATTTTTGTGGTGATAAATCTTGCATAATTGTATCGTACATTTGTACGTTTAGTCATTTCGTCACAACATGCTAATGTGCAATATTGTGAGGAAATGACTTGCTGCAGATGACACAGTCATTAGAAATTCTACTTCAAAGTGGAGGGGACAAAGGTCATCAGAACATGACCTCTTATGGAATGTTGTCAGATCCTTGTAAAACGGAGTGAGAACAAGGATCTGTATTTTAATCAGATTGGTGATACGATTGCATGAAATTTAAATGTTCTGTTATTGCCTTAGTTAAGATATTATAAATATTGTCAGTAAAATGTTTGTCATACTGATTATTTAACTGTATTATCAGTCATATTAATTATATATAAATGCATGTACAGTGTATTGTGTATGATTTGTATATTGAGAATGCCCACAAACATTGTGAAAATACCAAACTGTATTGTACGTGTGTTGAAAATGCCCTCAAACATATTCAGACAATACTTAACTATTGTTTTTTGTGTATTGAGATCTAGAATGCCCACAAACATTCTGTCAATATACTATAATATATATCAATTGTGTGTTATACTGTTATGCATTGAGAATTCATGGGGCTGCGGTGGGCGAATGGTTAAGGTGTCCTGGCATTTTATCACTAGGTAGGCACCTCTGGGTTGCGAGTTCAAAACGCAGTTGCCAGTTACTGACCATAGGTCGGTGGTTTTTCTCTGGTTCCTCCGGCTTTCCTCCTCCTCCAAAGCTCGGAATGTCCTTGAATAACCCTGGCTGTTAATAAGGATGTAAAACAAAATGAACCAAACAAAAACTAAACCAAAGGTGTTGAGAATGCACACCTATCCTTTAAAGTCTTAAATGTTATTTGTTGTTTTATGTACAGTATCTTTATATTGTATGTGTGATATGTATTGACACAGATAGTGTAATGATATGTTGTTTGTATATGATGGGCCCTGACACTGTTTTGATGTTTAGTGTTGTTTGTATGTACTTACAGATTTTGAGAATGCCCACATTGATGCTGACCAGGCCTCCGCCACAGGTGACCGCCATCTCGAACCGAACACCAGCAACAATAAAGACAGTATGTATTATTAGATATATATCTGTATTTCAGAACTTGTAAGTTTAAACATGCTTTACTTTCACTTGAATTTCTGAAGGTAAACATCCTTAACTCATTCACCCCTGGAGATATAGAGGCTATTCAGTGGTTTCCCATTAAATATAAAACATATTTCACAAGTATGGCAGATTTTTTTTATATTTTCACGAGTGTGTAGCACGAGTGAAAATATATTTTAAACCTGCCAGAAGAGTGAAATATATTTGATATTAATCGGGAAACCATTGAATTTTCTTTTTATTTCATTTTCGAAATTTTTGGATTTGCGTTTACAACTGATAGGGACGGAGTGCCTATAAATGCTTAGAGAATATTAATACGCCACAGGATGAAGTTCTATTTTTGGTTCAAAATATAGTAAAAAGACAAAAACATATTAATAAAGTCCATTAGATATCTATTAATTTCTAAAATACTATGATGGTTTTAATTTCCTTACTTTTTATGATTTGATTCACAAATAACGAAAAAATAGTACACAAATAGTGCGCAATGATATCGGACCGAAACTTATATCATCACTAGTGATGATATAAACAGTGATGATATCAGTTTTATCAAGCTGATATTTTCTGATATTTCACTGGTAAAAAAGTAATAAATATTTGAATTCTTCAAATCAAAAAGTTGGAATAGTTCATTATGTATTTTCAGGGGTGAGTGAGTTAATTAGATGGTATTATCTTTAAGAGTAATTGTTCTCTCTCAAAAGCAAATGTTGTGAAAATAGAACATATCCTAATTGTATCTATATAAGGTGATGTTGATGTTTTTTTTCAGGCCTACTGATTGGGTTTATAGCTGGAGCTATAGTCGTACTGTTGCTGGCTGTGTTCGGGTTCATCTTCTGTCGTAAGAGGTAAGGACACTTGTCCATCTTTTACAAGATTTAATTTGTTTGGATAGTCCAACCTGCCCAACTTGACCACTCAAAGAACCTGCACTTAAAATGGTTTTATAGCCAGGTGTCCATTATATAAAGTTTTTGTTCGGGCAGATTTGGCTTTGTATAAGTTTATACAAAAAATGATTTCATTTTTCAAAAAAAAAATGTGCGAAATTAATTGCCACTATTAATACTTCAGTAGAAAAAAAGTATGGATATTTTATCAATTTGATGCAAGTCTCAATTGGCAAAATAAAAAAAATAATGAAAACGGATGGTCATTTACATGCCCAACATTTGTGCTGTGAGTCTGTAGATTCAAATAGGACTATAAACTTCAGTCCTGTATACACAGGCCATTGAGCTGTATATAATCCAGGCTTGTAAACAATCTTCGCACTACATCTTGTTCGGAAATTTGTCTAGCATCAGAGGGCATTAAGTATTTCAAGTTACCAACATTAAGTCCTTTCTGACAAAAAATATTTTTGTTTGTTTAGGTTCCAGCGTAAGAAGCCTATGGACGAGATGTCAGTGCGTTTTGAGAACCTGAACTACGCTCGTGTGAACCAGCGAGACCTGGGACCACAGCGGGCCCAGAGTAATTTATACATGGACACCACTGACATGAACCGTCTGTACGATGTTGTCACCAAGCAGGTGGACCATGGCGTCAACCGCTACGACACCCAGTACACATCCACCCTCCAGGCAAAGGGGGGTGCAGAGGGGGGAAAAGACATGTGCTGCAGTGAGGACCCAGAGTACGAAACTCCTCTTAAAAAGTGTTCGCCCCCGAGAGATGACTTACCCCCTGCACCTCCTCTCCCCTGCCTGAACAACCGACGACCCCTTCCTGTCCGTGAAGGTGAATATGTGGATATGTCGGCTGGGAGCAGGCAAGGAAAGGCCACCAATCTGATCAATGAGGCAAACCGCGTGGTTGACCCCAGCAAGCCGAGTAATTTGGAACAGAGGACGGAATCCACAGAGCAGCCCGTGTATGCCAATGACAACGCTGTCAACGAGGCTTTGGAACACGGCAGTGACGACGAAAGTGTGCGGCCGTTCCTCCACGGCAATCAGGATGAGAGAACAACAGAGGCGGAACAAATCTACGAGACTGTGCAGTGATACCTCTGGGAATTATCTCAAACAACCTTTGTGTTCATTACTATAGAGTTGGTATAGCTAGCACACTGCTTTCTTGGATTTCACTCGATTGTTGTGTTTCAAGAGAAAAACAATCAAATGTTGCACATTCTGTGAACTCAAAAGCTTCAGGTACAAAACTTAAGCTGTCAACAAAAGATACAGGGTATGAACTTAAGAGGTTATCATTACTTCGGACAGGTAAAAAGTGATCAAGACCATGTATGACCAAGTATGTGCAGACTCTGTCTATGCTTTTGGTTTAAAGTTGATGTTGTTGATTCCTTATACTAGGGATATCGATGGTGGACTTCTTGCCAAAATGTTAAATCACTCTAGGACTGCGAATCAAAGTCTTCACTCACTAGCTAGGACTGTGAGCCAAAGTGTTGACTCGCACTAGGACTGTGAGCCAAAGTGTTGACTCGCACTAGGACTGTGAGCCAAAGTGTTGACTCGCACTAGGACTGTGAGCCAAAGTGTTGACTCGCACTAGGACTGTGAGCCAAAGTGTTGACTCGCACTAGGACTGTGAGCCAAAGTGTTGACTCGCACTAGGACTGGGAGCCAAAGTGTTGACTCGCACTAGGACTGGGAGCCAAAGTGTTGACTCGCACTAGGACTGGGAGCCAAAGTGTTGACTAACACTAGGACTGGGAGCCAAAGTGTTGACTAACACTAGGACTGGGAGCCAAAGTGTTGACTCACACTAGGACTGGGAGCCAAAGTGTTGACTAACACTAGGACTGGGAGCCAAAGTTTTGACTAACACTAGTAACAGGACTTGGATGTTACTGCAACATCAGGGATGAGATACAGACCTGTACAGTCAAACTTTGTTATAAAAATGTTTGTGCCCTTGATTCAGTGGTGTTAAAGAAGTTTGGAAACAGAAAGAGGAAAAAGGAAATGGGGACAGACAATTGAAATATATTGACAGTGAAAAGTAGCAAAATTAATCGAGGAACATTATAGGGAGGGTTGACTTATTATTATGGACTTTATATTTGACATCTTCATTCATTATGTTACATACAACTGTAGATTGTGTTACGCTGTACACTGTAAGTGTACATACCTGGTACAAGTGTACTGTTCTGTCAGTAAACTCACTCTCATCCATTAAATGGTGAACGTTTTGTTAAACAGCCTATGGGCTTCCAGTATTACTGTTAAGTTAAATCATTGACCCCTGCAGACACATTTTGAACTCTTCTAATTCAAAGATTGGAATAGTTCAGGGTGAAGTTTCGGGGGATGAATGAATTAATCTGTGTTATTTTCAATGTGAATCTGAAACTACAAGTTATTACCAGGATTGAAAAGAACTCTCTGTAAATCTTCTCATCAACCCTATTTTGTAAAATGAAATTCATTTTCTTTCTCTATTTTTTTTAAATTGATTTATTTACATGTTCATGATTTGTAATTGTGATTCTAATCAATACAATTCCAGTTCAGTAGTGTCCCATTACATGTTATTCTGATGGATCACTTGTCAGATTACCAGTTAACAGTTACAAGCACATGGACTTGGCACAATTTTTCCAATTGACATCCATATACTGTAAAAGTGGAAATATTTGTGTTGTGGAAATTTTCGCTAATTTTGCTGGCATTAAATCTCCACGAATATATCCACACCCGAAAATATTTAATACCACTCAAACTCTACCGTGTATACTAGTATGATAGGAACACACCATGGCTGACAGCGCAAAAGTTTCGACACCGCGATCAGTTTGGAGTCTGACTAAGCGAAAAATTCCACCCGCAAAAATATTGGCTTTTACAGTATGTATACTGTATAGTTGTGTTTATTGATGGAGGATTAAATTTTGTTATATTTGCGGTCAAATAAAATTTCCGCAAAATTAATGCCCGGGAAATATGACACCCTGTAAAGCATCATTTCCTTGAGAGAACAAATAATCTCTTACACTTTTGGCCAAAATTATATTATTTAGTAACTGCTCATCAGAAGTTTATGCTTTATACACAGTAGTTACAACATATGCTTTTGTTAACCCTGAAAAATAAGGCTTTATGTAAAATTGTTTGTTTGAATGATAATCATATAATGATTTCTGCAGTGCACGAAAAAAATTTTTACCTGTAAATTATTCCCAATAAGGAAAACATGAAATTTTCTCCTCGTGCGATTTATAGATGGACCCTCAGTGGGAAATTTGTACCAAGTTTCTGTGAGAACATACATGTATATGTACGTATAACTGGTAAGGAGCCCGTATTCTTTGATTCCTTAACTGCTCAAGTTTTGAATTTACTATATATGCTCGTGTGTTACTAGTTCTTATATTAGTTAACCTTCTTTCCTGTTCACCCCTCTATAACTTAAGTAAACTCTTCTGTATATTGATCTGGAATAGTCCATTTGGCCTAAAAGGGTGAAAGCATTAACAAATGATGTTTTTTTAATTCAAGCTGTGGTCATGTACACTGTACATGTAGTTTTCAAGGTTTGTATATTTTTGGAAATTAAGTCATCGTCAGTCGTGAAGAAAGACATTGTTTTTGTCACTTTGGTACTTATATTGGAATTCTTTGTTTAGAATACAAATGTATGTTCCTCACTCACATTCTGATACATCAATGTTACTTACATGTATGTACATGAAGATATGCCATTTCTTATTACGGATCTCTTATTCTTATAGACATTACTATTCTGAAGATTTTTGAACTCTTCAATATTCAGGGTGACATATACCCAGAAAAGGAAATGAAATTTGTTTGGCTGAATTACCCAGAAAAGGAAATGAAATTTGTTTGGCTGAATTACCCAGAAAAGGAAATGAAATTTGTTTGGCTGAATAAAAAATTTGGCTAAGGATGATTTTACAGTCTAAGCTGAACATTTCTAAAAAAATTGTTATTCAATGCCAGTTTATAATTAATGCTGTATATATGATGTATATAAGTAAATATGTATATTTTAATCTGATGGTATAATTGGATAGATTGTACAGTTCTTCTCTATAGGTTTGCTACTGCAAGGACCAATTCCTGTATTAAGAATAACTGTATATATGTGTATATACAATATACTTGTATATAATATCAGTTCAGAATTATCTAGTCCCATGAATTGTAATTTTAGTCAAAATCAGAGATTGTACATAAAAATATATATATATATTAATACATGTAGTACCTAGTCCAAAATTACAATATTCTTTTGATACTTTAAAAAGATAACCAGGGAAATTTTGAAAAGGTACCAGAGAAGATAAAATGTTTTTTACAATATCAGTTCAGAATTATCTAGTCCCATATAATTGTAATTCAAATGTTTTTTACATTACTGTCATCGGCATTAAATAGATTGATGGTTGAAATCCTTTTTGCAAGACTGGAATCATATCCAATGAGGCCTAAGGCAAGTTAAATTTTTATTTGGGGAGAAAAAAAAAGGAAAATAATGCACTTTTGTAAGAATCCGTTATCGGGATTTGTACAGTTTGAAAATTTGGTCATTTCGATCTAACCTCATCTCAAATTGATGCTTCCTTAATTATCAACCCAAGGGGCAATTGACTTTAAAATAAGTGATTTGATTATTTTCATAGTCACCTTTTTCGGTAATGTTTTTTGCAAGCAAGTCGTATTTAGTATTTAATTCAGAGTATTAAAAGAAATTTTTTTGGATATGCTTTTCTATACAGAGAAAGAGGCATTATTGCAGATATCTTTATCAGTTGAAAAATGTGTTTTCAATAGGAGTCAGGAATTTATTTCTTTTTATATCAAGAGGAACTATTTTGTCATAGCTTTATTTAAAATATGGATGACATGGGTCTACCCGAATATAAGTAGACTAACTTTTTAAAAGAATAAAAATAAAATAAGGCAACTATTGTTCATAATGTAGGTGAATCGTGACCTCCCAAAAATGTTGTCTATCATATATTGTATTAGAAATATCGGAGGATATACCGGTAAATCGTTGCAGTCCTTTGGTTTAAATGCATGGAAAACCTGTCTAATACGTTGTCCTTCAAATTTTACATGCTGTTGGCTTGACAGAATTCATTATAAATGATTGTGTTGTAAGACTTATCAATGCCAACATGGTTGTTTGTTTGTTTTCAAACTGTGCGGATATTTGTTTATGCTGTCTGCTGATATTTTGCATAAAAAATTTGATCAAATTTACTTTATGTAAGAAAGCAACATTTGCATCTAGATTCGTATGATGCCTGTACAAGAAATATTCACTATACATAGAAAAATATTTCCAAAACAACCATTGATACTATAGAGTTCTGGTTGGGAAATACTGCTAAAATTGCCAGTGGTTAGTTTAATGTTGTTAAAACACATTGATCACATCCCTGTAAGATAGTTTTTAATTGGGTAACTTTTTACTTAAAGTGACCAGTTATAATTAGTAACTTTTAATGTATAGAATCCTGGTCGCTCTATATATGTTTGTGTCAATTGTACATATGCCCCCAGTACTTGCTGAAGTATTAATTAGTTGTTAGAGTTTTTACAAGCGTGATTATTCTATTTCTGTTGTCTTTTGAATTGTTATGTTAACGAAACTGTTACAAAAAATGTTAAGTTGACTCATCTTTATGTTGTAAAGTTTTTAAAAATATTTTTTCATTCAAATTCACAATTTACCAAAAATGCCATACAACCATTGATGAACCCAAGAGTGCAAAATGTTTTATAGATAATGCTGATAGACATGAATGGATTTTATTTTAAGACATTTTCTATTAATTTTTTTTTTCACTTACGTTTATTTGAATAAGTGTGTTATTCATTATGATAAAATCTTGATTCACAATGTATCTTTGACACTTACCATTTAGCCCGAGTTTCCTCTGGCCCAAACGCCAGACTTCGGGCATTTTGCATTTGACTGATAGCTGTCTGTGTGGGGCCAGAGTCCACTCCTATAAGCCTTTCCAAAAGTGTTGTTATTCACCTTGATAGGCCACAATGGTGGATATAAGATGGACTTCCGGGAAATGTTTTTGTGATGATTTGGTGCCATGTGACAATCGGATGACATTATTCCCATTATAACGTCATACTTGCATGGCACAAATTTGTTTCAAAAACACTTCCCAATGTAGCCATGATATGGGAAACAAGGGTCACATAGCAAGCCAACACTTTTGAGATAGGCCTATATGAAAATATTGAATTATCTGACACGGTTTGGTGGCTGAGAGTTTTGACAACAAAATTGACTATGACGTCACAACACATAAATGGGACCTCACATATATTGATAGATAGATTTATTGATCCAAACCCGCTCAGATTATCACCATTAGCTCCTTATTTCCTTCAGTAAGGTTCTCGGTTTTCAATGGTTCAAAATTTCCCACCTTGACGGTCTTCATGTTTTAAGATCATAAGTAGGGCACGGGATAACTAATAAGCAAACTGTACTGATCCGGACTGAAAACAGAAAATAACATTCTTGTTCAGAAGATTTCCAGACTGCATCTTTTTGTTTGTTTCTTCCCGGTACCGTTTGGTATCAAGCAAGTTTTGCATTTTTATATGGCAGTGTGCTTTGGCCAAAAACCAGATAAGGTTTCAGGGCCAGAGGAAACTTGGGCTATACTTAGCATTACCATTGTGTTACATAAGGTATGTATGTATTGTCGAGTGACTCCAGGTATTGTCACCCCATTGATCCAGTGTTGTATGGCACAATGATCTGTGAAGAAGGTGTAAATGTTGACATCAATACACATTCTGGTATTTTTGTACCAGCATTTTAAGCATTACCCATCTTCCTGTATCCTCGATATCCAGAGGTTACTATCACCTACACTCTCTACACCCTTTGAATATGTCATGGCAAAAATGAAGACTCGGTCAGGTAAAAAAAAGCATGACCAATCGCTAGGCGGCATGTCTGCACATCCTTTGAAAATTACAAAGGAACTACAACCAACTTCAAAACCTGTCAATATCTACCTTTATATGTGACCAACAGATTTTTTTGGTGTACAACAATGGTCGAATCATTCTTCTTGTCTCATCAACAAGGTGGGGCACATAGAGCATTCAGTTTTATCATGACATATTCCAGGGGTGTAGAGAGCGTAGGTGAGCATAACCCCTGGATATTGAGGATGATCTTCCTGTTAACATTATGTATATCAAACCATGTATGAATGATGAAGGTTCTACTACTTTATAATAAACTATTCCAGTATGGAAAAGATATATATATTGATGTGGTGTTGTTTATCCTGAATGAAATTACACAAAGCGCTTATAACACACCTGTTACAATAGAGCCCATACTTATAATATTATATTAGAATTTATCTATTTTACAACAATTATGATTCATGATATTAATTTATATTGATCCTTCCTTTGGTCCAAGTGTTTTGTCTTTGAATATGTAGTTACCGAGGGTAATTAATGACTATCAAGAATAATTAATTACAATCTGATTAAAATCATTTCTTGATCTCCGCTCCGTTCTGTAAACTTCTGTCTGCTGCATCAAGATCTGAGGACATCTATAGTTCTAGTGACCTTTTGCATTAGCCAATCAAATGACTTATTAAGGAATCATGGGAGTGAATGTTGGTGGGCTTATAACGCTACTATCTGTGTGTTTAGTCCAACCGTCACAACAAGCTTATACATGTGCAGTGCTGTGACGAAATGATTTGATGCAGATGACTGCGACATACGAAATTTCTACTGGAGTATGAAATAAAGAGGCGGCAAATGTCACATAACATACGTCTCTGGTTAAACGGAGTGAGAACAAGAATCTGTGTTTTTATTAGATTGCATTAATTAAGCATTGAAAGGTACTTGTAGCATAATTTTTCCCTGGCCCCAACTCAAGGCTTATACATTTGGCAGATAAATGTCTGGTGCTGGACCCGAAATATGCATTAAATGTATACGTACATCCAAGTCTGATTGCTTCAACAAGGCAGCATATCAATTTTGTCCAGCACGATGATTTGTTTCTGAGAAGAAAATCATACTTGTCAAACCACGGATCTAAGTCCGTGGTCCAACTATGACCAACACGGGCAACTTACTACTAATTGGCTATATGCTAAACGAGACGATTTCGATTTCCTGATGGTGAACTTTCCTTTCTTGATACATGTAGTAACATCACTGCTTCTCCATCCCAGGGTGTTTACATATCACAGTTGAATCGTTATTCGAGGGCTCGCCCATCGTCGGAAACCCATGATACACTTCTCTGACGCTTGCATATCGAAAGGTAAGTGTACCGTTGGTTTTTATTTTCGACTATGGGCTTGCTCTGAATATCGAGATTTTCTTGATAGATGTCAACTGCTGACAAACAAACTTACAGCTCAGGGATTCGAGAGATGCAGGTTGAAGAATACTATGGGCAAGTTTTATGGTCGCCATCTTGATCTCATCGAGAAATATTCTGTATCTTTGTGTGATATGAATAATAATAATAATAATAGACTTTATTTAGAGTCGATAACACTTGGAGTCGCAAGACTCTTCCTCCAAGTGGTCGACATTTAAAATGTAAAATATTTACAACATGAAGATGGACGTTTTTGAGTTTGCGTATTATAATTAGTGTGCTTACCTGTTGTGATTGACAATACTGACTTAGTTCCCATTTAGAGGAATGATGCTTACTTGGACAAAGATTTACATGGCGTGTGTCGTCGATGAAGCGGGAGACGCTTACTCTTCCGGAGCACCTGGTCTTATTCTCTTGTACTTTTACAAGGGTCTCCATGTAAATCTTTCCTTTGTTCCTATTTTGCCTCTTTGGTACTTTGTATTCTCTGATTTTGTTCGTCATGAAATATTCTTAGGGTGTAAAAAGGGTAGATGAGTGTAACCCCTGGATACCGATCGCGAGGATGCATGACTACAGACCATTAAGAACTAGGTAACATCACCAATCAGTAATGCAAAATTGTGACGTCACAACGGGTTACTAGTGCAGCATATATAGTGGAATCACTATAAAACTTCAACTTAATAGGCAAATATCGTTTAATTATTCAATTTTATTAATAATTTCCTTTAAGAAAATCATACTATGCATGGCTTTTATGGGAAGAAAAAAGTAGATGGACCGTGATTCAAGCTGCCTGGTAAACGGAAGTATTCTAGCCCAAATGGCTGCCTTAATTCATTAAACCACAAAGAGAAGTTAAAGTGACGTGGTATAGCTGGTAATGTTGAAAGTGAACTCTGAGTTAGATAACAAGGGCAGAGCCTGACCCCCTGACCTACACAATCTAATCGCTATCAGATCTGACTTGGGTGGACGGGTGCTAATCCCCATACAGTCTCACATTATGTAACTTTAGATAGATATTATACTGTACACAAATGCAGAGAAAATACAAGCACGATAAATAACTATCTGCTGGTATGGAAAGTCTTTTATTAAAAAAAAAGTGTTGGTGACGATTTCAATGCAAGAGTTTAACAGTAAAAGGTTACCTAGTAATAGAATAGGGGCACACATAAATAAGATGTGTTTTGTAATATTTAGAATTATTTCCATGTTAAACTGTAACATGTTTGTGTATACAATACACTGACCTCTGTAAGGCCATGGACATATATACATGTAGTACATGTTTAACAAGTACACGTGCACCTGATTTACAAGAGGTGGGCTACTAAATATAACACTGAAGATCATTGTATTGCTAAGGTCAAGACTCCAGTGACAGTCCAGCTAATGACCTCAACAATAAGTTGTTTTAAACTAACCCATTCCCCAATGAAAGGACTTCAAGACATTTCTCATGTATAACCAGGCTGACCTAGTGGAGAACACGGAGACATCATCCTCGATATCCAGGGGTTACGATCATCTACGCTCTCTACACCCCTAACACAAACGCTCTCTACACCCCTGGAATATATCATGGCAAAACTGAAAGCTCCGTGTGCACCACCTTCCTGATGAGGCAAGAAGACTGGTTCGACCCTTTGATGAACATCAAAAGAATATCGTGGTCTCATAACGGTAAAATTGACAGGCTGTCAAGTCGGTCGCGGTTCCTTTGTAATCTTCAAAGGGCAGGAATGTAGGCTATAGCTAGCGATTGGTCAGGTTTTTTAACTGAGCGTGCATTCAGTTTTGGCATGACAAATTATAATTACGTTCCTGGGGTGAAGAGAACGAAGATGATCGTTACCCATGGATATCGAGGATGGGAGACAGAGACCTATAACCTTCAATACAGAATCGTCTAAAATATTTTGGTACGGGACATTTAAGGCACTTAAGACTCCCAATGACGTGATATGCTTTTTTTTAATTTGATCTTAGACATCGTTTTCTTATTTATAAAACATTGCAATATGGTGGCGTTTGATTTGCAGATGTTCTGGGGAGTTTGTCTTACATATATATGCCGATTATTGTTTGGAAATATCTTGTCAACAAGTGTCAGATAATGACCAGGGAAATTTAGTTGCGTATTTTTGCCCAATGTAAGGCAATGTGTCAAAATTTGGCGGTTTTTTGGTTACCTGTAAAGCCACTTTGAAGAAATCCAAGAATTCCCTCATACAAAGTGTATATCTGTGACAAAAAAAAATTAAATGCTTGGGATTCAACATCTGATCTGAAGATGCGATACCGTTGATAGTTCCAAACACATTAGGCATAGTGTTAATTCCCTCTCATATTACCCAATTCTTGAAGAAATGCTGTCAGCAAAAACTTCTCAAATGACAGCGCGTAATATAAGTCACATCTATTTGGGTATTTGAGAACATGTCAATATGAGTCGTTTAAACAGACTGAAAACACCATTTTCTGAGGTAAGAAAATATGAATAGAAAAATAAGTTCATGCAGCTTTTTGGCATACTGTATATATAACTGAATTTAAAAGGTGCATTACGTGTGTGTGTTAGGTTCATCTGTCAGGATACAAGATGGTAGACTCTGCTGGTGGATTGTTTAGTCCACAAGGTTTTTTGCTGAAGCCTTGATGATCACAGTTAATATCATTTGAGTAGTGGCATGGTTCATAATATACACACTTTCGACGTACAGGAAATTACACAGTACTTAGTCTTTTCTAGATTCATAAATTAAAGAGGTTTTATGCACCTGACCCTTCTGCTTCTACATACATGTACAGTAGTTAAGTAAATTTGGATTCTCATTCTTGGCCCCTGGCATCACTGACAAGTCTTATAAGGACGACACAGCTGTATGATGTAGTGTAATCATATTTTTTTTTCGGCATACTGTATCTATTAACTAAATTGTAGGTTCATCTTTATACCTGTTGCAAGAATACAAAAATATACTTAAAAGTCAACGAAGCACGAAACTTTATCACACCATTTCTCAATTTATACCAACCACGATTGCCATCTTACAACGTTCGTTCATTATTCAAACACATTTTTATCGTTCCGCACATTCCTACATCATGTAACGTTTTGTGATAATACCATTGTTCCGTTGGTTTGTAATTGTGTCCAGTCCCTGTGACGTTTCAGCACGTGCAGGAACAGAACGTGCGTTTGAGGCAATCCCTTGTTTTACGGTCCTCAATGTCCATCCTTGCGATCCGTACTTGGTCTACCTCAAACTGAGCATTGTCTATTATTACATAACATTTCAATTGGAAGAGTTTAAATGTGTCTTCAGAGGTGATAAGTTAAAAGATTACATGGTATTTTCCTGGCTTTTCGAAACCTTGCTCTCGGTAACTTTCCTTAAAAGAAACCCTAAAAACATTTTCTTTGCCCAATCGTCGGATACCCACGGTACACTTCTCTGACGTTTTGCAACGTCAGAGAAGTGTACCGTGGGTTTCCGACGATGTCTTTGCCCCGCATCCCCCCAAATGGTCTCTTAATTCATGACTGAAAATTTGACTCTTAACAGAGATACACGGAAATACGTGTTTATGCATATATTTCTTTCTTTCCTCAATACGTACAAGAACATGATTAAGCATTGTGACTAAAGACAACAGACTTGGGAAAGAACGTGACATTAATATACAAAATGTATGGAGAGCCGAAAGCCCTCGAGTACAGGTATTTTTGGTAAACTGAAAAGATAGTCAGAAATAATTTTGATTTGTTGAATGTTGAGGTACCTATGCACTAATTCACAAAATCTATAATTTCATGTTTTTGCAGATAGAATTAAACATACTTTAAAACTATATACTTTTTATGGTTGTATCAGCCTGCCTCTACCAAGACGTAACCTTATAGGTTTTCCGTTTTTTAGGGATACCGTAGTTTTCATATCCCAGAAAGGAATAACTAAAAACAAAAACAGAATCCCTCGAAACATGATTTCCATATTGTCTTTTTAATCGACAGGGGTTCGGTCACTACCGCATTTCTGTCAATGTTGATCTCCTTAGTCTACCCTCTTGTTGCAAACTTAGCACAAGACTTACTGTTTTTCCTTTGTTTCTTTGTTATTCTTATTTTTATTAGTTATCAAGTCCCCAAAACGAAGTGAGGGACGTATTGGTTTTACCCCTTTCTTCTTCTTCTTTTTCTTCTTTTCTTCTTCTTCTTCTTCTTCTTCTTCTTCTTCTTCTTCTGTGAATGTTATTCAAATAAATGTATACACGGACTTTGTCTCCGTTTCATCATCGGACGTATACATTACGCGTCGCCTCCCTTAGGACCCCTTCGTCAAATAGGTGAGGCGAGTTGCGACGAAACAGTCACTTGATTCGTGATCATCGCTATCTTTATCGGGCTTTCCCGAGGAATGAGTGGAGTTTGAATATTGGAATTACAGGAAAATGTAACTGGTAGTGCAGAGAGCATGTACATTCAAGCACTTCATTGTAGGCTTTCCCGGGATGCCCCATTATACCCTTCTTTCCCAAACTACATGACATACAGTTTATTACGCAGAATCATTTTACATGTTCATCCCCATATTCATCAAGATGACTTGATGAGTCATTTTGTTTAATATAATTTGAAATACATTATACATACTAGTAGTTCATGTACAATATATACAATGTCAGTATATACGCCATTATATGTGATACCATCAGAATCAATAGGGTTATTCCTTCATCATACTTTACGGCCATTCTTCAAATGCTTCATCATGGCGTCCACATTAGGACACTCTACTGAACTTTCTTGTGCGAAGATCAAACCTCTGGACTCGTCGTAACTGGCGACATGAGCTGCTATGACGTTTGAAACCAACCAAATTACAAACGTCCTTTAAATTAAAAGTCAAAATGTAGACATAATATCCATACAAATCCGCATAACTTGACAGACAAAAACTAATATTTTTACAACAAATGAAGTTAAAGAAAACATTAACAAAATACAGGAGTTCTCATTTTATTCTTATGTGACTTATTCTCTTGTACTTTTACAAGAGTATTTATGTAAATCTTTCCTTTGCTCATATTTTGCCCCTGGTTTAAATGATTTTAAGTTTGGATTATGATTTTGTTATCGCTTCGGCATTCTCTTATTTATTTAGTAACTGAGAAATATCTCCAGTCAGGGTTGGAACACTTAGTAACTGGTTAACTTTAAATATGCCAAAAACGAACCGAAACTACTGCGGTTGCTGAAAAGTGTTTTTGGACGCTACGCTGGTCATAACATCGCTCTCTTGTCAAGTCCACCGTATTTACATTCAGCATCTCGTTCATCTTAATTGGGGAAATGAATGACGTTGATAGTCTTTTTAGAACATCATGACCTAATTACCGGCTCAATAATTGGTTAGCAAGAGGCATTTGAATATTGTGTTTGAGCTGCAGCTTTGAGTGACTGCTAAATTAAATATTGAAATTTCCATTGACAAGACTAGCTTTGTCCTGTTCAGTCATAAGGGTTCCTGTTTGTGATTTTTGCCTTTTTTGTTAATTCAGCTATCTCTCTATTTAAAAATTTTGCTTCTGGATGATATGTAAAGTGTTTAGTTGAATTATTCACCCTCTGTTTATCGCTGTACGTAACTTTTTTATCTGTCCTCTCTCACGTAAAATCTGGTAATAGTTTTAATTTCAGATTGACAACTCGGAAATATTGCAAATATATCAATATTTTTACCGACTTTGGGTATTCTCCTTGCTTGGGCATAGCTATTTAGCACGCTTTTAGTCAAAGACCGAGTAAAGCACATAATATGTCTTTTTGTTTATGGTGTAAGCAATCTTTGACTTAAATTGTGCTCAATATCCATGGATGGTGTGATTGACTTAGGCTAGATAAAGGACAGAAAATGGATTAACTGAACAATTCTAGACTTAGAGTTTGTAATGAGAATGAAACGCTAGAGTTTTAGGTACAAAGTGTAAATATGCAATTTTTTACTTGGTCGGTACAGATGTGGTTTAATTCGGAAAACGTCCTGTGAATGACCCTAATGTCACCAGTACAGACTGGATATTTAACCACAACTGGTAATACAAAG
Organism: Mimachlamys varia; assembly: GCA_947623455.1. Lineage (NCBI taxonomy): Eukaryota > Metazoa > Mollusca > Bivalvia > Pectinida > Pectinidae > Mimachlamys > Mimachlamys varia. The sequence continues at coordinate 50,830,669 of OX392527.1, forward strand.
TACACGTCTATATATATATAAATACCATTGTGGTGAATGGCTCGCCTGTCACGAGCCAGACTTAATACATACACGTTGTTGTTATTGTCAGTTACAGTACGTAATCTGTTATTGTCAGTTTCAGTACGTAATATTAATCTAAACAACATTCTATTTGTATGCCCCGCCATAAATTATTCGGGGGGGGGGGGGGGGCATATAGTGTTACCCATGTCCGTCTTGTCCCGTCCCTTCTTGTCCCGTCCCATGGCAATGTAACCAGCTGGGGACGGGGGAATTTAAGTCTAACAGACATTTTTAGTTAATTCGAAAGTCACAATCGTGTGCATCCTAACTACAGGAACTGTAAAGGGGGGGGGGGGGGGTAAAATTATATTCGTCTACATTATTATTTCTAAAGAGTAGTTTAGTGAGAGATCTCCAGCATTTCAATTTATACAATATATAATATGCGTTATCGCATCAACGTTTAAAAGATACAGATATATAATTGATTAAAATAAAAAAAATTCGAAACTAAACGTAAATATCTGTATAGTTAGTCCGACGATTTTGACTCTCTGACCCGCTAAAATTGGATGCCAGCCGCCCCAATATTTAGCGGGCCAGATATTCAGAACCCTGCGAACAAGTACACATCTGTTAAACACAAACGCTTTCATTATCGTTTTTCCGACTTTTTATTTCCAACTATTCATTGTATCTACTAGACAATGGGAACCTTATACAGTTAAGTAGGCAGATATTGAAAGAGAAACTATCAGATGACTTGGACAGCGAGCAGCAACGTCTGATCCCATCGTCCTAAAATTAGAACGCGGCCTAATTCGTATACGTCCAGAACAACCATGGCCAATTAGCTGACAGTAACACAACACATGTGCAACCCATCAACACCCATAGTATCATATAGTGGAGAGCTCTTGTTGATGGGTTCATTAGCCCATTACACACACACTTATCAGGCTATTCAATAGTCCGAAGTGTTCTGACTCTGACCCACTTAAAGGCCCAATATACGTAACTTTCGGCAAAACTTGAAGCAAAAAACCAAGCCTAATAATTTTTAGATATGTATAGATTTAGCTACGACTAACTGATATGAGCAATATTCAAGATGAATTCTTTCGCGGTTACCGGTACAGCAGCAGTTGAAACAAGCTATTTGTAAACACGCGTCCATTTCGAACCGTCTTCTACTTTCGGTTTGTTGTTGAAGTGGGCCCCACCTGAATTATTTTCAATTCTTTGAATTTTTTTGTCCAGAGTTTTTTGTTAGTTACCGTTCAGGGTTACTTTGTTTTAAGCTTATTTTTACATGGTTATCAACTGGATTTTTTTTCAGAATTTTTCAGAATCACGAAAATTTCCCTGAAGTTACGTATATTGGGCCTTTAATTCGGTCTAGCTATTAAATGCTATGTCAATGACTATTTGAAAACGACAAAGAATAAAGTGTGGTTACTATCAAACACTAAAGATTTCATATTCAACGAAAACCGTCTTTCAATATGCTAACTTCGATGTGTCCAAGGTTTACATGGCGGGTGTCGTCGATGAAAAAGACGCTTACTTTTCCGGAACACCTGGTCTTATTCTCTTGTATTTTTACGAGAGTATCCATATAAATCTTTACTTTGTTCCTATTTTACCTCAAGTTTAATCGATTTTGAGTTCGGATTATGGTTTTGTTGGCGCTTTGGTATTCTCTGATTTTTTCAATATCCCCATAGTTTTTGTTATTCTAAATTAGAAAGGTGCTATTCTCGGATTTGAGTACAATCCTTATGATAGACACTACCAAATATAATATAATATTGAAAACGTTTAAAAAACAAACGTCAATTATTTGTTACGGGATTACAGACATACACCAAGTTGATTGGGCGCCGTTTTCTCAACAACAGGAATTATCTCTAAATCAGAACATTTAAACTATTGTGTATGGACAGACGACGGAAAAAAAATCAGAGAATACCAACGCGTCAACAAAATCATAATCAGAACGTAAAATCGATTAAACCAGGGGCAAAATATGAACAAAGAAAAGATTTACATGGAGACCCTCGTAAAAGTACAAGAAAATAAGACCAGGTGTTCCAGGAGAGAAAGCGTCTTATGCTTCATCGACGACACCCGCCATGTTAATCTAGGTCACATCCAAGTTAGCATCAATCCTCAAAATGAGAAGCGAGTCATCATTTTCTTTTCAGATAATAGGACAAAAGTCTTGCAGAGCCAGATATGTGACACTTGTCAGTGCTAAAGTGATGCTTAAGGAACCTGATTAAAACCGAACCAAGAAATCTGAGGATACGTCTAGGTAAGGTTTTGGATATGTGTTAATTGTATTGATTGTATAAGACTCGTATATCTACCTGGTATGCACTAAATTTAAAGCGCTTTAGAGTGGCTTATGTTAACTTGTTAGGGCGCTATATCAAATGTTGTATATTTATTTATGTTTTATGTAGCTCGGGTTTTGGCACGGTTTGCACGAAATATTTATTGAAGAATAAACTAACTTTTTATAGCAGAGAATGGTTTGAAATATAATTAAGCATCTACTTGGAACATTTCTCCCTCTTCTGTCATTTTACAGCTTCGAAACACTTCAAACGTGGATATTTTACGAGTCCAAAGACTCATTGCTGAAACCTATGGGCACTGTAAGTTCTTCTTTTCCATTATTATCAAAAACAATGCAATATTTTCATATTGACCAAGGTCATAGTTTCCTATCTCTAAACCCAATGTTTATGATGACTCGGTTCTCATTTTGAGGATTGATGTTTACTTATATGTGACCAAGATTTACATGGCGGGTGTCGTTGATGAAGCAGAAGATGCTTACTCTTGTTGTTTTTACAAGGGTCTCCATGTAAACCTTTCCCTTTTTAAATTTTGCTTCTAGTTTAATCGATTTTGAATTCAAATTATGGTTTCGTTGACGCTTCGGTATTCCCTAAAAAAATCCATCGGTAATAGCGCAGAAACAGGAGAGTATTAAAAAAATTGTTCACAGAAAATCTAGCAGATGAAGGAGAAAACTAACATGACACAATTTATTTTAAGAGGGAATTTGAGGAGACACAACACTTAGTAATATGTATTTCCTTGATGCTTGAAAACACGACGGATGACTCTTAAGACCGGATCTTACATTGCTTACAAAACAAAAATGTCAAGTTGATAAAATGTGAGGAGGAGGAGTTGAATTTATGTTGGGGCCACGAAGAGAAATAATCTATTTGAGAGATACTACTTATTCGGCCAACGCCCAATTAGATTGTGTAGTATGTAAAATATTTACATATATGACACAAGTTAAAATAACAAACAGGGATGCATTGACGACTATGTATCTGTATAAAATCAACTAAATGACCACCGAAGACGCAAATGAGCTCTCCCAATCCAAAAGATGGAATAGTTCATAATGAAATATCAGGTGTGAATGGGTTAAGATTCAACTGTAAATTTGGATACATGGGAATCATATCTTTAGATTCTTCGAGTAGATTCTGTAACTAAGTAAACAACTTAGATTTGGTATTATATTATTAATTTTGAATGGTGTATTATTAAATACAACGTCTGTATTTACACTCAAAATTTGAATTTCTCCTCTTAAGTAATATTACTCCATAACCCAATTTTTGTAAGGGTTTGTTACTGGTATTAAATCGAAAACAACAAGAAGACTTTGATCTTATTCAGGGTCAATTCAATTTCTGATTAAAGGGGTTTTATGCACCTAACCCTCTGCATCTACATTAGTTGAGGAATTTTGGATGCCCACTTTTTGGCCCCTAGCATCGCTGAAGAGTTCCAGGAGGACGAAACAGCTGTATGGTGCAGTTTAATTCATTTTTTTCGGCATACTGTATCTATTACTAAATTTGAAAGGTGCAGAACATGTGTGTGATGCGTCATCTTCTGATCATGGTTGTCAGCCCATTTCTAGGACGATTCTATCTTCTATCAAGGTATTTGTACTGGAATCACATATGAAATCAAACAAAACGTTTAACTGATATGTCGTAAGTAGGAGTCAAATCATTCTGAAAACAAAATATTTATCTTATTTCATAAAAAAATAAAACACCCAAACAACAACCAAAAGCAAAAAAAAAAAATAATAATAATAATAAAAAACACACTTGTATCTAGCGATCAAACGGTTAATATCAAAAACAATTGAAACAAAGATGTATATAAGGTCATAATGAAATGTCCTTTTTATAAACAGGATATTTTCTAGTGTTACACCGCAACACTTATACTGCTGGTGTTTGTGGTCAGTGAGTGGGTTCATTGAATAAATAAACCTCAAACTTACTTTCCACTTTCATAAGTAATTTGCACTAAGTCATTATGAATGCGCAGTACTATAGTGCGCGATATACACACACCGTTCTAAGAAGGATATGTAACTTATCGTAAAGTGTCGCACACACATTTTCCTTAATGAATCATAAAATGCGAATTATTGAAAAAAAAATGTCAGAATTATAGGTCAGACAATAAATCTCAAAGTTGTTGTTTCGTAAAATTGTAAAATATACAATTTCATATCAGATTTGAAAATCATAGAATATTATGATATTTTCCTACATTTTGATGGTGGGGATAAGAGAAGTAGATTTTAATCACATAATTTCATTCTTTCAGACCAATACAGATATAAAGTGTTATGGGATATGCGTATTTTATGTTAATCTTTCAATGAAGTTAGGCAATCACGGTAGATATTGCAATACGACTTGCAAGAGGTTATGAAAGAGGCCATCTTTGTCTCATTGAGAAATATTCTGTATCTTTGTGTGATATGAAGATGGACGTTTCTGAGTATGCTCATTAGTGTGCTTACTTGTTGTGATTGACAATGAAACTCGGTTCTCATTTTGAGAACTTGATGTTTAATTGGATGGTACAACGATTTACATGGCCGGTGTCGTCGATGAAGCAAAAGGCGCTTATACTCTTCCGGTTATATTCTCTTTTACAAGAGTCTCCGTGTAAATCTTTCCTTTGTTCATAGTTTGCCCCTGGTTAAATCGATTTTGAGTTCGGATTATGATTTTGTTAACGCTTCGGTATTCTCTAATGTATTTCAAAACCATAACTACTCCAGGAAAACAAAATTGGACAACATTAATACATTTCTTCTCTGTTGAATCTCTGGTTAAGAGCAGTCCTAAGAATTGTTGATCTAATTACGTTCACCAAAACAATCTAGCTTGATTGCATTCCCTGGCGGTGTTAAGGAAAATATATAAACACAATTAACACGTCTGCAAGGGGGAAAAGCACATTACAACCGCAACAGCTAATCATTCATCCAAAATAGTTTGGAATAAGTACAGGAATGTGGCTTTTTTCTGCCCAGATCCTATAACCAATTGGCGATGGTTGGCATATTTCAGTTCTGATTACGGTAAAAGGATAATTAAGTTGATTTTTTGTAGGAAATATAATTAAGAATTTCACATATAGCAACAATTAGTTGTAAAATGCCACCAATTCCATGGAACCGCGTATTTGCTGTGAATTTTTTTACCTTAAACGCTGCCTTTCGGAAACATTCACAGCCACCTTCGCGTAACCTTTGGCTGTTTATAATAATTAGGGTCAAATCATATACACACCAAAATATTATTGAACCATTTACTTTAGGATAACCTATCAAATTTGCTCCAAGATCCATAATGTAAACGTACCGAACCCCTGGACACTTTGGTGGGTAAGGTGTACATTGATTGATCATTTTCCTGTGTAGGTCTGTTCAGTGCCAGGGCTTGCAGACCGAATCTGCCAGAAGCGGTTTTCAGAACTCATTGATTTAACTCCAAGAGGAAACAAAGTACATGAATAATCAAAGACAGCACAGTTACATTCCACGAACAGTTTTTAAACTAGTCTACGGCTGTTCCTAGAACAGGCGGCGCTGGATGTAAGTACATCTTCTAATTCTACAAGGGGAGAGGGATGTCTGTTTTTATGAGAATTATGACTCCAAGTCGGTCCCTTTTCATGTGACTAAATAAATAGGAGAATACTGAAGAGTTAACAAAATCATAATCCGAACTCAAAATCGATTAAACCAGGGGCAAAATATGAACAAAGGAAAGATAAAAATGGAGACCCCTGTAAAAGTACAAGATTATCAGACCAGGTTTTCCTGAAGAGGAAGCGTCTTCTGCTTTATCGACGACACCCTAAACCCTAAACTAGCAAATCAAACCTTGTGATTTTAATTGTTGGTATCTACATTGAAACAGAATCGATTAGTTCACAAGTGACCCAAAGGGCTGGTATCGCTCACCCGAATACGGGGTATCGAAGGAGAAATTTGAATAATAACCACATTTACACTAATCATCCTTTATTGGGTTGCGCCCATCGGGCCCAGATGTACCATTTACACACAATAAATACCCTTCACTCAAGGATGTTTCAGACCAAATATGGACGTTCAAAGCAACAAAGATCACGTAACATACTCATATGCTGCACCTTTTAGATTTAGTAATAGATACAGTATGCCGAAAAAATGAATTAAACTGCATCATACAGCTGTTTCGTACTCCTAGGACTCTTCAGTGATGCTAGAGGCCAAAAGGTAGGAATCCAAAATTTCTAAACTAATGTAGAAGCAGAAGGGTCAGGTGCGTAAAACCCCCTTAATTTATGAATTTAGAAGTAAAAATAAATTAGTTCTGTATAACTATAACCAATTCAAAATATAATAAAACCAAATGCATGCATTTCAAAAATAAATTTATTTCAACAAATATGTCTTCATCTAAAACTAAAGTAAAGATCACAGTCTATGGTTTGAACAAAATGTATATTTTTGAAGATACTTTATAGGTCTAACACAGAATGCATGTAATTAACATCAACGACAACAGTGCTCATGTTAGTAGGTTCTGAACTATTTAGTGCTTAGCAGTATTTTATAGCGTGACGTATCAGTACGTGTATGTCGCAAGGATACACTGAGACAGGACATAACAATATCTAAATTCATATAAAAATTTATCAAACTTTGATAATTAAAGTTTGTCTTTAACGTTTTTAATCCCACTGTCTATCATGGTGCTGAAAAGCATTAGATTAATCAGTCAGGCGTTGAACTGGAAAAAAGAAAACAAATAAAGCAAAGGGAAAACAATCCCATCCTTCATTTTTAATGTTTCAGAACAAATTACTAAATTTTAAAGATCTAAATAAATTCCCCGACAGTAAAACAGTACCATCAGTGGATTAATAAAACTTCATGCTTGTTTCCAAATCCTTCACTTGTTCAGTAAACTAATATTGTGTAATGTATACAAAAGGAACCTCTTTAGCTTCCCTAGCCACTCGACGAGCACTATCATAGCTAACAGGAATTTATTGTTTTACCATGGTAATATATAAGTCCAAGTTATGACTATATTAAAATGTAATGCTGTATAAAATAATGTTCATTAATTTTTCTCTTTTGTTTTCAAAATATATGATTATTGCAAGAATATTGAGATTCCAAACAAACGTTGAAAGCATCATCTGCAGAAGACAACAAACAGGAAATTATTTGTAAACATTAAAACAAATATATATATATATTCTTATTTCCAACATCTGCTTTAACAAATGGTAAAGTTATAGAATCGTGACTTTAAACAATAGGACCATGTAAAATAACAATTTGAGACGCACAAGCTTTGACGTTAATGGATATATATGATAGTGATATTGTTATAAAAAAACTTAAAGTATACTGTAGTAAAAACATTACATCAAATTAAAGAATTGTAAAATCGATTCGGTGCATTATCTTTCTTTGTACATAGTTGTAACAAACGTGGTCCTCTTGCAATGGTACACATTCTATCAATACCACTCTACCCCATATTGGAACCTTAATCTGATTTATAGTTCAAGGAACAAAAAAGTTACCAACAGCAAAGGATTTATGCAAATCATAGTAATCATTCGTTTAGATATTACCATAAATTTAATTTTCATGTTTTTAAATACGTCGACATTTTCAAAGACGATATTGGTTTATATATTAAAACAATATTATGATGTTTAAAGGGTAATACAAGGTGATAGAAGGAGAGATTGGTGCAAGCTTGAAATGAATAATTTCAAATAAACCTCGGGTTTTACCTCAAAGGTCTTTTCCCCGCTAGGTTTTAAAGTACCTTAAAGTTTATCATTCAGTGTTAATGTAATAAACGCAATAATGAATTGAATTCTGCATTATCTTCACATTTTGCTTTTTAAAAATTTCACTGGTGTTTCTTAAAAGTCTATTCGTTTCCATCGTCGGAAACCCACGGTACACTTCTCTAAGAAGTTTACCGTGGGTCTCCCGAAAATGGTTATGATATTTTATTTTTTCAAGGCCTCTGCAAAGTAGGTTGAAACGTTCCCTAAAGCAATGGTTTATGTCTACTCATTGTTTTTTTTACTTTTTACACTTTTTAAAATATTTCATTTGATACCATTTAAAGGCCCAATATACGTAACTTTCGGCAAAACTTGAAGCGAAAGTCAAGACTAATACCTTATTCTATCTGTAGATTTAGTTAAGATTAACTCATATCAGCAATATGTAAGATGAATTCTTTCGCTGTTACCGGTACAGCAGCAGTTGAAACTTGGTATTTGTAAACACGCGTCCATTTTAACTGTCTTCTAACTTCGGCTTGTTGTTGAAGTGGGCCACACCTAAATTATTTTCAATTCTTTGGCTTTTTTTTGTCAAGAGTTTCTTGTTAGATACCGCTCCGTTTTACTTCGTCAACTGGTTGTTCATTATTTTTCAGAATCCTGAAAAATTTCTTGAGGTTACATATATTGGGCCTTTAAAGAGAAAAAGACCTTTGGTATTAGCACTGTTAAAATCCATGAAAAATCTTAAGCTTGTTAGAGTTTTGTCCCTTAGTCTCGCCCAACAATGGCCTGAAGGAGTTTCTTGTAGTCGCCGCTACAGTCATCTTTCAGCCATCTCCATAATGTTTGTTTGGTCTTCGTAAGGAAACACTGCTTTATTTGTACCATATCAATCTGAAAGTTCAAACATACAAACCAATGAGTACATTTAACTGAGAGCATTACACATTTAGGATTTTATTCAGCTCGAGACTGCATGCAATACATTGAACATCTGTTTTTCTTGGATATAAGTAAAATAGAAATGTCTGTGAGACATAAATGCCCCCGCCCCCATATGGAATTAGTTCTTCAGGCTTATTATGAATGCGAAGTTTGATGACAATTACATCAGTATTTATTCAAATAAGCTTGTTACATTGCCATGGAGCGGGACTGGACGGACATCATGGGTAACACTATATGCCCCCCCCTTTCATGGTGGGGGCATAAAATGAATTCAGTTGTAGAGAATTGTTAGATTAACAACTTGAAATCTTCAAAGAATTGTACAAACGACAACCCCCTCTCTCCATGCAAATAAGAGTATAAGTAAAACCATCGTCGGAAACCCACGGTACACTTCACTGACGTTTGCATCCCGTGGGCAATAATCGGTATAAACCTTCGTTTCCCCGAATAGAAGTTTATTCGGAGATTTCGACCAATCAGAATGGTCGTTTCTCGTGACACTCTGTTAGATGATTTTACCGTGACCACGACCAGCATATTCCTGTAGGCATGACGTCAATGTTAATCGCCATATAGCAGGACCTTATATTTTAATCACAATCGGCACAATTAAAACACAATCGACAGGTTTTGTTGACAGGCGGTGCTACAAATGAAACGGTATATCCCGGCTTGATGTCCCGGCTGTTTGTAGTCACGGATGAAACCATCAATATGATTGGCTACTATTTTAGTAAGAAGACGGGAGTTTCTTTCGATATTAGCCGGGATGCAAACGTCAGTGAAGTGTACCGTGGGTTTCCGACGATGAAGTAAAACAACAGGCCCAGGGACCAATATTTGAAGTTTTGTTGGTTTTTTCAAGGTGGGGTTGTTTTTTTTGGCAGATCTGTGCACATGCATTTACCTCAGTATGCTACAGGCCCAAAATCAGTACCCTGGGCATTTTGGTTATTCAGTAGTTGATCCGTAAATGTTGCTATTGACAAGAAGCTGTTTGAGAATTTGATCTCAGTGTAACCTTGAAAGTTGTCATGGTCATTCTTCATCCCTGGATGCTACAGGCCCAATATGTAGCCCTTCATCCCTGAATGCTACAGGCCCTTGCATTTATTGATAAATTAATTGTTTTAAGATTTTTAGCAAATCTGACAAATGTGACTTTGAAAGTAAGTCATTGTCATTCATTTAAACAAACTAGGTAGCCCTTCAGCACAGCCCGCTATATGTATAAAAACAGCAACATTGGCATTTCAGTTTCTGAGAAGAAATTGATTTAAATATTTTCAATACATTCGACCCCGGCGGTGACCTTGAAAGTCGATCAAAGTAATTCATTTAAATAAAATTGGTAGCCCTTAATCCCAGCATGCTACATGCATAATATCAGTACCATGGGTCTTTTATTATTAAGAAGTTGTTTGACCATGTAACCTTGAAAGTAGGCCAAGGTCATTCATTTGAACAAACTTTAGCGCAGCATGCTATATGCATATCAGCTTCCTGTGCCGCAAGATACAGTCGAGTCAAATAATGAATAAAACTGAACCATACTGCTATATCGTATTCTTTCTAGGACTCGTCAGTGATGCAAGGTCCTATTGAGTTGAACCTCAGTTTCCATTTTTCAAAAATACACAAATGCTAGTTTTTGCCATGATCCTTTTGTATAACTGTATTAAGTTAAGTTTCTTGGTTTATAAGAGTTGGAATACGTACCTCAGATCGTGGTGTACTGGCTATACAAAGTTGGAATGCGTACCTCAGATCTTTGTGTACTGGCTATACAAAGTTGGAATACGCACCTCAGATCTTGGTGTACTGGCTATACAAAGTTCGAATACGCACCTCAGATCTTGGTGTACTGGCTATACAAAGTTAGGATACATACCTCAGATCTTGGTGTACTGGCTATACAAAGTTGGAATACATACCTCAGATTTTGGTGTACTGGCTATACAAAGTTGGAATACATACCTCAGATCTTGGTGTACCGGCTAAACAAAGTTAGAATACATACTTTTAGATCTTGGTGTACTGGCTATACAAAGTTAGAATACATACCTGAGATCTTGGTGTACTGGCTATACAAAGTTAAAATACGTACCTCAGATCTTTGTGTACTGGCTATACAAAGTTAAAATACGTACCTCAGATCTTGGTGTACTGGCTATACAAAGTTAGAATACATACCTCAGATCTTGGTGTACTGGCTATACAAAGTTAGAATACGTACCTCAGATCTTGGTGTACTGGTTATACAAATTTAAAATACATACCTCAGATCTTGGTGTACTGGCTATACAAAGTTAGAATACGTACCTCAGATCTTGGTGTACTGGCTATACAAAGTTGGAATACATACCTCAGATCTTGGTGTACTGGCTATACAAAGTTAGAATACATATCTCAGATCTTGGTGTACTGGCTATACAAAGTTAAACTACGTATCTCAGATCTTGGTGTACTGGCTATACAAATGTTGAATACATACCTCAGATCTTGGTGTACTGGCTATACAAATGTTGCATACATATCTCAGATCTTGGTGTTTTGGCTATACAAAGTTCAAATACATACCTCAGATCTTGGTGTACTGGCTATACAAAGTTAGAATACGTACCTCAGATCTTGGTGTACTGGCTATACAAAGTTAAAATACGTACCTCAGATCTTGGGGTCAGGCTATACAAAGTAAGAATACATCCTCAGATCTTGGTGTACTGGCTATACAAAGTTGGAATACATACCTCAGATCTTGGTGTACTGGCTATACAAAGTTGGAATACATATCTCAGATCTTGGTGTACTGGCTTTACAAAGTTAGAATACGTACCTCAGATCTTGGTGTACTGGTTATACAAATTTAAAATACATACCTCAGATCTTGGTGTACTGGTTATACAAAGTTAGAATACATCCTCAGATCTTGGTGTACTGGCTATACAAAGTTAGAATACATACATCAGATCTTGGTGTACTGGCTATACAAAGTTGGAATACATACCTCAGATCTTGGTGTACTGGCTATACAAAGTTAGAATACATACCTCAGATCTTGGTGTACTGGCTATACAAAGTTAAAATACGTACCTCAGATCTTTGTGTACTGGCTATACAAAGTTAAAATACGTACCTCAGATCTTGGTGTACTGGCTATACAAAGTTGGAATACATATCTCAGATCTTGGTGTACTGGCTATACAAAGTTAAAATACGTACCTCAGATCTTTGTGTACTGGCTATACAAAGTTAAATTCCGTACCTCAGATCTTTGCGTACTGGCTATACAAAGTTAAAATACGTACCTCAGATCTTTGTGTACTGGCTATACAAAGTTAAAATACGTACCTCAGATCTTGGTGTACTGGCTATACAAAGTTGGAATACATATCTCAGATCTTGGTGTACTGGCTATACAAAGTTAAAATACGTACCTCAGATCTTTGTGTACTGGCTATACAAAGTTAAAATACGTACCTCAGATCTTGGTGTACTGGCTATACAAAGTTAGAATACATACCTCAGATCTTGGTGTACTGGCTATACAAAGTTGGAATACATCCTCAGATCTTTGTGTACTGGCTATACAAAGTTAGAATACATACCTCAGATCTGGACACAATTATACGAATCAAGTCGTCATCATTGGTTCCAAGGCCTTTCATGCAATCCACCAAACGGTCAGCAAAGAACATCGGCCGGCAACGAATACTAGCGACTATGTAATAGATAAAACAGAAAATTAATAAGTCATTAAAAAGAAAAGAAAACAGAATATTAATAAGTCATTAAAAAGAAAATAAAACAGAATATTAATAAGTCATTAAAAAGAAAATTCCTAACAGACTAATTACAGCTTGAGAAAATAATTATATCAGTGTGAAATTTTGAACCTGCAGTAACAGATATTGGCATGCCTTTGTTCCTAAAGAAACGCAGTCCCATAGGAAAAATAAGAGAATACAGAAGCTTTAGCAAAACCATGATCTAAACTCAATGTGTCACACAAGAAGAAAGGAGGAATACTTTAAAAAAAAAAAAAGGAGAAAGTCAGAAAGACAATGCAATGGACAAAGCACATGAAGAGCGTTATACCATTAAACGATATGAAGACCATGTATGTTTTTATTAACAAACTCATACTAATGGCCAGAGAAAACAACGCCCATTGACCTGATAACTGTATTTGTTCAATGACATATAAGAATAATCAAATGATGCACATTTTTAAGGTGACTTGAAATTTCTATTGGGGTGGGGGGGGAGTGTTGGAGATTATGCATGCTCAGAATTTAAAGCATAGATAATATGTCTGTCATGTACATCAAAAGATAAAGAAAATACACTTTTTTAATGGCTTCTTTTGAACTGTTCTTTCAGATGAAATCATCAGATCTTAAAAAAAGAAAGTATTGTTGCAATTAGCGGTAACAGCATAGATGATATGGCATAAATGGTACCGATAAAAAAATGTGCACTTTGCATAAATCCGCAAAGCTGTTTATGCAAAAATGTGCACACAGTTTTTTCTGTATATACCGTATAACACTAAAAAAGTTTGTTGTCATTTCTTATAACTTCATTTCTCAAGATAAATATACGTATCAGTCTTATACAATGATTAAGTATTAATTATGACAAAAATCGAATGATTTTGCAAAAAACACTGCATGTGCATAAATTTCACCGCTAAAAAACTTCAACCAATCAGAACTTTGATTACAAATAACTGCGCCATACATGGCGGTATATAATGTCATCACTTTTTGCATTGTCTAATTTTTGAGGTTATGCAATATAACCTGCAAAAGTTAAACATTTGGGAAATAGGCAAAATTAAAATTATTGAAAAATAATACATAGTAAAGAAATCGGAAGGGTTAATCTAAAAATCAATGATATTAGTGCATGAAGGCTCAGTAAGCAGGAAAAACCAACATTGAAATTTTTTTAACATGCATCTATACATGTACTTTGATAAACTCAAGCGTGATTACAGCAGATATTCATAATGTAGCTGTAATAACTAATAGTTACATTACTAAAATTAGATGACAACCAGCCATTTTAAGAATTTGGTTTGGTTTATTTTGTTTTACGTCCTATTAATAGTCATTAAAGGATGTGCCAGGTTTTGGAGGTAGAGGAAAGCCACAGTACCCAGATAAAAAAAACACTGACCTATGGTCAGTACCTGGAAACTACCTAACTCACAACCCAGAGGTGGAGAGCTAGTGGTGCATGGTAGAATGTTGGGACACAACCATTCAGCAACCGTGCCCCCCCCCCTCCTTTGCCCCCCCCCCCTTTCCATTATAAGAAAACAAATATAACCAAAACATGTTTTCATTTATATTAAAAATTCAAATCTGAAATCAATAAAAGCCTTACCAATGGTGTAGAGTGCCTTCTTGAAGTTTCCAGATGTTTCCCGATCAACAGAGTTTAAAATGTCTCGTTGAGTGATCTGTAAATTAAAAGAATTGTTTTGTAAATAATCTATCTTAATTATTTCGGTTTGTATTAGCAAATAATATATAAATCTTCAAGTCTTTTATCAATTAGCTATGGTTTTTCAGATACACCTCCCTCGCCAAACAACTTAAAGAATCAGCCACATTATGAATGTATAGCACTTGGGGCTAGTCCCAACCCATGACCCCCGTTACAACTGTAACTGTGTACTAGCGGTTGTGGATCCAATTGCCTATTTATAGAAACACTGACCTTGATCATTGACCTTCGAACTTAAAAGGCAATCCTAAGCAAGCACTTTTGGTAAGAAAAATACTCTATATGAAGTTTGAATTTGATCGGCAATGGTAAACTCGAGTTTTCCAACAGAAATGTATTTTATATTTATAATAACTGTGACCTTGACCTTTCAGTTTTGGAACCTGAAAAGTAATACCAAGCAAGTTCTTTTTGAAAGGAAGCACTATATAATGTATGAGTTTGATCGGTCAAAGCAAACTTGAGTTTAATGCATGGAAACCGATTTTCTATATATAGTAACATTGACCATGACCTTTAACCTTTGAACCTGGAAAGAAATCCCAAGCAAGCAATTTTGGGAAGTAAGCACAGTGTATAAAGTTTGAGTTTTATTAGCTAATTAAAGCAAACTAATGTTATCACACCAAAACCAGGTGGACACTGACACCAACATCGACACTGCTTAAGCTAAAGCCGATGTAGTGATAGCTTATTGTTGCTTGCTTTTTGCAGGCGACACAAAAACATCAAATCCAACAAGAGCACCGCGAGCAGAGGTATGATGCGCCCGTTGTACCATATCGGAAGTGTAATGTTATGGAAACACAAAAAAAGATCTGACAATTTCTACATCATGTCCCAAATTGCATCAGATACAAGTCATTGAGTCATTATCAATTTTATATGTTCATTGACAAAATATAAATCGAATGCAGCACATTCGGCATGGCATTTCGGAGAAATTTACAGGTGTGTTATGTATATTTGTATGTACAACAAACTCTACCTTGACATATTCATCCCAGGTAGCTCGAAGCTGATAGGGGTCACGGGTTGCAAATATTCTGATGAAAGTTTCCTCATCAGTGCCCCATTTGTCCTCTCCTGCCTTGTACAGTTTTTGGGCATCTCTCTTAGCTTGGTCCATATTAGCTAGCTTTTTGTAGTCGACCTGGAAGAGTCCAGTGCCTACCCCATCTCGCTCTATCTCTACGACACCATTGTCCAGTTGCTCTGTGCTTATCTCATTTCTTCCTCCCTGTATTACAGAATTTTTTTTTTTTTTTTATATCTTTATTTTATTTTTTTTTGGATATTTTACATAAATATACATTTACAACACATGTAAACTTTCATTCCTACTCTCACATTTCATCTTCATCAACAATATATTATCATCATCATCATCATCATCATCATCATCATCATGACATTTTTAACACACAACATCATCATCAAACATCTTCAAAATGTTCATCATCATCATCATCATACAGTGCACTCCTCTTTATATCATGTTGCATTTGTCAGACAAAAACATGATATTAACAGGAATGTGACATTAAGAGAAATGTGTTTTTTCACTAGATCTAGTGCATTTTCAATCTCCATAACCAAAAGTAAGATATTCAATATACAAATGAAGATGTTTCAATATATAGATAACATTATTTCAATTAAAAGTCATTTTGGGGGTTATTTTTATTTTCCATGTGACATTTTGTACAAGCTGTATCTGAAATCAATGGAAATGACATCATTTTCTGGGTATTTTATGTGATTATTTAAAACAAAACTTGATATTAAGAGGAATTCACCTCACATATCCATGATATTAACCAAATAAAATTACATAGATAATTTAGAGATAAAAATGGTGCTTTGAAAAAACATGATATAAAGAGGAATGTGATATTAACATGGGTGATATAAAGTGAAGTCCTCTGTATTACCATCTACTTTGTTCCAGATGTTTCTGTTTCACAGTTTTAATATAAAAGAATATAGAAAAGAGTGTCTCCGGGGACATCCTGTGAAAAAGGTAAATGCTTAATATGTAGCATTTAAGTTGTGAGATATAACATTTGTATACAAGGTCACATTTTATTGCATTAGTATGCCAAGTTATTAGAGCTGGGTACCACATTATCAAAAGTATCACTGTATTTAGGCAAATACTGCAGTACATACCACCGTATACCACCTTGTTTGAGCTAGCTAAAGGTCTCTGGCTGTTTTTGTTCTGAAGCCAATTAATCAACAAGAGGCCTGTCTTAAGTTTCTCTTTGTGTTATCCTCTAATATTGTTTGAATGCAGCTATGTCTGTCCTAGTTGATCAGCAAATTTATAGGAAATTATAATCAAACCATATTGGAATTCAAATTTATCTAAATGTAACAAATAGTTAACTGATGATTTAAATGAAAGTCCCCCAAAAAACGGTACAGGACTAATGTACCACGGTACGTACCATATATCACAACTTTATATCACGGTCATAATACCGTTGTACCGGTAAACCGCCCTGTCCTGCAAGTTATTGGCTCTAATTAACTACTACAACCCTGAAGACACTGTGTGCATTTGCGTAACAGAAGAAACAGAAAATGTAGCGGCCAGACCGGGGTTCAAACCCGGGACCTTCTGCACTATAGACGAACACTCTACCACTATGCTATTCCTGGTCAATTATGATCGTCTCAGTCCAGTTCTGTTAAATTCTTCCCTCCTTTTTTCAAAGTCTTCTTCCCTGAACAAAACCCTTGCTAAGCGTACTCCCAATGCTTTAGACAACCAGGGTTGGCAAGCTCGCCAATGTAGCGGCCAGACCGGGGTTCCAACTGGGGCACTCCAAACTCTAGACAAACACTCTACCACTGAGCTACCTAGTCGCCGATGATGGATCCAGTCCAGTTCCCCTACATTTGAACTCTTCCAACACAACAGGTGGAATAGTTCATTATGAATTTCAGGGGTGAATGAGTTAAGAATTGGAGCCTACAGGTGAAGAATTAGTGTGCCTACAGGTAAGGAATTGGAGCCTAAATGTGAAGAACTGGTGTGCCTACAGGTGAAGAATTGGAGCCTACAGGTGAAGAATAAGAGCCTACAGGTGAAGAATTGGAGCCTACAGGTGAAGAATTGGAGCCTACAGGTGAAGAATTAGTGTGCCTACAGGTTAAGAATTGGAGCCTAAATATGAAGAACTGGTGTGCCTACGGGTGAGGAATTGGAGCCTACAGGTGAAGAATTGGAGCCTACAGGTGAAGAATTGGAGCCTACAGGTGAAGAATTGGAGCCTACAGGTGAAGAATAAGTGTGCATACAGGTGAAGAATTAGTGTCCCTTCAGGTGAAGAATTAGTGTACCTACAGGTGAAGAATTGGAGCCTACAAGTGAAGAATTAGTGTGCCTACAGGTGAGGAATTGGAGCCTAAATGTGAAGAATAAGTGTCCCTTCAGGTGAAGAATTGGAGCCTAAATGTGAAGAATAAGTGTCCCTTCAGGTGAAGAATTGGAGCCTAAATGTGAAGAATTAGTGTCCCTTCAGGTGAAGAATTAGTGTACCTACAGGTGAAGAATTGGAGCCTACAAGTGAAGAATTAGTGTGCCTACAGGTGAGGAATTGGAGCCTAAATGTGAAGAATTAGTGTGCCTACAGGTGAGGAATTGGAGCCTAAATGTGAAGAATTAGTGTCCCTTCAGGTGAGGAATTGGAGCCTAAATGTGAAGAATTAGTGTCCCTTCAGGTGAAGAATTGGAGCCTAAATGTGAAGAATTGGTGTGCCTACAGGTGAAGAATTGGAGCCTACAGGTGAAGAATTGGTGTGCCTACAGGTGAAGAATTGGAGCCTACAGGTGAAGAATTTGAGCCTACAGGTGAAATGTTGTATTATACCTGAGCAGCTGATATAAGGAGCCGTTTGAAGTCCCCAGAGGTATCATCCCTAATGTCCTCTTCAATCTTGTTATCTCTTACTTTACGGCTTGGGCTGACCACTGTTCAGAAGAAAAAAACTTTTGATATATAAGAACTGTCTGCTATTACTGACATTATGAATTAGGAAATATCAACTTTTGTAAGCATCCAAGCATAAATATGGTTTGTCCATTAACAGTTAAAAACATATTCATATTGAACAAGCTTACAACAAATTCATGGTTATTAAAACGTAGTACTTTTCATTCCATGCTCAGTGCCCGGTCATTTGTATGTTATACATGTATAACCAACTAATATTTCCTTGGTCCCCAGAGATTGTTTATAAACGTGTTTCACTGTACTACAATTAGAACAGAACAGTTAATAAATGTATGTAACTCCTTCATCCATGAAATTTCAGAATAAACTATTCCAGCTTTAAAATGGAAGAGTTCA
Organism: Mimachlamys varia; assembly: GCA_947623455.1. Lineage (NCBI taxonomy): Eukaryota > Metazoa > Mollusca > Bivalvia > Pectinida > Pectinidae > Mimachlamys > Mimachlamys varia. The sequence continues at coordinate 50,849,673 of OX392527.1, forward strand.
AAATGAGTCTTCAGAAGTGACTAAGGAGTTAATTGATTTGAAATACAATGAAATTGTTCTTTCTTTGTACTTTGTGTTCCTATAATATACCGAAAGTGATCTTTCTTTGTACTTTGTGTTCCTATAATATACAGAAAGTGACCTTTCTTTGTACTTTGTGTTCCTATAATATACAGAAAGTGATCTTTCTTTGTACTTTGTGTTCCTATAATATACAGAAAGTGATCTTTCTTTGTACTTTGTGTTCCTATAATATACAGAAAGTGACCTTTCTTTGTACTTTGTGTTCCTATAATATACAGAAAGTGACCTTTCTTTGTACTTTGTGTTCCTATAATATACAGAAAGTGATCTTTCTTTGTACTTTGTGTTCCTATAATATACAGAAAGTGATCTTTCTTTGTACTTTGTGTTCCTATAATATACAGAAAGTGATCTTTCTTTGTACTTTGTGTTCCTATAATATACAGAAAGTGATCTTTCTTTGTACTTTGTGTTCCTATAATATACAGAAAGTGATCTTTCTTTGTACTTTGTGTTCCTATAATATACAGAAAGTGATCTTTCTTTGTACTTTGTGTTCCTATAATATACAGAAATTGTTCTTTCTTTGTACTTTGTGTTCCTATAATATACAGAAAGTGATCTTTCTTTGTACTTTGTGTTCCTATAATATACAGAAAGTGATCTTTCTTTGTACTTTGTGTTCCTGTAGTATATAGAAATTGTTCTTTCTTTGTACTTTATGTTCCTATAATATACAGAAAGTGATCTTTCTTTGTACTTTGTGTTCCTATAATATATAGAAATTGTTCTTTCTTTGTACTTCGTGTTCCTATAATATATAGAAATTATTCTTTATTTGTACTTTGTGTTCCTATAATATACAGAAAGTGATCTTTCTTTGTACTTTGTGTTCCTGAAGTTTATAGAAATTGTTCTTTCTTTGTACTTTGTGTTCCTGTAATATATAGAAATTATTCTTTCTTTGTACTTTGTGTTCCTATAATATATAGAAATTGTTCTTTCTTTGTACTTTGTGTTCCTGTAGTATATAGAAATTATTCTTTCTTTGTACTTTGTGTTCCTGTAATATATAGAAATTATTCTTTCTTTGTACTTTGTGTTCCTATAATATATAGAAATTGTTCTTTCTTTGTACTTTGTGTTCCTATAATATACAGAAATTATTCTTTCTTTGTACTTTGTGTTCCTGTCATATATAGAAATTGTTCTTTCTTTGTACTTCGTGTTCCTATAATATATAGAAATTATTCTTTCTTTGTACTTTGTGTTCCTTTATTATACAGAAATTATTCTTTCTTTGTACTTTGTGTTCCTGTCATATATAGAAATTGTACTTTCTTTGTACTTTGTGTTCCTACAATATATTATAGAAATTCTTTCTTTGTACTTTGTGTTCCTATAATATAAAGAAATTATTCTTTCTTTGTACTTTGTGTTCCTATAATATACAGAAATTATTCTTTCTTTGTACTTTGTGTTCCTGTCATATATAGAAATTGTACTTTCTTTGTACTTTGTGTTCCTACAATATATTATAGAAATTCTTTCTTTGTACTTTGTGTTCCTGTCATATATAGAAATTGTTCTTTCTTTGTACTTCGTGTTCCTATAATATATAGAAATTATTCTTTCTTTGTACTTTGTGTTCCTGTCATATATAGAAATTGTACTTTCTTTGTACTTCGTGTTCCTATAATATACAGAAATTATTCTTTCTTTGTACTTTGTGTTCCTGTCATATATAGAAATTGTTCTTTCTTTGTACTTCGTGTTCCTATAATATACAGAAATTATTCTTTCTTTGTACTTTGTGTTCCTGTCATATATAGAAATTGTTCTTTCTTTGTACTTCGTGTTCCTATAATATATAGAAATTATTCTTTCTTTGTACTTTGTGTTCCTATATTATACAGAAATTATTCTTTCTTTGTACTTTGTGTTCCTGTCATATATAGAAATTGTACTTTCTTTGTACTTTGTGTTCCTACAATATATTATAGAAATTCTTTCTTTGTACTTTGTGTTCCTATAATATAAAGAAATTATTCTTTCTTTGTACTTTGTGTTCCTATAATATACAGAAATTATTCTTTCTTTGTACTTTGTGTTCCTGTCATATATAGAAATTGTACTTTCTTTGTACTTTGTGTTCCTACAATATATTATAGAAATTCTTTCTTTGTACTTTGTGTTCCTATAATATAGAGAAATTATTCTTTCTTTGTACTTTGTGTTCCTATAATATACAGAAATTATTTTTTCTTTGTACTTTGTGTTCCTATAATATACAGAAATTATTCTTTCTTTGTACTTTGTGTTCCTGTCATATATAGAAATTGTACTTTCTTTGTACTTTGTGTTCCTATAAAGTATAAAATCGGTGCTCTTGGATTCTGTGCCTATTTCCTATATATTTGGATCAGGTTATTAGTTCATCAACAACACAACAGAATGTACTACACATACTGTGTGGTATACTAACAATGACAAAATGTCTGTCTTGACCTGAAATTGAGGTCAATTTGACCTGAAAAAAGTTTCTGGTCAAATTGACTTCAATTTCTGGTCAAATAAAAATGCCATGAATAGACTTTTGCTCTTTTCTTGGAAATTTGACCCGAAAATTTTGACCTGAAATTGACCTCAATTTGACTAGACTAATGACAGGAAGAAATTTTGCCTGTGTAATGGCTACACTGCCAGCTTCTAGCTTATTATAATAAGTTCCATACTTGATCATTTGTTTACATATATATTTATGTAATTTGTTTAACGTCCTATTAACAGGCAGGGTCATTTAAGGATGTGCCAGGTTTTGGAGGTGGAGGAAAGCCGGGATACTCGGAGAAAAACCACGACCTCCAGTCATTTCCTGGCAACTGCCCCACGTGGGATTCGAACTTGCTACCCAGAGGTGGAGGGCTAGCGGTAGAGTGTCGGGACACCTTAACCGCTTGGCCACTGCGGACCCTTAATTGAAATGTAATTTGAAATCTACACTAAGGTTAAATGAATTGTACATGTAAGAGATTAATTTCTGCATTGAAACCTGCTTCGAAACCACTTTGTAAAACTTTTTTCCTCGACAGCAAGCTAAGGCCACTTCATGGATTGCCAAAGATCAGACTTTAGATACATGCAGGTTCAACTGTACTTTCACGGCAACAGAAAACAAAGTGTCTACTCCCTAAGGGGTTCTTTTAACACATATTCGTACCGTTGCCATAGCATTCTCGCATCTCCTTGATCTGAGCATTCGTCCTGGTCATCATGATCTCAATCAAGCTTCTCTCATCTGTCCCAAGGCCCTTTGAACATTAAAACAGTGCCTCAAATATAAAATTATAGTACAACTCTAATAGAAAAAATATTTGGACCATTAGACTTATTTAAGACGAGAATTAATTGATATTTAGATTTCTGATTAATATAATTTAAAAGACAAATGATTTTTTCCATGCACACATCAATTTTTAACAAGTGAACTAACCAACTTCTTAAAAAGAACTTAGCATTCCAGTCAATGTGTATCAGTCATAGTAACTAATTGAGGTATGACTGCTTACAATACTAAATTATTAAAATGACAATTTTATGATAAATCTAGCATTGCATGAAATGAACAATCTTCACTGTTATTTTTGAAAAACTATCAACTTTCTGTCAGCATTAAGGTACAAAAAAGGTACTATAAAGGTACAAAAAAGTTATAACTTTTTATAACTATTTTTGGTATGGGTTAATAAGCTATGAAATATAAATATTTAGGCATTAGTCTTTCTTGATGAAAATGAATTAGCTTTTTTTTTTTTTTTGATAAATAAATTAAATTTTCATAGAAATCATAGAGAAAATATTCCAGTATTCTGTTGAATAAATGAAATGAAAACAATAATAATTCACTTTTGTTTTTTAAATTTGACTTCATTGAAGACAAAATACTAATTTTTCATATTTTACTGCGAATAAGCCCCCTGAGCCTTCTTTGGTACAATGACAAGGATTAGTGTTGGTACTTACATAGATAGCCTCCTTGATTGACCAAGCATCATATTCAGCTGGGGGCACAAACAATCCAAGAACAGCTCCACGGAAATTACCACTCAGCTCACTTTTAATGTCTTCAACCAGATCCTTAAAATATGGAACAAAATGGCTGTATGGATCTTTTATGATTCAATACTAATTAAGTTTCAAAAATGCCATGAAAGTTTAATGGACTGGCCATGGATTTATGGTATGTAATCTGTATACAGTTTTGTATATCATTAAAATTGGAAATTAATTCATTAATTCAACCCTTCCAAATTTTCAACACAGATTAGCATTTTAAGATTATAATTAATGGTTTCTTGAAAACTATTGACTTGAAAACTTCAAAACAATACAAACATGAAGTTGATTTTTAAATATTAAAGTAAATTTTCAATGATATTCCAGCATAGAATCATCCATCATCGAAATCTCAGACATGCCGATTCCTATGCATCTTACCAACAGTTCATACATACCACCCCCATTCCTAAGTTTTACCATCACCACCAGTTAAGACATACCACCCCTACCCCTACATTTAACATCACCACCAGTTCAGACAAACCACCCCCATTCCTAAGTTTTACCATCACCACCAGTTAAGACATACCACCCCTTCCCCTACATTTACCATCACCACCAGTTCAGACATACCACCCCTATCCCTACATTTACCACCACCACCAGTTCAGACATACCACCCCTATCCCTACATTTACCACCACCACCAGTTCAGACATACCACCCCTATCCCTACATTTACCACCACCACCAGTTCAGACATACCACCCTTACCCCTACATTTACCATCACCACCAGTTCAGACATACCACCCCTACATTTACCATCACCACCAGTTCAGACATACCACCCCCATCCCTACATTTACCAACACCACCAGTTCAGACATACCACCCCTACCCCTACATTTACCATCACCACCAGTTCAGACATACCACCCCCATCCCTACATTTACCAACACCACCAGTTCAGACATACCACCCCCATCCCTACATTTACCAACACCACCAGTTCAGACATACCACCCCTACCCCTACATTTACCATCACCACCAGTTCAGACATACCACCCCTACCCCTACATTTACCACCACCACCAGTTCAGACATACCACCCCTACCCCTACATTTACCATCACCACCAGTTCAGACATACCACCCCTACCCCTACATTTACCATCACCACCAGTTCAGACATACCACCCCCACCCCTACATTTACCATCACCACCAGTTCAGACATACCACCCCTACCCCTACATTTACCATCACCACCAGTTCAGACATACCACCCCTACCCCTACATTTACCATCACCACCAGTTCAGACATACCACCCCCCACCCCTATATTTACCATCACCACCAGTTCAGACATACCACCCCCACCCCTACATTTACCATCACCACCAGTTCAGACATACCACCCCTCCCCCTACATTTACCACCACCACCAGTTCAGACATACCACCCCCACCCCTACATTTACCATCACCACCAGTTCAGACATACCACCCCTACATTTACCATCACCACCAGTTCAGACATACCACCCCTCCCCCTACATTTACCACCACCACCAGTTCAGACATACCACCCCTACCCCTACATTTACCATCACCACCAGTTCAGACATACCACCCCTACATTTACCATCACCACCAGTTCAGACATACCACCCCCACCCCTACATTTACCATCACCACCAGTTCAGACATACCACCCCCACCCCTACATTTACCATCACCACCAGTTCAGATATACCACCCCTACATTTACCATCACCACCAGTTCAGATATACCACCCTACCCCTACATTTACCATCACCACCAGTTCAGACATACCACCCCTACCCCTACATTTACCATCACCACCAGTTCAGATATACCACCCCTACCCCTACATTTACCATCACCACCAGTTCAGACATACCACCCTTACCCCTACATTTACCATCACCACCAGTTCAGACATACCACCCCTACCCCTACATTTACCATCACCACCAGTTCAGACATACCACCCTTACCCCTACATTTACCATCACAACCAGTTCGGACATACCACCCCCTACCCCTACATTTACCATCACCACCAGTTCAGATATACCACCCCTACCCCTACATTTACCATCACCACCAGTTCAGACATACCACCCCTACATTTACCATCACCACCAGTTCAGACATACCACCCCTACCCCTACATTTACCATCACCACCAGTTCAGACATACCACCCCCACTCCTACATTTACCATCACCACCAGTTCAGACATACCACCCCCACTCCTACATTTACCATCACCACCAGTTCAGACATACCACCCCTACATTTACCACCACCACCAGTTCAGACATACCACCCCTACCCCTACATTTACCATCACCACCAGTTCAGACATACCACCCCTACCCCTACATTTACCATCACCACCAGTTCAGACATACCACCCCTACCCCTACATTTACCACCACCACCAGTTCAGACATACCACCCCTACCCCTACATTTACCATCACCACCAGTTCAGACATACCACCCCTACCCCTACATTTACCATCACCACCAGTTCAGACATACCACCCCTACCCCTACATTTACCATCACCACCAGTTCAGACATACCACCCCTACCCCTACATTTACCACCACCACCAGTTCAGATATACCACCCCTACATTTACCATCACCACCAGTTCAGACATACCACCCCTACCCCTACATTTACCATCACCACCAGTTCAGACATACCACCCCTACCCCTACATTTACCATCACCACCAGTTCAGATATACCACCCCTACCCCTACATTTACCATCACCACCAGTTCAGACATAACACCCCTACCCCTACATTTACCATCACCACCAGTTCAGACCTACCACCCCTACCCCTACATTTACCATCACCACCAGTTCAGACATACCACCCCTACATTTACCATCACCACCAGTTCAGACATAACACCCCTACATTTACCATCACCACCAGTTCAGACATAACACCCGTACCCCTACATTTACCATCACCACCAGTTCAGACATACCACCCCTACCCCTACATTTACCATCACCACCAGTTCAGATATACCACCCCTACCCCTACATTTACCATCACCACCAGTTCAGACATACCACCCCCACCCCTACATTTACCATCACCGCCAGTTCAGATATACCACCCCTACCCCTACATTTACCATCACCACCAGTTCAGACCTACCACCCCCATCCCTACATTTACCATCACCACCAGTTCAGATATACCACCCCTACCCCTACATTTACCATCACCGCCAGTTCAGACCTACCACCCCATCCCTACATTTACCATCACCACCAGTTCAGACATACCACCCCTACCCCTACATTTACCATCACCACCAGTTCGGACATACCACCCCTACCCCTACATTTACCATCACCACCAGTTCAGACATACCACCCCCTACTCCTACATTTACCATCACCGCCAGTTCAGACCTACCACCCCCATCCCTACATTTACCATCACCACCAGTTCAGACATACCACCCCTACCCCTACATTTACCATCACCAACAGTTCAGACCTACCACCCCCACCCCTACATTTACCATCACCACCAGTTCAGACATACCACCCCTACCCCTACATTTACCATCACCAACAGTTCAGACATACCACCCCTACCCCTACATTTACCATCACCGCCAGTTCAGACATAACACCCCTACCCCTACATTTACCATCACCACCAGTTCAGACATACCACCCCCATCCCTACATTTACCATCACCACCAGTTCAGACATACCACCCCCATCCCTACATTTACCATCACCACCAGTTCAGACATACCACCCTTACCCCTACATTTACCATCACCACCAGTTCAGACATACCACCCCTACCCCTACATTTACCATCACCACCAGTTCAGACCTACCACCCCTACCCCTACATTTACCATCACCACCAGTTCAGATATACCACCCCTACATTTACCATCACCACCAGTTCAGACATACCACCCCTACCCCTACATTTACCATCACCACCAGTTCAGACCTACCACCCCTACCCCTACATTTACCATCACCACCAGTTCAGATATACCACCCCTACCCCTACATTTACCATCACCACCAGTTCAGACATACCACCCTTACCCCTACATTTACCATCACCACCAGTTCAGACATACCACCCCTACCCCTACATTCACCATCACCACCAGTTCAGACATACCACCCCTACCCCTACCTTCACCACCTCGGACATGCCACCTCCACCCTCACCCCTCCTTTAAATGCCTCAGACAAAGCAACACACACACTTACCAAAATGACTTCGGTGAAGAAGGGAGATAACCTACATACTCTAATCATTTAAACAGTGTACCAGCATACTTACCCTGCCGTAGGCTGTTTTATACTTGGACTTGATCTGCTGCCTCTGCACATTGTTTCTTGTGGCAACCACATCAATGATTGCCTGCTCATTTGTGCCTGTAACAAAGTTAATCAACTGCTATATAGTGGTACCATGGATTCCACTTAATATCACCCCTGTTAATATCACATTCCTCTTTATATCATAATTTTTCAAAATACCATTATTCTCTCTGTATAATCTTTGTAATTCGATTTTAATTGTTAATTTAATGGATATTGAGGTAAATTCCTCCTAATATCATGTTGGATGAATGTCAGTTAAAGGCCCAATATATGCATCTTTAGGGAATTTTTCGTGATCCTGAAAAATTCTGAAAAAAATCCAGTTAATAACCCTGCAAAAAATGGGCTAAATTGAATCAAACCTGAGCGGTAGCTACCAATAGAAAATTCCAAACAATTCAAAATAATTTAGGTGTGGACCACTAAAACAAGCTGAAATTAGATGACAATTAAAACTGGTGCATGTTTACAAATACCAAGTTTCAATACCCACATAATAATTCATCTTGAATATTGCTGATATCAGTTAATCGTAACTAAATCTTGAAATATAATATGAAGTTATTAGGCTTGATTTCACTTCAATTTTTGCCAAAAGTTACGTATTGGACCTTCAAAAACATCCATGAAATTTTCATCAGAATTGTGTCACTGCTTCTTATATCAGGTACACTTTTTTGTATAATTTTATATACAGTATAACCTGTCTTAACTCGAAGTCACATGAATCTGCCTCTGTCTGTCAGAGATTCATAATTATTGTTATCTAACAAATAAAAGATTTGAGTTATTTTCTTGAGATGTGAAAAAAATTAATAATTCAAAGAAATATTACATTTAAACCTTAAAGCCCTTCATTGCGCATCTGAAAAAAAACAACTCTTGAGTTCTGAGTCCCATTCTTATTATTTGTTATTTAACAAATAAGAGATGAGGTTTTAGTTATTTTTAAAAATTGTGAAGAAAAAATATGAAAAGAAAATACAAACCTAAGCCCTTCATTGCCCATCTCAGGTAACGACTGTCGAGTTCCGAGTCCCATTTTTTCCCAGCAAAGTCAGCTTTCTCAGCATCATCCTCTTCACTATTGTGGTACACGACGACTGGGTCTGTATCTGGGTACAGCTGTATCCCTGTCACTGTACCAGAGGTCAAATCAAATGTTCCTGACAGCTGAAGACGCTTCATACATTCAGTAACGTACACCGACTTAAGATGGGCCTTGACCTCGTCCGACAGCCCCTGCGAACCAGACAAAAGAATGAGTCCATAAAACCCCACGCACTTACTGGAAACCGGTTTACTCGAATACCCCTCATTTATCGATTAGTTTATTTTGTCCCGACCGAGTTCATACATATTCAACCAACCCTCAGATTACTCAAATACCAATGTATTCACTGAACTATTGATCAGGTCCCAACGAGTTTGAGTTAAAGTGGAGTTTTACTGTGACTATACAACTGCAAGTAATATAGACATTGCCGCTGGTCTATCATGTATGATATATATATGTTGTAATATATAATTTAATTTTTAGTACATTGTACTAAAGTTTCCATATTAGGAAACGGGTATGACATAAGGTGGGCTTAAGCACAGAATCCATGCTAGAGCATGAGAACGGTTTCATGAATATGGGCCCTGATCTCTCATAACAAGTTAATCTTAATTTTAATATATATTCATTTTGCATTAAGTTCAGCATTAACATCAATTAAAGACAGAAAACAAAATAATTGTAAAAAAAATCATAAACCGAGCAACCTTAAAACATGCAAATCTATAAAAAAAAAAGCAGATTATTGTGGTAAAGCTTAAGCCCTCTGTCAAAACAATACACATCAAGGAGATCACACACTTTACTCTCGTTTCCATCGAGTTGGTTCAGTTTATCTGTGTTTAACAATCTAATGCCAGGATATTGTGGTGTAGAAGAAAAACTTGAGTTCTGGGAGAAAAAACCATGACCTACAATAAGCCCCATATAGATAAGCCTCAAACGCCTGACCCAGAGCCCTGGAGGACCTAATGGTACATGAAGCAGAATATCGGACACCTGAATCAATTCGGCACCGTGGTACCAGGTTACGTTTGTAACAATAATAATAATTTGAGGTTCTTATATACCGCTTTATCACGACCTTAAAGGCAGTCTCAAAGCGGTTCACAAATTATTATCCTTGGTTATAGGGCCTTAGCAACCAGCCAATATCATTCTCAAATCCCTGGGGAGCATACAACCGGTGCTGCTATTTTGGCGCTCACAGCTAGCATTCTACAATTTCTTAAGAGCACTACCCAACTACGTACTCATTTACAGCTGAGTAGACTGGAACAAGCGGAGTAAAAGTATCTTGCTCAAGGATACAACACATGTGCCGTGGCATAGACTCAAACTTGCAAGCCTTTGATCACGAGACCAGTGTCCTACCATTAGACCACCGTGCACCCAACCTTAGACAGATGTACGAGGGGTGTTCCATAAATAATGTCATCTGTGCTTTATTTCGTGGAAATCGTGCAATTTATGCACAAAACCACCTTGTGTCGATTGAGTGATCACTGGCTTGTGACACAGGTAAATATCTCGTCCACACATTTACTGGCCTCGGTACAGTGTACATCGTTTCATAGCCTATTAGGTAGACTAGACACAAAATGACAGGAAAACGAGCTGAAAATGCTCTTGAAATTAGGGCCTATATAAAAGGTAGGTCATTACTCGGCATAAAGGCTGTAGATATTCACCGCGAGGTGTGTGACATTTATGGGGAGGGCCAAATGTCTCACAGGACTGTTTTTAGGTGGGTAGGTAAATTTAGTGCTTGCCAGCAGCAACTGAAAGATGCTGCTCACCTAGGTCATCCTGCAACAACTACGACCAAAGGCAACATAGAAAAAATCCGAAATATCCTCCAAACCGATGCTTGATTCACCGTAAGACAATTGGCTCGAATGACAAACTTGTCGTTAGCAAGACTTCATGCAATTTTGAAGAAACACCTAAAAATTAGAAAGATAAATGCAAGATGGATACCCCATTTGTTAACGAATGAGCAAAAGAAGACGCGTGTAACAATGGCAAAAAAACTTCTCAAAATGTACCCAAAAAATAGTAAAAAGGCTTTTGATAATATAGTCACTGGTGATGAGACCTGGGTGTATTATTTTGAACCAAAGCGGAAGGTTGCCAACCGAATATGGGCCACTAAAAATGCCAGACGCCCAAGTATTGCCAAACGAATACGAACGGTAAAGAAGGTTTTGTATGCTATTTTTTTTCACTAATAAGGGTCCAGCTATTCAAATCCCGGTGCCAAAAGGCAGAACGGTCACAGGCAAGTTCTATAAAAACCTTGTCCTGAGAAAGTTGAGGAACTACTACAAAAGTCGCCGCCCTAAAACAGGACTTAAGTATGTCCGACTTTTGCATGATAATGCACCCGCTCACAAGGCAAGTATTGTGACTGACTTTTTGGAGTCAGAGAAGGTTACCGTCTTTGCGCACCCTCCGTATTCGCCAGACTTGGCCCCCTGTGACTATTTTCTCTTTCCAAAACTTAAATATCATTTATCTGGAAGGAGATACAATTCGAGAAATGCCCTGGGATCTGCTGTTTATCAGTGTCTGATGGGTGTACCCATTGAAGAGTATGAAAAATGCTTCCAAAAATGGATTGACCGGCTAAAAAGGTGTGTTCTGGCTGGCGGAGAGTAATTTGAAGGGCAGAGCAAATTAAAATGAACAAAAGCACTTCCGCTATATGAGCACCGATGCAAGTGACATTATTTTTGGAACACCCCTCGTTTGTATGGTTGCACTAACAAGTACACTGCAACAGAAGTAATTACAAAGTCCCCCAAGCATTAGCACCACTGTTCATAATGAATGATAAAAACAGTAATAGTCACTTTGTTAAACAACTTTGATAGAGTTCTAATCCAGCTTAACTATTATACAGTAACCTATAAACCTATCATGATCCTCAAAGGGCCTTATGGTTCTTGCAAAGATGTCATTTGATTTTTTTTTTTTTGCAAATTTGACCCGAATGTGTTCTGAATCAAAAGGTCAAATTTTGATTATTATAATAAGCTCCATTCCAGGCCATAAAAGTGCCTATTGGCCAAATTGATCATCCCAGCTACGGAAGACCATAATAATGTCATGAACCCAGCCCTTATTGCTCTTGAAAACAGGTCTCTTTTGCATTTTTTGGCTTATTTGACCCCTGTGACCTTGAATGAAGGATGACAGAAGATGGACAAAGACAGATGGCAAAAGGTTATTTTTTTATACTTGTTTGTAAGTCTTGGTTGTGTTTGTGAGTTTCCAGCATAATTTTCGAGAACAAGATACTTTAAATACAATACATTCTACAATACATTGAATCACAAGAAAAAAAGTAAAATTTTGTTAAAGTTAGTTTTTAATAATAAAACATTTTTGTCTAAAGAATGAACTAACAAATTGTTGTTGTTCTGAACTTTCACCAATTTCATTGAGAAATACCCTGGTACTGGACAATTGAGCAAAATCCAACTATTGTATGAACAGCTAAGCTACATGCAATAAAAAACAACTTACCCCTGATGAAGTCTGCAAAAAGAGGTTTTAAAATGAAGGAAAGTGCATGTGAGATTTACATGAAACACTGGTTTATATAAGTAATTGTGATTTGTGCACAAGTTTCTCACGTATAGTTTCTTACATCTGTAGAAATCAAAACCATTGATGTATTGTTTTTAAAATTGAAAAGAATTTACTATTAAACTAACATAGCTTTATAATATGGTATGTGAATCATTCCAATTAAAGTTTATATTGGTATGTGAATCATTCCAATTATAGTTTATATTGGTATGTGAATCATTCCAATTAAAGTTTATATTGGCATGTGAATCATTCCAATTAAAGTTTATATTGGCATGTGAATCATTCCAATTAAAGTTTATATTGGTATGTGAATCATTCCAATTAAAGTTTATATTGGTATGTGAATCATTCCAATTAAAGTTTATATTGATATGTGAATCATTACAATTAAAGTTTATATTGGTATGTGAATCTTTACAATTAAACATGATAAGTAAATCACTACTGATATACCGTAGTTCATATAGAAATTTTTCCAAGTAAACCAATGGAGCAACAAAAAAAGTCAATACTTAGAAGCTTCATTGATATATCATGATCATATTCCAAATAAAATTGATATTTATCACTCAATAAACCTCGATATGTTAATAATGCTAAGATCCATTCAGTAAACTTGACCATTTATTACAAGTAAACCTAGTAAGGGACTTGGATCATACAACACATATTTACTAAGGTCAGCTAATTAACATGTCCAGAATCATGCAATTAAAATGGGCATGAATATTTAACGATTCCCACACCAATGAAAAAAATGAAACAAAGAGCTGGAAACTGCTGTTTTTCCCACATGTATGGTTTTTATAAATCATTTTTATGAAAAAGAACTCATTATGTTTTTGGGACTTAATATCTTAGCACTTTGTTAAATTGTATGAGAAATTATTACAAAGTAAATAAACAAAATCTAGTCAACAATAATTTGAGGAGTGTAAAAAATATCACTGGGGCAAAATTATGCGGATTAAAATCCAGTATTTTTGGCTGATATAATATTTACTCTAACTGATTGTGCTAGCTGGTCTTTAAAAGTGTCTCAATTAGCCCAACTTATCTCCCCTTAATTTCCCCGGATATGAGTTAAAGGGAGGTAACTGTGTGCAGGAAAACAAGTCCAGTACAGTGAGATATGAATCATTATGTGAATCACACTGCTACTGTTAAGTAAATATCAGTTACCTCCTCTTCCTCCTCCTCTTCCTCTTCTTCTTCTTCCTCCTCCTCTTGTTCTTGTTTCCTCCTCCTCTGTTATCATAAACAGCACACAATAAAACTTAATCTGACTTTATACGTATACTGTATAGTTTATTTTGATTACATCTATATGGATGGCACTGATGTCATCAGTCTATATATAATGACATATTTATATCCCTTGCAATTATGCTTCTTGCTTAAAGGCAAAATATGGGCAACTTTTGGCATAGATTTACAGTCTTCAACATTAGCCACTAGTCTTATGCCAGACACTTAGAAAATTTAGGTTCGGGCTGGTGGAAATTCCATGAATTTTAATATAATTTGTTATAACAAAAACTGCATGTTTGTGTGGACTAGTGCTTAAAAACGTTAATGCCAGATTGGATTTAGTTAAGATAAACTGATATCAGCAATATTCAAGATGAATTCTTGCGCGGTTACCAGTACAGCAGCAGTTAAAACACAGTACAAATGAGAAGTGATATTAAGCGGAGTCTACTGTATTTGTAAACACACCTCCATTAGGAACTGTCTTCTAACTTCGGCTTGTTTTTGAAGTGGGCCCCACCTGAATTTCTTCAATTCTTTGGATTGTTTTGTCAAGAGTTTCTTGTTATTTACCGCCCAGGTTTACTTGGTTTTAGGCTTATTTTTGCATGGTTATCAGCTGGATTTTTTTCCATAATTATTCAGAATCCCGAAAAAATTTCCTGAAGTTACGTATATTGGGCCTTTAATGTGACATCCACACGGCAAATGAAGATTTAACTTTATAGCAGATTGATGTGGCAATTGGCGCCCTTAAACTGAACAATCTTACCACCAATGAATTATTTTGAGACTTAATTTGCAGTTGAAATGATTGTTCTGCTCTTTTGTTTGTACCTTTTTCCATTAATATCTGAATTTTTTTCCTAAAAAAAACTAGCCATATACTTGTTCAATCTTTAACCTTCATTTTTGTACATGTTTCTTGTTCAGTAACAAAATTTTCCTACCCTTCTCTTCTTCTTCTCTGCCTTTTCATGTTGCTGGAACTACAAAATAAAAACAAACTTTATGTGAACATCATGAAGAGAAATTGTCAATTAGATTAAAATACAGATCCCTGATCTCACTCCATTTTACAAGGATCTGACAACAACCCAATTATTTAGAGGTCATGTTCTTGTGACCTTTGTCACCTCTTTACCTCATCCTCTAGACAGACTCTAGTATTATTGTGTAGAAAGTGACTTTGACCTAATGACTGTATACTTGATCACCTGATAACTATGTAATATGTGACCTTGATCACCTAATAATTGTGAAGAATGTTACCTTGATCACCTAATTAATGTGACCTTCATCACCTAATGATTGAGTAGAATGTGACCCTGACCTCCTAATGATTGAAGAATGTGACCTTGATCTCCTAATGATCATGTAGAATATGACCTTGAACACCCAATTAATGTGACCTTGATAATCTAATAAGTGTGTACGATGTGACCTTGATCGCCTAATGATTGTGTAGAATGTGACTTTGATCACATAATGATTGTGTAGAATGTGACATTGATCACCTTATGATTGTGTAGAATGTGACCCTGATCTCCTAATTACTGTTTATAACTTGACCTTGATCACCTAATGATTGTGTAGAATGTGACCTTGATCACCTAATGATTGTGTAGATAATAACCCTGACCTGCTAATTATTGTGTAGGATGTGACCTTGAACACCTAATTATTTGACCTTGATCATCTTATAATTGTGTAGAATGTGACCTTGAACTCCTGTTTGTGTAGAATGTGACGTTGAACACCCAATAAATGTGACCTTGATCATCTAATAATTGTGTAGGATGTGAACTTGATCACGTAATGATTGTGTAGAATGTGACCTTGATCACCTAATGATTGTGCAGAATGTGACCCTGACCTCCTAATTATTGTGTAGAATGTGACCTTGAACACCTAATTAATTTGACCTTGATCATCTAATAATTGTATAGAATGTGACCTTGATTACCTAATGATTATATAGAATGTGACCTTGATCACTTAATGATTGCGTAGAATGTGACCTTGACCTCTTAATGATTGTGTAGAATGTGACCTTGACCTCCTAATTATTGTGTAGAATGTGACCTTGATCACCTAATGATTGTGTAGAATGTGACCATGATCACCGAATGATTCTTCAGAACTTAAACAGATCACCTACCATTAGTGCACAACTTGACCTTGATCATCAACTGTATTAGTAGACCTTGACCTTTGAACCCCTACTATTTGTATAGTCAGCTTGAACATCTATCATTTGACCTTATGATCACTTACACTTTGCTGCATCTGCATCTGCTGTTGTAGCATCATGTTGTTGTAGGAATCATAGTTAACAGTCTGGGGCATCATCTGTTGTTGCTGTAATGTACAATGTTTAATTCTTGGTGACCTTTACCCTCGTCAAATACAAAATGGAGGTTGTGACATGACTAAAGTTTCAATATAAATCATACAACATAATTATGCCTAATTCACCACACTGATAATTATTTTACATCCGCCAATGGATATTTTTTCTTTATTAAACTGTGGACAGCAGTAAATTTGTTATTCAATATCAATGAGAAATCTTACAGCGAAAACCATATTTTATCCTACCATGTCATGTGAACTTTGATGAAATCGTCGATCATCATGGATAGATTTCTCAGTTTAAAAACTGAAATACTGTAAGTGATAGTAACATATCATATTACATTGACATCAAATTGTATTAGCAAATTAATTAAAGTCACTATATAAACTAACCAGGGAGACATGCGATTTTAGTGACGATAAACGAAACCCAGCGCATCACGATTATGACATCATTGTTTTGGCAAAGAAACTTCAACAGTTTGCTGTCAAAATGGCTGTTCCATTTTACAAATTAAGATTATAGTTTCGAATGAATCAAATTGAGATCAGTATAAGTGAGCATAATGGATAACAAAGGTAAATATAAGCATTGAAGTGTCTTGGTATCTAGCGTGCGTTATGTTTGTCTGCAGAGCTCTGCAATCTCCATAAAGACCATATCATGAAACTTCAGTGCTTAAAGAGACAATTAAGCGAAGTTTGTTTACTTTTTTATAATTTTTATAATATTTCATGAAATTGTAGTTTGTAGTCCTTGTGAATTATTCATACCGATATTTTGACAAAACTTGATTTTTTCCATGCATTTTTCAATCAATAATAGGGAAATCCTTATCATCCAACCCATGCAAATGAGACATATATTTACAAACATCTCTGAGCACTGAGACTGACCCTACGGAGCATGCATGCTCAGGTTAACAAATTTCCCTTCAGAAGACCCATGTGTGTGCGAGCTTTCACTAATATCTGTTGTTGGTTAGTTTGAAGTAATTTTACCAACACCATTTCTCGTGGGATCTAATAATAACTGTATATTTTATATTTGTTGACAAAATATTTCATAAATCTAACATACCTTGAAAGAAATATGTGTGAAATCAAACTCCTCGTGTGCTCGTATCAAATTGTTTATAACACATATACATGTGGTCGCGCCAGGTGGGCGGTTATTTCGTGCTATATTTTGATGTCGCTATATTTGATGCTGGCTTTCCAAATAATTAAACTGACCACGGGGAATCACTAAATTGCCTCTTTAAATATAGACAGACCTGGGGCATCATTCCTTGGTACATATTGGCGCACTGCTGGACAGCAGGAGCCGTAAAGCCAGCCACCGCACCGCTATGGTATCCTGACGAAAGACAGACGTTTTATAGAAACACTTCATATAATAGAAAGAAAGTCCTCTTTCATATCAGTGTGTAATATATCTTTGAAAAACAAAATTGAACACTGCAAAATTCTGAACAGACACTAGTGATGAATTATATATTTAAAATGAGAACTGGAATGAACGTTTTCTGCTGACTTTACAAAGAAGCCTCAATATAAACCAGCAACCATTTTTTCCAGTCAAAGTGGTTAGATTGTAGGATATGACCAACTTTGAACAGAAAAAGACTATTTCACTTCTAAGCTGGATATTTGAAAAAAATTTGAGCAGTGGTTCTTAAATGATTTATTTTTTCAAATTACTTCTTCTAAAACCAAGGAAATATAGACCTTAAACTTATGTGTACCTACCGCCGCCACCATAAGCGCCGTGTTGTCCCCCGGGGGGAGGGGCAGAGCCTACGGCGTATCCACTTCCATATCCACCTCCGTATCCCCCTCCATATCCTCCTCCTCCATACCCATTAACATTGTAGGCGGAGCCACCCCCGTACCCTCCATAGCCCCCTGGTGGTGGTGGGGGGCCACTGCTGGGAGGGGGGTACGCTCCACCCCCGTAACCCCCACCGTAACCTCCTCCACCATAATTACTCTGAAAATAAAGTTGGAAAAAAAATATACAAAAACACTTTTCTCTAATAGAATATTCTGGGGAGGGGGGGGGGAGGTTCCAAAAAACCTTTAGTTTGATTAGATTACATTTACAGTTGACTCCACTTAATATCACCCCTGTTAAATCACATTCCTCCTTATATCATGTTTTCCCAAGCACCATTTTTCTCTCTATATAATCTATGTAATTTTATTTGGTTAATATCATGAATTCTGAGGTGAATTCCTCTAAATATCATGTTTTTTTAACCAATCACATAAAATATCCAAATCCAAATTTTAGTTATGGAGATTGGAAATGCACTAGATTTAGTGGAAAAACATGTTTCTCTTAATGTCACATTCCTGTTAATATCATGTTTTTGTCGGACAAATGCAACATGATATAAAGAGGAGTGCACTGTATTATCATTTCTGCTCAAAGTTATCATTCTGTAGCATGGTATTTTTAACATATACCAAGTAACAACATTGTTGTGACTGTTTAACAATTACTTAAAGTATTTGGGGGTGGGGATGGAAGAGGATGGTACATATATATAGTGTTATAGTATCATTATGTACAGAAATTGATATGTATGTAATTATTTTCATATTTAAAAAAAAAAAAAAATGAAAATTTTGAAGGGTGTGAGACCTGAAACCTTCTTGGCTCTGTTCTTATCTAACATTAGTAATACCAAAAAAAAAAATTCTGAATTAGATCTAACCTGAGGTATTCCCATGATTATTTTAATTTCTCTTATACAAATCTATCAGATATTAAATTGACAGGGTCATGACAATGAATCACCATAAGACAGGAAGCAGCAGGAAGAACAGACAGTTAAGATATGGGTATAACTATTGTACACCTCCTTCACCCCCACCCCCACCCCTACCCACCACCACCACTATCCAAAAATAAAATCATTTAGCAACTTGGAATAGATACAGTAACGTTTCAAAAGTATTCGATCACATCATATTTTCACTATATATTTCATGCATTGTGACAAATTTTCAATGATCTTTTATGACTTTATTTTTCGTAATTTATTGAAATTTCACATGCATGTAGATGAAATTTGTACAGATTTCCGTAGCCATAAACAAAGAGATATTTTTGCATGGTATGTACAGTTAAAAAAAATTAGCAACAGTATTATTAATTAAAGGCCCAATATACTTAACTTTCGTCAAAACTTGAAGCGAAAATCAAGCCTAATAATTTTTATAAATATGTATAGATTTAGCTACGATTAACTGATATCAGCAATATTCAAGATGAATTCTTTCGCGGTTACCGGTACAGCAGCAGTTGAAACAAGCTATTTGTAAACACGCGTCCATTTCGAACCGTCTTCTACCTTCGGTTTGTTGTTGAAGTTGGCCCCACCTGAATTATTTTCAATTCTTTGGATTTTTTTGTCCAGAGTTTTTTGTTAGTTACCGCTCAGGGTTACTTTGTTTCAGGCTTATTTTTGCATGGTTATCAACTGGATTTTTTTTCAGAATCACGAAAATTTTCCTGAAGTTACGTATATTGGGCCTTTAAGGATAAAGAAAAATACAACGTTACAATTTCAGTAAAGTGCATTATATCAATTTTTCGAAAACAAAGAACATGAAAAGCATGAAAAGTTGATCAGGTTAAAGAGCGTATTACCCTCTGCAAGTATGTACAATTTCAAGAAAATCTGCTGAAAAAAAAAATCCTACGAATTAGTTGAAGATAACTGATCTACCATAAATGTATGAAATATGTAGTAAAAATACGATGTGACGTAATTCTTTTGGCACGGTACTGTACATGTAGGTTCTTTAAAACAGAATTTATACATACGATAAAACAGTCAAAATAGTGTCAAATTAAACCTTCAAAACTCACCCCATAGTATGACATGATTCAGGTATCTGAAATAAAAAAATTCTCCAATTTATAACACCTACATGTAAAAGTTGTTCATAACACAAAATAAGATGTACAATGTAACTAAAATCATGCAATTCTTTTCACACAGGTATAATTGTAAAAATACAAATAAATAAAAAATGCTTCATTAAATCATACTTGTTAGCATATTATAACAATTCATATAAATATGTTGAACACGATACAATTTATTACGGCATGTAATTCACATTTTAACCTGCGGATCAACAGCACTAAGAGTATAAAGATACATTGTATTTAATATATTTATATTGAAACACCAATGATAAAGGAAGACAATAGCCTAGCCAGAAATAATACGGGGGGGTGTTCTGGCTGATAATTGTGATCAGCACCCCCCCCCCCCCCCCCCCCCACCCCCCTTCTTGTTAGCAGTATAGTTTTACCTTATAAAAGCTTTGATTTTCACCTAGATTTCATGTGTAGACCGAACACAATAAACAGTATTCACATATTTTCGCACCTGTTGCCGTGACAATGCCAATCCAATACCCAATCATATCAAACAGTATTTATATGGAATACATATATATGTGTATATCTAACCCACTCACTGACCTATTGAACAGTTAATTTTACGCTCATTTTTAGCAATATTTCCTTTGGATGCAATGCTGCAGCATTTACACGATGTTTATAAATATTGTTTTCGTTATAAATATACCTGTGTGGATTATTACGTAATTAGGCTTACCTGTAATCACGAAAGGCTTATCTTTAATCACGAAAGGTTTACCAATATTACGAATCCCGTGTGATGATGCTGCCCTTAGTGACTAGTAAACAGTTCTGTCATATTTTGATCTTGGTGAAAGCGACGCTTTCCTATAGCTACCTGGCGGTAGTTTCAGGTGTCGTCTGCTACGGACAGCCGATAACATGAACTCGCCGACAGCGGCAACTATGAACTCGCGTCGTACGGAGTGTTCAAGTTCAAGTTTCTTTATTGACTTTTTCAAATCTTACGACTTATCAGGGTATCTGTGAATCGTCTCTTTTTTGTAGTTGTTGGGATTTGCCATGCATACGTGCTCGTCCGTATATAAGGTCATTCTATAGTTACATGTACGTAAGGTGTTTAAATAAACCCATGTTAAATTTGAAGAAGAAATACCATGATAGGACAGACTAGTAGATAGAAATAATGTACAGTTCGTTAATAACGTATATTATGTCCTAATTTAACATAACGAGGCAATGAACGGACAATGTCCAGTGTTCACGTGAGGGTTCATGCGTGACTATCTACACTATGGTACGGTGTATCGACCGATACGTACGGTGGGACCTTTTTTAATCGCTGATATACACTGTAGAAAAAGATTGTGATTTAAATCTTCAGAATATTAAAACCTGGTCGTAGGCCTATAACTCCGAAACCCCAGGTCCACAGATCATCGCACAACTGGCACAAATTCGGACAACGGGTCTGCGACAGACATGGCGGGAAATCCTAGCACAGTCGCGGGCGTGTCGGACGAAGTTATGTTTTCGTTATATCACGGAATTAGATGCTATCTCATTAATATGTCCGTGTTTATATATGGCGACGAATACATGCAGAAGCTGATCTTTGTAGAGTCTTCAACATGATGTTTGTCGGCGATTTATAGGAGTCACGAGAATATTCAATTATAGCAGAGACGTATAAGGCTTTATATTTAATACGTTTCTGATTATAGTAAGACAGTTATTCGTCCTTTCTACAACGATCGTTTGTTAACCCTACAACTAAATCTCTATCTTACAATAGTTTCACGTCGTTAACTTACATTGCTCTCTCGGAGAACAAACGACTTTTATTCTTTTCGTATCAGCGAAGCTGTCTATACTTTAAACAATGATAACTTATAGCCTGATACATATCGTATTTGTTGAATGATTAGTCAGCTTTAATATATAATAAAATATATTCTAATTACCAGGGACGTATATGTCCCTGTAATTACATGCTAATAAGTTTTTTTATGAACGATTCTATATAACATTGAAGTGGTAATGTGCTCATAAAAACTATTTAGAAATGTATTACCTGTGAAATACAATCGGAGTCTAGTCGACGGTATGGTACTGGATCCGAACAAACAAGTTTTCTGTTTGAATGTATTTGAATATATAAACAGCGTTTACATATATTACGCAATCGATTTTTGTTGTTACACAGTATATTTACATAGTTTAAAAGCTATAAATGCTTTGCCATTGGACTTCAAATACATTTACTATACTCGTCTCTTAGTAATAATCAAAATATTTTTGCTTGTCAATGACAATTCATGAATTGTTTCCCTGCAGAACACAATGCACAGACAGTATATATTCGAGTATTCATATATAACATCAATGCACATTCATTGTTAATTATCATGACTTCACCTTAAACTGTATGTGTGGTTATACAGCAACGTGCCAAAAGTCAGTCAAGTTTTTAGATTTTGTAAATTAAATATATTCTTTGTATTTCCAACATTTTTCAATGAATTTTCCTGACCTTTTTTTACGGATGGATTTAGACAACATTTGGTCATGTTATACAGAAAATATCCATAGTTTCTTCTCATTATATTTATCTATTTCTTTTCCGTTGTGTAATTCTGGGGTAATGCAGAATTATCTACACTGCTAATTTCCGCGCGACGCCATTTTTATTTGTAACTCTACTAAAATTACGTCAAAATGGCGTCCCAAAAAATTGGATGTTTTAAAAACAATGATTTCCCTAGTCATACAAAACGGAAAACAGTGAAAATTTGATGAGATGAAACAGGAAGGAATTCTCTATATATGTACAAAATTTCATTCAAAATGATCCATAAACAAAGTCCGACATTTAAAATTATTTGAAAAAGTGGGAAATACAAAGAATATATAGCAAAATTAAAAAAAAAAAGTTGACTTATTTTTGCCACGGTGCTGTACATGTATTTATGTACGAATTTCTAACTTAATCAAAATAATAAAATAGTAGCATTTATTAAATCTCATATGCATTGAAGGTTTTCATAAATCCCCGAGTTCATCAAGGAAAAAAATCTGTCTGACTTGAAGTAATTGAACTAACTGTACTGTAAAGCATTCAACTACATAATGGACATATACTATAAATCTAAAGCTGTACTTCAGAGTTTATAAAGCAGGTTATACACCGGTACATTTTGTTTTGCAAACGAGTATTATCAGCTTAAATTACTATTATGCATGTACGCTGTATTTTATAATAAAGAATTTTACAGACTCACAAGAACTTGTAGTTTTAATCATTAACCATGAAGTTTTCTTTGTTCTCTAATCCATATTATTGACATTTTGACTTACCTGTGAACTATATATACCTAACGGTCAGGTAAAAAAAAGCGTCTTGGAGACATGTAAACAACGCAACCGGCGAGCACATGCTGGTCAGTGGTCACGGGTCACGTAGATGTTTGAATCGAAAGACCGTGGTCATTATAAGCGTGCGGAGGAGACAAACAGGTACGTATCTCCAGGTAAAATCTTTGGTGATTAATGAGGCAAAACTAATTACTATGGTATATGATAGATACTATTACGCAACACTGACTGAAGTAATTGATTATGCTTACCCGGTAAGCTCTTTGAGAGCGTCAAGAAAACAGATTCAGTGTCTAATTCTAATCGGATGTGCCGTTGCTACGTAGATGCCGTTGACAATTATATACATGCGACATTAAAATTTTGTTTTCAGATAGAATTTAATAATATTATAAGTCAAAGCTTCTTGATTAGCTTTTCGTGTTCTTGTAATGCCAATTGTTTACATATATGTTTTCACATTGATGCATACAGGGATGCATACAGAGATGAATATAGGCCGGGCTTATTATATATGTCTCTGATGCATATATTTTGTTCAATTAGCTCATTATCAGCCTTTTTGGGAGACATTTTGTTTTATGACACGAGAACAACATTTTGCGTTCTCCATAATTGCAGAAAAATGTTATAAAGTTGTTCTTCTAATCTGCAACAATAAAAAAAAAACAGCTAGACTATGATTGATTTTTTAGAGTTAAAAAATGAAACTGTACCACCCTCTTAGGGAAATACAAAGATTCTTAATTTTGTTGGATTAATTTAGCCTATTTAATGAGTAACTGTATTTTGAAGTTATAACATATATATATCCTGCTTGATGAACATTTTCAGTGATGGGTAGATTGAAAAAAAGTAGAGGATATTTACAAGGACTTTTACACTTATCTGTGGTTGTGATTTTGGTTAAAGGGAGGCAACTCTTACACAGATTATGGTATTGGTTTAAGGGAGATAATTCTAACACAAATTACAGATATGATAATTTAATATATTATACCCTTAAAAACTAATGCAAGACATCAACTCTCTTTCATTCCTTTTTTGCACCCATACACAAAATATTTTTGTATTTAAGGAGTGAATTTGCAATTATATTAAAGTATAATAAGGATTTATTTTACAAGACTGACACATGTAATTCTTCCCTAGCTTGTAAAATGAATATATAATAAATTAGTTCACAGTGCAAGCATGCTTGATACATGTTTGTATTTTTTTTATCCTTAGAGAAATCATTTAACCTTGTAAAGTAAAAATAAATTATCATTTAAATGTATAGATATATATTTCTATACTTGTCTACTTGACACAAGGAAATTCAATTTCATTTATGTAATAGATAATTATTTATAAAGGCCTTAATTATCAATTATAATGAATCTAATCACTGCATGTGTATATATATGTATTCAGAGAATTTGATACAGCTAGTTTTGGACCTAAACTTATTTTTTAGTGAAATTTTATCCTATTGGACCATTGAGGGATGAGGGAGGCATTTTTATCAAAAAAGGATCTGAACCCCACAAAAGTATAAAATTGAGCTTTAAAAAAATCTTAGTTTAGGCCCAAAACTAGCTGTAGTAAATTCTCAGGTCGCTGCTAATCAAATGTGGGTGGTTTGAAATTTTATACAATATATAATGATGTAATTATATGTATTATTTCTACAGGTGTCCAGGTGTGTCATTAAGACAAAAACATCAAACAAGATGGCCTTCGTAAGTAAAATAAATTCTCAACAATAAAATTATTGCGCGGTCAAAGCAAATGGTATTAAGAAATTTTACAATTATTACAATTATAATGTTAGAAATTTTGTTAATTTTAATTTTGTTGTGTGATTTACAGTTTGGCAATCCCTACCAACAGAGTAACTACTATGGAGGGGGAGGGTACTCCTATTCTAATCCAGCTTACCAAGTCAACTCAGGTAAGATCCAATACTCACTTAAAACAATATCTATATGTATATTAGTGATAATTCAGGCTCAGTATTAATCTCACCAGATGATCAGAATCGGATAGAATATGAGGCCAAAATTAAGGGTACAGGTCCCGTTTTATCTAATATGGTTATTTTTTTTCTTGACAGAGTTATGGCCCTTGCATATATAAAATATTATAAAAGCAACAATTTCTGCAATAACTTCCAAATGTTTGAAAATATGTCTTCATCCTTCAGACTCATATTAAGCAGCCAATTTTCCTTGACTCATCCCACCTGAAATTTCACAATGAGCTATTCCAACCATTGAGTTGGAAGAGTTCTTATGTGTCTTCAGGGGTGAATGTGTTGAGCTAAATTAATACATGTTTGACTGTAGCTTAATTTCTCTTCATTTTCATATTTCTGTTGTTGTACAGTATGGGACATTTATCTTAGCAATCCTGACAGAATACTGGATAATTCGACAATGATTTTCTTTACAGGTCCACCTGGGTACCCTCCACCTCAGCAGCCTAACCCTATGGGCATGATGCAGCAGATGATGATGAACCCATTTGCTGGTGTAAGTATGATTTACCAACAGGTGGTCATCACTCACTGACCAGTGGTATTTACCTCACTGACCTTGACCTGTGTGTAGATTTCGTCCATAGAGGCCATACAATGTATCTTATTGGTCATGCAGGCATGGTTGTTCACCTTGACCTTTTTAAATATTTTGTCCATTATGTTGATAATGAAAGTTGATCTTTGCCGTCATTAGACATCAACATTTTAAGTAAATTTTAAGCCTTTACATGTATAAATGTCATCCCAGTTTGACCAATCTGATGATGACCTTGAACTTTGTAAATTTCTTGACAAAGTACCATGACTGTCTAAGCTAGTATATGTGTATGCTAGTATAGGTTGCCTTTTGTTTGACTTTTCTACCCTTACAGAAATGAATCGTTTGCAGCAAATTATTTTGTTTGCAAGAACTTGTTGCAAGAAGTTTGCAGGTTAATTGTTGCAGCTAGCTGCAAATTTGCTGCAAAGTTGCTGCAAACAGAAGGTAACCTTACACAGTCGTGGTACTTTGGCAAGAAATTTACAGAGTTCAAACCTTTGTTTGACTTTGGCTTTTCTATATCTTTTGTCATTAGATGTCATCTCTCCTAGTTACCAGTCTGATGTTCACAATCAAGTTTTAAACACCCTTGCCCATATTATATAGTTACCATGGCCGTTTTCATTCATGCAGAACAACCTTTTTGTTCACTTTTATATGTAATGTTTTCGGGTAAAAACAAATCCTGGTGGACCTGGAAATGTTTATAAAGGCCTCGCAAGGCTTTCTCAAGGCTCGCCTGAAAGCAGCATCAGATTACTATGACCGACCTTATCTAATAAACGGACAACTTTGGTCAGATATAGGTTCAAATTTAATGCTTAAATGAAAATGGCCCTGGACTGAACTTTGTGTTCTGTTGGATTTTGACCTTGGTATACATTACCTTTTCTACAAATAGAAGCAATGCTCTAAGAGAAAGATGATCTTTGTCTAGTTAACCTTGGTTTTATTTTGACTTTACGTAGATGCCACGCCAGATACAGATGATCTCTGTCTGGTTAACCTTGGTTTTATTCTGACTTTACGCAGATGCCGTGCCCAATGCAGATGATGCCCCCTACCGTACAGACCAACGTCACAATCAACAACACATGGAGTACTGATAACTGTTTCCTCGACATAGCAGAGGAGGTATGTATCATTCTTTAGATCACTACGGTAATAAATCTTTATAAAAGCGAAGAAAGTTATTTGCATGCATGATTATCTAACAATGCTGCATGATGTTTGAGGTACTTTATCGAAATTGTCATTTGAAAGTTACTTTTTCACAGCTCAATTGATTTCGATGTTTACATGCTTATACATGTATATAGATATAGAAACTGAACACAGTGTTTTAATTTCATGCAATACTGTACAATATTTGCGTGGGTGAGGATCTTGAAGACTGTATAGTGTCCTTGTTTTAAATGAAATTCATGTTAAAGGATTTAAATTTGGACTAATTTTATCAAAAAAAAAATTTATATGTTACAAATATGTGAGAGTGTTTTTGACAGCTCAGATATTTTCGTTTTTTTAGGCTGGACTGGATGTGGATGATGATGAAGAAGATGAAGAGGAGTATGAGGAAGATGAGGAAGAAGTGGAAGAAGTTAAGAAGTCACGCAGGAAGATCCGCAAGAAGGCCAAGAAGAAGGCTGTAAGATCAAAGTGAAATTTATCAAATATTGAAATGGTTAGGACTGTTCTAGACCTCTAACCATATTTGTTGGGCGAGAGGCACTTTCCGGATATGACGAATTATAGAATAGCCCTTATATGGTATGAAGTTTAATATGTAAGGCATATAGAGAAACCCCCTACCAGATAATTATAGATTTGGTCATCTTTTAAAAGGAGAAAATCTAAAGATTTCAAAAGAATATACAACTATCTGGATTATTGGGTTTTTTTTAACGAGCTAAGAGGATATTTATAATAGAGCGAAACAGCTAGTATAGATCATTTAATTTATCGTACGGAAATCCACTTCAATTTAAAGAAATCTCAGAACAAACAAGTCAATTAATAGTCTACTAAGATTCAATTAGACTTTAACTGGTTACAGAAAATAGCCGAGAAGATTGCTGGTTTGAGCGATGAACAGCGGGCCGATCTGAAGTCTCGATACGTAGCCAGGTTAAAGGATCACTTAGATAAATACAACAGTCTGGAGCCCACCACTGGCACCGTCAAGGCGTACGCCAAATACACAGATGACGATCCAGTTGTTCCCTTCATGGCCGAGTTTGACGGTACATCTGCTGGAGGGGAGAAATGGGACTCGGAATATGACTGTATATACCTTGATGCAGCAATGGACGGTCTAGGTAAACAAATTGTGTAAACTTTCTTTAAAGGCCCAATATACGTAACTACAGGGAAATTTTCGTGATTCTGAAAAATTCTGAAAACAATTCCAGCTGATAACCATGCAAAAATAAGCCTAAAACGAAGTAAACCTGAGCGGTAACTAACAAGAAACTCTTGACAAAAAAAATCCAAAGAATTGAAAATAATTCAGGTGGGGCCCACTTCAACAACAAACCCAAGGTAGAAGACGGTTCGAAATGGACGCGTGTTTACAAATACCGAGTTTCAACTGCTGCTGTACCGGTAACAGCGAAAGATTTCATCTTGAATATTGCTGATATCAGTTAATCTTAACTAAATCTATAAATGTAATAAGTTATTTAGGCTTGATTTTCGCTTCAAGTTTTGCCGAAAGTTACGTATATTGGGCCTTTAAGTATAATGAGTTTGATGGAAAAGAAGAATGAGGATATGTAAATTTGACTTCAGACATGACATTATCTGACTAAATATCTCAGTTAGTTGACATTGTATATCAAGGGTTTAGCTTTAAGTTTTATGGTGTGGCCAAGTTTGAATCTTGGACCAGTTCAGTTCAGTCAGCTACATTAATATACCTCCTTCACCTTTCGAAGTCTTTGCCCCTGCAAACTCAACTGATCACAACCTGGGTTTGGGTATACCTTAAGCATTATACCAGATATATGTTTGAAAAAAGGGTTGTCACAGGCACCACATACTGTATCAAGAAGGGGAAATTGCACAGCCAGACCGGGGTTCATGAACCCAGGAACTGCCAATTGAGCATTGGTTGAGCATCCAAATCGCCAATGATCGACCCAGTCCTGTTCCTCTTCAAGTGTATTTGTAAATGTGAAATTAAAATAGTTTATACTTTCAATTATTAATCAATAACATTGATGCAGGCCCTAGTCTGGAAGTTGCACAATGTTTATCAAGCAACACAAGTGCATAATAACAGCTAGCTAGTCAGTTAGATATTCCAACGCATACATATTGTTTAGCATTATTGAATGGTATTATGTTTTCTCAGGGACAAATGAGGATGCTATTATCCATGTTGTCACATCCCGATCAAACTCGCAACGACAGGTACTGAAGAAAAAATTCAAGACTGCTTACGGCACAGTGAGTATATGAAACATCTGTCCATTTACATATTTATAGAGAGGCAGGTTAAACCAAATTTGAAAAACCCCTTTAGAATTTCAATATCATCACTCCTCTGCATGATGAAAGAACATTTTCTTCTCAATCAAACTGTGGAATAATTCAAGAAACTAAGAAAATGTTTGGACCGGTCGGCTTATCATTTTGAAAATATCAACCCAATTCTCTCAGTGAGATAATTAGTACATCCCAGCACAGGTTCATAATTTATTTATTTATTCATTCAGTACATTACGATATCCTGTAACATATATACATGCAAGTTTTTGAGATACAATCAACTCCTCACCAGATATAATTTATTTTGTTGCTTATATTTAGGACCTTATTGAGCGCCTGAAGTCAGAACTTAGCGGAAACCTGAAGGAGTGTGTTATGGCGCTGTTCGTGAGTCCGGCGGAGTATGATGCCTGGTGTGTGAGGAACTCTATATATGTAAGTAATACTGGAGGAGTATAGGTATTATAAAGTGTTAGGGGACTATCAAAACTAAATATAATACATATGCATGTCTCTGGCTTCATGTGTGTAGAGGTAAGTAATGGTAATGTATGTGCATATATCATGTATATATATTTTTTTAAATTGATTTTACAATTTGAACAATTAATTTAAATATAATTCAACAGCATATGTATATCCATTGCATAAATCTTGATGCCCTTGTTTCTGTATTATGTTTTAACTCTCCTTGTGATGCTAATCACTTTGCATCAAGGTTAAGAAATTGTTTCGAAGTTGCAATGCATATCTAAGTAAATTTAAGCTTACATGGAACACAGTGACTATACATGAGTATACTTTGTTTGTTGTTGCAGGGTTTAGGAACAGATGACTCTGTTCTTTGCGAGATCATGTTTTCACGCACCAACCCTCAGATTAAAGCTATGACACAAGCATACAAAGATGGTAAGCTATTTAGTGTCTTGACCAGGAAACATATGTACCTTTAAAGGCCCAATATACGTAACTTTCGGCAAAACTAAGTGAAGCGAAAATCAAGCCAAATAACTTATTATATTTATAGATTTAGTTAAGATTAGCTGATATCAGCAATATTCAAGATGAATTCTTACGCGGTTACCGGTACAGCAGTAGTTGAAACTCGGTATTTGTAAACACGAGTCCATTTCGTTGTTGAAGTGGGCCACACCTGAATTATTTTCAGTTCTTTGGATTTTTCTGTCAAGATTTTCTTGTTAGATACCGCTCTGGTATACTTGGTTTTAGGCTTATTTTTGCATGGTTAATAACTGGATTTTTTGTCAGAATATTTCAGAATCACGAAAAAATTTCTGAAGTTATGTATATTTGGCCTTTAATACACTACTTCAGCTATAGCCATATAAGCCAATTTTGTTTCTTTTCAAATTTCCTGCACCAAAAGGCTTTCATTAATTTCTCTGAAGCTGTTATTTATGTGAACTGGTTAATCACTGTTAAAAAGAATCTTTCATCCACTTGGGGTTGAGACTTGGATCTCAACTTGAGAGGTAAGATTGATCCTTAAGTTGCCAAACAGAGTGCACTCCTCTTAATATCATGTTGCATTTGTCAGACAAAAACATGATATTAACAGGAATGTGACATTAAGAGAAACATGTTTTTCCACTAAATCTAGTGCAATTCCAATCTCCATAACTAAAAGTAAGCAATTCAATGTACATTATGAAGATGTTTTAATATATAGATATCATTATTTCAATTAAAAATCATTTTTAGGGGTATTTTTTTCAA
Source organism: Mimachlamys varia (assembly GCA_947623455.1). Classification (NCBI taxonomy): domain Eukaryota; kingdom Metazoa; phylum Mollusca; class Bivalvia; order Pectinida; family Pectinidae; genus Mimachlamys; species Mimachlamys varia. Next base: position 50,881,535 of record OX392527.1, read on the forward strand.
ATTTTCTATGCAACATTTTGTACAAGTCGTATTTGAAATCAATAGAAATTACATCATTTTTGTGTCGCCTGAAAAGGCGACATATAGGGATCACTATGTCGGCGGTGGCGGTGTCGGCGGCGGCGTCTGCACCAACAGTTTCCGTGCGATAACTTGAGTTTCCTCTGGCCAATCAAACTCAAACTTCATACAGTGCTTCCTTACCAACAGTGCTCGCTTGGGATTGCTTTTCAGGGTCAAAGGTCAAAGGTCAAGATCACTATTGCTATAAATAGAAAATCGGTTTCCATGCGATAACTTGAGTTTCCTTGGGCCAATCAAACTCAAACTTCATACAGTGCTTCCTTACCGAAAGTGCTCGCTTGGGATTGCTTTTGAGGGTCAAAGGTCAAAGGTCAAGGTCACTGTTGCTATAAATAGAAAATAGGTTTCTGTGCGATAACTTGAGTTTCATTGGGTCAATCAAACTCAAACTTCATACACTGCTTCCTTACCAAAAGTGCTCGCTTGGGATTGCTTTTCACGGTCAAAGGTCAAAGGTCAAGGTCACTATTGCTATAAATAGAAAATCGGTTTCCATGCGATAACTTGAGTTTCCTTGGGCCAATCAAACTCAAACTTCATACAGTGCTTCCTTACCGAAAATGCTCGCTTGGGATTGCTTTTCAGGGTCAAAGGTCAAAGGTCAAGGTCACTGTTACTATAAATAGAAAATCACTTTTCCTTGGGCCAATCAAACTCAAACTTCATACAGTGCTTCCTTACCAAAAGTGCTCGATTGGGATTGCTTTTCAGAGTCAAAGGTCAAGGTCACTGTTTCTATTCCACTTGGAACTGGTACAAAGCATATCCATAGATAGGTCCTGAAAACTTATCTCGCAACTTGCTGCGCAGGTGACACATCCACTTCCGTGGAATTCTTGTCTTGATATCTTATGTGATTTGTTAATAAAACATGATATTAAGAGGAATTTGCCTCAAAATACATGATATTAACCATATGAAATTACATCTATTAGATTATATAGAGAGAAAAATGATGCTTGGGGAAAACATGATATAAAGAATGTGATATTAACAGGAGTGATATTAAGCAGCACTTCGGAATCTTACCCTGAGGGTTAGGATCCCCCTGTCTCATGCCTAAGGGAGTGAATTATTTTTTCTCTTACAATGTTAACCATGTAATATTTCTATGTAACATTACATCAATTTATGTAAGACAATGTTGTTGTGATGTGATAGAATTGTCGAAGTGACATACTGACTACAATCTCATCCAATTGTTGAGAGCATGCAAAAAGCATGTGTTACATATACCCTGACTTGTCTGAACTTTTAGCAAGGTAAGATATAGAGGATCTTGCATTAGTGCCTGCCAATGTAATATGTAACTTTGGGCGAGTGACATAACTTATCATATAACAAGTTTAATCAAATCGATATCAGATTGACATGAATCACATAAATTTCACACCGATGAAATTGTGGATATATCCCTGTCCAGTTTAAGAGTATTTATAAAGTATGTCTTTGTTACTGTCTGTAGTTGCCTTCCCGGACCAGAAAGCCCCAGAGAATGCGCTGGAGACGGACATTGAAGACGACACATCAGGAGACTACAAGCGTCTATTGATATCCGCCAGCCAGGTACGAACCCTTTTTTAATTGTCAAATTTCTATTATCTATGTTTGGAACAAGGGTTGGTCACACGCACCAGAACGTACAACAGGAGAGGAAAAATGCATGGGTTTGAACCCACGACCTTCCAGACTCTAGACAGAGGCTCAACTATTTGTGTTATCTAAGTGTACGCCAACAATCAACCCCAGTGCAATTTTGGCTTCATGTGTAGTTTAGTAAATTTGAAATTTGAAGGATTTATTGCTTCAAATTAATTTTTTGATTTGATTGCCTTAAGGGTGGCCGGGACACTATTGAACTAGAGACACTGGAGGAGGCTGTGGAGGAAGTGAAGAACGATCTGGACATGCCCACGGGAATGTTTGCAGTCAACCACAATAAGTTGGTGAATGTTGGCAAAGCAGAGCGCGACGCACAGAAGTTGTTTGAAGCAGGTCAGGATAGCTGGGGCACAGATGAGGAGACATTCAATCGAATCTTTTCTCTACGTGACCCCTACCAGCTCAGGAGGACCTACGCTGAATATGTCAAGGTCAGCTCACAAACACAGGAATATTAAACCATAACAGAATTTAAAAGAATATTTCATACAAAGTCCTTTGAAATTTCAGGATAAACTTTAAGCATATAATAATTATCAATTTGTCTGTCACTTGATCTGTTTTTGAATGCCTGTCTTTGAATGCATGTCCTTCGTAAATATTTGTATGGCCATGATCTCCTTTCAAATTTTTCAACCGACCTCTTTCAAACTTATAATTTATATCATTAATATTCCCATTAGAAATGAATTAAGTTGTGCTCTCCTGAACATCTATTCAATTCGACTTTATTTGGAAGAGTTATATCCCCTTTTACATACAATTTCTTTGATGTAGGTAAACTGTGTTTTCTTTGTGAAATTGCAATAAACAAAACATTTTCTTACTTACATTATATATCTCTGCAGTTTTGCATTCTAATACAATTATAGGTCTTTCACTTTGTCATGTGTCAGGCATGCATATATATTGTGACTGAATTTTGTCTGACAATTTTTCCTGCATTTTTTGTGAAATTTTGTATGTATAGATAATAGATATATGCATGCAACTTTTGATGTGCACCCTTGCACAACGTGTTTATTTTATAATAATGTTTATTTAAAAAGTTATACATGTTTTGTTACCTTAGTTATCCCAGTGTGACATTGAGAATGCAGTCGATGACGAAACTTCCGGAGATTTCAAGATGGCATTATACACCTTAAGTAAGAAATTGTTCCTGACCTGTATTTAATTGTAAGGCATTTGTTAATTTAATACATTAATTAGGGCTGTAGTGGTAATTTTCATTCTGAAATAATGTATTATTATGTCCCAGTAGTAACAGAGTTTATGAGTCCTGGTTTTAAGGAGAAAATAATTATGTTTTACACACCTGGTTATAACGACTTAAGATTGTAATATTCCACCTTTTTAACTGTTCTGCTCTTTTACCTGTGCATTTCTTACCTTTCACAGTCATGTGCATCAAGTTTCCACCACGTTACTTTGCGAAGAGGTTGATGTTGACGATGAAAGGACTGGGTACAGCAGACTCTGACCTCATCAGAATCATCGTCTCCCGCTCCGAGGTAAACTTGTTACCATGGACAAACTTTCTTCTCTTTAAGTAATTTTTGACATGTCAGCTAGGTTTTACTGTTGAAATTTGTATTAGTTGTCAACCTATTAGCTGTGCAAAAATTTTTTGCCAATATAGGGTATACATATATGCTTAATCTCACCGACTGATTTTTATTCGTAGCCAGTCAAAACATATTTTCATGGTTTTTGAGCTTTAATATTCAGGTAGTTGAAATGAGAGAAAAATACTCTTTCATGACCAAAGGTGTAAGATAGGTAAATTCTACCCACAGGATTTTCAAATTTGGCAAATCTCTCAGTAAAACCTTCCATGGAATTTCCCAATCTTACATTCCTGCTGATAAAAGATTTTAGGACCCTAACAACATTTGTTTGTTCTACGAGAAAAGAAACCATGCATAGTTATAATAAAATTGTCTTCAATTTTGCAAGAAAAACATTTAATGGAATCTCTGATAAATAACCCACAACAGCCTGTCAAAAGATTCTGTTTCGTAACACTTGGGAGTAGAATTCTTGAACAGGATATTTTTCATGGAATAATTTAAAGGCCCAATATACGTAACTTACGGCAAATTTTGAAGCGAAAATCAAGCCTAATAACTTATTATATATATAGATTTAGTTAAGATTAACTGATCTCAGCAATATTCAAGATGAATTCTTTCGCGGAAACAAGCTGTTTGTAAACATGCGTCCACTTCGGTTTGCTGTTGAAGTGGCCACCTGAATCATTTTCAATTCTTTGGATGTTTTTGTCAAGAGTTTTTTGTTAGTTACCGCTCAGGTTTACTTCGTTTTAGGCTTATTTTTGAATGGTTATCAACTGGATTTTTTTCAGAATTTTTCAGAATCACAAAAATTCCCCTTAAGTTACGTATATTGGGCCTTGAAACTAACTAACAATTGGTACATATGTTTGTGACTAGATCGACATGGAACAGATCAAGGCTGCCTTCCTAGAGGAAACCAAACAGACACTTTGGAATTGGATCAACGATGACTGTAGCGGCGACTACAAAAAACTGCTGCAGGGCATTGTGGGAAGAGACTAGATGACCTTTGAAAGGTCACCAATCAACAAAGAACATCAGAGAATTAAGAATCATTGATTGACCTTCCAATGAAAAAAAAAAAAGATTGACCAACCATGTAGAGTTTAATTAGATGATTGATTGACCAAGAAGTTTAATTTAGTTGAACATTCCAAAAATAATTGACCAGCCTTGTAGAGTTTGATTTAGTTGACCTTTCAATGCGAGTTAAAAAAAAAGAGCATTCATTATATTTACCACTAAGATATGCAATATGTATGAAGGTACCCAAATATTATTCAAATTCAAGTATTCTTTCTCTTGAATTTAGATGTTTGGATATTTTACTAGTGACATGTGATAATATTTGAACCAAATATTGGCGTTTAATCAAAATTACTATGACACACATTCCGTTAGATATTAGAATTACAGGTAACTGTTGTTTGTATTACGTAAATCTAGCTTCACCGTTATGTTAACCAACTCCAACACCTGTGTTCTTTAGCATTATTTTCTTAAATGGTAGAAACTGAGTTTCATCTTTTAGATTCTTTATTGTTTACCTTTGTCTCTTTTAAGTATATACTGAACAAATGTATAATTATTATGTACTTTACTTGTTTTTGAGTTTGTTATTTTTTTTTTTTTTTTTTCAATTTATTTTTTTTTTAATTTCAATTTATTCAGGATAAAAATACACACTATACGAGAATATTTTTGTAGCCGTATAACATGAAGTGCTGTATTTTCTGTTATGCAGTATTGGTTTTAATTTACATGCAAACTTTCAAATAAATCAGCATTATTAAATTTTCTTAATTTTAATTTTTAACTTTTTTAACATTTATATATTAATTTGATTTAGTCAGTCCAAATATAAAAAATTACTACTAAGAAAAGTTATATGTTAAGACTGCAGTTGAAAAAACATTTGCCAAAATATTTTAAAATATGTGTATTCTTTTCAGATACACTATATATGAATATAGTGAAAATCGCAATGTCATGAACATTTTAAACATACTGTATTTATAAAAATGCAGTTTTCAAAGAACTTGTATAAATAAATATTGTCAGTAATATTTAATGAGTATCTTTGTACTATATTTAATCTCTGAAAATTTAGTTTATCCCTATTATACATATCTATACAATATTATGTCTGATTTTTCCCGTTTTTTTTTTAATATACATAAATGCTAAATGTTTTTTGTATTAAAGATATCATACCTCAGTGATAGTGCTATGAATAAATTCCCTACCCCAGTCTGCATAATACTTGTATTTCCATGATATAAAGGGGATTGTGATATTAACAGGGTTGATATTAAGTGGAATCCATTGTACTTGTATTTCCATGATATAAAGGGGAATGTGATATTAACAGGGTTGATATTAAGTGATATCCATTGTACTTGTATTTACAAAAGATATTTCTGTGATAGTGCTTGTTGTTGATACTCGATCCATTATAATCTTTGTTTATTTTTCACGAATAGATATTGATATACATAGTGCATTTAGCACAGTAAATATAATACACACGTCAACATAAGTAAGGTTCTACACCTATATATAGCTGCTGTCTGCCAAAATACTTCTTTTGTCATGTATAAATTCAATAAATTTCAATGTCTACACTATTTTTGTGTTATTTTTGTTAATAACTTTTACTACAAAACTATTGAAATAATTCATTTATTTAATACGATACAGATTTGTTTTCTAATGGATCAGCACTGCTTGATTCAATAATAAATCTAGAACAAGTTAATCTTCAAATATGGAACGGATAGGAAAACCATGATTAAATAGGTTCATAATTTACTCTCCCAAAACATATTTTAAAGGAAAGCTGTCTTAATGTACAGATTCGTGCATCTGTAACAGGAGAAGAAAAATGCACGGCCAGACTGTGGTTCGAATCCAGGACCTTCCGAACTGTAGACGGACGCTCAACCAATTGAGCTATCTGGCCGCCGATGATCGACCAGGTCTAGATCCGCTACACATCAATGAATCATTTATCATCATAAAATAATCCAAACTCGTGCACCCCAGCAGACCTTTGAACTCTTTCGATACAAAACCTGGAATAGCTCATTGTGAAATTTTAGGGGTGAATGAGTTTTATGCATTCCTTGAATATGTCGTACAATGTAGCAAAAACTGTTTAAAGTTTGCAAAACTTTGCCAAAATTTACTTGACACTAGAACATGGACTAGATGTCATCAAAATTAAGTCAATTTTACATTCTTACATATACATGTACTTAATGCTGAAATATATTTACTTTGGAGAAGTCTCCCGCAATTTTGTTTCTCAGAAATGGTTTCTGTTTAGGTTTTTCTAATTCTTTAGAGTTTGTAACGAAGTGTCATCTTATAAATGTATTCTATATAAGACATTGTATGTATATTTCCTCAATAGCCAACTTTGCAGAAAGATGTGGTCCAAAGATTAAATATATAAACAAAAACACTGATATTTTTCTTTACTTATTTAATACACAACAATTGTTACATAGTTAATTATCACCCACATCTTGGTTCAAGGAGTAAGCTAATAACACTACCAATATACTGACAATGTGTGTCTGGGCCAAGAAATATCTTTCTATTTACTAAATTAGTCAAAGAAAAAGAATATGTATGTTTCTGGTTACCAAACTGCAAAATATCATTCAGTTAAGATTTATTTTCAGTTTATTTTTTTGAGGGGTAATAGGCTTATTGAAGAAACTAAAAATTACTGAACATATTTTAAGTCTTTTGAATAATATGTGTTTTAACTGCCGGTGAAGAAATGAGAGTTAATATATGAAGTTACTGTACCTAGTTTATTTGTCTATCAATTTGATTGCATCCAGTGGACGAGATATCCAAACACCGGATAGAGTTGGTAAAATTGTCAGAGTTGGATTGAGGTTTAAACTCCAATTGGTCCATTGGGATACCTGAAACAGACCTTTTCTCCCCCTTACAGCTTTGTTTTACATTATAACCTGTCAAAACTGACCTTTCTCATCTGAAACCCTGTCAATTTCAGCCTTACGGTTAAGTTCCAACATTTCCCTCCGAACTTAAAAATGTCAACCTCTACAAACCGTACACCTGTGTGAACCGACCAAAATGTTTGGTTCTGACAACTTCCAGTTAAGACAGCTGTTGTTTTACATTATAACCTGTCAAAACTGACCTTTCTCATCTGAAACCCTGTCAATTTCAGCCTTACGGTTAAGTTCCAACATTTCCCTCCCAACTTAAAAATGTCAACCTCTACAAACCGTACACCTGTGTGAACCGACCAAAATGTTTGGTTCTGACAACTTCCAGTTAAGACAGCTGTTGTTTTACATTATAACCTGTCAAAACTGACCTTTCTCATCTGAAACCCTGTCAATTTCAGCCTTACGGTTAAGTTCCAACATTTCCCTCCCAACTTAAAAATGTCAACCTCTACAAACCGTACACCTGTGTGAACCGACCAAAATGTTTGGTTCTGACGACTTCCAGTTTAGACAGGTTACAGTTTTTATATATACAAAGTTAACCATTTGTTTATGGACAATTGTGCAGCAGAATGGAATGGAGTAACTAGGACGGGATTTTTTATATTTTAATTTTATCAGCTAAAAATAGGAAAAAATGATTTGATCTGAATATGTAGAAAAAAAATTCCTTACTGCATGCCAACCTAGCGGTAGAAGTGGAGTAACTGGGAAGTTGTTGATATTCTGAATTATATGCTGCATCGCATGGAGATTAATAATGACAAAAAAATAAAAACGTGAAATAAATAAACATAAAACTTCTTTTGATTTTTTAATGCTAGAAAACAATGATTGCGTAAAGGTCAAAATTTTCAAAACATTTCATTCTCCTTTTTTTTTCTTTATCATAGTTTAAGTATTTACATCATCAGGGCTTTATCACCCCTATTTCTAGGTCTGATAAACAGACCCATTCCCAATGAAAAAAAATGTGATTTTTCCCAAATTTCCTCTTTAAAATTCCAAATTCTGACACTTGAAAAAAAAATGGTGGTTTAACATGCTTGAGGAGCTTCTTGTGACATTAAGTTTAATAAGGAACAAGAAAGATCTAGGCAGTAAATGTCATAAGTACTGAAATAATAATTTAGATAGAAATAATGTATTTAGTTGTTGTAATAGTATTTGTCAAAATTTCTCAAAAAGCTGTTATATCGATCAATTTTTCCCAATTTGATATCGGGTCCAATTCCCAAAACCCCCTGATAAAGCCCTGATCATTGGATGTTCTTGACATTACTTTCTTTAATACTTCATCAACAAATGTTAAATTAACTATAGAATCACAAGTGATATATGCATGTAAAGAATAAAGCTTGAACAGCACAAATAACAAAAATATTTTGATTGTTGATATATTTACAGGTATATATAACAAGTAAATAAATAGTGTTTAAATAAATCAAACCAGTTAAGGCTACAACCTATATATTTTCTGAAGGAAGACGCTATTCTATTTACAGGAAAATGTAACAAATTATTAAATAGATCAATAGTTTGAAATAAATCTAACCAGTTAAGGCTACAACATATATATTTTCTGAAGGAAGATGCTATTCTAATGTACAATACCTGGTAATTTTTCTCACACAAATAATGATAACTTATACAAATAATACGAAGTTAAACCGCATTTATTGATCATGCTGCGGTATGAATGAGTGATGTTTAAAATAAATAATGGCTTAGTTTTATTTTCATCTTTTTCCCCCTTTGAACATGAGGCTTCATTTAAAACAAAGTGAACAATTCTATAGACTGTACAGTGAACCCTATTCAGTCAAACTTCGTTACCTCGAAGTCCGTGGGAATGATGGAAAACTTGGAGTTATCCGGTTAGTATTCAAGTTAAGTGATGTTTATTCCGCCGACGGAAAACTTGGAGTTATCCGGCTAGTATTCGAATAAAGCGATGTTTATCCCTCCGACGGAAAACTTGGAGTTATCCGGCTAGTATTCGAGTTAAGTGATGTTTATCCCTCCGACGGAAAACTTGGAGTTATCCAGCTAGTATTCGAGTTAAGCGATGTTTAAGTGTTTAGGATGAAGTCTGGGACTGAGGAAATACTTCAAATTAAATGGGGTCTTCTGAGTTATCAAGTTAGAGAAAATGAGATTTGACTGTATATATAGTGAAATCAATTCTGGGCAAATGATATGGAAAAGCCCATTTAGGTCTAAAGTTTTGAATAGTGAAATCATTTCAGAACAGTGTATGAGATGTTGGTGATTCGTCAGCAGAAAAAATGAAATAAATTAAAATTTATGGGATTAAACAGGTATGCTTCAGTCATAATTGTGCTCAACAGATGAATAAAATGAGTGTATATCTATATATAACCATGCCAATAACAAACTTGATGAAAGTTCCTGTTTGTGGCAATATATTCATTCATATATCTGAGTTATATCGACAGTATTTTAAAGGTTAAGAGATTTACAGTATTATAGTATACTCTACTCCTAAATCAAAGCTACCAATGAACAAATGCAGCGATTTTAAAACTATTGAGAATGCTAACAATAATTTTATGCATTTGATTTAGTGCAGAATGCACTAAAAGTGCAGAATGCACCAAAAGATGATTAGTGCTATAACAATACTACGTATGTCTCTTACGAAAACTCTGTTCAGGAAATGTTGGTCATGTTTGCATTATGAAAAATCAAGGTAGACAACTCTTCTAGGTTACCATGGTAATGATACAAGTCATTCTTAGTAATATATCCACATATTCACTTTCTATCAGGAGTTGGACACAGGTTTCCATTTTTTGTTCTCCAGTTTGTAACAACGAGGCTTCCCGTCTTTGAACACTGTTTTCAGTGGCTCAGGATGTTCTTTAATCTGCAGCAAAGCTGCCCGCACATGGTCCTCAAAGTAAGCTGGCTCTTGTTCTGGGGATGTTGATAGATGCTTCAAAAAAATTAAAATTTGGTACATGAATTTTTTTTCTCTGGGAAAATGTCAGACATTCATGATGTACCATAGTGATTTTTTATACAAGTTTAGGCAAAGAAGAATGTCCTATTAAATCAATAAGAATGGTATTGCTTAGCAGTACATTATATTACTCTCATCACATATCAAATGGCCTGGGCCCTGGCCAGCAGGGATAATTCTGGCACTTAAAACCTATGGGAGAATTTGAGGGATTTTATGAGATTACAGGGTTCTCTCTCACTTTAGTGTGAATGGGCCGGGGCCTTCAGAATTGTGAAAATTATCGCGGTATTGACTAAAATTGTGAAAATTTAAGATATTGACAAATATAAGAAAACAACTAAAAATTTCTTCTCTTATAGATTCAAAGTAGTTTATTGTTGTTTCAAAAGTCCAAAACCCTGTCTCTTAATGCTCTAAATTTGTTAATAGCATTCTGTAACTTAATACCGAGGCAATTGTGAAAATCAGCTTTAAATAAGCGATTGTGAAAAAAACATATTATTTTAGATTGGGAATGGGGCCGAATTTCGCCCCCAAATACAGCCCAGCGAGAGCCCTGGATTAGTAAAATTTCTGTGAGATTTTCTATATAAAGGAAAACAATTTTGAAATTTCAATGAGATTTTCATGAAAAATATGGGTAATAATCCCTGAATCTAACCCCAAAGTGATCCCTGGGCCCCAGTTGTTCAAAGGGTGATTATCTTAATCACTATCTAACGACATTTTTCAAACTTGAATAATTCTGTCAATATATAAGTTTCAATCTCACAGTTTTGTATGTAAATTGGCAATATGAGGTTTTTGATATCTGCAAAGTTGTAATTAAATCTATGGTTTAATTTCAAGTTACAGGATAATTTCAATTTGCACTAATCACTGATTAAGCTAATCATCTTTTGAACAACTTGACCCAGTTGTTGAATTATGAAATATTTGTGTAAGCTAAGGATCAATAATTTTTCAAACATAATGTATCGATAAGTATGATAAATACAACACCAAAGAATGCATGTTAGTATTGCGTTATTGAAACCAAGGGGGATAACTCCCTTAATCTTAAATCACATATTTTGGACAATTTTAACAACATCATCCAACAACAGCCAAGATATAAAGAGGACAACTTCTCAAAAAGTTAAAAAAAAAAAGGGCATTAAATCTGTCAAATACCATCTGATATTGGTCGTTACAAGCTGTTATGGTGATTTAATTAAACCTTCCTATGAAGTTTGAATTCATCAAGCAGACAAAGTTTTGAAAAGTAGATAAAGGGCTTTAACTCTGTCAGTTACCATTGGGTAATGGTGGTTATCAAACTTTTCTCAACAATTATGGTGATGACCTTCTTTAGAATTTTGAATTTCGTCTGTCGAAATCGATAAAGATACCAAGCGGAAACCATTCTGATCGATAACTTGGGTTATGCACCATACCACGACCATAAGTAGCTGTAAATTAACATTTCATATAATATAGATCTGAGGCTATTGAATAATGGTGTGCCAGCAATAATTTTTTCATTACCTCTCGGATGAAGTTGTTTGGAAGTCCACACAGAAGATCTATTTCGTCCATAGTTGAATAGTTGAAAGGGCCAATAGTTACTAGGTGACTCTTGGGATCATATATGTTGATAACCTAAAGAGCACAAAACAGAATATATGTGTAAAACATACAGTACAGTAACTCAAATTAAAGTGGAATTTTTTTCGCTGTGTGAAAATTTTCGCTTATTTCGCTGGCATCAAATCTGCGAATAAAACCACACACGAACATATTCACACCACTCAAACTCTTTCGTGTATAATTAGTATTTAGGTACACTGTGCAAAACAGTATGACTGACAGCGCGAAAAATTCCACATCGCAAACAGTTTGGAGACTGACTAAGCGAAAAATGGCTATTGCAGGTACATTAGTGTTTCGGTTTCACAGACATATTTCTATAGACATTCTTGTACATTTGTTTTAGTTCATTTTTCCAAAAATAGTAAAAACAGTTTAAGCAGGATGAATTCTTAAGCTCAATGACTGAGTGTACATTTATATATTAATGTCATGGAAATAAAGTACAGTGGACTCCACTTAATATCACCCCTGTTAATATCACATTCCTCTTTATATCATGTTTTTCTTAGCACCATTTATCTCTCTATATAATCTATGTAATTTTATTTGGTTAAATCATGTATTTTGGAGTGAATTCCTCTTAATATTATGATTTTTTAACCAATCACATAAACTACCTAGAAAATAATGTCAGTCATTTCCATTGATTTCAGATACAACTTGTACAAAATGTTGCATAGAAAATAAAAAAATAATGTAATCTATTGAAACATCTTCATATGTACATTGAATAGCTTACTTTTAGTTATGAAAATAATGGAAATGCACTAAATTAAGTGGAAAAACATGTTTCTCTTAATATCACATTCCTGTTAATATCATGTTTTTTGTCTGACAAATGCAACATGATATAAAGAGGAATGCATTGCAGTTAGTTAATAGCCCTTTGTTAGAACTAAAGTACCGATCTTACCTCTTCTTCTCCTGTAAAATGTCTAGCACTTCTCAACGGCTGGTCGGGACCATGATCCTCAAAGCTTGCTCTAAATATTTCCCCAGTTTTAACATCTACAGCTGTAACATAAAGTAAGCTTAAAGAGTATTGAAAGGTCCGACTTAAACAATAAACACCTATATATTGCTCATTATAGCCAAACATCGGCTGTCCAACTTTTTTAATGAAATCCCACAAATTTAGATACATATTTGTATAATGTTACTGTTATAGAAATACTATGACAACGAATAATTGTTAATAAATAGAGGTTACACAACAAGTGGTTGTTGGATATTGAATTTATTTAATTAAGTTAGTTATTTTTTTAAAAGTTTCAAAAGACTGGAGCTCATGCTAAAGCTCATGTCTTATATTGTGTCACCTTTTTCTACCGCAATCTCAGTTGGAAACAACTGGATCCGGAGAGAACCGTGGACTATAATATGCGCAAAACGTATCATCTCATATATATTATATATTCCCGCAATGTGGTGACAATGTCAACAATCAATGACGTCGTAAAAAATCAGCATTGGTGACGTTCAAAGTTCATCATGTCAGCCAAGCAAAATGCATTAAAAGTTTATTCCATGTGTGGTATAAACAGAAATGTTATTCAACAGTTGCAATGATTATTTGATACTCTGGGAGTTGAATAACACCTGCCTATTATGGTAGAAAATGAGATGCAGGTTGATGAAGACTATGGGCAAGTTTTATGGTCGCCATCTTGATCTCATCGAGAAATATTCTGTAGCTTTGTGTGATATGAAGATGGACGTTTTTGAGTTTGCTTGTTAGTGTGTTTACTTGTTGTGATGACAATGATGACTCGGTTCTCATTTTGAGGATTGGTGCTTACTTGGAGGCGACCAAGATTTACATGGCGGGTGTCGTCGATGAAGCAGAAGACGCTTACTCTTCCAGAACACCTGGTCCTATTCTCTTGTGCTTTTACAAGAGTCTCCATGTAAATCTATTCTTTGTTTCTATCTTGCCCAGATAGTTTAATCGATATTGAGTTTGGATTATGGTTTTGTTGACGCTTTGGTATTCTCTGATTTTTTTTCCCCACAAGTTTACTTACCAATGCCATATATAGTTGGAAATGGAACATTCTTCTTCTTGATATTATTCATATCTACAAGCAAAATAAAAGTCCACAATAAAATGTACCCGGTATTCATTTCCCACCTTACACACCTTATTCAACAGATTTCATTTTGAACCTTTCCAAAAATCAACTGCTTAATTTGCTGAGGGATACAGATAGAATGTTAATAAGCAGATATATTGAGCTATATCACAATTAATCAAATCTAATTACCAACCTATCAATTTCTTTCTTAGCATATATGTAATCATCAACACATAACAAGAGGCCCAAAGGGCCTTAGCTGTTACAAGAATTATATCATAGGAACTGTTTGCTCATTTTCAATGAAGAAATCAACATGTAAACAAAGTGAATTACAATATTTATCATGTCCCCAAAGGATAAGATTTTAAACACTATTTAAATAAATCATTTTACTATTGAGGACGAATTGTCACCAAGTAGAAATTATTTACTCCTAAAAACTTGACCCCCTTCCTTGAAGCTAGCCTGGTGGTACTAAAATTTACAAATTAAACAAGGCACCTGATGATCTTTCCATCCATGTGGAGAAATAGACTAGTAGCACCCTGATTCTAAAGAAGAATAATTCATAACTTTGGTGCATCTTTGGCCAGGGCATGTTCCTTGCTGCCATTCATTCAAATTGGTTAAGGGCCTTCTGAGAAGAAGTCAAAATAGTAAATTGTTTACCGCCAGACAATGGACAATACACGTTGACAGACAAAAGACAATAAGAATAGGTCACTCAAGACTTCGTCTCTGGTGACCTAATAAAGAACAATTTGTGGAACGTATGACAGATACCTGAGACACAGCAGGTTTCCAAGTGGATATCCTCTTCATTGTTGTGGAATGCCTCTGTAAAAAAGTGCAAAGTAGAATATAGCATTAAACATAATTACAGTAGTTTTTTAATGCCTGATCGAATTCAAAAGTTATTCAACCCTGAACTTTCATAATAATAATAATAATAATATACAACATTTGATATAGCGCCCTATCTAGCTCACATATTCTCTAAAGCGCTTTACAGTACATAGATATACAATTCTTATACAATCAATACAATTAACACATACAGTTCTATCATATACAATTCTGAGGAGTTCACAGGAGCTGCCTAACTACTTGTCCTATACCACCTGGCTAATATCTCCATATGTGTGTGTATGTATGTGTGTGTGCTAGAGATGAATTGTGTTCTGTTTGTAGTGGGACTGTGTTTCCAATGGCATCTTTTGCCACCTCACTTGAATGCTACAGCACAGATACTGCAACACCCACCATAATGATCAATTCCATCCTTTGAATTTGGATCAGTTCACATGTATCTAAATGGGTGTACATTGTATGTAACAATTATTGTTCTGCATAAAATTAATATTAAAACAGTCTCCTGGAACATCATACACTAGTATTTAACTTTAACTGACAATAACTTAATATATCACACCAGTGGCATGGAAAGAAGTTTTCTATGACTATCAGTACAATAGCAAGCTACAGTCAAACTTCGATGTTTCGAACTTTGCAGGACTGTCGTGAAAACTTCGAAACATCGGGACTTCGACTCATGAATATTGAACATCAAACATCGATATGTATATGTATATATGTACTGTAAATAAGAAGAACCGATGTGGTGCTAGCTGGTGAAACATATCACAGACTAGGAAATTATAGATTCACATTTATAAAGAATAGTTTACTAAAATACACACTGTAATTTTTGTAACTTTATAATCTTGTAAGATTTTTTTGTTTGTCAATTAAATTTCAAAGCAGGTAAAATTTTCACTTCGATTTATTAGTTGTACTTTTCAATGTTTTCATAACCAACGGGTCAGTTTAAAACTTTGATACAGCGAAAAATTTGATACATAGAAGTTTGATTCATGAAAAGTAAATCAATAGTATTATATAATAAAAAAGATCAGACTTTGTGAAAAGTTCGACACATCGAGACATTTGAATCATCGAAGTTCGATTAATCGGATTTGACTGCAATTCGTTGAATTAATATCCCCCCGCTTTTGTATGGGGGTAAACTTATTGTAGGAAACAATCTTTTGTAATTTTAATGCTGTTGATACCAGATGTATTGCTTGGAAACTGAACAAAAACTTAAGCCGTATACACAGAAATTGGATAATATTTGTTGCCATTATTGCACGGAAATGAAGTGTAACAGAGGGACAAACCCAAATTAATATCCCCGTTTTCACCGAAATGGGGGATATCAATTTGGGTTTGTCCCTCTGATATTAATTAAAACTCTATAACTTCACAATGTAAAAAGTCCAAACTCGCACAAACTCAAAATCTACATCCTGTGGTCAAATGATCTCCTAGTTACTGCAGGGTATGTGTAATGACCATAACAGGTGTGTCTGGATCAAATGAATACTTTTTGAAGTTATTTTGATACATAAAATGGGAAAGACAAATTGAGCAATGCAGTTTCAGTCGCATTTCATGCACTCTCTCCCTCATCCGAAATGTGGAATGAATTTGTACTGGTAAGTTACAGAATGAGAGAAGAAAATCCACTTTCATGCAAAAGGGTGTAAGGTAGGGAAATTCCACCTTCAGTATTTTGGCAAAACCCTCAGCAACACCTATTTGTTTCACCAAATTTGAAAACCTCTCTGGTGGAATTTCCCGACTATGATTTTACCAAATTTGAAAACATCTCTGTGGAATTTCCCGACTATGATTTTACCAAATTTGAAAACCTCTCTGGTGGAATTTCGAGACTATGATTTTACCAAATTTGTCAACCTCTCTGATGGAATATTCCGTCTTGGGTTTTACCAAATTTGAAAACCTTTACGGAAATTTCCCACCTTGGGTTTTACCAAATTTGAAAACCTCTGCGAGAATTTCCCGCCTTGGGTTTTACCAAATTTGAAAACCTTTCTGTGGAATTTCCCACCTTAGGTTTTACCAAATTTGAAAAGCCCTCCGATGGAATTTCCAACTTTGGGTTTTACCAAATTTGAAAACCTCTCTGTGGAATTTCCAACCTTAGGTTTTACCAAATTTGAAAAGCGCTGCGATGGCATTTCCCACCTTGGGTTTTACCAAAATTGAAAACCTCTCTGTGGAATTTCCGCCTTGGGTTTTACCAAAGAAAACCTCTCTGATGGAATTTCCCTATCTTACACCGCCTGGTAAAAAATGAGTGTTTTTATCTTACCCAGTGTTTTGATTGAGAGCTCACTAGATATTTTCCTGTCATCACAAAAACCTCCTACCAGGTGGAGCTCCAGTCTGAAATACAATATTATCATTTATCATTATTTCAGGCAATGAATACTACACCTCTAGATCTTCAAGTCTTCTTAACTTTCAATGTTACCTTGGCATGCCATCCCTGCTGTCAGATTTTAAAGAAGAAGTAGCCCACTGTATCTGCACATGGTCTGTAAACCAACTTATTTTCGCACGATTTAATTTTGCGATAAATGTGGTCATAAATCCTATGTACAGTACAGTACTCCTACAGTTGGTTTACCTCTGGACCCAGTTGTTCAAAAGATGATTAGCTTAATCAGTGATAAGCGCAAATTTTAATTCTCCTATGACTTTAAAATGAAACCATATATTGAGTTACAACTTTGCAGATATCAACTTTCTAGTAATGTCAATGTACATGCCAACTTTGGGGGCTGTACCTTGTATATTGACAGAATTATTTAAGTTTGAAAAATGTTGTTAAATAGTGAATAAGCTTATCACCTTTTGAACAACTGGGCCCTGATTGAAACTATTTCACGGCAATTAATTATCGCAAATTTTAATCAACCATGAAATACGCGAAAATAAGTTGGTTCCCAGTAAGGTAACCTGGGCCTACTGTATGTTGAAGAGATGCCAGCTGTATGTAGTTGGGACTGGGACTGCAGAAATGTGGCTGTTACTATTGGGTAGATTTTAATTTTTTACCCATTAAGAGGTCATTTGTCATAATTGTGTAATTTAAGTGCTATTTATGTAGAGTTTTTCTTAGGAAATAGCACATAAAAGTTCTAATAAAACATACAAAAATATAAAGTACTGGGTACATGTATTTGATTGGCACATAACTTACTAGAGGAACATATCAACAACATATCTTTAATACATGTATATAAATTTAAAAAGAAAATAAAAACTTTTTGTAAAATATCTGGTAGCTAGAGAAAACGTTATATTTTGTTTTTTTTCTTTCATATTTTGTGTCAATTTTTTTTTCTTTTTAAATTTAAAATAATATAAAAAAATCTATATGTTTCATTGAAAACTTAATTATACATATCAAATTGGATTTAAATCTGGACCAATCAATTGAGGCTCACCTTCCACTACCATGTGAAATATCTTTCACCCGTTTGATCATAGCCTTGGCTGCCTTTGGTACCCCGGAGCCATCAAAGTGAGCCAGGCATGTAGCTCCCGACCCTACAACATCCAATTAACTGCTAAATTACATAGCTCTCGCCCCTTCAACATCCAATAAACTGCTAAATTACGTAGCTCTCAACCCTACAAAATCTAATACCGCTAAATTACGTAGCTCCCAGCATTACAACATCCAATACCGCTAAAATACGTAGTTCTCGACCTTACAACATCAAATTAACCGCTAAATTACATAGTTCCCAACCCTACAGCATCCAATTAACTGCTAAATTACGTAGCTCCCAAACCTACAACATCCATTACCGCTAAATTACTAGCTCTCGACCCTACAACATCCAATACCGCTAAATTACGTAGCTCCCAAACCTACAACATCCAATACCGTTAAATTACTAGCTCTTGACCCTACAACATCCAATTAACTGCTAAATTACGTAGTTCCCAAACCTACAACATCCAATACCCCTAAATTACGTAGTGCCCAGCCCTACAACATCCAATTAACCGCTAAATTAAGTAGCTCCAAACCCTACAAAACCCAATACCACTAAATTACGTAGCTCCCAACCCTACAACATCTAATACTGCTTAATTATGTAGCTCCTGATCCTACAACATCCAATACCGCTAAATCATGTAGCTTCCAGCCCTACAACATCTAATACTGCTTAATTATGTAGCTCCTGATCCTACAACATCCAATACCGCTAAATTATGTAGCTCCCAGCCCTACAACATCCAATACCGCTAAATTACGTAGCTCCCGACCCTACAACATCCAATTTACCGCAAAATTAGTTAGCTACCGCCCCTACAACATCCAATATACCGCAAAATTAAGTAGCTCCTGGCCATATAACATCCAATACCGCAAAATTAAGTAGCTCCTGATCCTACAACATCCAATACTGCTAAATTATGAAGCTCCCGCCCTACAACTTCCAATACTGATAAATTATGAAGCTCCTGATTCTACAACATCCAATACCGCTAAATTATGAAGCTCCTGACCCTTCAACATCCAATACCGCTAAATTACATTGCTCCCAAACCTACAACATCCAATACCGCTAAATTATGAAGCTCCTAACCCTTCAACATCCAATACCGCTAAATTACATAGCTCCCAAACCTACAACATCCAATACCTCTTAATTATGCAGCTCCTGATTCGACAACATCCAATACCGCTAAATTACGTAGCTCCCGGCCCTACAACATCCAATACCGCTTAAATTACGTAGATCCCGACCCCACAACATCCAATACCGCTAAATTAAGCAACTCCCGACTCTACAACATCCAATTCGCTAAATTACGTAGCAGGGTCTGGATTTTACAACAGACTTCAAGAAAAACTATCATAAAACACATACAATTTGGCTTGTAACATACATGTGTAGAACAACTTGGGTTACCGTTAGTCACATTAAACTTTGTACTTCAAATTATATTACCATCAAATATAAATCTTGATTTCATACAATTATTAAATACTTCAAACATCTAAAACATTGTTATGTTATGTTATACACAGCATATATGAATTGAAAACAAAATCATTAGATCATTAGTTCTTCATATGAATAGTGGCAGAAGAACCTTTTGGTTTCTGTTTTACCGTACCTGTATGGCGTAGGATCACCATGTGACACGTTGTGGCATCCTCAGTACCCAGAACGTGGAAAACACCTGTAAATGAAATTGACAGACTTATAAAAATACTCATGGGTTATTTTGCAATACATGTTTATCATTGTTTTCATTGGCATTCACTGAGCTGGATCCCCTGCTTCTTATACGTACAGCTTCCTAATTCTCATTTAAATAACTGTCGTCAAGATCCTCCGTCCATCAAAAATGTGCAGAATCGATTTCAGAGATAATCAAACATCATGAAGCAAGGGGTTCAGGTAATATAAAAGTCTACCCAGCAAGTCTCATCAAAACCCGATCATTCCTTCAAAAGATATTGTACTAAAAGAAGGATGGATGAACGGAACCAATTTGTACATCCCCCGCCAACTTGGGCAGGGAAATATAATTAGCTTATACCTGTTTAACAATGCCCCTTGTCATTCAGAAATAATTTTTTGAAGGTGGAGTTTTGGTGGGGAGTTCAGGTACCCTTTCATGAGTTCACTAAGCAAGATATGGCTTCATAAAAACAACTCAAGCTGGCCATATTATCGCACCCTCTAAAATTTGAATTGGTCGCCTTATCTATGCAAACTAGCTATTATAATGAAAGTATAAATACATATACAAATACATCATTTTATTTTGTTACCAGATTTTTTAAATTTCTATTTTTGATTTTCAGATTCTTTAGAAGCCATGAGACTAGTTATAACTTGAATATACGGACACAGAGGAGCGTAAGAGACATTAACTGACCATCATCTGGAGTAGTAGCCGCCATCTCTCGCTGACCGACATACAAAATACCCCCATCTTGTGCTACCATCTTATTGGTCTGACAGCACAGGCGCTTGGAGGAATCCTAAAACAAAACAAAAGTCAAATACATGTAATTCAACTTCTGAATGAAAAAGATTTTTTTCTTCTCCCTGCCACTCCTAAAAATCATAGTATTTGGTTAAATATTTCTATTCTCAAAATAAAAATTATAATGTTATTTCTTACAATTTCATGTGAAGACTTTCAAAAATCTGTATATTTTATAAACATACTTAAATTTTAATCTATAATGCAGTTACAATTGCAAGATAAAAGCAATGGTTGCAATCAGTTGTAATAACAGCGTTGATCGCAATGGTTAAGATAATAACAAAAACCATGTTCATCTGTACTTGCAATTTTGATTTCTGAAAAGGAATTACGATAGGGCTGATGACAGTTTGTTCAGCAATTAAGTTAATGATTGTATAATTATAATGGCCAATGTGATGAAATTCTGATTCTGATGGTCAAAAGAAATGATCGCAAGCAATTCTGATTAACAATTGCTAAAAACAACTCACAAAGACAATGATATCACTATCAATTCTAATGGAAATTGAAAACAAGAGCCTAATTACTGCTCTGAATTGCATTGATCACCTGGTATTAATCTCAAACTTTTAATCTTAAAAGGGAACTACAATAGAGGTACAGGTAAACTGTAAGCGTTTCTGAGATCAAAAGAATCCATTGAATAATTAAATTTTGAATATAACAAAATTGTGACCTTGAAAGTGGCTCAAGGTCATTCATTTGAACAAACTTGGTAGTCCTTCATCTCAGCATTGCAACAGGCCAAATATCAATAGTAATTAATTGAGGAAAATTAAATAGTGCAGGCAATTATGATGCTTCTAATGTATACATATTCAAATAATTTACGCAGCCGACGAAGCACGCAATGAAAATCATTGTCAACGTTAAATCGTTTAACTTGTATACCATAGGCCAGTAATTATACCTAGTATGATATGATCCCATACATCAGATAATTGATTTTCAATTTGAATCAGAAATGACAATATGTATATACCAGTTAACTGGTATACTGCATTCCTCTATATAAACTGTTGTTTGTTTTATAACGTAGAACTGTGAAGTATTGTCTCGCACCCGGCGACACATTAGAAGACCTTATCTGTCCCTGTGTGCGTTAGGACAATGACCGCTGATCCACGTAACCCGTGCCGAACCGTCCACGCGGAACCATACCTACCACAGATCAGAGATCAAGTATCGGCCCTAATTGTTACAGGTGTCGACAACTTACAGCCGAAAATGTCCATTTACAAACACAACTGTTATCTGAATTGTATACGGACAGACTATAGACAGCTGATAAGTCATAATGTCAGATTTCTTTATCCAACCCCTGAGTTTAAAATGCATGGACTGTAACATTTTGAAGCAGTTAACTATTAATTTAAAGACTTTAACAAAAGGTATAGATTCGTTTACCTCCACCAAGTATACCCCTATATGTACAGCTATGAGACAATGAAATGTATATGGGTGGTTGAGTGGTGCTGCTGAATGCCAAGTCGGCCGAGGTTCGATTCCCTTTAACCTGACCTGAAAAGGTATGGAGTCACCTGCCAGACTCCGGGTACTCTTGGTGCTTTCCTCCCACAATTAAAGATCCCTGACACTTACTAACATTCGGACCAAAAAAACTGATCGAATTATTCCCTGACACTTACTAACATTCGGACCAAAAAAACTGATCAATATAATTCGATAACTTATTTCATAAATGTTGTAAGATAAATTAAGTTTGAATATTTAAATGTATAGGGTAGGATATTGAGGAGAAAGGAATTATATTAAATCTTAATAATATGTATTTCAATTTTGCATTAACATTTCATTAATGAATATTCAAATTTCTTGATAAAAAAATTTGCTGATGTAGTTGATTACATAGAAAACACATACTAGTAGTCCATCATATATAAAACTTTGAATAGAAACTCACCTACTTTTATAAATCCGTAATAACAATTGCAAAACAATGCAACAAAAAAGCTATGAACTAATAAATATATAAACCAAAAATCTAACTTGAAGAAGGAATTCTAACCCATTCTCAGCTTTTAACTGAACAGTATGTACCTCTACTAACTTTATATGATCGTGGAAGTAATAGCGACAGTACGGACAAATAAATTGTTAAATTTTCAAGGCTATCCGCCCCTTTATCAAGACACATAAAATACACATTACATCACAGTTACTAACTTTATATATATATGCATTAACAAAACTTCAGTATGGAACCGTCCATTATAAATATTTTTTTCATTGATTCTAATAAATCAACTACTCTGGTACAAGGGGCCTGCCTACCTGGGTGTTTCTGGTTAGTCTGTTGTTAGGATATTTAATTACGACTATACGGGGTGTCAATCTACTCTGTCCAGGGTACGTAGGTATGAATAAATTGATACTTTGAGAGTTTAACCTGCCTCTGGACTTTCCATGTTTATCTGTATTTCCATGGAATTTTCATGGAATTCCAAGGACTTTCCATGGAAATTCCATATTATTTTTCCACAATGAATTTTTTTCTTTTTCCATTTTATTTCCATGAATTTTCCATAAAAAAAAAATGGGAAAAGAAAAAAATCATTAATTAAATTATATTAATATCATAATATAATTAATAATTATAATATAAAATTAAGTTTGTACTTTGCCAAAGTTTGACTTGGAAATAGATGGGAAAGTTGGACTCCAACACAAGAACATCTGTCCGCTATATTGACGACCCTAATTATTACATAACAGTTATTATACATTGTATACATTTATACCCTAGGTACAGCCAATATGCAGCATTATATATCTTGATTGTAAAAGCTCAGGTTTCCCGATCTTAACTACACACACCATTAAACCCCTGATAGAGTATGTGTTGATATACTTTATGATTTAATCTCTGCCGCTGGTCATCTGATAGCCTTAGTAGGACGTGTTCCTTACAGAACTAACTTAATAGTCCCACAAACCACATACAGATATGATTTCAGTGTAGCATGGAGGACTACCAAACTAATAAAAACTGGAACACTTATATAATCAATAGAAATGCTAATATGTTATATTGTAATTTGAAAATAGCTTTGTCTAAGAGAATAATTAGCCTGAAGATTATTCAGTTTTTAACTCAAGTGAAAATGTCGCAAAAATAGCACTATAGTGCTAATGTTATTATGTTACATGTATGCGACGTTAAATAAAGCTTCTTGAATCTGGACTATTGAAAATGATGAAAATTAATGAAAATAATTTTTTTCAATATTTAAATTACAAACACATTGACCTCCATTATAATTTCAAAAGTTAAAGCAATGTATGATGGACTGGTTTTATAATCCTGATAGAGTTTTTGATAGAGTCTTTTAAGTGTCGCCATGAGTCCCGAGTATTGACAAATTCAAGTCCTATAATCCACAAACCAATATCCCCCGAGCTTTATGTCCACTCCCGCTGTGTTTAAATTATGTGTTATCATAAACATTATTTACTGACTGGTTCTATATCCATAACAGATAATTGCTAAATCCATGTTAGAGGGCCAGTGAAAGTAATCTAAGAGAACTCTATAGCGTATGATAAAGCCACTGTATGACCAGACCACATATACTGGTAAATGGACTACTGTACATGTTGCTTAAAGCATGTACACATATATACTGTATTTGATGCAATTAGCGTCCAGTGCGCCCAAAAAAATATTCCAAAGGGGGCGATAAATTATTTTAAGGATAACAAAACTATGATCTAAATGAAAACATTTTGCTTTTATAAAGGCAGAAAGTGCAATATATTATTGTGACAGAACGGGTAGTACTTGCGAGGTGCGACTTTATTGTCATCAATTTCGGACATTTTTACCTATATTACCGACAATTGGGTGTGTTCGAGGAAGGGGGGGGGGGGTGCCCCGAGGAGGGGGTTGTAAACATGTGTACAGGGAGGTTTAAAGTACCACAATAAAGAAATAATTAGTTATGTCAGGATTGGTAGCTATATATAGGGGGTGCTTATATAATTTCAATACCTCCGCAGAAGGGGTGCTTATGGGAGGAGTGGCGCTCATTACAACAAATACGGTATATAAATACACATTAACTGGTATAGTCTGATGGTATAGTAATTATATTATTCAAATAAAGTGAAAGTTTTTATATCAATTAGGAAAATATCATACAGACACAATTGAATTGCATGTGCTCAGTATTTTAACATTTTATCATGTACATGTATATCATAATAATTTTCTCCACCTATTGGTTGGACTGATCTGTCTATAGGATATATAAAGCTTAAAGTTTAAGGCTCAGCTATAATATTTGTCTGAGTATATAGCACTATAGTTATAAATCCTTAAATCTAATTACTACCTCCACTACCCTCCACTCCTAAAGGTAACAATATGAGGTATTTATTGATCAGTTGTAAAGCCACCATAATGCCACATAACCTTATATATACAGTAAGGATTATATCATGATAAATACACAGGCTTATATTATTCATAAGTAAGCTGTTTATTACTTTCATACCAGAATTAAGGTTCTATATAAACAATGTATTGTTACAGTGTGCCTCAACATTTCATTATCTTCAGACAGACAAGTGCAATTGTTCAACAACGCATTCAGTCTGCAACTTTAGCCACTAGTCCTATGCCCACGACAAGTAAATTTTGGTTTGGACTAGTGGAAATTCCTTGAATTTCATTTGAATATCGATATATTTGTTGTAATAAACACTGCAATTTCCTTGTCTAGACTAGTGCTTGAAAATGTTAATGTCACAGACTGACACATATAAGTAATTTAAGTTGTTATTAATTATTACATGTAAATTTTATAAATGAAGGGGAAAATTTTTGTCAATGTTGTTTTGTATTGTTTCCTAACTTCACAACAAAACTATCAGGTGCTGTGACAAGATCAATAGAGCTTGTATCAATATATAGCTACAACATCATTTTATTGTGATGTCATGGTAATTTCATGTTTAAATACCCAGTGCCAAGGAGACATTGATCCCTGCAAACACCTTGGTGTTTTATTTAAGCTAGCTCAGAGAGCCCTTAATGCCTTAACTGCAAAATCTCCATAGGAAAGCATTACAGAAGTTGAGGGGAAAATTAAGGACCTTCACTTAAATCTTGGCTAACATATATCATAAGGGATAGAATGTTACATTAAGGGCTCTTAGCTAGCTTAATAAAACACCAAGGTGTTTGCAGGGATCGCTGTCTCCTTGGCACTTGGTATTTATAAACATATAATTACCATGACATCACAATAAAATGATGTTGTAGCTATAGATACAAATTTAGCTTTATTGATCTTGTCACAGCACCTGATAGTTTTGTTGTGAAGTTTTGAAAAAGAGTACACTTTGACAAGTCGTTTTTCAGGGAGCATAAAAAACGTTTATCATGAATGTTCAATGAGATTTGAAATTCTATAAAAGATGGTTTAAGATAAAAATTGTACATATATATATATATATGTATACTTACATATCATGGAGCAAGTGCTCAAAATGACTATAGTACAGACAGTGTAACTTGTCTAAACCGCCCCCTTGTTAATCCGAAACCCTGTATATTCTGGCCTTACTGTTTGGTCCCTGTGCTACATTAGTTACCCTCTAACTTACATCTTACTTCTACAAACTGAACACTTGTGTAAACCGACCATTTGGTTTGGTTCCAATAACCTCCGGTTTAGACAGGTTATACTGTACTAGATCTTTAAAGGCCCAATATACTTAACATTCAGTAAAACTTGAAGCGTTTAGTTGATTTAGTTAAGATTTACTGATATCTGGAATATTCAAGATGAATTCTTACGTGGTTACCATTACAGCAGTTGAAACTCAGTATTTGTAAACATGCATCCATTTTGAACTGTATTCGAACTTCGGCTTGTTGTTGAAGGGGGCCCAACCTGAATTATTTTCAATTCTTTGGATTTTTCTGTCAAGAGTTCTTTGTGAGTAATTTACCACTCAGGTTTACTTAGACTTTTAGACTTATTTTTGCATGGTTATCAACTTTTTTTTCCCCATGAATTTTTGAGAATCCCGAAAAAGTTCCTGAAGTTACGTATATTGGGCGTTTAAGTCTACTTCCTTGATTCAGGATGCCACAGCTAGTCTCATTAACAGCTTATTACCATAGGTAATTATAAAGGTATACAATTTTTCTTTCCTCTTTAAATTTGTCAATACGTGATGCAGGGATCACTTCGGGGCGAGATTTGGGGATTTTTACCCATATTTTTCCTGAAAACCTCATTAAAAACTCAAAATTATATTTTTTTACTTTATAGAGAGAAAAATTTCATAGATATTTTGCTGTTTCCATAAAATCCCTCCGATTCTCCCATAAGTTTTAAGGGTTTTTATATCCCTGCTAACATGTACAATATGATTCTATAGCAAAACTGAAAGCATGGCATCATATTTCATGTTCACAACGTACGTACGATGCAAACTTTCAAATTTTATTAAGCATATAATGTTTGTATTGGAAAAAATCCAATCTGGTTTCAATTTATATATGTACATGAATGATTAGGTAATATATGAATATTTCACAATGCACCATTGATAAGTTTGGGCTGACTTAACATAAGTAAATTCTGTCAACATGCACGTCAACACATCATATTCACATACATGTAGGCTATATTAGAAAATGAATATCTGACACCTGCCTGCCATTAATGGAATGTGTGCAAGTCTGCTTCTAAATCATACATTTATATGTATATAGTACTGAAACAAGAGGCACCTTCTAACTTCTAAATCTGAATCTGAATCTAAATTGCTTTAATATTGTTTGAACAACCCTGAGAATTTAAAATTGCCAAATCCCTCCAGGGGTCAGGGTGGTACCTCATGTACATATATAAAAAAGAACACATTGTTATATATATTACCCTAGTTTTATTTGGGTATAATCAATGCAAAGCAAAGACTATTCAACACCGATGAACCTTTTATTTTTGTCCTGAGCATCGAGCCCAAATAAACCTATTTTTGCAAGATAAAATCCTAAATAATTAAATCTTTAATAGGTCCTGCAACCCTTCAATTAAGAAATAAATATAGAGTTTAATTTTGGGAACTTATTCATCCTGTTTTACTGGTTTTAAGGTTACAGGCCAGACAACTTATTCCTGAAAGCTTTCCACTTATTTGAACTTTCACCTTGAGGTCAAGGTCACAGTGACCAATTAAACCAGTGTCCTGTACGTCATTCTTGGAAGAAGCAAACCATACTGCAAGTTTTAATCAGACTTCATAGTTCAATTTGCTTAGTAAACCTTATTATTAGAGGAACTATT
Organism: Mimachlamys varia; assembly: GCA_947623455.1. Taxonomy (NCBI): domain Eukaryota; kingdom Metazoa; phylum Mollusca; class Bivalvia; order Pectinida; family Pectinidae; genus Mimachlamys; species Mimachlamys varia. Next base: position 50,909,777 of record OX392527.1, read on the forward strand.
TGCCTACAGCTGAATTATAAAAAAATTCTTACATGAACTTAATTGAAAATTGCGGGAACCATTTTTACATTAGTCCTCAAAACTGACACCTGCATCAATGGAAATGATTGGTTGGATACAGGTCACAATGCGGTCAAAAACTTGCATACAAAATTTTACTCATTCATCATTGAAGAGTGAAGACAGATTTCAACTCCTCCAATTCAAAGGCTGGAAAAATAAAGTTCAATAACACATTTCAGACAGGGGTGACTTGGAGTTAAACAAAATTAGAATAATCAAGGCATGATGATGACACCTTGACGTCCACCTTATATATGTTTTATATATGCTGTATAAACCAGAGTGACCTAATGAGACTGCATATGGTACATTTAATAGATTCAATAATACATGAACGCTTTTGACTATAATATACAATGTAGATCCTCTATTATTCTGGTAGCACAGGTATATATGGTGTGTTAAAAAAACAACATCCAAAGACCTTGTGAAGGTTAAATATATAAGAAATAACAAAAGGCTTTCTTTGTATACAATATGTGTGTTATCTACAGTACACAAACTTACTTTTACTTTTAAATCTTCTACATATCTATATACTAGCTAATACTGCTTACCTTGAAATCATATCTATCCAAGAATTCGTGGAAAGATTTTGGAACTTGTCCAATTGAGTCTCCATTTATTATCAGTGGCATGTTTTTACATCACAACTTTCCAACGCAGGTGTTCAGGCTGAAATAAACAGAAGTTTTATTATCTCGGGGTCAATGGGGGCAAATATTTCAATACATTATGATAAATTCAATGATCTCATCTCGTCTGCTCTTCTGAAAATTATATTCATGATATAATGCTTCACAGATGATCACTTGGAAGCTGTTTCTTACATTTTATAAAAAAAAAAACATTTTTAAAGGCCTTTATATATATGCAGTCTGGTGCCCTTTCTGAACCAACTTACTGTACGTAAAAGCCAATATTTTCGCGCATGTAATTTTTTGCTTAGTCAGCCTCTAAACTGTTTGTGGTGTGGAAATTTTTCACGCTATCAGTCATGCTGCTTAGCACTGTTTACTTATAATACTATTATACACTGTAGAGTTTCAGTGGCATTGGATATTTTCGCGTGTGGATATATATTCGCGGAGATTTAATGCCAGCGAAATAAGCGAAAAATTTCCACACTGCAAACAATTCCACTTTTACAGTATTAGCTGAATCTCGTATATTGTCAGATAAGACCAGGTTCATTGAACAGTCATGAAATTACCAGCAATCTTCAGAGAAGTACAGAGAAATCAACAACAATCCTAAGACACAAGCTTTGTTCCTGGTGTCTGCTGTGTACCGCACATCCAACTGAAACTGAATTTATGCATAAACTTTACCTATAAAATAAACACTGAATCACAGTTATAAAAGCTCCCCAGCTACCTGTTATTGTTCTGAATGTCCTGCACATACTCCAGAAAGTTAAAAATTGTGATGTTATTAGAAACTCCAGAAACTTAATATCTCGATATAAAACCTTAAACATACCTTTCTTCTGTACAAGCAGTAAAATTTAACCTAATTACCATTAGAATAAGTTTTACCTGTACATGCATCATACATGTATATGAATCTGATATACACACATATGTTTGTTTTGTTATCATGTAACTTGATAGGTGCATTTGGCCATTAAGATATATCTGACAAGATTTCAGCATGCATATACAGCAATATACATTTGTAATACAATATCTGCAAGTCTGATCTGATTATTCTAAATTACTATTGCTTAAAGGTTTTATACACATATATAAATGTTCTAGTGTTAAAGTGAATACCTCCTTCATACCAGCATCTCTTTAAAGGCCCAATATACGAAACTTCAGGAAATTTTTCGTGATTCTGAAAAAAAATCTAGTTGATAACCATGCAAAAATAAGCCTAAAACGAAGTAAACCTGAGCGGTAACTAACAGGAAACTCTTGACAAAAAAATCCAAAGAAGTGAAAATATGTCAGGTGGGGCCCACTTCAAAAACAAACCGAAGGTAGAAGACAGTTAAAAATGGATGCGTGTTTACAAAATACCGAGTTTCAACTACTGTTGTACCAGTAACTGCGTAATAAGTCATCTTGAATATTGCTGATATCTGTTAATCTTAACTAAATCTATAAATATAAAAAGTTATTAGGCTTGATTTTCACTTCAAGTTTTGCCGAAAGTTACGTATATTGGGCCTTTAAAGGTTGCATTGCAACACCAAAACCTACATCTACATCACTTAGTATAACCATACATAGCCAGGGTCACGCCTGACTGGAGATAATTATGCCTCTCTCCTTATAATAGATCACCTATATAGCTACTGTAACATGTGTTGAGAACTTCACGTATAAATAATAGATGATAAAATAATCAATGATTGAGGTTAACATTGAACACATGACATAAACAACCTGCTGGTTTTATATTTTTCCTAACAATATAATACGCATCTACAAAGCAGAATGTCTGCCAAACAGTTCTGCACAGAATCTGATCCGATATACGATGCTGAAAACTAGCAGCAGCTTCAAATTCTAAGTCAAGGCATAAATTGCAGACTAACTTTTTTTTTTGACGTACATGTACTTGTATCATGTTTCCTAGTATTGATGATTTTGTTTGCTTGAGACCCTACCTCTGACAAGGTTACCATAATTCTGACGATAATTGACACTCGTTATTATTCCATAAAGCCATTATAGTACATTATAACAGTTTGGCTATTCATTTGGCTGACAATAGCTGGATACAATACACATCCGCCTTTAATACTTCTATAAGCTGTCGATCAGAACTGAACTATGTATGGCTAGCTAGCAGTTAGATCGGACTGGGGCTCACATACGGCGATCAGTTTAAAAGTCGTTCGCCTACAGATATAAGTCAACAAGCATTTAAAGCACTTTACAGTCAGGGCTTTTGAGAATATTGAAAAGAAATATAATTTATACAGTGAATATCAATCAAGCGATTGTAAGGCACATACTAAAGGAAAATGAATTATACCTTGCTACTACAATTATATACCATATACAACCAAGTAAATATGTTGTAAATTTTGGGATTTGGAGAAATTAAAATTAATGCTGAATAATCTTAAATTCCAAAATCCACTATGAAGTAGGCAATGATAAGATGGTCGATAATTTTCGTAGTATAAGCAAGTATATGGAATAGCTCCTTGCTCAAACCAAATTAAAGATTGGGAGTGTTTATGTTAATATCAGGATAGCTAGGACACATTGCAGGTCAAATATGGTAAATGTAATGTCATATCAATATCATAATGGGCTAAGTGAAGGAATCAAATTTCTTGAATCTATAGGCAGATTATACTATTCATAATATCTTCAAGAAATCCAATAAGCAAGCTGACAGCTTGACAATTTGACATCCAATATAATGACAGCCTCTTTTGATGCATCAATATTTGATGGGACCATGCAAATCTGAATCCTCACTAAAACTTACAATGGGTGAGTCTGTTTGAAGTTTTGAAATAGAGCACACTGCTCATCAGCTCACATCATAAGTTTTTCATCAGATTTGTACACAGGGCTTGGTTTTGGAATTTTGACCGATATATAAATTGGCGTAAATTCTTACAATTTCACTTTATATATCGCTCAAAATCCCCAAATCCAGACCCTTTAATAATGCACAATGTATCCTTTAATACAGAAATTTGCTATCAAATATGCATTGCATGTATTGTTACATCATTTCATCAGAATTGTTGTATATAAGTATATACACTGTATATACATGGTATTCTTGTTCATATACATGTACATGTAGTAAATGGCCTATAGACTAAAGTACAGACCTTGAACCATAACAACCTGAGTGTTAGTGGAGATGGCAGCTTTATATCGGCATAAATAACCAGGGATATATAAACATACGAAATATCATCTATACATTTATAAAATAGACATGTTACATAAGGTACTTATTAAGTGATTCTGAAAGGACAAAAACTTTTGGAAAATTTTCAGAGTGAAGTTTTTTTTTTACTTTCTGAAAAAGGAAATTAATATACAGAACATTGGTGACAATTAATCTACAGAATTTCATCTTAAACTAATATTCATTAATGTTCAATACTGGTTGTAGCGGAATATAATCATGGAATTTTAAAGCATATATCTTGAATCATCAAGAGTATAGAAACATCTCTAGGAGGAGGGGGAGGAGGATAACTGTATAAGCCTCTCTATTTTTTAGTCTTAAACATGATATAGCATGAAAGAGGAGGACATTGCAAGGCATACACCCAAGCCTGTCAACAAAGCCACAGGAGATAGTACTTTAGTAAATTCTTTTCAAAAAGATGGATAAAATTTGAACTACTTTAAGTACTTTTTACCAATGTAAAGCAAAGATACAATTTGTATATAGTTCTCCATTCAATATGACAAACTGAATAAAGTGATTCTTCAATTTAATAGAGGAAATAGTCGGATGGTGCAGTGGATAGCGCACTTGCCTTTCACCATTACCCAGACCTGACGTAAAAATGTTATGGGGGTCATCTGCCCGATCACGGGGGTTTTCTCCAGATTCTCTGGTTTCCTCCCACAATAGGACCCCCCTTAATGTGCACTAACATCGGGGCCAACAAGAGTGATTGATATAAGTTTAGAATTAATGTAAAATAAATACAGTTTAAATAACATAGAGGAAATACTATCTAATACTATCTTCAAAGAGATGGGGATGTTGAAGAAAGTTCTAGACCAGGCCAACATCATATTCCCTTGGTTATGCATGGCAATTTAAATTATGGCACTTAATATATATGCCTACCAGTTTTCCTACTCTTCTTTGTTTATTAAACATGCACATGTACATGCACATTTCAAGGACAACTGTGACGCAACATTACTTCATATGTACTAGACATTCAAAAGCATCTCGATATGTAGGATATTGAAACAATTTTATACTCACTTTGCTGTTAAGTCAAAGCAGCACTGGTGGTGTTAAAATTAAGCCCGAAACAACCTGCAACACACAAAAACAAAATCTCAAAAAGTCAAATAACCTGCGTAATGTGAAACTGTGTAAATTCCATTCTGAAGAACAAAATTGCACCTTCAGCGAGTAAAATCCAATTCTAAACAAACACCTTGTGTGATAGTGTCAATACTGAAATACTATTGACAAACCTGTGGCAGGTACAAATAAATATGGTTCCAGTTTATAGGGCACTCTAACATATATACACTAGTAAGTACTGTACAGGTGTATATTGGTGTAGACCTTATACCTACGTACTACACATTCATACCTATGTCAGTGTACCATACACATTTAAATGCCTTATCTTCGCCAACGCTTACAACCACATACCTGAAACCTGTTCCAATCAGTTGATTGATTGATTTTAAACTAGGCCTCGTGGCAGGCTTTGAAGCGACAAGCAGTATGTACACAGATCTAGAGAACTTAACGCTGATCTGAATTATCAGCATAACACAACATATTTGTATATATATAACTAGTAATATATTCACCTGCAATTTTTTTGTATAATACATATTGGCTCTAAAAACAAATGATGCATGATGCAAGACCCAATACTCAAAATAGTATAATAGAGAATACAGAAAAAAGGTAGCATTTATGATTTCATTTTAAAAGATAATAATTAAATTCTATTGATCACTGATCATGTCAACAACAGTTTTGGAAAATAAACTGGGTCAGACATTTTTAAATTATAATTTAATCAGTTATATGATTTCCTTAAAATTAGAAATTAAAACCCACCTGACCTATATTTATGCCCTTCAATGTGTATAATGTTGTTATTTTTGGCCAGAATAAATGTTTAAACTTCACTCTCAAAGAATGAATGAAAAATTATCATGTACCTTGTATTAATTTGGCAACTGTCCTAAATTTGTATTTAACTTTATCATTCTAAATGTAAACTTACTTTTAATTTTTTTAAGGTACAGTATTTATAATTCCATTTGTTAAAAATCTTGATTTATAAAAACTGAACCTCTTTAGTTTTCACTACGGTTTAATGTAGAGTCAGCAGTGAGGGGATTGAACAGTGTTTTGAAAAGGAATCTATATACTATTGCCTGATGCTTATGATCAACATGGACTATTTTCTTTTCAGTAATAATTACCACAACTTTAGTATGCAATAATCAAGACCTACACCCATCTTCGTAGCCCCCAAAACAAAAAATTCAAATAATACCGCCCTCATACCCTGACATACCCCGCACCTGCACGCTAAAAACGCACAGTGTACTAGCTTACTTCCTCGAAACTGACATGGCGCCTTAATAAATGGCTATTGGACGAGGAGATATGGGGAGGAATATAAGGGTGGCCCCACTGGACTCTATAAAGTTATATATGGTTAGTATTAATTCATGAAAATTGGTTATAATTACCGGTACTTGAAAATCCTCAAATTCATAGCACTACCTACATGAGAAATGTATGCAACACGAATGTCAAGCCTAACTCATTTACCCCTGACCTTTCATAATGAACTATTTCAACCTTTAAATTGGAACAGTTCAAATGTGTTTTCAGGGGTGAATTGGTTAAACTGATAATTTTTCTCTACAAGAATATTTAAAGAGCTGCATAAAATGCTTGTGTAATTAAACTTTAGAGTGTGTTTTATAATATTCCTTTTATCATATCTCATGTTCCAGTAAAACGGTATGATTTAATTATATTCCTGAATAGAAAGACCTCTTCACATACAAGATTTATAACGAATCGGAGAAAGTCGTTTGGTTGTGTTGTAAAACGGAATGTGCGACCAAGGTAAATATGGCTTAAATTTGGTCAAAAGGATTAAAAAAAATATGTTATGTCTTCACACGGGGAAAAAAAAAAGTGATGTTCATACCTAATCTATAAATTAAGAAAGGTATATATACAAATAGTATTGGGTTGCGATTCTGGTATTGATATAAACATAACGGGAAAAAAAAATTAAAAACATATACAATATGTATGTTCATGTCTGCAGTTGTTGAAAATGTAAACATCCCTTTACAAGATGATTAAAAAAAAGGAAAAAAGAAAACAGAACTATCATTACATATTCATAACGAGTAGTTATAAGTATCACCACAGTTCCAATCAGATTTTACATGTAGTCATGTTTAATGTGTGGTGCGTAATATGAGTGCATGGACTTTAATATCTGCATTCCGTGAATGCATATATGAAGATGAAGAATGTTGGATAAATTTTAGATGAGTATATGCATGTATATATGGATAGTCTGAAAAAAAATCCTCAAGACATTGAGTTGTAAAAAAAAAATCACAAACATTTCATGTCATTTTATTTTTGTACTTTTCCATACATGCACACCTTTTATGAAATCATTTGAAAAGGAGAATTCGTGAATATTTCCTTTAATTTGCACAGTCTCTGTTTTTCGATAAATGATACTGAGATGCCGACAAATATTTCTTAATTTGAATGTCCTCCCTATTAAGGGTTGGCAAGTATGGTATCAACATAACAGATTAAAACGTCCACACTCTAACACGAGTTCACATGCTGGAGGTCTCTGTGGAGTAAATCACTTAACACATGAAGTGCACTTGAACTCTACTTGTGAGATATCAAGATCCCTATAAATGCATTATTAGGTCACAATACTAGGTGCTGGCATGCAGGGCTGTGGAATAATGTCTAAAATGTATTATTTTATAATTTGGTTTGTAAAATGAACCACAAGTCCACAACTTTTACAGTATACCATAAATCATAACTTATTTTCATCATTTCCTTATACAATAGTCATTGTTGTAGACCTCTGTAACATGTTTTGACTTTTTTACAAGGGAGATAACTTCCATCGGTAGCACTGTGATGGTAAAATGCAATTTTGCACGACAATCAAAAGTTTTTAGGAAAATTTCAACTTTCTTTGTCCTATGTGCACCAAAGAAAGTAAAAATACCACAACCCTTCACACTTGTCAATGTGTTTGCTGTTATCATTTCGTTCAAAGTTGAAATTTATCGACATTGACTGTGATAATGATAAACTTTTACATATTATGTTCCAATTGTGTCCCTGATAATTGGTTGTTCATTTGTACTTCTGGGGGCACCCGGATGAGATGACTATACATGCAACATCAACGTACTGTGCAAGATCATTTGTCATTTTTACACCCTGTTGAAACTGGGGGTATGTCCAATGTTTGGCCAGCAATCAATATATATATCAAAACAATATCAATGTTTTTGTTGAATTTAAAGGAAAAGAAACAGTTTTTCTTTGTTTTTATGATAACATTCTTTCATTTATATATATTGTTTTCATTAACAATCGGCAATTGAATCGTTAGGTACGCAAGATATATCGTACCGGTATTGTACCATATTCGCCCCTCCCCCTATAAGCACAACTTCATGAGGAGGTACTGAAATTACATACGTACCCCTACTAATTGTGACACACCTAATAATAAATAATTCTGTTTAATATAACAGTAAACCTCACCGTGTACATGTTCAAAAGGGTGAAAAAAAAATATCTGTAATATATATGTGTACAAATTGTCCAAAATTGATTACAATAATATTGCAAATCATGAAAACTACGTACCCAATTTGGTCACAATACATTATACTTATTTACTAATAAAATAACATTTTTTCATCCAGATTTTAGTTTGTTATCCAAATAAGTGCCCCTTTAAAACCAAGTTACGGCAAATACAGTATGATTACAGGGATCACTTTGTTGGGGCAAGATTTTGGGGTTTTTACCCATATTTTTCCTGAAAATCTCATTAAAAAATCAAAATTATATTACTTTATATAGAAAAATCTCATGGATATTTTGCAAAACACTCCAATTCTCCTTAGGTTTTAAAAGTCAGAATTATCCCTGTGATTATAGCAAGGACTCTTTTCATCTCCTTATTATTTAATTGGAAATGAAAACGTTCTTTAACCGATTACAAAATGTATGCGAGTTGTCTTTCTTTGAACACTGGGTCACACTTGGTGTCCAAAACTGACGACATACATGTAGGACTAAGGGATTTTTCGGTTTCACTTTCTAGTTTTTGTATAACATTCTCGAATTTTCAATAGATTCAATTTTTTAAATCAATAGATAGATCTATGACTATAAGAAATTGCAGTTGTGTCTTATTCCGAAACCGATAATCACCATCAGTTCATCAGTTGCATTGGCCATGCCATCATCATGTGACTAAGCAACCTTCTAGCCAATGTCACAGGTGCTTGTGGACATGAATTTGACTATTTTTTCATTGAATGTAGAAGGTAATATACATAAACGGTGTTTCATAATAATATAATGTTAAATTATAAAGTTTACAATAACAACCTATGCAGCGTAGCCTTATAAAAACCTAAAGGTAAGCAACTAACCGGTAGAAAAAACTAGGTCACCGCCTACCCCCACGTGGGAATCCTTGTTTTCTCTCAAACAGGCAAAATATTACCGCTACAAGTCTATGTGCCGTCGATTCATGGATAGTTTTTCTTTTCAACCGGCCATTGTTTGTGTTTTGACATGCACGCATCGTTCAGAATTTTATATTCAAACACAATTTAGGCTACGCTCACGGCAGCCTTTCAGTGAAGATTTACGGAAGATGTCGATAAGCGCCCCCAGTGGCAGTAAACGTGAGCAAGGGCAGATAATTTAATGCATACGACAGATGTAAAAACCCGAAACACAATATTTTGAATTTCGCGGAATATTTGAAAATATTACGTCATACTTTCTCGGATTATCTCGGGTTTTTACTTCCGTCTCATGCTTAAATTATCTGCCCTTGCTCACGTTTACTGCCACTGGGGGCGCTTATCGACATCTTCCGTAAATCTTCACTGAAAGGCTGCCGTGAGCGTAGCCTAAATTGTGTTTGAATATAAAATTCTGAACGATGCGTGCATGTCAAAACACAAACAATGGCCGGTTGAAAAGAAAAACTATCCATGAATCGACGGCACATAGACTTGTAGCGGTAATATTTTGCCTGTTTGAGAGAAAACAAGGATTCCCACGAGGGGGTAGGCGGTGACCTAGTTTTTTCTACCGGTTAGTTGCTTACCTTTAGGTTTTTATAAGGCTACGCTGCATAGGTTGTTATTGTAAACTTTATAATTTAACATTATATTATTATGAAACACCGTTTATGTATATTACCTTCTACATTCAATGAAAAAATAGTCAAATTCATGTCCACAAGCACCTGTGGCCAATGTTTGAAAAAAAATCCTCATATCATATAAAATCTTAAATAGATGACAGTAAGTTAACAAATACATTTTAAAATAATTGGTCAACCTCCAAAATATGTTAATAAAGAGGTACCTGACGTAAAACTTCCAGTTTAACATTTAAACAGCAATCCTGCCAACTTACAAACATTGTCATCCGCCGACCGCTTTTCAGTTTATAAATAAAATTATACTTCCGGTATGACTGGAATACCGGGTAAAACACGGATAAAACTACGGATAAAGTGCGATACGTTCCGGTTTTTTTTTATGTCATGATTAATTTTTTTTTATATATTTAGTTTTACATTACATGGTATTTATATAAATGCACACTAACACAGTTTTACAGCACCGTGTCAAAATGACTCAGCTTTTGAAATTTTAATAGTATTCTTTGTATTTTTTTGCAATGAATTTTCATGACTTTTATATATATATAATTACATCATTGATGTAAAAAAATCAAGCAATATTCTGCAGAATTATTATTTAATTGAGAAATCTTAAATCTTGATTTGGACGTACGTGACCAACACGGACTCAGATTATAAAGGACTCACACAACTAAATCATTTACTTTATGCATAACCAAACCTTTTAGTTAATAACTTTCATATTTGAAGTACAGTACTAGTGACAACTCTCTAGATTCACAGATACTTACCTTACAAAGGCTACAAAACATGTTTTCAGGGATGTTTACTGGCATACCGGGTGGTCACAGTGTCAAGAAGTTGACAACCGGAAGCATACAGGCAAAACCGGTGACCCGAAACAGAAACGCCCCCATATACTATTTGACCTTGTCTAAATCCGCACACATACATGGAAACATTGTAAAAGTATAAATTTTTCAGAAGGTTAAGTATCTCACCGTTTCATTCATGCAAAATTCTATTTTCAGTTTCTCATTAAACTTCCTCAGTGGCCAAGTAATTAGCTGGAACTAATTTTACATAGGGACTATATTTTGATTGGATGATTTAGTTGTGTGAGTCCTAAATATAAAGCAATGCTAATCTTATTCCGTACACCACGGACTTATTGCATTCCCTGGTAACACCAATAATCATTGTTTAAGACAAGAAAGTTCAATGCAAGTACATCAATCACTTGTCAATATGTCAGGATTTTTTTCCCCAAATGATACAAGGTGATGCAAGGTGTGCAATATATGTTTGTTTCAATGTTTTACATAGCTAATTATCAAAATTAAATGTGCAGCACTTTCAGCAGAATCTATGTAACTGAAGGCCTACTCTGTTCTCATAAGATTTGACAACCCCTACAGACTTCAGTGGGTTGGTAGAGCTGGTCAATAATTATATGTTTTGCATCATTTTCATTTTTGATAAAACACTGTATTAATTATTTCTCGATCCTTTCTCCGAATTCATAAATAATACTTGACTATTTTGAAAAAGTTATAAGTAAATATCTAAACCCAAATTCCTTTTGACTCAGAATTTTACAATTGTTGAACATTCGGATTTATATTTTCACCCAAATAGATACAAAGGCTGATGTTTACAGGTACACAGTGGTACGACGGACACTTGCAGGACCATACCTACAGAGTGATGAGGAGCAATTTAACAAATGCCACATTCTTATGCTTAATTTGATCACACAGTGTCATTATGTCACCTCGCGGCGATGATAATGAGCAATTTTTATTACTTAAACATCTTTAAAGCTTTGATACGGTGACTTTTACGAGTTATTCCCCTTTAAACTACACCTTTTAAGTGAAAAACAAACTGCATGTAGTAGTTATATGAATCAGAAGAATATAAGACAAATTAAAAAACAAAAAACAAAATGCTCCCTGGATATTTCATGGGCAGTCATTCCACTCTAAGCATTGACCGCTACGTGGTCTGCGTTTCACGAATCGATAATATATACTTGAGTTTACTGTCAGAACATTCCTTTGCAGTTAGTGTATAATTATATAACATTGATTTTGTCTCGAATTTCTCTGAAATCGTTGGTGCTCTGATACGATATTTTAAGAAATGATGATAAGCCAATCGGTTTAAACATTCCTAAGACGCTAAAGAATAGTGCTAAAACTGAATTATAGATCAATCCTTTTTAGTAGCTCAATAATTTGTGTATTTGACAGCGATGTTGTGCAAATTATAGTGTAGGCATCCTCGACATCAAAGGGGTACGCTCACCTACGCTCTCTTTACCCCTGGAATATGTCATGGCAAAACTGAAGGCTTGTTGATGAGGCAAGAAGACTGGTTCGACCCTTCGATGTACATCAAAATAATTCCGTGGTCACATAACGGTAAAAACTTACAGGCTTTGAAGTAGGTTGATGCTCCTTTGTAATCTTCAAAAGACAGACATCAGCCTAGCGATTGGTCAGGTTTTTTCATCTGAGCGTTCCTTCACTATTTCCATGACATATTCCAGGGGTGTAGAGAGCGTATGTGAGCGTAACACCTCGGTATCGAGGATGGAGCATACAAAGGCGTAAATTATCCAATGTACTAGTTTATATTGCTGGTAATCAGACAATTACTTTTCACGTGTTATCAACTTGTCATTGCATTGAACAAATGCTTAAAGGAAATGATTGATTATTTTTGGATTTTTTACCTATCCGCTTAGAATATTTTTATATTCAAAGCTTACAATTTGTGTTAGAAAGTAGCACTATTTTGTACCTACTGTTATTGCCTTTGCTTTCATTTGTTTCCTGTTTTAACTCTGTAAATCAATCTTTGGTCTCCTTAGTGGATGACTGGCTTGAATAACAATTTTTACGTTTGTTCGTCTAATTTATTAATTTAAAAATTGTTTAAGGGGACTTTTTTGTTAGGTGTGTAAATATTTACAATGTACTTTAGATAGATATTCTGTATCTTTGTGTGATATGAAGATGGACGTTTTTGAATTTGCCTATTAGTGTGCATACTGGTTGTAATTGACAATGATGACTCGATTCTCATTTTGAGGATTGATACTTACTTGGATGTGACCAAGATTTACATTGTTGGTGTCGTCGATGAAGCAGAAGACGCTTACTCTTCCGGACCACCTTGTCTTATTCTCTTGTACGAGAGTTTCCATGCAAGTCTTTCCTTTGTTCCTATTTTGCCTCTAGTTTAATCAATTATGAGTTCGGATTATGGTTTTGTTGACGCTTTGGTATTCTCTGATGATTTTAGCAAATAAACTACATCAGGATCCATCCCATACAACGCAGTTTCTGAAGCTTTCTTTTCAATAGGCAATTATCAACATTTAAGATTGGAGTATATCGAATTAAAAATACATTTTCTATTCAATGAATTAAACCGCATGTCGAATGTGAGCAGACATGTTTTTGCCCGTTTAGAAACATAATGGGTCATAATTCAGGTCGTTTATGCTGCGGTGTACCCGGACTCTCCCGCCACCAGTCTTAAGGGATCACTGGAATGTAGATTTTATAGGACACCAACATGTCTTCACTCGATACGAAATCTCCTAGTCACGGATGGTTTTGAAAAGTACGACGGCCTTCAAGAGCAATACACCGGAAAACGACTTTTCGTCACCTTGTGTATCGTTGTACATTTTTCTAAAAAGCCACAAAAAATGTTGTCATTAAATTTATTTGTAATACAAATTTGACAGCCGAAATTTTCTTAGACATTACCGAAGCGTTAACCATGCCGTAATCCGAACTCAAAATCGATTAAACTAGGGGCAACATATGAACAAAGGCAAGATCAACATGGAGACCCCTTGTAAAAGTACAAGAAAATAAGACCATGTGTTCCGGAAGAGTAAGCGTCTTCTGCTTCATCGACGACACCAGCCATTTAGATCTTAGTCACATCCAAGTAAACACCAAGTCCTCAAATGAGTACTGAGTCATCACTGTTAATCACAAGCTAATGGGCATACTTAAAAACGTCCATTATCATATCACTCATATATACAGATTATTTCTCGATGAGAAAATGCACCAATTTTGATGTATAGCGCCTTCCTTGAACATAAATGCAATTTAATGTTAATGTGTTATTATGATGCCAGTGCCTTGATGTTACCCAAAAGTGCTCATAAGATTGTATTATAAACTTTTCTTGAAAGTGTTTCATATTAATATTGATGAGCAAAATACGAAATACATGATAAAATAACTTTTAGAAAGCTGGATATTTTTAGTGAAAATTCCGAGGCGTAACGAGAAAAAATCAAAACAAGCGGAACCCTATTTCAGATTGACCGAAAGACAATAAAAGGCAAGGTTGTTACACTGGGAGGCAATCAATAAAAACAAGGACGCAGTTGGAAGGAGGATTGTATGACGTATGACATATCTTTATGGTGTATGTAAAATTAGGGGTGTGCTGTCAGGACAGATGTGTCACAGGACGACAAAATGTCACACTGAAGAGATTTCTCTCTCTCGTTAATTTAGCACCTTGCATTGGCTGATCGGTCGAATGCACCCACTTTCTGTACCTATGATCTGCAGGTAGAGAAGAAGTCTCGTGTTGAGACGAATGCTAAGGTGACCCTTTCATTGGCTTATGTATTAATGCATAAGTCGGCAGAAATTCAATGGCCCGTGCGAGTGTGATACGCAATATCATTTAAAACAGACGCACCATACGCTGCACGCCTGCCTAGTGTTGCATTATACTTTTTTTTTTTTATAAAATGCAATCTGGTGACATCAATTTGATAAATGTAGTGAATTAATTCGACCATCCACTGCAAAACGTGAGAAAAATAACTAAATGATAAATATTCGGTCGTCTGTTTCTGATTTTAAGGTATAGTGTATTATACAGGCAAGGTTAGGACATCGGTGTCTTTGAAGAAGGGTATATTGACACATCAGAAAATTACCAACTAAAAAGGTAGCATATACACCTCTCTGATACTATAAGCATTTAAATGATAATAAAGCTAATAATTATTTCTTAATAATATTGATTTAAATCATTTGGATTTGAAATAGATTTGAAGTAAAAAAAATGAAAAATATTATTTATGCATCATGTATAAAACCTTATTCTGTAATACCTTTTTTTATATAATGTAAAACAATATAATGCATGACAAAAAGCACTTTATTTCATTATAATATGATACATGTGCAAATATACAGATCTGGGACTCTTGCTTCACTTGTCAATATTGTAAAATTAACACTATGGATTTATACAGTGCATCACTTTTTTGTCAAAATGTCTAATATTTTTGTTGATATTACGAAATTACCTGAACTATAAATAAACCAATGTCCTATGCAGTTGTGTCTGGCGGTAGGCCAATTTAAATACATTTGGATACACCAAACCTTCAGCAAAATATTGTGACTTTCAAAACATGACTAACGACAACTCTGACTCATTTTTAATTCGATTCTCGTCATAATTAATCAATGCCTTATATGTGATTGGCTATTGTCTGTAAAATGTAATTGGCTTATTGATAATAGTTGTACCTGGGCCCGAGTCGTGGGCTTACATTTGTTTACGATTTTTAGATATGCGGGAAAATTTTGTTTTTCAGAATTGCACATTTAGTCTGTTCTATTCTTTATAAACTTTATATAATTACTGCATTGAGTACCGACCAATACTATAGAAATAACCCTTAAGTAGTGCCAAGCACCAGGTAATTTGGGTACCCTCCTGAAAATCCTAGGGAAATACCTGATATTAAGTTAAATATCAATTGGCACTAGAGCTGGGCAACACAAAATCAAAGGTACCACGGTATACCACGGTACTTAGGCAAATACTGTGGTACGTACCACGGTATACCACCTTGATTGAATGTTTGAGCTAGCAAAAGGTCTCTGGCTGTTTTTGTTCTAAAGTAAATCAACAAGAGACCTGTCATAAGTTTCTTGTTGTGTTATCCAGTGGAGCTATTTATGTCCTAGTTGATCAGCAAACTTAAAGGAAATTATAATTAAACCATATTGGAATTCCAATTGATCTATGTAACAAATGGTTCTTTTACAAGTTAAATGAAAGTCCCCAAAAACCGGCACATGACTAATGTACAAATGTACCACGGTACATACTATCACAACTTTATACCACGGTATATATACCGGTATACAGGTAAAACCACCCAGCCCTAATTGGGACCAAGTACTCGTTAACAGTCTTTTAGTTTTACACTGTACCATGTTGTGACTTGCATTAGGACGACGAACAGAGGTCAACGGACGAGGTGCATTTGACCTCCTAACAAGGTAAGTTCATCGTTTGTGGGTTATCAGAAAAATACGGCATACGCATATAGGTCTATTTTACATTCTGTGTGTGTATAGTTACGTGAACACGTGTTTTTGTAGATTATATTATAAACATCATTGCTAGAGTGCTTATACTTTATGTGCGATATATATATGTACCTGACTGTGCACGTCTACTTTGGCGGTATGGGGATTTCCCTTCAGGTCAATTAGTAGGGTGTTCTACTGGAATACCCCTCAGTGGTTTGGGGCTCGAAAATGGTAATACAAGAAAATAACATACCCTTCGGAGTGTGACACGTGCTGAAAAGCTTTTAATGAATTAAATGGGGTTAGTTTGAACACTGTAAGTTAGAATACAGCATGAAAGACTTATTAACTCTGTAATAGCTTGGTAGCGGTATATATACTATCCGGCACAATAATCAGATAACAATTCCTTATAAATATTGCACGGGCACCTCAGGAATTCGTTTCCTGTTGTTGCGCTCATAGTTTAAACCATACACTTAAAATGTTGTTGGTTTTTCTAACAAGTGTATTTGTAATGAAAACGTTAATTTTGATTGTCATTGTTTTTCAATCGTCATTACCAAGGACTTAGATTAGATTTAGATTACAAATCAATAGACACCGAACTTCATACGTTACTGTAGATTCTGTCAATGGACATACATACCAACATCCGGGTTAGGTACACGTTTCCATTGGTTGACCCGTTGTTATGATCAATTGCACTTCATCTTATGTTGATGAGTTAAACCCTGGTGATACATTTTTCATGACTTGGGGAAAAAATTGAAAATTGATATGTTTTTTTTTTTAATTTTACTCAGCACCGTATTTTAAAAAAAAATTGCTCAGCACTTTTTTGGTTGTATTTGAACGATATATGACTAAAATTAACCTTAACATTTCTACTCAAGTGAAAGGGAAAATATTTTTTACATCACATGTACAGTTGACCTTTAAAACACACCATAAGCATTTTAATTTACAGCTTCTCTGAATTAATATAGATCACGATAAAAGGTAGTCCGAAGCTAAGGGTTCTGAATCACTGACCCGCTAAATATTTGGACGACAGGCAGGTGCGAGAGTCAGAACCCTTCGGACTAGATGACAGGGCTTTATTTCGTGATATGATGGCTTAGTCTGCAGTTTACCTATTAAAGGCCCAATATACGTAACTTCAGGAAATTTTTCTTGATTCTGAAAAATTCTGAAAAAAATCCAGTGGATAACCATGCAAAAATAAGCCTAAAACAAAGTAAACCTGAGCGGTAACTAACAAGAAACTCTTCAAAGAAAAATTCCAAAGAATTGAAAATAATTCAGGTGGGGCCCACTTCAACAACAAGCCAAAGTTAGGAGTTTGTTTACAAATACCGAGTTTCAACTATTGCTGTACCAGTAACCGCGTAAGAATTCATCTGGAATATTGCTGATATCAGTGAATCTTAACTAAATCTATAAATATAATAGTTATTAGGCTTGATTTTCGCTTCAAGTTTTGACGAAAGTTACGTATATTGGGCCTTTACTATTCGTTCAATGGGTTGACACATACCTAGGTAGTCCAGAAAACTTACCAAACGGTAGATGAACGGTCGGAATACTGTTGATATATTTATGACCAGCCAACATAATATTTATTCAATGAGCAATTTCGATGACACGGTACTGGCCGTCATTCAATCTGTTACCACTTTAACCTGGCACAATCTTATGTAACCATACATGTAGCTGTTAAAAGGACGTTAATCTTGTAAAGTAGAAACAAATAAACACATCCTCCACTTAAATATATGATAGGTATATAAAAAAGAACAAAAAAACTAAGACTTTGCCGCAAGGCCTTTCTGCCCTCTCAGGCTTCTTCAGGCGGACTGTCTAGGTATATATATATCTTAGGAAGAAAATGAGATGTATATCATATCGTATATACCTGCACTGCATAAAAGATTTCTCATTTAATATTTAGATACGATACAGTGGACCCGCGGTAATCATGACGCCGATAGACCAGAAAACGGAAATCCGTTCCCGTGCATTTCCGTCCGGATTGGCGGTTTTCTCGTCTATCGGCGTCCAGATTTTTTTCATCCACGTTAAATGAAAAATGTCGGGGCAAGTCACTTGTGTCGACAGCTGTACAGAATATCGCTATATTAGAAAACATATGATAATATCTATATTACAAAAAGACCCAAATTTATTTATGTAATGTCATTTAAACGTCTCGCAGTGTATATAGCCAAGGGAAATAACTCTTGCGCGACATATTTTTTGACCTGGTAAACAAAATTCAGCAGTCCGGAAAACTCGTAATCCGGACAATTCAGACAGGGAACGAAGGTGTCCGGATTGTCGCGGGTCCACTGTTTATTACAATAATATATGTCATATTCTATATCAGATGTCTGATATATATCATTTTAAAAGATATCTTATATTATTTGAAGAAACACAGGATCGACAATGCTCGTTAAATAAATGTTTTGTAGCCTGACATAGAAAGCAGAATTTTTTTTGGTCAAATCTATCACAAAGTCCCAAGACATTTCATGTAAATGTATGTAGTGAAATATAGACACGTGTTATATTTCATCGCTAGAAAAACAAACAATAGGAGTGATTTTCTCTGAAACAATATAATTCAAACAGGAATTTGAAAATGATCAAACAGGAGACGTCTTTCTTATTATTTTCTTAATTGATTTGCTAAACTAAATTACTGTGCTTTTCGGCCGCGTATAGAGAACAATTGTATAGGCCTGTGTCTGTTATTCGATCCAATTGACTGTTTTCCACTGAATTCATTGAAAAGTTTTTTGTTATAGAGAGCTATTTTGAAAATAATGATAATTTCGAAAAGCTAATTATGAATGCTGGATACGCTTAATTCTTGCTCTTTTTCTTTCTTTTTCAATTTTGTCCTGAAGACACGATGAGACAGCGTCATCTGCTTTGGTTGTTCTTCACGGCGATAGTTCCAACGACAGGACAGTCCTTCCCAATAGTCAACACTCCTTCCGGTCCCATCAAGGGCGTGGTGGTCCCGGTGAATGGACAAGATGTCGTACAATTCCGGAATATTCCGTTCGCACAACCTCCAGTAGGAAACCTTAGATTTGAGAAGCCAGTTCCGGTAGAACCCTGGAAAGACATACTTGATGGGACTGTGTTTGGACCTTCTTGTATGCAAGATAAATTATTATTTCCAGAGTTATGGGAAAAGGCAGAAAAGGCTGTAGTAGACGAGGATTGTTTGCAATTAAATGTCTATGTTCCTGGATCTGTATCAACCACAGTGAAAAAACCTGTTATGGTTTGGATTTACGGTGGCGCCTTCGCAATGGGAAGTACTTTTACATATGATGGGTCATTTCTGGCACTTCAAGACGTTCTAGTGGTAACCATCAACTATCGTCTAGGAATTCTTGGGTTTTTAACCACGGAGGATTCTGCGATGCCTGGTAACTACGGACTTTGGGACATGGTCGAAGCTCTGAAGTGGGTTAACAAGAACATTGCATCCTTCGGAGGCGATCCCGAATCGGTGACTATTTTTGGTGAATCTGCCGGCGGCTTCGCTGTGTCGTATCTTGCTGTAATTCCAAGTACTGCAGGTCTATTCCAACGTTTCATTGCTCAGAGTGGGTCTGCTGTAGGATTCACAAGCATTGCACCGAATCCTGCTCGAGCTGCAAAAGCAACTGGGAAATTCGTTGGATGCATACCTGAC
Source organism: Mimachlamys varia (assembly GCA_947623455.1). Classification (NCBI taxonomy): domain Eukaryota; kingdom Metazoa; phylum Mollusca; class Bivalvia; order Pectinida; family Pectinidae; genus Mimachlamys; species Mimachlamys varia. The sequence goes on from OX392527.1 coordinate 50,930,070, forward strand.
AAAGACAAGGACGTCGAAAGCAGGGCTCTTGCAGACTGCCTCAAGCACATACCCGTCGAAGAAATAATGGACGCCCAGAGAGACCCAGGCACACAATTTTTCGGCTATTTCTCTGTATCTCCCTTGCTCTGGCCGACCATTGATGGTGAACTGCTTCAAAGGTCACCTTTGGACAGTTTGAAAGAAACAATGTCGACTGAATCGCTTTACTTTAGATCTTTAGACATGATGGCTGGAACAACAAGCAATGAGGCATCTGTGATTGCAATGTTTTTGGGAGGATTGCAGGAACCGATGAACTTCAGTATGACTGAAGGAATACCTACGGCCGTCTTATGTGATGTTTTTGCTCCAACGTTAGCCAGGGAAATGTTCAATGACAATCCGATTGTTTCCGATTTACTTTGTAAGGAATATTCATCAGATGACATGGCAGAACAAGCCAGGAAACTGTCAATTCTGCATGCAGATACTTGGTTTGTTTCACCTACAGTTCAGCTTCTTGATTTCCATGCCAAAGGTAATAAAAACCCGATTACTTATCATTATTTGTATAACCAACCCATCGACTTTTTCTATATGGCTCCAAGTTTTCCTTGGATGAAAGGAGCAGGACATGCGACTGAGCTGCTCTACATGTTTGGACCGTCGGGACTGAATGAACTCGACAAATCATTATCAACCGATGAAGGAAGACACTTTTCTGACACTCTTGCAAGATACTGGACTAACTTCGCCAAAACAGGGTAAATTTAAAGAGTTCAATCTTAATCATAGGGATATCGTTTTTCTGAATTCTATGTTTGTTTCTGGGTAATACCTATATGTTTATGCAAGTACCTCATACTGGAATTTAAAGTTCTATTCAAGGTTTTTGTGTTCTTGGCGATTTTCACCTTAATTTGTTTTGTTAAAATAGCACAAAATCTAAATTGTCAAATGTCAAATGCAAATTCTGGGTTTCAAAAAATATTTATTTGATTCTGTGTTATGTGTATGTGGTTTTCAATCCCTACACATTTGTGAAATAAAACGGGATTGGTTTTCGTTTTTTGCTTATTTGATCAGGATTTGAAAGTCATGGCCCTGCCGTGTGTCCTTTTGTATAACAGAGAAACTATCCATTGTATTTTTTGTGTCTCTTTACAACGCACAGTTTATTGATTTAAAGCATATCGACTCAATTACGGATATCTTGTTATTTATATTGTAACTAATGCAACTTTTATTTTACACAGAAATCCTAACGGAGATGGTCTGGTTCCATGGACGGCGTTCAGTACCGAAGGTCGGGACTACATGGAATTAAAATATCAGCCAGTTCCTAGTAAAAACTTGTTCGCGAACAGGATGAAGTTTCTTTTGGAGGATATACCAAACAAAATCAAGAACAACGTCAAAACCGAACTGTAAAAAAGTACCAGAAACTGTATCGTGAAGTCATAGGATATAATGACGTCAGTTAGATGACGTCACACAGATAATGTGTCCTGTTTTTTGTTTTGTGTGTACATGAACAGGGTATACCATATTCATTGTATTATTAAAATGAGTATGGTTGTGAAAGCTTTAATTTTGTGAGGAAGATTTGCGAAAGAGATATTTCTACAAATTACAATCAATCAAATCTAGTTGTTAGTCGCGTTGACCTTTTTTTAACAGGGTCATTCAATGACTATGATTGAACAAATGCAATTTATATGAGTATAACGACCATTTCTTTGCATGAATGTATGTTTTATTTACTTTTAGCTGATAAAGAGTTAATTTCGTAGGTGAAGCAAATGAGGAAATTAAAAATGACTTTGAATGTATGGAGAAATGTATTTGATAGAGTTAAGAAATACGACTTGTAAAGTTCTACTGAGCTTGCATTGTATTTGATATTGCGTTTTATTTTTACAATACAAATATGTTTCATAAATAAGTTCGTCTTGTTACAGTATGTGTATTCTGTAATTTCTATACGTTAGATTGTGAATCTCTTTGTTGGCACATGGCCGTAAAACAGATTAATTAAATGTCCTACTTCAGTCGGCGTTTGTTAATAGCAGACACTAATCAGCGGGATCACACAAGAACTCTAAAACAAACGTCAAATTTAAGGTTTAACAGACCAAGTCGTCATTTCATTCACATGTAAACGAGTGAGTTAGTCTACATAGCGCATGTAACAATTCCTCCGTACCACTCACGCATATGCACTTTAATTTGAATGAACGCATACCTTTTTACGAGGCTCACATTTCAAAAGTGAAGTCAAAACCTCGATCCTTCTTCTAAATCGTTCCTGAGTACGTGTCCTTGTCCTTTATGGTTGGCGAATGCAGGCAGTATTCAGGTTTGGATACAATTTTTGACATAAATTGGTGCGATTTTTATGTAAATATAGATCTCTATATTACATTTATGTTCATGATTTACACAAATAAGTCGTACAAAGTGAAGAGATGCAAGCCGTTTTATGCATAGTGCATTCGAACAATTAATAGATAACTCTTGAATGACCGCTGTGGTTGCCGTAAAAAAAGTCGTAACCATGTATGGCGTCATCAACTGCGAGTGCAGTACTTTGTAGTTGTAGCTCTGAAAATGGCTTTCGCAAAAAGCATAGAATTTGTGAAAAACATTAGAATACACATTTAATCTGGTGGAATTAGATAATCGCGAACTAAGTGAGTTAAAGCTAATAGAAATATTTACCGTGATTTGAGCTATAGTGTTGGAATATTAAATGTATTGTTCTCTAATAATTATTTTGGACTTGACATTTTTTGAGAATAACAGTTTTCGAAGTTTATAAAAAGTGCATTTTACTTAATATTTGAAACATATAGATTTTTTATGAATATCTAGAGAAAGGAAAATAATGAAAATCCATCAGAAAATCGATTAATCATAATTTATACATCGATTTCGGAAAATGAGTTCCGGTTTTATGTTCAATCGTACCAATGCGTCCATCATAGTTATTGCAGATGACTATTAAATTTTAAAACATGAAAGAAAATCATTTTTCACTTGATATAAACAGATAATCAAATTGTAATGAATGATTGACCAAAAAGAAAAAAGAAACAAAACCATAACTCAAAATCGATTAAAGTAGGGGCAAAATATGATCAAAAGGGAAAGATTTACACGGAGACTTTTGTAAAAGTAAAGAGAATAAGACCTGGTGTTCTGGAAGATTAAGTGTCCTCGGCTTCTTTGACGACACCCGCCATGTAAATCGTGGTCACATTAAAGTAAACATAAAGTCCTCAATGATGACGTAACACACACATATGCTGTCCCTTTTGAATTAAGTAATAGATACAGTATGTCGAAAAAAATCATTAAAGGCCCAATATACGTAACTTCAGGAAATTTTTCGTGATTCTGAAAAATTCTGAAAAAAATCCAGTTGATAACTATGCAAAAATAAGCCTAAAACGATGTAAACCTGAGCGGTAACTAAAAAGAAACTCTTGACAGAAAAATCCAAAGAATTGAAAATAATTCAGGTGGGGTCCACTTCAACAACAAACCGAAGCTATAAGACATTTCAAAATGGATGCGTGTCTACAAATACCGAGTTTCAACTGCTGCTGTACCGGTAACCGCGTTAGAATTCATCTTGAATATTGCTGATATCAGTTAATCTTAGCTAGATCTATAAATATAAAAAGTTATTAGGCTGAATTTTTGCTTCAAGTTTTGCCGAAAGTTACGTATATTGGGCCTTTAAACTGTGCCATACAACTGTTTCGTCCTCCTAGGTCTCTTCAATGATGCTAGGGGACAAAAGGTTGGAATCCAAAATTTCTAACTAATGTAGAAGCAGAAGGGTCAGGTGTGTAAAACCCCTTTAATTTATGAACTTAGAAGTAAAATGAAACAACAGGTAAGCACACTAATTAGCAAACTCAAAAACGTCCATTTAATATCACTCAAAGATACAAAATATTTCTCAATGAGACAAAAATGGCGACCATAATTCTGATCAACCTGCCGACAACAGGACCAGATTGGTTCCATTGAAGCGAACAGGTTTTCTAAAGAAGTTGTTTATTTTCTAATGTTGACCTATAATACACTGTGTACCTTCCTACTTTGTGTGGTACTGTCCACACAATAGACACTGGACGTTGTATAGAGATAGAGTGTGATAGCTGGAAGTGTGTGTATACTTGATCTGGACATTGAACTAGACGTCAGGTTTACTAACTCCTGGGCGTCTCCACCGATACACTTACAGGTACGTAAACTTACCCTCAGCTACCAATGGGGCGAGTGAATCGTTACAGCTAGCTTCATTGCGACTTAATCTAAGGTTTTGACAGGGGTGGGGCTTAGATCAACTTCCGATTAATTCACCCATAATTATTCATATGCAGAACATCATATTTATTATGTATGAACATTGCAATGTACATTTTTATAGAAAAAAAATTAATCTGACAATTGAATGGTGCATTTTATCGAAAATCCATCTAAAACCCCTTAAAGTGTAAAATTATCATACAAGCCGTTCTTTAGTTCAAACACAAGCGGTAACCAATTCTCAGGTCCCTGTGCTACGCCACGATACATACTATTCGATAAATAAGGTTTACATGTGCACAATTTCGCTTATTTCTTTTTAAAGTTTTCGTTTACGATAATACCTGACATCAGGTGCAACTATTAGATCTAACGCAACACGTATGGTATGATGGTACTAAAAGTAACGGTAAGCTATATAGTAAGAACGCTATACAATGGTTTTACATTCGATTCTTTTATGAATAAAATTTCTAGGTATTGAAAGCGGATTGTAAGAGAAACGCTACTAAGCGAGTCAAATATTCCTTGTGTATCTGACGAGGTTCACCTCAGCTGGATAAAACCTCAGAGCTGCAGAAGTTATTTGAGTTCCACAACCTATCTTCATGTTTTGAGAAGTAGCTGGGTAGAGATATGCAGTGGTTTGCAGATAATCAATGCTTTTCATGTTCTCCTGTAAACATTTCCCCGATCTCCACCCGATGTTTAACCACAGTAAACTGCCACAGGGGGGTTATAAACTAGGACGGTGTCACCTTCGTTGTGTGTACCCTGACACTATTTGGACAATCGGTTGTTAGAGCTGTACAAATAGAGACAAAACTATGTTTATACATGAAATAAAGTGGCGGTAACGTAGTAGTGAGACTTAATAGCCATTGCCAGGTTAACCTACGCAGTTCACAAATTAAAACATGTACATGCTGAAATAGCAATCGGAACTGCACGGCCGATTCTGCCGAGGATCTACGATTTGCTGAAATAGATGCTCAGCAGCCAAAATACCAACTGAAGATCTCTCACTAACAAACAAACACGCAAAAATAATACTTATTTTGTTAAGACGTGATAATTTTTGACATTCTTCTAAATCTTGCCGGGGTCTTTATTGCTAAATATATGTGATATACTATTTTGCTATATGTGCGAGGGTAGATAGATAAATGAAACTAACGCAATTTTTCTGTTTCAATGGTTATATATATATATTATCAAACTCACAAACTTACTTTGAATAAGTAGAAAAGAACTATTAAAAATACTTAAAGGTGGTAAATTCGTTACGTCTGGATTAGAATGGGTCAACGGGCTCGGGGTTAATAAACTCCAGACATGGCTTTTTGAGCCCATGGACTCCTCCTAACCAAGATATAAGCAATATTATATTCAAGAAGAGCAAGTTAGTAATTATCAAAGAGTAATTATGATGGTGTTAAATTTTCGGAGTTATCCGCGTCTTTATTGAGACACAAAAATTACATTATGTCAAAACAATACGTATTCATATATTATGTTGTATCGTTATCAGAGGGATGTAAACACTAAAATTCAAATATGTAAAAATGTTTTTAATAGAGATAGTTAGACTAGGTATATAGTAAAGGAGTAAAACAGACTCCTCTTTAAATTTATTTACTAGCTACATCATTGGACTGAAACATGAGAAGTTTGTTTTATTTCATATGTAAGAAATATATATCACAACGGTCATTTTAAACTTAAGTAAACACCTGTTATCTCCATCCGAATAAATTCAATATGGATATTTCTATAGATTGTATTTTGAATAAAACACTTATATTTAATTAAAGGTAAATTATATAAAACATATGAAAAGAAGATACAGTAGACTCTACTTTATGCATTTTAGATGTCTTCATTTATATTAAAATACCTCCGAGAAAAAGCCTACTGTACACAAATGTAACCCCAACAATATCCATTTATATAATATCATCATTTTTATTAAAGGGAGCAAGATGACATCACAACTCTACCGATTTCTTTGGCTCCAGTGTGCCATGATAGTGTACACGTCTTGCCAGTCATTCCAGACAGTCAAGACGCCTTCCGGTCCCATCAAGGGCATAGTTGTTCCTGCTCTTGGAAAGGATATCGTACAGTTCCGGAATATTCCGTACGCAAAACCTCCAACTGGTGACCTCAGATTCGAGAAAACACTTCCGGTAGAGCCTTGGACTGAAACACGTGATGGAACCGCCTTTGGCCCTTCGTGTATTCAAGATAAAAATGCATTTCCAGAAATGTGGGAAAATGTGGAAAATGATGTATTATCCGAAGACTGTTTACAACTTAATGTTTACGTACCTACCACAGCTTCGACGGAAGGAAAGACGCCGGTCATGGTGTGGATTCATGGAGGAGGCCTTTTTATGGGGAATGGTTCTCACTACGATGCTTCATTTCTTGCACTCAAAGACGTTATAGTGGTGACTCTCAACTATCGCCTAGGAATATTCGGTTTCATGACCACTGAAGACTCCGCCTTACCCGGTAACTATGGACTTTGGGATATGATCGAAGCATTACGATGGGTAAATAAAAACATAGCATCATTTGGGGGTGATTCTAAATCGGTTACTATATTTGGAGAGTCTGCTGGTGGATTTTCGGTATCTTATCTGGCTGTGATTCCCCAAACAGAAGGTCTATTCCAACGTATCATTCCACAGAGTGGATCTTCTGTAGCATTTATGGGAATTGCACCAAACCCAGCGAGGGTTGTTAAGGCAGCAGGCAAGTTTGTTGGATGCATATCTAGCTCTGACGAAGATGAAATCGACAATAATGTTCTAGTAAACTGTCTGAAGCAAAAGTCAAGTGAAGAATTGCTGAAGGCCCAGTCAGATCCTGGAACTCAGTTTTTCGGCTCATTTTCTCTCTCACCTGTCATCTGGCCAACGATTGATGGAGAACTACTTTTGAGGTCACCTTTGGAAAGTTTGAATGATCCTACGTCAAAGGAATCTATTTACTTCAGGTCCTTAGACATGCTGGCAGGCACAACAGATAATGAGGCATCATTACTACCCGTGTTTTTTGAAGGCCTTCAAAAACCTATGGAGTTTAATATGACGGATGGTATGCCCACATCTGTTTTATGTAACGTTCTTGCACCATCACTAGCGAAGGAGATGTTCAATGACGAAACAATCGTACCCGATTTACTTTGTAAAGAATATTCTGCCGATAACCTGGAACAGCAAGCTAGAAATATTGGTATTCTGTATGCGGATGCAATGTTTGTTTCGCCTACAATACAACTTCTTGACTTCCATGCAAAGGGTAAAGTGTCACCAAATACATTCCAATACACTTTCACTCAGGCAGTCAATTTCCCCCTGTTGGTGCCCCTTTATCCTTGGATGGAAGGAGCAGGGCATGGAACCGAGATTGTATATATGTTTGGCCCCACTGGTGTGAATGAAATGGATGCATCCTTATTGACAGAGGAAGGAAAGGCATTTACCGACGTTCTTGTTACGTACTGGACTAACTTCGCTAAAACCGGGTAAATACCTCATATTTTATTATAGTATACAATAAACAAATAACATCCGTTAAAATATCTAAGCTTGAATAGCTTAGACAGTTAGATTGATTTCAAACTGGATTTGTAAATAAAATAATGAAGCAAAATGTTTTTGCCACATAAAAGAAAAACTCTTACTGACGCAATGGTTGGTCTCTTTAATAGCAATCATCTCTCAATGAAAATGTGCAATATTAGCTATTGATTCATCATCGATATCCAGGAGTTACGTTCACCAACGCTCTCTACACCCCTGGAATATGTCATTGTAAAACTGAAGTGTTCGCCACCTTCGCGATGAGGCAAGAAGACTGGCTCGACCCTTTGATGTACACGTAAAGAATCTTGTGGTCGCAAAACGGTCAAATTGACAAGCTTTGAAGTCGGTTGCAGCTCCTTTATAATCTTTTAATCAGCCTAGGGATTGGTCAGGGTTTTCTCACCTGAGCGTGCCTTCAGTTTTGCCAAGACATATTCCATGACCCCTGGATATCGAGGATGTTATTGATTCTGCATGTTTGATATTTTCCTTAGATTTTACAATTTGCATTGCCTATACTTATATCCTTATTTAATAATGTGTATTTCAAATCAGTTAATTTACTCTCTTTTGTACAGGAACCCTAACGGAGATGGTCTGGTCCCTTGGAAGGCATTCAGCTCCGAAGGTCGGGATTTCTTGGAGCTAAAGTACCAGCCAAAACCAGGTCAAAACCTGTACAAAAAGAGAATGGAGTTTCTGCTGGAGGATATACCAAAACTACTCAAGAAAAATGTCAAAACTGAACTATAGCTTGACCATTACTGATCATGTGAAGCTGAATATCGTATTTCTACACATTGTCGAAAACCTTACGCTTCCTGTTTCGATATGTTTACGTGATCTTCTCTGCAACCTAGGAAGAGATCATGATAAATGAATGGTTTGCAACAGTTGTTTCTGATTTCAGGATTTTTAAAAATACTTTGCGGATTTCTAGGCTCATGACTGCTCTTTAAAGAAAAAAATAAAAGGAGTCGTATTTACTGAAAGATCTTTTTACCATTAATTGGCTGTGTAATTAGGAGGGGCTAAATTCGTTACCCTCTAGTTTGCATGCGGTTCAGACCGTTTTGATTTACGCGGAGAATCATGAAGCATATCAAAGAGAATAAGACCAAGCGTTCCAGAAGAGTTATGTTTTGTTCTAAATTTGAAAGTTTTAGCCGTTGCAATAAATGCTCAACGGATGCAACTGAACATATTTAAAACGCCTATATCATTTCATTCTGTACAGAAACAATAATCAGTACATTTCCTCGTAGTTTTGAGATAACGACCAAACACTTGCCGATATTGTAAATGGAAAACTTCGAACCGGCGACCGTCCTAGTTTTTCTTATTTAATCCAAACTAAGAAACTTCATTTAAATGTACGAAACTCCACATGGCAATAAAATCTTACTGAATCTCACGACTTTACGTCAACTTTTTTTTTAATAGAAGTTGGAATCTAAAGAGGATATCAAACAGTGTCTTAATTAATACCTAATATATTTCACGAGTGGAAATAACAGTTTGATATTTTTCACGAGTAAACAGCGCGGGCGCAAAAAAACAACAACAATATATTAGCCCCATGAGTGAAATATATTTGGTAAAACCGAATATAACTTTAGATATGCTGTTTAATACGTTTTTATAGAAAAATATACTCAGGCAGCTTTTTATTGTTTCCCATTGTCGTTTGTAAGCAGTATTATGATTAGTCAAATCAAAAATCGTATTCAACACTTTTCAGAATCAAAAATTTTCCGATATTTCACTGGTAAAAATGCAAATAATAAGGACATTCAATCATTTTAAACTGGTCGTTTGAAAGATGGCCATGTCCTGGCTGAAACAGATGTCACTATTGGATTCCATTTACATAGCATTACCTCAAAATGGCACATAACAATATGCTTAGCTTTCCGGCATGTAAGAATGCATAGTACTGAAAAGGCAAAAAATTAGTTTCTCTTATAAAAACAGTTATGCAAATCGGGGGTTCCATGTGCTTTTTTTGTCCATAACTATTTGTATTATATTCACAACACTACAGATACAACAAACTCTTCTACGTCAGCTTCTAACCCCAATCTTTACTTTAAAAAATCTGAGAATACCAAAGCGTCAACAAAACCATAATCCGAACGCAAAATCGATTAAACTAGAGACAAAATATGAAAAAGGAATTATTTACATGGGAAAACCTGTAAAAGAACAAGAGAATAAGACCAAGTGTCTTCTGCTTCATCGACGACACCCGCCATTTAAATCTTGGTCACATCCAAGGAAACATCAAGTTCTCAAAATGAGAACCGAGTCATCTTTGTTAATCACAACAAGGGAGAGCACTTATGAAAATACTCAAAAACGTCCATCTTCATATCGCACAAAGATACAGAATATTTCGCAATGAGACCAAGAGGGCGACCATAAAACTTGCCCATAGTCTTCATCAACCTGCAACCCTCGAATCCCTGCGCGATAAATTTGTTCGTCAGCAGCTGACATCTATCATGAAAACCTCGATATTCAGAGCAAGCCCTAGAATAACGAATCAACTGCGACATGTACACACACATTGACACTGATTGCAACACCACGTGTACTATATCACTAGATATTGAACTACAGATATCATCTTACAGACAGACCTTTAGTCTTAATTCTCCACATTCTATATTCTGACTTATTTTCAGATATTATTCTTAGTCGTAGTGTGCGTAACAGGCCAAAAGAAAAGCCTTAGTAAGTTGTATATACTGTGTATATTTGTTTAAAATTCATCAGGCGGCCAGCCCCTTTTTTGACCTTGTCAGATCCTTTTGACCTTCGATTTCACATTTAGTCTCGCCCATCACTCCATCCAATCATTGGCCATACACACATTAGATACTAGTGTATAAGTAACGATTTAAGTAACTATATTTAAGACCCCGTGCGCGTGAAATGCCATGTGAAATCCATTTTTATAGATATATATATGTTGTGTCAGGTACCGAATAGTAAGTCGAATAACATGTGATATATTTATAACCATGTTATGATCTATTTATAACCATGTTATTGTATGTCGCTATACATACAAACTAGTATGATGTTGCTATACATACAAACTAGCATGCTATCCTGTATTTGTAATTACTTCAAAGATATGGTACTATTACAGAACATGCATTAACTTCCCATGAGAGATGTTTACTAATTTTAATCACTGTTCTTTGGACGTGTTATCTTCCGTACTTATACCTTGTAGTGTGTACATGTATTTGTATACAGATGACGCCTGTTAGGTTGGTTGGTTCTACTACCCGTCTAATGTACCGCTGGATTAGCGATTTAAACACACGGTAAGGTGTAGTTATTTAACAATCGTCCAGGTAAAAATCCGGTAGGTTTGATATACACGTATATGATCTATACTGAGTTTGTTCTGTACACAAACAAACTCAGTATATATCATTCATAACAAACTGATGAATCTTATTCCGAACGTATATGATCCCAACGCAAGTCTTTTATTCATACTAAAATCTGTCTGCGATACCACTATATATTTCACTCATCCACAATTGAAGTTTCATAATGAACTTTCCCAGTCTTTGATTTAGAAATGTTCAAATGTTTCTTCGGGGGTGAATGAGTTAATGAGCCTCCATAGCCACAATTTATCTCATTTGAGTAGTGGCACGGTACATAATATACACATTTCCGTTGTAAACGATTTGAAATTATACAGAACTATTTGTAAACATTTTCTTCAGGTTGGAAAGTATGATTTATGTAAAGAGTATTCTATAAAACCAAAATATGTTTTATGTGACGTTTCGATGACTAGTACATGTACGATATGTACCCTGTCACCTTCATCAGACTAATGACCAACAAAGCGTATGCATACAACAGTTGTAAAATTTGTACGAGTTGGTAAAAAAAACATTTTTGGAGAAGCAAGTATGTTACTATCAAGAAAAGGAAAGTTCACGATCGGAACATCGAAATCGTCACGTTAATCATACAGCTTAGTAGTAAGCTGCCCGTATAGTTTAAGACAAGATCGATGTAAGAAGCTGATGTAGGAGAGTCTGTTGTGTCTTTAATCAATCAAGTTCAGTAGGGTTATACGATCGACTTGGTCAGCAAACTTATTGTTTATAGACAGTACATCGTCGATAATACCTGAAAGTGAAAGTGAAAGATTTGGGAAGGTTTTTGTTACCAGTTCTGATAAGCCCCTCGACAAATTCAGCCTCGTATGAAAACAAATGCAAGTCAACCAAACGTTGGGCACACTTAGTTCCCACTGACATTCCAACAATCTCCGAACTCAACAAAGATTTTGTCAACTAGGAATTCACTCATTTGCACTATATCTTCCTCAATATATTTCATTCTAGGTTTGTTGTGTTTTTCACAAATTATGCTCCAAGATAGCTCACAACCATATATTTTATCTTCCTTCACCTTTCTTGGAAAAGAAAGCTCTCAAATGAGGGACCGAAGACGTTCTTTCGGTTTAGTATGTGGTGTGGTAGTGTACAGGGTGGTCAAATCAATTATATTGATAAACGAAGCATTTGTATAATATCACAATATAGCGACTTAATTTCTCTGTTTTGAAAATACACTGCGTATCTGTTTAATTTTTTATATACAATGAAATACGCACTTACCATCTGCACTTCTGGATTGAGTCATAGCGGAACTGAAGACACGAAGCTTTTTCATAGGTCATGAGAAAAACAAAATACCTGACCAATCTCTAAGCTGATACCTGTTCTTTGAAGATAGCATCATAATGGAGACAACATGTTGGTGTATTTTGAGCCGTCAATTGCGCAATGACATACTAAAAAGGATGTAGTGAACGAAAGTGAGCGAAACCCCATGACTATTATTGATGCATAACGTGCATATGGAGCAGGAACTTATGTACAACATGTCCATTGGCGTTCATCTTTTAACATTTATATATCGAACATAATGTTATACAATTTTTCCTTAAATGCCTCACACATGTGTAACATGCTGAGACGTTTTCCCAAAGCTTGTGTCTCCTTTTCTCTTGTATAAACGTATGACTGTCTACCGATGTCATATCTGTGTCTATGTTTATATTGACACAAAACGTTTCCTTCGCTAAATTGAAGTTGCAGAATGTCAAAGAAACAGTTTTGTTGTTACATGGTATGGGTTTTTTTTTAAATATCTATTATTATGATTATTATTACGTTTGCTCAAAGCTGACAATACAAGTTAAAAAGCTTTCTTGTTGAGATTTGAAAAATATGTCAAAGCAAACTTTATAGAAAGCTTCTGAGATGCCCCCTAACACTTTACTAAGGAATGGCTGACAATTTAGTTTTTGCCTTGCTTGGAAACGATAGTCGACTTCCCTGGATATAAAAGGCACTCAACCTGTCTGAGTGGTTCTCATTGTTGCGATGAAAGCGCACGGCGACACTTCTATACAACTATAGCCATCACTCTGATTTCTTTCACGAAATGTTTACGATCAGCATCTGAAGAACATTGCCATGGATATTGAACTTGAAGGGGTTATTATAACGAAACTATACAATATGACCAAAATAAAAAAAAAAACAATAACCGAGAATTATTATTGCAATTTAGTTTACACCAACAATTTGTGAGTAAAATAAAGCAAGTACATGAGTAGCAACTGATAAACCTACCTTAGCATTCAATTGAAACATCATGTCAGTAACAGTAATCAGCTCCTGTGTGGTAAATTTATTATAATATCCGTTTATTTCCGTCCGAAAATGTACCCCTCGCTCGCATGTGTTTTACAAGTAAAGCATGTACATGACCATTACAAATACTCGCGTGTTACACAACATTTTCATTATAAGCGCATTATTGGCAAGGCGATGGAAGGTTTATTACAGGTACATGTAGTATTAGGAGCGATTGCATATTATGTTCGGAACTTTTCGCTCTGCTTCCGAATGTAAATCAATAACACTGGTGAAGGGGTTAGGTAAGGTGTTTTTATTTATTTTACTTTGCTCTGACACACGATTTATGATGATGTGTGCGAGAATGACCATATTCACGTAACTTCAACTTCAAGGTAGATGTGTGTTGGTCAATCCATGTTTCGTAAATGTCACGTGTCGTTCCCGCATGTGTGTTGCATTTCGCACGGCCAGTGTTCATGTAAAAACTGGTTTGACAAGCTGGTTGCCTTTTATACCCGGGGAAGCCGATTCTCGTTTCCAAGCAAGGCAAAATCTAAAATTTCTGTCATTCCTTAGTAACCTATAAAGGGGCTTCTCATAAACTTTCTGAAAATTTTGCTTTTAATTGTCGTATTTAATTTTAATCTCAAAAAGAAAGTTTTTTAACATGCATTGCCAGCTTTAAGGTTGAAATAGGGAATATCTAACTATCAACAAAACCATAAATCGAACTCAAAATTAATGGAACTGCAAACAAAATATAAACAAAAGAAAGTTTTACGAGTAGATCCTTGAAAACGTACAAGGGAAAAAACGATATATTACGGAAGGTTCGGAGTCTTCTGCTCCGGCAACCACAGCCGCCATGTAAATCCTGGTCACATCCAAGTAAGCATCAAGTCCTCAAAGTAAAAATTGATTATTTTTCTAATCATAACAAGTAAGCATACTAATGTGCATATTCATAAACGTTCACCCTCATGCCATGATACAGAACGTTCTCAAACGGACAAAGATGGAGATCATTTATTCTGCACATAGTCCTCATCGATATTCATCTCTCGAATCCCTGTGCCATACCTTTGTTTCTCAGGAACCGACCTCTAAGCTTCCCAACAATTTTATCCTCGTATGAAAACACAAACAAACAAGTCAGCCAAGAGTGCATAGGTTTTTACTTATTACAATATATAAAACAAATTTAGGTCAATAGAAATAATTACATTGAAAAGAAATCGATGAATTTTGCTAGCAATACCATATATTAAACAACGACTGTCAGTTATTCTATAATAAGCAATTCCTAAAATACAAAATTTCAACATAAATAAAGGAAATTAAAAAAATGTTACTTTCTTTTAAAATATCTTTATATCATTATTTTTAAATTAGAAGAAAAAGTACACTTTGGAAGACTAGAAATCGATTGAAATTGTAGTATCAGAAACCAAGCCCTAGCAACGACAATTAAACGCGTATCTGGAATACATATTTAAGCAATTGGAATGCTATATTTTCCTTTTTTAAACTGAAATACGTATCTTTACGAATATCTTACGGATACATTTATCGTACATTTATATTAATGGCTTATATAATGATTTTTTTCTCCTTGATTAGGGCAGAACAATTCTCGATTGAATTGATATAAGAAGATGACGTAACACACACATATGCTGAATATTTTAAATTTAGTAATAGATACGTTATGCAGAAAAAATGAATTTAACTGCATCATACAGCTGTTTCGTCCTCCTAGGATGTTAGGGGCCAAAAGGTGGGAATCAAAAATGTTTAAACTAATGTAGAAGTAGAAGAGTCAGGTTCGTAAAACCCCTTTAATTTTTGAATTTAGAAGAAAAATTAAAAAAAAAAATGTGTGTATATTATGAACCGTGCCACTACTCAAATGAGATTAACTGAGGCTCCAGCAAACCTCGGGAACTAAACATCCACCAGCAGAGTCTGCCACCCCGTCAGAAAATACTATTCGAAATACATTTTATTTTTGTTAGGTCCCTGCGATTCTATTTTGATTGCTACATTGCTTACATAAGGTAATAGACATCCATCACGTATATATGAGCTCTAGTATTTTCACATTATCATTTAACATTTCTACAACTCAGTCTTGACAGTGTTCTTGATTTTGTTGGGTACATCCTGTAACAGGAACTTCATCCTCTTCTCGTACAAGTTCTGACCCGGTTCTGGCTGGAACTTCAACTCTAAATAGTTCCGGTCGTTAGAACTGAACGCCTTCCATGGGACCAGGCCATCTCCGTTAGGATTCCTGGGTGAAATAGATTATTAATCTTCAAACAAATTAGGCAATATTCAAAATGTATAGAAGATATGAGAAACCCTTCTTATACCTGTGTTAATATAAGATGATATATTTATATTCAGTCCGACCACGTTTTCTCGAAGTCGACGGGACTAAAAGGAAACTTCAAGTTGTCCTAGTATTGGAGTTACGTGAGTTTGAATGCTAGTTGTGTAACTATTGGCATGGACCAACAAAATACTTAAAATTAAAGGGGTCTTCGAGTGTAAACAACTCGTGTAAACAACTGCAAAAATCCTACTTACCCTGTTTTAGCAAAGTTTGTCCAATAAGAGACGAGGATATCAGTAAAAGATCTTCCCTGCTTAGAAGACAAGGATTCATCCATTTCATTCAGACCTGTGGGACCAAACATATAGACCAGTTCATAGCCATGCCCTGCTCCTTCCATCCAGGAGTATTCAGGAATGAAAAATTGAAACTTCAATCCCTGCGAATAGAGGTATTGATATGTGTTTGGAGATGATTTACCCTTCGCATGAAAGTCAAGAAGTTGTAATGTAGGTGCTATAAACCAAATATCTTCAAACAAAATAGCGATATTTCTTGCTTGTTGCTCTAAGTCGTCGGCAGAAAAATGTTTGCAAAGTAAATCGGATACGATTGTTTCGTCTTTGAACATTTCCTTGGCTAGTGTTGGTGCAAAAACGTCGCATAGAAGAGAGGTAGGTATACCATCCGTTAGATTGAATTCCATAGGCTCCTGAAATTCAGCCGCAACGAAAGATACCATGTTTCCTTCATTGTCTGTTGTACCTGCCAGCACGTCTAAAGATCTAAAGAAAATAGATTCATCCGACTGAGGATTATTCAAACTCTCCAAAGGTGAACGAGGAATCAATTCACCGTCAATAGAAGGCCAAATAACCGGTGAAAGGGAATAATTGCCAAAGTACTGAGTTCCTGGGTCCATCTGAGCTTTCAATAATTCTTCGGAAGTTTTCTTTTTCAGACAATCCACCAAGTTGCTGTTATCAACTTCTTCGTTTTCGTCGGTAATGCAGCCAACAAACCTCCCTGTAGCTTTGGCTGCTTGTGAAGGATTTAATGCTAAATCCAGAAATCCAACAGCAGATCCGCTTTGGGGAATAATACGTGTAAACAGACCAGCATTACTTGGAATCATAGCCAGCCATGTCACAGCGAAGCCACCGGCAGATTCACCAAAAATTGTTACTGATTCAGGATCACCTCCGAAGGATGCAATATTCTTATTAACCCACTTAAGGGCTTCAATCATGTCCCAAAGTCCAAAGTTACTCGGTAGTGAAGGATCCTCTGTATTGAGGAAGCCATATATTCCTAGACGGTAGTTAATAGACACCATTATGACGTCTTTTAGAGCAAAGAATGAAACGTCATATCCCCAACTATTTCCCATAGTAAAGGCTCCGCCATGGATCCAAACCATTACCGGTTTTCTATCATCAGTCGAAACAGCGCCAGGTACATAAACGTTCAGCTGTAAACAATCCTCACTTAGTTCTGTATTTTCTGCTTTTTCCCACATTTCCGGAAAGGCAGATTTATCCTGCATGCAAGAAGGACCAAAGGCAGTTCCGTCAAGTGTTTCGGTCCAAGGTTCCACCGGAACTGTTTTCTCGAATCTGAGGTCACCAACCGGAGGTTTAGCATATGGAATATTTCGGAACTGCACGACGTCTTTTCCGAGTGTGGGAACTACTATGCCCTTGATGGGACCGGAAGGAGTGTTGACTGTCGGGAAGGACTGACTCGACGTGAACACGGCAATGGCGGATTGAAGCCAAACATACAGAAGAGTGTTGGGTCTCATCTTCCTGTTTTAACTGAAAATAAAGTGTACATGTGTTATGCAGGTGCTTTTTCATCAGTTTTCTTTATAGATACATGTCTAGATATAGGTACGATTAAGGACAGCTTAATATATGATTGTTAATAGTGTAGTCAATCCTGTTATCAATATTCATTATGCTAACATCGGGAATGGAACTGTAAATGTATGTGGACACACGTTTTATTTGACGTAGGATTCATTGTAGAAAGAATTGTTTGTAGCAAGCTATGTCTGTCGAGTCATTTAAAAAAAAAAAAGTCACATATGCAATTTTCTTTTGTACCACATTGTTACCACGTGAAATGCACGTGAAGGTATATTGCCTCTGTAGATGTAAGTTTGATCGATATTGTAACGAGAGGAAAAGAATGTGTAAGATCCTTTTCGGCCCCGTTGCATTTGGATTTTACTTCGTTTGTTTCATATACACATTTCCGTAGGACACGATTTGAAATTATACAGAACTAGTTTGATTTTACTTCTAAATTCATAAATTTCAGGGATTTAACGCACCTGACCCTTCTGCTTCTACATTAGTTTAGAAATTTTGGATTCATACCTTTAGGCCCCTAGCATCACTGAAGAGTCCTAGGGAGACGAAACAGCTGTATGATGCATTTTAATTCCTTTTTCTGCATACCGTATCTATTACTAACTTTAAGAGGTGTAGCATGTGTGTGTTACGTCATCTTTGTTCAATGGTATCTTATTGTATCTCTTATGCAAACATGAAAGTAAAAGTCTTTCTAATCTTTCATAGGAAAATATCAATGTGCATATACTTGGCAAAACTAACATATTTACATTTATTTCAAAACAATCGATTTTAATTTGTATTAACGTGTTTCACGCCGCCTGTCGCAGCAAAGTCAAAACAATGTTTTTCTTAAATTCGTTTTGCTTTACTGAAAGCATCAAGATGATAGAGGTCGAGATTGTATATTACTCACACCGGAGCAGTTTTGTTTTCAATTCGAAATGGTACCTTATTATCTGGTGTCGGCGATTCAAATATATTTTGAGGTTTCTCTGATCCAATGTACGGAATGGCTATTGATTCTTTAGTCATTGAATGGGACAGCATCTGTATGGCCGACAGAAGGAGAGTTTTTTTAGAAAGACGTCATAGTCGATTTCTTTTGTAAATTGCCAATATTGAGTGAAAAAAACTCATCTTTTCACTGGACGTCCGGATTGACGAAGATAAGTTTAGGGTAGAGTTTTTTTTTACTTTAAATGACGATATATTGAAGGTAAGGCGTACAGTTACAAAAATAGTGCTTTTAATTGGTACGTTAGGGTATTACGCTCAGATTTAAAAGCTGGTTTGGTAGCTTTACTTTCGGTTTTATTATTATTTTTGCGAGGTTTTAGTTAACAGAGGTCGACCTGCCGTTAAGGACTAGGTACAGCCATATTGGTTGTTACCTGGATGAAAATGGTAATATTGAAATTTTAATGTTTTCTTCCAATACATGGCATAAGCTTTATCCCATTATGTTAAATATTGATATAAAATGCAGTTTAGCCCCCAAAATTAAAAAAATCTGTACTTAGGAAAAAAATATTCAGTAAATAATATCCAGATGGGAGTGCGCAAATATTTTTCATATAGATATTTGAAACTTCTCAAAAAAATAATACAAAGCTACTGCAATGTTCATAGAATGATAACCCAGGGTTAAAATTTTGATATTAGTCTGTAAATCAGAGTATCGGGAAGAAATACACAGGTACCCCCTCTAAAAAATGTCGTCCATTGCATGCTGTTTTCAGATCAGGTAAAAGTAGTTACCTGTATCTCGTGGGGGCAATATAGGGGCATTATTTTATATTAAATAGGTCATTTGTCATGTAAATGTAAGTTTCGTGTCAAATAAATGTATAAAATAAAAATAATAACACCAACATAACGTAATTTACATTTACGATACGGTTACCTAATTACTAATTAAGTTTGAGAAATGTATTTTGATACCAATGTGCCTCAACTGCCACACATGTTTACGATGGCAACAATTTACGCTAGCGATGTTTGACAGGTGCGAAGCCGAGAACGAATCGGTATAATCAGTGAGTTAATACTGTCCGATCCACGCGGAAGTGTATTATATATACGAATTCCATCAGAATTTTTACAACACAAATTAAACTTTGTTGACAATTCTTTCAAAATCATTAAATTACCTAAAAAAAAACTGCCGGAAGTGCCGAAGGACATCTTTTCACGTGCTATACATTCGCCCAAAAATGTAAAACTGGCAATCGCTAAAAACAATTTATCGTGATAGGAATGGGCAGTTTTTGCTTTGTGACGATATACCAAGTAACATTTACCTTTACTACATGCTTGAATCCAATTAAATTGTTAATTTTGTCGATGTTTCACCATGCCTCTAAGTCAGGCGTATGAATATCTAAAAAAGTAAATAGTGCAAAATGGAGGACAGGTAGTATATTTCGCTACATGCAACGGGAAGATGTTTGATTTAAGAGATCTGACACAATGTCATAACTCGTCATACCGCAGACGGTAAGATTTTTGTTTTGGCTATGCGGCTTGCCACATAAATTTGTCGATCGGCGATGGAAATTTTAAAAATTTGATCCAGATGTGAGCGGTGTTCAGAATGTACATAAATTGCCATTCATGTGACGAGTACATTCTCTTATTCTGCGGTTTTCAATTGAAAGAGAGATTTATTCAAAAATCGAAGGCTCGTCTATCATTCTGTGTATATTAAAGCAACAAAAAATGATATTCATTGTTTTTATTTTCTTTCGCAGTATTCTGCAAACGTGTACGCGTTTTTTGACATATAACACAAAATATCAGAAAAACCACCAAACGTACCAAAATATGGTTGAAATTATCGATTCTCCATCACAAAATGTATTTTGCAGTATTTAATAAAATAACAAGTTTTGGTAAAAACACCTGCGCCATATTGAATTGTCCTGTACCTAGTCCTTACATACCTTTTCTATTATATAGTACTATATACAACCTATTTGTTTGTCCAGCACCTTTGTATATGTATTGTGAAAGAGAAGTTTAAGGTTCAAGTGATACTTTCCGGTATTTGAGGTGTACAAATCCTTGCGTTAACAATGTTATTTCCATAAATCTTTCACTATGTTATCAAGTAAAACAAGTGACAGTCCAAATATTGACAAACCATAAACTGTAGTCCACGATATTAATCCGTCGATATGCTTGGCTAGATAGAGACGGGTGCCGTGTTAAAGCAAGTAAATCTTCACTACTCCTTTCTTAAAAGCATGAACGGGAAATCTTATGATAATCAAAATATTTATGCAAGAATACTCACACAAGTCTTACAAGCTAGTCATGATACAAACTCAATATTGGGAATTAGGCATAAAACTAACCAACGTACCTTGGTGTGAAGCTGTAGAGAAGTCTGCCGGGTAGGTTGGTCGAACGCACCGCTAGCAGCCTAACGTGTAGAGTTCTATATCAACACTTCAGTGGTGTAATTTCATTGGCTATCTAATTTTAGACGATGATCCCTTTATAACAATCCGCGTTAACATAAACTACATCGGACCATATCGTAAGTAAATAAGTACGTATAACTCAATAATATAAACTTCATATTTACTTTCATTAACGAAGCAGATATGGACGTTCTACATTATACATGGTACATATGCTTAATTTCTCCTATAGCTTTACTGACGACTTTCCGATTAATACCTTATATTCCATATGTCCATAGCATAACAGGGTACCTTTATATATATGGTACTAACCTATAGTATTGCATGTGACCTACACACGCTTTACTGACTGTTGGAGACGAATTGCAATATAATATAATTAGAATTTCTTTTGGTAATCAATATTACACGTGTTTAATTTTGGACTCCCACCTTTTGGCCCCTAGCACCACTAAAGAGTCCCAGGAGGACGAAACAGCTGTATGATGCAATTCAATTCACTTTCTTCGGCATACTATATATATTACTAAATTTAAAAGGCGCAGCATATTTGTGTGTTACGTCATCTTTTATAATACAAATTAAAAGATAATGCATAATTCTTTATTGCATGAGGGGAATTGTACAAATCAGTTGTAAAAAGGGAAGCAATGGGGATGAACTAAACAGGAACTTTATATACAGATAATACGATGACGTACACTACAACGTTACCTTGAAGCAAAAGCCTACCATCGTAGAGAAACCCTGCTCCTGCCAATCATTCCTTAATTTGTACTGGGCTCTAGTTTTATTAGTGACTTAGTATAATGGATTTGATAACACCTTGGTATTCTCATTTTGTATTTAAATGTCCAAAAATGTTAACAGAGAATTAACAGTAAAATAGACTTCTACAATAACAAAGAAGATATACGTAGTATTAAATCAAATGTTTCGAAGATGAGGGACTAATTGGAATTGTCCCATATCTTCCACAGACTAAAGTAGTGTTTATGCTATTTGATTAGCTTTAAGTCATTATCACTATTTCCCTGTGGGTTGTCGGTTAAGCTTGGATCATAACACACATGCGCTAGGACTGCAAGTCTTGCTCAAGTCAATGTATAGCTGAACAAGTTGATAGCAAGTATGATGTATGAGTGTGAGTGTCATTGGATTTAGTAAGATATCGGCATATTTCAGTACATCAATATCATATGGTTAATCCAATGAATTCCATATACAGCAGCCATGAATAAGTTAAAACTATTTGCCCGATGATGTCATGAACTAATACACGTTTCTTTGGAAACAATTGAGCCCAAGCGTATAGGAGATCTTGAGTAAAGCGTTTTGTTTATATGCCGACAACATTTATTGACGGAATACATCTTTTACTGACTCTTAGGCATTTTCTGACAAGCCGTCCTCTTCTGGAACGTGAAGAGAGAGAGAGAGAGAGAGAGAGAGAGAGAGAGAGCTGTTTAAAGAGATCCGGATAACGGCTTAATTCAACGGAACTATTGTGGAACAAAAGGATTTACAATGATTGAAAAAATTGAGTGATGAACATGGTACAAAACTCTATACCTTTGAATTAAAGGTAACAAAAGAGTTAATTCATGCCCTTTCAGTCAATGGTCAAAACAGTTTTCCCTCGGTGTTTGTATACTTTGTTTATAATTACACAATTGTTCCCTCGCAGAGTTTCGCAGAAAGGAAAGCAACAGGTTTTTTAGTTACTTTGCGGTGTGGTATGTTTGTGAAATATATATATACCATTCTTAGTTTAAAAAAAAACGATGTTATGACTTACTTGTTACTTATCTGTCAAAAAGATAGTTTGTTAAAGGGGTAAAATAGAGAATACCTAACCGTCCACAGAAACATTAATACAAACTCAAAATTGATTGGACTACAAACAAAATATGAAAAAACACACGTTCAAGAGAATAAGACCAGGAATTCTGGAAGGGTAATTGTTTTCTGCTTCATCGATCACATCCGCCATGTAAATCTATAAATCACATCAAAGTAAATTGTACTTTCTCAAAGTGATAACTGATGTTTTATTTTAATCATAACAAGTAAGCATACTAATGAGCATATTCCACCATCATATCATGCCATGATACAGAAAAATGGACCAAGATGGCGACCATAACATTTGCTCATTGTCATACATATGAATCTCTCGAATTACCGTATCATACGTTTGTTTGTCAGCAGCCGACCTCTATTATGCAAAGCTGGATATTTAGAGCAAGCCCCTAGATTAACGATTAAACTGCAACATGTCAACAGCATGAAGAATCAGCGGTGCAACGATAGCAAAATAGAAAATATTACGTTTATTGTATAGCTTATCAAGCTACGCATGTTTGTCATACTTTCAGTAAAGATCGAAGTAAGCAGCTGATGTAGAAGAGTTTGTTTTGCCCTTGATTTCAAGTTCATGGGGGTATATACGATCGACCAGGTCTGCAATCTCATTATGGTTATAGACAACATCGATATACCTGAAAGTGAACTTAAAATATTTGGCAGGGTTTTTGTTACTTGTCCTAATAAGCTTCTCAACATATGCAGCCTCGTATGAAAACAAAAAAAAAGTCAGCTAAGAATGAAAAGGTTTTTACTGATAACAGTATATAAAACAAACAAAAGTCAATAAGAATCATTTTGTTGAATAGAAATCGTTGATTTTTTTTTCTAACAATACTATTTAACTACGACTGTTATTCTATAGAAGCAATTACTAAAATATAATGTTTAAATATAAGCAAAGCAAATAAAATTTAATGTTGTCTTTGTTTTGAAATGTTTTAAATTTTTGAAACTTGAAATCAGGTAAACTTTAACCGAATAGTAAACGATTGCTATTGTGGTATCAGAAACCAAGCCGTCACGAAGACAATTAAACGTGTGTCCGGAATATATAGTTAAACAAAGAATGCTATATTTTCCCTCTCTAAAACTGAAATACGTAACTTTCTTCAATAAATTTACATTAATTACTTTTATAATGATATTTTTTTCGTTTATTAGGACAGAAAATGGTCGATTGATTTAACACAAATTATATACTTTCGGAATGCACCAGTTGATGCCTGCGATTCTATTTTGATTGCTACATTGCTTACCTAAGGTAATAGAAATCCAACACTTATACATGAGATCTAGTATTTTCACATTATCATTTAGCATTTCTACAACTCAGTCTTGACATTGTTCTTGATTTTGTTGGGTACATCCTGTAACAGGAACTTCATCCTCTTCTCGTACAAGTTCTGACCCGGTACTGGTTGGAACTTCAACTCTAAATAGTCCCGGTCGTTAGAACTAAACGCCTTCCATGGGACCAGGCCGTCTCCGTTAGGATTCCTGTGTCAAATAGATTTTTAATCTTCAAAAAAGGTAGAGAATTTTCAAAATCGATATCGTCATAAAGTAATAAAGCATTTGTAATGTATTGGTGGCTGCCACAAACATTAATTCACCTAATTGGCACAAAACAGGAAAACCCGAGTCATTTTAAACTTGGGCTTCTCAGTTTCCAGGTGAGTGTTTGCCCAGACTTTATCCTCAAAATAGACCTTTGTCAAGACAAACTTGAACGCGTATGCCAACACTTATTCTCATCTAGGTAAAAGAGTTTTTTGTTCAATTTGTTGCGCTTAATTCTATTGTTAATATCATTGGTAATACGATTTGTTTGAATAAAAAGAAATGTCCTGTATCAATCTGATGTTCAGTTGCAGTTCTCCTTAAGTTAACAGATTGAGGAAGAGAAGAAGAAGTATTAATCTAGACCCAATACATAAAATGCTGAAAAACAAATGTTGAAGTGTTGAACATATTCATCAGTTAAATATTTCTTAAAAAGAAATCGGAACATTAACGTATTTATGCATATACACGTGTAAACAACTATACAAAATCTACTTACCCTGTTTTAGCAAAGTTTGTCCAATAAGTGACGATGGTATCGGTAAATGATCTTCCCTGCTCAGAAGACAGGGATTCATCCATATCATTCAGACCTGTTGGGCCAAACATATAGGCCAGTTCGGTGCCATGCCCTGCTCCTTTCATCCAGGGAAATTCAGGAATGAAAAAGTGAAACTTCAATTCCTGCGTATAGAGGTATTGATATGTGTTTGGAGACGATTTGCCCTTTGCATGGAAATCAAGAAGCCGTACTGTAGGTGTTACAAACCATACATCTGCAAACAAATTAGCGATATTTCTTGCTTGTTGCCCTATGTCGTCGGCAGAATATTCCTTGCAAAGTAAATCGGATACGACTTTTTCGTCTTTGAACATCTCCTTGGCTATTGTTGGTGCAACTACGTCGCATAGAAGAGAGGTAGGCATGCCATCAGTAAGATTGAATTCCATTGGCCCCTGAAATCCAGCCACAATGAAAGATAAAACAGTGGCTTCATTGTCGGTAGTACCTGCCAGAACGTCTAAAGATCTTAAGAAAATAGATTCATCCGACTGAGGATTATTTAAACTTTCCAAAGGTGATCTGTGAAGCAAGTCACCATCAATAGAAGGCCAAATAACTGGTAAAAGAGAAAAGTTGCCAAAATACTGAGTTCCTGGGTCCATCTGAGCTTTCAATATTTCTTCGGAAGTTTTCTTCTTCAGACAATCAACCAAGTTGCTGTTATCGATTTCTTTGTTTTCGTCGGAAATGCAGCCAACAAATTTCCCTGTAGCTTTTGCTGCTCGTGCAGGATTGTATGCTAAATCCAGAAATCCAACAGAAGATCCGCTTTGGGGAATAATCCGTTTAAACAGACCAGCATTACTTGGAATCATAGCCAGCCATGTCACAGCGAAGCCACCGGCAGATTCACCAAAAATTGTTACTGATTCAGGATCACCTCCGAAGGATGCAATATTCTTGTTAACCCACTTAAGGGCTTCAATCATGTCCCAAAGTCCAAAGTTACTCGGTAGTGAAGGATCCTCTGTATTGAGGAAGCCATATATTCCTAGACGGTAGTTAATAGACACCATTATGACGTCTTTTAGAGCAAAGAATGACGCGTCATATCCCAAACTATTTCCCATTGCAAAGCCTCCGCCATGGATCCAAACCATTACTGGTTTTCTATCATCAGTCGAAACAGCGCCAGGTACATAAACGTTCAGTTGTAAACAATCCTCACTTAGTTCTTTATTTTCTGCTTTATCCCACATTTCCGGAAATATAGATTTATCCTGCATGCAAGATGGCCCAAAGGCAGTTCCGTCAAGTGTTTCGGTCCAAGGTTCCACCGGAACTGTTTTCTCGAATCTGAGGTCACCAACCGGAGGTTTTGCATATGGAATATTTCGGAACTGCACGATGTCTTTTCCGAGTGTGGGAACTACAATGCCCTTGATGGGACCGGAAGGAGTGTTGACTGTCGGGAAGGACTGACTCGACGTGTACACTGCAATGGTGGATTGCAGCCAAACATACAGGAGAGTGTTGGGTCTCATCTTCCTGTTTTAACTGAAAATAAAGTGTACATGTGTTATGCAGTTGCTTTTTCATCAGTTTTCTTTATAGATACATATCTAAACATAGGTGCGATTAAGGACAATTTGATATATGATTGTGGAGGTGTAGTCAAACCTTTTTTTAATATTCATTATGCTAACATGGAGAATTGAAATATAAATTATGTGGATACACGTTTTATTCGACGTAGGTTTCATTGCATAAGTAGAACTTGACGACAGGTGATCATTGAGACAGATTTGTCTGTAGTTAGCTTTCTCTGACGACTCAACAGCTGACTCGGAAAAGAATCGTCCCTCTACCGTAGTACCGGTACCGTCCATAGCTATTGCCACGTGAGTACCAACATACAAAGCCAATGTTTCTGCTCATGAATTTCACGTGAATTTTTGTTAAAGGGAAATTCGAAAAATAAATACGTATGTAAAACTCAACTAAATTATCAATTCACATGAAATTCACTTGAAATAAATGTGAAAATCAACCTAATGTAAAATTTACCATTTAAAACAAATAAATGAAATAAAAAGTCACATTTTACCTGCTTTTCACGTGAAATTATCCATGTAACTTATACTTTTTACCACATTTTACGTGAAATTTACGTAAAATTGTTCATGTGTATTTCGCTTTTTTACTACGTTTTACATGAAATTCGCGTGAAGGCATCTGTCCTTCGTATGTGACGTAAGTTGGATGGCTGTTGTAAAGTCAACAAAGCAAGGAACAGGTTTTTGTAAAACCTTATTTGGGCACCGTTTTATTTGTATTTTACTTCCTTTGTTTGTTCAAGGGAGTCCTATCGTATCAATAACGCAAACAAGAATATAAAATTTTCCCTGTGTGTGTTGAAGAGTTGAGGGATACCAAAAGCATTAAGGTAAATCACAGTTTCCATCAACAAAATTAATATCTGAAACTCATAAAAAATATAACTTCTTAATTTTTGAAAACATAGGTAGACATGGAAACGGACAATGACAGAAATTCAAATGTAACTTCAATATCATTTATATCGTGTATATCATACGGAGGATAAAATCGGTAGAGGGAGGGGCATATTAGGTAATTTTTAATTGAATGTGTTATGTCATTTATTTCCTTTCTTATTTATATTTTGCAAGTACTGTAGACACTCACATTAAAAACATATTCACACCTTAGTTTTCTTTTGTTTTATACTGGGTTATGGCTTCTTGACACATTTTAAACTCAGTTGTTTTCAAAACTAATTCATCATACCCCTTTTGGAACCCCCGAAAATCCAGATTTATTTTTACATTAGGGTTAGCGTAAGTAATTCAATATGATTTCCTTGAATGAATTTAAATTGTGCAATACATTGCAATAGGACCCCCCCAATCCAGTTTTATTTTTACATTTGGGTTAGCGTTAGTAATTCAATATGATCTTTTTCAATGAATTGAAATGGTGAAAATCCGATTATACATTGCAATAGGACCCCCCAAAAGGGCCCAGGGACACTCATTATTTGACTAGTTATAGGCGGTCTGTATTGCCAACTTGACTGTATGCTACCATTGAATAGTTACAATGTTGTTCGATTTACGACATATTGGAGAAGTTTTATGTTTATGTTATACTTTCAGCTATTTGCGGTGTACAATTCTTTGCGTTGACAATGTTATTTCCATATATCTTTCATTGTGTTATCAGGTAATACTAGGGACAGCCGAAATATTGACACAGTATAGCCTGTCGTCCTAGATATTAACTCGTCGATTTGACTAACAGGCAAGAGGGGGGTGCGGTACGTGTTATACAGAACGACCTAAAGTAGGTACAACATTACTTATTACTCCTTTCTAAAAACTCATCAACCTAGCACTTCGGTAACAGAATTATGTATACAACAATTAATTAAACGGCACAAGAAAATGTGTGTCGTTCTTTGGGGACTCATCGGTGATAATGGGACCCCTAAAAAGATTGAAGTTCTCTTGTTGATAATATTCTGTGGTAAATTATTCATTTTTTCCGCATACTGTATCTATTACTAAATTTAAGAGGTGCAGCACATGTGTGTGTTACGTCATCTTGCAAGGAATCGAATGATCAGGACAGGTGACAGGTAAGCTATGAAAAATGTGTTAATTTCAAGAGTAAATAGTCCCTGTGACATATATTTTTGCTGACATGGCGTTGTTCATCAAGTTTATGAAGTCTGGAAGTGTGTATAGCACTATTTATGCGTCAAACAAACAAACAAACTACTCAAACAAGTCTTAAAAGCTAGCCATGGTTAAATTCAATACTGGCAAATAGGCATACATATAATCGACGTACCTTGTAGTGAAGTTGTGGACAGGTCTGTTGGGTAGGTGGTGGATCGAACGCGCCGCTAACGGTCTAACGTGTGGAGTACTTTATCAGCACTTCAGTGGTGCAGTTTCATTGGTTATCTCATTTTAGACGACGATCCGTTTATAACAATCTGCGTTGATATAAACTACATCGGATCATGGTGTAAGGAAATTATATTATATAAATACAAATTAGAGAATAACCAAGCGTTATCAAAACCATAATCCGAACTCAAAATCGAGTAAACCAGGGGCAAAATATGAACAATTGAAAGATTTACATGGAGACCCTTTTACAAGAGAAACAAACCAGGTATTCCGGAAGAGTAAGCGTCTGCTTCATCGATGACACCCGCCATGTAAATCTTTGTCACATCCATGTAAACATCAAGTTCTCAAAATGAGATCCGAATAATATTGTCAATCACAACAACTTAACACACTAATGAGCATACTCAAAAACGTCCAACTTCATATCACTTAAAGATACAGAATATTTCTCAATGAGACAAAGATGGCGACCATAGTTCTGATCAGCCTGCATCTCTCATATCCTTGTGTTATTAGTTTGTTTGTCAGCAGTTTTCATCGATCACGAAAATCACGATATTTTGAGCAATCCCTAGAATATCGAATCAACTACGTATGTTCTTTAAATAATGAGGCAGTTACAATGTACGTTCCACTGTATACATGGTACAGATGCTGATTTTTACCTACACATTCATCGTCGGAAACCCACGGTACGTGTGCATACTGTGGGCTAGAATAGATGTAAATCTTCGTTTCCTCGAATAGAAGTTTATTCTGAGATCTCGACCAATCAAAATGGTCGTTTCTCGTGACACTCTGTTAGATCATTTTACCTTGACCACGACCAGTATATTTCTGTAGGCATTACGCCGATGTCAATCTCCATATAGTAGGACCTTATGTTTTAATCACAATCGACACAATTATAACACAATCGACAGGTTTTGTTGACAGGCAGTACTACAAATTAAACGGGATACCCCGGCTGGATGTCCCGGATGGATGTAGTCACGGATGAAAGTATCGATATGATTGGCTACTATTTAAGTACGAAAAAGGAGGGTTCCCATCTATTCTAGCCCACGGTATGCAAACGTCAGAGGGGTGTTCCGTGAGTTTCCGACGATGCTACACATTATGCTTTAGTGATTTCTCATATGTCCATAACGTATCGGGGTACCTTTATGCATACGGTATTGCTCCATATTTTTGCATGTGACCTTCAAACGCTTTACTGACTTGATGAAGATGAGACGAGATATAATGAGAATTTCTTTTGTAAATTAATGAAGATGACGTAACACACACATATACAGTATTCCGAAAAAAATGAATTAAACTGCACCATACAGCTGTTTCGTCCCCTAGTACTAGTACCCAAAACTAGTTCTGTTTATTTTCAAATCGTGTACTACGAAAATGTGTATATTATGTACAGTGCCACTACTCAAACGAGATTAACTGTGGCTTTGGAGGCTCCAGCAAACCTCGGGAACTAAAAATTCTACCAGCATAATCTGCCATCCCTTATCATTAAAGATTACTTAACACACACACATATGCTGCACCTTTTAATTTAGTAATAGATACAGTATGCCGAAAAAAATGAATTAAACTGCATCATACAACTGTATACGTGTTTATAATACAAATTACAAAAGATAATGCATTAATCTTTATTGCTTAAGGCGAATCGTACCAATCAAATGTAAAAAGGGAAGCAATGGGGATGAATTAAATAGGAACTTTATATACAGATAATACGATGACGTACACTACAACATTACCTTGAAGCAAACGCCTGCCATCCTAGAGAAAACCTGCTCCTGTCAATCATTCCTTAATTTGTACTGTGCTCTAGTTTTATTGGTTGTGATTTAATAACATTTTGATAACACTTTGGTATTTTCTTTTTGTGTTTAGATGTCCAAAAATGTAAACAGAGAAATTGCTATTTCACAACAGTAAAACAGGCTTTAATTTTACTATAACAAAAACAAAAACACAACATACACATTATCAAATCGAATGTTTGAAAGATATGGGACTCACAAATATTAATATTAACTGCTTCATAAGTTTTATGCTGTTTAACGTTCCTTTAATAAACCATTAATTTCTGTTGAATGTGTAGTGTAAGTATAATTATCTTTAAAGGCCCAATATACGTAACTTTCGACAAAACTTGAAGCGAAAATCAAGCCTAATATATTCTTTATATTTATAAATTCAGTTAAGATTAACTGATATCAGCAATATTCAGGATGACGGTTACCGGCACAGCAGCAGTTGAAACTCGGTATTTGTAAACACGCGTCCATTTTGAACCGTCTTCTCACTTCGGTTTGTTGTTGAAGTGGGCCCCACCTGAATTATTTTCAACTCTTTGGATTTTTCTGTCAGGAGTTTCTTGTTAGTTACCGCTCGGGTTTACTTCGTTTTAGGCTTATTTTTGCATGGTTATCAACTTGATTTTTTTTCAGATTTTTTCAGAATCACGAAAAAATTCCTTAAGTTACGTATATTGGGCCTTTAAACTGCCCTGTTAAGAACGCTTAACGTTTATATCAGTGTATACGTAAGTTCAGAAAAGAGTTCTATTTACTTACCTAATCGATCGCATATACCCTTGCTATTTTAAATTCAAGGACATAACAGGCTCTTTACTTAAACTATGTCCAACTTGGACAGTTTACTACTAAGCTAAATGATACAAATATTTGCTTCTCCATTCTATGGTGTTTGCATGCCGCAGTTCATACTTTAAATATTAGGATTTTTCGTGATAGATGTTGGCTATTGGCGAACAACTTTAAGCAACAGGGATTCGAGAGGTGCCGTTTGATGACGACTCTCTGCTTTATGCTCACAATCTTGATTTCATTGGGGAAAAAAATGAGAACACCGAAGCGTCAAAAAAACTATAATCCGATCTCAAAATCGATTAAACTAGGGGAAATTAAGGGACCCTTGTAAAATGAAATTATTTACATGTAAAAGAACAGGAGAATAAGACCAAGTGTTCCAGAATAGTAAGTGTATTCTGCTTTCTCGACGACACCTGTCATGTAAATCTTGGTCACATCCAAGTAAACATCAAGTTCAAAATGAGAACCGTGTATCATTGTCAATCACAATAAATAAATATACTAATGAGCCTACCCAATAACGTCAATCTTCATATCACACAAAGATGGCGACGATAAAACTTATCCATAGTTCTGATCAACCTGCATCTCTCGAATCACGATATTAAGAGCAATCCCTAGAATAACGAATCGACTGCGACATGTAAACACCATAGGTTGGAGAAGTAGGGATGTTACTACAAGGAAATGGAAAGTTCACGATCGGAAAATTGAAATCGTCACGTTTATGGTATAGCTCAGTAGGAAACTGTTTATGTTGGTCATAGTTTAAGAACAGATTGAGGTACGCAGCTGATGTAGAAGAGTCTGCTGTGTCCTTTATTTCAAGTTCAGAAGGATATGTACAATCGACCAGGTCAGCAAAAGTATCAGCAAAGCGGACGTTTGTGAATAGCTATGAATGATTTGAAAGTAGATGTTTGTGAATATCCTCATCAATATTATTGATAATGATGCCTTAGCTATCACAATTAGGATATGACATTTACCTGGAAGTGACCTTTATTTACAAGGCAGGTACCCTCGATGAAGCAGAACACGCTTACTCTTCCGGAACATCTTGTCATTTTGTATTGAACATTTCCAAGGGTCAATTTGTAAATATTTTCTTTGCTTATTTTTCTTTCCTAGTTTAATCGTTTTTGATTTAGGCTTATGGATTTGTTAACGCTTCCCTGATTTAGTTTTTTTCAAAGCTGAGATATTGTGGTTATAATATGATCAGGCAGAATATCGTGTCCGGTAACCTCGGTATGGTACTTCAGTGAGGTATATGTATTAACACGTCTCCTCTCACACACACACACATAAATTACTCGCATGGAAGTACGTCCTTCAAGTACGTCCTTCAATAACCTCATGGCTCGATAAGATTTACACTATATAAACAGAGAAAAAAGTTATTGCAGCAGCCACTATAAACATAAAGATTTGTTTGACAGCCAGTTTGTATAAGTTTGTTTCACTGGAAATGAATAACTTTTGATCCAAAGGATGGCTCATGAAATAAAAAATCATCAAATTAATATGAACTCGAGAGTTATGCAATGACATTACATTGCGGTTAAAGAATTATGTAATAGTTACACCGTTGACAGGTCACTCAATGCACCCACATGTACCTGTGTACCTCCTACCTCCTACCTGAAAACGTTGTCAATATCTACAAGGTAAGTTTATAGGACGATTTTAAATTATACTATAGTGTAAAAAGAACCACACATTACAATAATGTACAGGGACATATTATACAGAGTGACCTTGGTTTCGGAATATTTTGTGTATAACTTGAGTTAGGTTGACGCATGATTTGTGTATATTACTTAACGTTTTGTATGGTTTGATTGTATCTCTACATCCTATTAACATCATTTAAGGATAACAAGGTTTCAGTGGCGGAGGTAAGCCAGAGTTCCCGGAAAAAGACCACATGCCGATGGCTAGTACCTGTCGATAAATGCATCGAACTCGAGACCAAGAGATCGAGTAAACTTTAGGTAATGAATCTCTAAATAGTCGATACCACACAACAGTATTTAGTCGGCTAGATATACTTTCAATCTGGTACTGTATTTGTAATATTTGTTGCTGATTTGAGTTTAGGATTTTATGGAAGGAGTTTTATATAAGATGTACCAGTCTTGTTACATAGTGACAATAAAATATGTTTAAATCAATATCTGTAACGGGATACATTTGCTCAGGAGATCTCCTGTCATAACGTGACTGTATACGAAGTACAATCTAGGCCAGCGTGAACGATTTCTTGATGATACAACGACTATCGTCTTTATTATATCATATTTCCTGTTCATGTCGCAATTGGATTTTTAATACAACTTCACTACTAATTTATAGACATTTGGCACCTCGAGAGCAGGCATCTTGCTCTTCTATTAGGATTAATGGGTATTAAAATATACGCGATCGCTTTCATATAGACAGGTTTTATTTTTGTGATTTTTGTTTTATTATCTTATTTTATTTTATTATCAAAGGAAATCGGACAAAGTATTGTATAGATTGCATGAAAGTATTTTGAGTTTCCTTCAGCAACGAAAATATAGATTGAAAACTACAAATTATTGATAATAGCCATACTATTGTTTTATTTCAGTAAGCAAGATGGGATCACACACATTCCTATATGCTTGTATGCAGACCGCCATGATAGTGTACACGTCATGCCAGTCCTCCCCGATAGTCAACACGCCTTCCGGTCCCATCAAGGGCATAGTTGTTCCTGCTCTCGGAAAGGATATCGTACAATACCGGAATATTCCGTACGCAAAACCTCCAGTTGGTGACCTCAGATTCGAGAAAACAGTTCCGGTAGAACCATGGACTGAAACACTTGACGGAACTGCCTTTGGCCCTTCTTGTATGCAGGACATAACATTCATGGAACAACTGTGGAAAAATACAGAAAATTTGGAAGTAAGTGAGGACTGTTTGCAACTTAATGTTTATGTACCTGAATCGGTTTCGACTGAAGTTAAAAAATCGGTAATGTTTTGGATCCATGGCGGAGGCTTTATTTTGGGAAACAGTTTGGAGACAGACGCATCATTCCTTGCTATGAAAGACGCCATAGTAGTGACCATAAACTATCGGCTTGGGTTGTTTGGATTTCTCAGCACAGGGGATACCGCAATGCCCAGCAATTTTGGAATTTGGGACATGATCGAAGCACTGAAGTGGGTTAATAAAAACATTGCATCATTCGGAGGTGATCCTGAATCAGTGACTATTTTTGGTGAATCTGCCGGCGGCTTCGCTGTGTCGTATCTTGCTGTAATTCCAAGTACTGCAGGTCTATTCCAACGGTTCATTGCTCAAAGTGGATCTGCTGTTGCATTCATGAGTATTGCACCAAATCCTGCAAGTGTCGCCAAAGCCACAGGGAAGCTAGTTGGATGTATAACAGATGGAGACAAAAATATCGACAACAGTGAACTGATAAATTGCCTCAAAAAAAAGACTGCCGAAGAACTGGCAAAGACACAGGAAAATCCAGCAGTTCAACAGCTGGACACATTTACTTTTTCGCCAGCGATTTGGCCCGTAATTGATGGGGAACTTCTTTGGAGGTCGCCTTTGGACAGTTTGAAGGATCCGAAGTCGGAAGAATCCATTTATTTCCGATCTTTAGACATGATTGCAGGAACAACCGACAATGAAGGAAACTTGTTATCTTTCTGGATGGATGCACTTCAGGAGCCCATGGGTTTCAATCTAACTGATGGTATGCCTACCTCTGTTTTATGCGACGTTGTTGCACCAACATTAGCCAAAGAGATGTTCAATGACGAAACAACCGCATCTGATTTACTTTGCAAGGAATATTCTGCCGACGACTTAGAGCAACAAGCAAGAAATATTGCTATTTTATATGAGGATGCGTGGTTTGTAACACCTACAGTACAACTTCTTGACTTCCATGCAAAGGGTAAATCATCTCCAAACACTTATCAATACCTATATACGCAAACATTGACCTTTCCTTACCTTATTGCTGAATATCCCTGGATGGAAGGAGCAGGACATGCATCCGAACTAGTGTACATGTTTGGCCCGGAAAGCGTGTATGAAATGGATGCATCATTGTCTACTGACGAAGGAAGGGCATTTACCGATATTCTAGTCACTTATTGGACAAACTTTGCTAAAACAGGGTAAGTATTTATTACATTTAATTTTAAATACATCCAATTTCTATAAATCTGTAAATATCATGAAATGGCAATGATTTCGGACCTGTTTTTCAACGATTTATATGCTGTTTCAAAAATCCATAAA
This sequence comes from Mimachlamys varia, assembly GCA_947623455.1. Classification (NCBI taxonomy): domain Eukaryota; kingdom Metazoa; phylum Mollusca; class Bivalvia; order Pectinida; family Pectinidae; genus Mimachlamys; species Mimachlamys varia. Next base: position 50,966,099 of record OX392527.1, read on the forward strand.
CATTGGTATGCTAATGTGCTTAATTACACTCCGACAGCTATCTATTCCTCCGTCCGACACGCCCCCTCCCCCCCTCCCCCTCCCCCCCCCCCCCCCCCCTGGTGGTATATTGTGATCCTCCCTGGTGGTATATTAGGATCTCCTTGTCTTGTATTTTCTTCTGTGTATTCTCGAACGCTAGTAGCCTACGCTTCTTTTTATTTCACACAGGAATCCTAACGGAGACGGCCTGGTCCCATGGAAGGCGTTCAGTTCTAACGACCGGGACTATTTAGAGTTGAAGTTCCAGCCAGTACCGGGTCAGAACTTGTACGAGAAGAGGATGAAGTTCCTGTTACAGGATGTACCCAACAAAATCAAGAACAATGTCAAGACTGAGTTATAGAAATGTAGCAATGTGTGGATATATAGAAAGTAGTTTGTATGAATCGAAGGTGTTGAAAAGCAATAGTTGTAGATGGAAAATTATATCAATGTTAGTGGTCACTTAAATGGGCATTTTAAAGTTATCTACGGTAAGATGTTCTTTTATAAGTTAAACAATGATTAGCTGATTTTTGTAAATTTCCTTCACATGCGTTACATCTACGATGACTGAATAAAACATTTTCATGTTTTTATAACCAGTTATATAAATTTAGATGTTCGATTAAAAAACGTCGACATGACGTCATAAAATACATGGTAAAATGTTAAAAATAAAACGAAGTAACATCACAAATCGCAGGTATCTATGATCCAACCTTCCAGGACTTATGAAATATAAGTCATAATTATAAATATTACCTTATCATTTTAAAGATGACGTAACACACACATGCTGCGCCTTTTAAATTTAGTAATAGATACAGTATGCCGAAGGAATGACTTTAACTACACCATTCGTTCTGGGACTCGTCATTAATTAAAATTACCCAAACGAAATAATAGAGGAGAGGAGTAATAAGAATTGCTGGTTAAACGAATATATTCTAAACCGTTTTACACTTATCAGGACCATTATAATTTCGTAAACCATGCGGACGCCTTCAGGTACTTAATCGGGAAAAAACATAACTAACTATTTGTAACTATGTGTATACATTAAACTGACCAAACCTGAATAAGATTTTCCTCCATATTTTGAAATTGAAATTGCTTCACGTATGATATTGGCCGTTGTAAAGTAAGGCACAAATCGGTATTCACTGAATTTATCGGCCTTCCGCCTTCTTTGTTTTCTCCTCATTGTGTGAATTTGCATTGTGGTCCAATATCATTGAAGTCGGTGGGAATAACTCATATTAAAGTGGATGAATAGCATGCAACTGCTGTACAACAGTCAGACACTATTAAAATACACCATAAGGTCAATTATCTTTTATACCAAAAATTGTAACTACTTACGTTATACATATGGGTTTATTGATACACTGTACCTTCCCCGTTTTATTTAGATATGTGTTTTGGAATACATTGTGTTTCAGAAATATATATATGACGTTTTTGATATCTAGAACCATTGATGATAACTAAAAGGACAAAAATGTATAATTATGCAACGCACAGCAATGGTTCCTACCAACTAACTTTGAAACAGGTGCCTCCTTTCTCGTATTCTCGGTATCTTACGCGTTTGTAAACTTCATTTGCAGATTTTTTCGTAATTAGTACTATGTTCAGACAATATCATTTGTACTTTGAAGTGAAATTATATCTTCCTTCGTGATATTTTGTCCAGCTTTTTTCATGTACAGAATTAATCTCAATCAAAAACCTGTGGAGAAGAGACTGATTATGCCATGAGGTTGTTTCCGGATTCTGTTCCCTAGCAGTAATTGGATGTAAACTAGAATCTAAACTTGCGTGAAAATGCATCATTTTGCATATATCCTCAAAGTTGTGACGACATCAACAATCGATGACGACGTCAACAATCCTAATTTCAGTTCAAAGTGCAACTTCTCAAACAATCAAAAGTTCAGAAGGTCATATTCATCTAGTGGAATATAACACGTATGTCAGCACGTTTATACAATGGTCTGAAAATAGAATAACACACTAATAAAACTTATGTTCTCATTGCAGTTATAAAGAAGTGACAAAATAAAAATTTGCAGTGAAAATATAAGGTTTTTCCGGAACTACTTTCCTGTCGTAAGAATTTTTTCCCTTGATCGAATTCCCCATTGCCCTCTGACATTATTGTCGTATGCTAGGACTTTTTACTTATTTTCAATTAAGTGTATTACATACAGAAGCCTATCAATTCTGTGAAGTTTTATTTTCAAAGAACACTTAAATCTTTGAGTCACACTTTCCACTAACCTACATGACGGGTGTCGTCGATGAAGAAGATATGCTTACACTTCCGGGACACCTGCTCTCATTGTCTAGCGCATTTCCACGGGTCACCATATTAATCTGTTCTTTGTTCTTATTTTGTCCCCTGTTAATCGATTTTAAATTCGGATTATAGTTTTCATTGAAGATATAGAGAAAGTGATACACAAATCAGCAATAAAAGATTTTCAAAACTTATCATATATTAAGAAAATATTTCTTAAGATATAACTTAATTGATCACAATGAAGACCACTTCCTATCTTTTCATTGCGAATAATTCGCAGTAGATATCAACATATTGTAATTTATGAGTTCTTCAATTATTTAACTAATCGTGTAAGTTGGTTTGTAGGTTCCATGTGTTGCGCTGCTACCTAGAACGATTAAAGTGTCAAAAGTGACTTCCCTTTATAGATCGCAAACTCTTGTAAGTAAGATAGAGTTGTCGCCATTTGAATCAAATATTGTATACTATACTACTATTAAATATTGTATACTACTTACTATATTGTATACTACTAAATATTGTATAATAAATTGTTTCCCTTTAGGTGCTCGCCATGAAGGCTACACAAATATGGAAATGTTGTTTCTGCGGTGGTCTATCCAGTATTTATTGGCAGGTTATCTCTAAGGATTCGTCAAGGCTTTGAACACATAGTCAGCGAGATGGCTGAGATTCTTCTCTTGGACAAAAGATAGTCCGAATGGTTCTGACTCTTACCAACTAAATATGCGGACGGCTGGTGGGAGCGAGAGTCAGAATTCCACTCTAGTTATAAACTTGAAATTTTACAGACCCGTCCATGGGTCGCTGTTTAAGCTGCGTTTTAAATTATGCAACGTTTTCGATCACATGCAAATTAGGTTTCAAAAGAAAGATAGTTTTCTACTAACCTACACATTAAACTTTCGCCACGAATTTCTAATAAAAATAACCAGCTTTCTGACATTGTTTAAAAATGACTGCGCGTTTGAAAGTCCAGAAGGTCATATTCCACTAGTGGAATATAACACGTATGTATCCAACAGTCAGCACGTTTATACAATGGTCTGAAAATAGAATAACACACTAATAAAACTTATGTTCTCATTGCAGTTATAAAGAAGTGACAAAATAAAAATTTGCAGTGAAAATATAAGGTTTTTCCGGAACTACTTTCCTGTCGTAAGAATTTTTTCCCTTGATCGAATTCCCCATTGCCCTCTGACATTATTGTCGTATGCTAGGACTTTTTACTTATTTTCAATTAAGTGTATTACATACAGAAGCCTATCAATTCTGTGAAGTTTTATTTTCAAAGAACACTTAAATCTTTGAGTCACACTTTCCACTAACCTACATGACGGGTGTCGTCGATGAAGATATGCTTACACTTCCGGGACACCTGCTCTCATTGTCTAGCGCATTTCCACGGATCACCATATTAATCTGTTCTTTGTTCTTATTTTGTCCCCTGTTAATCGATTTTAAATTCGGATTATAGTTTTCATTGAAGATATAGAGAAAGTGATACACAAATCAGCAATAAAAGATTTTCAAAACTTATCATATATTAAGAAAATATTTCTTAAGATATAATTTAATTGATCACAATGAAGACCACTTCCTATCTTTTCATTGCGAATAATTCGCAGTAGATATCAACAGATTGTACTTAATGAGTTCTTCAATTATTTAACTAATCGTGTAAGTTGGTTTGTAGGTTACATGTGTTGCGCTGCTACCTACAACGATTAAAGTGTAAAGAGTTTCTTCCCTTTATAGATCGCAAACTCTTGTAAGTAAGATAGAGTTGTCGCCCTTTGAATCAAATATTGTATACTATACTACTATCAAATATTGTATACTACTATATTGTATACTACTAAATATTGTATAATAAATTGTTTCACTTTAGGTGCTCGCCATGGATTCTTATAGAAGGCTACACAAATATGGAAATGTTGTTTCTGCGGTGGTCTATCCAGAATTTATTGGCAGTTTATCTCTAAGGATTCGTCAAGGCTTTGAACACAAGTCAGCGAAGTGGCTGAGATTCTTCTCTTGGACAAAAGATAGTCCGAATGGTTCTGACTCTTACCAACTAAATATGTGGACGGCTGGTGGGAGCGAGAGTCAGAATTCCACTCTAGTTATAAACTTGAAATTTTACAGACCCGTCCATGGGTCGCTGTTTAAGCTGCGTTTTAAATTATGCAACGTTTTCGATCACATGCAAATTAGGTTTCAAAAGAAAGATAGTTTTCTACTAACCTACACATTAAACTGTCGCCACGAATTTCTAAAAAAATAACCAGCTTTCTGACATTGTTTAAAAATGACTGCGCGTTGCGAGATCCCGCGAGAATTTCTTTCTGAACTTTCTATTCTTGATCACGTGACGTTTGGTGGCGGCCATTTTCAAACAGGTGTCAGAAGGTTATTTTTTAGAAATGGATGTATAAATAAGCGATATCATTTAAAATGACGACAATTATATCTAGTGTTATTTTAAATCACCCTTAGACAGGAACAGTGCAAAAATGAAGAAAAGGGTTTCAACATTTTCATAATGAAATCATTTTAGATAACTTTTTCCATATTACAAAGTCTCCATTCCAGGAGAAAGCATGTGAAACGTTTCCGTCTCACGAAAACGAGCTCGCGCTGCGGACTGCTCTAGCTGTCATTTCAAAATACCAGAGTTTCTTGCAGCTACAGTTTGTATTATTTTCTGTCGTAATCATATTTTCGGATATGGTTAGAATTTGAAATGTTATCCAAGCGAGTTTCATGCTATTTTCCTGTAATGCAGTGGGTGTTATATTGTCTATAACTCGCAACAGAATGCTTAATGTGTAAATAACCAGCCGCCTTGATATAAACTACATCAGATCATATCGTCAGTAAAAAAAAATCAGAGAATACCAAAGCGTCAACAAAACCATATAATCCGAACTCAAAATCGATTAAACTAGGGCAAAATAGGAACGAAGGAAAAATTTACATGGAGATTCTCGTAAAAGCACAAGAGAATCAGATCAGGTGTTCCGAAAGAGTAAGCGTCTTCTGCTTCATCGACGACACCCGCCAAGTAAATCTTGATCACATCCAATTAAGACTCAATCCTCAAAATGAGAACCGAGTCATCATTGTCATCACAACAAGTAAACACACTAATAAGCAAACTCAAAAACGTCCATCTTCATATCATACAAAGATACAGAATATTTCTCTATGAAATCAAGATGGCGACCATAAAACTTTCCCATAGTCTTCATCAACCTGCATCTCTCGAATCCCTGTGCCGTAAGTTTGTTCGTCAGCAGTTGACATCTATCACTAAAATCTCGATATTCAGAGCAAGCCCAAGTAAGTATTACTCACAAACATCATCGTCATATGTACTTCATTGATTATGCAGTTATTGACATTCTCCTTTATACATGGTACAGATGCTGAATTTTACGAGGACATATTGTGCTTTAGAGGCTTCCCTACTAATCTTCATACTTTATATCATTGTACATGTCAGTCAAAGAGGTTTCCATTACGTATCAGGGTACAGTAATTACGTATCAGGGTACAGTAATTACGTATCAGGGTACATTAATTACGTATCAGGGTACACTAATTACGTATCAGGGTACAGTAATTACGTATCAGGGTACAGTAATTACGTATCAGGGTACAGTAATTACGTATCAGGGTACACTAATTACGTATCAGAGTACATTCATTACGTATTACGGTACATTAATTACATATCAGGGTTCATTATTAAGTATCAAGATACATTAATAACGTATCAGGGTACATTAATAACGTATCAGGGTACATTAATAACGTATTACGGTACATTAATTACATATCAGGGTTCATTATTAAGTATCAAGATACATTATTAACGTATCAGGGTACATTAATTACGTATCAGGGTTCATTAATTACGTATCAGGGTACATTAATAACGTATCAGGATACATTAATAACGTATCAGGATACATTAATTACGTATCAGGGTACATTAATAACGTATCAGGGTACATTAATAACGTATCAGGGTACATTAATTACGTATCACGGTACATTAATTACATATCAGGGTTCATTATTAAGTATCAAGATACATTATTAACGTATCAGGGTACATTAATTACGTATCAGGGTACATTAATTACGTATCAGGGTACATTAATTACGTATCAGGGTACATTAATTACGTATCAGGGCACAGTAATTACGTATCAGGGTACAGTAATTACGTATCAGGGTACAGTAATTACGAATCAGGGTGCATTAATTACGTATAAGGGTACATTAATTACATACTCGGGTACACATGCATGCACATAGGACAGCCATAAAGTGTTGAGTATTCTGCATATGACATACAAGCGCTTTTAGACTTAGTATGGACATGAACCTGAACACTGGCGACAACAATATGGGTGGTTTTTTTCCAGAGCCGGGATAGTGTGTTTATCATATGGCGAGATATTGTATGTCTACTCAAACACATACACAGACAATTTACACTTGGAAGTTAAAAAACCTCATGGCTCAATAGAATTTTAAACCACCAAGACCAGCTCTTCGGAAAAAAATGTTAGATTTGCGTGATAGCAAGTTGGTGAAGATTTTTTTTTTAATAAAAATGACGAACGTTTGTTCTTAACGTGCGAGAAGGCTCCTGTACAATTTTGAAAATAATATGCACTCGGGAGTTATGCACTGGCATTGCATTGTGGTCCAGCTATTATGTAATACCTGTCTACCTTGCTACCTGAACACATTGTCAAAAACTACTAGGTAAGTTAATAGCATGATTTGCAATAATGCAACATAGAGCGACTTGAGGTAAACACACAAAAGAGCTATATGCAGTGACTTGACGTAAAAAAGGAATATACAGGGACCTCGGTAGCTGAATATTTTTTAAATTACTTGACGACTTAGGTTGGTGCATGATTTGTGTATTTGTTTGGTTTTTTGTTTTAAGTCCTATTAACATCTATGGTCATTTAAGAACGTGCAAGATTTCGTTGGCGGAGGAAAACGGGAGTTAACAGACAAAACCACAGGCCCAAGGTCAGTACATACCTGGCGATTTCCTCACGTAGGTCTCGAACTCGCGAGATATACTTCTAATTTTTGTTGCTGATTTGATTGAAGGATTTTTATGGAAAGAGTTTTATATAAGTTGTAAAACCTATCCAGTTTTGTTTCAATAGGATAAGTGATTCCTGAAAACATACTCGATCGCTTTGCTCAAAACAGGTAGATTGTGATGTTGTTTTTTTCATGTTATATACGGAAAGCAGACAAATAAAACAAAACAAAAAAATCAGATAATACCAAAGCAAGGAAATTTACATGGAGACCCTCGTAAAAGTACAAGAGAATAAGACCAGGTGTTCCGAAAGAGTATGCGTCTTTTGCTTCATCGATGACACACGCCATGTAAATCTTGGTCACATCCAAGTAAGCATAAATCCTCAAAATGAGAACCGAGTCATCATTGTCAATCACAAGTATATAATAGACTCTGATAAAAGTATTTTTAGTTTCGAAACTACGTTTTGTATAAACAGAACATTACATATAGTCTTGATAATAGCATCCGTATTTCATTTCAGTAAGCAAGATGAATTTACACACATTCCTATATGCTTGTATGCAGACCGCCATGATAGTGTACACGTCATGCCAGTCCTCCCCGATAGTCAACACGCCTTCCGGTCCCATCAAGGGTATAGTTGTTCCTGTTCTTGGAAAGAATATCGTTCAGTTCCGGAATATTCCGTACGCAAAACCTCCAATTGGTGACCTCAGATTCGAGAAACCACTTCCGGTAGAACCATGGACTGAAACACTTGACGGAACTGCCTTTGGCCCTTCTTGTATGCAGGACATAACTTTCATGGAGCAAGTGTGGAAAAATGCAGAAAATATGGAAGTAAGTGAGGACTGTTTGCAACTTAATGTTTATGTACCTGAATCGGTTTCGACTGAAGATAAAAAATCGGTCATGTTTTGGATCCATGGCGGAGGCTTTATTTTGGGAAACAGTTGGGAGACAGACGCATCCTTCCTTGCTATGAAAGACGTCATAGTAGTGACCATAAACTATCGGCTTGGGTTGTTTGGATTTCTCAGCACAGGGGATACCGCAATTCCCAGCAATTTTGGAATTTGGGACATGATCGAAGCTCTGAAATGGGTTAATAAGAACATTGCATCATTCGGAGGTGATCCTAAATCGGTGACTATTTTTGGTGAATCTGCCGGCGGCTTCGCTGTGTCGTATCTTGCTGTAATTCCAAGTACTGCAGGTCTATTCCAACGTTTCATTGCCCAAAGTGGATCTGCTGTTGCATTCACAAGCATTTCATCAAATGCTGCAAGGGTTGCAAAAGTCACAGGGAAGCTTATTGGATGCATATCTGACGAAGACAAAAAAATCGACAACAGTGAACTTATAAAGTGTCTGAAAAAAAAGTCTCCCGAAGAATTGGCAAAACTACAGCAAAACCCAGGTGTTCAACAATCGGACACGTTTTCTTTTTCGATGATTATTTGGCCCGTAATCGATGGGGAACTACTTCGGAGGTCGCCTTTGGACAGTTTGAAGGATCCTACTTCAGAAGAATCCATTTACTTCCGATCTTTAGACATGCTTGCTGGAACAACAGACAATGAAGGAACCTTGTTATCTCTCTGGATGGATGCACTTCAGGAGCCCATGGGTTTCAGTCTAACTGATGGTATGCCAACCTCTGTTCTATGCGACGTTGTTGCACCATCTCTAGCCAAGGAGATGTTCAATGACGAAACAGTCGTATCCGATTTACTTTGCAAGGAATATTCTGCCGACGACTTAGAGCAACAAGCAAAAAATATCGCTATTTTGTATGAGGATGCGATGTTTTTAACACCTACAGTACAACTTCTGGACTTCCATGCAAAGGGGAAAGAAGCTCCAAACACATATCAATACTTATATGCGCAGATATTGAATTTTGTCTATCGGATTCCTAAATATCCCTGGATGGAAGGAGCAGGACATGCATCCGAGCTAGTGTACATTTTTGGTCCCAAAAGCGTGTATGAAATGGATGCATCATTGTCTACTGACGAAGGAAGAGCATTTACCGACCTTCTAGTCACTTATTGGACAAACTTTGCTAAAACAGGGTAAGTAGCTATTACTTGTAGTTATTTACACAAACATGTGGAGCAATCATTTTGTCAATGCTTCTGTTAGCAAGACAAATGAAGCAGAATATTTAATTCCCTGAATATACAGTTGAGTGTAAGCTATCCTTTACACCCTAGTGCACTACGTTTAAACTAGTAGTGCACTACATTTAACTACAGGTAAACTTAAGTAGTGCACTACGTCCAACCAGGTGTGACTACAGAAACCCCCATACAGGTAACGGAAGTGTCCATATATACCTACCTGTTTCCTTACCTGTACAGATGTAATATGATTTACCTGTATTTTTATGTTTATACTATCGAAGATGTCTATTGAAGAAGTCTTTAGTTTGTTACTTATATAAGCACAAGAATGAACAATTCTGATTTTATGCCAGATGATATTCAATCATCATAGTAACTTGTTTTAAATTAATACACTGCATGTCAAGATTAAATATATATATATAATGTAAAAAAAACAGTTTGTTTGTTTGACAAGTCAGTCGTCTTGTTTTTCTTTATTTTATCTATATATCTATAATAAACAAACGTATATCACGGACTAAGTCCGTGCTTTATATATAAGTTATTTTTTGGTACAAGTAACAAGGATTCTTTTTTATTTAAATATTTACATTCTACAATTCAATTGAAAGGTATGTGTTTGGTTAAAAATGGTATAATACATGTACTATAAATGCTGTAAACATATAAAGCCATTTCCTTCTTCATACCATAATACCAATATACATGACTTGTGTACATGTACATGTAAACCAACTGACTGTAATACAATGTTACCATCAATTATCAAATTGGATCATCATTCCTCAATTAGCAGGGCCATAGCCTATAATCAAACTTGGCTAGTGATGGCCCTGGGGGGGAGAAGGAGGTGAGAAATTCACACCTGGCTAATTGTATAACTACATGTAAATTTAAAAGCCAGCCTACAGGACAGGGGTGTCCCCTATCCTAAAGTCTGGGAGGATGTGGCCCAGGCAGGTCAGGTACATAATTATGCCTGGAGGGTAAATTATTCTACCTGTAGATCTGTATCTGTCCTTTTTTAGTTAGATACAAATGTATCATATAAGTCACTAGGTTAATTTAAAAGTGCAATAAATGTGACTGGCATAGGATACTTATTTCTAATATAGGCTAATATAACTGCATATATTAAATATTTGTTGTATCACAGACTTGGCTAAGCCGGTGGTTGTATGCTTAGAAATTAGAATGTATAATTAATTAAAATGATTCCATTAAACTGACCTGGTTTTAAATTGTTTTTTTTTTCTTTTAAATGATTATTACATAAACCTTCAAGTCATATTTAATACACTCTGTAATTGTCTTCAATATTTAGGTCTACATATGGGAAATGCATCATTTTTTTTAATTGAATTCTTTTATATTGATTATAAGAAAAAAATAAGTATAATGAATGTTAGTTTAATTGTTATCAAACTGCATATAGCGACTGAGCGTAACAATATTTCGCCCAATATAAACTGTAGATAATTGTTTATCATGCATTCATGATCATTTGTATATATATACTGAAACGAAAAAGAAACGCAACATGGAAAATTGTGATTAATTTTGTATTAAATATACATATCTGTATAAAAATCGCCGATATAAACATGCAACCTGCCTAACACCCATACCAATCTTCAAAATCACCCAAGTGTGACTAGAGACCTATGCACTTCCGGCGCGGTAAAAACATCAAAAACCGTGCCTGTACAAACATATGCGTTCTTTTTTCATTCAAACCAGTATCAATTCATCACTAACATTGAGCCACATCATCGCCAATACTTTTGCAAACAATAATTACTTTTACAATTATGCCACGGTTATCAAAGGTTGATAGAGGACGTGCTATAGCGATGCTTCTGGCAGGGAACACGCAACTTCACGTCGCTCGACAATTCAGAGTTCACAAATCGACTATTAGTCGATTAGTTTCACGTCTTAACGCAACAGGAAGAGTCGATGACCAGCCGAGATCAGGACGTCCACGCGTAACGTCGCGACGTCAAGACCGGGTTCTTAGGTTGGCACACCTGCGTAACAGGAGATTAACGGCCGCTGAAACGGCAAGGAATACGATTGGTAATCATAACCGTCGAATTCATCCCCAAACAGTGATCAACAGACTGCGTGAGGCTAATTTGCGTGCAAGGCGACAGTACGTTGGTTTACCACTAACACCGCAACGTCGAGCACGTCGTATGCAATGGGCAACGGCACATATGCCCAGACGTTTTCCTATGAGACGTTGGAGGTCTATGCTCTTCACCGATGAATCTCGATTCACGTTATTTCGAGCAGATGGCCGTCAACGTGTGTACCGGCGTCGAGGCGAACGTTTTGCTGACGCCTGTGTTTTGGAACACGACCGATTTGGGGGTGGATCAGTTATGGTTTGGGCGGGAATCTCCCATGGTTTGAAGACGCCTTTGGTGATAGTCAATGGGAATTTAACGGCCGTACGCTATCGGGATGAGATCCTTAGGCCCCATGTTGTGCCGTTTGTTAGGCAGCATCATCTAACCTTTCAGCAAGATAACGCGAGACCACACGTTGCAAGAGTCTGTAGAGACTTTCTTGCGACACAGAACATTGCTCCTATAGATTGGCCTCCATATAGCCCCGACCTGTCCCCAATCGAGCATTTGTGGGATGAATTAGACAGAAGAATTCGAAATCGCCGTAACCCCCCAAATACCCTCCCTCAGTTAGCAAATGCACTCGTCCAAGAATGGAATAACATTCCAATACGGAAAGTCAATGCCCTGATGAACTCAATGCAACAAAGAATTAGAGATGTGATAACTGTTCGAGGAGGACACACACGATATTAGGGCACGGTTTCAAAACTGCTGCCATTTCAACTTGGATTCACGTAGGGTACTACCAATCATGACCTTCTAGCAAAGTGACCTGTTCTTAAAAATCTCTAAATATTGAATAAGGATGTTACATCAATATTCAATATTAACTATTACATATGAAATTTAAACATAATGCTCACAATTATTATTTTATTAAACCTACAATTTGAAGTTGCGTTTCTTTTTCGTTTCAGTATATATGTATGTAAATATTTAAAAAATAAAATGTATCATTTGATTGTATTAATTCAAGTGTCATAAAATACTTCTTTTATGTTTTAAGTACAATATTTAAGAAAATCAGAATTTGTTAAAGGACCAATATAGACTTGTATTGTTTTCTAATAAATTATTTTTTTGATGTTATTCTATTTACTATCAATGTATTATTGAATTATTAAATGTTTTGAATGAAACAAAACAAAAAAATCATTAGAGCAGAGACATATAAGACCAGAGCTAGTCCACAGATTATATCCACTTTTTAAATGGAAATATGAAAATATCAAATAATCTCAATGATTTTTAATTTCATGTCATGAATGTGATTTATAAACATGATAAACATGAGAAAAACTTAAAATATGTATTATCATATGATCCTGGTCATCTCCAGCTGAGCCCTTTAATCAAATTGGTTCCAAATTTGACCAGTGATAGTCAGGTGAGGAATTCACATCTCAACTGTGTCACTGACAGGCTTATGTCAGCAGGTATTCCGAGATGAGGCTGAGACAGGTCAGGTAATTACCTGAGGCATGAGGGTCAAATCAAAACATCTGACCCATACTGAAAAACCTTACTAAATTAAAAGTTGTTGTATTACTTTTTTTCGAATTCAAATTCTTATACATGTATATATATCAACACTATTGCATGTGTTATACATACAGGTCTAGATATAGAAAATTAAATAAAAATAAAGATTGACAAAACTCTATAGCGTGTCCATCAATATACAGTTCTGAGGGATAAATGTATTCAATGGAAATACATATTTAGTTTAATTAATCAGTTATTAATTCTTCAAGGGGAATATATATCTTAAACAAATAATTATCAATGGATGTGCTCCAATTTTTCAATATCCTTGAATGTAAATTGGTAAATAAATATAAAAACTTAACGGTGTAAATGATGTTTATTAAATTACGAAATATAAGACATCAGAATTGTAAGCTAAATTATATTTTTTTATTTGTGTCATGTATGCAAGAAATGTTTAGGACAACTCTTACAGTAATAACCATGATGAAAAATTTATAGTTTTGAATTGAAAGAAAGAAGGTTGTTTGAGAAAAATAATATAACTATATAGCATTAATAATATTAACTTATGATAAGGCCAGCTTCAAGTACTACACAGGTGAGGTACAGGTAAGAATCACAGGTAGATGGGACTGCCCATTTACCTGTAGGGGTAGTTGGCCTATATGGGGTTCAGGGTGTAGTGCACTACTAGTTTACCTGTAGTTTAAATGTGGTGCACTACTAGTTTAAACGTAGTGCACTACTAGTGCACTAGGTGTAAAGGTTAGCTTACACTCAACTGTACCGGGTATGATATACCCCTTATTTCCATGAACCTGTAGATATGTTGAAATATCAATACTTCAGCAATTTTTTTCCAAATATTTATATGTGATGTCAGAACTATTACGTAACACACACATATGCTGCACCATTTTTAGCTCGACCAAGGTGAGCTTATGCCATACCATGGCGTCCGGCGTCCGTCGTCCGTCCGTCCGTCCGTCAACAATTGACTTCTTCTTCATAACCACTGATCAGAATTTAACTAAACTTGGTAGGAAGCAACCCTGTGTGGCTGGGATTCAAATGTATACAAATGATGGGTCTGACCTCCCAGGGACCTGAGGTGCGGGGCCAAAAGGGTCTATTTGGCAATATTGATATTAACGACTTCTCTGGAACTAAGTAATGTATGGTATTAATATTTCAATGGTAGCATCCCTAGGTGGCTGGGATTCAAATTTATACAAATAATGGGGCTGACCCCCCAGGGGCCTGAGGGGCAGGGCCAAAAGTGTCTATTTGGCAATATTGATATTAACGACTTCTTCTCTGGAACTAAGTAATGTATGGTATTTATATTTCAGTGGTAGCATCCCTAGGTGGCTGGGATTCAAATTTATACAAATGATGGGGCTGACCCCCCAGGGGCCTGAGGGGCAGGGCCAAAAGTGTCTATTTGGCAATATTGATATTAACGACTTCTTCTCTGGAACTAAGTAATGTATGGTATTTATATTTCAGTGGTAGCATCCCTAGGTGGCTGGGATTCAAATTTATACAAATGATGGGGTTGACCCCCCAGGGGCCTGACGGGCGGGGCCAAAAATGTCTATTTGGCAATATTGATATTAACGACTTCTTCTCTGGAACTAAGCAATATTTGGCATTTATGTTTCAGTGGTAGCATCCCTAGGTGGCTGGGATTCAAATTTATACAAATGATGGGGTTGACCCCTCTGGGGCCTGAGGGGCGGGGCCAAAAGTGTCTATTTGGCAATATTGATATTAACGTCTTCTTCTCTGGAACTAAGCAATGTATGGCGTTTATATTTCAGTGGTAGCATCCCAAGGTAGCTGGGATCATATTTATACAAATGATAGGGTTGACCCCCCAGGGGCCTGAGGGGCAGGACCAAAAGTGTCTATTTGGCAATATTGATATTAACGACTTCTTCTCTGGAACTAAGTAATGTATGGTATTTATATTTCAGTGGTAGCATCCCTAGGTGGCTGGGATTCAAATTTATACAAATGATGGGGTTGACCCTTCTGGGGCCAGAGGGGCGGGGCCAAAAGTGTCTATTTGGCAATATTGATATTAACGACTTCTTCTCTGGAACAAAGCAATGTATGGCATTAATACAATTCGTATTTCAGTGGTAGCATCCCTAGGTGGCTGGGATTCAAATGTATTCAAATGATGGGGCTGACCCCCCAGGGGCCTGAGGGGCAGGGCCAAAAGTGTCTATTTGGCAATATTGATATTAACGTCTTCTTCTCTGGAACTAAGCAATATTTGGCATTTATGTTTCAGTGGTAGCATCCCTAGGTGGCTGGGATTCAAATTTATACAAATGATGGGGTTGACCCCTCTGGGGCCTGAGGGGCGGGGCCAAAAGTGTCTATTTGGCAATATTGATATTAACGTCTTCTTCTCTGGAACTAAGCAATGTATGGCGTTTATATTTCAGTGGTAGCATCCCAAGGTAGCTGGGATCATATTTATACAAATGATAGGGTTGACCCCCCAGGGGCCTGAGGGGCAGGACCAAAAGTGTCTATTTGGCAATATTGATATTAACGACTTCTTCTCTGGAACTAAGTAATGTATGGTATTTATATTTCAGTGGTAGCATCCCTAGGTGGCTGGGATTCAAATTTATACAAATGATGGGGTTGACCCTTCTGGGGCCAGAGGGGCGGGGCCAAAAGTGTCTATTTGGCAATATTGATATTAACGACTTCTTCTCTGGAACAAAGCAATGTATGGCATTAATACAATTCGTATTTCAGTGGTAGCATCCCTAGGTGGCTGGGATTCAAATGTATTCAAATGATGGGGCTGACCCCCCAGGGGCCTGAGGGGCAGGGCCAAAAGTGTCTATTTGGCAATATTGATATTAACGTCTTCTTCTCTGGAACTAAGCAATATTTGGCATTTATGTTTCAGTGGTAGCATCCCTAGGTGGCTGGGATTCAAATTTATACAAATGATGGGGTTGACCCCTCTGGGGCCTGAGGGGCGGGGCCAAAAGTGTCTATTTGGCAATATTGATATTAACGTCTTCTTCTCTGGAACTAAGCAATGTATGGCGTTTATATTTCAGTGGTAGCATCCCAAGGTAGCTGGGATCATATTTATACAAATGATAGGGTTGACCCCCCAGGGGCCTGAGGGGCAGGACCAAAAGTGTCTATTTGGCAATATTGATATTAACGACTTCTTCTCTGGAACTAAGTAATGTATGGTATTTATATTTCAGTGGTAGCATCCCTAGGTGGCTGGGATTCAAATTTATACAAATGATGGGGTTGACCCTTCTGGGGCCAGAGGGGCGGGGCCAAAAGTGTCTATTTGGCAATATTGATATTAACGACTTCTTCTCTGGAACAAAGCAATGTATGGCATTAATACAATTCGTATTTCAGTGGTAGCATCCCTAGGTGGCTGGGATTCAAATGTATTCAAATGATGGGACTGACCCCCCAGGGGCCTGAGGGGCAGGGCCAAAAGTGTCTATTTGGCAATATTGATATTAACGTCTTCTTCTCTGGAACTAAGCAATGTATGGCGTTTATATTTCAGTGGTAGCATCCCAAGGTGGCTGGGATTCATATTTATACCAATGATAGGGTTGACCCCACTGGGGCCTGAGGGGCGGGGCCAAAAGTGTCTAATTGGCAATATTGATATTAACGACTTCTTCTCTGGAACTAAGCAATGTATGGCATTTATATTTCAGTGGTAGCACCCAGCTAGGTGGCTGGGATTCAAATGTATACAAATGATGGGGCTGACCCCCCAGGGGCCTGAGGGGCGGGGCCAAAGGGGTCCATTTGGCTGTATTCATATTAATTAACGACTTCTTTTCTGGATCTAAGCAATGTGAAAATTTATATTTTAGTAGTAGCATCCCTAGGTGACTGAGCTCAAAGGACCAAATGCGGTATGCCCCGATATATGCCCCAATATTCTTACCGTTATGAATTTACAAAATATAAATAAATATACTTTGAAATAGCAATAAAGATACATCAATTTGCTGGAAATAAGCTTTGATTTAATTAATATTGCTTTGAATATATTTTTGGGGGGTTTTAAAAGGCGCATGTAACGAGATTTTCGCGAAAACTACAGAATTTTTGGTGTTCAACACCAAAATTAAGTATGAGCGCAGTTTTGCTCCAAAAAGATATTTTAGATTTGATTTCTTTTTTGCAAAACAAATCATTTCCTGAAGTTTCGTTTTGGAGCACGAATGCGCTCATACCTAAAGATCGAAAAAACCATCTCGAAAAGTCGAACTCCGCCCGAAACTCGAATGAGAGAAGACTATAATTGACGACGCGGCCATTTTATCCGGACTTTATCGTTCTTGTAAAAAAACATAACGACACCAAAAGTTGTTGTAAAATTATTATTTTAACTTCTACTCATTTAAAACTATCTCTTAATTTATCATTCGTATTTTGAATGAAATAAAAGTATTTTGATAAAAACAAAATGTTACGTTTCGAATTTTCCGTAACTTCCGGAATTCGTCGTTTAAACTACTGTACATCACTCGCGGAAACGTAAACAAAACGCGAATCGAAATTAAACAAACAAGCTTATCGGCCTGTTTAACTGCACAGAGGAGGACTTTTCCGTCTGTCGGATCTGGCTGTTTTATAAATGGTAGGTGTTGGATAACAGACGATGTTCAAACACAAAATATTAGATTGCAGTTTGTTGATATCGAAATCTTGTGAGTTTGGTAGTCTGTACCAGACGGTGCGGACAGACGACAGTTACATGTATTCCTATCTGGCAAGTTGAAATGCCCAATGCTATTGCAGCCACAATGAAATAAATATGGCTTTATACTGTATGGAATACTACAAAACACCCCCTTATACCAACTCATAATGCCATCTCAAAAGTACTTTAGGGCCTACTGCTAATTATTTGCCGACAAAACATCGTCGTACCGTATTGACGAAATAGGGGGCTTGCTAAAGACAAGACATGTGAAGAGAGTTGACCGGATTTTATCAAGATGGAGAAAATCAGATAAATAGCAAGAATTTAAGTTGTTTCAATTCAGACATTGCTTATTAATTATATTTTGAGAATACAAAACAGTACTCTTCCATGAAAATGAAAACATGATGCGTATGCATGACCTTTTTTAACTTTAAAAAAATATAAATTAACACTCAACATACAAAATGGAATTTGTTTTGTATAAAAATCAGATGGATTTACCCAGTTCTGCTTTACGCCACAATCATAATAATTCAAGTGTATATATTGCATCAGTATAAGCCTTACTTAAATAATTCTTTACTATTTGAACTTTTTTTTATTAAGATAATGAATTACTAAGCTAAAATTAAATAATTACCCCATGTAGGTTTAAAAAAGACATATTTTGTGAGAGATTTTTTCATTTTAATCAGCCAAACATTATTTTAAGAATTGCAGTTGATTTAAAAACCCTTTTCAGAGAACATGAGGTTAATTTATTTTTTAATATTTTTTAAATAAGAACAAAATATTGTCTGACTATTGCACATGCATATGAAGTATAAGATGCAGTTTAACATTACAACATGTTAAAGAAAGCTAGGAAGCTGGAAGAATATCAATTATTTTACCCTCATATCAATGCAACTGCTTTTTGTATTTATTATAAACAGGGTGAACACAATTCACTTTTTTAAACAGGTGTACCTGGGTATACCTGGGGAAGGCTTAAAATCTTGAAATACTTTTATATATATACTGTAAACTAAAACAAAGCATGTTAAATTCTTGCTTCTCAGCTTGTGAAAATATCTTTCATTGTAAGTACACAAGCATACATACATTTTGTACATACAGTAGGCAACAAATACCGGTACATGTAGTTAATGTAAGTCAATTACATCATGTTTTTATTGCATTTTTAAGTCTGAATATCAACCTGCTGATGGAATGCAATGAGAAACAATTTCCTCATATACCCAAGTACCAAGGTGCTACCAGAATGTATTTTTAAATGCTTTATTAATTTTGGACCTGTTAATACAGTAAGTTCATGTTTGCTACTGGTGTTTGACTGTTCGTGTAGCAAAATTGGAACAAAACAATGTACTTTTACAGGTTAATGGAACACACCTGTGTTATTCTACTCCATGGATCAAACTAGTGTCACTTATCATGTTTTATTCTACATCCTTGGATCTATTAACTAATTAAATACTATATCATACCATTGTGATATACATACCATACTTTTTTGTACATATATAAAGTTTTGTCAGCATTTTATCAGGTGCAGAATTAAATACAGGTACATTGTAATTTTTAATGTTTTTGAACTTTTTTCTTTTCTATTTGCACAGATACTTATCTTTACTGTGGATTTCTGAGCTTCTACAAGAATTTCTGAGCTTAGCTACTGATTTCCAAGATTCATGGAGAAAGTCTGAGCTTCACTGAGGATTTCCAAGCTTTTCTTCGTGGATAATTTCTGAGCTTAGCCAAGGATATCCAAGCATTAATTACTATGGATTTCTGAACTTTATCAAGGGGTGTCCAATGCAAGCTTCACCAAGGATTTCAAAGCTTTTGTATGGATAGTATTCAACTTTCGCTGATGATTTCCGAGCATTGTCAAAGTTGTTCGACCTTAATCAAAGATTTCCAAGCTTCACTGAAGATTTCTGAGCTTAACCAAGGATTTAGAAGTTATACCAATGATTTTTAACAGAGCTTTAATTCAACAGCGGAAAAATAACTCAATACTCAAGCTTTAAACCTTAGAGATCCTTAGAAAACCTTGGAAAATGGACAGTATGCTATATCTATGAGTGTATATATTATTATTAATATGAGACCAAGCAATGCAAAAGTTTGTTTCTATTTGTATGTACATTTTAGTTATTTGTATGTACAACTCATATGAGTGATTCCTTAACTAATCATTTAGGATAGGGACAGTGCAGGCACCTACATATTGTGCCATTTATGGGTGTTGGGTCAAAACTTGATCTGTCTACCCTGCCTTACTAAGATATATTCAATTACCTTTGATATTTTATGTATGGTAAGTCTCTTTAACAAAATGCCTCCCCCCCCCCACCCCTCCATGGTTAATTCTGGAACAGCCCTAAGTTGCTATACAAAAATGCCTGTTGCTATGGCCAAAACATCACAATGAACTATTTGGTATTGTAAAAACCACAATAATCAAATGGAAATCATGCAATACTTATTTACTTCTTATTTAATGTAAATGAAAATGAAAGTATGTATCAAATATGTGTATATTTCAGTGATTTGTATGTATATAAATGTAAAGTATGTGCGTTGCTATGGAAAATGTGAGTTGCTATGGCCAAAATCATCATAATACACTATTCATTTCCTAAAAAACACAACAATGAAATAAAAATCACTTATTAAAAGTTGACTTCTTATTGTATAAATCAAATATGTGTATCTTCTAGTGATTTGCATTCAAACCATGTGTTAATAGTGTAAGTTGCTATGCAAAAATGCTTGTTGCTATGGCTAAAATAGCCCTAGTGTAGTACTCGGTTTGTAAATACCACAAAAGTCAAATGGAAATATCACACAGTAATTGTGTACTCCTTATTGTATGTATCAAATATGGTTATATTGTAATGAATTGTATGTAAATAGGTGTGAATAATGTTAGTTGCTATGCAAAAAGTCTTGTTGCTATGGTCAAAATCAACATTTTTTTCTTTTTTTTTTCTTTCAATAAAAAATAGAAACTATGAAACTGTTAAAATTAACGTAATATTTATTAAAGAAACATAAAATGGATAGTTCAGAATGTTGTTCCATAATGTAATCATCAAATGTTGTCTCTTGAACCCTAAGCTGATTATGGTACTATGACCCGTTGCTATGGCCCGTTGCTATGGAATACCATCAATAAACGTTTTAAATTGTACTGAAATTGTTTGTTTGTGTTCTGCACTTTTAATTGTTAGAAGAATAAGGAGAAAATGCGTGGGGCCAAAAACACCCCTTAGTGCATATAGTCCTTTATACAAATGATAGGGCTGACACCCCAAGGGCCTGAGGGGCGGGGCCAAAAGGGGATCATTTGGCAATATTGATATTACTTTTATACGGTTGAGATCCCCACCCCAAAACTACATCTACAATTGCTTAGCATGAAGAGAACATCACAAATATGATTTTAGATTTGACCTAAGGGTCTACCACGCCCTTACAGATATCCCACCCCAAAATTATACAGAAACAAACACAATCATGATATTATCATTGATGTAAGGGTCTAGTTAAAAAAAAGTTATCCTAATGTGCAAAATTACTTTCCGACACCTTCTTCTCCATAACTCACATATGGTAATCCGGAACTTCTTGTCTATGAACATTGTACACACGCTAGTACGTTACTATTTTATTTTGAATAGCAATCCTAACGGAGACGGCCTGGTCCCATGGAAGGCGTTCAGTTCTAACGACCGGGACTATTTAGAGTTGAAGTTCCAGCCAGTACCGGGTCAGAACTTGTACGAGAAGAGGATGAAGTTCCTGTTACAGGATGTACCCAACAAAATCAAGAACAATGTCAAGACTGAGTTATAGAAATGTAGCAATGTGTGGATATATAGAACGTAGATTGTATGAATCAAAGGTGTTGAAAAGCCATTGTGGCAGATGAAAAATTAACAATTTTAGTGATCACTTACAAGGGCATTTTAAAGTAACATGTTCTTTTTATATGTTTAACCAAAAAAAAAAGAGGAATTATCGATACTATACTAATATTATTGAACACGACAGAAACTCATAAACATGTATTTATATTTTTTTATGCAGAATATTGTACAGAACTTTTATTAGTTATAATTACACTTTACCTATATATACATGCGTTACAACCATAAATGCCATTTTGTTACATACTAAGGCTCATTTACGATTGAAGAAATCGTAAATTTCCTTTTTTTGTATGCAGGAAAAAAGACCATTATAGAACTTTGTTCAGATAATTAAATTCCCATATTTAAAACATACTCACTTCATTTAAGTCCTTACCGGTTATATTACATGTTAAATTAATAACGTCGAAATGACTAGTAGCGATTTAAAAAGCATTCCCTCTATTGGGCCCCGCCCCTTTTTGCACTCTGGGGGTCAGTATTTCTGCAAAATCTTTTCGCCTCCTCCAAACAATGGTGTTTCTGACTACATTTGGTTGAAATCCAGTCAGTACTTTATGACAAGATGACAAGTTGCCATTTAAAATTTCGCCTATATTTTCCCTATCCCCCTCCGGTCCGACAAAGGATGTTTCTGATCGAATTTGGTTAACGTCCATTCACTACTTTATGACAAGTAGTCTTTACCTCTATTTCCCTTATTTGACCCCCAGGGAGAGGGTGGGAGCTGGGTCACAGTCACCATTTATGCAAAAGCTATTCCCCTTCACCCAAAGGATGTTTCTGACTAAATTTTTGTTAAATGTGCAAGGTGAGCTAAAAAAACAAAAGAACAAACCTGAAGGAAACAATAGTTTATTACAAATAGCTTAATATACAAATAGATTATATACGTAAATATATCACAATATATTTATATATTCACAAGAAAATACAATGATTTAGAAATAATGAACAATCACTTTAGACTTTAACGTGGTAATAAAACTAATACAATAGTAAATTTATGTCTAACCCTCAAATACCATGGCAATTTGAAGCAACAAACTCAGAAACTTGTTTTATAATTCAGAAGTACATGATTCATTAATTTAATTAGAAAAACCTATTTAGAATATGTCATTATTTGTTATTTCAAATATAGGAGTTTTAAGTGTACATGCACATAAATTATTATTAATTATGAATGATTTACATTTTAATTTGTGTGATTGAATGATAGGTAATGTCGAAAATTGCATCTTGAAATTACTGAAGCTGAGACGTCACATGACTTCATTAAAGCTGTAATCTTTGGTACCAGTACAGCCAGACTCTTCCTACCGGTTAAATTCTTAAATATCGCACCATCATTCTAATGTCTGTCGACACTCAGTAGTAAGTACAATACAGTTGAACCTCACCATCTCGAAAGTCGGTGGGACATATTTCAAAATAGGGTCTTTGAGTTATACGAGTTCATGATAAACAAGTTCGGCTGTATGAAATTGACCTCTGCAGTATCATTACAAACGTTCACCACATTTGTTTATAATAAAAGATTATATAAAATAGGATACTTGTCTATTTTGAGTAAACATGCCAGATTTCTGTTGTCAACTGTTTAGCTAGATAGATTATCAGTACAGTGCACTCCTCTTAATATCATGTTGCATTTGTCAGACAAAATCATGATATTAACAGGAATGTGACATTAAGAGAAACATGTTTTCCCACTAAATCTAATGCATTTCCAATCTCTATAACTAAAAGTAGGCTATTCAATGTACATAATTTATGAAGATGTTTCAATATAATATTATAGATAACTTTATTGCAACGAAAATCATTTTTGGGGTTGTTTTTTATTTTCTATGCAACATTTTGTATAAGTTGTATCTGAAAGCAATGGAAATGACATCATTTCCTGGATATTTCATGTGATTGGTTTAAAAAAAACATGATATTAAGAGGAATTCACCTCAAAATATATTACTTTTATTGTGACTAAGCTAAACAAAACTGAATAACAAGGATTTTATCTCTAGAAGGACCTATAATGTATAAAACATATAATGTACATTGCTCAAATATTTCTGACTAAATGTTCATAAAGATACAGTCATACAAGGTCCAAATCAACCTTACATCTTGTATCTTCCTACTGACCTTACCAACTCTTAAACTCCAAATCTTTGGGGTTTTATTTTGAGCACCAAACAATAACGTTCCAGGATAAATTTGGCACTGAACTTCATGAACTATGTAATGACTGGTGATTAACAGAAATGTATGGGTGTGTGGAGTTTATGAGTTAGCCAGAGAATACTATAAAAGTAAAATTGTTTGTGACATGGACATTTTCACTAATTTCACTTGAACTGAATCTTGGTGAATA
This sequence comes from Mimachlamys varia, assembly GCA_947623455.1. Classification (NCBI taxonomy): domain Eukaryota; kingdom Metazoa; phylum Mollusca; class Bivalvia; order Pectinida; family Pectinidae; genus Mimachlamys; species Mimachlamys varia. The sequence continues at coordinate 50,990,343 of OX392527.1, forward strand.
TACCCAATGTGAACATATTTAACATTTCTCAACCTCTACAGTGTCAGATATTATTATTATAGACACACAGTACAAAAAAACAAAACTGACAGTGCGGAAATATTAACACCGCACACAGTTTGGAGGCTGACAAAGCAAAACGTTCCACACACAAAAATATTTATTTTAATTTACAGTAACCAGTTAACCTGACATCTTAACAGTAAACTGCAATAGTAAATATAAGATGGAATTATATTGTGGTGGAAACTTAAAAGCAAAATTTTAATTGATTTGCTAATGATATCCCTTATTACATCACAATATATAGAATCGTAAGTAATCTCTTTATCAGGAAAGAACTGGCTAACTTGACGCCGCAGTCATCCCAGTTAAAAATACACATCATATGCAGAAAATTTAGGAAACATCCCATTTTACCTTAAGTCTGTACAAAACTGTTATCCTTTTTTATAAAAACACCTTGTGTTAAGTAAAGCCTTGTATCCATTAATCTTATGAATAACAGCATTTCATATCAAACCAATAACAGTCTACATTTAAAGGGACAATCATTGAAACTCTAGAAAGATTTTTGTCTCTTTCACATGAAAAATACATTACCCAGGTAATATAAATATTACAGATATCAGCAAGACTTTTTTAAATGAGAAAATCATAATTAACTATATAAGGAAGTCTTGATGAAAGTCGCTTGAGACAGCTGAACCAAAAGGTAAAGTTATATTTTTATACACACAGTCAATCAAGAGATGCTTAATTTTCAAATGGTTGCTATATTGATAACATCAGTAAATGTGGATTTTATACAATTTGTTTACCTTTAGAAGAAAAATCAACCAGTTATATAAAATATTGTGTTAGAAAAATAAAAGGATCAACCTTTCTTAACAATATATCAATAAGATAAATTGGTATAAAAACCAAAAATGGAGAATTAGTTCTGATAAAATACTTATATACCTACAAATGACATTGTCTGTATTGCCCCACTGATCAACCTATATACCTACAACTGACATTGTCTGTATTGCCCCACTGATCAACCTACCAGGTATATACCTACAAATGACATTGTCTGTATAACCCTACTGATCAACCTATATACCTACAACTGACATTGTCTGTATTACCCCACTGATCAACATACATACCTACAACTGACATTGTCTGTATTACCTCACTGATCAACCTACATACCTACAACTGACATTATCTTTATTGCTCCACTGATCAACCTTTATACCTACAACTGACATTGTCTGTATTGCCCCACTGATCAACCTTTATACCTAAAAATGACATTGTCTGTATAACCCTACTGATCAACCTATAAACCTACAACTGAAATTGTCTGTATTACCCCACTGATCAACCTATATACCTACAACTGACATTGTCTGTATTACCCCCCTGATCAACCTGTATACCTACAACTGACATTGTCTGTATTGCCTCACTGATCAACCTATATACCTACAACTGACATTGTCTGTATTACCTCATTGATCAACCTATATACCTACAACTGACATTGTCTATATTACCCCACTGATCAACCTACATACCTACAACTGACATTGTCTGTATTGCCCCACTGATCAACCTTTATACCTAAAAATGACATTGTCTGTATAACCCTACTGATCAACCTATAAACCTACAACTGACATTGTCTGTATTACCCCACTGATCAACCTATATACCTACAACTGACATTGTCTGTATTGCCTCACTGATCAACCTGTATACCTACAACTGACATTGTCTGTATTGCCTCACTGATCAACCTATATACCTACAACTGACATTGTCTGTATTACCCCACTGATCAACCTATATACCTACAACTGACATTGTCTGTATTGCCTCACTGATCAACCTATATACCTACAACTGACATTGTCTGTATTACCTCATTGATCAACCTATATACCTACAACTGACATTGTCTGTATTACCCCCCTGATCAACCTATATACCTACAACTGACATTGTCTGTATTACCCCACTGATCAACCTATATACCTACAACTGACATTGTCTGTATTACCCCACTGATCAACCTACATACCTACAACTGATATTGTCTGTATTACCCCACTGATCAACCTACATACCTACATGTACAACTCACATTGGCTCTTTTACATTTATGCATAGATTTTCTTTGAATTAAGTAATTTTTTGTTTGGATTGCAAACCTTTGATATATCCAGTATAATATATTTTAACACTTCCTTCATTGTTTGACATATGATATGATTCTTTTTCAATCAAACTTTCAAATTAAAGCAAGTGAAAATTGCATGTTTTTGAGTACCGTAACTACCATTATAAGGGACAAATACTTAAGTATACAACATATTATTTTGATAAATAGAGTTGGAACAATGCTTTAATAAAATGTACCCAACACAATCATATTGTCAGTTAAAAGTAACTGAGTTTTAATATACACTCTCTGATAGGTCATTTTCTACTGATACTAATGTTAACTCATTCACCCCTGAAGACACATTTGAACTCTTCCAATACAAAGGTTGGAATAGTTCATTATGAAAGGTCAGGGGTGAATGACTTAAGGATCCTAGTGCCACTGCTGAAAAGTTAAGGATCCTAGTGCCATTCCATGAAAACTGCTGAAAACTAAAGCTCTGCTCTGCAAACAATCTTGTCAACAAGACAACAGCTTTAATACATAATTTCTGCAGAACATTTTATGAAAAAAATTGCAACAAACAATCATAATCTGATTAAATAAGCAATTATGTTCTAACTGATAAAAAATCATTGGACTAGACTGAGATTGTAAGTCTAGACTTACAGGTAGTTACAATATCATTATGACCAACTGGACTATCAAGCCATCATGAGTGTCCTTGTCTCACTGTGCTACCATAACCAAAATTAAACTAAGGGCAGGCTACTCTACATATCTGAATATCAAAAGGGAATTTTTACATCAATTATGCCCTATATTAATGGACATTAGCAAACAAAAATTTTATTGAAGTCCTTAATTGGAGCATTATTTTTGTACCTACATGAATATATTAGATACAATTTATCTTTTAAGACTGAAAAATGATTTTTATGTCCCAGCATCTGATTGAGGAAAGAAAAATGTCAACTACATGTACCATTCAAGGATATAAATACAACATCACAAAATTTAAATTATAACACCATTCTTGTGAATGAAAAGCCTATCACTCTCCTCCAAATAGCAAACTAGGATTATTTTCAGTAAAACATGATAGCTTTAATGCATCATCATACTAAAATTGAGGACCAACAATATTGATTTTTTCTTAGTATTCAAAAAATATTTCTCACAGAGTGACATACCAAACTATTATTGTAGATACTGGTATACATGACAACCTCACACCAACAAGCACTCTCACTTTTCAAACTATTTTTTTACGCCCTATAACAGTCAATTATTACAGAAACTGAAAAAAAAATAATTTCCATTACATTTTGGTTTCCGATACAAGTGTGAACTTAACGGCCTCATATACGTAACTTCAGGAAAGTTTATGTGATTCTGAAAAATTCTGAAAAAAATCCAGTTGATAACCATGCAAAAATAAGCCTATATAACCTATGTAATATATGTAATTTCAGGATTTTTTTTTGCGATTCTGAAAAATTCTTAAAATAAATCCAGTTGATAACCATGCATAAATAAGCTTAAAACGAAGTATACCTGAGTGGTAATTAACAAGAATCTCTTGACAGAAAAATCCAAAGAATTGAAAACAATTCAGGTGGGGTCCACTTCAACAACAAGCTGAAGTTAGAAGACAGTTCAAAATGGACGCATGTTTACAAATAACGAGTTTCAACTGCTGCTGTACCGGTAACCGCGTAAGAATTCATCTTGAATATTGCTAATATTAGTTAATCTAAACTAAATCTATAAATCTAAAAAGTTATTAAGCTTCATTTTCGCTTCAAGTTTTGCCGAAAGTTACGTATATTGGGCCTTAAATGTTTTCAAGACGTTTTGATTGTACATTTAAATGCTTGAGGTGGTCAGTGATAAATTACAATCACTAGATTATATATTCACAAATCCTTTTTAAATAGAATAATAAAAAATTCGGCATTAACATAAAATTGTCTTGATAGAAAAAAATTGTGTATACCGTATTCGCTGTATTTAGGGCCCAGGATGCCTAAAAAATGTATTCCAAAGTGGGTGCTTAATAGGATAACAAAACTGAGATCTTGACGAAAAATGTCCTTTTTATGAAGTGAATAAGTACAACGTTTTGTGACCAGAATGGGTAGTACTCATGACACCCAATACTGTTTGACATCAATTTTTGACAAAGTGTACACTTATATAAATATTTGTGTTTATTTTACTCTCGTAGACATGCTAGCAACTGATTCAATGACAGTCACCACAAAACTACAAAACACTCACTAAAATAATAAATCATCATGATTGCTTCAAATTTTGTAGCTAATATCCATTCTTAATTGTTCCATGAATCAATATATTTGTTTGTGACTATTTAGTTTCATATCTTAACAAATGTAGTATTAAACAACTTAAAATGACTTTATAATCAAAATAATTACACAATAGCAAATATTTCACCTTGATCTCTTTCAGTCAAACTACATTACCACACTCTTATATTTCCACAAAGCAATGCCAGTTTTTGAGTGATGTACATCATGATTCAGTATACAATTATGTAAAACCTAAACAAGTACACCGTTGTTTTACATTTCTTAGTCAGCAATGCACTGCACTGTGATCTAGAAATAGCTGTTTATATCACAATTTAGTACTTTCGAGTAAGTGCAGAAAATGCTAAAATATGATATTATACGTTAATGTTGAAATATTTCTCACCGATATCATACATTACATTAAGTTCTGCCAAACAGGATTTCATAAATTTGTTCACTCTCTTTTCTTTTCACTCCTTGGTAGAGGTCGAAGACGGCCAATTACTATAAATATTAAACCTATAATATGCCCGATAAAAAATACGGAGTACCAGTAGGCTAATGTGTAGTCCATCCTTAGTAACAGGAATCCCATACACATGTAGTCGAAAGCACGCATCTTTAAGAACCAATTTACCCAATCAAACAGCTTCCCCGCATCCCCTTCCTTCCGATAAACACGCACCATTCTGTCTTCTGCAGCTACGAAGATCGGCACCAGTCCAAAGCTCAGGTAATATCCGGGGTGCACACCGTGCCAGAATGCACTGACACCCATAGTAATAGCAACTCTGGGAAAGAAATTTCACTAAAATTCATGGTGTGCTATATTTTGTTATGATTTCTGGATTTCTTATTGTAAAACAATTGGCTTTTCGAGCCCCTTAATGCACAAAAGACACTAGCCAGCACAGGGGGGGGGGGCATATGTTTTGGACCCCTAAAATGCATTCATGAGACCAGCAAGTACTTTTAGTGTTAGATTTTGACTGAACTCTATTACACCAGAACTATAAGAAGAACTTATTTGACGAATGCTAGTCCTTTCAAAACATTATTTTTAGCACACAAGAGGTTCACCAGTAATGTTTTTTTTAATGGGCTAGATTTTGAAACATACATACATACTATATTCATGGTGCTAGACTTTGACACCTTTGATGCTAGCCAGTACTTACTTGAATGGTGCTAGGTTCTTAGGAACCCTCTGATGAACACAGGATGCAAGCCAGTACTTACTTGAATGGTGCTAGGTTCTTGGGAACCTTCTGATTGACACAGGATGCTAGCCAGTACTTACTTGAATGGTGCTAGGTTCTTGGGAACCTTCTGATTGACACAGGATGCTAGCCAGTACTTACTTGAATGGTGCTAGGTTCTTGGGAACCTTCTGATTGACACAGGATGCTAGCCAGTACTTACTTGAATGGTGCTAGGTTCTTGGGAACCTTCTGATTGACACAGGATGCTAGCCAGTACTTACTTGAATGGTGCTAGGTTCTTGGGAACCTTCTGATTGACACAGGACGCTAGCCAGTACTTACTTGAATGGTGCTAGGTTCTTGGGAACCTTCTGATTGACACAGGATGCTAGCCAGTACTTACTTGAATGGTGCTAGGTTCTTGGGAACCCTCTGATGTACACAGGATGCTAGCCATTACTTACTTGAATGGTGCTAGGTTCTTGGAAACTGTCTGATGTAGACAGGATGCTAGCCAGTACTTACTTGAATGGTGCTAGGTTCTTGGGAACCTTCTGATTGACACAGGATGCTAGCCAGTACTTACTTGAATGGTGCTAGGTTCTTGGGAACCCTGTGATGTACACAGGATGCTAGCCAGTACTTACTTGAATGGTGCTAGGTTCTTGGGAACCATCTGATGTACACAGGATGCTAGCCAGTACTTACTTGAATGGTGCTAGGTTCTTGGGAACCCTCTGATGTACACAGGATGCTAGCCATTACTTACTTGAATGGTGTTAGGTTCTTGGGAACCCTCTGATGTACACAGGATGCTAGGCATAACTTACTTGAATGGTGCTAGGTTCTTGGAAACTGTCTGATGTAGACAGGATGCTAGCCAGTACTTACTTGAATGGTGCTAGGTTCTTGGGAACCCTCTGATGTACACAGGATGCTAGGCATAACTTACTTGAATGGTGCTAGGTTCTTGGAAACTGTCTGATGTAGACAGGATGCTAGCCAGTACTTACTTGAATGGTGTTAGGTTCTTGGGAACCCTCTGATGTACACAGGATGACAGGCATTACTTACTTGAATGGTGCTAGCCTGGTTCTTAGGAACCATCTGATGAACACAGGATGCTAGCCAGTACTTACTTGAATGGTGCTAGGTTCTTAGGAACCCTCTGATGAACACAGGATGCTAGCCAGTACTGTACAGTCATGTTCCAGCTCCGCAGTCCATCCCGTACTCTCGGTGCCAGATCACAGCCGTAGATATCCAGGTTGTGTATCGTTTCAAAATCATACTTTAAGTCTTTTATATCTTTAGAATTTCTGAAATTCAAAGACAAAAATTATAGGTTTTGTTTTTTAATATAGAAGGTCTTAATAAAATTGAAAAGTTATTTCTATCAATATCTTTTTAAATTATCAACTTCTTAAAAATGTACAAATTCTAAGCAGAACTTTGTCGAAAAATCTTCTTTAAGACTCCATTATAAAAAAGTCTAGATGTGAAATTATGATATATTACAGAGTAAAGTACATGACATCTAAGTTTCATAATGTGTGAGAGAAAAACTCTCTAGTTACAATAAATGATATCATACATGTCAACCCTCCCTCATTAGGAGGGAGACTCCCTCATTTTGACCAAAATTAACCAATCTCCCTCGACATCACCCCTAATTTAAGTCCAAACCAACAATAACTCAAAATCTACATCTTGTGGTCAAATGAGATCCTAGTTACTGCAGGGCATGTGAAATGACCATAACAGGTGTGTCTGGATCAAATGAACACTTTTTGAAGCTATTTTGATACATAAAATAAGGGAAAGACAAATTGAGCAATGTAGTTTCAGTCACATTTCACGCACTTTCTCCCTCATTGGAAATATGGAAAGAGGGAGATCTCCCTCATTGGAGGTTTCAGAGGTTGACACCTTTGTGATATATTAACATCAATATTACGTAAAGGACGAAAAGATCACAACACATACGCCTCTTCTAATGCTGATAAATCTGTGGGGCCTTTTCCACATTTCGCCTTGCACTGCACTGGATACGCCCCAAGTGTCGAAGCCATAGACATACACTCAGACACCAGCCATGCGATGTACATCCGGCAACGGAAAATTATAAACATCGGCACCATGTAGAACAGTCGGAACGGAAAGGAATGTGTGAAAAACTCATCTGTTACCACATACTGAAAATGTAAACAAAAATGTTCACATCAATTTTAATTCAGAAACATGCAAAAATATGGTACAGTAGGCAGAGTCTTCAGACGCTGTCTCCATATAATATAAATAATGCTCAACATTGTTAAATATTGATAACTTTCTGCATAAATATATCTATGTAACCCTGGTAAATACTAGCTGAAATATACCGCCCAGCAAGAGAGATCTTCTTTTTAGCTCGAATGGTTGAGAGTATGACTAGTAGCCAGAAGTTCCGGGTTTGACTCCTAGCAGAGGCATTGAAATAATAATGACCTCTGTTACATATGGCGCCCACGTAGGGACATGTAGAGACAAAACACGATACACAGCGAAGTACTTAAAACACATATACAGTGTTATTATATTAAGTTCAAAAATAATTATGTAAAGTTTGAACACCGCGACATATATACACAAAAATGTTTTAGGAAGATGGGAAAAGGGAGGTAATCCTATGTTCCAATTTAACAGAAAACTTGATATCATTCTACAAGACACTCAATACTGTTTCCATTTAAGGAGTACCCAAATCGTATTTGATCTAAACAATTTAACAATTTATACATGCACTTGCTGGATGTTCTGACCTAACAATAAATAAGAGAATATTGAAGCATTAACAAAATCATAATCCAAACTCAAAATCGATTAAACCAGGGGCAAAATATGAACAAAGGAAAGATTAACATGGAGATTCTTGTAAAAGGACCAAGTGTAATATACACACTAATGAGCATACCCAAAAATGTCCATCTTCATATCACTTAAAGATACAGAATATTTCTCAATGAGACAAAGATGGCAACCATAAAATTTGCCAATAGTTCTGATCAACCTGCATCTCTCGAATCCTTGCGTTATTAGTTAATCCCAGTTAGTTGTTAGCCAATGCCTAGCTATTTATTATTTATACAACCTAATAGTTTCATACATAAAGACAACAAGAAGATCAAAACTATTAACAACAGAATTCTTTTGAGATGTTTTGATATTGGTAGAAGTAAAATATCAAGTAAAATTAAAATAAAACACTGCCCTATGGCCTCGTTGCTATATCAAATGTCTATGCTGATCAATATGAAGGATTGAATCATTTAACCCATCTACCCCTAAAATTACATGATGGGATATTCTAACCTTTAAATTGGAAGAGTTCAAAATGTGTCTGCAGGGGTGAATGAGTTGAAATAGGGAACAAAGATCTTGCACACCAAACAACAAGGCTGGTGATGTTATTGACACATCTGACATTTTATACTTGTTGTCTAAAATAATAATTTGGTATGAATATTTTGGCAAATACAGTTTGCCTCGATATCTAGAAGTTACACTCACCTACGCTCTCTACACCCCTGGAATTTGTCATGGCAAAACTGAAGACTCCGTTTGTGTGTGCCTCCTTGTTGATGAGGCAAGAAAATCGGTTTGACCCTTTGATGTACATCAAAAGAATTTCGTGGTCACATAAAAGTGAAAATTTACAAGCTTTGAAGTTGGTTGCGGCTTTTTGCAATCTTCAAAAGACAAGCATCTGCCTAACGATTGGTCAGTTTTTTTTTTACCTGAGCATGTGCCTTCGGTTTTGCCATGACATATTCCAGGGTCAGCGTAACTCCTTGATATAGAGAATGAGAGGATGATAGGAGCTATACCAAATACAGTATTGACGGTTATGCTTACCTGAATGCTGAAAAAATAGGAGAACCCAACAAATATGACCATAAGCATTGGAACAATTTTCATTCTTTTTACAAAAGGTTCTAGTGTAGGAATGTCAGCTGACCGGTCGTTGTTTATCATGTCTATGTAGGTTCTGAACTTGTAGTACGGTCCTAAAACAAGACAGAATCAGCATTTGTTACTAAAAACATGATATAATCATGATTTGTTACTGAAAACATGATATAACCATCATTTGTTACTGAAACATATGACATAACAGTCATTTGATACTGAAACATGACATAACCGTCATTTGTTACTGAAACATGACATAACCATCACTTGTTACTGAAGCATGACATAACCATCACTTGTTACTGAAGCATGACATAACCATTATTTCTTACTGAAGCATGACATAACCATCATTTGCTTCTGAAACATGACCTAAACATCTTATGTTACTGAAACATGACACAACTGTCTTTTGTTACTGAAACATGACATAAACATCATTTGTTACTGAAACATGACATAACCATCATTTGTTACTGAAACATGACATAACCATTGTTTGCTACTGAAACATGACATAAACATCATTTGTTACTGAAAAATGACATAACCATTGTTTGCTACTGAAACATGACTTAACCATCATTTGTTACTGAAACATGACACAACCGTCATTTGTTACTGAAACATGACATAACTGTCATTTGTTACTGAAACATGACATAACCGGCATTTGTTACTGAAACATGACAAAACCATTGTTTGCTACTGAAACATGACATAAACATCTTATGTTAATGAAACGTGACATCACCTTCATTTGTTACTGAAACGTGACAGGATCGTCAGTCATTACTGAAACATGACCAGCGAGTTACCTTTGTAAGAGAATTCACTACTGATTTACCTGTAAATTGGCCGAGGAAACAAAAGGCATAAAGGAAGATATCAACAGAAGATGGAGTGACCTCCTGGTATTTTTTCTTTAAGGTCATTTCCTCTGATGAACAGTCTTCTCTCTTGGTCGAGCTGTGCGTGTCATGGATTTCAAAACCAATACCCACCATCTGTGGTCATAAAAAATATCAAATGACTGAATATTTTGTTGGTGTCTTACATTAATACTATCAAATGTATTTTAGGAGAAGAAAATCAGCTAATGATAAGCCATATAAATGTATAGTTTTTTTTCGAACTTTGACCTAGTTTTTGTGGGTTATTAATTGAGTTTTATACCTCCAAGAGCTAGATAAAAGACATTTTGGTTATATTTTTTTGAAATATGAGGGAATTTAGATGTGTACTGCATTGAAGATAAAATATGAGACATCACCCTGTACATTGTGATGCCACAACAGTGATACATGTGGTTATGCCATACAACCAAATGCTTTGTTTGCAGCACCTATTATTTCAATCATATCAATAGCACTTTTTTTATCCTAAATAAATCTAACAAGAGGCCCAGAGGGCCTGTATCGCTCACCTGGCTACATTGGTATCTAAGTAATCATGATAAAATATTTTCTTTTTGGCTCGGCCCTCAGCCCCCTAGGGGGTCAGTCCCACCATTAGTACAATTTTGAATGTTGAGCAGCTAGGGATGCTTTCTGCCAAATAAGGCTGATTTCCAATCAATGGTTATGGAGAAGAAGTCAATTAAACCAATATAGCTAAATAACACTTTTTGGCCCCACCCCTCAGCTCCCTAGGGGGTCAGTCCCACCATTAGTACAATTTTGAATTCTGAGCACCTAGGGATGGTTCCTACCAAATAAGGTTGATTTCCAATCAGTGGTTATGGAGAAGAAGTCGCTTAAACCAATATAGCTAAATAACCCTTTTTGGCCCCGCCCCTCAGCCCCCTAAGAGATCAGTCCCACCATGAGTACAATTTTGAATCCTGGTCACCTAAGCATGCTTCCTGCCAAATAAGGTTGATTACCAATCAGTGGTTATGAAGAAAAAGTCGCTAATATTAATATAGCTAAATACTTTTTTATGGCCCCCACCCCTCAGCCCCCAAGGGGGTCAGTCCCACCATGTGTACAATTTTGAATCCTAAGCACCTAGGAATACTTTCTGCCAAATAAGGCTGATTTCCAATCAGTGGTTATGAAGAAGAAGTCGCTAATAACAATATAGATAAATGATTTTTTATGGCCCTATCCCTCAGCCCCTTAGGGGGTCAGTCCCACCATTAGTACAATTTTGAATCCTGGGCACCTAAGCATGCTTCCTGCCAAATAAGGCTGATTTCCAATCAGTGGTTATGAAGAAGAAGCCTCTTATATCAATATAGGTAAATAATTTTTTATGGCCTCGCCCCTCCGCCCCCTAGGGGGTCAGTCCCACCATTAGTACAATTTTGAATCCTGGGCACCTAAGCATGCTTCCTGCCAAATAAGGTTGATTACCAATCAGGGGTTATGGAGAAGAAGTTGACTAAACTAATATAGCTAAATAACCCTTTTTGGCCCCGCCCCTCAGCCCCCTGAGGGTGAGTCCCACCATTAGTACAATTTTGAATCCTGGGCACCTAAGCATGCTTCCTGCCAAATAAGGCTGATTTCAAATCAGTGGTTATGAAGAAGAAGTCGCTAATATCAATATAGGTAAATAATTTTTTATGGCCCCACCCCTCAGCCCCCTAGGGGGTCAGTCCCACCATGAGTACATTTTTGAATTCTGAGCACCTAGGGATACTTTCTGCCAAATAAGGCTGATTTCCAATCAGTGCTTATGGAGAAGAAGTCGCTTAAACCAATAGAGCTAAATACCGGCGGTAACCCTTTTTGGCCCTGCCCCTCAGCCCCCTAGGGGTCAGTCCCACCATTAGTACAATTTTGAATCCTGGGCGCCCAAGAATGCTTCCTGCAAAATTAGGTTGATTTCCTATCAGTGGTTATGGAGGAAAAGTCGTTTAAAGAAATTATTGACAAACGACGGACGGACGACGGACGGACGACGGACGGACGACGGATGCCACGGTATGACATAAGCTCACCTTGGTCCTTCGGACCAGGTGAGCTAATAATCCTAAATAAAAAGAAGAATTCCACGAATGTGAATGTGTCACCTGCGCAGCAAACTGGGAGAGTTTTGAGGAACAAGCTATGGATATTCATTGAATCAATTACAAGTTTATTTAGTATGATTTGCTTAATTGATTCCCATGCAATGAATAAACTTGCAGATCATGATGTTAAAGTGTCTCATGACACAGACTTCCCATGTATAAATTTTCCTGATTTTTTAACCGTTATAATAAATGTTTAGTGTCCATTCAAGACTTTTCATACCAGTAAGCACTATATAAATTATGGGTTGATTTGTCCAAAGGAAACTGGAGACAGATTTTGATCTTTGACATACAAACCTGAAAGGAATCTCAAGCAAGCACTTTTGGTAAGAAAGCACTGTATGAAGTTTGAGCTTGTTCAGCTAAAGCTTTCCTTATGTTATTGCATGGAAACTGATTTTCTATATATATACATGTAGTAACAATGACTTTGACCTTTGACCTTTAACCTGAAAAGCAATGGTAAACAAGCATTTTTGGTATGGAATTCGAAGCACTGTATGAAGTTTGAGATATTGGCCCAAGGAAACTCGAGTTATGCCTAAAAACCGATTAGTAGTAACAGTGACCTTGACCTTTGACCTATGAACCTGAAAAGCAATCCCAAGCAAATACTTTTGGTAAAGAGGCACTGTATTAAGTTTCAGTTTGATTGGCCCAAGGGAACTTGAGTTATTGCACGGAAACTGATTTTCTATTTATAGTAGCAGTGACCTTGACCTTTGGACCTGAAAAGCAATCCCAAGCAAGCAGTTTTGGTAAGGAAGTACTGTATGAAATTTGAGTTTGATTGCTACAAGGTAACTCAGGTTGTTGCACAGAAACCATTGTGCAGATGCTGCCGACATAGTATTACCTTTATGTTGCCTTTCCAGGCGACACAACTACCCTTATGCCTTTGTAGATTATAGAATCAGTACTGTTGTGAAATATCAATACACCTTGGGACAATATGACCATTACATGCATAAAAATCATATTGGCTTTTCTTGGCTCAAAAAGTGAATTAGTGTTACAATAGTTTTAATATACATCATGCGTACAAGCTATAAATTTATATGAATCCCCCTTTTTTAATGCACTTAATGTGAAATATATCTTGATTATTTTTTTTTGGGGGGGGGGGGGAGGGGGGGGGGAGGGGGGGGGGCTACCCTAATACTTATATGACCAATTCGCAAAACACATAATAAAAATCTTACTTGCTTTAGTATTTAATATTATAAAAAATGCTAATTACAAACTTACCTCATAAGAATACCATCTTGTTATTATCATGATTATGCACATTTTTGTTTTGCTCAATCTGCATGATCTTTTCAAAAAACAAGCAAACACATACCTGCTACCATATTCACCGTAATTAATGCCCAGTGTGCCTAAAAATTGTTCCAAATGGGGCTCTTAATAGGATAATAAAACTAGGATCTGAACGAAAACTTTGCTTTTATAAAGTCAATAAGTACAATGTATTGTGACCAAAATGGGTAGTACTCATGATGTGAAACATTAATTTCATCAATTTCGGACAAATTGTATACATATCACTGATATACATATGTGGGTTTTTTTTCCTGTTAATACATGAACACAGGGAGGTTTATCGTACCATTACATGGGTGAAAGTAAAAAAATAAAAAAAATGAAAAAACTGAAAATAAATTAAAGTAAGAAAAAGCTGATAAACTGGAAATAAATTTATTGACCATCCACGTGTCAAAAATCGGAATTCAGTCACAAAACGGAAAACCATCACCCATGCATTAAATAGAATTATTTAGTTGTGTCAGGATTTGGTAGGGGCTGGCACTTATATAATTTCAATACCTCTGCAGAAGGTTGGAAGGGCACTAATTACAGTGAATATGGTATGTATGGCATTACTACTTCACAAAAATAAAAGAGTTCCTACCCTGAGTGTAAGAAGCAGTTGTACAGCGTTAGACAGTGCTGGTGGCTGGGGAAATCCTATGTAGTGACAGGTACGGAAAAACAGCAAGTACCCAAATCCCCAAAAGAATAAATAAGTGTGGCATTTCCTACAAAAGTGAAACAAAACTGTTTTTCGATGACTTAACATCATAATTCAACAAATAATATAGATAATGCATCCATGCAAAAGTGAATGACATTCAAAATGATGCTAGTGAAGAAAAGTGTTCTGCTACGTATACACTTTTTAGCTAGATCCAGTATACACTCATCCTCATCAATATCCAGGGGTTGCTATGTCATGGCAAAACTGAAGGCTCTGTGAGCTACATGTATACCTTGTTGATGAGGCAAGAAGTCATGAGGGCATGGTTCAACTATTTAATGTGCATGTACATCAGAAGAATTTCTTGAACATGATCACCTAAATATTTTAAGTCGGTTGCAACTTTTTTGTAATCTTCAAAATGCAGGCATCAGCTTAGCCGTTGGTCAGGGGTTTTTTTTACCTGAGCGTGCCTTCAGTTTTGTCATGACATATTCCAGGGGTGTAGAGAACACAGGTGCTCATAACTCCTGGATGTCGAAGACAGTATAAATAGGGTTACCAGTGTATGCACACTACCAACTGAGCATATAACTGCATACCTGCATAACTACATAATTGTTGTATCAAACTATCTTAAATAGATCTTTTAGCTATTATCACAGCCTTCTAAATGATTATATTAATTCAAATTTTAATTTTACAAAAATGATGATGGATTTGGATACTAGACATTTATGGAATATGAAAAACATATTCCAACTTATGCTTTTTTCCATTTTATCAAGTCACAGAGCTGAAAGTATACATTTTTATCAAAACTGAAAACCTTATGAGTAGTGATCATGATATCTCAATACAGCTTAATTACAATACAAATTATATGTAGATATGCAAGCGGTTATAGTAATAGCTACATGTAGGTGTTGACAGCAATGCAGCTCATCTGACTGTAATATACATTTATTTATCTATTTCAAGCAATAGGGAAAATAATACTTTGAACAGTACATACACGTCAATGTGGTTGTTCAATCTGAATACTTAAATTACAGATAGTTTCCCATTCATCATGAATGAAATTATCAAATCTGCTCCTTAGGTTGCAGAAATTGGTGACACAGGGAAACAATTCGACAGCAGATTCTCTGTCTTCAATTTAATTCACATGTACATAGAGGCCCACACTTCATCAGAGATGTCAAAAGCAGACTGACAATGTAATTAATTATTTTAGGAACAA
Organism: Mimachlamys varia; assembly: GCA_947623455.1. Classification (NCBI taxonomy): domain Eukaryota; kingdom Metazoa; phylum Mollusca; class Bivalvia; order Pectinida; family Pectinidae; genus Mimachlamys; species Mimachlamys varia. Next base: position 51,006,215 of record OX392527.1, read on the forward strand.
CTGGAATTTATTACCATGTCAACAAATATTGCTGATATTGCAGAACTATATAATATAGATAGGCTTAAGCTTACTGGGTGACGAAAAGAACATAAGAAATATAACATAGATATGCACAGTTACAATGTACATCAGCGAGATATCCAATGGACGTCTGATTATCGTACAGATACAGATTTCAGATTCATAGCTATACTAGGCCTATATATATATATACATGTACATGTATTGAAACAAGATCTGGATATATAACTTGTTTTGCATGCACGGTATGTATGATCATTTAGACAAGATGAAGCCATTCATTTTATAAAACAACACAACATAAAAATCGACTGGTGGCTATATAAGTACAGAACGATAGTGTGGGCACGGATTTCCGGGAGCTTACCCCGGTCCACTAATTTTTATCAGGATGCAGCTGATTAGGGTGGTTACGATCGAGTGAAAGATGTGCCATCCACAAGTTAAACAGACGATTAACACTCCCATGGCGGTACATATCGTCTTCTTGGTGAGCGAATTGTTGCATAGCTTGACGACATGAGCGATTGGTAGCGATACAACAAGGATAATACAATATATCACGTCGTCTGAAAGTTTCGGCATCTCCATGTTTCTTTTTTCACTTTTTGACCTCCACGACAGGAGAGTTCCAAAAGGAATCTTCAATTTTCCCGCGAAAATTATTGACTATATGAGCCGACGGAAAGCGTTTCCAGAGAAATACCTTACAACAGTCAGTAGTACATTATCACACGTTTCTGACTCTGTTATTTAACCGAATTTCGAATAAAGTTAATAATAGCGGGCCGTGGTTGATAAGATATATTGGCCTAGACGAAAGTCGATCAGTTGGCCTAGTCACTGCAGGGATGTATCTCACATACATGTACAATGTACGTCCCTGGTCTAGTATTTTGTGTATGCATATATATATATACTGGTCGCACAACCATCTTAGCATTCTATTTCAATGTTTAAAGGCCCAATATACGTAACTTCAGGAAATTTTTCGGGATTCTAAAATTATGAAAAAAAATCAAGTTGATAACCATGCAAAAATAAGCCTAAAACGAAGTTAAACTGAGCGGTAACTAACAAGAAACTGTTGACAAAAAAAATCCAAAGAATTGAAAATGATTCAGGCGGGGCCCACTTCAACAACAAAGCCGTAGGTTCGAAATGGACGCGTGTTTACAAATCGCGTGTTTCAACTGCTGCTGTACCGGTAATCGCGCAAGATTTCATCTTGAATATTGCTGATATCAGTTAATCTTAACTAAATCCAATAATATAAGAAGTTATAAGGCTTGATTTTCGCTTCAAGTTTTGTCAAAAGTTACGTATATTGGGCCTTTAAAGGGGCATCCCGCGAAAGCCTGAATGCCAGTTCTTGGATGTACATGGTGTCTGCACCGCTAATTATATTTTCCTGCTATTCCAATATTTAAAGTCCGCTCAAAATGTCTATATTGACCACTTACAAAATCGCATTCCTCGGGAAAGCCCCGATAAAAATAGCGGCGATGACGCAACGTGACAGGCTTGTTGCAAGTCGCTTGACAGGTTTGACGGAAAGAGGCCGTCATGGAGGGGAAGCGTAATGTATACGGCTGATGAAACGGAGACAAAGTTATTGAATCACATTCACATTAATAATCAGGCATTAATTGCACACTTACCGATATTCAAATTAATAAATATTTGTCGGCACATCGGCATCATTTATAGACACCAGGAAGTATCTATATAATATATATATACCTGAGCGAGACCGGTACACATGGGTACGGAATACAGCCATGGCGCAAACATTTTTTTAAAGTAAAACCACGGACTTAGATAGCATCCCTCTAATCTAATTCCGTGGTAAAACAGAGCTTTCTGTAAAAGGTAATATTCACGAATCCTCTTTTTCAGACGATTTCATAAAAGGTACGCATGCGTGGAAAAGTAAAAAAATAAAATGACATGAAATGTTTGCGATTTTTTTACAACTCATTGTGGATTGAGGATTTTTTTTTTCAGACTATCCATATATACATTCATTTTCATTTAAAATCTATCCAACTTTAGTCTTCATACGTTAACACTTATCACGGAATGCGAATATTTAAGTCCATGCATTCATATAACGAACCAAACACTAAACATGACTACATGTATATCAGATTTAGAACTGTGAAAATACTTCATTATAACTACCCGTTATGAATATGTTATGATAATTCCGCTTTCTTTTTACATCTTTTTTGTCTTCTTGTAAAGAGACGTTGACCTCTTCAAAAAAAAAACTGCATGCATGGGAAATTCATATCGTATATGTTTGTTCCTTTCCCCCACCTTCTGTTATGTATATATTTTCGTATCAAATTCAATACCGGGCTCGCAACCCAATGATATTTTTACATTTGCTAATTTATAGATTAGGTATGAATATCACCTTTTTCACGCATGAAGATATATTTTTTTTTATTCTTTTTGTCCAAATTGAAGCCGGGTGTTCCTCGGTTGCACGTCCCGTATTACAACGTTATCAAACGACTTTTTCTGTTACGGTATATATTGTATTTGAAAAGGTCTTTCTATTCAGCAATATAATTAAATCATACCGTCTTACTGGAACATGAGCTATTATAAAGGGAATATTATAAAACACACTCTTAATTTTAATTATACACGTATTTTACGCAACAGAGGACTGAAACAGTTTACCCTTGGGTAGCCCCAAAACCAAATCAAAGTTTTATTTGTGATTGTACCGTTACACAGAAGAAATATGTGACATACACACAATAGAGCAGTAAGTTTCTCCATTGAATACTTCCTGTGTCTCGATATGATTCCGTAACGTAGTCTTGAGTCACATTTTGACCATTCGGCAACTTTTCGCTTAGTAGTTAGGCCTTATCGCCGTGTAACGGTAATACAAGGTAGAGTGTTTACAATGGAAACGGCACTCACTGCGCATGCGTTGGTAGGTGGAAATCCCAATCTGAAGCGTCTGGCTAGACAGATTGAAATTCCACTAGTTATTTTGAAATTATTCATTTTATGAATACATATCAGCAAAATCCGATCGTCTCAGTCCATAAGAATACCCACTCGATAGGTGTATGTAATATTTTGAAAATAATGATGAAAAAAAGCTTACTTTCGCGGGATGCCCCTTTAATACCAAATGTATGCACTTTTTTCAGTCTTAATCGAATAAATGGTACTTTGATATTCTTGTTTTATTTGACAGTCGTTGGGGTATTCAACGCAATGCTAATTTGACAAAACAAAAGTTATAGATATATATAGTCCATGAAATGTTGTATATTATGAAATGGTATGGGTCACATGTCCGACCACGTGGGTTAACGATAAATTGCCGGATACTCTGGTTTCTTCCACAGGGACCTGAGCATTTGTTACAGCTAGTTTTGGACCTAAACTAGGGTGTTTAGAGAAATGTTACACTTTTGGGGGGTTTAGTTCAATTTTCGATGAAATTTTCTACGCAGATGTGCCGAAAACAGCCCCCGAAGCGCTAGGAAGGGGTGAGTACGGGAGGGGGATACGTTCATCTCCTGGAAGAGGGGTCTGGGGTGTCCCCAAGACAAAAAACGATTTTCTAAAGGTCTTTGGAGCATTTTAAAGGGCCACTTGCCCAACATACGTAACTTTCGGCAAAACGTGAAGCGAAAATCAAGCCTAATAATTTTTTATATTTATAGCCTTGATTTAGTTAAGATTAACTGATATCAGCAATATTCGAATCTGATTAAAATCATATCTTGATCTCCGCGCCGTTACATAATGTACGTAAACTTCTCTCTGCTGCGTTAAGATCTGAGATAATCCCATAGAGGGTCATGTCCCGATGACCTTTCGCATTAGCCAATCAAATTACTACTGGCAGAATCTTGACAGTGAAATTTTGAGGCGACAAAGCTTGCATAAACACATTTTTCCGTTTAGTCATTTCGTCACCAAAAAGTTCGTGCGGAATAATGTGACGAAATGGCTTGCTGCAAGATGACAGGTCGTTGTAAATATTTAAGTGTTACGTAAAGAGGCGACAAAGGTCATCTGGACGTGACCTCTTATGGGATGTTGTCAGATCCTTGTAAAACGGAGTGAGAACAAGGATCTGTATTTTAATCAGATTGGCAATATTCAAGATGAATTCTTACGCGGTTACCGGTACAGCAGCAGTTGAAATAAGATAAGAGAATACCGAAGCGTCAACATAATCATAATCCAAACTCAAAATCGAATAAACCAGGGGCAAAATTGAACAAAGGAAAGATTTACATGGAGACCCCTGCAAAAGTACAAGAGAATAAAACCAGGTGTTCCGGAAGAGTAAGCGCCTTCTGCTTCATCGACGACAACTCGGTATTTGTAAACATGCGTCCATTTTAAACTGTCACCTTACTTCGGCTTGTTGTTGAAGTGGGCCCCACCTGAATTATTTAAAATTCTTTGGATTTTTCTGTCAAGAGTTTCTTGTGAGTTACCCGCTCAGGTTTACTTCGTTTCATGCTTATTTTTGCATGATTATCAACTGGATTTATTTTTAGAATTTTTCAGAATGGAAAAAAAAATCCTGAAATTACATATATTGCGTGCGTGTTTTTTGTCCGTACGTTTTTTGGGAGGCCACGGCCGCTACGTTTTTCTGAAAACGTGGGTAGGGAGTGGCAAGAGTAGGTAGAGAGTACGTCAACGGACGTCACTCGCACGGTTGCGCAAGTTGTAAGTACGTGGCCCGCACGTCACGCCTGGCCGTGAGCGGTTGCGTGCTTCGTACGTTGCACACATGGAAAGTGAGTTGTACGTGCTTACAACTTGCTTACAACGTACGATCTCCGTGCGATTGCCACGTTATCGTACGGAGGCCGTACTTTCACGTGCTGCTCACATACTCACTGTGTCCTTACTCACTCGCATGTTGTAAGTGCGTGGAAGTGCGACGAACGTGAGTTTCTCCGCCCAATGTCTTGATACTCATGATTTATTTTATGAACTCTGCAGACATTCTATGAACTCTACAGACACTAATGATTTTAATTAACTCTGGGGTCATTTTTTGAACTCATGATTTAATTTTATGTATTCATATGTGAATAAACATGTAGAAGTTTATTGTGTCAAACATATAATATTTTTTTTATACAAAATCAACCTTAACTTTAATATTATATACCAGAATGGTTCCGGTCTCACTTCTTACTTTCAAAGCCCCCCCCCCCCCCCCCCCCCCCCCCGAAAAAAACCCAGTTATTTTCAACAACTGGTTATAATAAATCAATCTGATTAAAATACAAGTCCTTGTTCTCACTCCGTTTTACAAGGATCTGACAACATCCCATAAGAGTTCACGTTCAGATGACCTTTGTCGCCTCTTTACGTAACACTAAAATATTTTTCCAACGACCTGTCATCTTGCAGCAAGCCATTTCGTCACATTATTCCGCACGAACTTTTTTGTGACGAAATGACTAAACCGAAAAATGTGTTTATGCAAGCTTTGTCGCCTCAAAATTTCACTGTCAAGATTCTGCCAGTAGTAATTTGATTGGCTAATGCGAAAGGTCATCGGGACATGACCCTCTATGGGCACTCGTCACATCTCGGCCGATTCCGTAACTCATCTAACCTCGTCTGTATGACGGTTGCGGCCATGTAACTTTCGGAAGGTTTCGGACTTTAGTTTCCGAAAAGAAAAAAATGTCTGCGTCCTTACCCACGTGTAGTGCAACTACACCGATCAAATCAGCAGCTAGTAGATGTTGTCTTTTGTGTGTAGCAACTAACAAGAGACTTCACTGTCTTACAAAGCATAAAGCTGTAAGCGCAGAGTATGTTTTAATCGTTGAGAACTGTACAGGAAGGAAACTGGAGGAAGGGTTTAGGGAACGTATGTATGTTTGTGAAAGTTGTGTAAACATGTGCAAAAAATTTTCTACGTTTGTTAAAACCAGCACAGAAAACATAGACAATTTTTACGAATCGTGCGGTAGAACCAAAAGAATGGCTATAACACCGTCATCCACTCTGAAATCAAAAGCAAGCGTAGCAGATAGATTAATTAAGTCCATCGAAAAAATGAAGCGACTACAGATAAGCGAAGTTGGTCACACCAGAAAATCAGCGATGAAGTTAGCTTTTGACGACGGCGAGAGTCCGGACGTGGATGACGAATTGGGTGTAAAACCATTAGACGATCACAGCTATTGCAGTGACGCTCCACATGCTAGTGATGATACATATACGTCTGATCATGCCTACAGTTATCAATCAAGTGACAGTTGTAAAACTAAACCTTCTTCTGAGAGTACATGTACAGCAAAAGAAGCTCTATTGAATGTAAATAAAACTGATTTATGTGTGAAGATTGATAGCCAGCTGAAAAACCTCAGTAAATTTGGAAGAAGTGTTCTGTTTCTGAAAGATCCAAAACAACTTTGTGAAAATCATTGGTTTCTAGATGTCTTGGAAGAAATGCAAACCAAATGTCCTGAACTCTTGGAGATACTGGTGCATTCTTTAGGTAAGTTAAGACAATTTTTCTTTTTTTAGTTGCATGTTATATGTTTTATTCAATTCAATGATACATGTAAAAATGGGACATTTTGAAGTGGAGGGGTGGGGCGGGATGTTGTAATAAAAATTAGTATTAACATACATTTTGTAAATGAATTCCATCGATATTAGTACACATACATTATTGACTAATTCCTCCAACTCATTAATTTTTTTTCATGCACACAGGAAGAAATATTCCGGATGAGTCAAAACTTGCAACTGTTGCCACAATGTACGGTATGATCATGCACAGTATAAATGTGAAAGCCTGTGCAATTCAAAGGCTATACACTGCCCTTTCCATCAGGTATCATGCAGATAACAAGGTAAGAATGTATGCTGTTTTAGAGCGTTTGTCTGTTCAGTTTTTTATTGGAGATGATCCAGTGTTATTAGTTTTTGGATCAGAGTTATTAAGCAAATACCTATGTTTCATGACTCCAACATATTTTGAGTCATTAATTTCCGAAAATATCTGCAGGAGTCCAGGACTTTCTGTCAATCAATTCCGGGATCTCAAAGACTTCATTGACAATAATTAAGTTTGGTAAAATTAAGAAAAATTTTGTAGCATAAAAAAGTTTCATATATGTACATGTATAACCTTAGTTTCTGTCATAATATTGACCATGACAATTCGGTAAACAGTAAAATGATTATTGTAAATAAATTTATGAGTCTTGACCTATGCCTGTGGTTATATTGATTCCACACATACTGATATCCAGACAACAGCATTAGAAACTCTATCCACCATTGAAGACATGACAGCTTTAGTTGTACACATATATATAAAATAAGTTGTATGTAAAAAACGAAAGAAAGAAATCTGATATAAATCATAAATTTGTTATAAATGTTTCAGGATAGACTTATTTTATATTTATCATTATCAGGAACCCCATTATTATTTGGCCATAAATAAAATATTATTTGTTTCCCCCCTTTCCTATCTACCCTCTCAAAACCCCCTACCCAAAATATTTTATTGGTGTTTTTCAGACCAATATTATTTCATTGTTTTTTATTTCAGAAAAAAAACAATAACTTTCTAAATGTTATGAATCAACCATTATCAACTTTTGATTACATCATATTATATGCTTTCTTGTTGTTCCTATATTACCTTAAATGTAACAATGCTAATAAATTACATTACTTTGAGAAGAAAAACAAAAAAGAATGCAAAGTTTTTCTTTGAGCACGGAAAAATGAAATATACCTACCTACCTACTACCCAATACTACCTAATATCGGTCGATAAAGGGGAAACAAACTAATTTTTAAGGACGGCCTTATGTCAACTTGTTATCCTCTTCCGTAATAATGTAATCTCAACTTAATGTGATTAAAAACCCATTCCAAAAAAAAAAAAAAAAATGATGTCCTTTTGACACTTTGCATAAACCAGGAAATTCAAAGCACATGGATGCTATTTATAATATAAACATTTCTTACATTTTAAGAATTTGGCAATACAGATTGAATTTCTGGTAAAGTTTCAATTTTATTACTTTTTTTCTCTCAATATTTCTGACCCATCTATTTTACTATTTTGGACAATTATTACCATGTCCAAAAATAATTACAATATAAAACAATCCAATAATCAGTGTATAGGATCAGACAGGTCAGGTGTATCATGCAATAATTTGTTGTGCTCCTTTTTTAATTTGGTTCACTGAAAGCATGATTATAAAGTTGAAATTAGATTTGTAGTCTGTTATATGCATGCTACATTGAGTTGAAATTAGATTTATAGTCTGTTATATGCATGCTACATTGTAAAACATGGATGAGGTACTATTCTGTTTTTATCAAGATTTTCAATTCATTAAATGTAACACGATAAATGAAATTATGAAGAATAGTACTATTGTGTATGTTTTACAATATTTGTTCAATTTATTGTTCACTTGTTCTTGTTACATAGTTTTATGCATGAGTCCAGAAGGAGGAGGAAAACCTGCTGAAGACATAAACCAACTATCAGGAATATTGTTCACTCCAGAGTGTATGTATAGATATCACATCCATCAGTAATTTATTCTATTTCAATGTATTTTTCTCCTTGTTATAGTTGATTAAAGGACGTGATAATGAAATTGCATTTAATAATAAAGAGACATAATTTGTTTTTGCAAAATAATCATATTTCATATCTGTATGCTAAACCATGATTACCTGGTATGTTCATGATTTTGTTCTTTTAACTTGTTTTTGGTCAAATAAATGAAACATACAGAACCATTTCTACTTGAGTGTAATATGATATAAACCATATTATAAAACACAAAGATATGCATATCATTCTTTTTAATTTACATGTAGTAATACTGACCAAAAGGTTAACTAAGAATGTATTGTTATAATATATCAATGAATACTTTTAGATAATCAAATAATGTAGAATTTCATTTATTTTTTCAGCTGCTGGAACGGTTAAATAAAATTCACATAACCCTTTCACATGAGACCAAGAGGAACTTCATGGATCACTTTGCTGAATATAGCAATAGGCATATTTTAGGGAAGATTGCTGAAGGTAAAGATGGCAAGATAAATGGAGATAATCTTGATATATATGTCCGAACAAATGACATGAGGATGGATCGCAAGAATCGTGACTACCACTATTTTGCTTCTGACCTGATATTTGACCGTGTGTGTGTGCAAAATCTGGACAACACAAAGCCAGTAGGAAATGTTGAGGATATACCATATGAACATTTTGTCCCATCAACTGTGGAGGACAAATCATATAAAGATTCCCTGAAAGTACTTCTAGGTAGGATATTAGCTGAGCACCTTGATGGATTCAAGTGGATGAAACCAGTTATTCCACATCATATCCCGCATGAGTTACAGGATGTGATGTGCAAAAAGTCTGAAGTATTTTGGTTGCCAATCATGCTGAAAAATGAAGCACGCTACTCAGACTGTGTGCAAATCATGAATGAATATGAGAAGCTTGTCTGTTCATGGTATACCAGAGTTGGACGAGGTATATATTGATATTTCTACATGTGCTACATATTGCTCATAATTCTTGGTATCATAATTATGAAAATTTTAAGTCTTTCCAAGAACTCAAATAGGATAAAAAAATTTGTAACCATTCATTAACTGATCACTCTGTTTAACTGTGTTTAATTTGCTTTTTCTTCAATAAGGTATGTTTCAAATTGACATACTTTATACTTTTATTGTTTCATTTCCTAAAACTTCAGTGTAGATACATGTTTTATGCTTATAATAATATCTTATGAATTATATCAGGTGGTGAGCTTGATCACTTGCAAGTTCCTGTTGGTGGGGATCAGTTGACCAGAGTTAGACTGCAAGGAGCAAAGAATCTGGTAGCTGGAGCATTGACGCCAAAAGATCGACTAGAACATTTGCATCCAATTATAATGGAAATGTTTCACACATTGCAAGATTTGTTGGAGGTAATTGAAAGCTGAAATATATATCATGACAAAATACAGCTTGTAGCTTTTAGCAGTAACTGTATATCCTCAAAAGATACAGATGATTAAATAACACAAGATGTAGTTTCATGTTGCATGTCTAAAATAAAATGATTCAGGTTTCTCTCTATTTTAAGCCTTATGTAAAAGCAATCATAAAGAAATTTTAAGGGCCAAATGTATGTTTAAAATGTTTCAAAAAAAATAACTCACTGGTAATGTCTTATTCATTGCAGAAATTGTATAAAAGGTTTTACAGTAACACAAGTGGAAGAGAAAGGGGCACTCTATGCCATATGAAAATATTGATCGAGAGATCCAATGTCAACGGAAAAGTCAAGACGCGCTTTGAAGTAATAATTTTGCTCATTTATGAGAAAAACAACCTGTGTGCATAGAGTTCTACATTCTGTAATAATTTCTGTTGTTACTTCGTAATTTCTTATGTAGGTTACAAAGTTTATAATATTCAAAAATTTCAGATTCAAGAATTAAATTACAAGTGAGCTTTATGGCACCTGGCACAATAGATCTTGTCTCTGGTACATTCACAAATTTATTCAACATGATGTTATACAAATGGACTGTAATTATTTCTTTAAAAGTAAAAAACAAAGAGTCTGCTTTGTCAAAGATAATCTTCAGTGGAATTTGAATTCTGTTACATGAGAAAACATCTGTAAAGGTCACATTTGTTGGGTGTTTAGCAAGTCCTTTAGACTATATTTTGTTTTAGGCTCACGAAGACTTTGTACTGACTGTTGGATGTGCCTATTTCCTGTCCTTCGTTCTCAAACACTTCCACATGGACAGCATTAAGGACAAACCACAACACCCACTTTTGACAAAAAATGTAAAGATGATGCACACCAAGGATAAACAAAGGCTGTTCTCAACAATTATGTCTGAAATAGTTGATAGCCTGGGGCAGTCATTTCCTCTGAAAGTATGTACACATGAATATTCATGGATGATTGAACTATGTTCCATTTGCCTTTTGTCAGAGAGCCATGGTGGCTAAATGGTTAATGTGCTCAAACACTTTTGAATGGTTATTCACTAGCCCTCCACCTATGGTCGCAAGATAGAAATCCATGTGGAGCAGTTGCCTGTACTGACCCAAGGTCAATGTTTCTTTTGTACTTCCACCATCTCCAAAAACAGGCACGCCCTTAAATAACCCTAGATGTTAAAAGGACGTTAAACAAAATAAACCTTTGTCATTCTGTCGGTCGTCCGTATCAACACAATCACTTTTTACCATTTGAGTCAGAAAGTGCATTATGTTTATTATTTTCTTAATGTCTCTATGTAAAGTTGTTTTTTTCAAGTTATCAACTTAGCTGGAGAAAAATAATGCTATCAACACAGGAAGTCTTTTTTTCTGTTTGAATTGGACATTCAAAAGTGGCAAATAGCTATGAGTTAATATGTGACTATGCAATATATAACAATAGTGGAAGAATGAGGGGGGTTGTTGTCGCTGGAGATGGGCTTATTCCCCAACATGAGCTTATAATTATGAGTACATGAATATACCATGGTACACAAGTAAATTATCAATGAAGCTTTCAGCTTATTTATGTTTTTTACTTGATGTTACATGAAAAGTTCCGGTATGTTAAAATTAAGATTGTGATTTTTTTCATTTCAGGATCCCAATATCATGTTGAATGTCAATGTGCTTGGTACAGAATACCCGGTCGAAAGTGTTCCAGATGGAAACATGTTGAGTTTTGCATTAAATGTCAACAACAGGCGTTTCATCTTCAATGTCACACCAGAGGAAGCAGAGAAGGGGTCTACCATTAACATACCTACTGTTCATGGCCAAATACCTGTGAAAATAACAACTAGAAAAATGCAAAGTGATGATCTTCACAGCTATGTAATGCAGTTTTTACAGTGGTATTTCCTCATCTTAAGTTTTAAAGATACCATTAAGGAAGGAGACATCTACAGAAATAACATCAATCTGAAATTTTGTATACCTGTTTTCTTCAGCCACTCTACTCTTTCAAAGTACTTAGAAGAATGTATTGATTACATACTCAAGACAGAGATCATGTTGTCAGAGAAAATGGCTCTAAAGGTAAGAGCTGCCTCCTTTGTAAACCTAACTGGGAAAATTGGCCAAAACAAAGCAGCTGACCTCCAGAAAGAAAATGAGGTCATGGTGCTGAAGGACCTGATTAAAGGACTAGGAGCCAACAAAACAGAAAAAGCAATCATAACCATCTCAAAGGCTGCCCCGGTTATTCAGAATGTGGTTGAAAATGTTGAAAGTATGTTGGGAATCTATGACAAAAAGACAAAGCATAAGAAAAGGTCATTCGAAGGCGATGTAAAAGTCCTTCTAAAGGAAATAATTCCACTAAAAGTATGCGATCAGGAAAGCGGGAGACAACTGAAAAGTTTCAGGGAGATTCGGGATTCCCCATTTGATGTGAAGCGAAGTTTGTTTAAATCCACTGTCACTAGGATCACAGAAAGACTGAAATTAGGAATTTCTATTCCAATGGCAGAGGATGATGAAAGTGAAGATGACAGAGAGTTGGAATAAAGTTCCAAGAATATATTACATGTATAACATTCATTAGTCAAATATGTTCTTGACATATATGTCACCTCAAGGAAATTTAGAAGCCACATGGTATTATCCATTTAACAGTATACAATTATTGACTCTTTTTTAGGTTAATACGAGGGTTTGTCAACCTGAGAAAGTCGTATTTCCAGAGGCCGCAGGCTGAGGTGATTATCACCTTTCGAAGGTTGACAGATCCTCGTATTTACCTAAAATGAGTCAATAACTGTTTTGTTATAAGACATATGATATTTAAAAGGTGTTATTCTAACTAAAAACATGTGTACAGACAGTGGACGTTGGAAAAATACATTGCGTCATGGGAAGTACCTGTTTTACATAATAATGTATATACTGTACTATTAATCTTAAACCATGAAAATAATCTTTTTGGATTTGATGTTATGCTTTATCACCATTCATACATATGAATCATATGCAATAATTGCTATATATATCAATCTTGCGTATGCATATTTATATATGCTATCATATCAATAATCATACAGTCATGACAGTGATATTATTGGATTTGTAGTAGCATTGTGATGTCATGATGTATTGTTATAATTAATCTGACGTCAAATGGTCTCTTTTTGACAAGATAAAAAGAAATCATGAATGTCGAAATTTGCCAAAAAAAATGTATCATTTTCATCTAACAGAATCTGACACTCCTGGCAGTGTAATTTTTCTGAATTTGTGTAATAATTTGAAATAGCACTCATGATCATGGTCAACTAGTTAAATAAAGGCTTGTTAAAAATCAAAGAAATCAACTTTCATGAATTCCATATTAAAGATATAAAAAAAATATATCCACTTATTCAAGGTCCTATAAAATGTAAATCAAAACTTAATTAACTTGTTTTGATAAGTCAGATTGAAATTATATAAAATGAGACAAAAGCTGTACTAGTTTTATTTTTTTATTCAGCTATCTCCTTCAAAAGCAGGTTGGGTCAAAGGGGAGACATGTTTAATGTTAGGAAACAATCATTCCTGGTTCTGTATAGATATTCAATGTATATATGACTAACAATGAACATGTATTTAATTAAAGAAAGTTTGTACAATGAATGGTTTTCAAAAAAAATCCTTTTTCATATCTTTCTTTCATTTCATAACAATGTCAAGTATGTGTGGATTTCAGATTTTGAGTACATAATCATGCTCAACACCTTGCAAATACAAGTTTCATGTATGAAACGCTAACATATAACCACAACTGTGATACATGTCATGTGTATCAGTAAAATTGCTTTCTTTACTGAAACACATTGTAATAATAACATCTTCTATTAATGTATATAGATGTCAGTTATATTTTTAACTTTTAAATAAGTTCAGTACAGTATGGCCATGCATGATCATCAAGATTTTATATTAATTTATTATATATATATGTGTATTATAATAGGCCATATTTCAGAGGGTTTCATCTTATTTTGGATTCAAATATTGAGCATTTCCCATCTTTTTTCCCTCTATGCTTAGACAATTTCAACGCACATATATATCAAACCATTGCAAAGGAAAACTTTAAATCTCACAAGGCAGTTTTTCTCTATACAAAGTTTAGACCCAATTAATACAGTACTAGTTCATACTGTTTATTTTGTAAACAGAATCTGAGTTGTATGCAAAATCCAAAATATGCAGTCTGTCACTTCGTAAGTATAATTTATATGTTTATTACTGTTTTATTGCCGTTGTAGGTATTAAACTGAAGAATTCAATTGGGACATTTAATTTTGTTAAAGATAAATAATGATTTTGAAGTTAAATAATTTACTTAATTATCAGCATCTGTGTAATGTCCAACCTTGAAGAACTCAATTATTAGAAATAATTTATCATACCATCTGCTAATTATCCATTACTATTTGCCACAATTCCAATATTGTCCACCACTTATAGTTACAGTTTGGCATTGCATGATGTCACTTATATAAGTGTTAATTAAAATATACCAAAGTTTTATATATTATTAATATTAATATACTTATATTGTGTTAAAATACAAAGTGTACTAATTTAAGGTTTTGACTTTATTTTCAATAATTATGTACCGGTATTCATTTTTTTTAAAAATAATGATGTACATTCATTATCTAATTATTCCAAGCCTACCACAAGACTAGCTACAGTCTGATTATGCAACTTGAATAAAAGTTAGACATGAAGCTTTACTTTTAGAGTTATCATTTCTTGTGCTTTTTTCGAGTGGTTGATTGTGATTGAAACTTGATTGAAAAAATAAGAAAATCAATAATTTCTACAAAAGAATACATTTTAAAACTGACAGTACATCATCAAATTCTGGATCAATTTCAACATCTCATAAATACAATTTATTTTAAGATGTATCAGGTATATTATAATTAAAGTTTAGTATTCAATAATAAATATGACCATCATGTATACATCTTTATAACAACCTTCATCTTAATAAAAGAATCCCAATATACCAATCATATATTCGTCAGATCACATCCATCATAAATGTTGCCTCATCAAATAATGTAATATATATACATGTATGAATTTGACTACATACAAAAGCAAATGCAAGCTTAAGATGGCCAGGTGAAGTTCATATTACATTAATTGTAATCAGTTTCTCACATTTGGAAAGGTTTGAGAAAGAAATTAACTTTAAATTGTTTAAATGAACAAAAAATAGTTGGGCTGTAAGTACATGGCACAACAAGCAAACAATTTACTTTAGCCAAACTGGTTGAAACCACATTCCTGATCAGGTATTGATGATAAACATTAGTTCAATTTGTTCTATATAGATATTATATAGCAACAATGAATGATGTAGTCACATCACTGATTTTCTGTAGATCTGCAATTAGAGCAACAGTTGTTTTTATCACCATCAAACAAAACGCTATCAAATCCAAAGTAATTTACAAGGTTTCTTCGGTAACATCCTGCATGTGTACAAAACTTGCGCATGTCTTCAGATAAGCCTTGCCTATTTCTCGCTATGTCACTGTTGTTGTAGAACAGTATGGCTTGTGCTGATTGTCCCAGTCTACCTGCCCTTCCCATTTCTTGTAGATATGCTTCCATGGTGGTTGGTGGCCTACAGTGAATTACACGTTCTACACTGGGTGCATTGACACCCATTCCCAAAGCCATTGTTGCAAGTACAAGACGTACTTTAGGGTTGGGTTTCACTAGTTCCTCAATTATCACTTGTTTCATGGAGGCTGGATAATCTTTATGAAACTGTGCAAAGATCCTATTCTGTGGTACTGCATCGCCATTGTATGATATGTCCGACAAGTTATGTGTCAAAAATTGGAAAAAATATCCAAGACTTTCCAAACTTTCAACATACATGATTGTCACTGGGAAGACATCCCTTTTCTCTCGGAGTTCATCTGCTATTGGGGTGATAATGTTATTAAGTTTATCAAACTTCCTGATGTTTGGCAGTCTTTTCCTCACTTCGATGTAAATGTTAGGCCTATCAACATTCAAACTGATCACTACAGGCCTGTCAAAATTTAGCACCTTTGACAGATTTTCCACTGATTTAGCAGTAGCTGTGGCTGTAAGCGCTAAATGAATTGCATTTTCAAAAATGCAAACAAGTTCTCCCAATTTTCCAAAAGCTGGACGGAAATCATCGCCCCTGAAATATAATGAAAATTGTTTTAATTTTACTGAAGACTATTGCTTTAAAATGATGTGCTATATAGGTAATAATCATATATATATATAATACAACAGCATTATTAGAAACCAACATTGCTTCACTTGCAAATGAATAAAAAAATACTAGATAATCCTAATGTTTATGGTATTGATGAAGTTAATGAGCACTAAATGGTTCAATTAACTCAACTATTCATGATTAATGCAAAGCAAAATCAACCCCCCCCCCCCCCCCCCCTCAATATTCATCTACTCATGATCAGTACATACCATTCCGAGACCATGTGTACTTCATCTATAACTATGGCACAGACTTTACGCTGGTAGCTCCTTGACCTAATAAGTTTGGAAAACTTTGTTTTCATGAATGTCTCTGGATGGGCATAAATCAAGACAAATTCCCCCCTCTCAATTTTGTCAAATGGAACATCTGCCTGTAGTGTGCATGCTTCATCTGCAGCATCAACTTCATCATCGATATCCTCCTTCAGGTTGTAGGTCATCCCATGTGTACCTGTAAGACACATTATATTCTGAGATATCACAATGAAAATATAAGACATTATTATTTAAATAACAGAGACCTAAATTCAAAGAAATAATTATGGCTGCCTCCTCGAGCTTCCAATTCGTGTGCACATGAGGCTAAGGGTATGTGTGTTATAAACTGTAGCCTTGTATTTTGGTTTAATTTGCAGTCCAAATGCCAACACACAGTGATTTATAACTTAAGTAGATCTAGTTCACTACGAAAGAATTTCCAGAAAACAATATCATATAATTGTGAATAAATTCAGCGTTACAATATCCAATGGGTTTAGGGCATACATTTAGCCTAATTTCTCACCTGTTATATTTACAACACATGCTGCGACTCCCTTTTTCCTTAGACCAAGGACTTGATCTTGCATTAGTGAATTTAAAGGTGATATCACCAAAACTGTCTTGGGATGGCTGTGGTTGAATTTCCGTTGTATAAACCACGGTAAAAGCTGAAAAATTACGCTTTTGCCATATCCAGTAGGCAAAACCGAGACGCAGTCCCTTCCGTCATACAACGCTCTTAAGGTTTCCACTTGTTTTTCTTTCAAAACAATTCCTTTGTCTGAATACAGAGGGCATGTTTGCGTAGCAAACTGTAAACAATCCTCGAAGGACGCCATTTTGTTGTACTACGTTTTCCTGTCTGTTTACATCTGAGTGAATAGGCAGCCGCATCACAAATGTCAGGCGTAAGCGCATATCAAAACTCTGATACAGCCGAGGTTAGATGTAGGATACCGGAATCGGCCGAGGTTTGCCGAATGCCTCTATGGGATTATCTCAGATCTTAACGCAGCAGAGAGAAGTTTACGTAACGGCGCGGAGATCAAGATATGATTTTAATCAGATTGATAATAAATTTACCGTTTGCAAAAATAACGGATTTGTTTTTTTGGGGCTGGTTGGGAGGTTTTTGTTACCATTTTGCGTTGTAAGTGCGGAGCACGTCGCGCGTCACCCGTACTTGGGTGAATCCGTAGCCTGACCGCATCCCGAACGCAGCGAAAGTTCCTCATGCACTAAAAGTGCTACGGCGTGTCTGCGTGCTCCCAAATCCGTACTGAGGCGGTACTCACCACGTACGGATCCCCGAATTTTACCCACGTTTTTGCAAGTAGACAGCACGCACTTGCAAGTACGGCGGGTTGGGACCACGGCATTAACGTGTTCTAATACAAACACACATTTTTTGTACAATAGTCTCAATTTTATTGTAAAAGTATTTTAAATGTTGTTTTTTTTAGGAAATTTATGTAAACGCGTCTGCGTACGCGCGTATAGGAAGATACGCCCCTGAGTGTTTTTCTATTTATATTTCTCTGGTGGAAGTTGTGTCACTCCGGATTTGGCGTTATTAGAATAACTCAAATGGTCTGTTGTCAATCAAATTATTTTATTATTATTTACATATATATGTGTGAAGTATACAGTTGATTTAATCAATTCAGTATGAAGTCACCAATGGCCTTTGAAATAATGTAACAGGACCTTGCTAATGCTTAGACCTGAGATATGAGGCCTATGGACACCGAACTGGGGGACAAATAGTTTGGGTCAAGGCGGGTGATGACGGGGCAACGTACACATGTAGAGGGCTTGCATGGTCATTAGCACTAGGCCTACATATACACCCTATGGAACAGATACACGTTTAAAATGAAATCATCTTTTTATGTATTCTATTCAATTCATATTTACAAGATACTGCAGCTTTATTTGTGGGACATCGTGTAAAATGATGAGGAAAAGTGATAAAGATAGTGTCGTCGTCGGTGCTCAAACCAACGACCCTTGGCTCTCCAGCCCGATGCTTTGCCGCTGAGCTAAAGGGAAATGGGAGGAGGGGATTGGGGGTCGGTGGTTGAACAGAAGCGTAATTAAAAGTGATGTGGGGTTTTTTGTGTTCGATTTTTGAATAAAATTGGGATAAAAGTGGTGTTTTGTTCGATGTTTGGTGCTGAGAGCATCAAGGACTGTGGATGGGATAGTTGTGCATCGTACTGCTGCTACCGGAAGGGGGTTGACCATTCTATGGGCGGTTTGGTTCGTAGCAGCTATCTCTAAATCTATAGGGGTTTGTACATGTGTGCTTGGCTGGTATAGGAGGCTTTCTCCTGAATATTTTAACATCTTATAGGAATTACTAAGACTTTGAAATCCAATTCCGAAATATTAATTTAAAACATTGACATCTACTGAAGACTAAGTTTTGAAAAGTCAGGATATTTGCAGCTAAAGAATAGTCTGAAGGGGTCTGACTGTCTGATCCGCTAAATATTGGTGCTGCTGGCGGATCAGATAGCCAGAGCCGGTATAGATTGTTCCCTTATGCAAAACTCGTGTTCGAGTTCATTTAGAATAAAAATAAACATATTGATAAACTATACCAGAGACATATCTCTGTTTAGAAAGGGTCCTAAATGGGTAACGAAACAAATTCCGGGACTAGCGATCTGTCCTGTCCGGAAGTGGCTTCAAGTTAACTACTGATGTTAAAGAAATGAGCGGAAAGGTGTCGGATACCCATATAGTTATGGCAGGACTTTCAGAGAGACAAAGGGCAAGGCTCGTACGGAGCAATCCAGAAAACCCCCCAGAACAACATGTTTCCCATCAATAAATTCATTCTAAAAAACCCGATAAAAACTGGATCGAATAGGAACTGAAAATATTACTGAGCTGTTTATTGCTTAGTCCGAAATCCAAAGCTCCATTGTTAGGTAGTGCGTTTGCTCTACAATTTACAATTTCCTTCATGGAATGTGAACAGTCGCTCAAGTTCAAGTTTTTCCTATCCGTTTGGAGAGTGTCTATGTATATCTTCATACTGACGGGAAAACTGTACATTTCAGTAGCATCAGCAAAAACGTAAATCGTTTATGTACAATAAAGAGAAGGGGTCATAAGACGGATCCTTGGGGTATCCCGATGTCATTGAAGTCCAACTTCACTACTTAACAAGTTCACTACTTTCACGGATAGTTCTCTTGTCTGAAATGAAACTTGGCGGCTATATATATGAAACCGATCTTTAAACACATAAGATGTCATTTTATCCCAAACTTGTATTATTAATAGTGGTAATACAATCTATAGATAATCTCGATCTTAATGCATCAGTCCATTCGTCCAGCGTAGAGTACAGTTTACCAGCATTGAACAAATAACTTATTTGGCTTCAAATGTACATTTTCCAACGCCAAGACCGGTGTTTTTTAAAAGTACTGTTAATGGACATATTTTAGCGGTTATCTCATTTTGGGGATTTCTGCGCTGAAAGACTTGCGTTTATAACAGTTTTAATATTGATTTGTACAGCATGTTTTGTAATGAGTGCGTCTATCAACCTTTGCGCTTATCTGTTTAATTTGAAAATGCGCTAAAAATTGTGCGCCTAAATAAGTACTTCACTCTGGATGCATGACCTCTGATGCAACATGGTCATTGTCAGATAATTATCTTGGATACACAGATATATAGAAGTGGGAGGGGTTATTTTCGAGATAGGTAAAATAATTATCTGACGATCATTTCATAGTGTCATTGGTCCGTGCCTAGCCGCTGTGGTTCGAGCTATAAGCCACCAACCCACCCAAAGGACAGGACAAGTATTGTGTGCCAATGTTTTTGAGTTATCTTTCTCCCAACATCAATATTTAGCGAGCCATTTGAGGAAATAAACTTCGACCCGACCAATTGGTGATGTTAATTTTGAGGTTGGATGGGCCCAATAAAAGTGAATGTTATCTCCTTTATAGTTAGACCGAGTTTTCAAAACTTCCCGAAGAGAGTAGGACTGTATAGCCCAGATAACGGGATATGGCCACAGGGGCTAGACACGGACCTATGTCACTTTTTCACCTTTCTCGAATAAAGCCCCTCCCACTACTATATATCTGTGAAATTTTGCGAGGTTTAGATCAATTTTCGTTCAAAATGCACACTTTTGATGGGTTTAGATAAAAAAATTATAATAATGCACCCCTAGTGGTCATATTGGGGTGTATTTTAGAGATAAATTGTTAAATTACTCCGCAACGCCTTAATTTAATCCAAAAATAGCTGTAACGAATTCTCAGGCACCTTTGGTCTTGCACACATCTCACTGGATTCCAAAGTGTACAAACCTCACTCATAATGCATACAAAGTGATTGCCACAGTTTTGGCTCGCGTAACATCACTGAAATAGCTGTATTTTGCAGTATATTACAGTGTTTATTGGCAAAAGGTTAATCTCCCACGGTAAACTCAGCTCCGTAGACTTTTTCTCGACAGGAATAGTTTAGGCCAACATCATTTTGAGGATGTGACGTTATGTCTTGTTTATTACATAACACAAAATAAACAACAAACTCCAGTTTAACTCAAATTGAAACAATTTAATAGTATTGAAAATATATCTAATAGGGAAATTCATAAATATTTTTGTTTATAAAATAAGAATACAATGCTACTCGATTTTCCCTACTTCATTATAAGCTTCCTTACACAATACTTGGTATTTCTGGACATAATCTATCTATTGGTAAATATAAACAGGAATTGGCCAGGTTATAAAAACACACATCTAGGCCTTGCTCAAAGCTCAGTGATATCGTAACTAAAGTTGAGAAGAAGAAAAAAAAAGGTGATGATGGAGAAAAAAGGTGTATCTTTAGCAAACAGGCCAATTAATGTTGAGTTATGGATTTATTTGACATTTATGGACAATCGTAAAACGAAGGGCAGATGAATGCACACTGAATAACTGGTTTACTTAATGAGCAACATTTACCTTTGACAGGTGTAAAATAGGCCTAACTAACATGAAAATCAGGCCTAAAGTTATGAAAAATTGGCCTAAAGATATGAAAAATAGGCCTATATAACGGGGAATATCAGGCCTAAAGATATGAAAAATAGGCCTAACTAACATGAAAATCAGGCCTAAAGATATGAAAAATAGGCCTACATAACGGGGAAATCAGGCCTAAAAGTGTGAAAAATAGGCCTATATACTCAACTGTAAAAAATATCAAATGCGTTGGAAGTTCTTTTGACAAGCAAAAATACAGACACAAAGCCTTAATCACATTTTACATTTTACATATTTTTCATCTTGATATCGATATATACAGTCAGATTATCTGAAGAAAAAAATTACCAAATCTGATGGATTTTTTTCAGAAATTTCAGAATCACGAATAAATTTCCGGATATATTGGGCCTTTAACGTGTTCTAGTACAAATTTTCAGGTATAATGAATTAAAGAATAAGCAGACACATTTTTTTTATACAATAGTCTCATTTTTTATTACAGATGAATTTTAAATGTTTTTTTTTTCGAAAATGTATGTGTACGCACATGCGTACCCACGTATAGGTGGCTACGCCCCTGAGTGCGGTTCTATTTCTATTTCTCTGGTGGAATTTGTTTCACTCCGGATTTGGCGTTAGAATAGCTCATCTGGTCTGTTGTCAAGGACTCACACAACTAATTCAGCCTATGAGGAAGTGTTTCATACGTTTGTAGTCCCTACTGAAAATTTGTTCCGGCTAAGTACAGTGATTCTGAGTAATTTAAATAGGTAATTGTTGACCTATTCTGCAGTGAATGAAATCTATAGATATTTAACTTTACAAAAATATACCCTTTTGATAGATTTTGATATGTGATGGCGGATTGATATGGGGTCAAATGTCAGAGGGTGTTCCCGCCCCATTTCACTGGTTTGACATGTAAATTTCCGGTTGTCCGAAGCAGACACCTGTAGCGAGCTAAAATGTCAGTAAACTCTTCATGAATGTAGGCAGTTGTCACAAGTTTTGAGCTTTAAATATTGAAGTTATTAGCTCGAAAGCTTAGTAATAGCATATGGTAAATTATTTAGTTCTGTGAGTCCTCTGTTGTCAATCAAAGTTTTTTTTTATTATTATTCTTTACATATATATGTGTGAAGTATACAGTTGATTTAATCAATTCAGTATGAAGTCACCAATGGCCTTTGAAATAATGTAACAGGACCTTGCTAATGGTTAGACCTGAGATATGAGGCCTATGGACACAGAACTGGGGGACAAATAGTTTGGGTCAAGGCGGGTGATGACGGGGCAACGTACACATGTAGAGGGCTTGCATGGTCATTAGCACTAGGCCTACATATACACCCTATGGAACAGATACACGTTTAAAATGAAATCATCTTTTTATGTATTCTATTCAATTCATATCTACAAGATACTGCAGCTTTATTTGTGGGACATCGTGTAAAATGATGAGGAAAAGTGATAAAGATAGTGTCGTCGTCGGTGCTCAAACCAACGACCCTTGGCTCTCCAGCCCGATGCTTTGCCGCTGAGCTAAAGGGAAATGGGAGGAGGGGATTGGGGGTCGGTGGTTGAACAGAAGCGTAATTAAAAGTGATGTGGGTTTTTTTGTGTTCGATTTTTGAATAAAATTGGGATAAAAGTGGTGTTTTGTTCGATGTTTGGTGCTGAGAGCATCAAGGACTGTGGATGGGATAGTTGTGCATCGTACTGCTGCTACCGGAAGGGGGTTGACCATTCTATGGGCGGTTTGGTTCGTAGCAGCTATCTCTAAATCTATAGGGGTTTGTACATGTGTGCTTGGCTGGTATAGGAGGCTTTCTCCTGAATATTTTAACATCTTATAGGAATTACTAAGACTTTGAAATCCAATTCCGAAATATTAATTTAAAACATTGACATCTACTGAAGACTAAGTTTTGAAAAGTCAGGATATTTGCAGCTAAAGAATAGTCTGAAGGGGTCTGACTGTCTGATCCGCTAAATATTGGTGCTGCTGGCGGATCAGATAGCCAGAGCCGGTATAGATTGTTCCCTTATGCAAAACTCGTGTTCGAGTTCATTTAGAATAAAAATAAACATATTGATAAACTATACCAGAGACATATCTCTGTTTAGAAAGGGTCCTAAATGGGTAACGAAACAAATTCCGGGACTAGCGATCTGTCCTGTCCGGAAGTGGCTTCAAGTTAACTACTGATGTTAAAGAAATGAGCGGAAAGGTGTCGGATACCCATATAGTTATGGCAGGACTTTCAGAGAGACAAAGGGCAAGGCTCGTACGGAGCAATCCAGAAAACCCCCCAAAACAACATGTTTCCCATCAATAAATTCATTCTAAAAAACCCGATAAAAACTGGATCGAATAGGAGCTGAAAATATTACTGAGCTGTTTATTGCTTAGTCCGAAATCGAGAGCTCCATTGTTAGGTAGTGCGTTTGTTCTACAATTTACAATTTCCTTAATGGAATGTGAACAGTTGCTCAAGTCCAAGTTTTTTGCATCCGTTTGGAGAGCGTCTATGTATATCTTCATACTGACGGGAAATCTGTACATTTTCGTAGCATCAGCAAAAACGT
The DNA here is from genome assembly GCA_947623455.1 of Mimachlamys varia. Taxonomy (NCBI): domain Eukaryota; kingdom Metazoa; phylum Mollusca; class Bivalvia; order Pectinida; family Pectinidae; genus Mimachlamys; species Mimachlamys varia. The sequence goes on from OX392527.1 coordinate 51,030,460, forward strand.
AAATCGTTTATGTACAATAAACAGAATGGGTCATAAGACGGATCCTTGGGGTATCCCGATGTCATTGAAGTCCAACTTCACTACTTAACAAGTTCACTACTTTCACGGATAGTTCTCTTGTCTGAAATGAAACTTGACGGCTATAGATATATGAAATCGATCTTTAAACACATAAGATGTCATTTTATCCCAAAACTTTTATTATAAATATTGTTAATACAATCTATAGATAATCTTGATCTAAATGCATCAGTCCTTTCGTCCAGCGTAGAGTATAGTTTACCATCCTTGAACAAATAACTTATTTGGCTTCAAATGTACATTTTCCAACACCAAGGCAAGGGAGGTTGATAGAGCTTTATTACTGAGAGTCTTAATTCGGTGGGTTTTTTTTAAGTACTGTTAATGGACATATAATGTTGAGTTATGGATTTATTTGACATTTATGGACAATCGTAAAACGAAGGGCAGATGAATGCACACTGAATAACTGGTTTACTTAATGAGCAACATTTACCTTTGACAGGTGTAAAATAGGCCTAACTAACATGAAAATCAGGCCTAAAGTTATGAAAAATTGGCCTAAAGATATGAAAAATAGGCCTATATAACGGGGAATATCAGGCCTAAAGATATGAAAAATAGGCCTAACTAACATGAAAATCAGGCCTAAAGATATGAAAAATAGGCCTACATAACGGGGAAATCAGGCCTAAAAGTGTGAAAAATAGGCCTATATACTCGACTGTAAAAAATATCAAATGCGTTGGAAGTTCTTTTGACAAGCAAAAATACAGACACAAAGCCTTAATCACATTTTACATTTTACATATTTTTCATCTTGATATCGATATATACAGTCAGATTATCTGAAGAAAAAAATTACCAAATCTGATGGATTTTTTTCAGAAATTTCAGAATCACGAATAAATTTCCGGATATATTGGGCCTTTAACGTGTTCTAGTACAAATTTTCAGGTATAATGAATTAAAGAATAAGCAGACACAAGTGTTTCATACGTTTGTAGTCCCTACTGAAAATTTGTTCCGGCTAAGTACAGTGATTCTGAGTAATTTAAATAGGTAATTGTTGACCTATTCTGCAGTGAATGAAATCTATAGATATTTAACTTTACAAAAATATACCCTTTTGATAGATTTTGATATGTGATGGCGGATTGATATGGGGTCAAATGTCAGAGGGTGTTCCCGCCCCATTTCACTGGTTTGACATGTAAATTTCCGGTTGTCCGAAGCAGACACCTGTAGCGAGCTAAAATGTCAGTAAACTCCTCATGAATGTAGGCAGTTGTCACAAGTTTTGAGCTTTAAATATTGAAGTTATTAGCTCGAAAGCTTAGTAATAGCATATGGTAAATTATTTAGTTCTGTGAGTCCTCTGTTGTCAATCAAAGTTTTTTTTTATTATTATTCTTTACATATATATGTGTGAAGTATACAGTTGATTTAATCAATTCAGTATGAAGTCACCAATGGCCTTTGAAATAATGTAACAGGACCTTGCTAATGGTTAGACCTGAGATATGAGGCCTATGGACACAGAACTGGGGGACAAATAGTTTGGGTCAAGGCGGGTGATGGCGGGGCAACGTACACATGTAGAGGGCTTGCATGGTCATTAGCACTAGGCCTACATATACACCCTATGGAACAGATACACGTTTAAAATGAAATAATCTTTTTATGTATTCTATTCAATTCATATTTACAAGATACTGCAGCTTTATTTGTGGGACATCGTGTAAAATGATGAGGAAAAGTGATAAAGATAGTGTCGTCGTCGGTGCTCAAACCAACGACCCTTGGCTCTCCAGCCCGATGCTTTGCCGCTGAGCTAAAGGGAAATGGGAGGAGGGGATTGGGGGTCGGTGGTTGAACAGAAGCGTAATTAAAAGTGATGTGGGGTTTTTTGTGTTCGATTTTTGAATAAAATTGGGATAAAAGTGGTGTTTTGTTCGATGTTTGGTGCTGAGAGCATCAAGGACTGTGGATGGGATAGTTGTGCATCGTACTGCTGCTACCGGAAGGGGGTTGACCATTCTATGGGCGGTTTGGTTCGTAGCAGCTATCTCTAAATCTATAGGGGTTTGTACATGTGTGCTTGGCTGGTATAGGAGGCTTTCTCCTGAATATTTTAACATCTTATAGGAATTACTAAGACTTTGAAATCCAATTCCGAAATATTAATTTAAAACATTGACATCTACTGAAGACTTAGTTTTGAAAAGTCAAGATATTTGCAGCTAAAGAATAGTCTGAAGGGGTCTGACTGTCTGATCCGCTAAATATTGGTGCTGCTGGCGGATCAGATAGCCAGAGCCGGTATAGATTGTTCCCTTATGCAAAACTCGTGTTCGAGTTCATTTAGAATAAAAATAAACATATTGATAAACTATACCAGAGACATATCTCTGTTTAGAAAGGGTCCTAAATGGGTAACGAAACGAATTCCGGGACTAGCGATCTGTCCTGTCCGGAAGTGGCTTCAAGTTAACTACTGATTTTAAAGAAATGAGCGGAAAGGTATCGGATACCCATGTAATTATGGCAGGACTTTCAGAGAGACAAAGGGCAAGGCTCGTACGGAGCAATCCAGAAAACCACCCAGAACAACATGTTTCCCATCAATAAATTCATTCTAAAAAACCCGATAAAAACTGGATCGAATAGGAACTGAAAATATTACTGAGCTGTTTATTGCTTATTCCGAAATCGAGAGCTCCATTGTTAGGTAGTGCGTTTGTTCTACAATTTACAATTTCCGTGATGGAATGTGGACAGTCGCTCAAGTCCAAGTTTTTCGTATCCGTTTGGAGAGTGTCTATGTATATCTTCATACTGACGGGAAATCTGTACATTTCAGTAGCATCAGCAAAAACGTAAATCGTTTATGTACAATAAAGAGAAGGGGTCATAAGACGGATCCTTGGGGTATCCCGATGTCATTGAAGTCCAACTTCACTACTTAACAAGTTCACTACTTTCACGGATAGTTCTCTTGTCTGAAATGAAACTTGACGGCTAGATATATGAAACCGATCTTTAAACACATAAGATGTCATTTTATCCCAAAACCTGTATTATAAATAGTGTTTATACAATCTATAGATAATCTCGATCTTAATGCATCAGTCCATTCGTCCAGCGTAGAGTGTAGTTTACCAGCCTTGAACAAATAACTTATTTGGCTTCAAATGCACATTTTCCAACACCAAGACCAAGGAGTTTGATAGAGCTTTATAACTGAGAGTCTTAATTTGGTGGGGTTTTTTAAGTGCCTTGCCCCTGTGGGTCAAGCGATAAGCCACCAACCCACCCAAGGGACATGACAAGTATTGTGTGGCAATGTTTTTGAGTTATCTTTCTTTCAACATCAATATTTAGCAAGCCATTTGAGGAAATAAACTTCGACCAATTGGTGATGTTAATTGTGAGGTTGGATGGGCCCAATAAAAGTGAATGTTATCTCCTTTATAGTTAGACCGAGTTTTCAAAACTTCCCGAAGAGATTAGGACTGTATAACCCAGATAACGGGATATGGCCACAGGGGCTAGGCACGGACCTATGTCACTTTTTCACCTTTCTCGAATAAAGCCCCTCCCACTACTACATATCTGTGAAATTTTGCGAGGTTTAGATCAATTTTCTTTCAAATGCACACTTTTGATGGGTTTAGATAATTTGTTTATAATAATGCACCCCTAGTGGTCATATTGGGGTGTATTTTAGAGATAAATTGTTAAATTACTCCGCAACGACTTAATTTAGGTACAAAAATAGCTGTAACAAATTCTCGGGCACCTGTGGTCTTGCACACATCTCTCTGGATTCCAAAGTGTACATACCTCACTCATTATGCATACAAAGTGATTGCCACAGTTTTGGCTCCCGTAACATCACTGAAACAGCTGTATATTGCAGTATATTGCAGTGTTTATTGGCAAAAGGTTAATCTCCCACGGTAAACTCAGCTCCCTAGACTTTCCCTCGACAGGAATAGTTTAGGCCAACATCATTTTGAGGATGTGACGTTATGTCTTGTTTATTACATCACACAAAATAAACAACAAACTCCAGTTTAACTCAAATTGAAACAATTTAATAGTATTGAAAATATATCTAATAGGGAAATTCATAAATATTTTTGTTTATAAAATAAGAATACAATGCTACACGATTTTCCCTACTCCATTATAAGCTTCCTTACACAATACTTGGTATTTCTGGACATAATCTATCTATTGGTAAATATAAACAGGAATTGGCCAGGTTATAAAAACACACATCTAGGCCTTGCTCAAAGCTCAGTGATATCGTAACTAAAGTTGAGAAGAAGAAAAAAAGGGTGATGATGGAGAAAAAAAGGTGTATCTTTAGCAAACAGGCCAATTAATGTTGAGTTATGGATTTATTTGACATTTATGGACAATCGTAAAACGAAGGGCAGATGAATGCACACTGAATAACTGGTTTACTTAATGAGCAACATTTACCTTTGACAGGTGTAAAATAGGCCTAACTAACATGAAAATTAGGCCTAAAGTTATGAAAAATTGGCCTAAAGATATGAAAAATAGGCCTATATAACGGGGAATATCAGGCCTAAAGATATGAAAAATAGGCCTAACTAACATGAAAATCAGGCCTAAAGATATGAAAAATAGGCCTTCATAACGGGAAATCAGGCCTAAAAGTATGAAAAACAGGCCTACATAACGGCAAAATCAGGCCTAAAGATAAGAAAAATAGGCTAACTGAAAATGAAAAAAAGAACTATTTAAAAAGATCAAGCTTATGACATCGTAGTTTTGGTATATGTCTATTATTCAAGACCAAACATTATGAGAATTTAGACCTAAATCTGAGAATTATAGGCCTATTTAAAATCATGAAAAATAAATTAAAATCACATATACAGCCGATTTTAGAAATGGCATTAGTCTCTCCCTGGTAGAGAATCTAATTCACTATCCGCAGAGTAGCTAAATCTATAAACAAACTCTTGGTACATGGGATAATATGTTTGAGTAACAATGTCTTGATTGATATGCACAGAAAATAATATACCTCATAATCTAAGTTTTACACAAACGAATGCAGCAGAGCATAATTTTTTAGTATGATAACTTGACAAGAGTTAATTAATTAAAATGTTTAAATTCACATTTACAAATTACCATCCTTACAAATAAGGAGTTACCTCCCTTTCTTTACATTTCAAAAATATTCTTGAAATAAAACTTTCGGGTATAATTCTTATTCAGAACTACAGAAATTAACTTGGACAGGCAGTTCACTTTCTGAAAAAAAACGAGACAAAAATATTCAAATACCATGACGACATGACATAAAGATTCATGTCTATTTGAGTTGTAAATTACATACTATATATATAATCTTAAACATGTATTTATCAATTGATTTTATCAGAGACAGAGAAACAAATTTACATCCAAAAAAAAACATTATTAAACTTTTTTGTATTAATTTTTATAAAACTTTGACTAGAACCTACTCTTACTTATTACTTTACTATACAGGACTCATAATTCATAATCATATTTGTTATATCTGACAGATTGTTCCCTCAAATTTTCACCAAAAAAACCTTAATAATCTTTCTACACTAATCCGATTCTTCTCTGAAGTAGTTTCCAAAGTTTTTTTTATCAAATATCTACATCTATTACCTTAGCTATTGCAGAAGGTTTGCATCTATGAAAATAAAAACTAAACATGCTCAATTTGTGATTTATTTGAAAGTCTAACTTTAAACCAAGTTAAAGAAGTAAATTCTGCAAGTCCATCTTTTCTTGACGAAATAGTTTTCTTAAAGTTAGATAAGTTACTTAAGTTTCTTCAGCATTTCTTTAATTGTTTTCTCTCCTTGCAGTTGAATTTTCTCTTATTTATCATAGAACCACATTGTACTTATTATATACAAAGTGAAATGAAAACAAAAAAATACATGAAATTCAGCCAGTTTTAAAATTTACCATTACCAAAATAATTTATGATTATCAATATTTTCTGACCAATTTTACACGAGGCTTTGGTGTTCATTCTTATCGCAGAAATATATATCAGAAGATTATATGCTATGATGATTAATAAAACACATCTGATACACTTTGGATTTTTGATGTAGCAATACCAACATTGCACAGTCTGTTTCTCATCCTGACAATAAACATTTCTTATAAGACAATACTGTTGATGTTTGAGCAAATATCCACTGAAACAAATATCACTAGATCAACAGAAAAATGGAAATTTTTCTGATAAATATTTTTTTCATGCATAAATTGATATACAATCCTATTATGTTTTCATCATTCTTTATGAGAACATCATTATGAATTTGATACATTATAAGCATTGAAATTTTGTTTCATATAAAATGTAAAACAAAAATGTTCCTGAAATACATATATGTTTATGTTTAAACTTAACAGTAATATTATGTGCTATATATGCTTATGTTAAATAATTGTTAAATCTAAATATTAAAAGTTTAAAATTCAATACGCATTTCAACAGTATATTAACAGAGGTTGTGATACTCAACTGTAAAAATTATCAAATGCCTGGGATTTTCTTTTGACAAGCAATAATACTGACACAAAGCCTTCATCACATTTTACATTTAACATTTTTTCAGAAATTTTCAGAATCACGAAAAATTTCCTGATATATTGGGCCTTTAACGTGTTCTAGTACAAATTTTCAGGTATAATGAATTAAAGAATAAACAGACACATTTTTTTTTATACAATAGTCTCATTTTTTGTTACAAATGAATTTTAAATGTTTTTTTTTTACCCACGTATAGGTGGCTACGCCCCTGAGTGCGGTTCTATTTCCATTTCTCTGGTGGAAGTTGTGTCACTCCGGATTTGGCGTAAGAATAGCTCATCTGGTCTGTTGTCAAGGACTCGCACAACTAAATGAGCCTATGAGGAAGTGTTTCATACGTTTGTAGTCCCTACTGAAAATTTGTTCCGGCTAAGTACAGTGATTCTGAGTAATTTAAATAGGTAATTGTTGACCTATTCTGCAGTGAATGAAATCTATAGATATTTAACTTTACAAAAATATACCCTTTTGGTAGATTTTGATATGTGATGGCGGATTGATATGGGGTCAAATGTCAGAGGGTGTTCCCGCCCCATTTCACTGGTTTGACATGTAAATTTCCGGTTGTCCGAAGCAGACACCTGTAGCGAGCTAAAATGTCAGTAAACTCCTCATGAATCTAGGGAGTTGTCACAAGTTTTGAGCTTCAAATATTGAAGTTATTAGCTCGAAAGCTTAGTAATAGCATATGGTAAATTATTTAGTTCTGTGAGTCCTCTGTTGTCAATCAAAGTTTTTTTTTATTATTATTCTTTACATATATATGTGTGAAGTATACAGTTGATTTAATCAATTCAGTATGAAGTCACCAATGGCCTTTGAAATAATGTAACAGGACCTTGCTAATGCTTAGACCTGAGATATGAGGCCTATGGACACCGAACTGGGGGACAAATAGTTTGGGTCAAGGCGGGTGATGGCGGGGCAACGTACACATGTAGAGGGCTTGCATGGTCATTAGCACTAGGCCTACATATACACCCTATGGAACAGATACACGTTTAAAATGAAATCATCTTTTTATGTATTCTATTCAATTCATATTTACAAGACACTGCAGCTTTATTTGTGGGACATCGTGTAAAATGATGAGGAAAAGTGATAAAGATAGTGCTCAAACCAACGACCCTTGGCTCTCCAGCCCGATGCTTTGCCGCTGAGCTAAAGGGAAATGGGAGGAGGGGATTGGGGGTCGGTGGTTGAACAGAAGCGTAATTAAGAGTGATGTGGGGTTTTTTTTTGTTCAATTTTTTAAATAAAAATTGGGATAAAAGTGGTGTTTTGTTCAGTGTTTGGTGCTGAGAGCATCACGGATTGTGGATGGGATAGTCGTGCATCGTACTGCTGCTACCGGAAGGGGGTTGACCGTTCTATGGGCGGTTTGGTTCGTAGCAGCTATCTCTAAATCTATAGGGGTTTGTACATGTGTGCTTGGCTGGTTTTGGAGTCATTCTCCTGAATATTTTAACATCTTATAGGAATTACTAAGACTTTGAAATCCAATTCCGAAACATAATTTAAAACATTGACATCTACTGAAGACTAAGTTTTGAAAAGTCAGGATATTTGCAGCTAAAGAATAGTCTGAAGGGGTCTGACTGTCTGATCCGCTAAATATTGGTGCTGCTGGCGGATCAGATAGCCAGAGCCGGTATAGATTGTTCCCTTATGCAAAACTCGTGTTCGAGTTCATTTAGAATAAAAATAAACATATTGATAAACTATACCAGAGGCATATCTCTGTTTAGAAAGGGTCCTAAATGGGTAACGAAACAAATTCCGGGACTAGCGATCTGTCCTGTCCGGAAGTGGCTTCAAGTTAACTACTGATGTTAAAGAAATGAGTGGAAAGGTGTCGGATACCCATATAGTTATGACAGGACTTTCAGAGAGACAAAGGGCAAGGCTCGTACGGAGCAATCCAGAAAACCCCCCAAAACAACATGTTTCCCATCATTAAATTCATTCTAAAAAACCCGATAAAAACTGGATCGAAAAGGAACTGTAAATATTACTGAGCTGTTTATTGCTTAGTCCGAAATCGAGAGCTCCATTGTTAGGTAGTGCGTTTGTTCTACAATTTACAATTTCCTTGATGGAATGTGAACAGTCGCTCAAGTCCAAGTTTTTCCTATCCGTTTGGAGAGCGTCTATGTATATCTTCATACTGACGGGAAATCTGTACATTTCAGTAGCATCAGCAAAAACGTAAATCGTTTATGTACAATAAAGAGAAGGGGTCATAAGACGGATCCTTGGGGTATCCCGATGTCATTGAAGTCCAACTTCACTACTTAACAAGTTCACTACTTTCACAGATAGTTCTCTTGTCTGAAATGAAACTTGGCGGCTATATATATGAAACCGATCTTTAAACACATAAGATTTCATTTTATCCACAAAACTTGTATTATAAATAATGTTAATACAATCTATAGATAATCTCGATCTTAATGCATCAGTCCATTCGTCCAGCGTAGAGTGTAGTTTACCAGCCTTGAACAAATAACTTATTTGGCTTCAAATGCACATTTTCCAACACCAAGACCAAGGAGTTTGATAGAGCTTTATAACTGAGAGTCTTAATTTGGTGGGTTTTTTTAAGTACTGTTAATGTTCATATTTTAGCGGTTATCTCATTTTGGGGATTTCTGCGCTGAAAGACTTGCGTTTATTACAGTTTTAATATTGATTTGCACAGCATGTTTTGTAATGAGTACGCCTATCAACCATTGTGCTTAACTGTTTAATTTGAATATGCGCTAAAAATTGTGCGCCTAAATACGTACTTCACTCTGGATGCATGACCTCTGATGCAACATGGTCGACCCACAGGGGCTAGGCACCGACCAATGATACTATTAAATGATGGTCAGATAATTATTTTACCTCTCTCGAATATAACCTCTCCCACTTCTATATATCTGTGTATCCAAGATAATTATCTTACAATCATTTCATAGTGACATAGGTCCGTGCCTTGCCCCTGTGGGTCAAGCGATAAGCCACCAACCCACCCAAGGGACATGACAAGTTTTGTGTGGCAATGTTTTTGAGTTATCTTTCTTTCAACATCAATATTTAGCAAGCCATTTGAGGAAATAAACTTCGACCAATTGGTGATGTTAATTTTGAGGTTGGATGGGCCCAATAAAAGTGAATGTTATCTCCTTTATAGTTAGACCGAGTTTTCAAAACTTCCCGAAGAGATTAGGACTGTATAACCCAGATAACGGGATATGGCCACAGGGGCTAGGCACGGACCTATGTCACTTTTTCACCTTTCTCGAATAAAGCCCCTCCCACTACTACATATCTGTGAAATTTTGCGAGGTTTAGATCAATTTTCGTTCAAAATGCACACTTTTGATGGGTTTAGATAATTTGTTTATAATAATGCACCCCTAGTGGTCATATTGGGGTGTATTTTAGAGATAAATTGTTAAATTACTCCGCAACGACTTAATTTAGGTACAAAAATAGCTGTAACAAATTCTCGGGCACCTGTGGTCTTGCACACATCTCTCTGGATTCCAAAGTGTACATACCTCACTCATTATGCATACAAAGTGATTGCCACAGTTTTGGCTCCCGTAACATCACTGAAACAGTTGTATATTGCAGTATATTGCAGTGTTTATTGGCAAAAGGTTAATCTCCCACGGTAAACTCAGCTCCCTAGACTTTCCCTCGACAGGAATAGTTTAGGCCAACATCATTTTAAGGATGTGACGTTATGTCTTGTTTATTACATTACACAAAATAAACAACAAACTCCAGTTTAACTCAAATTGAAACAATTTAATAGTATTGAAAATATATCTAATAGGGAAATTCATAAATATTTTTGTTTATAAAATAAGAATACAATGCTACACGATTTTCCCTACTCCATTATAAGCTTCCTTACACAATACTTGGTATTTCTGGACATAATCTATCTATTGGTAAATATAAACAGGAATTGGCCAGGTTATAAAAACACACATCTAGGCCTTGCTCAAAGCTCAGTGATATCGTAACTAAAGTTGAGAAGAAGAAAAAAAGGGTGATGATGGAGGAAAAAAGGTGTATCTTTAGTAAACAGGCCAATTAATGTTGAGTTATGGATTTATTTGACATTTATGGACAATCGTAAAACGAAGGGCAGATGAATGCACTCTGAATAACTGGTTTACTTAATGAGCAACATTTACCTTTGACATGTGTAAAATAGGCCTAACTAACATGAAAATCAGGCCTAAAGTTATGAAAAATTGGCCTAAAGTTATGAAAAATAGGCCTATATAACGGGGAATATCAGGCCTAAAGATATGAAAAATAGGTCTAACTAACATGAAAATCAGGCCTAAAGATATGAAAAATAGGCCTACATAACGGGGAAATCAGGCCTAAAAGTATGAAAAACAGGCCTACATAACGGCAAAATCAGGCCTAAAGATAAGAAAAATAGGCTAACTCAAAATGAAAAAAAGAATTATTTAAATAGGTCAAGCTTATGACATCGTAGTTTTGGTATATGTCTATTATTCAAGACCAAACATTATGAGAATTTAGACCTAAATCTGAGAATTATAGGCCTATTTAAAATCATGAAAAATAAATTAAAATCACATATACAGCCAATTATAGAAATGGCATTAGTCTCTCCCTGGTAGAGAATCTAATTCACTATCCGCAGAGTAGCTAAATCTATAAACAAACTCTTGGTACATGGGATAATATGTTTGAGTAACAATGTCTTGATTGATATGCACAGAAAATAATATACCTCATAATCTAAGTTTTACATGTATGTATGTATATCTTCATACTGACGGGAAATCTGTACATTTCAGTAGCATCAGCAAAAACGTAAATCGTTTATGTACAATAAAGAGAAGGGGTCATAAGACGGATCCTTGGGGTATCCCGATGTCATTGAAGTCCAACTTCACTACTTAACAAGTTCACTACTTTCACGGATAGTTCTCTTGTCTGAAATGAAACTTGGCGGCTATATATATGAAACCGATCTTTAAACACATAAGATGTCATTTTATCCCAAAACCTGTATCATAAATAGTGTTAATACAATCTATAGATAATCTCGATCTTAATGCATCAGTCCATTCGTCCAGCGTAGAGTGTAGTTTACCAGCCTTGAACAAATAACTTATTTGGCTTCAAATGCACATTTTCCAACACCAAGACCAAGGAGTTTGATAGAGCTTTATAACTGAGAGTCTTAATTTGGTGGGTTTTTTTAAGTACTGTTAATGTTCATATTTTAGCGGTTATCTCATTTTGGGGATTTCTGCGCTGAAAGACTTGCGTTTATTACAGTTTTAATATTGATTTGCACAGCATGTTTTGTAATGAGTACGCCTATCAACCATTGTGCTTAACTGTTTAATTTGAATATGCGCTAAAAATTGTGCGCCTAAATACGTACTTCACTCTGGATGCATGACCTCTGATGCAACATGGTCGACCCACAGGGGCTAGGCACCGACCAATGATACTATTAAATGATGGTCAGATAATTATTTTACCTCTCTCGAATATAACCTCTCCCACTTCTATATATCTGTGTATCCAAGATAATTATCTTACAATCATTTCATAGTGACATAGGTCCGTGCCTTGCCCCTGTGGGTCAAGCGATAAGCCACCAACCCACCCAAGGGACATGACAAGTTTTGTGTGGCAATGTTTTTGAGTTATCTTTCTTTCAACATCAATATTTAGCAAGCCATTTGAGGAAATAAACTTCGACCAATTGGTGATGTTAATTTTGAGGTTGGATGGGCCCAATAAAAGTGAATGTTATCTCCTTTATAGTTAGACCGAGTTTTCAAAACTTCCCGAAGAGATTAGGACTGTATAACCCAGATAACGGGATATGGCCACAGGGGCTAGGCACGGACCTATGTCACTTTTTCACCTTTCTCGAATAAAGCCCCTCCCACTACTACATATCTGTGAAATTTTGCGAGGTTTAGATCAATTTTCGTTCAAAATGCACACTTTTGATGGGTTTAGATAATTTGTTTATAATAATGCACCCCTAGTGGTCATATTGGGGTGTATTTTAGAGATAAATTGTTAAATTACTCCGCAACGACTTAATTTAGGTACAAAAATAGCTGTAACAAATTCTCGGGCACCTGTGGTCTTGCACACATCTCTCTGGATTCCAAAGTGTACATACCTCACTCATTATGCATACAAAGTGATTGCCACAGTTTTGGCTCCCGTAACATCACTGAAACAGTTGTATATTGCAGTATATTGCAGTGTTTATTGGCAAAAGGTTAATCTCCCACGGTAAACTCAGCTCCCTAGACTTTCCCTCGACAGGAATAGTTTAGGCCAACATCATTTTAAGGATGTGACGTTATGTCTTGTTTATTACATTACACAAAATAAACAACAAACTCCAGTTTAACTCAAATTGAAACAATTTAATAGTATTGAAAATATATCTAATAGGGAAATTCATAAATATTTTTGTTTATAAAATAAGAATACAATGCTACACGATTTTCCCTACTCCATTATAAGCTTCCTTACACAATACTTGGTATTTCTGGACATAATCTATCTATTGGTAAATATAAACAGGAATTGGCCAGGTTATAAAAACACACATCTAGGCCTTGCTCAAAGCTCAGTGATATCGTAACTAAAGTTGAGAAGAAGAAAAAAAGGGTGATGATGGAGGAAAAAAGGTGTATCTTTAGTAAACAGGCCAATTAATGTTGAGTTATGGATTTATTTGACATTTATGGACAATCGTAAAACGAAGGGCAGATGAATGCACTCTGAATAACTGGTTTACTTAATGAGCAACATTTACCTTTGACATGTGTAAAATAGGCCTAACTAACATGAAAATCAGGCCTAAAGTTATGAAAAATTGGCCTAAAGTTATGAAAAATAGGCCTATATAACGGGGAATATCAGGCCTAAAGATATGAAAAATAGGTCTAACTAACATGAAAATCAGGCCTAAAGATATGAAAAATAGGCCTACATAACGGGGAAATCAGGCCTAAAAGTATGAAAAACAGGCCTACATAACGGCAAAATCAGGCCTAAAGATAAGAAAAATAGGCTAACTCAAAATGAAAAAAAGAATTATTTAAATAGGTCAAGCTTATGACATCGTAGTTTTGGTATATGTCTATTATTCAAGACCAAACATTATGAGAATTTAGACCTAAATCTGAGAATTATAGGCCTATTTAAAATCATGAAAAATAAATTAAAATCACATATACAGCCAATTATAGAAATGGCATTAGTCTCTCCCTGGTAGAGAATCTAATTCACTATCCGCAGAGTAGCTAAATCTATAAACAAACTCTTGGTACATGGGATAATATGTTTGAGTAACAATGTCTTGATTGATATGCACAGAAAATAATATACCTCATAATCTAAGTTTTACACAAACGAATGCAGCAGAGCATAATTTTTTAGTATGATAACTTGACAAGAGTTAATTAATCAAAATGCTTAAATTCACATTTACAAATTACCATCCTTACAAATAAGGAGTTACCTCCTTTTCTATACCTTTCAAAAATATCCTTGAAATAAAACTTTCGGGTATAATTCTTATTCAGAACTACAGAAATTAACTTGGACAGGCAGTTCACTTTCTGAAAAATAAACGAGACAAAAATATTCAAATACCATGACGACATGACATAAAGATTCATGTCTATCTGAGTTGTATTAAAATTACATACTATATATATAATCTTAAACATGTATTTATCAATTGATTTTATCAGAGACAGAGAAACAAATTTACATCCAAAAAAAAACACATTATTAAACTTTTCTCTATTTACTCTAACTTTGACTAGAACCTACTCTTACGTATTACTTTGCTATACATGACTCATAATTCATAATCATATTTGTTATATCTGACAGATTGTTCCTTCAAATATTCACAAAAATAACCTTAATAATCTTTCTAGAGTAATGCGATTCTTCTCTGAAGTAGTTTCCAAAGTTTTTTTTTATTAAATATCTACATTTATTACCTTAGCTATTTGAAAAATATTGTATCCACGAAAATCAAAACATGCTCAACATTTATTTGAAAGTCTTACTTAAAAACAAGTTAAAGAAGTAAATTCTGCAACTTCATCTTTGCTTGATGAAATCGTTTTCTAAAAGTTAAATAAGTTACTTTTAAAAGTTTCTTCAGCATTTCTTTAATTGCTTTCTCTCCTTGCAGTTGAATTTTCTCTTATTTATCATAGAACCACATTGTACTTATTATATACAAAGTGAAATGAAAACACAAAAAAAAATGAAATTCAGCCAGTTTTAAAATTACCAAAATAATTATGATTATCAATATTTTCTGACCAATTTTACACGAGGCTTTGGTGTTCATTCTTAACGCAGAAATATATATCAGAAGATTGTATGCTATGATGATTAATAAAACACATCTGATATACTTTGGATTTTTGATGTAGCAATACCAACATTGCACAGTCTGTTTCTCATCCTGACAATAAACATTTCTTATAAGACAATACTGTTGATGTTTGAGCAAATATCCACTGAAACAAATATCACTAGATCAACAGAAAAATGGAAATTTTCCTGATAAATATTTTTTTCATGCATAAATTGATATACAATCCTATTATGTTTTCATCATTCTTTATGAGAACATCATTATGAATTTGATACATTATAAGCATTGAAATTTTGTTTCATATAAAATGTAAAACAAAAATGTTCCTGAAATACATATATGTTCATGTTTAAACTTAACAGTAATAGTATGTGCTATATATGCTTATGTTAAATAATTGTTAAATCTAAATATTAAAAGTTTAAAATTCAATAAGCATTTCAACAGTATATTAACAGAGGTTGTGATACTCAACTGTAAAAAATATCAAATGCCTGGGATTTTCTTTTGACAAGCAATAATACTGACACAAAGCCTTCATCACATTTTACATTTGGCATTTTTTCAGAAATTTTCAGAATCACGAAAAATTTCCTGATATATTGGGCCTTTAACGTGTTCTAGTACAAATTTTCAGGTATAATGAATTAAAGAATAAACAGACACATTTTTTTTTATACAATAGTCTCATTTTTTGTTACAAATGAATTTTAAATGTTGTTTTTTTTACCCACGTATAGGTGGCTACGCCCCTGAGTGCGGTTCTATTTCTATTTCTCTGGTGGAAGTTGTGTCACTCCGGATTTGGCGTTTGAATAGCTCATCTGGTCTGTTGTCAAGGACTCGCACAACTAAATGAGCCTATGAGGAAGTGTTTCATACGTTTGTAGTCCCTACTGAAAATTTGTTCCGGCTAAGTACAGTGATTCTGAGTAATTTAAATAGGTAATTGTTGACCTATTCTGCAGTGAATGAAATCTATAGATATTTAACTTTACAAAAATATACCCTTTTGGTAGATTTTGATATGTGATGGCGGATTGATATGGGGTCAAATGTCAGAGGGTGTTCCCGTCCCATTTCACTGGTTTGACATGTAAATTTCCGGTTGTCCGAAGCAGACACCTGTAGCGAGCTAAAATGTCAGTAAACTCCTCATGAATGTAGGCAGTTGTCACAAGTTTTGAGCTTCAAATATTGAAGTTATTAGCTCGAAAGCTTAGTAATAGCATATGGTAAATTATTTAGTTCTGTGAGTCCTCTGTTGTCAATCAAAGTTTTTTTTTATTATTATTCTTTACATATATATGTGTGAAGTATACAGTTGATTTAATCAATTCAGTATGAAGTCACCAATGGCCTTTGAAATAATGTAACAGGACCTTGCTAATGGTTAGACCTGAGATATGAGGCCTATGGACACAGAACTGGGGGACAATAGTTTGGGTCAAGGCGGGTGATGACGGGGCAACGTACACATGTAGAGGGCTTGCATGGTCATTAGCACTAGGCCTACATATACACCCTATGGAACAGATACACGTTTAAAATGAAATCATCTTTTTATGTATTCTATTCAATTCATATTTACAAGACACTGCAGCTTTATTTGTGGGACATCGTGTAAAATGATGAGGAAAAGTGATAAAGATAGTGTCGTCGTCGGTGCTCAAACCAACGACCCTTGGCTCTCCAGCCCGATGCTTTGCCGCTGAGCTAAAGGGAAATGGGAGGAGGGGATTGGGGGTCGGTGGTTGAACAGAAGCGTAATTAAGAGTGATGTGGGGTTTTTTTTGTTCAATTTTTTAAATAAAAATTGGGATAAAAATGGTGTTTTGTTCAGTGTTTGGTGCTGAGAGCATCACGGATTGCGGATGGGATAGTCGTGCATCGTACTGCTGCTACCGGAAGGGGGTTGACCGTTCTATGGGCGGTTTGGTTCGTAGCAGCTATCTCTAAATCTATAGGGGTTTGTACATGTGTGCTTGGCTGGTTTTGGAGTCATTCTCCTGAATATTTTAACATCTTATAGGAATTACTAAGACTTTGAAATCCAATTCCGAAATATTAATTTAAAATATTGACATCTACTGAAGACTAAGTTTTGAAAAGTCTGGATATTTACAGCTAAAGAATAGTCTGAAGGGGTCTGACTGTCTGATCCGCTAAATATTGGTGCTGCTGGCGGATCAGATAGCCAGAGCCGGTATAGATTGTTCCCTTATGCAAAACTCGTGTTCGAGTTCATTTAGAATAAAAATAAACATATTGATAAACTATACCAGAGACATATCTCTGTTTAGAAAGGGTCCTAAATGGGTAACGAAACAAATTCCGGGACTAGCGATCTGTCCTGTCCGGAAGTGGCTTCAAGTTAACTACTGATTTTAAAGAAATGAGTGGAAAGATGTCGGATACCCATATAATTATTGCAGGACTTTCAAAGAGACAAAGGGCAAGGCTCGTACGGAGCAATCCAGAAAACCCCCCCAAACAACATGTTTCCCATCAATAAATTCATTCTAAAAAACCCGATAAAAACTGGATCGAATAGGAACTGAAAATATTACTGAGCTGTTTATTGCTTAGTCCGAAATCGAGAGCTCCATTGTTAGGTAGTGCGTTTGCTCTACAATTTACAATTTCCTTCATGGAATGTGAACAGTCGCTCAAGTCCAAGTTTTTACTATCCGTTTGGAGAGTGTCTATGTATATCTTAATACTGACGGGAAATCTGTACATTTCAGTAGCATCAACAAAAACGTAAATCGTTTATGTACAATAAAGAGAAGGGGTCATAAGACGGATCCTTGGGGTATCCCGATGTCATTGAAGTCCAACTTCACTACTTAACATGTTCACTACTTTCACGGATAGTTCTCTTGTCTGAAATGAAACTTGGCGGCTATATATATGAAACCGATCTTTAAACACATAAGATGTCATTTTATCCCAATACCTGTATTATAAATAGTGTTAATACAATCTATAGATAATCTCGATCTTAATGCATCAGTCCATTCGTCCAGCGTAGAGTGTAGTTTACCAGCCTTGAACAAATAACTTATTTGGCTTCAAATGCACATTTTCCAACACCAAGACCAAGGAGTTTGATAGAGCTTTATAACTGAGAGTCTTAATTTGGTGGGTTTTTTTTAGTACCGTTAATGTTCATATTTTAGCGGTTATCTCATTTTGGGGATTTCTGCGCAGAAAGACTTGCGTTTATTACAGTTTTAATATTGATTTGCACAGCATGTTTTGTAATGAGTGCGCCTATCAACCATTGCGCTTAACTGTTTAATTTGAATATGCGCTAAAAATTGTGCGCCTAAATAAGTACTTCACTCTGGATGCATGACCTCTGATGCAACATGGTCGACCCACAGGGGCTAGGCACCGACCAATGATACTATTAAATGATTGTCAGATAATTATTTTACCTCTCTCGAATATAACCTCTCCCACTTTTATATATCTGTGTATCCAAGATAATTATCGTACAATCATTTCATAGTGACATAGGTCCGTGCCTTGCCCCTGTGGGTCAAGCGATAAGCCACCAACCCACCCAAGGGACATGACAAGTATTGTGTGGCAATGTTTTTGAGTTATCTTTCTTTCAACATCAATATTTAGCAAGCCATTTGAGGAAATAAACTTCGACCAATTGGTGATGTTAATTGTGAGGTTGGATGGGCCCAATAAAAGTGAATGTTATCTCCTTTATAGTTAGACCGAGTTTTCAAAACTTCCCGAAGAGATTAGGACTGTATAACCCAGATAACGGGATATGGCCACAGGGGCTAGGCACGGACCTATGTCACTTTTTCACCTTTCTCGAATAAAGCCCCTCCCACTACTACATATCTGTGAAATTTTGCGAGGTTTAGATCAATTTTCGTTCAAAATGCACACTTTTGATGGGTTTAGATAATTTGTTTATAATAATGCACCCCTAGTGGTCATATTGGGGTGTATTTTAGAGATAAATTGTTAAATTACTCCGCAACGACTTAATTTAGGTACAAAAATAGCTGTAACAAATTCTCGGGCACCTGTGGTCTTGCACACATCTCTCTGGATTCCAAAGTGTACATACCTCACTCATTATGCATACAAAGTGATTACCACAGTTTTGGCTCCCGTAACATCACTGAAACAGCTGTATATTGCAGTATATTGCAGTGTTTATTGGCAAAAGGTTAATCTCCCACGGTAAACTCAGCTCCCTAGACTTTCCCTCGACAAGAATAGTTTAGGCCAACATCATTTTGAGGTTGTGACGTTATGTCTTGTTTATTACATTACACAAAATAAACAACAAACTCCAGTTTAACTCAAATTGAAACAATTTAATAGTATTGAAAATATATCTAATAGGGAAATTCATAAATATTTTTGTTTATAAAATAAGAATACAATGCTACACGATTTTCCCTACTCCATTATAAGCTTCCTTACACAATACTTGGTATTTCTGGACATAATCTATCTATTGGTAAATATAAACAGAAATTGGCCAGGTTATAAAAACACACATCTAGGCCTTGCTCAAAGCTCAGTGATATCGTAACTAAAGTTGAGAAGAAGAAAAAAAGGGTGATGATGGAGAAAAAAAGGTGTATCTTTAGCAAACAGGCCAAATTAATGTTGAGTTATGGATTTATTTGACATTTATGGACAATCGTAAAACGAAGGGCAGATGAATGCACACTGAATAACTGGTTTACTTAATGAGCAACATTTACCTTTGACAGGTGTAAAATAGGCCTAACTAACATGAAAATCAGGCCTAAAGTTATGAAAAATTGGCCTAAAGATATGAAAAATAGGCCTATATAACGGGGAATATCAGGCCTAAAGATATGAAAAATAGGCCTAACTAACATGAAAATCAGGCCTAAAGATATGAAAAATAGGCCTACATAACGGGGAAATCAGGCCTAAAAGTATGAAAAACAGGCCTACATAACGGCAAAATCAGGCCTAAAGATAAGAAAAATAGGCTAACTCAAAATGAAAAAAAGAATTATTTAAATAGGTCAAGCTTATGACATCGTAGTTTTGGTATATGTCTATTATTCAAGACCAAACATTATGAGAATTTAGACCTAAATCTGAGAATTATAGGCCTATTTGCAATCATGGAAAATAAATTAAAATCACATATACAGCCGATTATTGAAATGGCATTAGTCTCTCCCTGGTAGAGAATCTAATTCACTATCCACAGAGTAGCTAAATCTATAAACAAACTCTTGGTACATGGGATAATATGTTTGAGTAACAATGTCTTGATTGATATGCACAGAAAATAATATACCTCATAATCTAAGTTTTACACAAACGAATGCAGCAGAGCATAATTTTTTAGTATGATAACTTGACACGAGTTAATTAATCAAAATGTTTAAATTCACATTTACAAATTACCATCCTTACAAATAAGGAGTTACCTCCCTTTCTTTACCTTTCAAAAATATCCTTGAAATAAAACTTTCGGGTATAATTCTTATTTAGAACTACAGAAATTAACTTGGACAGGCAGTTCACTTTCTGAAAAATAAACGAGACAAAAATATTCAATTACCATGACGACATGACATAAAGATTCATGTCTATCTGAGTTGTATTAAAATTACATACTATATATATAATCTTAAACATGTATTTATCAATTGATTTTATCAGAGACAGAGAAACAAATTTACATCCAAAAAAACATTATTAAACTTTTCTCTATTTATTCTAACTTTGACTAGAACCTACTCTTACTTATTACTTTGCTATACATGACTCATAATTCATAATCATATTTGTTATATCTGACAGATTGTTCCTTCAAATATTCACAAAAAAAACCTTAATAATCTTTCTAGAGTAATCCGATTCTTCTCTGAAGTAGTTTCCAAAGTTTTTTTTTATTAAATATCTACATTTATTACCTTAGCTATTTGAAAAATATTATATCCACGAAAATCAAAACATGCTCAACATTTATTTGAAAGTCTTACTTAAAAACAAGTTAAAGAAGTAAATCCTGCAACTTCATCTTTTCTTGATGAAATCGTTTTCTAAAAGTTAAATAAGTTACTTTTAAAAGTTTCTGCAGCATTTCTTTAATTGCTTTCTCTCCTTGCAGTTGAATTTTCTCTTATTTATCATAGAACCACATTGTACTTATTATATACAAAGTGAAATGAAAACACAAAAATACATGAAATTCAGCCAGTTTTAAAATTGACAATTACCAAAATAATTATGATTATAAATATTTTCCGACCAATTTTGTGTTCATTTTTATCGCAGAAATATATATCAGAAGATTATATGCTATGATGATTAATAAAACACATCTGATACACTTTGGATTTTTGATGTAGCAATACCAACATTGCACAGTCTGTTTCTCATCCTGACAATAAACATTTCTTATAAGACAATACTGTTGATGTTTGAGCAAATATCCACTGAAATAAATATCACTAGATCAACAGAAAAATGGAAATTTTCCTGATAAATATTTTTTTCATGCATAAATTGATATACAATCCTATTATGTTTTCATCATTCTTTATGAGAACATCATTATGAATTTGATACATTATAAGCATTGAAATTTTGTTTCATATAAAATGTAAAACAAAAATGTTCCTGAAATACATATATGTTCATGTTTAAACTTAACAGTAATATTATGTGCTATATATGCTTATGTTAAATAATTGTTAAATCTAAATATTAAAAGTTTAAAATTCAATAAGCATTTCAACAGTATATTAACAGAGGTTGTGATACTCAACTGTAAAAAATATCAAATGCCTGGGATTTTCTTTTGACAAGCAATAATACTGACACAAAGCCTTCATCATATTTTACATTTAACATTTGTTTCATCTTGATATCGATATATACAGTCAGATTATCTGAAAATTGTTTTTACCAAATCTGAAATGAAAATTGAGCTACACAGAAATGAAAATTGGTTTCAAATGTTCATCACATTGATCAACCATCTATAGAAATGTTTACTTGATTGATTATTTTATGCATTAGCAAAAATTCAATTCAGATACATTAACCCGGGGATTATGTAAGAAAAAAAAAGACTTAAACAGTTAACTCATTTACCCCCAAGACACATTTGAACTCTTCCAATTCAAAGGTTGGAGTAGTCCACTGTAAAATTTCAGGAGTGGATGAGTTCACACCTCAAATGATTTGTCAGCTTTATTTCATCAAATGTTTACCAGTGACAATACCGAGCACCTCAAATGATTTGTCAGCTTAACTTCATCAAAATTTTTTCCTGTGACAGTGTCATATTGGTCCTTATGACATCACAATGGACAATATTTCGCAGGTAACATATTTTCAGACATTTCTTGGTCCTGATGATGTCACAATAGACAAAATTTCTTCTATGGCATTGGAAATTATTAATGGTACGAGCGTACCGTATAGGGAAATATTGACAACCAGATAAAAGTGAAATTATACCATTTGCACTGTTGGAACAATCAGGCATAGCATGAAATTGCCACCATGTTTAAAAATTTAACGATAACCAAAACAAAAGCTAATGGTTAAATCACAAAGCCATATAGAACAATCTTGTTATAACAAAAATAGCTGCTTTAAACATTACGAACAAAGCAATGATTCACTGAAAATTTGCTCAAATATTAAGTCAAATATTGGTTTCCAACACAATGAACTATGGAAGTCTAAAATTAGGCAAAAATTAAAAAAAAAACACAAGTATTTCTTTTGTACTATAAAATTTTCAGACTATAAAAACCAAACTTAGCTAAAAAACTACAACAACAAGGAATTAAGGAACATGTACAGACATAAATGTTGTGAAACATTTAACAAATACGAAACACAACATGAAAATTCTATCTAGACCACATCATCTCAAGTAGTATTACAACCATTTTGTAAAACTTACAAAAAAAAAAAATTGACATCTGGCCCTGGTTTCATCATTGTTTCTTAAAGAAATTTCCTTAAATAAAAAATCTCCATTGTAAAGAAAGTATTACAGAATTTAAGAAAAGTTCCTTACAACTTTCCCCCTTAGCATCTTAGCATCTGTAATGCTTTCCTATGGAGATTTTTAAGGTAAGGAATTTCCTAAGTTAAGGAACGGCATCATGATGAAACTGGGGTCTAATTCTGAATCACATCCAAACAATTGTATGAATAAATTTCTTCAAATTTTTTTCCCCAAGTAAACTGCAATTACGTTTGAATAAATCTTTAAAAGCTAAATTTTACAGCACACCTGGGTATTTTTTCATTAACAGTATATTCTGTAGGTAAAATCTGTTAAATTATTCACCGTTCACAAGTTTTACCTTATATATTTACCAAAATGTCTTTAGCCTCTTGTCTACTGTCACTCTACATCGCCAGTTGATCTCAAAATGGTTGTTTATGTTACTTGAATAGATATGGCACATATACACACATAAACATTAAAAAAAAATAAACAAAAGACTGAAAACTAAATTTGGCATCTTCTAGAAACTATGAAGGTATTTATCTTAAAATGTAATTTAAAATCTGGTACATTATCTTCACCTTCAAAATTAAATAAATTACTGTACCTTGATATATCATTTTTTTTGCACTAGTACATAATAATGACTATATATGCTAACAGAAATATGGTACCTATTTTTATTTTTTGGGGGTAAAAGAAAAAGCTATCTGGCCATCTTAAAGTGAACTGTTTATAAGTTCTAAAAGCAAAAAAGAATGGATTTAAAAGAATCAATACGTAAAAAATTGGTTCTCTGAAAATAGTCACTTAGGCATTTCGTTAGAAACACTGATGTAAAAAAAGTCTATTTGATTACAACAGAAAAAAAACAGGCACACTGAAACATTAAGTCACTGCGAAACATACAAAAATATATAAACAAACGTTTCCTTTACAAAAACAGAACATGTACAAATGTATATAAAGTTTACCTAAAAGCAAAAAATAAACAAACAATACAAAATTAAGTATCAAAAACTTGGCGGCTGTTTTTAAAACAAATATAAGGCACTTTTAGTAATGCAAAAAAAATAAAATTTCGATGAAATACGACTTTGGCAACTAAAATGGAACGACATAGAAAATGAAAATTAATGACATGACAGAAGATGAAATGGATACGACACATTTTAATCCAAAGCTCACACAATCCAGACCAGAGCGCTTGGTCGGACTAACAATGCATGCTCACCTATTTCATTTACAAAACAACCTCCTAACAGCACCCATCATCTAAATCTGTTAAGTCTGTTAACCTGAAAGTCAAACAGCAGGTTACTGCAACGAAAACTGATTCTTTGAAACATTATGCATTAAGAGTTTGAGAGCATTTTACATTTTCTATCCAATTCTTTTCTTTCTTAGACAGCCAAATTTTAAAACAGTATTTCTGAAATACAGGTATCTAAAATGATAAAATAATTACCTTTTAATATGCAAATTCTTTTTTTTGAAGAAATATCTTTTAGTTTTCTATTTTTTTATGAAATTATTGTGACGAACACTGTCAAACTGTTCAAAAATCACAAAACAAAGGGAGATAATTCATGAACAAAAAATAAAACTTAGATGGAAGTTTTCAACAGATGTTGGAGGATGAGTGATGTAATGGTCGACTGTAAACATAAGCACTATGGAGGTTGGTACCCAGCACCAGATGGCCTCGGACCACAATTAATTCTACTACATGATATTACCAAAGAAAATTAAAAATTAAAGTACTTAAAAAGTTCATACGTGACCTGGTTCCTATTTGTCATTGTTGATCTATTCAAACAGAACTTACAGTGAACTGAGGGTACCTCATGACCGGCATTTTAGAAAGATTATTTAATTTGAAAGTTTTGAACCCTTCATTTATAAGAGAAAATACCAAAATTCACAAAATATCAATGTGCAAAACTTTAAAACTGTGTCAAACAAAAATTAATCATTAGAAAAGATATATGTAAAGAATCTGTACATATCTGTTGTAGGCGAGCCAGGAAATTTTTTTTAGTACTTTTAACCCACCTGAAATGTTCTAATACTCTACATTTGTGTACATTACAATGACCCAGAAGGTTAATTGTGGTCTCGTAGGCCAGACACTTTGATGTGAACCAGTTCCATATACCATTACCACACACACACACATGCGACTAATTATAGACTAGGAGAAATATATAAACGAATCCCTTATTGTTTCAAGATATGTGCATCATTGGGTAACAGGTTAATGGCATAACAAGAGCATCTTACCTTGGGTCTTACCTGTAAAATTCTTACCTGTAAAATCTGAGTCTCCTCTGATAACGTTAAACACTGGACTTTAAGTTCCTAAGTCCCCCCCCCCCCCCCCCCCCCCCCCAGCCCACCCTCTCAATCATTGCCACAGAACATCGCAACTCATTATCGCCCTTTATTCATGTATAGTCACAATAGCACTGCTTCCCTGTGAAACACACTAGCAGAGGCACACACCATGCAGACATGCTGAACGAATTACATATATGATCAAGTTTATGAATAAAACGATGAATCATGCATAAACGTGTGAAGTGATTATGAAAGACCATATCATTAGACGGGTCTATATCACTTGGTTAGGTAATAAGGAACCCCTATCTATAAATATCACAGGTTACTTATTGATATTTTCAAAAACTAAAATCTGACCATCCTTCAATCTGCAAATGAAAATTGAAAATGACCAGTATTGAAAATGAAAAATGAATCATATTACATGTATCGGCAACAAAGATATCACAGATAAAATAATGCTTTACAATTAGGACGGCGAGTGATATAATTTGAAAAATCTTGACAAATCTAGCCCTAAAAACTTAACAGGACCACTATTAGGTATATTTAGCAGGGAGGTTGTGATTGTGGACGAATCTTCGCTTGATTGGGATTTAAAGATGGCGGCCTTGACTTAGTACTGCTGACGTACGAACCGGGCCGAACTTTCGAGGATGGTGGTTGTGAACCTGGTCTGGCTTTAGCGCGAGCCAACCAAGCTGAGCGTTGTTTTTTCTCTAATTCTTCTTCCTCTTGCAGTTTCTGTTCGGCAAACATTTTTTCTATGCTATTGATGTAGTCCTTCTCCTGTTCGTAAGTTCGGAGGTCAAATTTCACATGACTCCGCATGGGAGTGTTGTAAGCACTAACTTTTCCCAAAATCTGGGTGCCATCCCCAGCTGATTGCACATCTTCAATTTTGTTATGACTCCGTTTTTCTTTGATCAACTGCGACAGTTTTTCCTTCATGTCAGCAGGGTACATAAGCATGGGAACAACATTGGCCTCCATAGCTGTACTGGATAAACCGTATTGTCCGCGCGGTTTCTGCTGCGGACCAACACCTGGCAGTGAGGGTGCAATAGTCGACCTAACGGAAACTCCCGTATTCGGACGATTCGTCAGGGCTGGAGCCGTACCTGGTCGAATACTGCGAGATTTTAATTCAGGATCGGCCTCTTTTCGCTTGGCTGAGGCAGAGATTGGTCTAATGACTCGACCAATCGGCACTGTGCTTTTTGTCTTTTTTGAATGCAAACTTTGTCTTAATTTAATTTTTGTTGGTTTAATGTCACATGGTGTGGCATAGATTTCCTTTTCCGGACTATCTGGCATGCCGTCTTCTTTGACCTTATTGGATTTGGTAGATTTCATCGATTTGACATCGGAGAACTCCGACAAGGTGTCCACTTTATCTTCCACAATAAACCTCTCTAACCCTATTTCTCCCGGACCGACTCTTGTTCGAGGGTCAATTTTCGGTGGAGAAGAACTAGGCCTATTTCTTAAGGTATCAGCAAGATTATTCTTTAGCTTAAAGTTTACCTGTGTGTTAGTATTAGTTTCTGTCGACTGCATGGAACTCTGAATGGCATTGACCGTCAGATATATAAAATCTGGTGGCACAACACTCTCCGCCTTCATACGCATCTGTGACCGCAGCAACGATTTCGTCTCTGAAAGAGAAATATCTTTAGACTTCGGCACAAGTGGCTTCTCAAACGCCCAGGAAACTCTCCGCTTCAGATTGGAAAAGGATGGCCCATTTTCATCATCTTCATCGTCATCATACTGATCATGATTAGGTTCGGCAATCATCACACTATGTTGGGATACTCCGGACTTATGGGTCAAAGGTCGTGTCTTTGGCAGTGGCGGCTTTGACGGGGCAGTAGAGGCTCGACTCTTCCCTCGACTGGAGACAGCCGTCTTGACTTCAGACAACGCTAGACGGGACTCGACACCAGGTGTAAAATGCATACTCTCGAACCCTCCATCGGTGAACCCCTGACTCTGAATATGTCTAGCACTTGCCATACTGCGAGAACTCAGAGCCTTCGCACTATGTGGGAACTGTGGCGCATGGAAAGATGTCTGAGGAAGAATTTGTCCGCCATCGATAATCCGTTCCTGTCTCTCTACCGGTCGGTTATGTAGAACAATTTTTGTATTAGTGGCACCGGCTCGTACCATCCTCTGGGCACGAATGTAGGAGTACGGGTGTGATCGTATCGGTGTATCCGCGTACGAGCTATACTGTACAAGTGGTGGCACTTTGTCATTTTCCAGTGTATAATCCCACTCCACTTTCTCAAAGTTGAGCACCAGGAGGTTGACACTGGTATTCAAAGTAATCCTACAACACAGACGTAAAAACAGACATAATATCGGGTGGTGCAATATGTTAAAACAACTAATTTACAGTTCCATGGCTTATATTTAATCACACTATTGACAATCATTTAGCTCGAACATGTTCAATATGCAATCTTTTGATCTTGCCAAATTCAGTTAGCCCTCATAAAACCATGCCAAATTCAATTTGAAATCATACAACCTTGCAAAAATCAGATGTAAATCATGCAACCTTGCAAAAATCAGATTGAAATCATACAACCTTGCAAAAATCAGATATAAATCATGCAACCTTGCAAAAATCAGATTGAAATCATACAACCTTGAAAAGTTCAATTTGTATGACCTTAGTATAGGGATATGAAACTCCATTAACCCAATAAACAGGAAAAGTGGATTTTATACGTGAGCTTAGCTTTCATAGCTACAATAGAAATGTATGACACTTGGCAATCAAATGACTAATACATTCAGTTTCTTGTAGTAACCATATAATAAAATCACAGTTTCTAGTAGCAACCATATGACAAATTCAGTTTCTTGTAAAGAATCAGTTTTTAATAGCAAGTACATGCATGTATCAAGTTAACATACATGTACTAAAACTTCAATTTGCCTTAACAATTGTTTTATCTGAAAACTATTACCGGTGAATAAAGTTGCTTTTGACCTCAAGGGTACCTGCAGTTTAATACACACAAAGGTTATAGTAACCATGGAAACCATTTTCACTCTCATTTACCTGTTACCAATGGCGATGATGGACTGTATGGCATCACTGCGACTGTTCCCACGCATGATCCGACAGCACTGTCCGTTAATCATGTTCCAGATCCGGAGTCGTCCGTCAGCTGATCCCGTGATCACACGGAGGTACATAAACTCTACACAAAGGACGGCCCTGGAAATAGTCAGGCATCAAAGATAAACTCTACACAAAGGACAGCCCTGGAAATAGTCAGGCATCACAGATAAACTCTACACAAAGGACGGCCCTGGAAATAGTCAGGCATCAAAGATAAACTCTACACAAAGGACGGCCCTGGAAACAGTCAGGCATCAAAGATAAACTATACACAAAGGACGGCCCTGGAAACAGTCAGGCATCAAAGATAAACTCTACACAAAGGACGGCCCTTGAAATAGTCAGGTATCAAAGATAAACTCTACACAAAGGACAGCCCTGGAAATAGTCAGACATCAAAGATAGACTCTACACAAAGGACGGCCCTGGAAATAGTCAGGTATCAAAGATAACATATTGTCTAAACAATATTGCTTAATGATAACTTGATGCAAACAAAGTTTTTATTTACGTCTACGCTTCGGCTAGTTATAATAACAATAATTCAAAGATCTTATAAACTGCTTTATTACTACCTAGTTACAAGGTCACCTCAAAGCAATTTACACATTTTTATGCATGGTTATATTAAGGGTGTTTGTAACCAGCCAATATTGTTCTCAACTCCCTGGGGAGCATATAAAACCGGTGCTGCCATTTCAGCACTCACAACTAGCATTCAACACTTCCAGCATTGCCCAACCATATAACCGGTACTTATTTACAGCTAAGCAGACTGGAACAACATTGCTCAACCACATAACCAGTACTTATTTACAGCTAAGCAGACTGGAACAACCTGAGTTAAGGTTCTTGCTCAAAGACACAACACTATGCCATGTTATGACTCAATTCCACAACCTTTGGTGCCATACCACTAGACTACCATGCCTTTTTAAGCTACCAATTTTCAAGTTACTGAAGTTGAGATTATTGTAAACATTCAACTATTATAAAGATCCATCTCCATTATAGAGTAAATCATCAAGTCTGTATTTAAAAAGGAAAACAACACTTTGAATACACTTTAAACTGTGTCTTCCTTTTTTAGCTATCACTATTGAAAAGTAGACATTGGAGATCGATGCTGAAGGATCATTTACAAAAAGTGTTTAGACTGTGGTTGATAATAGTTTAATGTAGTATAAAAGTTTACTTTGGGTGCCGGAGGGCGTTGAGACAGCGATTGAGGTAGCCCTGGGCGCTCCACACTAACGCGTAACCGTCTTTACTGCCAGTGATGATGTGCCACTTGTCAAACTTAATGGACGTCACTTGGTCATGATGGCCGTTCAACATCTAAAACACAAAATGACTTATTGAATACCTTATATCTAGCAGTAATAACAACAAATCTCAAATACTTATTAAGATTTTATACATTTACAATGATTTTAGCAGTAAAAGTATACATATCATATATCTCATAAACCTGTTTTATCCAGTGAATCTATACTCTATTTTTTGCATACTCATCCAATATGACCTATAGCTATCAGTCCTTCAACTGAATTGGTTGAAAGTTTTTTTTTTACATTTCAAGGTTGCATGAAATGAATAATGTTGACTAAGAACACTCGTTTTCATGTCACAAGAAATTCATGAAATGGAAAATCCAGCAAGATCCTACATAAGTATGTGTACTGTATATCATAGGCTGAAATGGTATCTTGAACAATTACAATGCATTAGTGTACGTCCCAGTATCAAGTGAATCATGAATAATATCATGGCATCTCTTTTCAACATAACAGATTTTAAAGGTCAAAGGTGACTGACCTTGACAAGGTCGCCGGTCTTTATGTCCCAGACCTTGACCCTGCCTCCCTCACACCCAGTGATACATAGCTCCTCGTTCATAGCCACCGCCCACACAGGTTTACGGTGTTTAAACGTACGCTGACACTTTCCTGTGTTGATGTTCCAAACTGAAACAAATAAAGTTTTAAAACACATTGTAAATGTTTTCATAAGTAATTATTGGAACTCCCTAATTACAAATAATTTCATACTTATTAAGACAGGTTCTAGATATCAAACGAGTAGGTATATTCAGTAACATCTAAAAATGAAATTCATTACTAAGTACATATGACATGCCCTTAAACTCGATCTGGGATTGTATAAAGATATTTCTAAATAACTTATAAACCCCTGAAGACACATTTGAACTCTTCCAATTCAAAGGTTGGAATGGTTCACTATGAAATTTAAGGGTTGGATGAGTTAGAGTGAAAAAAGTTAACCCTGACACTCGAACTTCAAATCTAAATTCATTTACCCCTGATGACACATTTGAACTCTTCCAATTCAAAGTATAGAATATTTCATTATGAAATTTCAGGGATGAATCGGTTTAAGAAACCTGCTACTGTATTGGGTTCAAATTTATTTCTGATGAAGATCAGATTTTAGAAGTTAACAATTTAAATCTACCTGGTAAATCAAAGACTTTTTATACTTTTTAAAAAGAGCAATGGGTAATCTCTAACTGTAAAAGTGGAATTGTTTGCGATGTGGAAATTTTCCCTTATTTCTCTTTCATTAAATCTCTGCGAACATATCAACACATGAACATTTTTAAACCACTTGAACTATGCAATGTATGATAGAAGCATAGGTACACATTGCACAATAGGACGACTGACAGCACGAAAATTGCCACACCGCAAAAAGTTTGAAGGATGACTAAGAGAAAATTTACACGCACGAAAATATTGACTTTTACAGTATTTTAAGATGGCCATCTTGAATTGCCCTTTCTTGATTCAACTTTGGCAGAACTTTCCATAACAAATTATACCTCCAAACTAAATTTTTATCTGTGTATGCATGTTAAATTTTGGAGACTGTTGAACTCTGTTGTTAAGGAAAATTTCCTTGAGGCGGACAACTATTTCTTGGTATTAACTCCAAAATTGCTGTCAAACAAAAGCTCTAAAGTCAAGGAATATATTAAGTTTAAGCAAATTGTTTCTTAAGTCAACCATAATATCTATTTTTAAAAATGGTAATCTAATTTAAATTTTGATGGTGTGTCTGAGCTAATTTTGGTTTCTAATTTGAGAACAGCTTTTAAAGTATCATTACAATACTTCTAGTACATAAAATACCTACACAAATTAACATACATGTATTCATGAATAAAGATGTTTGAAGTAAATCATGTTTTGGTGCTATTTTTCTATTTTGAGAATAGAATTTTGACAGATTTTTCTGACACTGGCGTGACAGTGACTAAATTCCCTGATAATACTAAACTTATTAACTAACAAATTTGTGTATTCAATCACGGTTGGCCCTTCAGTGTCACGTAAATATCTGTGTCAATATTTGTGAACTCTCTCTCCAATATGGCTAAATAAACACAACCTGAACTTTGTCCACGAAATTAATATCGTTTTGATTTTGGAACTGAAAGAAAAATATTTGTTTTTATATCATATATTGAAGGACATGAAAATCCTTCTTACTTCACACAATGACTACTGACTAGTATATATGCTGTCGGTAAATCTAACAGTACTTCATATCAAAGAAATTGATATATTACATATAATGAAGATTTAATCCTTGCTATTATTTTCCTTTTGGCAGTAATTTACCCTCCAAAGGCAATATATGTTATCATATAATTTAAGTCCATGTTTGTATTGACATACATTAGTAATACCTTACCAAAGCACCTAGTATTCCATCTACAATAGCATTCCAGCTGATAACTTTATCTACTCAGAAAAAAATATTTCTTGAAATATAGCAATGATACTGGTTGATACTCTTTTCAATTTCAATTAAGATTGTAATTATGATGAAGTATGGGATGTCGAGCGAACAAAAAAAGGCGTGAGGGATGCACATACACGTTAACCCCCCCAACCCCAAATACCCCTCCCCCACTCATTAGGAGGAAAATTCCCAAATTTTGACCAAATTAACCAATCTCCCTCGACATCTCCCTCATTAAGTCCAAACTCACACAAACTAAAAATCTATATCCTGCATGTGGTCAAATGATATCCTAGTTACCGCAGGTTGTGTGATGATCAAAATAGGTGTGTTCGGATCAATAAATATTTTTGGAGTTATTTTGATACTTAAAATGGGAAAGACAAACTGAGCAATGCAGTTTCAGTCACATTTCACACACTTTCTCCCTCATTGGAAATATGAAATGAATGAGATATAATTATCCCTGTTTTGAGGTACCTATGGATTCAACAAGGGGAGGGATACCTATAAGATCAAGCAATATACAGGTACAACATTATTTTACAAATGTCCATATGGCTTTACCTGTGTGCATGGAAATTCTTTGATAAAAGTTCATCTAACAAATTTTATGTTTCAAGTCAACCATGTATTCCATTAGATTTTAAGACAAGTTTATGTTGAGATGGAAGTAAATTTATTTTACTAAAAGTAACATTATTAATTTTTCTTTTCTTACATATGCATATTTGTGGCACACTCTGAGAAATATGAATTACTTGTACCGGGTACAATTGTACATGTCATGATCGGACAAAAGATATTCACTCCTTGCAGACAATTAAATGTCTCCAATATTTGAAAATCCAGGTGAGAAACGGAAATTAAAGGTTACCAGGTACATTGTATATGGTGTCAAATCAATCAGCTAGGATGTTAGTCTACTCAGGTGTCAGATTAGGCAAGGTCCATACTGTACAATACATATATATGTATACTGTACATGATTGACTTACATTTTTTAATATCTCCATCCAAAATTAAAATTTTAACAAAGAACAAATACTTATAACTTTAATTCAAAGAATCGCCTTGTGAATTACCCAGATGGAGGATAAACCAAAAGTAATTGATTTTTCACAGGTCTACATTTAAATTTAAAACCAACAGGGTTGACATCTGGCAGAGTTAAAACCTTATCTGCAGTGCTAATCTAGAGTAAAAAGGCACATGCTGAGACCAATCCTCAGTGATCTTGACTGTGTGCAGAGTAGATCTACCCAGACCTACAAAGTGTAGTGTGTTACGGAATGTTTACCAACCCAACAAACATCTGGAATCTCCGTAAGTCGTAAATAACTTATCAATAAATCACAAGTAACACGGAACATTTCGATAGATAAAATTTTCCAACATGAACCCACCTAACGGTAAAAAAATTTAATCTAGGTGTTTGCTCTGTAAAAGATAATTCTTAATTTAAACTACGCAATAATGCTTTTCACAACTTTTTTCTTTAAAGATTACATTTATTTATTGATCACCAATAACACGGAACATTTCGATAGATAAAACTTTTCAACATGAATCTACCTAACGGTAAAAAAAATAATCTAGGTGATTTCTCTGTAACAGATAATTTTTCAAACTACGCAATAATGCTTTTTACAACTTTTTTCTTTTAAGATTACATTTACACATGTATTTATTGATCACCAGTACACAGAACATTTTCGTAGATAGAACCTTTCAACATAAACCCATAATGGTAATATATTAATCTAGACGATTTCTCTGTAAAAGATACTTTTAAAACTGCCAAGTAATACTTTTACATTTTTTTTCTTTTAAGATTACATTTATTAATGGATGTTTAATGAATATGTCACAAAAGAGTAGTATTGCCCATTATTTGAAAGAACTTTAATGATATAATTATACATTACTTGCATGTTCTTATCTGTGATAGTTTATCATTACTTTTGTTATCAACTCTGTAATTGGACCCTTGGACCAAATAAACAAATTAACAAATAAATAAATAAATAAAAGTACATTTTTGATGGGAACATGCACCAGAATACTCATCAATTTAATCTAAAACAGAAATACAAATGCTTTTTTTTCATGAATTTTCATTAATCTATTTTTTAATATCTGATTAATGAAAAAAAATTTTATGACCAAAAAAAAGACACTGGAAATTTTAGAAATCCACTAATGCGTGTCCAATCAAAAGAAAATGTCAGCCAATGCTTAAATCATTCCTGCACCTCACTGAAGAAAGATAAGAATTCTTCCAGTTCAAAGGTTGAAATAAATCCTTTTGAAATTTCAGGGGCTTAATTAATATTGTAGAAATGAAAATTGATCATGCATTGTTGCTGTAAATGAATTCAAATTAAAAGCCAAAGAAATCAACCCTTTCACCCCTGAATCTTTATAATGAACTATTCCGTCCTTTGAGCTGGAAGAGTTCAAATGTGTCTTCAGGGTTGATTGTGTTAAAGTCCAAATTAAGTGGGTATATTGTCCGATTACTTCACAATGTCTTTCTATCACATATACTCTTGAAAAAAAATCTTTTTCTGTCGAGTTGAATTGTTAAATAAGTTAAATTACGTGCAGGTAAAGGACCCACACAACTGAACAATTTACGATATGTTATTACTAAGCTTTCGAGCTAATAACTTTAATATTTGAAGTTCAACACTAGTGACAACTGCCTGGATTTACAGACACATACATGGCAAAGACTTTAAAGGGCATTTTATTAGGAGTTTCGTGGCATTTTAGCTCGCTACGGGCGTCTGCTTCGGACAACCAGAAATTTACATGTCAAACCAGTGAAATGGGACGGGAACACCCTCTAACTTTTGACCCCATATTAATCCGTCATCACATATCAAAATCTACCAAAAGTATACATTTTTGTAAAGTTGAATACCTATAGATTTCATTCAATGCAGAATATGTCAACAATTACCTATTTAGATTACTCAGAATCACTGTATTTAGCAGGAACAAATTTTCAGTAGGGACTACGAACATATAAAACACTTCCTGATAGGCTGATTTAGTTGTGTGAGTCCTAAAAACAAATCAGACTTAGAGCAGCTTGGTTTCCTGGCCAAACTGTTTATGGCGGTGTTATGGACTTTGTCTAGTTTATTGGAACAGGTCGGTGACCTCGATTTTAAGTCATCTTACATCTATAGTGCTGTTTATTTACACCACTTGACATGGCATCTCTACAACCCATCGATATTTTCAAGGAAATTATAATGTATTTGAAATACGATCTCCAGATTAGAGAGCTATTTTGATACAGTAAATATTTAATTCTGTCACCAGATCCTGAACTCGCATAAACATATGTATCATTGTAAAAGAGGAATTTTTCTTCCGGGAAACGTCCAGGTTGTAACCTTTAAAGTAAACGAAAAAAGGGGACATTTTTACATTGACAACAATTTTGAAATCTTTATTTTCTACCCATCATTATATCCTAATAGGTAATGTGTATTTAAAGTAAATACTGGTATAAAAATTTGTATTTGCATCTTGATATTTTCATTCCTATTCAATTAAACGCAAAAAAAAAAATGTAGACAGGAATCAGTCTTGATCTATAACAAGGAAAAGGCATAGAAGATCTTTTCTGATCCTAAACAAGGTCACATCCGAGTAGAAAAAAATTCAGAGGAATATATATTCCACTGGTCATATAGGGTATTCCAGTGGTATACAAGCAGGAAAATTTCCTTATTTCCGATTCTCCTGGAATACCGCTGTAATTCCAGTGAAATTTTCTATGGGGATATCATTCTAATGTAGCAGGATAAAGCAGGCCTATTTCTCAAAACCAACAGGAGTAATGATGATTTAAAAAGTAAATAAAAGCCATGGAAACCTAATTTTATAGACTATATTGAAGGCTAGATTGGTACTGAAAGAATACTTTGATCTTCAACCTCGCATAAACTTCCTGACAACAAAGACGAGGTACTTACCTTTACAACAGTTGTCCTTGGCACCTGATACCAGGTAATCCCCGTACACCATGATCGTAAGAATCGTGTCGCGATGGCCGCGGAATATACGCATACACTTTCCAGTCTCCATGTTCCACATCCTGTATTGCAAAGAAAACGTGATCGATTGTAAGTCAGTGATGATTTTATCAAAGAGCTGATCAGGTAGTAATTAAATTATGTTTATTTTCAAAAGAATAATTAACCTGAGTACAAGATTTACCATCTGAAAAAAATCTACACAAATGAACAGGAATAGGTATCCCCCATTCCCACTTTCAGATATAATCATTGCAGCTAAGCTGACCAACATCCACAAAGATCACAGTGACCTATATTTATTATAGTATTGCAGAAAGTTTAACCAAGATATCAAACAGACAGACATGGAGATGGACAGACATGTAGACATAGAGATGGACAGATAGACAGACAGGGAGATGGACAGATGGACAGACATGGAAATTGATAGACAGACAGACATAGAGATGGACAGGCAGACAGACATGGAGATGGACAGATGGACAGACATGGAGAGGGACATATGGACAGATAGACAGACATGGAGAGGGACAGATAGACAGACAGGGAGGGAGGAGGCGGGCGATTCCTTTCAACTTCATTATAACTGATGAGCTTGCTTGCTGTATTGCCAATAGGTATTACGGATAAATGCAACACCTATTACCTATTTCTATTCTACATTGCACATGCACATTATCTGACATCTAAAAATTACTATAAGATCAGGCAAGTTTGACATCACATCAGTCAATTGTTATCAACCTTTTATATGCTTAATTTCGTAGCACTTAACACCTGCAATTATTGTGTTATTCTTGAAGTTATGGCGTACCTGATGCTGGTATCATAACTCCCACTGAGGACATAGCCCTCCTCCTCACACAGGTAGACACAGCGCACACTTCCAGCATGCCCAGTAATGACTGGTCCCTGGTCCTTCCCCGACTCACGCTCTATAAACCGGACCTTACGGTCCTTGGAGCCGATGGCGATCAGTTTGCCCCCACAGGTGTGTACAACACGATGCGAGTCCTCTCTGTACACATAAGATAGTTTTGTTAAACATAAATTTATTTTATTTTCGACTGTACATACAGTGTTTATCAATTATGGACTTTTGGTGAGGTCAATATGGTGTTGTACCAACCTAGTAGAATCAACCCTCAGTCAATATTATAGATTCTACTAGGTAGGTATAACACTATATTGACCGAATCAAAGGTTCTTGAGGAAAGTCTGACCAAATCTAATATAACTGTAGTATGAACAGGTATTGAATCGATTTGATGTATGCAAGGTCAAAGAAATTAAACTGCAGAAACTTACACGTCTTTGAGCACCATGACGTTATATGACCCGCAATAGACATTCCGCTCCTCCATGATCACCTTACGACACGATATTCCCGTCAAGGCCGTTTCGAAGTTGACCTCATTCTTGTACTTGGCTTTGACGACCTGATCTTGAGTGGTGATCATCTCCCTTGTCCCCGGGTGAAGGTTCGGCACGATCACGTCTATATCTTTGGCATATACGGGGTTGGCACCTTGGGCTGCAGCACCCTATGACATCATACAAATTACGAATATCATACTTTGTTTCAACAATAATTATAACACCTTCATTCCACTACTGTAGCTTTTTACTTGAAATTTTAAACTCTGAACACTTCACATGATTTCCAAATTCGTCAAATCATACTTATCAAAATTGTCTAAAAAAAAAGATAAACCCTGCTGAAACTGAGGTTGGAAATATTAATACGCAAATTAAATGATACTGAAAAAACAAAGCATCTTTATGCCCTTAAAATCATTAGCTTGCATAAGTCTTGATTATTGCAGGAGGAAACTGGAGCACCGGGAGGAAACCAACATGTTCAGGCAGGTAAACCACATACTTTTCATGTCCAAATGGGAAATCAAACCCCCACTTTCTTGATGAAAGAAGAGTGCGCTATCCACTGCACCACCCAACCACCCATTAAATAGCATTACAAACCTCGAGACAATTGTTTTTTCAAACTTTCTTTCTACAAGAAGTTACAACTTCAATTGAAATGTACATTTCTTTGCGATGATGAAGAATTGTTTTAAGACATTATATGAGAAAAGTACTTATAAGTAAATTTTTCAACCAACCTGCATCAGCATAACCTCTTCGGACAGATCCTGATTGATCCGGAACTCCTTATGTACCTCCTCCACTAGAGAGCTCCAGTAGTTACTTACACACAGTGCATTGTGTAACGTAGCAATGTCCAAAAACCCCAGCACATATTTAGCGATATGGACAGGCAGACATCGTATAAAGTCTTTATATTTAGCTACCCCGGAGGATGCCTTTGCGGATGTCGGAACAACCATACACGCTGGATCAACTGACAGAATGTCCATGGAGGAGAAACTCTCGCCGTCGCTGTCG
Organism: Mimachlamys varia; assembly: GCA_947623455.1. NCBI lineage: Eukaryota > Metazoa > Mollusca > Bivalvia > Pectinida > Pectinidae > Mimachlamys > Mimachlamys varia. The sequence goes on from OX392527.1 coordinate 51,069,277, forward strand.
TCATTTTCAATTTCGTCTTCCAAGAAGAGTTCTTCACCAGTGAGCGGGTGATGTCTTGGGATGCCATACTCAGGTGTGGCTCGGATAAGTAGGTCAAGGTCGGGTCGTTCGTCGGACTGGTATGTGTAATTAGTACTCGCTATAGACGCTGCCTCTAAGAAATCGTCCTCTGTAAAAAAAAAAAAGGTTTTTTTAAGAATTGCGCTTTTTAAGTCAACTAAAGTTTGAACAAACTTCTGTTTTTTCATTGATAATCTATGTGTATTATGGTGTTTAATAAGATGGCTGGAGCAAAAAACATTCTGAATTAACGATTTATTTCCTCCACCAAGAAACTATGAATATCCCAGCTGAATTTGAAAACTCAGCATCATAAATTCAACTGACCATGAAAAGATAAGATGGCCGGAGCAAAAAACATTCTGAATTAACGATTTATTTCCTCCACCAAGAAACTATAAATATCCCAGCTGAATTTGAAAACTCAGCATCATAAATTCAACTGACCATGAAATAAGTCATACCGAAAAACTTGAAAACAATAATCACAACAATTTTGAAGCTAACTCAGAATGTGAATGATACCTACAGTAGCTACTTCTTTTTCTCCATCATCATCATCATCATCATCATCATCATCATCGAGATCAAGAACTGATTCAATCAAAGTCACTGAAATGTTTGTATGTCAACAAACCTATGTGCTCATCAGAGTTTTAAAGTTATATGTCAAAGACTCATTATAGATTTAAGCTCCTAGATCCTTATCAAGATTAAATCTCTTTCTTGTAAAGCCGACAACTTAGAGGCTAGTGGTAGATTTAATATTTGTTTTAACACTAGTGAAAGTTGAAACACATATGCATTCATGATTCTTAACACCATCATTTTTTTATATCTCCATGTTAAAATCAATTTAAACTACATGTATATCACATACAGGTAACCTATGAAACAGGCTACTGTCATTATTTCAATCAACATTTGAGAATAACCAATATACTTTCTCTTGCTGGACAACCATAAACTTTCTTAGAAATGCCTTAATTTCCAACATGATATGTAAGTAACAAATTGTACATAAATCCTTGAATGTACTGTGACCGTGCAGTTTGTATGCCCCCCCCCCCCTCCCCCATTTGATTTACTCAACATCATTATACAGACATCACATGTAGGGTATTATGGTACTCGAACATTTGCTCACAGTATAACCCATCATGATGGTACCTCTCTTTTAATTAAGTTATCGCTCTCAAACCACCTTCCCAACCCATACTGTCATACAATGTGCTATCATCGTTTCTCTATAATCAAGCAATATATTACCTGTCTACCTGGTAAATATAAACAACCAATTACATTTTCTCAGTGTTTAACAGCACCTTTTGATCTCTAAAATATTAATACAAAGGACAACTTTTATTGCTTTTTATAACTTTTTAAAATTTCAAACTTTTTAACTTTTTCCCAATCTTTGACCATTTTAATTTTGTGCTTCAATAATAAATGGCAGATAATTTCTATTTGAGATTTGAAATATGATTTAACATAGATAGGGGTATAATTGGAATATTTACGGTATAAAACTGCTCTCTCTCTCTCCGAGCCGGGGTCACGTATAAGATAAACAAACTTTTAAACATACCCACAAACACCTACACACAACAACTATTGTATCCTTTTCTTCGGGGAAAAAATCAATTTCTACTGACCAAAACACCATAACAATACCTTTGAACGGTAAAGTGGTTTCTTATGAACAAGCATAATATCAACCGAATGAAATTGATTTTTATACTTGCTTTGAATTCAAGATTTGAAATAACTTTGCAGTGCCAAATTTAAATTGATCTCCTGTCTGCCAACTGAACTCATTGACGTAAAAGGTATTTTCCCTTTTAAAGTGTCCTCATGTCTTGAAGAATATAAGCAGGCAGGGCTAAGACCTTTCATAATCACTGCTGTCATCCTGTGTTTTGCCAATTCTACTTACCAGAAATAGATTCTGTATTGACCGAGACATTAAGATCATTATTTCACCGTTTGACGCAAGGCTAACTCATTTTCAATCAAACACCATGTTGACAGCACTTACATAAAAGGCATGTATACATGTCTATCTACACTTAAACGGAATTGATTTTATATTTGTCTAGTACCTTATGGTAACGCTCAAAATATTTCACTAGTAAACATTAGCCCTAGCTATTTTGTCATTAAAAGAACTTCAATCTTCTTTAATAATAGCTGTTTTGCTGGTTAACCATGAAAGAAACACACAAAGATTTTACCGTCACCATGGTATTTATCCAAGGAAGCCATTAGTATTGATTTATTTTTTTATCAAATCCAAATACATCGATAAACAAAATTCTGAAAAAAAACTTTTTTTTTTTCATCCTTATTCATTCACCCCTAAAGACACATTTGAACTCTTTCAATTCAAAGGTTGGAATATTTCATTATGAAATTTCAGGGGTGAACAAATCAATTTCATCTTTGAAACTCATTGGCCATTTTTAATGCGACACCACGTAAGCTCAAATGTCACGATTTTGACAAAGGAAGAGAATAACGAACCAACAAAAAGACAATCCAGAAACCAGGGGCCTACATGTATATAGGAAAGGGAGACAATCAAAACATGTACTGTATAACACACACATAAGTGTTCAGCCGAATATTTCAATTTTATTTTCTGATCTAAATACACTTGAATTCAATACTTTGTAAACACATGTTAACTACTTTCACCAAATGTTCAACATTTTGATTAAAAACTCCGGCAATAATTTCAGCCTACGAAAATTTAATTTGTTTACCGTACATGTTCATAACATATAAAATGGTCCATGTTAAATCCCTCTATGCATTCACCAATGGCTGGGGAATCTGATAATAGAATCTGTAATCTCCCATGAATGGCCTAACGGTTACATGGGAAACTGTCACCCACAGTGAATGCTTATAAGCCTGGTAAATTGGTTTGAATGTAGCCACTCAGAGATGAATGATGACCCCCATAATTCAATATCAATGTACTTTTAGCTTCTACTCCTCCCTCAGCTGTTCTTGGCAACACAATATAAGACGGCTATACCTTATTGAGGTTTATAGATCGGTGGTCAGGTTAGCCGATACTTCAGATGGTGTGCCGTATATAACTCAAGAAAAGTGCCTTTGTGGTCGATACTTTTTTTTATGATAAACATTAAAGTCCAAACAAAATATAAAAGTATGACAAAATACACACTTTGATGGTACAGTGGATTCCAGTTAATATCACCCCTGTTAATATCACATTCCTCTTTATATCATGTTTTTCCCAAACATTATTTTTCTCTTTATGCAATATGTGTAATTTCATTTGGTTAAAATCATGTATTTTGTTTTTTTAACCAATCACATAAAATATCAAGAAAATGTTGCCATTTCCATTGATTTCATATACAACTTGTACAAAATGTTGCATAGAATTAATTAATAAAAAATTACCACAAAAATGTATTTTAATTGAAATAATGTAATCTATACACTGAAACATCTTCATATGTACATTGAATAGCTTACTTTTAGTTATGGAGATTGGAAATGCACTAGATTTAGTTGAAAACATTTTTCTCTTAATGTCACATTCCTGTTAATATCATGTTTTTGTCTGACAAATGCAACTTGATATAAAGAGGATTTACTATATCTGTATCTTGGCCAAGTTTCAATTTAATCAGATATCAATAACACCATAAAATGATGAGTTTAACTCAAACTCTCAAAATTCACACGTTTTTGCCCTAAAATACCAAAACCTGTGAAACAAATTCCTTAAAATTGAGGTTAGGTATGCATGCTCAATATCGTAGGTTGAGATTCATGACCAAGGTTCGATTCAATAACATAACTATATCAATCAAACTTTGAAAATGGACTTAAACACAAATGTTGACACAGCCGTCAGAAAAGTAAAACCTTAGTCTCGCTTTACTCGACGCTCCTCAAAGGCGAGACAAAAATTGTTAGTGATATCTGAAACCTGATCCTAAAATCACAAAAAAAACAACATTTTTTCTGGATCAAGCATATTCCACACCAACAATTTTTCTGGTTTGTTGATACCATCAAAGCCCTTTGGTCGACCCTGTCATGTTCCCGTTTTCAAAATAGAAAAAAATATTCATAATCATTCTGTTTCCTGTGAATGATGAAGAATCAATATGGCCGATAATACCCCTTCTATGGGCCATTTACCAGCCACTCAAATCAACATGATGTCATAATAGCAGTAGAAAGACTGGCTTTGTTTGATAATTCAATAATGGTTAACGGCCAATTACGTTTACGTACTTCAAAGCCTGAGTAGCTTGATAAATATTCTACAGAAAAACTTTGTTTTTGAGGAACCATTGAAACCATGTTGAATTTCAAAGTTAGTATATTGCTCAAAGGACCAGCAATGGTGAAGTCCAATTGGCTCACAGCATTTAGAAACGTCAATTACAATGAAAGATTTAAACAGAACATTTACTGTACTTGTAGATATAAGTTTCAATTCATATCATGAACGTCAATATTTGATGAGTTTTGGTGAGTTTACCTTTCTCCTTTGAATATTAACAGAATTGAAAACTATAATGATATCAATAGCAAAAAATATTTTAAGTTTTTTCTTTTTCAAATACCTTTCTTTGGAGTCATATTTTGTTAATTTAGTTACCGATATCACATTTCTCAAACAATTATTGACAAAATCATATGTAACAAAGCTAATTATTAAATTAACCACTTAGAAATATTTTAGCAATTCCTATCTGTAATATTCATGTTAATTTCTTTTCTTTTTTTTAAAACCTTAATTCTAGAGAAATATAAAAGAAAATGTTGTACAAGAACAAATTTATTTTTAGATGAGCTAACCAGGCTTCTGTGTTAGACCATGGTCCTGGATCCTGTGTAAAATCTATAGCATGAGATCCATTGAAGACCAAGAACACACATCTAGACATTTCAGTTCCCACAAAGCTATGTACAGTAGCTCAAACAGATCAAGGTTGAGAAGAAAATCAATGTGCGGAACAAAGGTGAAGTAAAATAGAAATAATTTCCAATGGCATATAAAACATTCCAGGTATACTTCATCTTTGATCAGATCATTATTTTCAATTGGAAACTATTAATTATTAATAATAATCAACAGCTAGTCTGCTCAACAATATAATTTTACAACAGAAATTGTTTAATGTTTTCTGCCCTTTGCATAAATATGATATATATTCTCACACCACATGAAAGTTGTTGGAGTTTTTCAACTTCACAATGAAAACTTGAAACCGCCTAGCTTAATTTATCATGGAATGCCATAAAGGGTAATTAATAATTCCACTTTTAATTCGGCGAAATTTTTAAAAATCAAATTTTGCTTATTACAAAGCATTGTTTTATTTTAAATATTGTGTGATATTAACCTCAGAATTTTGATCCAAAACTATTTATTTGTATTATTATACAATATATATATATCAAGCATTCTTGTTGGCCAGAGATGCTATATTAGTACACAAGGGGACGCCCTATTGTGGGAGGAAACCAGAGCCCACATGGTCGGGCAGGTGATGGAATGTCTGAACACCTTAACCACTCGGCCAACGCGTCCCCTAGCAAGAAGGAATCGAAAGCCAAGGGTGGTACCTAGTGTGCCTTATCATGTACATAAACTACATAGATGCAAAATACAGAAGGATTAAACCTACAATGTTTTTGATCACAATACATTATAAAAGAATAACTACATAAGTAACATCAGACGAACCAAAGTAAACTAATCATAACTTTGATGTTCTCTGTTTATATATACCATACCTTTAACTTCTGTATAACTTTAGTAAATAAATAGTCAATCACTTCTTACACATTAAGGTTTTACAAATATGTACCTTCAGTACCTAGAATGAATGTCTGAAGTTTAACAGGGCTATGATATTGAAAACCATTATACTGTATACTGTGACTGAAGGTTGTGATTCTGTTTTGTCATTATTTTGTTTGAAGGCTTACAAAGAGCTGACAAAATAGTACAACAATCCCTGTGTTATGGATACAGGGATTTTGAAACCTCAGGCCCCAAAGAAAGAATTTTGAAGTCACAGACCAGTACCACCTTAATTGTTATTGAACTAAAATCTTCCCACTATGGCATCAATATTCATAACACAGTGTTACACATAGACTTTTAAGAGAAATATCCTTTATAATTATATATAAAAATATATTTACATTTGCTCTGCATTAATTGTCACTATAAAATACTACCAAGGCCATGGCAGTTCTGTGTTATGAGACCATAACACTATAGTGGTTATATATTATGATGTTATTATGATTGTGATGTGATATTCAAAACGTTGGAAATAGCTGGACGATACTGGCTGTTGGCTGTTCCATTTATTAGATATCTACCTTAAATTTTCAGAACAAAAGTAGAATATGAATATAAATTTATTATCAAAACCAATGGAAATGTAGATAAAGCATTAAACAGCATTCTGTTCCGGGTTATGGTCCTATAACACGGAACAGGATTGCAGACAATATAACGCGTGTTAGCTATTTAATGCTTAAATATACCAGATAATTTGATGGATTTAGTTTAATTACCTGCAACTTAAAATGAATTTGAGAATTTGGAGATTTTTACACATTCCAATTTCTCCAAAGTGCTCTGAAGAACTACATAACTAAGTTAACCCCTAAAGACACATTTAAACTCTTCCAATTCAAAGGTTGGAATGGTTCATTTATAATTTCAGGGGTGACTGAGTTAAGATAAAATAATTTCCTAGCATGACCTATCACAGCATATTGACCTACTGGGAACTCAACATTTTATTTCACATCAAAAACCTTATTAAAGCTCACTGCTTCATTTCAGCCAAATATTTGGTAAAATGTGTTTAAAAGAAAAAAGAAACGTTAACACATCTTTATAAAATTGAAATAACATTTTAAAATCCTATCCTTGTTCAGATCTACTTTAGAAAAAATATTTGAAAAATTGAACCTCTCATTGAAGTACCTTATACATGAAAGTGCTGGTGCCATATTGCCTCAGAAGTGTTTCAAAATGTAGACTGGATATTTAAATAATTGATATAAGAACAAATTAAAATACATTTCCCCTAAAAGCTTTCTATTATAATTTCCTTCTGAAGTAATGTCTGTTTTATATGTGTCTTTTTAGACATGAATAGGAAATGTTGACACATTAGCTATAGCTAGACAACCAAGGGTGAAAATGCTGAACAATAAATACTTCATGTCTATTCAACATGTGTAAATATCATAAAGGTTGGTGACCATAATTGTATATTATTGTGTACACTGGACAATGTTTATTAATAGAAATATTCTTTCTCTATACTACATGGACACTGGACTTAAAGGCCCAATATACGTAACTGCAGAAAATTTTTCGTGATTCTGAAATATTCTGAAAAAAATCCAGTTGATTAATATATAACCATGCAAAATAAGCCTAAAACGAAGTAAACCTGAGCAGTAACTAACAAGAAACTCTTCACAGAAAAATCCAAAGAATTGAAAATAATTCAGGTGTGGCCCACTTCAACAACAAACCGAAGTTGGAAGACAGTTCAAAATGGACGTGTGTTTACAAATACCAAGATTCAACTGCTTCTGTACCGGTAACCGCGTAAGAATTCATCTTGAATATTGCTGATATCAGTTAATCTTAACTAAATCTATAAACATAAAAAGTTATTAGACTTGATTTTCGCTTCATGTTTTGCCGAATGTTACGTTTATTGGGCCTTTAAAGTATTCAGCATTTTGAACCTTAAATTGAATGTGCTTTAGGAAAGAAGATCCTTTCAAATTTATTTTCGATCAAAGGGCAACAAATTTTGATTTCCATGTAGAAAAAGTCAGATCTGTGTATTCTAATTAAACCTCTCAGAAGTTCCAGAAAATGATATACCAGTTAGCAGGGAAAGATTTCAGGTAATAATAATGCACCTTTTAAAATGTTGTTTTGAAAATTTACACTTATTGTCCTGAGTTAGCAGTGATCAATCTACAATGATTTTTCATGGGTCATTTTCATTTGTATTGCGTAAAACAAATTGGGTCCCACAATGTTAAATTGGAATATTTCTTGAAATTTAATGGGTTCTTTCAGAATTCTATGTGCACATGATGCAGGATGCATGCGCACATAGACTTATAATTGCCTTCGTAACTCTACTATATGTCTGTTACAGGTACTACCAAGTTTTGGCCTGACTACTTTTCTTAAAATAAACTGTGGCCAAACTGCTACCCGGTAATATAAACTGTTAAACTGTATTTCATTTAAAACATCCATTTCGTACTATGGTATGTATACTGGGTTTAATTTTAAGTCTCTAAAAATCAGGTCACAAGAATATCCTAATTTTGGCTATCAGAATATAGAATATCTACCACACTGCCAAAGGAATATGATATTGTACTGTATATGTGTATGTAGTATTGAAAATCAATTTTCAAAAACTGAAGAATGGACTATACCTAAATAATCTAATACAATATATAGTAAGGTAAGTTGAGATATACATAGATACCTTGTTCATTGTTAAACCATTAAAAGAAATAATACAGTGTGTTAATTGGTGAAGAACAAAACAGTCAATTTGTGTCCAGCGCGGATGAGCGATTTTTAAAAGGGTGATAATCAGTCAAACATTTTAATGCCGGAAGACCTTTGACTGGAGACCTGGAAATCGTTGTATCGGCTTGCTCTCACGTAGCCTGCCAGACCGTTTCACAGATTGGCCGTTTTGTTTCCAAGTCTGAGTGACCCCGGATCATTTTACCATAAGACTAAGACTCAATAGGTTCATAGACCGACATTAAAATTTCACAGCATGTAGTCTCCCTCAAAGTGGTTCCTGCCAAACAAGGGTACAAAGTCAATAACATTGATTTCAATACAAAGCGTTTCGATCTCCAGAAACCCTGGCTCTTTATCTATCGGCGATTGATTGTGTTATGTGTCGTCATGACGTTTACTGAGGCATTTGACTGATAATTTGTTTTCGTATTATTGAGCAACATATACCGTATTTATCCTACTTTCTTGATGAACCACACACCTTTTATTTATAAAATGATGAAATGTAAATAGTCATTACACATAGAAATGCACATTAATGAGAGTTTCCCACACTATTAATGAATTTTTGACCTCCTAAATCACTATTGGAGAGTTCCAAATTTATACATAAGGCCATAATACATTATACACCAAAGTTTTTTTTTTATAAATGTTGATGTTAAAACTTTAAAGCATTTTTGTGAGATTCTGAATACATATTATTAACGTAAGGAAGACAGTGACTTTAAAATTATTATTACATTTATAATAAAAAATAGCCATTTTTCTTTCGATGCATCTGTTTTATCTGAGCCCCAATATCAGAAACAATTTTTCTCTCAATTGAATTTCTTCAAAAATTTATTCTGTAAGTTAATGCAAAATTATTTTTTGTAAACTCAAATCTGATGTTAGATTACTTAAAAGCACTAGCCCAATAAATAACGGCATATACGTTTATGTGGTGCATATATATATATATATATCTTATACCTTGCCTGTAGATCAATTTTCCCATGACAGGTAAAAAAACGTGCATGTAAAATACGGTTTACACTTAATGAAATCCACTTTAAAAGACTTTGCAGATAAGAACTTAATCCTTGATAAATAAGTCATGTTCCGACAATGACAGAGTTTTATAAGTTACAATAAGACTTAAGATACATAATGCACGTCGGGGGCACGTCACTGCTGGTTGAACACAAAGTGTGTACCTTATAATCTTAATTCGTGTCCAGTTTAGTGATATTTCAATCCTGTGTAAGCTACTGAACTTCTTTGACCTCCAGACTATATATACAAAATGTACACTTAAAAATGGAAGAATATTTGATTTCTATCTTTCTATCTATGATATCTATCATAATATAAATATATAGATCAAAAGATATAAAAAAACCTATCATGTATAAATATATAACAAATAATTCAATTATAATTACTGTATCCTTACACCAATTCTAAATCAGGTATCCCCCCCCCCCCCCCCCCCAAAGTTATTCTGACTATGTTTCCATGCCAAAAATAATTAAGCTGACAAACGACAAACTTGTAAAGGTCAATTTTTATAGCCTTTGTTCTTTGGGCTTGGAAAGTTGTTTTTTTAATTAGAGCTTATGCATTCTACGTAAAACAAGTAATGATAAAAGAACATCACATGTTTGCACATCAAATTTTGGGTGGTCGGGTGGTGTAGTTGATAGCGCACTTGCCTTTCACCAGGGCGGCCGGGGTTCGATTCCCCGATCAAATGTGAAAAGGTTTGGAGTCACATGCCCCACATTGGTTTTCTATGGGTACTCCGGTTTCCTCCCACAATAAGACCCCACATGCACTAACTGTTTTACTATTTTATATACTTTTAACATAAATCCACATTGAATACATTGTATGTTACATTTTTAAAATCAAAACAAAGATTGTCTATTTCAACCATTAGAAAACATTTTAGGGGTTTCAAATCTAATTAATAGGACATGATCATTTTATATACTCTTAAATATAAACTCTTCTGAAAGAGTTCTGGCAACATGTTCAAAAAGCTCAAACTCAACTGTTCCAAAACAGTTTTAACTTCACATCATAAAAAGATGTTTACAGAAATTTTCTGATATTTACCTGCAATCAATTATTTACCTGAAGTAAATTATATTTACAACAAACATACAAATTAATTTCAATATATATAAAATGTAGCAAAAATATGGCAATCAATATATATCGACAATTTTCACAAGAAATTGAAACACCTGCAAGAAACCCCGCAAAATGAAAGGAAATACAACTATCAATACCCATCAATAATTCCCATAAAATATCTACTACGGAAGTCGTAAAATATCTGCTCCGGATATATCAATCCTGTTCGGTCTTTGATGAGATTGTATAAATATCCGGGTAGCATCTCTCACAAAGCTATTACGCGCAGGCGTGACAGGAATAAGAACGGAACGAAAATCCATTTGTATCGACACATGCATGCAATCTGAAGAAATCACCCACATAAAAGCCTTGCTGTCTGTTTCATTATTTTCCAATTTACAGACACATTGGTATTATTATATCTAGATCTATTTCTTTGATAAAAATAGCAAAAAGTATATTGATTTTAACATGACCAGATTTTGTTTACTCGTCAGAAAACCAATATAGTCTGGAGAAAAAGTAAGCAAATGGTTTTCATTACACCGTTTCAAATGTTAAAAATATGCTTTTGCACGATAAATAAAATTTAATTTCATCTTTATTTTTTATAACTGCATATTGGTTTCGATCAGTTCATAATACAATTTAAATAACCTAACTGACCAAAGAGTTGAGCTATTTAAATGGTAAATGAAGTCATGTTTTTATTGGTTACCACTTTCATCTGGCAACAGTTTAAGGTTATGCAAAAATTACTGTACATTTATATAAAAGGAAAAGTTCATTGTGTATAAATATTTATGGTTTTTGCTGGTGTTATTGAACCCCTGATAAGTATAGATATTCATGAAACTTTGTACCACAGAATGGTCCAATTTTAATACATGTTCGGTTTCAATCTATGAAAGAAATCACTCAATTATTTTCGTGTCGTAAATTATTAAAAAAAATTTTTGAAATTTGAAATTTCACATCACAACAATCTTGGTCCCTTAATTATTCACACTTTTTTTCAAATTTAGTTTATCATATGTAATGCAGATTTAAATAATCACTTAATGTTTATCATGGACAAACTGCTAGCTGTTATACACTTTTTTTTTCTGTAGATGCATTACTTGAATAATAGAAGATTTTAAATCATTGTCTTCTTAAAAAAAAAATTTGAATTCTTTTGTAAACATTAGTCTCGACCAAGTTATATACAAATGTACATTAATTGTTCATGTATTGTATTTTAACAAACAATGCATGAAACAATTGTTTCCAAAAAAGAAATATATCAGTTGGAGACCAAGATTTATCTTTTGTCTAATTATCCTTTTTGAAAATCTCCATTCCAAAATTCCAGAATAAAGCACGCAAAAGCTGTTTTATAAAATTCTGCTGATCTGTTGAGTTTTTTCCAACCAAAAATATATGATTTTGGAGATTTGACAAAAGTCAATGCTTTTAAAAGATACTAATAAGTAGACCTATTTTCTTGCATCGATGCTCCAAAAAACAATTAATGCTCGACTTGTAAGATAATGATTTAAATGTGTCAAAGCCAGGAAATGCAGCAAACCAATATACACAGTATACCACTTTGCTTTGTTTCTTTTAATAAATTTTCACACAATTTGAAAGAGATAAGAGCTCTTTAACAAGGTTACAAATGTTTTTTATAAAAAGGGGGATAACTCTATATCTTGTACCACTACACAAGTTTTGACGAAATATGATGTCCTTCTTTATACAAATCAAAGTACGTACCCAAGACGATGAAGAGTTCAACCAACCTGCTTATTCTACCCTGTATACTAGCATACCTACTGTACATTGTACTTGAAATGTATGCAACACCAGACAAGGATTACGACACAATTATAATGATTATATAATAAATACAGTATGTGTGCTCCAAACAAAACAATGATAGAATCTACCTAGGAATACAATGACGTAAACAACTCGATGAAAGTCCAGTTCAAAATCTGTGCTTCATTGTCATAAATATTTTAATGACAAATTTAAACTATCTCTGCATGCAATACGATTCCAATGAAGCCAATAAGATTTCCCCACAAAAACTTTATTACAAAAGATTTTGTATAGTTATACAGTTTTAAAGTGAAATATCTTTTGTTTTGGGAAGAGATACTGGTGGAATTTATACATATTCTAAAACAATACTGGCTTCAGGTTTAGGGACAGCCTAATCAACCTGTACCCTGCAAATCTCAAGTCACTCCTATACAGTTACCTCCCCTTAACTGTCATTTTGATATATAAACTTATATAACTAGCACATATGGGTTGTCCAAGACTTTCCTGTTGGTCAGTAAGCTGTATCAGTAAGAGCAGTAATTGAAATAACTTTGAAATTCAAGGCTCAAATTCTGATTTAGCCCAGCTGAAATTTTCCACACTCAAAAACCTCTCAGGTTGATTAATTTAATTACCGGTAGCATCATGTCCATGTTGTCTGTGATGTGGCAAAACTTATTTTGTTTATTTCTTTTCTAATATTCTACATAAAAGTCCCCCAAGGGATGGTTTTCTTATCAGAAATATTCTAAAGCCAAACCAGAAAAAATAATTTCCCTCACTTCATGACAGTTTTAATTTGGAAGAAGTACAATATAAAGGTATCCTCAGGAAGCATCGCAATTGCAGTTCTTCCTCGAAATCCTTATATGTATAATAATCTTTAAATATTGAATGACAGAACAATACATGCCCTACCAGTGAGTCTATTTATTTTCCATGTATTTTCTGGATTTCTTTCCCACAAAGCTAATCTGAAAACTAACCTGTGAATTAAATGTTTACTTTTCACAATATCCACACAACCACAAGAAATTCAACCTACAATTGCATTCTTGACGTTAAATTGTGAAGTTACAATATCAATATTTATCGTTCAAACAAAAATGTACGATTCTCAAACATCTAGTATATGTACAGAATATAAACTCAAACAAATGCATATATATAATGTGTATATCTTCAGTACTAAATACACAAATATATATATACAGAAGGACTGAAATTAAAGTACCTAACACACACCGAGAGAGAATTTCACACCAAACAACCTCCAACCAACTGTCAATACCTACCGCTGTTTTATTGGGAAATTTCTAAATATATTAATTAGATAATATGATAATCAATATTTTTCATCAGATTTTCATCACAAAGACTTTTCAAATTTTATCTATATATATCCGATATACATGTACATGTATCTTTTTGATGTCAGTGCCATAAATTTTGAGAAATGGATTCATAATTTGCCCTCATGTACATGTTGTAACCTTTTTCTCAAAGGGACCTATGCAGAGTTTTAAGACTTTTAAATTTAGAAATGTTTTCGTAAATTATGGGCATATAATTAGACAGCTAATGATATGAAACACCTTAAAATGGCTCCGTGTGCTAGTGACTGCTTTACATACATGTATATGTATAATTACACATAATTGCTTCTAAAGTTTTATTCACAAAACCTGATGAAATGCTATACCTGGATTTTAAACCAAGTTTTAATAAGTTCAACTAGATGTCTTCTTAAAAAGTTCTCAACAATTTTTTTTCAATTGTGATTTATGACTTCATGGGGTGAAACGATTACAAGATAAAAACTTAATTCTGAAAGAGCTCTCAATGAGAGTTAATTTCATTTAAATCATAATTTTGTCTTGTCACCTAGTATCCTGGTAACAGTACAGTAGAACTGAACTGATTAATTATCATGGATTTATTTTTAACAAATGTTGGTGTGAGTAAAGAAAATACTCATCTTTAATCAAAAAGAGTAAGATTCTTTGAAAAGACGAAAGCAAATTACTGTTTTATTGGTGAAAAGCTCAACCTTGAGGAAGACCTGAATATTGCTTCAATGAAAAAAGATTGAGGGGAATCGGTTCTAGTATATATGGATGTGGACTGGAGGACAGCTTGATTTACTTCTTAAATATCTTATCTTATCTAGCCAATGGTTATGGTTGGATAAAATCCCACTCTTCACATGAAGACAATTTAAGGTAGACAAATCAGAGATCGTTACCAATGGTGAGAAAACATTCTTGGCTGCAATGAGATTTTTGCCTGCAGTTACCAGTATTCTGAAGAGTTCTGACTCTCTGATCCGCTACATAGTTGGACAGCTGGCAGCTTCTGATCCGCTAAATATTGGGACAGCTGGCGGCTACGAGAAAAGCCTCAAGGCGTCCCAATATTTAGCGAATCAGAGAGTCAGAACCCTTCGGACTATTGCCTACAGTGCGAATAGAATTTAGTTTTCGGGGGTATTGATTAAACTCCTGTCACCATATACATGTAGTTCTTTGGGTTTGTATTTCTTGGATATTGGACCTCTTTTTTTTATCAATACCATGAACATATTAATCTTGGTTCCTGCAGAAGACATCTCTGCAGAGAATGAAATAGAAGTAGGCCATGCACATGAGGTGGTATGAACACATGTACAGAACAGCATAAGTTTGAAAAACAAGAATGACAATGGGTTCTTGTCATGTAGATATCAGGGTTTGCGCTGGGTATTTTATAAATTGGGTCCTTTCCTAAATAAATGGGGTCCTTCTGTATAGTTCAAATGGGAATCCTAAAAATAAGTGGGGTCCTGTTCAGTTTCTACAGTTGAAAAAGATACATGGTGTATAGGGACGGCTTTAACGCAAACCCTGAGATAAACATTGTAGCTATTTTTAATGCATTTGGAGAACCATTTAAATCTTACCTACAATGGTATGAAAAAGTATCCCTTATACGGTATTAAGGGAAGAAAAGATGAGAAAAACTTCAGCCGAATATTTGGGATAACAGTGCCAATTCTTTTTGGAAGCTATATACGTACGGACATGAATACATACTTCAGTGATTAATCCCCATGACCCATAAAAATAAATTGTAAATTGATCACTAATACTGTACCATTTCTGTGTATTTACCGTGTTTATAAATGAACTACAGTATGAATACATTCTGGTATGTCAATAACAAGTCCCTAAATATGAATGGTTCATTTAGGGCTTGAAAATTGGAAATCATTTTAATTATGTAAGAGATGTGATCCCTAATGACCATAATTATAAACAAATCTCAAAGGTATACAAAAGTTATGATACAGACATATAAATTATAATCATGATCATTACTGTATGTATACATGTACAGTCGATTCTCGATATCTCAAAGTCGGCTGGACTCTGGGAAAACATGGCGTTATGTAATATTATATGCATGTTATCCATTAAAGGCCCAATATACGTAACTTCAGGAATTTTTTGGTGTTTCTGAAAAATTCTGAAAAAATGCAGTTGATAACCATGCAAAAATAAGCCAAAAACGAAGTAAACCTGAGCCGTAACTAACATGAAACTCTTGACATGAAAATCCAAAGAATTGAAAATAATTCAGGTGGAGTCAACTTCAACAACAAACCAAAGTTAGAAGACAGTTCAAAATTGACGCGTGTTTACAAATACTGAGTTTCAACTGCTGCTGTACCGGTAACGGCGTAAGTATTTTTCTTGAATATTGCTGATATCAGTTAATCTTAACTAAATTTATAAATATGATAAGTTGCTAGGCTTCTTTTCGTTTAAAATTATGATTGCTGAAAGTTACGTAAATGAGCCTTTAAGTGAGTTCCAATGGCTAGTGTGAAGCTTAGCTGGAACCAACAAAATACTTTGAATTATACGAGTTAGAAATAACAGGGTTTGACTGTAATTAAATCATTATAAAACTGCAATATTGTATTTTATCGCAAATAAGCCCCCTCTCGCAAATAAGCCCCCTCCCAACTTTGAACAAGAGATCCCAGAGGGATCTTCGCGCCCACCATCAAATGATCTAAGTTTGTTTTTTGAAAGATGGTTCTTTTCTCTTCTTTCGATTGTCTCTTAGGTGTTGATTAAGTGTGAGCAGAGACTCTGGTGGGACACAGATGCATTTTTTTGTTTTTTTTTGTGAATTACATTGTCGTTTCCTTATTCTTAGCATAGCTAGGCACCAGGAGGCACATACATATGAAATTTGTGAAAGTTCCCTTCAGTATATTCTCAGAAATAGGGATAACAAACTTCAATTGTCAAAATCCAAGATGGCTGCCTGTCGGCCATGTTGTTTTCCGATCTGTCCAAAAATGGAATATGCACAACTAGGGACCAAGGTGAACCAACAAATGAAATTTGAGAAAGATACCTTCAGTACTTTCTTAGAAATAGCGATAACAAACTTCAATTGCCAAAATCCAAGATGGCTGCCTGTCGGCCATATTGTTTTCTGATCTGTCCCAAAATGGAATATACACAACTAGGGACCAAGGTGAACCAACACATGAAATTTGAGAAAGATACCTTCAGTAATTTCTGAGAAATAGCCATAACGAACTTCAATTGTCAAAATCCAAGATGGCTGCCTGTCGGCCATGTTGTTTTTGGATTGGTCCCAAAATGCAATATGCATAACTACACACCAAGGGGAACCTACACATGAAATTTGAGAAAGATCCATTCAGTACATTCTCAGAAATAGCGATAACAAAGTTCAACTGTCAAAATCAAAGATGGCTGCCTGTCGGCCATGTTGTTTTTGGATTGGTCCCAAAATGCAATATGCATAACTAGGCCCCAAGGGGAACCTACACATGAAATTTGAGAAAGATCCATTCAGTACATTCTCAGAAATAGGGATAACAAAGTTCAAATGTCAAAATCCAAGATGGCTGCCTGTCGGCCATCTTGAATTCAGATTGGTCCCAAAATGGAATATACACAACTAGGGACCAAGGTGAACCAACACATGAAATTTGAGAAAGATACCTTCAGTACTTTCTGAGAAATAGCCATAACGAACTTCAATTGTCAAAATCCGAGATGGCTGCCTGTCGGCCATGTTGTTTTTGGATTGGTCCCAAAATGCAATATGCATAACTACACACCAAGGGGAACCTACACATGAAATTTGAGAAAGATCCATTCAGTACATTCTCAGAAATAGCGATAACAAAGTTCAACTGTCAAAATCAAAGATGGCTGCCTGTCGGCCATGTTTTTTCGGATTGGTCCCAAAATGCAATATGCATAACTAAGCACCAAGGGGAACCTACACATGAAATTTGAGAAAGATCCATTCAGTACATTCTCAGAAATAGGGATAACAAAGTTCAAATGTCAAAATCCAAGATGGCTGCCTGTCGGCCATCTTGAATTCAGATCGGTCCCAAAATGGAATATGCACAACTAGGGACCAAGGTGAACCAACACATGAAATTTGAGAAAGATCCATTCAGTACATTCTCAGAAATAGGGATAACAAAGTTCAAATGTCAAAATCCAAGATGGCTGCCTGTCGGCCATCTTGAATTCAGATCGGTCCCAAAATGCAATATGCACAACTAGGGACCAAGGTCAACCAACACATGAAATTTGAGAAAGATTCCTTCGGTACTTTATGAGAAATAGCGATAACAAGAATTGATTACGGACGGACTAACGGACGGACGGACGGACGACGGATCACGGACGCAGGGCGATTTGAATAGCCCACCATCTGATGATGGTGGGCTAAAAATGTTCTTACAATAAGATGGGTGTCTGCAATTAAGCCCCTCCCTAAATCTTATCTTTCTCTGTATTTCTTTTGATGTTTTATATGCTGAAGTAATACTTCAAATTGCTTCATCTTGGATTTGAAATATGATTTGTCCTAACTTTGGGAATTCGTAAAAATCGATCAGTTTCAAGAAATTTTATTCCAACTTAACATGCATTAAATTGAAGAAATGTGAATATTGTCCAATAACAGTCTTTCAAAATTTTATATTCTGAAAGCATAGTCAATGAACAGTGATAGAATATTCAAATGATATACATACCTGCTGCAAAAGATGCTGCTCTTTCTTCAGACACCAACAGGGTTCGTGCTTGGGTCCCCAGCGTATGGAGCAGATGGCTGTCGCAAAGCTGCAGCAATGACATTGCATAGTTCGCTTTTGACCAATAGTTTGCCTTCTGAAACCAATTCCATGTTGTCACGATGAACGCTTCAACCTCTTTGGTCGGAACAGCGCGATCCGAACTCAGAGACGCCCTATCTGTCTGAAGGCTAGGAGCAGTTCGACTCCTGGCGTACGTAAAATCTTTACACAACAACGGCTGTAACAAAGTCACCATCTGCTGTAGCAAATCGACACTTTGAAACCGTCTCATTAGACCTAACATAAAACGTTTTTTCGAATGATCTCCAAGTTTTTCCAACCATACTTTTGCTTCTTTTAGCTTGGCATTTAACAGGCATGACTCGCATTGTCCACATGACTTTTTGGTGTTTACACAACGCATGTGCAGTGCCTGTCCGATGTTGAACTCGAAAAGTTCGGCATTGTTACTCGGGTGTTTCATCACCCCATCACTCAGACCGGACATGCTGGTGAGAGGGATTTGCTGGCACACCTCAACCATGGCCTAAATAACACTACAGTACAGGTTCAATGGTACGTCATCAACGTCATCGTCACTTCTGCAAAAAATGATTGAAAATGACATATTATTGCCTTTTAAATTTGAAAAAAGGAAAATCTTATCAATAATAATCTGCATATATAGGATAAAGGTTCATGACATAATATAAAAAATCATTTACTTGTTTAAAAAATTCCATATAACTTTGACTCAAATGTAAAATTCAATTTATTACATAACTGATATTCTTGAGATAATACAAGACTCTCAAATTTATTTCTTAAAAAATAAGAAAAGGAAGTTTCCTATTTGATGGTGGAATTTTCAATGCAGAGACAATCACATGTTGTCATAAAGACGTCATTTATTGACGACATCAGTCACATCACAATATAGTGTTATAACACATGTAAAATACCATACATGTATTTATGACACGGCTGAATGGGTCAGTTATGTGATCATAATGATAACATTAAATCAATGAAACCCTCTTGTACTAACGGTCAATTATCCCCTCCCCAACTCAGTCAAAATGTATTGTACAAACTTCTCCCCAAAACATTACAGCTGTTGAGCAAGAACCCTAAATCCTACATGTAACTCTGTCAATCAATTTTTCTCCATTTTATCAAAGATTAAGTTGCCATATTATTTTAAAATTCTGTCAATGAACGAAGCCAAATCTATGTACAATGTATTAGATTGGCTTGGTGATCCTTTCGAATATCTTCAAATGTATTTATAAGTAACCAAACCTACACTGTACACCTTCTCCTCCTCATATCTCAAACCTTCATCTCACTCCTTTTCTACCTACATTCCCCTAATCCCTTCCCAACCCACCTAATGAAACCACCAACTTGAGTTTCCAAGTGAGTATATATACATCTACATTCTCCCTAACTAAACTTATTTTTCATCTTTTCTCACCACCTACACCACTTCTCTGTCTACATCCCCCACCCCCAGTCTCCACCCCACCTACAACACTTCTGTCTACATCCCCACCCCCAATTTCCACCCTCTCCTAAACCACGTCTCTGTCTACATCCCCCACCCCATGTCTCCACCCTCCTACACCACGTCTCTGTCTACATCCCCCACCCCATGTCTCCACCCTCCTACACCACGTCTCTGTCTACATCCCCCACCCCCAGTGTCCAACCTCCTACACCACTTCTGTCTACATCCCCCACCCCATGTCTCCACCCTCCTACACCACTTCTCTATCTATATCCCCCACCCCATGTCTCCACCCTCCTACACCACTTCTCTATCTATATCCCCCACCCCCAGTCTCCACCCCCTCCTACACCACTTCTCTATCTATATCCCCCACCCCCAGTCTCCACCCCCTCCTACACCACTTCTCTATCTATATCCCCCACCCCCAGTCTCCACCCCCTCCTACACCACTTCTCTATCTATATCCCCCACCCTCAGTCTCCACCCCCTCCTACACCACTTCTCTATCTATATCCCCCACCCCCAGTCTCCACCCTCCTACACCACTTCTCTATCTATATCCCCCACCCTCAGTCTCCACCCCCTCCTACACCACTTCTCTATCTATATCCCCCACCCCCAGTCTCCACCCTCCTACACCACTTCTCTATCTATATCCCCCACCCTCAGTCTCCACCCTCCTACACCACTTCTCTATCTATATCCCCCACCCCCAGTCTCCACCCTCCTACACCACTTCTCTATCTATATCCCCCGCCCTCAGTCTCCACCCCCTCCTACACCACTTCTCTATCTATATCCCCCACCCCCAGTCTCCACCCTCCTACACCACTTCTCTATCTATATCCCCCACCCCATGTCTCCAACCCCTTCTACACCACTTCTCTATCTATATCCCCCACCCCCAGTCTCCACCCTCCTACACCACTTCTCTATCTATATCCCCCACCCTCAGTCTCCACCCCCTCCTACACCACTTCTCTATCTATATCCCCCACCCCCAGTCTCCACCCTCCTACACCACTTCTCTATCTATATCCCCCACCCCCAGTCTCCACCCTCCTACACCACTTCTCTATCTATATCCCCCACCCCCAGTCTCCACCCTCCTACACCACTTCTCTATCTATATCCCCCATCTATCCCCCGCCCCCAGTCTCCACCCTCCTACACCACTTCTC
This sequence comes from Mimachlamys varia, assembly GCA_947623455.1. Taxonomy (NCBI): domain Eukaryota; kingdom Metazoa; phylum Mollusca; class Bivalvia; order Pectinida; family Pectinidae; genus Mimachlamys; species Mimachlamys varia. The sequence continues at coordinate 51,090,699 of OX392527.1, forward strand.
TATCTATATCCCCCACCCCCAGTCTTCACCCTCCTACACCAATTCTCTATCTATATCCCCCACCCCCAGTCTCCAGCCCTCCAACACAACACCACTTCTTCATCTATTTCCCCCACCCCCAGTCTCCACCCCTCCAACACAACACCACTTCTTCATCTATATCCCCCCGCCCCGATCTCAATCCCAACCGCACCTATTCTTTATCTATATTCCCAAATCTCCAGCCCACCTGTACACTGATTCTCAATCTACATCCCCCACCCCCAATCTCCATCCCACCTGTACACAGATTCCCTATCTACATCCCCCACCCACAATCTCAACATCCCCACCTCTCCAATCTCATTCTGCCTAAATAACTTCCATCCCTTTTTTGTCAATTCTCCCCAGTTTCTCTCTATATTTCTATCAACACTCCCTCCCCATCATCGGCACAGAGACCTCCCTCATTCAATAAAAGAAATGATGGTAGGAAGTACAGTGTGTTCATCAGTATTAAAGTGATATATATTGATATATAGTGTTTTATGTATCCTATGCAGCAACTGGGAGATCATTTTACCCAATGATTTTAAGTTAATATGTGTGAATATAAGTTTGAACTTTTTTAAGTTTGTGAACATGTGGACTTTGATTTTAACTGTAAGTTTCCAAGGAGTTTTGACTACTTTAAGGAGAGTCTTCCTCTAAATGATACGAGGTGGACAGATATGTACCATATCTGTAATAATGTTATCCCTTTTCTATTTAACTTCAACTAATTTTACATAGGACCACTTTCTTTCTTTCCCTAAAATTGAAACCAATTTAGATACAATTTGTATACAGTACACAAATGTATTCAAAACTTATATTTTGTGCTTTGGATTTCTTTTTTTGAGATAATAAATACCCAGGTAATCCGGACAGTAAAAGTTTTGGCCTGATGTCATAGTTGACGATTCATATCTTTCAAAACCATTTTAAAGTTTTGTAATTTAAACACCAACTGTATGTTCTAGACTTTGAATTGAAATATCAACATATTTACCCGGTACCATAATGTACATGCACCTTGTTACATACTTTTTTATGTATTTAAACATACATAATGTTAAATACAAACATTAACTTACTGAATTATTAACAGCCTGCTAAAAGGACATTGACTTTTTACAGTTTTGCCATTTATATCTTTTTCGTTTCCAATTAAAAAAAAATTAATACCTTACAACTGTACTGTAAGTTACAGTACTTTATTGATAATTATTAATAATTCATAATCACGTGAATGCTTGTTTCTAATTTAATATTAATATAGTCCCAAAGGATCAATTATAAAGGTAATAAACGCCGTAGTAATAAAAACACTTTTCTAATTGTAATATATATAAAATAGCTGAATAAATAATAAATGAAGATAGCAAGGTATCCTTATCAATATATTGTCAACAAAATTGGTCACTGCCATTTCTTTTGAATGATTCACAAAGTTTCTAATATTTTGACTGGACTTTTGTTTGGAAATACGGCTACTCACCTGGCAATGATAGAAATAACTGGTAATCACACGGACACAGGTGCGTAAGATACATACTAAACACACCTTAACTATTTACCAAATACTGCAACACTGCCAACAGTTTATATCAGACCTTGTGGACTGCTATAAACAACACAAGGTCCTGTCAATCAAGTATCGATTTTGTATCACACAGACATCTCGCCCTTAAAAGTTCCGTGAAGATGAGCTATGTATTGGAGAGTCCCGCCAGCAGCCTTAGCACTACATGGTTAGTGTGTAACACAGTCATTACGAGGTGTAAATACCAGCTCTACCGGTGCAACTACCTGTCAATGATGACGTCCCCAAGGTGACAACGCTTGTTTATGTCGCATACTGAGCCATGCGTAGCGCACTTGGTCGATAGTTTCGTAGTTGTGGCCGAGGTTGGGCGTTGTATTTCGTTGTGTTTTATGACTAACTTATTATTTGATTGACAGTTCAGAGTATATTCGACATTTTTTTTCAGTTTATTAAACTTTTTCTGATAGTCAACATTAATTTCACAAAACTAAAGTTCTGCCATTTTGACATCCTAATTTAACAAGTATAGTCAGCTTTACAGTTATCAAAACTAAAGTTACAAAGCATAAAGTTATGTTTTTTTGTATTTTGGATTTAATCCATTGCTGCAATGTGTCGAGTTAATAACGTTACATTTTTTTGGCTTCTGCATTGAAAGAAAAATATTACAGATGATCTAATGATAAAAAACTGTACACGGGAAAATTATATTTTCGAAGCCTGCCGTGCAAGTTAATATTACTGTAACAGTTATAATTAGGTACTGGAGTGTTTGATGGCAGCCCTGCATAGTTGTAGGTATTGTAGGGTGTTCCTTATGGAGAGGTTAGTTGTAGATATCGTAGGATGTCCCTATTGGAGAGGTCAGTTGTAGGTATCGTAGGATGTCCCTAATGGAATGGTTAGTTTGTAGGTATTGTAGAGTGTTCCTAATGGAGAGGTTAGTTGTAGGTATTGTAGGGTGTCCCTAATGGAGAGGCTAGTCTGTAGGTATTGTAGGGTGTTCCTAATGGAGAGGTTAATTATAGATATTGTAGGGTGTTCCTAATGGAGAGGTTAGTTGTAGGTATTGTAGGGTGTCCCTAATGGAGAGGCTAGTTGTAGGTATTGTAGGGTATTCCTAATTGAGAGGCTAGTTGTAGGTATTGTAGGGTATCCCTAATGGAGAGGTTAGTTGTAGGTATTGTAGGATGTCCCTAATGGAGAGGTTATATTATTAGTTTGTAGGTATTGTAGGGTGTTCCTAATTGAGAGGCTAGTTGTAGGTATTGTAGGGTGTCCCTAATGGAGAGGTTAGTTATAGGTATTGTAGGGTGTCCCTAATGGAGAGGCTAGTTGTAGGTATTGTAGGGTGTCCCTAATGGAGAGGTTAGTTGTAGGTATTGTAGGGTGTTCCTAATGGAGAGGTTAGTTGTAGGTATTGTAGGGTGTCCCTAATGGAGAGGCTAGTCTGTAGGTATTGTAGGGTGTTCCTAATGGAGAGGTTAGTTATAGATATTGTAGGGTGTCCCTAATGGAGAGGTTAGTTGTAAGTATTGTAGGGTGTCCCTAATGGAGAGGCTAGTTGTAGGTATCGTAGGGTGTCCCTAATGGAGAGGTTAGTTGTAGGTATCGTAGGGTGTTCCTAATGGAGAGGTTAATTGTAGGTATCGTAGGGTGTTCCTAATGGAGAGGTTAGTTGTAGGTATTGTAAGGTGTCCCTAATGGAGAGGTTAGTTGTAGGTATCGTAGGGTGTTCCTAATGGAGAGGTTAGTTGTAGGTATCGTAGGGTGTTCCTAATGGAGAGGTTAGTTGTAGGTATCGTAGGGTGTTCCTAATGGAGAGGTTAGTTGTAGGTATTGTAGGGTGTTCCTAATGGAGAGGTTAGTTGTAGGTATTGTAGGGTGTTCCTAATGGAGAGGTTAATTGTAGGTATCGTAGGGTGTTCCTAATGGAGAGGTTAGTTGTAGGTATCGTAGGGTGTCCCTAATGGAGAGGTTAGTTGTAGGTATCGTAGGGTGTACCTAATGGAGAGGTTAGTTGTAGGTATTGTAAGGTGTCCCTAATGGAGATGTTAGTTTATGTAAAGATTATTTTACACAACCAAAATATGTTTTATGTGACGTGTCACCTTCATCTTCATCAGACTACAATGACCACAAATTAAAGCGTATGCATACAACATATAATTATGTAACGTTTGTACGAGCTGGTAAATGACAAATCGGTCATTTCGTCTACGATGTTAGGCGTATCGCTATGTACAATAGGTAAGTTATTTTACCGTTTGGAGAAGTTAGTTGTAGGAATTGTAAGGTGTCCATAATGTAGAGGTAAGTTGTAGGTATTGTAAGGTGTCCCTAGTAGCACGGACTTAATCTAAGTCCGTGCTAGTAGGGAGGTTAGTTGTAGATATTGTAGGGTGTCCCTAATGAAGAAGAATTGTAGGGTGTCCCTAATGGAGAGGTTAGTTGTAGAAATTGTAAGGTGTCCCTAATGAAGAAGTTAGTTGTGGGTATTGTAGGGTGTCCCCAATGGAGAGGTTAGTTGTAGGTATCGTAGGTTAGGATGTCCCTAATGGAGAGGTTAGTGATAGGTATCGTAGGATGTACCTAATGGAGAGGTTAGTTTGTAGATGCATTAATCCATCGTATACTTATATAAGGCCACATCAAATCAATTTCTCTTTGGATTTTCTGAATCTTGGGCAATTATATTTCAAGACAAATTGTGTTTGTCTGTATCTCTGTATATCTGAGTTTAAAATTGTTTCCTGACTTCCTAAAAGAGTTGCAACATGCAAATGTTGAGGTAAACTGGTTTTAATAAGCAATTTAACCTTGACATCTTTCCACACTTCTTGAATTGAATGAAACTTGGAAGGAAATAAAATGTAACAGGTGTGATATTGACATTCATATAGAGAACATTCTGAATTTTCTACAATAGTCCTAAAAATAATCCCATAGTCAAAAATTATCATAAACAGACAAAGTTTTCAATGCCATCATATTGTATACAAAATTTATAAGCAATACTGAAGGACCCACCGTGTCATATTACCCTAAAAATCTAGCATGTAATCAATCTGATTAAAAAGCAGATCCTCACTATTACAATCGTGTGTAGGCTACACACGATAGTAATAGTGAGGATCTGTATTTTAATTAGATTGGCATGTAATTAGACACAGTGAGGACTGCAGGCATCACCTTGGCGTCCACATTTGAATATTTGGATGAAAAACCAAAAGTTTGAGACCTTGACCTTTGAAGAATAAGATTTAATGAAGTATGCAATAGACCTTCTGTTGTAGACAACGCTTCTTGGTTAACAATTATGCAAAGTTTCATCCCTCTACTATTACAGGTCACAAAGTTACGAGTGGAAATGACTATTTCCGTCGGACGCACAAATCGGTCACTATAGGGTCTGTTCGCCATTATGTGACTAGGCCCTAATAAATCTCATTGCTAACAGAGAGTGGAAAATTGTAAAAAAAAGAGGCCCAGAGGATCTGTATTCCTGTTTTTTCTTATGAAGAAAGGATTTAAGGTATTTCCTAAATTACTCCTATTGGGCCCCACCCAGAAAGGAGAGAGGTTGTTTAGCCACATGATGGTTCACAACAAATTTGGACAATATCCTGTCATTCCTAAAGAGGAAGGAAGATTTTCGGGCCCTGTACCCCTGTCCCTCAGGCATCCCAGGAGATTCAGACCAAATGTTTAAACAAAATTGATTCTTCTTCACCAAAGGATGCTTCAGACCAAATTTGGACAATTTCCTGTTATTATTTCAATAGAAGAAGCATTTCAAAGAACTTACAATATTTCTGTTATTGAGCCCTGTCCCTCCGGCCCATGGGCCATCCTCACCATTTATTCAAAATGAATCCAATTCACTAAGATCGATGCCTCACACTTAATTGGGATAGTTCCAGTCATTCCTTCACCAGAAGAACGATAATAAGGAAATTTTCGACCTTTCCCTATTTGGGAGAGGGGGCGCCCAGGGAGGGAGGGGACGGATCAGGCCCACCATTTAAACAAAATTGAATCCCCTTCAACCAAGGATGCTTCAGACCAGATTTGGACAACACTATCCTGTCATTCCTTAAGAAGAAGGAGGAAAATTTTAAAGAATTAACTATATTTTTCCTAATGGGGCCCCGCCCGTCAGGCCCAATGGGGGGGGGGGGGGGGGGGGGTTGACCCATCGTCTTTACAAAATTGGATCCCCCACCATTCAAGAATACTTTAGACAAAATTTAAAATTTGAACCAAATATCCTGTCAGGCTTGATTGTCAGTAAGCCCAGCAGAGTTATTTCCCTTAGCTAAGGATGAATAAAGCGTGAATATATCGATTCTGCTAACTTTTATTGAAAGACAAACGTAACTCAGATTGAAAGATAAAAATAAAGATTACCTCATTTAATTTGCTTTTGCTATATAAGTTGTGTTCTTTTCAGTATTCTGTATTTTTTTGGATTTCAAATAGAAACTGTAAACATACTTATTGATTACGGTAAGTTTATGTACAAAACAATGTAGTACATTCTCTTTATTACAGATTCAACATCAATAGAATTTTAAGAAATAATTTATATAAATCTTATTATTATTTCTAGTGTCAGTATGTTCATAGTTCCTTGCTGTTAAATTCACTCCACATCAAAACGAAGAAAAATAGATATACTTATTTTGGAGTATATAAAGTGACTCTCAACACAGTGTTTTAACTGCAATTAATGTTAATTTTCAGGAGAGAATTTATTTATCTGATATAATTAATAACTGCCTGTTGTTCGGGCTTTTAATCAATCAATCAAATTATTTAATTAAAATAATAATTGAAATATAAAATGCATTGCTAAGCATCAAACACCGTCGGAAACCCACGGTACACTTCTCTAACGATTGAAAAAGTCAGAGAAGTGTATCGTGGGTTTCCGACGATGGGCATCAATTAACAATAATAACAACAAAAATGAACAGCTATGTACGATTGTTTTTCATGGAGATAAAAAACAAGTATTTCATTCTTTGTTGAAAGTATCAGAGACAAGCAGAACTACATAACAGCATACGGTATGAAAATAATCTGCATACAAAGTGATATATGATATATATATGTAACAGGATAGGAAAAATGCAAGGCCAAACCAGGGTTCGATCTCGGGACCTTCCGAACGAACTCTAGATGGACGCTCAAACCAATTGAGATACTGTATCTGGTCGCCGACGATCGACCCAGTCTAGATCCGCTACATTCCTCCCTCCTTCAACAAAGTCTTCGACCCCGAAGTCATCACGATTTACAACCTAGGTTCGGGTATCCCCTTGCTAAGTAAGCACCCAGTACTTAAAACAAGGTTTGGTCACAGGCACCAAATGACAGGAGAGAGAAAATGCACGACCAGACCGGGGTTCGAACCCGGGACCTTCCGAACTCTAGACAAACGCTCAACCAATTGAGCTATCTGGTCGCCGACGATCGATTCGGTCTAGATCCGCTACATATATATATAAAACGTTGATGAAGTAAGTTCTATAGAGAATTTCTCTGCTGAATTTTATTAATAGCTTAGAACTATCTCCCCTAGTTCCAAACTTAGGAATCTCTAGAATCAGACATCCAAGTGATCAAAATTATTAGAATATTTTTTTTTCAATGTCTGAATACTATTCTAGAGACGGGAGTCAGTCTAGAATGCCTTGTTCTGGTCGAATAACCATAGTTGTAAAATAAAAAGAGACAAACTGGAAAATGTACAGCGTCGCGTTACCAAATGTATGGAATGTCAAATTAACATATGCTCAATTAATTCACCTATCTTCAAATATTTAAAATATAGGTTCAATTTAATGGCTTATTTTTTGTCTGTGCTCGTTTCGGGGGATACACTCCCCATTTTTAAGTTGTGGCAAATTGACGTTAAATATGCTTGATTTTAAAAACGATTACGATCTGTGATCCTTGGAGAATGACTTTTCGTAATCCATTCTTCAACATTCAATAACTGGAGGAAATTATCTCTGTGTGCTATCTTCGCTAGCCAAGGGTTACGATCCGCACACACATTTTGATGAGTTTGCGGATCGTAACCCTTGGCTAGCGAGGATGTACTAGGCCACTTTACACAAGCTCATGTGGCCAGGATAATAACCATCTATATATAGTCCGAAGGGTTCTGACTCTCCTAACCCACTAAACACTGAAAGTCGATTTTTTTGCAAAATTTAACCGCTTGAAGTATCAAGCTGAAATTTGACTATTCTTTTCTGTGGGTTTTAGATAAATAATACCATAAAGAGAAAATTTGAAACTTTTGTTTTTATATATTATTTTAATTATTCATATTTTCTCTATGTGCCTGTGGTCCTTTTTATTTATCCTGGACAGCCAAGGGTCGTGCCGGTTCGAGTCGCAGTGATGGCACTATCTTTATCACTTTTCCTCGTCCTATTAGAAAATTGGTGCCGACGACCCTCCCCGTTTCAAGGAGGAGAAGCCTTGGCGGGGAGTCAAAGAACCTGGGTTGGAGATTTAGAAAATGGAGGGAATTAGTGTAAAAGATGTGCATTGATTAGCTATAGGTGGCTTACAAGCGCGGGTTGTAGGGAATTTCCGTTTAGCTCATGCCAGTCGGTAGAGCATCGGGTTGGACAGCCAAGGGTCGCGGGTTCGAGCCTCAGCGAGAGTACTACCTTTATCACTTTACCTCGTCCTATTACAAATAATTATATCAAGACTACTTATTTCATTCGGTCATGTTATACACTGTAAAATTCTTAAACATGAGGTGCTAACATGAAATCATTAACTAATTCACCTTAGGTCTATATACATACTTATTTGAGCCGTTCAGTAATGCCACACGGCCATGTTTTGGTATAACACTTTTGTGACGTCATAAATAGATGACGTCTTCGTCTCTGTAGTGAAAATCGGACCGTGAAAGTAGCTCTTTTTTTAAGGAAATGAATTTGATAGTTGTGGTTTATTTTTCATTAACATAACTTTTTATAAGTTATGTGGTAAAAAGAATATTACACTCGTGTGTCATTCTAATACGGAATTAATTAACATCGCCAAAATGCTCGTGACATATTAAATTAAATTATTGAACTTGTTTAACACATTCCATATCACATTGACACGAGTGTAAGATCCTTTATTCGTCACGTTATGACCATGTTTCGTTTATTGAAATAAGATGTGGCTGCAATGACAAGGGGAGTGGTACCAGTGCATTGGTTATATAATTAATCAGGTTAATTGTTGCGTAAATAGTTGGAATACTGATTATTCATCACTTAGTTCTGTCTTCTTGTTGGGTTGTCGTCAATATATATGCTCCTCAGTATTAGCACGGACTTAGATCACAGGGACCTGAGAATTTGTTACAGCTAGTTTTGGACCTAAAATAGGATGTTTAGCGTAATTTTACACATTTGGGGGGTTGGGGGTTAAGATCAATTTTCGATAAAAATGCCCCCTCAATGGTCATAAAAGCTATGACCATTGAGGGGGCATTTTTATCGAAAATTGAGCTAATCTAACCCCGTGGTATATTTGGTAACTCTAATTTGGGTACCAACGTGCACGTGGACTAATCAAATCCCATAGAACCAATAATTATAAATGTGAAATTCGTTATTTACCTGCTCAGAACTACGCTATTCTTCCTATATTACCTAGTAACAAATTAAAAGCATACTGTATATACCTTCAGAGCCGTATATTGCATGTGCACGTGTTATACGCCTTCATTTATAGAAGCACGGAATTAGATTGATCCAGAGACATATACGTTTCTGCAGGAACGTGTATGTGAGACGTCCCTGGTCCCGGTTTCATCATGATCAAAGTTCCTTAACTTAAGGAAATACTTTAATTAACTTAAAAATATCCATAGGAAAGCATTACATAATTTAAGAAAATTTCCTTAACTAAGGATTTCCCCCTTAAATTGTGTAATGCTTTCCTATCGATATTTTTAAGTTAATTAAAGTATTTCCTAAGTTAAGGAACTTTGATGAAACCGGGGCCTGGTCTCTGGATTGGTCCGGGATAAAAGTCATATATATACATTTATCTTGAGAGCAGGGACGTTATATAATACGTCCTTGCTTGAGACAGGGACGAATATGTGTGTGTCTCACATATACATGTATATACATATGTACGTCCCTGCTTGATAGGATTTCTTTTAAATTCATGTAGTTTATCTATTTGTTGTCTTTCAATGTTCTTAATAGTACAGTTAAGAAGACACCTGACTAGTTATGTAAATGTGTGAGCCCGATCCGCGATTGTACTCTAGATCTAATCTAATTTAATGAACTCCGTGCTTTTGAAATCATGCTGATAATTATTGACAACGCATTGTTAGCTTTAGCGGCAACTTAGCGTAAGCTTGCAATACATACTTCTCTATATCTATCTTTGGTTATATGACAATACTTTAAACGTGTGTACAACTTGTGAATATGTGTACACCTCAATTAAATTCAGAAACGTCTCGTCTATTCATTAACAGTATAAATAGAATCAACACAATGAAGTCACGGACGATTCATTGCAATGTTTACTTCCGTGTTTGAACAGCGCCACCTGTCGTGAAAACCACTACGCCAGAGAGCGGAAGTTGAACACCGAAAACCTGTCGAAAGCACTTGTCTGACTAACTAAAGACAGCTGAAGGAAGAAAAAGGAACATAGCTGGATGATGAGGACACAGTTATACATGGAAGGCTGATTCATCAACGAGTACAACTTAGGTATGACACCGTCTTTTGGTTTCGGATCGTTTCCCTTGATTGGTTTCCATGTCGTCTGAAATTTGATGATGTTCATTTCATGGTTGTGCGTAAAGTTCATGACTTTCTTCAGCCACGGGGGGTAAATACACCGACACTACCTCTTAAAGTAGCATTCCCGTTTATAATTATTCACAGCATCGTGTAGTTTCTATTCATACATTCCATTTGTTTCTTGTTTAGAAGAAGAAAATGTACTGATCGCGTTTGTCTGGGACTCTTTTTTTTGTTTACCTCCCCCTCCCCATCCCCTGTTATTAAATTAAAATGCATCAATGTTGAAAATATTAAACATGGGATTCTTTGCATTTATGTCATTTTAAGTCATTGTGTATGTATTATACCTGTTATGGTAGCATATATATATTCTCTTGCATGGATTCAACCCTTATGTATGCAGATAAATAATAATATTATTTTAGGTAAAAAAATTAAAGCTAAGACAGCAGTCAGCATAATCGGAAGGGCTCTGACTCTCTGACCTGCTAAATATTTGGATGGCAGGCGGGTGCAAGATTAGGAATGCATCCTTAGTTAAATAGTGGAAATTTTACTGAGCCGTGCAGGGGTCACAGTTTAATGTTTAACAATGGAAAGAACAGATATTTTTCTACTGACCTACACATCTAATCAAGTCACATAGCAGGGAGGTCGTTAACTGTCATCAAAAATTGATAGTTCAGAAGAAAAATTCTCCTGGGATCTCGCGACGCTCAGCCATTTTCAAATAGATGTCAGGAAACTTGTTATTTTTTACAAATACAGGTGAAACATACACATCAAACACATTCAGCTTTGATTCAACATTGAGAGCTAAATTATTGCATATTTTCAAAATATTTAACATACATTTACATCCTTGTTCGGCAACTTTAAGCTGAGATTTAATAGACTTACCATTACAGTTCAATGTGACACCCAGATAATTAATACTGTCAACTATTTCTAATTTATTGTTTAAAAAAAAAAAAGTGGACTTACTTTACTGCCATATCGGAAAACAAAAAAAAATAGTTTTTTCTATGTTAACGGACAATTAATTATATACATGTAAAAATAACACGGAAAGTCCGAAACACAACTGACAAAGGAAGACAATTTTTGACTTGTGCCCTATCCGGGCCTCGTACTTACGATCTCCGGCACCAAATCGCCTAGCCAGAAATACCTGCGGCCGTTACCACTGCGCAAACTCACGATCAACATCCCTTAAAAGGATGTTACGATGTCGCAGTGATAGACGGTCCAGTATTCTGACTTGATCATAGTGGCAAATCGTCTGTTATAAATGATCTTAATACCTGCATCGCAAGACATATTTATACATGGATACAAATTGTACAAATATTACATAAATCAAACAAGGTACAATTCAATTACGACAGGAAATTCATATTTTAGCCTTCGGATATATATATGCAAATGTCTTTGCTGTGGACAGGAGGTTTGGTACTGTACACACACTGAAAGAACCTAATAGTTTTTGTTCACAATATTTCAGTCTATAAATGGCAGTGTTCTGCACATTTCATATACATATTTTGGCATTTTGATTAAATATTTTCTGCTTCACTAACTAAACAAATGAAAATGTCTGTATCAGTGTAACTTTTCCTTGTTGTATCATGTTATGTATTAATACATTGTGTATTGGATTGTCCATCCACAACAAAGATTGGCTATAAATAGCTTTCGGCACAGGATCACAGCCATATGTGATAACACAGTAAAAGTTTTACTGCAAAGTTGATCCTGAACAATATCATTTCAATTTTTTTTAATTTTTTGGTCAAGGACACATTATTGAATTTTATCTGGAGGAGATTATTGAATTTTATCTGGAGTTTATCTGGAAGAGATATATTTTAGCCTGGTAAAGATAGCAAAAGTGTTTTGTATGATGACAAAATATATTTTTTATAATGGTTGATAATGATCCAATTGACTATGTTTATTTATCTGTGACAAAATCTGTCAGATATTTTTTGTCAATATTTGATAAATCCATACGGGGCTGTGGTTGCCAAGTGATAAAGGTGTTTGAAATTCTGCTTATATTATACTTGGCCCTCCACCAATGGGTCACTGGTTCAATATATATGTGGGGCAATCACCAGATACTTGCCGATGGTCGGTATTGGTTTTTGCTCTGAGAAATCTGGCTTTCATCCGCAACTAAAGCTTGGCATATCCTTAAAAGGACATAAAATACAAACAAACTTAATCCAGAATTATAGATAAGTTTGATAAGATTCATTCTCCTATGCATGAGCCTGAGGAATATATGTAGCAGATCTAGACCGGGTCAATCGTCGGCGACTGGATAGCTCAATTTGTTGAGCGTCCGTATAGAGTTCGGAAGGTCCCGGGTTCGAACCCCGGTCTGGCCGTGCATTTTTCCTCTCCTGTTACATTTGGTGCATGTGACCAAACCTTGTTTCAAATAAGTACTGGGTGCAGACTTAGCAAGGGGAAACCCAAACCTGGGTTGTAAATGGTGATTTCTTCGGGGTCGAAGACTTTGTTAAAGGAGGGAGGAATGTAGCAGATCTAGACCGGGTCAATCCTCGACGACCAGATAGCTCAATTGGTTGAGCATCGGTCTAGAGTTCGGAAGGTCCCGGGTTTGAACCCCGGTCTGGCCGTCCTTTTTTCCTTTCCTTTTATATATATTATAGATGTCAGTTGGTATATCATATAACTTAAAGGAAGGAGAAGCAGCTAGTATAGTATTATGTTTGATGGGAAATGGACAACACATTTAAATTTACAGGCAGCACTAAAGCATTCAAAGGCAGTAACACTGTTGTCTTTTCTCAATGTTCAGTCATTTTTACCTTAAACAAGTACAGTGCACTCCTCTTTATATCATGTTGCATTTGTCAGATAAAAACATGATATTAACATTAAGAGAAACATGTTTTTCCAATAAATCTAGTGCATTTCCAATCTCCATAACTAAAAGTAAGCTATTCAATGTACATATGAAGATGTTTCAATATAAAGATAACATTATTTCAATAAAAAATAATTTTTGGGATTTTTTATTTTGTATTTATCTGAAATCAATGGAAATGACATCATTTTCTGGATATTTTATGTAATTGGTTAAAAAAATCATGATATTAAGAGGAATTCACCTCAAAATACATGATTTTAACCAAATAAAATTACATAGATTATATAGAGAGAAAAATGGTGCATGGGGAAAAACATGATATAAAGAGGAATGTGATATTAACAGGGATGATATTAAGTGGAGTCCACTGTACTACTAATATCGCCACTTTGTTATACAACAAAGAACTTGTCATACATGCACCAGTATATGTATATATATACTAATAATACATAAATTACAGCATCAGTAGAGGTGTTTTATTTAGCAGAATTGTACGAGATGGCAATTAAGATTCCAGGTAAGACAGGTGTGCCTATATAGACACAGGTGAGGTACAGGTGAGAGACTATATAGCTATATAGGTAATCAGGAGCACAGTGGCCAACACTTGACAGATATTGTTTGTGTATGACCTTTACTATTAAAGCCCTTGGTTTACACTCATACACTTGTGACAGTGACTGTAATTCCGTAAGACTTAGGTATAGGTCCTGTGCGAGGAATTTGTGTCAGAGATTTGGTTATAATTTTGTGTGTACCATAATTATTTCAATAAACATTGCCTTTGAGCATTTTTACTTTAAATTGATGTTGAAGGTCTATATTTGGTGTTAATTTGTTTGTGTTCCCATATATAATAAATGGGGATTTAAACCATACCTTTAGATTGTGGTTATAATGTAAACACTGCCTTATTTAAATATTTTCTTTAATTACAATTATTGGACACATTGAAGCACATAACCGAGTGACCTCCCCCTTGAGGCATTAAACTGTGTAAAACTGTTTAGAGTACAGTGTACCCTTGTTATATTGCCACCTTTGGCAAATATGACAGTATAACAAGGGTCACATGGCGATAGAATCAAATTATGGAAATTACACTGCCTTAAATATTTTCTTTAATTACAATTACTGGACACATGGAAGCAGGTAACAGAGTGATCTCCCCTTGAGGCATTGAAATGTGTAAAACTGTTAAGAGTACAGTGTACCCTTGTTATATCGCCACCTTTCATCCATGGCAAATATTGCAGTATAACAAGGGTCACATGCATGGCGATAGAATGGAATATTATGAAAATTACAAGCATGATATAGTATAACAGATTACATTAACAGCATTTTATCTGAGTAATATATATATCTGCATTATGTTGACACAAATCTTATTTCTGAAAACAGTCATTGATCGGCTTTTGCCACACGCCATCAGTTATAATCTGTCAAACTTTATAAGAAATAATTTGGCAGTCTTAGAGTTTCCATCTCGACTGAAAAAACTGGAAGTACCCTAATTGCTATAAAGAGAACACTAAAGAGTTCCTCAATTTTGACACCAAAAACAGAACTAAATGGCGATATCATCAAGGGATATATAAATAGCAATTCGTGACATTTGTATTGTTATGAATGTGGTGGATGGCGGTATGTGAGGGTGGCGAACGTAACGAGAGAAATCTATTCTAGAGGTTTAGGTGGCGGTATGCAAAGGTGGCGTTATGCGAGGGTGGTGGTAGATTCGGATGGCGATAGCTCGAGAGTTTACTATATATATTGCACAGACATGATGGATACAGAAGTTTTTGAATCTCCAAAATCTTGTAATGTCAATCAAGTAGGCTAATTTGATAGAATCCAGAAATTTGCTTGCATCCATTAAAACCCTATACTTAAGCTGTTTATATTTATGATACAAAATGCATTGTCTCTTTATGAAAAACTCATAAGATGATTTGTTAATATCAATACTGATAGTTGTTGGACATTCGATTATAGAGGTAATCAGGTCACTATCTGTCTGTATACCAACATCTCACCTACCTTGGTAAGTATACTCCCCCGCCCCCCCCGCCCCCCCACACACACACACTTAGGTTAGTAGGGGGGTACATATAGAGTAAACACTATGTCTGTGCATCCAATCTGTGCAACCTATCTTGAAAACCCCTGGTCACATTTTGTTCATATTCATATCATAGCATCACACAATGAAGTTCTACACCTGATTAGATTTTGGTGATTATCTGTCAAGGTCAAAGGACCTAAGGTCGTACTTGACAACTTTATAGGGGTGGGGGGTATATATCTATGTGTGACCCGGCCCTAACTTTATAGGGGTGGGGGTATATATCTATGTGTGACCCGGCCCTAACTTTATAGGGGTGGGGGTATATATCTATGTGTGACCCGGCCCTAACTTTATAGGGGTGGGGGGTATATATCTATGTGTGACCCGGCCCTAACTTTATAGGGGTGGGGGGGTATATATCTATGTGTGACCCGGCCCTAACTTTATAGGGGTGGGGGGTATATATCTATGTGTGACCCGGCCCTAACTTTATAGGGGTGGGGGTATATATCTATGTGTGACCCGGCCCTAACTTTATAGGGGTGGGGGTATATATCTATGTGTGACCCGGCCCTAACTTTATAGGGGTGGGGGGTATATATCTATGTGTGACCCGGCCCTAACTTTATAGGGGTGGGGGTATATATCTATGTGTGACCCGGCCCTAACTTTATAGGGGTGGGGGTATATATCTATGTGTGACCCGGCCCTAACTTTATAGGGGTGGGGGTATATATCTATGTGTGACCCGGCCCTAACTTTATAGGGGTGGGGGTATATATCTATGTGTGACCCGGCCCTAACTTTATAGGGGTGGGGGTATATATCTATGTGTGACCCGGCCCTAACTTTATAGGGGTGGGGGTATATATCTATGTGTGACCCGGCCCTAACTTTATAGGGGTGGGGGTATATATCTATGTGTGACCCGGCCCTAACTTTATAGGGGTGGGGGTATATATCTATGTGTGACCCGGCCCTAACTTTATAGGGGTGGGGGTATATATCTATGTGTGACCCGGCCCTAACTTTATAGGGGTGGGGGTATATATCTATGTGTGACCCGGCCCTAACTTTATAGGGGTGGGGGTATATATCTATGTGTGACCCGGCCCTAACTTTATAGGGGTGGGGGTATATATCTATGTGTGACCCAGCCCTGGCATGCAGCTCATTTGCTTGTATTTATTATGACTATAGGCTATCTCTGCAAGGAAGTTGAAACATTTTCAAGGAAGTTACATGTACTTGATACTATATCAGTATTGATTGCCCAAAACTACTTAAGCTGTTAATCTACAGCAGAGGTGCTTTAGTTTTCTGGCTAGCATTATAATTATGCATTTGGAGGTGGGGGTGGAGAAGGTGAAAGAAGGGTGCTGATGTTTTCCAGTAACTCATCAA
The DNA here is from genome assembly GCA_947623455.1 of Mimachlamys varia. NCBI lineage: Eukaryota > Metazoa > Mollusca > Bivalvia > Pectinida > Pectinidae > Mimachlamys > Mimachlamys varia. Next base: position 51,107,450 of record OX392527.1, read on the forward strand.
AAATGTATTGGAACATCCTCAATTAATAGCTGGTGATAAAATTTAGCATTTTGTAAATAGTTTGTGATATATAAAAATATATAAAAAACTTTATTTATTTCACAACAATTATGAAACAAGTTATCCAACTGATATTAATCACTTTTGTTGGCCTGAATGTTTGCATGCGAGGGGTCTTATTGTGGGAAGAAACCCATGTGGTTTGACAGGTGACCCCGTACCTTTTCACGTCCAGTCGGGGAAGTTTGTGATCACCCCGATTCGCTTCCCGACCACATCTGATGTCCTGGCCCCGGTTTCATCAACGTTCCTTAACTTAGGGAAACTCCTTAACTTAAAAATCTCCATAGGAAAGCATTACAAAATTTAAGGAAATTTCCATAACTAAGGTTTTTCTCCTTAACTTCTGTAATGCTTTCCTGTGGAGATTTTAAAGTTAAGGAGTTTCCTTAAGTTAATTAGAAACATTGATGAAACAAGGGCCAGGTAGTTATGATCAGAATCTCCATTCGATTTAATGCTCACTACTAGACCAACTCCCGTCTCTAGAAAAGTATATAGATATATATTGAATTATTTAAAATAGTCTAATAATTCTGATCACTTGGATGTCTGATGCCTTAGTTTGAAACTAGGGGGAGATAATTTATATGGTTCTTCCGGTTATAAAAAGTGCACTATCAGCTCTAAGCTGCACTTGCATGTATATATATATATATCTGTAATACATGTACCATATTGATTAAAAACTTTCTAAAGAAAAGACTGTTGATAGACTTACGTAATGTAAATATCGAAGTTTAATTTCTTTGTATCAAGGGTATTATTTGTGGAACATTCAACGACAAGACAATGCTGGAATATATAAAAAAAATAGCCTTTCCATACAGTATGCATTATACACATACATACACACACACCAATGGAGTTGACAATACCATGACAAAGGGAGAACACGCACCATGCAGGATTGGTACTATACATTTAACAAAGACACTTTAGAACCCTAGCTAGTACAATGTATTGTAAACCCAGGCTTGTGCATATAAAACAGTGTTGAATGTGTGAATTGTAATAGATAAAGCTCATGTAACCAAATGTAAAGAGAAACTATGGTCTGCACTTGCGATTCAAATACCAGAAACGTGTTTGCTAGCTGTCCCCTGTAGGAGGGAAAAGGACGAAGATTTTATTGATAGTGGTATGGTGTAGGTCTACACAAATCAAATTTGTTAAATTTAGCTTAAATTGTAAATTGTTTTTGCACTTAAGCATGATAATTGTAACTTTATAATTTGGAAAATTATCGTGAATATGTAGAAAATTTATTAGTGTTAATGCATGTTAATTATAAGGAAATAAGTTAGGTATATTTGGTGTGTTGTGCAGTTTTCGACTTGTATTGGTAAGCATATATATATAGTGTACATTAGATAGTTTAATTGTCGCCATGTGTTTTCATTATTAGGTTATTACTTCTGTCAATTAATTTATAGATATCTGTTTTAGCCATTGATTCGTATCCATTTATTCAAAAAATGTTTGTTTAAAAGACATACAGAATGTGCTTTGGTAGAGGTGTATTCAGAAACTTAATGTAAAAGTCTATATATAGCTAAGCATACACAAAAGTCTTCAATTATACATGCTAGATAGAATCTACATGTATATATATAGATCTATAGATTTGAAACCGTCCCACAAGCAATGAGGAAATACAATTCTTTCAAGTATAACTTGAAAGAAATCATAGAGAAAGTGTTATAATACTTCGTAATCACATAACTTGTAGGAAGTTGTTGAGAATTTTTATTATCTACCAGATATTGTCTTTTCCTTTTGTTATTGAATTCAGGTTTATAGATGATAAAATTATATAATTATGATACATGTAGTTATCAGTATTTATTTAGATCTTACTTAAACATATCCTTGTTTATAAATTATACATAAATTACATTTTAATTCCTGGTCTCTCATTGCAGATCTATAGGACTTAATTATAAGGATACATGATATAAAGGGTAATACTTATAAGCAATAAAAGCAGCGGTCAAATTACAATTCATTTTCATGGTTCTTTTTTTGTACACATTGCTGAAAACAATGAGTCCCACAATCTTAAATTGAAGTATTTCCAGAAATTCTATTGAGTCCTCTCATAATTTTAAGAGTACTGGACTCGGGACTTGTACGTAGATTGATCACTGATAAAAGACACGTTTGAAGTGTAGACTAGAACAAATGCATTTTTGTTTTCTTTTATTCAGAAATTGTTTTGGAGAAGCACAAAATTATACAATTATAAAATTTTAAGGGAGAGAACTCTAACACACATCTTAAGTATATGGACAAGGAATTCTTTAAAAATGATGTTTAAATGAATAAAATAAGTTATACCGTAAAAACTCGTGTAATCTACGCACCAGTGTAATTTGCGCACCCTAAAAATCACCCCCGTCCGACAGATTTCTCGATCTTTCACTGAAAAAAAACTTGACACACATCTATATCATTGTAATTTACGCACCCCCAACTATTTGATTTTAATTTTCCTTAAAAAAGTGCACAGATTACACGAGTTTTTACGGTATTTGTTATTGTCATAATTACTTTACACTTTATATGATGTGTAATATGTTACCTAAATTTAACAGATATTTTAGGATCTTGAGTTGTTATGAAATGGCCATGAAAAATTGCACAACCTAAAAGCCTAAGGTCTGAAGAAAAAATCATGTTTGAAAAATACAAACCTATGAAAATACCAAAGTGTCTTTTTTATATCATCTTCCTTTTGATTCACAGAAAAGGAATCTGACTGTAATGGAATCTAAAATAAACAGATGGCCTTATTCAGACCGTTAGGGTACTGAAAGATGCAGATGACAGTGTCACTAACAACGTGGCAGCTATTCCTATATACCCATATATAAACATATAAACATGTATACTCAGTCCCGCAGGCTGATTCACTGATACAGTACATTCAAATTCTTACCTCATGACTTGATCACAACCCAGTCAGGTAGAGTATGGTTAGATTAAGTTATAAAAAAAGGAAAGGAAATTTTAATCTGTGAAGTTCAAAGCTTAAAATGAGATTTGCCCTGTAACTTTTCAAGTGCAGCCCATTTTTTTTTTTGAAGAAGAAGAAGATGGAGGGAGGGAGGGATACTGAGATGAGGGATACATTCATTTGATTTATTGTAAGTGTTACATTTATCTCGGTATCACATACATGTACATACATAGGGAGGTTGTCCTTAGTGACCTTAGACGTTAAAAGTACTTAAAATACTAAATCAGACCAAACCATATTGCTAGGCTGCAGGAAATGTTCTTGCTTTTGGACAAGATCATACATTTGTGAAGAGTAAAGGAAAGTTCCATTCCAAACCATCGGCAGTGAACATCAGTAAAGGGCTATTAATTACATGTATATCTAATATGGACATTTGTGTATATGTGACCTTAATTCATGTTTTGTGTGTGGTGGAGCGCATTTTTTTTTTTTTTTTTATGAAAATTGAATATCTTTGAAAATTTTGAATTAGTTCTTTTGGTGGTAGATAAAGTATGGTTAAGACATTTTTTATTATTTAAAAGATGAAGAAATTTAATGGAAAAGATAGTATTCAAATTTTAGTTTTTTTATTTTTATTTAGATTTTGCACATTTATTTATAGGATAACTATGCTTAGTTCAGTTGAAAAAAAAATCCCAAACTTTTTATAAATGAATATTATCATCGCAGAGCTAGTTCATTACTTCTAAGTGATATTACTAAATTACCAGTACATTTTGGTTGTTTTGTTCAAGCTAACAAGGCTTTTACAAACACAAGGTGGCTATCACAATCCTTGATCTGTTGGAGAGGTTAATTCCTTGTGGAAGTTAAACTGGGAGAAACATCTTCTTACTGATGTTGTTTGTAAACTATCGGCATGTGAATTTGTACTTAATCTAAGATTAAATCAGAAAACCTTCTGTCTGACAGCCTACAAAACTTGTCCAGGGGGAGCTCTGCATTACATCATCCTTGTAATGTGCATTTAGTCATGATCATTTTTTTAATGCATTGTTCACTCCAAGTTCTCTGACATATTTTTTTTTATAAAAAATACTGTTAAATGGGTCAACTTAAGATAAAAAAGAAGTGAATTATATGGGAAAATGGTTCGTATAATTTTGCATATGGTTGAAGTTGATGTACAAAGATGCATTTTGCTAGGCAATGTATTGCATTTACTTATTGATTCTAATGGGGTCGGGGGGGGGGGATATGGGGGAGGATTTGTCATTTTCCTGAATTAGCTCCACTGTAGTGGTCCAAGATCAATACTTCTTGAAGAGAACCTGCTTTTACGTTTTGGCATAAAAAGGGCATATATTTTCCCACGCCTCTGCACTCTTGTTAAAAAAGACTACAGAGATAGATTATGATTTTGTGTAACTTATATATCAAGGCCTGCCAAAAAGAAATACATTTGAATGTATTGTTTGTAATAACAAATCTTGTTTTCATCAACATCCCTAAACCTAGGGAAATTCTTTTACTTGAAATTCTCCATCTACTAGTATACAGAAAAGCATTACAGCAGTGAAGTGGAAAATCTTTAGGAACTTTCAAATTCCTTAACTTTTGAAGTTAAAGAATTTTATTAATTTCTTGATTAAATCAAGGCCAGGAATTAAGCATTCACAATCTGTACATGACAGTTTGGTAACCTATGGTATATCTGTTGACTGTGTTATGAAATAGACATGTCTTGTCAATTAACAGACCTAACAGAAATGATGTAGTACAGTGCATATTGATCAGCTGATTGGTCCATCAATCAGTATAATCACACAGTCATATACCAAGTGTGTTTCAGTGCAAATTGTTAATGAATGATGAGATTTGATGTTTATTTAAAGGCCCAATATACGTAACTTCAGGAATTTTTTCGTGATTCTGAAAAATTCCTAAAAAAAAATCCAGTTGATAACCATGCAAAAATAAGCCTAAAACAAAGTAAACCTGAGCGGTAACTAACAAGAAACTCTTGACTGAAAAATCTGAAGAAATGCCAATAATTCAGGTGGGGCCCACTTCAACAACAAGCTGAAATTAGAAGACAGTTCAAAATGGACATGTCTTTACAAATACCGAGTTTCAACTGCTGCTGTACCGATAACCGCATAAGAATTTGTCTTGAATATTGCTGATATCAGTTAATCTTAACAAAATCTTTAAGTATAAAAAAAAGTTATTAGGCTCGATTTTTGCTTCAAGTTTTGCTGAAAGTTACGTATATTGGGCCTTTAAATCTACATCTGAAAACTGTCATTGCAGGAAAAGTTCTGCCTTGGTTTGTGATATTAGCAAGGATATCATTGCCCCAAGCAGAGACCCTTTGAACATTTAGAATTAAGAATTTTAGACCTGCCATGGTGATGCAGATACAGGCAGCATTTAAGAAATATCAACTGCTTGCAAAATGATTTTGAGGAAAAAGAACATTTCCTAGCTGTATGTCCCAAAGTATATTTCCCAACTTCGTTTTGCCATACAATTAGTCTTTCTCGATCATGACATTCATATCTGTTTGTAAATTTTATTTTAATTTTCTGTTGAGTGACAATTAAGCTATTTGTAAGAAACTAATGTTTTGATGGGCCATTACAAAGTAAAGAACAGTGTTTATATAAATGTTTTACTTAAATTTTCTTCATTGCGCTTTATCTAAAATATGAAGTGTATACATTCAAGAACAAAAAGAAATATTCCTAACTATGGTAACTGATGTGTCACTAGGGCCATAAAACAGTTTTGGAGGGGGGGGGGGGGTAGGGCTTTATCACCCCTCTTTTTAGGTAAACGGACCCATTCCTAATGAAGAAAAGGTGTGATTTTTCCCAAATTTCCTCTTAAAAATTCCGAACTCAGACACTTGAAAAAAATTTTGTGGTGCTTGAGGAGCTTCTTGTGACATTAAGTTTAATAAGAGACAAGAAAGATGGGCTGTAAATGCCATGAGTACAGTTGTTTAAATAGTAATTTATGAAAGAAATAATGTACTTAGTTGTTATAATAGTGTTTGTCAAAATTTCCCAAATTTGAGGTGGTCGGGTGGTGCAGTGGATAGCGCACTTGCCTTTCACCAAGGCGGCCGGGGTTCGATTCCCCGACCGGACGTGAAAAGGTATGGGGTCACCTCCCCGACCACGTGGGTTTTCTCCGGGTACTCCGGTTTCCTCCCACAATAAGACCCCTTGCGCGTTAACATCCGGACCAACAAGAGTGATTAATATAAGTTGTATAACTTGTTTCATAATTGTTGTAAAATAAATAAAGTTTATTAAAATTTCCCAAATAGCTGTTATGTCGATCAATTTTTCCCAATTTCTCAAATATCGGTGACTCAGTCTAAAGGGGTAAGGTGGTGGTAATCAAACAGATCATAAGTATAAAACAGCCTAAGACACACAATGTAGTTTAATTTGTTTAATGTGTACAAGAAGAATTGTCCATATACATTGTTCTATCTCAAGATTTACTTCAGTTTTTTGTCTGTTAAGTTGGTCAAACATGATTCACACAGTATTTTGCATAAAGCCATTGAATTGTTTTCATCATTGTCATTTCTCAAATCTGGTCTTAAATTAATCAGCGATCAATTTACAATTTATTTTCATGGGTCCTTTTTTGTAAATATTGCCAAAAACTATGGGACCCACAATGTTACATTGAAGTATTTCCAGAATTTCTATTGAGTCCTTTCATAATTTTATGAGTACTGGACTCAGGACTCGCACATAGATTGATCATGATCACTTGTCATCCCATTTATACCCCCTTCTTACTGAGGTAACAGGGGTATACCTATAGTAATCACATTGTCTGTGTGTCCTGTCTGCATGTGTGTGCGTATGATCCGAATGTTGTGTAAAACATTTATTAGAAAAATCCTGATCAGATTTGGTTCATTTTTACACAATAGCAACACAGGATAAAGTTCTACGCCTGCTGAGATTTTGGTGTTCATCGGTCACCATTAAAGGTCAAAGGTCACCATTTTGTCATTTTGGAAATAAAAAAACATGTGTACAAGAGATCTTGTGAAACCCTGAACAGAATTAGTTCTACACCAGTTTAGAGTTTGGTGGTCATCGTTCAAAGTTAAAGGGTCGAAGGTCACACTTGACCACTTTGTGGGGCTGGGGGTATATTGTTTATCTATGTGAGCCCCTTTGTTTTTATTGTAACTGCCATAATGATGCAGAACTGCGAGAGCGAAGGTATAGTATTAGTGAATGAAAACAAAACTGTACATTTATTTTGAGGATTACCCCGGTAATTCTATCAAGCTCTCCATATTCAACACACTAAATAAACAACTTTCCTTTGTGTTTTTTTCTTACAGATTTTTGAGCAGCCCATGCCAGCCTAACTCAATAGTTGCCTCTACCATGTAAGGAACAGATGGTCAAAGGAAGAACCACTTGGTCAAGGCTCCAGAGGGTCATTGTTGACAAGTGACAGATTGGAGATCGGTCAAGCTGACCACATACCTGGATTGAGAGCTGCCTACCTACATAAACTGCCAAAATGCTGCAGCAGATTTTACAAGAGATGTATATCGACCCGGAGCTGCTTGCGGAGCTCTCCGAGGAACAGAAACAGGTCCTCTTCGTCAAAATGCGTGAGGTAAGATGTCAAAATGCGTGAGGTAAGATGTCAAAATGCGTGAGGTAAGATGTCAAAATGCGTGAGGTAAGATGTCAAAATGTGTGAGGTAAGATGTCAAAATGCGCGAGGTAAGATTTTCGTACGGCATTCTTTGACGGAACATACATCAAGAATGGTGTGGTTTTGTCTCGCAGGTTGTGATTGGCTAGGCTTGGTAATGTTTAAAAAAAAACAAAAAAAAAAACAAGCGTGTCCATAATGTACAATAAAAGTGCTTAGAATGGTAATTTTGAGAGAATAAATAGCACAAAAAAAGTGCGTAGAATGGTAATTTTGAGAGAATAAATAGCACAAAAAAAGTGCGTAGAATGGTAATATTTAGAGAATAAATAGCACAAAAAAAGTCTTAGAATGGTAATTTTGAGAGAATAAATAAAACAATCAGTGATTGCTCAAAACAATTTGAGAATACATCTATAATGTACATTTAGGATAGCAAAAAAGTTTTTCAAAGTTGCTTAAACATACAAATTATTATTTCTACATCATTCGAAATACTGATGCTGATTTGTTTCTGTTATATATAACATAGTGATTTCTACCATGATGTTAAAGCTCAACCACTGGTTACAGTTACATAAACTTGAACATCATCTCAGGAATTGAAAACAAAATTTATGTATATTATCTAGCAGGATCACAGTCAAAAGTTTGGTATTTCTGTCTTTGCCTTAAGTTAAAGGCCCAATATACGTTACTTCAGGAAATTTTTCGTGGTTCGAAAAAAAATTCTGGAAAAAAATCCAGTTGATAACCATGCAAAAATAAGCCTTAAACAAAGTAAATCTTAGCGGTAACTAACAAGAAACTCTTGACAGAAAAATCCAAAGAATTGAAAAAAAAATCAGGTGGGGCCCACTTCAACAACAAACCGAAGTTAGAAGACAATTCAAAATGGATGCAACTGTTTACAAATACCCAGTTTCAACTGTTGCTGTACCAGTAACCGCGTAAGAATTCATCTTAAATATTACTGTTACAATATAATGTATCAGTTAATCTTAACTAAATCTATAAATATTAAAAGTTATTAGACTTGGTTTTCGCTTCAAGTTTTGCCGAAAGTTACGTAGATTGGGCCTTTAATACTTTGTATACCCAGTACCAATGTATCTGGCAACACGTGTGGAATTGTATTGTTAACAGGAACAGGTTCGCCGATGGAAAGACAGTGAACTGCAGCTGGAAAAAGAAGACAAGAAATGTCCAAGGAAACGAAAGCCAGGTATAATTTATGACATACAGTGTACCTTCGACCTATCGCCACCCGAATCTACCGCCACCCTTGCATACCCCCATCTAAACCTCTAGAACAGATTCTGTCCTATATAATTTCCTCGCATACCGCCATCTGCCACACCCTTTAAAATATAAACGTCCCAAATTGCTATATATATTTCCTTTGAAAATAACGCTATATTGTTCTGTTATGGAGACTAAGGAACTCATTAGTGTTCCATTTGGAATGACATGTGGCAAAAGCAGATCAATAACTATTTTCAGATATAAATTTGTGCCAATGTAGATCTATATGACGATCAAATACTAAGCTTGTTTTTAATAAAATGTTGGAAATGCAATCTATTATGCAATTTAATTCATGGTTTTAATTTTCATAATTCGATGCTATTGCCACCCTCGTTATACCGCCATAATTGCTGTTGACGAAAGGTGGCAGTATAACGAGGGTACACTGTAGTTTCTAGGTATATGATAATAGATTCAGGGGTCTGTATATCTATCATCTACATTAATTGTACTCAAGCTAGTTTACTGCAGACTTTGTTTTGTATATATATATATATGTACATTATAAAGTGTGTAACCATGGATAAGTTAATGTTCCCCTGGTCAGTTTGTGTGAATTTCTCTCTATTCATATAAGAACCTTTCAGAATGATGTCCAATATATATGAGACCCACTTTAGATAGGTCCCAGGATTCTTTTCATTTAAATACAGATGTATAAACTTTATTTATTTTACAACAATTATGAAACAAGCTTTCCAATGTATATTAATCACTCTTGTTGGCCTAAGATGTTATTGTGCGAGGGGTCTTATTGTTGGAGGAAACTGGAGTACCCGGAGAAAACTCACAGTGATCCCATACCTTTTCAAGTCCGGTCAGGGAATCAAACCCCGGCCGCCTTGGTAAAAGGCAAGTGCGCTATCCACTGCATCACCCCACCACTCATTTACAAATGCCTCTTTGTAAAAACTATAAAGATATTGTTGAGTTTTAGTGATGTCTCGTATCTTAGATTATTTTTGCTCACATGTCTAGATTTTGTTGGAATGATGAAGTAGTTATTCAATCCTGCAGGAACAAATTCTGTTTAATGATTCAACATTCAAATATTGCTACAAGATAATATTTTAACCACTTCAGTGCATTCCTCTTTATATCATGTTGCATTTGTCTGACAAAAACATGACATAAACAGGAATGTGACATTAATTATAAGAGAAACATGTTTTTCCACTAAGTCTACTGCATTTCCAATCTCAACTAAAAGAAAGCTATTCAATTTACATATGAAGATGTATTAATCTATAGATAACTTCATTATTTCATAAAAAAAACATAACATTTTTATGCCCCCTCCTTGGAATGGGGGGGGGGGGGGCATATAGCGTTATCCATTTCCGTCCCGCCCCTTGTAACCAGCTGGGGGCAGGGGCATTTATGTCTCACAGACATTTCTAGTTCTGTTATTTTTTCATATCCATGCAATAGTTTGTACAAGTCATATCTGAAATCAATGAAAATTACATCATTTTTTGGTATTTTATGTGATTGTTTAAAAAACATGAAATTAAAGAGGAATTTATCTCAAAATACATGATATTAAACCAAAATAAAATAACATAGAATATATAGAGGGAAAACGGTGCTTGGGAAAAAGATGATATAAAGAGGAATGTAATATTAACAGGAGTGATATTAAGTGGAGTCCACTGAACAAGGAATTGAATTTTGGTCATTTTTTCACTGGTTACTGGTTTAGGAGGTAAATTCAAATTGACTACATAAATGAAAATTTTTATGAAAATGTCTCGATTCTTTCCAAAAACAAAAAAAAAATCCACAGATTTAAGGTTAAATAATTGGTCTAAAAAAAGTCTTTTGTGCATTTTTAGGTCGGAAGGGTTTTGTAAAGTTCCTTGAGGGCAGTGACGGGAACGAATGGGTATGGGTGATGGGAGACCATGTTAAAGACAAGAAGATTGAAGACATTCTGGAGGAAGAGGCTAAGAATGAGGCTCTCAGGAAGGCAGAACTGGAAATGGAAAAATTAAGGTATATTTAAAATAGTCATGTTACAAGATACTTATTTCCTAAAGATACATATATATTCAGTTAAAGGTCCCAATGAAGACCTCATGATAAAGTCGAAACAAGTTGACAGTAAATCTCTACTTATTGGTAAACGCTTGAGTATGTGCCAATCTATTAGTATTACATCAATATTACATCAACATTATGTTTGTTCGTTATTCCAAGAACAATTATTTGCCAAAACGTAACTTTTAAACTGAAGAATACTTTTTAATCAAACCTGGTGTAACACTTGCAGACAAGAGGAGGAGAAAGAACTGAAGCAGCGAATGGAACAAGAACAGCTTGAGGAGGACGAGGCCAAAAAGAAATTGGATGCGGACATAAGGTCTGTAATCTTACATGATAAAGTTTATTTCTGCTAAATGACTTATATTATCTTAGTTGTATCAATAGGTTTTATGAATGATAAAATAATTTAAGTTTTACTTTCGTTTTTGTCAATTGGAATGAAATAAAAACAAACGCCATTGTTTCTGCTTCAAATATCTCACTAGACACAGGCTATTTTCAGGAATAAAAATTATGGGAAATTTACTGAATATATAAGCAAAAGAAATTTCATTCCACTATCAGAAAATTAGATTCCAGAGCAAAAGTTTAAGATATTTCCGCATAAATTTTATATTTTGATTATTTGCTTTTATTTGTAGGCGTAAGAAAGAGGAAGCAGAAATGTATCAGTCGATAAAGGAGGCAAGATTAGTGGCTCAGCGTCTCGAGGAGGAGAAAAAGATGGCGGAACATAAACGTGTTGAAAACCTGAGGGTAAGTTTTATACCTCCTGTCCACAATTCCCTTACTCCTTCCTTCCTCTCTGTTAGGTACTCCATGGTATATTCAAAGGAGTTTGTTTGCTGTGAACTAACCTGTAGAATTTAACTTTACAATGGAAGGGTTTTATTTCTGTATTTGCAAATTTTATCATTTTTGTTTTACATAATATCAAATTTGATATATAGCTGAAGCATAAGACTCATTGATGATTTCTGAATAGCACTAATTTTAATGGTTAAATGATGTTTAAAGGTAGCTTATATCAAGATTATGGTTTGGATGTAGACACGATCTAATATTTTGATAATATAAATCTGATTGGATTGATATTTAAGTTCAATAGCTGAGTTCAATTTAATGGTTCGTTACTAGTAAAGATTTTAATTGGGTGAAAAATAGTAAAACAAATTAATGAGTTAATAGTAAAATTAATTACATTGGTTCAATTGTTGAGCTATTTTCAGTGGTTAGAAAGGGTAACACAGTTCACAGCAAATGATTTGTTTTCATTTATTGCTATTCCTCTGAAAATCTGTAAATCACTTTTCTAAACATGTTTCACGTTTTATGTCGATTTGGTATTTACAAATGTATTGCTGTAATTTTTAATTTTCTCATTTAATGAGTTTTGCTTTTAACTATGTATAAGTTATCAGTCTAATTCAGATTAGATCATCCAATCCACTTCAGCATTTTACGTAACACTGAAGGTTTGAAGAAGCTCCAATCAAAACAATGTTCTGGTAACTCTAGTAATAGATTAGCGTTATACAGTTTCTTTCAACTGTGTTTGAATATTTTGTTGTATGTTGTTGAGAATATAAAACCAGCCAGTTCGTTAATTCCGAAGTGAGATTCCTGGAGAAAATTTGAAGAAAGTAGATTGGTTTCTGTCACCCAAACAGAAAAAAAGTTTTAAAGACAGATATACACAGTGCATGCTTACATTCCAAAAAGTTAATATTTAACACATCATTCCCTGAAAATACATTTCCGATCTTCAAATTCAAAGATGGCGGATACTTGCTTCATTATAAAATTTTAGGGGTAAATGATTTAAATTGTTTCTTCGCACAATCCAACTGTCTCAAAAGAAAAGCAATTCCATTGATTAAAACAAATTGTTGTATAATTGTGGTACCAAGAAATTAGGGTCACTAAAATAGCTACCTGTGTGGTGTTGCTACCACCGATCTTTATAACGTAAAGTGTTGACGTGGGTGAAGTGATCTGATGACAGTGATAAACAATGAAAAGTGATCAACAGATACTGGGTAGCCTCCCTTGCCTCATTAAACAGAGTTCTCTCTGTCTCTTACGAAATCTTTCATCATTTCCTTGGATGCTTTCTACCAGAGAATATTCACTGAAGTATAACTCACTCCCACGAGTTCCCACCTAATTAATAATTACAGATTCATCCTAATAGCAGAGATAACGCTCTCACACCTATATAACTTAATGGCCCAATATATGTAACTTTTGGCAAAACTTGAAGTGTAAATCAAGCCTAATAACTCATTGTATTTATAGATTTAGTTAACATTAACTGATATCAGCAATATTCAAGATGAATTCTTACGCGGTTACCAGTACCGCAGCAGTTGAAATACGGTAATTGTAAACACGCGGCCATTCCGACCTGTCTTCTACCTTCGGCTTGTGGTTGAAGTGAGCCCCACCTGGATTATTTTCAATTCTTTGGATTTTTTTGTCAAGAGTTTCTTGTTAGTTACCGCCAAAGGTTTACTTCGTTTAAGGCTTATTTTTGCATGGTTATCAACTGGATTTTTTTCCTCACAATTTTTCAGAATCCTGAAAAAATTCCTGAAGTTACGTATATTGGGCCTTTAAAAGTAGACTCTACCGTGTAATTTAAATGGATGAATCATTTAACGTCTACATGGGTGAAAGGTTTAAGTGTACACTAAAACATGTTTAAAACGAACATGCTTACAACAAATTCATGGTTATAGCATTATGTTTCTCATTCCCTGCCAAGCACCCTATCATCTTTATATTATATACATATAAAAACTATGCTTATCAACTAATTTCCTTGTTCCCCAGATATTTGTTTTACTGTACTTTATAAATTACACACTGTTATATAAACTTCCACTGTGAAGGGTGACATTAACAGTTGGTTAATATATAGGGCTGTTGGTATCTACTTCATTCCTTTATCCTGGTATTTGAAAACGTTTTCTTCAGGTTGGAAAGTATGATTTATGTAAAGATTTTTTTACAAAACAAACTAATGAGTTTTTGTTATGTATTGATGATTAATAGTTTTATTTAATCTGTTACCTTCATCAGACAAATGACCAGTGAAGCATATTATGTACAATAACAATACTATTGTACATATGCCTAACATTTTAGATGAAATTGACCAACTTTCCTGGACATCTTGTACACATTTTTTACGCTTAAAATTAATAATCTTTACATAAATCCTTTATCCTGGGGATCCTTCACAGGTGACTACAAAATTCTGACTTTGCTCATACATGCTGACTTTTCACCGACCACGCTGACTTTTCACTGTGTGTGCTGACTTTTCACTGAATTTGCTGAAAAAGTCCAGAGTGGTCGGTGAAAAGTCAACATGGTTTGTGAAAAGTCAGCGTATATGAGTCCAGAGTTTTGTAGTCACCAGTGCTCCTCCACATTTTACCATCCCCTTAGGTATTCAGTGTGTAATATGACCTTTTCCTTTATGTAGCTAAGGGCTTGCAAGAAATGTGAAGATCTACAACAGGTATCAGACAACCTTACTTGTCATAGCAAGACGCAGCATGCCGTAGCTGAAGGCAGGAATGGTCATTCTTCTTCTGTTCATGTTAAAAATGTAAATTTATTTTTTCAATGGCAGATGCATGGGACGATTTTTGGCAGTGTTTGCAGTGCATGAAGTTGGGAAATTGTACAGTTTATGATTCTCTGTTGTTTAAAGACCATTATCTCCATATATATTCATATGTTTCATGTTAATAGGCTGTTTGTATTTTATCATCCTCCATATCCAGGGGTTACGATCACCTATGCTCTCTACACCCCTGGAATATGTCATGGCAAAACTGAGGCCACGAAGATAGCAGTTTGATTGGTCTCGGGTAAAAAAAAAACCCAGACTAACCGCAAGGTTGATACATGTCTTTGAAGATTTAAAAAAAAGCAACACTTGGCTTCAAAGTCTCTCAATTGTTACCGCTGTGTGACTGCAAGATTCTTCAAACCAGTGTGCTGGCCTCATCCACAAGCTGGAGCACACAGAGCCTTCAGTTTTGCCATGAAATATTCCAGGGATGTAGAGAGCGTAGGTGAGCGTAATCCCTGGATGTCGAGGATGGTATTTTATATACACATATTTACTCAACAAAGATGGCTCTCACAAGATATTAACCCACAGACACACTAGTTATATACTCGCAATAACATTCAAACTTCAATATTTGCATCTGGTTACGTTTTTCTTTGTATGAGGGATATCACAATATTTATTAACCCCTGAAACTTTTCTGCATTAACTCTGTATTTACAAACTCTTGTTAATATGCATCAGCCAAAATGGAGATCACAAAATTTGTATTAACCCATGGATTATTACATGTAATTTATTTATTTAGAAACTCACTCCTGTCAAACCTGCGTTAAGTGGTCAGTCACTCACAGGGGGATATATAAAGATTTTCTATATCGGCATAACTTCTAATGGATTTTTTTTTTTTTTTACATAATTAAACTGCAACAAAATTGAAACAAAAATATAAATTTGTTAGATTCTTAGCCAATGAAATAAACTTGTTTCTGTAGCAACATGTTTCACCATGTTAACACGTATATTGTCATTGACAGTCGGTCAAAATTTATGTTTGGAATGAAATAAGTTGAAACATGTTAGATCCATATTGCTTTGATTAACAAATCAGGGGGCATTTGATGAACTGCATGCAACACAAGAGACTAATCAGATGAACTAGTGCAATATTGAATACATATGGAGGATATTGAAATTTGTGTATTTCTAGTTCACCAACTTGGAGTGCATTAGTGAGCTTATGCTATGGCGCAGGATCAGTTGTCTGTTAGTCAACTTCTTTCTAAAAATTGCTACTTTTCATGAACAAATAAGCAGATTTTAACCCAATTTAGCCAGAAGCATCCTTAGGGGAAGGGAAACCTATTTGGTATAAATGTGAGTCTCCAGGGAGCCTGGGGGCAGGCTGAAAAGTGGAAATCATGCAAATTCTTTGAAACATTTCTTTGGTATGAATGGTTGGATTTTGTTCAAATCCTGGGGCAGACAGGTGTGACCAATAGGTGTAATGGAAGGATCACTTTTAAATCCTTATTCTTCTGTTAGGGCTGACTCCACAGGAGGCACGGATGGGGCCACAAATGGTCATTTAGTTCAAATATTTTAATTGAACATACTTCTTCTCTTGAACAAAGTGATGGATATCAACCACTTTTTTTGTTGGAGGCATTTTCAAGAGGATAGGCCGACCACCTGCTAATATGTTGTTATTAAATTACTTATTAGTTTCATGTTTTGAGCGTTTGAGGCTCCAACTGTTCCCCTTGACAGTTGTTAAGGCAGGTTTGACTCCCTGGTCTGTCTATATCAAATATTATAATATACTATTTCTGCATAACTTAGCACAACACTCTTTATAGAGAAATATTATGTCTAATTGCACTAATCAACATAATTAATATAACAATATCCTTGAGGAGATTAGTTTGTGATTAATCTATGTTTTTTGATAAAATTTGAATATTTGATGCCATACTTGTGCCATATACTGGTTTGTTGTAGACAATGAATTTCAATATTTATGATTTAAAAGTTTTAGAAGTTAAAAAAAATTAACCATCCTGGATATCCAAAGGTTACACTCACCTAAGCTCTCTACACCCCTGGAATATTTCATGGCAAAACTAAAGGCACGAAAACAGCAGTTTAATTGGTCTCAAGTAGATAAAACTGACCAATCGCTTGGCTGATGCCTTGTCTATTGAAGATTACAAAGGAGCCGCAACCAACTTCAAAGCCCGTCAATTATTACTGTGATGTGACTGCAAGATTCTTTTGATCAACAATAAAGTGGCACACACGAAGCCTTCAGTTTTGCCATGACATATTCCAGGGGTGTAGAGAGCGTAGGTGATCGTAAACCCTGGATATCGAGGATTCTGATTAACTTTAGTCAGATGGAATGATTCAGCTGATATTGTGTAAGGTACTTCATTGACTTAAACAGATGTTATTATTTTACTTATTTATATAACATTTGGATGATTGAGATAAAATCTTGTGGTGTGCGCTCCGTACTTATGTAATGGGCCTTGTAGGTAATGCTTTGTTTGTTGTTGTGCTTGTTTTTTGTCTTATTTGGAAACTATAGATGAATACTGGTAAGAAATTTTCATAAACCCCAACATTTCGGTGGATACCAGGAAACGAACTGTTATAATCTAGTATAAGTTTGAACAGTTTATTTCAACATAGGGTAAATATATAAACTTTATTTATTTTACAATAATTACCAAGTTACCCAACTTATATGATTCACACTAGTTGACCCGAATGTTAGCGTGCAAAGGGTCTTATTGTGGGAGGAAACCAGAGTATCCGAAGAAAACCCACATGTTCAGGCAAATGACCCGGAGCCCCTACCTTTTCACGTCCGGTCGGGGAATCAAACCCCGGCCGCCTTGGTGAAAGACATACGAGACCATAATGTAGCACACTAATACACACTGGCTTGACTGAATCACACAAATTTAATGAATGTAACGGTAAGCTTTTGCTACACTGACCAATGAGAGCATCACCGAGTGATTTGCTGTGAGGTCACATGCTTGAGACTGACCAATGAGAGATCACCGAGTGATTTGCTGTGATGTCACATGTTTGAGACTGGTAGCTATTGATGAATATTAATTAACGTATTGTTGCTTGTTTTGTGCCTAATGTTGCCAGTATTTTAGATTGTTTTGCCTCCAGTTTGTGACGTTGTTGTGAAAGAATTTAAAAAATACCAAACGTCAACCATGATGCTTGATATATAGTAGTACATTTATGTACAACCCCTCACACATTTGTTGTTTATTACCAATGTCACAATGTATACAAGTTAATTTAATTCATCTAAACAATACAGTTCTTGAATTCCAACAGTAACACTCAAATAATTTTCATATTTGTTGAAGCGTTTGTTTTAATAAGTTCTTCACAATTTTACCCCATAGGGAATATTGTTAGTACATGTACAACAAAACTATCAAACGACAGCTATGAGCCTTCTGTAAATGGATTTAGTCACTCATAGATTCAGCGGTGATTTTACATACATTTATTTATTCTTGACAAAGGTATCAGTTTGTTTTTTTATCAGACATTGTTGGTTTTTTTTCATTTTTCATTTAAAAAAAAAAAAATCACATTTTAACATCATCTTACCAGGGCTATGTACTCCATTATTTCCATTTTGACAGATCCAGCCAAATTAGGTCAACATGCCAATATTACATCTTTGGTGGGCTTGAGGTTGTAGGTCAATACTAAATCAGAGCATTGCCTGCAACAAGGTCTTAGAATAAATTGTGTCTGTGTATTTGCTGGTTTTGTCTGGAGAATAAGGCTCTGGTGAGAGTCTTTAATGTTTTCTTGTTTTGGCAAGGGTATTGGTCCTTGTAAATAAATAACTTCTAATGTGGTAAACAAACTTGCCAAACCTAGTATGATTTCTGAAAGGAAGATCATGAAAGATAAGGTATTTCTTTATTATCCTAGGCAAAGAACACTGATCTGTAGGTTATACTCAGTGAATCTGGTATGTAAACCCCTTATGGTCCGGGGATTTCCTTAGCCAATCAGATATGACATTCTTCTGATGATTTTTGGGATTGGTTAAGTCAAATTATTTCGGACAGTTTCAGACTTAAGCACTTTTTCCACATGACCAAGGAGCTTGATCTGTTGTCATCTCCCCCGCCTAAATGGTTATTGACGCTTTATCTCTAGGTTGTCCCATGACAAAGATATTCAATACATCTTACAGACATTTCATAGTTCCTGGAAGCAATCAGTCAACATCTTGCTCTAGTATCAGATTCTGACACCACCTTGTTACTTATCTTTCTCTAGTATCAGATTCTGACACCACCTTGTTACTTATCTTTCTCTAGTATCAGATTCTGACACCACCTTGTTACTGTTTCTGTCTCCTTGACCTTATCTGACTTAATTTTTGCTTCTTTCTCCTTGATTTGATAATAACCTTGTCAATTGATGCTCCAGCTTGGGTACCACACACATCTTCAGGTGTGTACATTTTTTCTGTGTCCATCTTGGGTTCTGTAATATAGGTATGACATGAAAGATCTAGCTGAGGTCTACCTACTTTTAGCACCCAAAGTTTTCAACAGAAAAGGTGATAGGCAGAGAATTTAACGTTTTGATCAGAATATGATTTATTGAACTTTTTTGCATGCTAAGTCATTCTTTAATTCAATCGCATGATCATTTGAAAGTCTTCATGGTTTGTAAAAGAATCTTGAATAGAACACAGTTAGAAAATTATAAATTAAAACCTACATCATCTATAATCTTGAAATTTTTGTTCATATTGAAGATTAAAGCAATACTTTTTCATCAATTCATTTCAGTACATGTTGTCAGTTTTATCTTCTTTTTGTATAACATCTGCCATATATATATATGGATGAAAATGGCGATTTGGTGAAATTAGATCATGAGAACGTGGCTTGTCATGGCACGAGTCAAAAGTTGTCTTCCTTCATCTTTTGTGTTTCTAAATTATTCATCTAATTATAAAACACAATTTATCATATACACCTTACGTTGTTTATCCAAAAGTTAAAATGTGATATTTTTCTGTCGTAATTGTGCCATGTTTAATAAATGAATGGAAATGTGATACATAATAATTTTTTCAATTTTATTTTATTTTTTTTTTAATGTGAAATTTTAGTGTTTTGGGGAGAAGTGAAAAGGGAAGGTGAACACTTTTGGAAATTAACATGTATTGTGTATCAAAATTCATCTTAATTTGTTGTACAGTTGTTAAGTTTTATAAATTGGTTTTCCTATCAACACAGTTAAAGGCGTGCTAACCACTGCTAAGCTAAGCCACTACGTACCGACAGCATTTGTAAACTTGTCTCTTAGTTTGACTAGATATACATTTATGTGGTAAAAAATCTTTGTAAACGTACACATGTTAAAGTAATACAGAGGTAAAATAATACAAAATTAAACATCAAAATATCAAGTAACCCTTAAACATATTTGTTTTCTGTTCTTGCTGATTAGGCGAGCAGCCATTTAGTTTTTGAATCTTTATGATATTTAGAAAGCGAGTAACCTCCCTTTAATCACACAATATAAAAAGATCATTTAGTTGGAAATGACATGGATAAATAACTTCAATAATTTGGCAATTGATCATGCACATGAAATCATGAATATTATAGTTTGTTTCTTGTTCTTAAGCAATATTTTGTTTATATGATATACATAATTATGATGTAGTTATGGTTTCATTTTGAACACAGTGTACCACTGATTTACTTAATGTAGCGATTTTATCATCTTCATCCTCTGTCTGCAGTCATCCTTTGCCCAGGAACGTCGCGTCTCCATGGAAAAGGTTGAGAAGGCCAAGCGTCGCCGTAGTAACGAGCTGTACGTACGATGGAAGGAGATGAGGAGACAGATTGAGAAAACTGCGGAAGAAGAGTCAAAAGAGGTAGAAGATGAATGGCACAATAGAGGTGAGGTCACAGGAATAAATTTAAAGGTCAGGTCAAAAGGTTATAGAAGATTGAAAGGTGAAAAAGGTTATGAGGGATTCAACAGTCATAGTTGGTTGAAAACAATTGAAAATCATAAATGAGTCAAAGGTCATAAAAAATTCCAATGGGGAAACCAAATGTTAAGTCTAAGAATAGGAAGAGTAAAACCTGTTATATTTGTCTAGTCATCTTACTTTGATTGATGTGATTTTGAATAGGATATTTCATTATTCAGGGTTTTTTTGAGAGTGTTTTGGGGCTGTTAATGGGCCTAATTCCCAATTGAAATTATTTCATATTTAAGCCAAATTCCTAAAATTTGCAGTTTACTCCTGAAAAAATCTTTCCCAATTCACCAATTTTCTTCCCAAAATAAGACAAAAAGGCCCCATCCCAAACCAATGAGAAAAAGCCCTGTTATTTTAATATTTGATGTCTTCAAGCTTAAGTTATGTCATACACTTCAAATTTCTGCACACTTCTAGCCTCAAGAGCATAAATGTTGTGTACAATGCCTTCTGCAACTTAAGTATCGTTCAACTCCTTTACATACGACCACTATTAATAATAATTGTATTGAAAAGATTGACATATTAATGTAGCGGATCTAGACCAGGTCGATTGTCGGCGACCAGATTGGTTTTAGAGTTTAGAAGGTCCTGGTCTGGCCGTGCATTTTTCCTTCCCTGTTACATTGAGTGCATGTAACCAAACCTTGTTTCAAGTACTTGGTGTATACTTAGCGAGGGGATACCCAAACCTTGGGTTGTAATTCGTGATGTCTTCGGGGTCAAAGATTTTGTTAAAGGAGGGAAGAATGTAGCGGATCTAGACCAGGTCGATCGTTGGCGACCACATAGCTCAGTTGGTTTAGCGTCCATCTAAAGTTTGGAAGGTCCCAGGTTTGAACCACGGTCTGGCCGTGCATTTTTCCTCTCCTGTTACATTAGTAAGAGTAATCAGCTAATAATATTTCTTTTCATAAAAACTACCCTGACAGGTACAGTAAAACCCCACTAACTCGAACCTGATTATCCCCAATACCCCTCATTCGTCGAAAAAATCCTTTGGCTGCAACCAAGTTCGTACATATTCAACCAACTTCAGATTACTCGAATACTGTGTTTTCCTCTGAACTATTGATCAGGTCCCCCACAAGTTCGAGTAAGTGGAGTTTTACTTTATACCCTTAAACCCTTATTAAATATTTGGTGTTGTGTGGAAGAGGAGAGTTTAAAATTTAACTTTACAAGCTTTTTAACATGTTTTGTGTAGAGAAACAGGCGAAGGAAGCAGAGAAACAGATGCAGACTTTGGCCAAGCGAGCCCGCGAGGAGCACCACAATTCTCTACGCATCAGTTCTAGTGTCATCAGCGCTGCATCAGCATTCGCAGAAGGAACAAAACCTCCTCTACCCCCAAAGTAAGCTCTCTATAGCATTGTAGGGAGGAACAAAATCTCCTCTACCCCCAAAGTAAGCATTCCATAGCATTGTAGGGAGGAACAAAACCTTCTCTACCCCCAACGTAAGCTCTCCATAGCATTGTAGGGAGGAACAAAACCTCCTCTACCCCCAAAGTAAGCTCTCCATAGCATTGTAGAGAGGAACAAAACCTCCTCTACCCCAAGAGTAAGCACTCCATAGCATCGTAGGGAGGAACAAAACCTCCCCTACCCACAAAGTAAGCACTCCATAGCATTGTAGGGAGGAACAAAACCACCTCTACCCCCAAAGTAAGCACTCCATAGCATTGTAGGGAGGAACAAAACCTCCTCTACCCCCAAAGTAAGCACTCCATAGCATTGTAGGGAGGAACAAAGCCTCCTCTACCCCCAAAGTAAGCACTCCATATCATTGTAGGGAGGAACAAAACCCCCTCTACCCCCAAAGTAAGCACTCCATAGCACTGTAGGGAGGAACAAAACCCCCTCTACCCCCAAAGTAACCACTCCATAGCATTGTAGAGAGGAACAAAGCCTCCTCTACCCCCAAAGTAAGCACTCCATATCATCTTGGGGAGGAACAAAACCTCCTCTACCCCCAAAGTAAGCACTCTATAGCATTGTAGGGAGGAACAAAACCTCCTCTACCCCCAAAGTAAGCACTCCATAGCATTGTAGGGAGGAACAAAACCTCCTCTACCCCCAGAGTAAGCTCTCTATAGCATTGTAGGGAGGAACAAAACCTCCTCTACCCCCAAAGTAAGCACTCCATAGTATTGTAGGGAGGAACAAAACCTCCCCTACCCCCAAAGTAAGCACTTCATAGCATTGTAGAGAGGAACAAAACCTCCTCTACCCCCAAAGTAAGCACTCTATAGCATTGTAGGGAGGAACAAAACCTCCTCTACCCCCAAAGTAAGCACTCCATAGTATTGTAGGGAAGAACAAAACCTCCTCTACCCAAAGTAAGCACTCCATAGCATTGTAGAGAGGAACAAAACCTCCCCTACCCCCAAAGTAAGCACTCCATAGCATTGTAGGGAGGAACAAAACCTCCTCTTCCCCCAAAGTAAGCACTCTATAGCATTGTAGGGAGGAACAAAACCCCCTCTACCCCCAAAGTAAGCACTCCATAGCATTGTAGGGAGGAACAAAACCTCCTCTACCCCCAAAGTAAGCACTGCATAGCATCGTAGAGAGGAACAAAACCTCCTCTACCCCCAAAGTAAGCACTCCATAGCATTGTAGGGAGGAACAAAACCTCCTCTACCCCCAAAGTAAGCACTGCATAGCATCGTAGAGAGGAACAAAACCTCCCCTACCCACAAAGTAAGCACTCTATAGCATTGTAGGGAGGAACAAAACCTCCTCTACCCCCAAAGTAAGCTCTCCATAGTATTGTAGGGAGGCACAAAACCTCCTCTACCCCCAAAGTAAGCTCTCCATAGCATTGTAGGGAGGAACAAAACCTTCTCTACCCCCAAAGTAAGCTCTCCATAGCATTGTAGAGAGGAACAAAACCTCCTCTACCCCCAAAGTAAGCACTCCATAGCATTGTAGGGGGAAAACAAAACCTCTTCTACCCCCAAAGTAAGCACTCCATAGTATTGTAGGGAGGAACAAAACCTCCTCTACCCAAAGTAAGCACTCCATAGCATTGTAGAGAGGAACAAAACCTCCCCTACCCCCAAAGTAAGCACTCCATAGCATTGTAGGGAGAAACAAAACCCCCTCCACCCCCAAAGTAAGCACTCCATAGCATTGTAGGGAGGAACAAAACCTCCTCTACCCCCAAAGTAAGCACTCTATAGCATTGTAGGGAGGAACAAAACCCCCTCTACCCCCAAAGTAAGCACTCCATAGCATTGTAGGGAGGAACAAAACCTCCTCTACCCCCAAAGTAAGCACTGCATAGCATTGTAGGGAGGAACAAAACCTCCTCTACCCCCAAAGTAAGCACTCTATAGCATTGTAGGGAGGAACAAAACCCCCTCTACCCCCAAAGTAACCACTCCATAGCATTGTAGAGAGGAACAAAGCCTCCTCTACCCCCAAAGTAAGCACTCCATATCATCTTGGGGAGGAACAAAACCTCCTCTACCCCCAAAGTAAGCACTCTATAGCATTGTAGGGAGGAACAAAACCTCCTCTACCCCCAAAGTAAGCACTCCATAGCATTGTAGGGAGGAACAAAACCTCCTCTACCCCCAGAGTAAGCTCTCTATAGCATTGTAGGGAGGAACAAAACCTCCTCTACCCCCAAAGTAAGCACTCCATAGTATTGTAGGGAGGAACAAAACCTCCCCTACCCCCAAAGTAAGCACTCCATAGCATTGTAGAGAGGAACAAAACCTCCTCTACCCCCAAAGTAAGCACTCTATAGCATTGTAGGGAGGAACAAAACCTCCTCTACCCCCAAAGTAAGCACTCCATAGTATTGTAGGGAGGAACAAAACCTCCTCTACCCAAAGTAAGCACTCCATAGCATTGTAGAGAGGAACAAAACCTCCCCTACCCCCAAAGTAAGCACTCCATAGCATTGTAGGGAGGAACAAAACCTCCTCTTCCCCCAAAGTAAGCACTCTATAGCATTGTAGGGAGGAACAAAACCCCCTCTACCCCCAAAGTAAGCACTCCATAGCATTGTAGGGAGGAACAAAACCTCCTCTACCCCCAAAGTAAGCACTGCATAGCATCGTAGAGAGGAACAAAACCTCCTCTACCCCCAAAGTAAGCACTCCATAGCATTGTAGGGAGGAACAAAACCTCCTCTACCCCCAAAGTAAGCACTGCATAGCATCGTAGAGAGGAACAAAACCTCCCCTACCCACAAAGTAAGCACTCTATAGCATTGTAGGGAGGAACAAAACCTCCTCTACCCCCAAAGTAAGCTCTCCATAGTATTGTAGGGAGGCACAAAACCTCCTCTACCCCCAAAGTAAGCTCTCCATAGCATTGTAGGGAGGAACAAAACCTTCTCTACCCCCAAAGTAAGCTCTCCATAGCATTGTAGGGAGGAACAAAGCCTCCTCTACCCCCAAAGTAAGCACTCCATAGAATTGTAGAGAGGAACAAAACCTTCTCTACCCCCAAAGTAAGCTCTCCATAGCATTGTAGGGAGGAACAAAACCTCCTCTACCCCCAAAGTAAGCACTCCATAGCATTGTAGGGGGAAAACAAAACCTCTTCTACCCCCAAAGTAAGCACTCCATAGTATTGTAGGGAGGAACAAAACCTCCTCTACCCAAAGTAAGCACTCCATAGCATTGTAGAGAGGAACAAAACCTCCCCTACCCCCAAAGTAAGCACTCCATAGCATTGTAGGGAGGAACAAAACCCCCTCTACCCCCAAAGTAAGCACTCCATAGCATTGTAGGGAGGAACAAAACCTCCTCTACCCCCAAAGTAAGCACTCTATAGCATTGTAGGGAGGAACAAAACCCCCTCTACCCCCAAAGTAAGCACTCCATAGCATTGTAGGGAGGAACAAAACCTCCTCTACCCCCAAAGTAAGCACTGCATAGCATCGTAGAGAGGAACAAAACCTCCTCTACCCCCAAAGTAAGCACTCCATAGCATTGTAGGGAGGAACAAAACCTCCTCTACCCCCAAAGTAAGCACTCAATAGCATTGTAGTGGTGAGGTTGTGTTGGTGGTTTCCTTTCCTTGTGGGATTAGACTTCAATTTTAGAATATTTTTAGATATTAAATTCTCCCTAGTTAACCTACAGGCTCACATTAACAGGAAAGGCAAAACCCTTTTATCAACCCAAATAGCCAAGGATTTACTTCTTGTCTTGGATTAGGATAATTTAAAAAATTTGTAGGTCTTCATTATTAATACCTTTTCATAATTTTGAGAATGTCTTCAATGGAATTAGAATGGGTAACCTGTAGTTTTTCTGGTTAGTGTTTCCTATACTGACATGTGTCACCTGTCTCAATTAGAAAGAGTCATCCTTCAAAACAACACGTTCATTTATCTATTTCCCATATGCACATTCAGAGAGTACCGATGGGTTTCCTATCTACTGCCTGTTGTGTAAGATCTTCAGGGTGAGATATGTATAGTACACAGATATGTCTTCTAATAATCCAATATGGCCCTTCCCCGAGGGAACAGTTCTCTTATAGTGTTGTCTGGGGAGGTATAGTTTCAGAGCCATCACGGCACTATACCTTCCCAGACAACACTATAAGAGAACTGTTCCCGAGGGGAAGGGACGTAATAGATTTAGTACATCACATGACTGTTATGTGAAAATAAAATACAATATAAATGTTGCTGGGTCTCTGTGGAAATACCAGCATCTTATATTCGGAAACATGTTGTTTTGGCAAACGATATCGGTGAAACAAAAATAGATTTTGCAGCGCCCCCTACAACGTCACGCTACTTTTAACATCACGCTTCTTTTCCCGCGGGCCTAGTGCCCGCTGTCAGGTTCTCAATGCTAAGGAGGGCAGATAACTATACCAAATAGAACATAGTAGTAATCTAATAGCCTTCCTAGATATTATCATGTGATGTACTAAATTGACCTTGCGTCAATTTCTGGTTCTTATATGAATATCTAGATTTAAAAGGTTCTTAGCAGGACAACATTGGACATTTCTGAAGAATGTCACAAACTTTCATCTTCCCTATTCAGTAAAGGTTCTCATCACTTCCATGGACTTTTGTGTATAATAAAGTCAAATTAATTGAGGGCTATTACAGTAAAGTATCTATCCGACTCTGGGACTCTGGGTTTTGTTATTAAAGGGGTACAATACCAGTGTCCAGCAAAAGAATTTTTTTGATAATGTACGTTGAAATAATAGACATTATTGGCAAGAAACCCAATCGTGGAAAGAAGTGATTTTGTTTGCTCATTTTTATAGCCGATATAAGGCTGTTTTCTCAAGTCAAACTTTGTGCTAGTTTCCCAAAATGAAGCAAAATTCAAGAATATTTTCTCAATTTATCTGAAAATCCTACTTTATTTTTTCCCCTCAATTCAATAAGGCAAAGGCTGCTGTAAAATCTGGTAGCAAAAAGACTGATTTTGGAGTCCCATTGTCAGGGGAATTTTTACTGGAATAGCCCGAGACATATCGGCAACTAAACAGAAATTAGGAGAAGATGTCCATCTAAGTGATGTGAGCTCCTGTTCCTGCCCAGTACTGTAGATATACGATAACATACCTTAAGTCATCCTCTAAGATGATAGTTTAGATTTTGTTGATTTAAGATGCACTGTAGCTGTATTTCATCTTTCATATTCCTGGCATTCCTTTCATTTTCACTTAGATATGTTTCTAATATCATGATAGCAAAAAATAATGACAATTCAGAGGACCACATCATAAGTGATTTATTTTCATCATCAAAATAAACAACTCAGATCTTATTGATGAGGAAATTTGTCTTTTCTCATTCAAGGATAATTGAGAAACAAATATCAAGCCCAAAACTAACTAAGATTTTGAAAGATGTCTTTTGTTTCAATTGTTTTGATTGGACAAATCATCCATCTTACATTTGATACAATGATTTTGATTGGTCAGGCCCAAATATCTTACACAAAATGCCTTGGCTAGTCAGAATGGAATGTAAGTAGACCTTTCTCTATATGCCTGCTCGTTCAGTTAAAATCTTTGTAATATGGGAAATTATCAAGTGGTAATTGTCAGAACCAAGAAAAAAATTGTGAATTCTTGAAATAAGATGCAAATTGATGTTTTCTCATAGAAAATTTTTTTAAATGTTGTAATATTTTTTTTAAAACTGACATAATTTTACTTCATTGTTTCATCAGGTTGTGACAATTTTCACTGCATGTTTACACACGTTAAATTATCCTACTTTACATATTACGCTAGCTCAGTGTATTCATCACAACCATTTTGCATTCTTTAAAAGTTCATTTTCCATCTACATTTTTTTCTTAAAGCATTCCCAGTTTGCTTCTCTGTCTTTAATTCGGTGATCTACCACCTATCATTTGTACAATTCTGCCTTTTGTCTATGGTTTTTTGAGGTCGATTGGCTTTAGACTCTGTCATACAGCTGTCGATTCTTACACCATCAACATTTTCCTTCAAAGCATCATCCCATTATTTTCTAATCCCAGCCATCCTTACCTTCTAGCTTCACCCATCTTTCTCATCCTAACCTTATTTCATCCTGTCTATTCCTCAGGCAGTATGATTTATTTAACCTTGCTGATCACCCTACCTACCCCATCTCTTCCTATCTCATGCGTATATCCTTGCCCCTCCATCCTCAGACACCACCTAACACAACCCCCAACACAACCCCTTCCTGTCACCCCCTACCTCAGCCACCTTGCCCCTCCCTCCTTTCTAACTGCCTAACACAACCCCCCACCCAACCCCTGCCTGTCACCCCTACCTCAGCCATCACCTCCTATCTCATGCCTATATCCTTGCCCCTCCATCCTCCCACACCACCGCCTAACACCCGCCCCCCCAACCCCTGCCTGTCACCCCCTACCTCAGACCCCTTGCCCCTCCCTCCTTCCACACTGCCTAACACACACCCCCCCCCCCCCAACCCCTGCCTGTCACCCCCTACCTCAGACCCCTTGCCTCTCCCTCCTTCCACACTGCCTAACAACCCCCCCCCCCAACCCCTGCCTGTCACCCCCTACCTCAGCCACTTTGCCCCTCCCTCCCTCCACACCGCCTTACACAACCCCCCACCCCCAACCCCTGCCTGTCACCCCCTACCTCGTAGAAGCTGATTATAAAGGCATGGAGCAATAGAGTAGTTATGCCTGTTCCTATACGCATGCTAGATTATAATCAAGTTCAAATTTATTTGTTTAAAAAAAAACAATTTGTTGTTATTTGTTTTTTACTGATAACACTACATAATGATATTTTGAGAGAGAGACCACTTGGAAATTAAAAAAAAAAAATGGTGACAAATGGTATGCATGCATTATGAGATGTTGTTTCATAATAAACTGGGTAATGTCAACAATGATTTATTGAGGAAATGGAAATACTTCCTCAATGGTTACCGGTATTATAAATTTACATAAAGTATAAGGCTATTGTGGTGAGTAATCCTGCACTTGACAATGCAGCTGTATAATTGTGTTTGAGAAGGCGAAGAAAACTAACCAGTGACATTATCTAACATCAGAGCAAATCAAAGCCAAACTCTGTATCAGTTATTGATAAATATTCCATAAGGAAAAAGAAACTTCTGTCTGTATTCAAGATGGCTGCTTTGGCTTGGCTATGTACAATAGTTACGTAAAGGATATACAATGTAATCTGTATTAAAAGGCAGATTTAAATTTTAGGATCATAGGAGTGTGGCCATGGTAGAGAGATTAAAAGTTTGATGGTCGATGGGATGGTACATATACTGCTGATATTTGTGGGGTTTTCTTCCTTTGTAAACATGCGCATAAAGAAATGAACCTACCATAATACAGAATAGTTTTGTTTTGTCCCGATTAGAAGGGGCGCTATAATTTCAATACATGTACCTCCACAGAAGGGAGGAGGGGGGTTTATAAGGGGGGGGGGGGGAGGGACGCTAATTACGGCGAATACTGTAATTTTAACCTAAAAAAGCTTAACAGTCTGATTTCATGTTTTCTCAAAATTCCTACTGTGGTTACATCAACGAATTGGTTCCCCTTAACTCTTTCACCCCTGAAATATCATAATGAGCTATGCCAACCTTTGAATTGGAAGAGTTCAAATGTGTCTTCAGTGGTGAATGAGTTAGTTACCCAGCTTTCTGGATGCAGCATGGCATGTGATTAATGTATAGTATTTTTCCACTGTGGAAATCTAGTTTGGACGTTTTAATAAAGTTTGATTTCTTATTTAACTATGTCACAAAATCCCTCATGAGCATGTTATATACAAATATTGGATAGAGGTAAGATTTTCTTGCATTTGTAATGCCAATGTAATGTTGTAATCAGAAAAGATTTAGTCGTGTGGCTAATCATGTAAGTTCATGCGTATACAAATGTATTTGTTATACTTCTGTACGTTATTTATATATAATTTTATACATGTTTTAAAAACTGAAGCAAGTACAGTAAAACCCCACTTACTCAAACTCATGGGGACCTGATCCATGAGGAAGACATGGTATTCAAGTAATTTGAGGTTAGTTGAATATGTACAAACTCGGCCGGGACCAGACAAACTGTTTCATGAAATGAGGGGTATTTGAGTAAACCATGTTTGAGTAAGTGGGGTTTATCTGTATTTATAAACAGAAAATAACATGTAAAATTACGCTCAATGTGTCACCAAGGGCATGGTATATATGATTGCAAGCAGCTTTATTATTTCCGACAAACGAGTTCTCAAAGTAACTTGGCACTGTTTGTTGTGCTATTTTGGGTTTAGCTGTATTATCAGTGACTTCCTTCCTCTAAACTTAGCTTATTGAGGGATTTGTATCAGACTTTACTTGCCATGTGTTTCCGAATGATACAGACTCATGAGCAGGCCCTGGTTTCATCAACGTTCCTAAACTTATAAATCACCATAGGAAAGCATTACAGTATTTAAGAAAAGTTCCTTAACTAAGGATTTTCTCCTTAAATTCTGTTTTAATTTCCTATGGAGAATTTCCTTAAGTTAAGGAACGTTGATGAAACAGGGGCCAGCTTTCAAAAATAAGTAGGAGGGGTGCATTATTGATGTTGTTAAGACAGCAGACCAATTTTAATTATTCAATAGTTTCTGCATGCTAACTTTAACATTTAATGACTAATCTTCCGAAAGCATAGCCGTGAAATGTAATGTTTTTACAGATCCTGTTTTACTCCTCAGTAATGTTGTAGTCAGTTTCTGATTGGTCAATGTTTTTCAGATACAGGCTTAATCTGAAGGTGATGCTGTATTTCTAAATATGATCAAGTTTATATTTCTCCTGCTGAGGAGATTTAGTTAGAATTGTCAGGAGTAAAAATTAACATAAATTACCTGGGTATTCTGTGATTTTGCCAATTTTATTGGGAGGGACTGTGAGATGTCATGCTATTCTTAATGCCATGCTTGTCTGAAGCTTTACTGATTTGTACATAGCATAAAGATACTATAGTTGTACAATATGTTTACTCTAGGGCTTGGATAATACACTGATTTGGCATTATCAATATCCAGGGGTTATGCTCACCTACCCTCTCTACACCCCTGGAATATGTCATGGCAAAACTAAAGGTATGAAGATAGCAGTTTAATTGGTGTAAAAAATCCTGACCAATCGCTAGGCTGATGTCTGTCTTTTGAAGATTACAAAGGAGCCGCAACCAACTTCATAGCCACTCAATTTTTACCGTTATGTGACCACGAGATTCTTTTGATGTACATCAAAGGGTCAAACCAGCCTTCTTGCCTCATCAACAAGGTAGTGCACACAGAGCCTTCAGTTTTGCTATGTCATATCCAGGGGTGTAGAGAGCGTAGGTGATCGTAACCCCTGGATATCGCGGATGACTAATTTGGAGGCTGTACATGTGACTCATAAATGATACCTCTATTAATGTACAGAGCACAGTATAGCTATGATGTTATTTTGTATTATGTATTACAGATATAAGAATAGACAAAGCAAATTTAGACATAAATGAACAATCAAAAGACTGCTGATAAAAGCAGGTTCCATTGTATTTGATGAGAGCTTCAAATACATGTCATAAACCTACAGTAAAAGAATTCAATCATAAGCCTACACTAAAAGAATCCAATCATAAATCTACACTAAATATTCCAATCATAAACCTACACTAAAATATTCCAATCATAAACCTACACTAAAATATTCCAATCATAAACCTACACTAAAAGATTCCAATCATAAATCTACACTAAAAGATTCCAATCATAAATCTACACTAAAATATTCCAATCATAAGCCTACACTAAAAGAATCCAATCATAAATCTACACTAAATATTCCAATCATAAACCTACACTAAAATATTCCAATCATAAACCTACACTAAAATATTCCAATCATAAACCTACACTAAAAGATTCCAATCATAAATCTACACTAAAAGAATCCAATCGTAAACCTATGCTAGAAAAGATTCCAATTGTAAACCTATGTTAGAAAGATTCCAATCATAAACCTATACTAAATAGGATCCAATCATGAACTTACACTAGAAAAGAAATGTCACAGTGAAGGTTGGTTCAGCTCTACAAGCACATGATTGTAAACTTTTTAAACTCTCGAGAGAAAAATGATGATGAAGTCTGTACTGTAGCAATATTTCATCATGATACCTTTTCTGTGGTCCTGCACATGTCCTTTTTTGTCTTCACTTTATGTGTATTCTATAGATGTTTGAAATGAAACAGAAAGATGCGTGGTGAACTAAAACATTGACCATTGTATTGAATGGACTGTAAGGTTTTGTCGTGATGTCTGTTGTGTTGGAACAGCTAGCATACATACCATAGGGTACTGGTAGGTTCTGGTTTGATATCAGCAGCGGAAATATTGTCAAGACATATGAACAGGGTTTTTGAATGATTTTATTGATATTAGCATAAAACTAACTGGTTAATGTATAAATCATGTAATACATGTACGAAAAAAATATATAAAAATGCTGGGAAGTTGTCAGTCTTAATATGAATGTTTCTATGTTGTATAGAAGTAGCAGTAAAGTGTCGAGAAAGAAGCGAAGCCTACGACCTAAAAACAAAGATGACGTGGTCAAGTGGTTCCTAGAGGAGGAAAAGCCACAGGGAGTTGGTATAGATCCGAAAACTAAGACCGTGGCGACCTGGTTCCATGGTGAGTGTTTGTGTCCCTATATTGGTCACTAGAATGCAGTATGGGTAGTCGGGTGGTGCAGTGGATAGCGCACTTACCTTTCACCAAGGTGGCCAGGGTTCGATTCCCCGTGAAAAGGTATGGGGTCACCTGCCTGACCACGTGGGTTTTCTCCGGGTACTTCGGTTTCCTCCCACAATAAGACCCCTTGCGCGCTAACATCCGGGCCAACAAGAGTGATTTATATAAGTTTGATAACTTGTTTCATAATTGTTGTAAAATAAATAAAGTTTATATTATTTTATATTATGCAGTATGGTCTTACCGGTAATTTAACTTCCTTACTATAGGTATAGATCAATTAATGGATACAAGCCATACAGCTTTTCTCCAACCTAGGGTGTGTTATTAATGTTGTTGATTCATTATTCTAGGGCATCCTCTATCATAAAAAGTATCAAGATTTTCGTGATAGATGTCAGCTTCTGACAAACAAACTTATGGCACAGGAATTCGAGAAATGCAGATGAAGACTATGGGCAAGTTTTATGGTCGCCATCTTGATATCATGCAGATTCGAGAGATGCAGAATGGTATAGACTTTAATCGTCTGGTCTCATTGAGCAGTATTCTATATCCTAAAGGCCATATATTTTCATGATTTTATTTTTCAGGTGTAATATCCCGGGTAGAAGCTGAGCTCATGTTGCAGTCAAAGACACTGGGAGCGTTTCTAGTGCGTGTCAGCGAGCGAGTCTGGGGTTACACGATATCGTACCGAGCGGAAGATCGATGTAAACACTTTCTCATAGACACATCAGAGACGGGCTACCAGTTCTTCGGTGCTAACCAGGTCCTCCACGCCTCGCTTCATGAACTTATAGAATTTCACAAAGTAAGTCTTGTCACTGTGAACAGATATTGGTTGTTTTGTTGTGATGTTTTATCCCGGGATATTTGTTTGGATTATTTGTGCGATGTGTAAGCGACTGTTATTGTCCATCCGTTAGTGTTTCCTGTTCTGGAAACTTCAACATACAGTCGAACCTCGTTTAATGTCGAAAGTCAGCAGGACTGTTGGAAAAGTCCAAGTTATATAAGTATTCAAGTTGAGTATTTTCAGATGAGACCGACAAAATACATCAAATTAAGTAGTGATTTGAGTTGTGTGAGTTCGAGTAAACAAGGTTTGACTGTTGTATCATAGGTGTTGTTAAGAACAAGGAAAAATGAAATCATATGGTGTACTCAGCAGAAAGTAGTGCAGGTTTAATCTCATC
Source organism: Mimachlamys varia (assembly GCA_947623455.1). Lineage (NCBI taxonomy): Eukaryota > Metazoa > Mollusca > Bivalvia > Pectinida > Pectinidae > Mimachlamys > Mimachlamys varia. The sequence goes on from OX392527.1 coordinate 51,141,637, forward strand.
ACTTAGGTTAAATTTAAGTCTAATTAGTTTTGTTTTGATAAAAATATTTCTCTCTAGTGCAACAGCTAAGGAATTTGATGGGGAAAATACTACCTTACTAGGAAGCTAGCTTTTCCAGTCATTTGGCCTGGGTTTCATCAATGTTCCTTAACTTAAGGAAACTCCTTAACTTAAAAATCTCCATAAGAAAGCATTACAGAATTTAAGGGGGAAATCCTTAGTTAAGTAACTTTCCTTAAATTCTGTAATGCTTTCCTATGGAGATTTTTAAGTTAAAGAGTTTCCTTATGTTAAGGAACGTTGATGAAACCGGGGCCTGGTGTAATCCGAGGACTAGTGCTTCCTGCTCACTTGTTCAGCATTGTGGAATATGATCAGGAGTTGGAGGGGTGAAAGCCAGGATGCTACATTTGATGGCAGGTTAATGACCCTGGGATCATGTAAGGCTGGTTCCTGTTAGTTAGTGAAAGTACATTGAAACACAGGGAGGGTCTATGGGATTTCCTAGGCCAAGCCTCAGGACTGGGGACAGTGCATTAACAGCTGTAGAAGAATTCAAGGTTAAATAACTACCATCCAGTGATGCAGTAAAACCAGCACGATAACTAGTTCAGCAATGTTGATTGTGGTCAGTCGTTGAATGGGTGATTGCCTACACCAGAGATGAAATGTTCAGCCAATTGGCTGATTTCAGCCTTTTTGAGAAATTCAGTGTAATTTTAACCTTTAATTTTTACCCATTGAAAAGATTAAATAACCTCATTTTCAGCCTTTTTGTCTTTAGTCCATTTTCATCTCTGCTACATGTTACACTATGGAAGTTATATAATGTAAGATATTAAAATATCCCTATTTGTGTAATATATAACACTGTTATATACTTCTATTACAGAATAACCCGATTACAGTGATGGGAGGGGAGAAACTACGCCACCCTGTAGGACAGTCCAAGGACCCCCCAGATTACCAGGGCCTGTTGCAACCTAAAATTCTAGAGAGCACCTCTCTATGAGAATAGTCAAAGACTATATACATGTACTAGCATTCTGTGGGACTACACATAAGTCATCCTACAACAGTTACATATATACCAGCTGTTGTCAAGTCTTGGAAACTTACGATATTTTGTATAATATATGATTGTTTTTTTGTTTGTGTATGTTTGACCATGTTGGAACAGTCCTTTTATCCTTATGGCTTTTTGAACTGTTATGGTCTTGAGAATCGTTACAATTTTGTACTATTTTTTTTTTTTAATTAATGATTTGCTTTGATTTTATTTCGTAACATTTTCCCCATTTCTATGCTTGGGATGTTGATATAAGCATTGATTTGATTTGATTTTTATTTTTGAATGATTGGTTTGTGTATATGAAAAGTTTGCATTGTTTATCATAAAACAAACTTGAAATTATTTGGACAAGAAAAAAAAGAAAAGAATATCCCACCTGTTTTATATTCACATTTTATATGCCAATATTAACTTCTTTTATGGAAAAAAAATGATTTGATTTATCAAGAAATGCACTTTACCTAAATGACATTCTAGATTTGAATGTAACTCACGCAATGAAAATAAACTATCTTCTTCCAAGCTAAAGGGATGCAGGTGTAATTTGAATTTCCGCGTAAAATGCAATAATGTATGAAATGTACTGTTTATTATAAATCTTCCATTTATCGTTGAATATTTTTTTGTTTTGATACCGGTTCTGTCATTTTAAAATCTTGTTTGCCCCTGAAATTTCATAATGAACTATTCCATCCTTTGAATTGGAAGAGTTCAAATGTGTCTTCAGGGTTGAATGAGTTAAATTTACAATAGAATTTCACAAGTTACTTTCTATCTATTGTTCTTCTCCCCATAATGTTGCAGAGGAGAAAACACGGATCTGATAAATAATTTCATCAAAGAATGTCTAGACAGAGAAATATTATTTTAAATTCCCTTTACTAGTACTGGGTGACCCTAGCAGAAGAAATTTTCTGTTGTCTGGAGTTTTATGTGAATATCTGCACCAGTGTAACCATTAGTGGTTTAGCTTGTGGAATTCTGTTCAATATTACACAGAAGTAGCCAAAACTGATATGATAAGTTTACGTAACAGACAAGAAATAAAAAAAAGTTCAGCTGTAATCATAATTTACAACGTATTTTAAAAACAAGGCTGTTTAGTTTATTTAATTCTTTCTCTCTCGGTTGTGTTGCTTTTAAAAATGATGACACAAATAGGTTGTATACTGAATGTAATTTTTTTTTTAAACTGATTTTGTATGATTTCATTTGAAGAGTTTTAATACACAAATTGGTTGTCTGTGAAATACTGTTAAAACAGTGAATGTGATTTTGTTTGTACTGTTTTGGCGGTGTACATGTCACTATTTTGAAATTTTATGTTTTAGAACGAAGTGCTATCGGTGTCTTCATAGGTTCTGTTTTATTTACACGTAGGATTGTTTATGTAAGATAACAATATAGCGATTCTATTTCATGGTGACAATGATTATTTTATAAAAAGTCTTGAAAGTTTGATTTTCATAGATTATGAAAAATTTTGTTTAATAAGGTTTTTAAAAGATTCGTGATATTAGCCCTTACTAAAACATACATATATCTGTCTGTGAACGGTTGATGGTGATTCCGTGTTGTGATTGTGAAACAATTGTGTTGTTTAATACACTTTTTGTTCTGTTTCTTTGTTTAAAAAATGTTTCTTCCTTTTTAAAAAAAAAATGATATTTCTCTCTATACAATTAGATCTGATGATGTTAACATTAAAGGAAATTGTGGTTTAAAATCGGTATTTTATTTATTAAAAACAGAAATGATTTTATATATTTTTGATTCTGAATGAAAATTAGAATATTGAAACCTAATATGAATCAAGTGAATTCTTTTAAACCTGTAGCCATACATTGAATATTTTCACAATTTAATTGAATCTAATTACTTTCTAAATAAGAAATACGATTTTATTATGAAAAACAATTGGTAGATAAAACTATTGTTTTTGAGATAACATAGGAAAACGTGAAGGATGTTGACGTCAAATGAAATCCAAGGGAGATAATCCAAGCAGTGTGTCAATTTAAATTAGGTTAGTGAATAGGGGGTAACAGAGTTCATACATCTGTGAAAATTAAATTATCTTGCCATAAAGTCAGTTTTACCAGTGTTATTCCAGACTTAGATATATCGAGAGGTGTAGAATTGAAATATTGACATTTGGTCAACATCCAACATCTGATGTTTCTCCATTTCCAAGGGAGTTGTGCCGTAGGGCTACTTCAACTCGAACATTTGAAACTTCCTCCAAAATGTAGAAATCGTCCATAATACATGTACTAAATGTAGTGAACTCCCATATAGAATGACCAGTTTGTATTGTTTAGAGGACATAAGATCAATGGTATTGATGTAAACAAGTCCCCCAAAATGATACTGATTTTAGTAGTAGAAGATCTTTAAACTGTGAAAATGTCGCTACAGAAATCCTTGACAATATCTTCAAACAGCCCTCCTCCTTTCCATATAGGCACCTGTGGACTAATGCCTGGTTCTGGTGTGATCAGCGGTAGGATTCATTTTGTTGGGCATGTGAAATTATTTACAGCTATTTAGAGTGTACACTGTATCAACAGTCCCCTTTGAGAACAATACAATGATTTTTATTAAACGGTGCATATTTGACACAATAAAACATAAGCTCTGTAGTGCTATAGTTGCGACAAATATGAGAATACAGACATATCGTGATGCCCTTGGAAACTTTGATAAAAGTTTGTATTTTCTGGTTAGAACTTAATTTGTACCACATATGTTAAATATCTTTTCAGATACATATTTTCCCGTTAAAACTTTATCAGGAATTGAAATGTCAGTAGATGTTTAAGTGTTATGTTGATTCCGAAAAAATTTCTTTCATAGATAAATAAATCTAAATCTTATTTAGAGCCTAAACCTTTTTGACATATAAAGATGAATTTTAATTTTCACATATTATTTCAGTGTAAAATTCTTTTGAAAGGGAAGTTGTTCTCTGATGAATTACAGAATTCAAGTTACCTATTCACCAATTAAGGAATTCTTTCAAAGTGAGTATTGGTATGTATAGTCAGTAGTATTTTTAATTCTTTTTCATTATATTTCAAATGTTGCCAAAATCAAATTAACCTTAGTACAATGTATTCCCACCGTAAATAACGTCTGAGTTGGGACACCTAATGTGTTTGACAGCCGCGAACGACAAGCTAAAGAGATGCTGATTTTTGGCAGACAGTTGTGTATAAATTAACATTGTAGATTATAGATGTGTGGTTTTACTGTAAGAAAATCTGTAAGAGAAATATCCTGGTGAAGCATTCAGTGCCATGCGGTCATTTTACTGACCCTGGAAAAATAAAATACTCAAAAGTGTGGCATATCTATACACAAAAAAAAACAGGGTAAATGGATATAGATTTCAACAGGTATTGTGAGATATCGTTAGATTTCAACAGGTATTGTGAGATATCGTTAGATTTCAACAGGTATTGTTAGATATCGTTAGATTTCAACAGGTGCTGTTGTTTATCATTAAAATCTTAATAGCAACTGGCAGATATTGGATTAAGCATATAAATTCAGTAATAATTTTTTAACTTGTAATACTGTTTAAAAAAGTTTTTCCTTAATCAAAATTTCTTTGCTTCAGTCACACATCCTGGCACACATCTACAAGTTGGTAATGTTGTTTTTTTTAAGACATTTGTGTTGCAAAGCAACATTTATATATACCATCCTCCACCTGATATTAAATTTTTTGTTTGAAATTAGAAGACTTTGCAGGGCTGAACATGAGTTCGGACCCCAGCTACACACATCAATTAATTTACCAATTAAGTTAAAGAACATTTGTAAAACTGGGACCTAAACAAATCCTTTAATTAAGGACAAGTATATTCTGAAAAATCTCCACGTTTCAATTGTACTTGTTTCTTTGTAATTTTACAGTGCTTGCCAAAATATTTTCTTCAACCTTCCTGTTGTGCAATTGCTCTTATGTTATATATCAAAATACATTAAAAATGTAAGTTCTTGAATTAAAACATACACCCATGATCTTTTTAATCAATCTATTTTGTTTTCAGGAATCCATTTTGATATTTTAAAATAGTGGAATAGAAATTATAAAAAAAACGGTACAAATGTATATCTTATGTGTAAGTGGTTGCTCAATTTTATGTGCTTGATGTTTTTGTGATGTAAATTATGTCATTTCTTTTCTGTCATTTTAAGTCAGTTCTTGTCGATTCTGTTTGATGAACTTTGCAATAATTTGAATATTTTAAGATATTTAAACTTTTTTTTTTTTGATTTTTTTTTTTTGTAATATTGTATTTTACAGATTCTTTTGAGAATCTTTTATATGTTTGCACATATTGAAGTTTTGTCTTTGATCACTTTAGCTAGTTACTGAGTGAACATGACGCCAAACAGCCCTCAACGCACGTATATAATGGAAAAAATATAAATCAGGAAATTTAACTGATTCCTCCAAGTAATTAAATATAGTTAGTGGGGCAAGCAGCTGCCTGATTATAGACAATCATATCTACCAGCATTCTCCAACTTACAAAAACAGTTATTTATTGATTTAAATAGCCAGTATGGATTACCTGTTTAGAAAATTAGAATTAGGGGATGTTTCATGGCTTAGGGTTTTTTAATTTCCATGGATTTTGTCATCCCTGGTTAAATGGCCAGCAAATACAGAGGTACATGAGAAGCAATTACAACAGAGAAGAATTATTGTGTAAGGATGATTTTACATCTTTTCAAGGTAATCTTATTTCAGCGTTTTTTTTGCGCTGAAAGTATTACGCTATAATATGACTGTGCTAATTGGAGTTATCATTGTGCTCATGTGCCAAAAACTGACAATGAGCTTAAATTTGATTGCCCCAAATTAAATACGTTTACAGGATTTTTTTCTGATAACAGTTATCTTGTTTGGCAGTGATAGTACTACATTTTTACCAAGGACTTCATGTGTGTCTGCAAGATGACTTCAGGAAAAAATTGTAATTAAAATGTAGACTTATAAAGGTATTATTTACCAACTTAAAGTCAAGAACATTTTACTCTGCCGGATCTAAGTTTGTCAGACAGTAGACGAAACATACGATACATATGAGCTGTTGTATTTGATAATAAAATGTTGTGTATAGATTTGTGTCTGATATAAGCTTTGTAGAAAAAAATAGACATATTTTGTTTTAATAGCATATTTTGCATATCTCATTAAAAACATTATTTTACTTTTTATCATGCGAGTACCATATCTTTACTGATTTTGTATATCATAACTTTATAATAATAATATTTTGTTTATTTTAAAATATATAATATAAACATGCAAGTCTTTGATATTTAGATTTACGTACCTAAATTTTAAATGACTTTGAGATAAATAATTTGGTGATTAAACTGTTGTTTTGTGTTTTACTTTCAATTTTAAGCCCAACATCATCAGATGGTGGGTTATTCAAATGCCTAGCATCCGTCATCCGTCCTTAAACAATTCTTGTGATCGTTATTTCTTGAAAAGTACTGGATAGATGTTTCTCAAATTTCATATGCACGTTCCCCGGCTTGGTTCCTAGTTGTGCATTGTCCCATTTTTGGGTTGACTAAAACAATATTGGCGACAGGCAGCCATCTTGGATTTGTTAGTAATAATTTGTGAATGCTATTTCATGAGATGTACTGGATGGATTCTTCTCAAATTTGATATTTGGATTTGTCTCCTTGGTCCCTAGTTCAACCTCAATATCCAGGGGTTACGATCACCTATGTAATCTACGAAGATGAGTGTGCGGATTGTAGCCCTTGGCTAGCGAAGATGTCCCTAGTTATGCATTTTCAAGTTTTTGAGCTGATCCTGAAAAGTATATAGCTGATAAGACAGAAATCTTTGATACTGACATTTATTGTTGATGAAAAGTACTAATTGAACCTTTCACTTTCATAGTCAGGTACAAGGGTATTGTCCCTATTTGTGCATTGACCAGTTTTTCAGCTGATCCGAACAATATGGCCGACAGGTGGCTATCTTGGATTTTGACAGTAATAGTTTGTGATCGCTATTTAAGTACTGGATATTAAAAGAAGTTTTTTGCTAATTCTTGTGTAATATTCTGTAAAAAAAATCTTGAACAGTGTATTAGTGTTTTTGGAAAGAGTCCAGACTTTTTCAATAAATTTTGTGAAAAGTTATCTCCCCTTCAAAAATTTTCTAAATATGCAAATGAGCTGAACCACTGACAGATTTTTTCTGAATCAGTATAAAGAAAAGCTAGCAGCTTGTGTGAAGCGGCGTTAAACTTGTAACTAACTAACTTGTGATATTCAAAGGTGGCAGGGAAGGGTCTGTTCACCACAGCTGTGATGATACATATCCCAGGTGTTTGACCAGACGGGGGTGTGACACTGACTTGTGTGGTCAATTTGAATTTACCTCCTAAACAAGCAGTAACCAATCAAACTATGACCAAAATTCAATTTATGTAGTTCAAAGATATTACCTGTATTCCCCATTAGAGAACAGACCAGTTAACTTTTGAAGTATGTATTGTTGTCATTATGAGTTCATGGAAATTTTACAAACAGTTGATGGAATGCATTCCAGATTTTTAATTGACCCCACCCCTCCACTAACCCTGTCGGCTATTTCGGACTTATACTTTCATATAAGTAGTATTACAGTGGTGTAAAGTAATTTGCATATGTGGTCAAATTTTATAAGGGTAGACAACTTCTTACAAAAGGGAGGCTACTCATTCCAAACAGCAAAGTTTTAGGGAGCACTCGCTGTTGGTTTCATGGCAATCACCCAGTTTTCTGATTTTGTCTTATACCTTCATAGAAGTATGATTATGTGGTACAAAGTAATTTACATATATGGTAAAATTGTATAAGGGGAGACAACTTCTTACAGAAGGGAGGCTACTAATTCCAAGCAGCAAAGGATTCAGGATCACTCGCTGGTTTCATGGAAATCGGTTTTCTGATTTTGTCTTATACTTTCATAGCAATATGCTTACAGTGGTTCAAAGTAATTTGCATATATGGTCAAATTTTATCAAGGGGAGGCATCTACTTACAAAGGGGAGACTACTTACACCAGTATTGGATTTCCTTAGTCTTCTGGAATATAGGTTTCAGGATTGAAGATTCCAGATTTACCTGGTACCATCTATGATTGAACCTTATGTTGTGTGTAACCTTAAATGGACTTTACTTAACACTTGTCATTTTTTTTCATGTTATAGTTTCAGTAATATATTTTGCTGGTGGTATGCACAAATTTGCATAGTCAAAATTGTAAAAGGGGAGACAACTAACTGAAGATTAAATATTTATGGGCACCAAAAAAATTATACTATAGATGTGAGCAATATAAAAGTGTTTCTCTTCTTCTTTCACAAAAGATTACAAAAAGATATTAAAACACAAACCAGACAAGAAAATATAACAGACAATATTTATACTGAAAATTGTGTTTATTGAGTTTTACAAGCACCCACCTGTGAATACAGTTTCAAGACAAAAATTTAACATAACAATGGAACAAAGAAATGCCAACAAGTCTGTGGAATCCACTGTATCGCGCAGACATTCTGATTCAAACCGATAATAAATGTTTGAATTTCTTTTCTTGGCGACATCTTTTGATGTATTAAGATATTATAACGTTGGCACTGTTATATTACAGTTATAGGAACATTCATAAAACACAGATTTACACACAAAATATTTTTGAGGACTTTTTATAATATGTCAAAACAAAGTCCCAGGATATTGTGAAGAAAAACATCAATGTATTACATACAATATGATCAGATTATGCACTTTTTTGACAGGAGCATTTATGAATAAAAAATAAAAAATAATGAAATAAATAAATATTGTTTTTTTGCAAAACAAATAATAATATTTCACTTTTTACAACAATTTGATTACAGATTATGTAACTTAATATATACATGCACTACATTGCACTCAAATTAATGGTTTTCATAGCTTTCATCAATGGTTTTCAACACTCAGTACATTGCATTCATTCAAATAATGAACATACCCATAAAACATCGCGGTTTAACATGTACACCTATTTGCAAAAAAACGATTTCAAAACTTTTATTGAAAGTGGATATATAATGGAATATAAAGACTAATGACTTGAAGAAAAAGATAAATGCAGATGACAGTTTTCTTGACATGGGCTGTGACATAAGGTGAAAAGGTCAGTTTGGATCTATGAATATATTTGTGAATCTTTACTTAAATGTGGATTGACCAGTACATCTATATTTTCTTTGCAACATTTTCAGGTGTTAAGATGCTAGTGAAAGTCTTTTGAAATATCTGTCATACCTCACATAAATTATAACACTGAAAGAATCAACAAGAGGCTGAATGAAACATGGGTTTTGCCAAACACTTGCATAGTAAAGTCTAGATTTTGATTGGTGGAAATACCTGAATTTGTACAAATGTAGTTTGTTTTTAGGTTACTTTTAGGGTTTTTTTCTTTTAATAATAATCACACATCCAAAATTTTATCTCACTATTTCTCTTTCTCGTACGACTCTTTCTCTCTCGTAAGAAAAAAAAGAGCATCATTCTTACAAATTACAACTCCTTACAAACTACTACCACTACATATAAAAACCCTGTCACATGTGCGTGGGAGGGCATACTGTTCGAACATACATGTATACATGTCATCACACATTTTCTTGTTCCTGTTAAAACATATTGAATACTTGAAGAAAAGATGATAATGAAAAATTTATGTTATCAATTCCATAGCTTAATTTCCACACAATATAAGTAACAGTAGGGAAAAAAATGTTTCAATACCCAAATTTACATTTTGGATATCAGAAATCATCATAACATATGAGACTAGGAGAGTGCAAACTTGGTTAGGGTCAAATCTATAATCATTCGCTCAAATTCTATTGAAATTTTTGACACTGAAATATCTCTTATTTTTCACACAAATGACAACAAAAATGTTTAACATGAAAAATATAGTTTAAATATGAATGAATGTAACATATTGCAGGATATGTGTAAAATATTGGCAAAAGAATTCACCAAATTATGGAAATGTTTGAGATTGAAATCTCTCAAATAATGAAAAAAATGAGAATCACATCACACATCTTTAAATTAATATCAAGTTTTCCACACATGAAATGAAAGTGGGTAACGATCTCTCTGATTGACACTGAAATAGTTGAAAAATGTTTAATTTTCAAAGATTCCTTCTTTTTTTTTTGTCTATGAGAAAGTGACTGTGGGAAGATATGACTGCCTAAACAAGACAATTTTAAAGATGTACATTTTTAGTAAAAAATTTAAGAGAAGATGAATTTTCAAACTTGAGCAAACCATATGAATTTTTGAGAGAAAAGAAGTGGATTAAAGACTTCAGTATTTATAACCAATATTATGTACATCATATTTCATTGGTGTAGGAGTTTTTCTATGACAGACATGCAATGGAATAGCAAAATGCAACGTAATTTCATGTACAAATATCATACAAAAATATCATTAAGTACCACTGGCTCAGGAAATAACCTAAAAAGATTGAAATTGTATCAATTTTCAAAGGAATAACTAAAAGAAAACAATTCTTTCATGAGGTTTATACTTATATATTATGATCCTGTGCTATAAGTGTTTTCTAGCAATTATGAATTGTTTTTTAACCTTTTCTCACATCATGGAATCATTTCAAATTTCATGCAATATTGAGCTGGATAATAATCCTTTTTGTTATAGATTTCATAAGTGAACAGTGAACATGCATTATTAAGTTTTGTGGACATAGAAATAGGTTTACAACCAAGAAATAGGTTTACAACCAATTTCTTAAACAAAATGAGAACTCCACCAAACCTTTGGAAAATACCTTTTTTCTTTAAGTATTAATTGAGCTATAAATCATCAGTTCCAATTAACATTTTAATCATTTGATGGTAATTTCTAATTTCCTAAAACTACAAGTTGCATGACTAATTCAACTTCAAAACTGATTTAAATTGGACTAGGAATATTAAAAAAAAAACCAACAAATTATGTGCAAAACATAAACTGGTGAGCAACCAAAGGTATTTATCATATCAGAATCTGAAAGACTTGTTCACGGAAATTGAAAATAAATTAGAAAAATAAAAACATCTACTCTATATCAACAAATTAACAGAAAAAAAACCTACATGTAACTGACAGCCTTGGAATGATTTTGTTTTAGGTGTTACAGACTTTCCTGGGATGAAAAGTTTAGCAAAAGGACCACTGGGCCTGTGTTCCCCTAATGTTATTTAATGCTGAGTGAAATATTTAGGTTAGGGTCTGATATATAAGAATGGACCAAAAGTTTTAACATACCTGACTTATGAAGCATGAATGTATTGTAGATTTAACTACTGGCCAAACGGCAGGACTCTACACCTGTAGGATATACAGAATAATTTGTTGAAAGATTTGAACCAATTTGTTCTGTGGCCTAATTTGAGAGGTCTTTCATCTGAACAAACTTGGTATATCTTCACTTGAGCATGCAATTGTCAGGGCTCTAGTCGATGCCAAAGATCAGTTGACACAGTGTCATGGCATAAAGTCTAGATTTATCTCCCTTCCCATACTCAGACTACAACTCCTAGTTACCTCCCTTGGTGAGAAGTTTTGCCTTGAGCATCTTCAAATTTAAAGGCCCAATATATGTAACTTTCGGCAAAACTTTAAGCGAAAATCAAGCCTAATAACTTTTTATATTCATAGATTTAGTTAAGATTAACTGATATCAGCAATATTCAAGATGAATTCTTCTAACTTCGGATTGTTGTTGAAGTGGGCCCCACCTGAATTATTTTCGATTCTTTGGATTTTTTAGTCAAGAGTTTCTTGTTAGTTACCGCTCAGGTTTACTTCGTTTTAGGCTTATTTTTGCATGGTTATCAACTGGATTTTTTTCCAGAATTTTTCAGAATCACAAAAAATTTCCTAAAGTTATGTATTTTGGGCTTTAAGGAGGTCAAGAATTAATTCATTTCATTTACACAGTTTGGCAGACTAGATCAAGCAATTTGTATTAGCCTTACCTATAGAGGGACAACAGTTCAAACAAGTTTGGCTATTCTACTGTCTCCAAGAATCAGCATTTTTTACAACTCTAGAGTTTCTACAGCTCGGTAGACTAGACAAAATAATACTGCACATTTATTACATCATCTTGACAGACACAAATGAAAACAGGGCCAGACACACTTCTGACCCTATCACCTGGCATTTCGGGCACTAACCACTGCACCATGCTGCCCGATTAATGTATGGAAATTTATAAACAAGAAACCAAAACAAAACAGAGGCTGAACTTAAGTCCAATACACAAGCAATGAATCTTTTTTTCATTTCTGCAAAGTTTGACCTTGTCCTTCATGAAAATCAATAAGTTCATTTTTCATTACAATAACATTACATTTATATACGTTTCAGAAAAGACAATCTATTAGGCTTATGATGGCTGAAACAAAAAAATACAACATTGATTTGATTTCTTTTGACAACAATTGCATAAAACAGACCGCCAGTGACAATCTTCATAAGTTGAAGCACTTGCGAAACGATATTTAGCAACATATGGCCAATGCAAACCGTCAAGAAAATCTGTTCTTTATGTGTAACTATGGCCAACGTCTTGTACTTGCATTGGCATTTTCAGTTTCACTTCCTGGAAATGTAACTTCATCAGAAAAGATTTCCATAAACAATTTTTTTCTTTCTCAAATTTGTCACATCATTTATGTCCTTTCAATGTAAAACATTGATTTTCTTGCAGTGTTTCTTTGCCAGTGACTCCATCAGTAGTAGCCACGCCTTCCTGTTGCCATGTCAACGGTCCCTTACATCATTGTCCACCTCTGGCTTATCCCAGTTTTTGGTCCATGTTTAAATATTTCCATACAAGGTTAATTGTCATACAGCTGGCAAGTTTCCATCTCTGTCATCACTCTGAAAAATGAATAAAAAATTGCGTAAATTTTCAATTCAATTACCAATATACAAATTGAATTAAAAACTAGATCTGTATTATCAAACAATTAGAACTTAGGCTGGAAAATTCATAACACAAATGTCATAATCAGTGAAAAATTCCAAAATTTTTTTATTGCAGAAAAAGTACTGATTCACTTTTTTAAATCTACAGTGTAAATTTTCTTCTGTTAATTATTTGTTATTTTTTTGCAGCCATGTAATTTTATTTTGTGCAATTAAAGGACCTAGTGATTCAGTACCAAGGTGAACATTACCGGTAAAATATTACGACCTGGTAAGCAATTTTAACAATTATATATACAGTTCTGGTAAAAGTATACCACAATCAATTAGTCAAATGTTCAAACCAATCATTGTTAACCCTTCACCATGAAATAAATACACATGTAAAACAAGAAACCCATGTAACTAATATCACTTACACGTTTCTTTCTGTATTATTGAACAAAACAAGAAGTTACCTTTATATCGGGTATCAAAGGATCATCATGTCTCATAAAATATTAAACGCTACTGATAAAATTGAGAATTCAATCAAACATCTCGTCCAATAAGAAAACGCAATATTTTTGTATTTTGAGTCACCTAAAAAGATACTGTTAATCAACTTATTTTCGCAGCGACTTAATTTCACGTTTTGATATCAAACGACTATTTGGCGGGGATTTAATTTTGCGATAAATACAGTCGTTAATCCAATATACAGTAAAGTAAAGAACTCTTACAGTTTGCATACCCTTGATCGAAACTATTTTGGCGATTTATTTTCGCGAATTTTAATCAACCGCGAAATAGGCAAAAATTAATCTCGCACGAAAATAAGTTGGGCTTTCAGTAACACACTTCCTTGACATAAAGATTTAACGAGCATTATTTAGATCTAGATGTTACCATTATTCAAATATAGTTTGGTTTCTATATAGACTTGGCTGTTTTGAGAAGAAGCTGAAAATGTATCAGCCAATCAGAAAACCACCAGACAAGCTTGAATGCCTGTCAATCAAATCCATCACCTGCCAATCAAGTCCAAATGCATTTCATTAGGCCGCCGCCTCACCACAGCAGAGAAAGCAAATAGAGGTAAAATATACCAACCGGAGACCGTAAAGTTTATCAATGGTCATACCTGACCCGACGTGTTAGCATTGAAAGGGTCCAGGTTCGTGATGTGTGGTATTGTGGCTACTGTGGAACGCTGTTTCGTTTTCATCTTTGATGGATGAGCTGCAACGGAAAAATATGATCAGTGTGAAAAAAATAAACAGGAAAATTTTATACAAATACATGTATTACTGGACACTATTCCTTATACATGATTTTACCACAATATATAGAGGTTACACAAGGAGTGGCTGTTGGATATGGAATTTATTTAACTCCAGTTCATTATTTTTTTAAATTTACAAAAGACACCAGCTTTAGTTAATTAATAATTTACGAGAGTGAAATAGATTCCATATCCAACAGCCATTGAAATTTAGATGAAATATCCACAATTCACCAGTAATTTTCATTTTACCTTAGGGTCTTTTTTTATTCATTACTCTGAATTGAAAATTGTACATAGTTTTCTGTACATATTCAGTCAGAATTCTTTCTGATCTATTTGGTCATACCTTCAGCACCTTTTAGTTCTGGTAGACTAAGACTTTCCTTTTCCTTCTTGTCCGGGCTGTGAGCCTTTACCCGCGTCAGGGACTTGTCGTGTAGGAAGCTCTTCTCCGACTGCAGTGGCTGAGGACTGATCGTGTTACTATGGTGATTAGTCAGCAGTGTCTTCTTTGTGAAGTTGCTTGACGTTTTCTTGATCACTTTGTCACTTACCCTGAAAAAATTCATAAGTATGCAGTGATAAACATTTCGTACATTCTGTAGAGATATAGGACGATATTGTTCAGGATTAAATCATTCACACCATATGATGGACATGTCGTTACCTGAAATTATAATACATGCATATACAGCAATGATAATAGGTATAATTGTCCACCTTCATTATCTTACAACAATCATAAAACAAAGTGCCCTGACCATGAATTAATATATCATTCAAATATTCCAAATTCATTAACAGCTTTAAATTGATCAAACCAAGAATCATGAATTAAGTTTTGATAACATATCAATTATGTTTTGAAGAAATTTTATGAATTTAAGAACATGCCTCTACTGCTAATGATTTGGACCTAACTTTAAGCTTACTACCTTTTGACCTTGGACCTAAAGCATTGACCTAGAACTATACAACTTTCTATCATATACTGGACTACGAATAAGAAGAAAGCTGAACATACTTGCAGTGTGTATAAGCCAGGAATAACATATTATGGTGTTTTTCATTCAGCACACTGGTGCTTGAAACAAGAAACTCTGCTTAATTTATTATTTGTGTGTGTAATGCATAAAGAAGTGATTCAACACAATATTTGTATGTGTACTTCCGTCCATGTTAATTCTCGTTTATACCTACTCATTCTAAGCCAATATCTGTTGTTTTTTTTCTGATTGCAATTTAGTGAATAAGTTTTCAGAAGCGATTGTGTCTACCTCAATGTGTGTGGTGTTGCCATCAGACTAGAAAGTGGTGTTAGTTTATCTGACAGAGATAGATGCTGGCATCAATACGGACAAGTGATATATGTCTGCTGTTCACATCTTTTTAGATTAGTGTGTGATTTTAATTGCACTTATACCACCAAAATTTTACCATACCAATGAATATTCTCAGGACCAAAAGTACCAAATCTTTTTTCAAAGTAAAGCTTTAGCCTTTAACAAGTTTCTTAATTCTTTTTCAAAACAATTATAAAAGAAGCTTCTTTTCTATTCCAAAATTAATACATTGACTGGAAACAAAAGTAAAGAACATGTTACAATATATTTAATGTCTGAGTATACCTTCACAATTCAGCATGAGGTAAAAGATGACAGTGTCAAATACTAGGATGCTAAATATCAATTACTGGAGAAATATTATCGAAATGAAGTATTTGATTTGTCAGCTCCGAGGAAATTTTGGTGGTTTATATATAATTATGTTTGAGAAGAAACACAAGCTAGATGAGATAACTTACCAAGCTTGTGACAAATCTCTATCCCTGTGTAAAATGCACACTTTCAGTTTTAAAATTTTACTCAGAAGCCTCAGAAGCATGATATTTGAGCTTTATGTTACCTGGTATTTTTAGGAAATCACATTTTTAAATCCTATTAGAAGTTCCTTGTCCATTATTCGACATAAGATACAAGTGGACAGACATATTGGACGACAAACAGAAATTGGAGTAGACCTGGTGGTCAAATAGAAAGGTTTTTAGTGAAATTTTAAGTCTGCAAACTATTTTATGATTTCACACAATATAGATTCCTGTAAAGCAAAAGAGTTATCTCCTCTCTGATGATATTTACTTGAGCTTGGATAGCGAAAAATTGTATCAAAAATCATTTATTTCTTATCATAATGAAGCAAACAGAGAAATAGACTGACATTAAACATCATATTTATACCAAAATACAGAATAGATTATTGATAGGGCACCTGCTCTAATAAGGGAATCTCTTTCAACTGATTTTGCAATTGATTAAAGACAAATTCTACAACGAAAACGGAGCAAGTGAAACACATACTGTCATGGAATATTGTCAGTTGAAACAATTACTTGATTAATGGGGAAGTGAACAGAGAAATGTAATGGAGAATACTTTATGTCTCTACTGGAAAGTAAAATTCAAGCTAGGTAGATGTATTTTGTCTGACATCATCAATCTATAATACCATGGATCACTTTGGGCGAGATTTGGGGATTTTTACCCATATTTTTCCTTAAAATCTCATAAAAAAATTCAAAATTGTATGACTTTATATAGAAAAATCTCAAAGATATTTTGCTAATCCCATAAAATCCCTCAAATTCTCCCAAAGTTTTTGAGTGTCAGAATTATCCCTGTAACACCCTTATCAAGTATGGAAACTGGACTATGTATCATAATGCTGGAAAGCAGACACCTGATGTTTTAAAACAATCTGACAGACAATTGGTGGGCAGCTGAAAAAAAAATTAACTTACCAACAATGAATATGATTAAAGTTGTTTACAAATAGGTACTTTCATGAAAGTTTAAAAAAAAATATGAAGCATTTGATTTAATATTGAGAAACATGAGGCCCAATGAGCCTGCATTGCTCACCTGTATCGCTTACCTGTTATTACTTTTAACCATCAAAGACAGTCGCATCAAATTTACTTAAATAGGTAGACTAAGAAACTTCTTTACTTATAACCTGAGATTATTACAGAATCGTTAAAACATATATATATATTCAAATGATTTCTGACATTTTCTGGTAGGCTTAATATCATTACACTACATATTATGGAACATTCCACGCTGGTAGACCTAATTCTAAATGTTAAGCTTTATATCAAGTATGTCATATCTTTTTATATATTCTGATTAAATTCTTTAACTATTCTGATTAGAATCATACAGATATATAATATATACTGGGTAGATATATAAACACAATTTGGAAAAATAAATATAATAAATTAGTAATAATATTATCCAAAAACAACAAGGTTTAAAAATACATGGATACATATATACTATGGAACAGTTTGGTTGACAAAACTATCTCAATTGTTTTAGGTATATTTACTTTATGAAATATTTGTAAATAATGTATATATAAATACAACCGTACAAAATTATCTAAAACCTATAGACTGTTGCTGGCTGTATATGTAATTACTTAAGAAATGTTGAGGACAATCATTGTGTTAAATAATGACATGAATTAAACGTTTATAACAACTTTCCCAATAGAAATAGGCTAAAGATAATTATAAACTATACATTTTCTATGACAACTATATTGCATGAGAAATTCTACAAGATTTATAATCAAAATATTGCTAAAAATTACTTGATAATGAACAAGTTTACCTCAAAGAGATGGTAATTATGAGAAATTTATTTATTTATAAACTTATTTCAAAATAGTATATTTTTTTTCAAATTATGATGAGTTTTTAATTTAAAAAATATTGACAAATTTTATTTTCACAGAAATACTGAACATTGAAATTTAGTATATAAATTGTTTTAATTACATGTATGATATATGAACAATGTTATCTAAATTCCAAGAGACATACATATTAGAACAGTTTTCATTCTGTTAAATTCACATCTGATTATAATTATTGTCAAAATCAAATTAATGTTTGTCTCTAAATTCTACTGTTACCCCCGTCAATGTATTAAAAACGTACTGACAAATACATACAAACTGACACATTACGTTTTTGTTCCACAAATATATAACTTAGATATGGATTTGTTTGGGTATTCTTTCCAGTCATAAATCTACCAACATTTTCCTTTCTCCGAATTTTTTTTAATTTGTAAAATACTACTCTTACATTGTAAATGGATTTTGTAATTATTTCTAAGAATTTCTAAAATATTTATCAGAAACTTCTTATATGAAGTCTAAAATAAAAAACAAACACGAAACTATTTCAGACATGAGTTTTCTGAATATCTTTCTTTCTTTGTATTTGCCGTGGTCCCCCCCCCCCCCCCCCCCCTACATGAAAAAAAAAAAATAAAACATTCTTTTTTACATTTTCCAAAAACAAGCAAATCAAGAGAATTATATATTGATAAAACCTTTGTTTCAAATTTTAAAAAGATAATACTTCATATAAATAAAGAATACTGAATGATCAAGAATTGTTTCATAAATATGAACATTCAAATTCAAATTGTTTAAAACAAAAGAAAATATGAGGTCAAATCTGAGCCTAGATAAATCCTTTGTCTGATGATTTCTTCATCATTAGGTTGAAGCCTGACTAGAAATGTTGGTAGTGACTGTACTGTAGTGTTAGAGGTAATATATTACTATAACTGGGACAGGGATACACGATCAAGCCAGACATAAACTCACCTAGGAATCTCGTGTCGCACGGGGGCTACTCCGTGTCGGAAAACGTCTGGAGATCTAACGACCAAAATAACCTTACTGTACTTACAGTTCATCAATTTTTTCCTGTCCTTTTCTATGCTACTTTTTCTTTCTTTTCTAAACTCTTTCCATCTCTTTTAAATTTTCTCCTACATTACTCTTTGTCCATCTTCCCTTTTTTCCCTTTTTGAAATCTACACACTAAAACCACATCTTCTTGAGTAGTATTGTCTAATATTGAAATGCTACTTTTCTAAACTAAAACCAATCTATGATTACAAATGAAAGATGAGAAAAAGTATGAAATGTAAATAACCTAACGTTAAGAAATAGAAAATAAAGGAAGGCAATGACAGGGCATCTTTATTTTCAGTGAGGAATTGGTTGACTGGCAACTAAGAAACAAATTTGTTCCTCTCCTATAATCTTACAAAAAAATGCAATTCACATCTTAACCCTTGTTACAGTCTTTTGAATTTTTTTCAAAGTCATGATTTTTCAATTGCTTTAAGAACATCAATCAAATAAGTACACACTAGAGATACAGTAAAAATCTGCTTATAAAGACAGCCAAAGGGAGACAACCAATCATCTGAAGTTTCTTCTTAACTTTTATTATATTTTGAAGTTATAGGCAGATGTATGGTATTAAAATGCCACTGGTCTTCGAAGCAGGCTTCAATGTATCTCACACAAAGAATATATATATTCAATCCAAAATCCTTTTCCCAAAAATGAATGTGGCACATGTATGAAAAATGATTGACATATATGAAAATGTAAATTAGTTTTGTTTGAAAACCAAGACTACAGCTGATGGAGTATAGTGGCAAGTATTGGTGACAATATTGATCAAATTAAAGAAGCTACTGAGGTACCTGAGCTTCACCGACCCTTCCAACACAAATGAATGAGCTGTTATCACTGGTAATAAAGTTAGTGCCCTCTGTCTCAACCAGACACAGCTGGGACAAGTCAGAACCACAAGTATTATTGATACCAGGGAAGCATTATCATATATCTCTGTAGGCAAGGCAGAACAAGATATATATATAGATCCCTAGATACCTGTTATACCTCCCAAGGCTTGTCATTCTCACACATCCTTCTTCTAACATACTCAAAGACTTACAAAGCCAGAACATGACCAAACATACTATTATGATAAAGGGAGAGAACCAGAAATTAAAGGGAGAGAACCAAGAAATAAGGTTGGATCACAGAATATGCAGATTCTTGATGAGCCAGATTTGTTCATCACTTGTCAGTATTTAACAAAAATTCAAAATTGACAGAATCTGGTTTAGATAGATGGCACTGTACCTTTAATTTCAACCTCCACAATTTCCAGACTTCATATTTCAATCAATAAGAAAATGAATTTCTTAAACAATAAGGACTGGAATGAGTTGAGAATACATAAATAAATTTGGAAATAATTTTATATACTTTCATTATTTATTGTTGCAAAGAAAATGAATTTTTTAAATAAAAGTCCACTGTAAAAGTAAATGAGATCAGAATATAAAAAAAAAAATGCTAAATAAAGTCTAGAAATTAAAGCCTGGAATTAAGAGAGGCAATCCAAGTTGTATGATTTTAGTCATAGCAATAGGTTAAAGTAATTAGCTCCAATTCCTTAAACGGACTATGAGTACCATGCATGTATGGCGCCACCTGTAGGCTTACCTCAGTGGAGCAGGCCCAGAAAAGGGGGCATTACCCAATGGAGTTGATATATGCACATTGTTTACTGTTGAAACATTGGCCATATTTGGACTGTAAAAAATAATACACAGGCAAAACTCTAAGAATAGTTACATATAATGAAAATTTCTTTATTTGCGTTTTTTCCCTTAATAGTTGAAAAAATGTAATTAAATTTTACTTCTAATTTTGTCAATTTAATTACATGTTTTTTAGATGTTTGTTTCCATTGATCAATATTGCATAGATTGCAAAGGATTGAATTCCTGTTGATTTTATTTTCACTTTCAAAATGTCGTAGTAAAATATAAGATAAAAATAATAAATTTATTTATTTTTTTTATATTAAATATAGATAAGAATGACTCATTGAAGTTAATTATACATTTGTGAGTGTATATATAATATATATGTGACTATAACCTTTATTTACCATTTATATAAAACATGAATATTTTGCTGACAAATGCAACAGTGACCTCAATATTTTGCCTTTAAATGAGTAAGGTAAGACGTTAAAGGGTCTAATTAAATGATTTTATCTACATCTAGATAATAAGGTAGAGTATTAATTAGAGTCCAAGTGTGGTGAGCTAAGGGAATTCCTTATGGGTGAACAATGAATTGAACAATCCATTGATGATTTCTGTACAAATAATACCAGATTGGTAGTGCTTATACATTTTATATACCATATATGAATCTATATATCTACAACATGCTGGTAGCTATAGAGGTCAGACTCGAATCTGTTAAAGCTGATTTCTTATCAGTGACTTATTTCAGGATAATCTATCAATTTATGAATATAATGTTTGAAAATATTTCATCAATACAAATAATATTATAAGAAATAACTTAAATTATAAATTATTCTATCATAACTTGGTGTTCTATATGCAGTATTTAAACATTAATCAAATCGTTAAGAAAGAAACTATTTGATCTAAACCCGACAACCTTTATCGAAGTATGGGTTTACAGAGTTCCTGCTTATTTTGTACACTTCTTGTATCCTAAAGTTTAAAAATCAAGATTGCCGGATAAGACCTGCTATTAATAATTTAAGACCTATATACATTATGTGAAACAGAGGTCATTATATTTTCCAAAGCCTCCTCTAGGAGTCAAACTCAAGACCTCTGGTTTACTATATTTTTTTCTCAGCTGATGGAGCATGGGGTTACGATCACCTTCACTCTCTACACCCCTGGAATATGTCATGGCAAAACTGAAGGCACACTCAGGTACAGAAAAACTAACCAATCACTAGGCCGCATGCCTGTCTTTTGAAGATTACAAAGGAGCCGCAACCAACTTCGAAGCTTGTCAATTTTTACCATTATGTGACCATGAGATTCTTTTGATGTACATCAAAGGGTCGAGACTGATTGCCTCATCACCAAGGTGAGCCTTAAATGTTTCAGTTTTGCCATTACATATTCCAGGGGTGTAGAGTGCATAGGTGAGCGTAACTCCTGGATATCAACCTTAAAGATGCCAATGGAGCTATAGAGAAGATCTTTTTAGCCAAGCAGTATAATGCAGCTAGTATTTACCAGGGTTACATAGAAGTTAAATTTACAGTGTTAAGTTTGCAATATCTGTAAACCTTTATAAATCAGATCTTCTCAGAACCATGCGTCAATTGATTAAAGGCAAAGATTTAGTAAAAATGATTACAGTGGCCCGTAGTTCATAACTCTGATAATCTGAAATATGAAATCTTTTGAGGAACATAAATGCTATTTTACTATTGTATGAAAGTTGATGGAAATCTATTTAGAAATGAAAATATCAGGGTGTGAACAAAAACAATGCTATGTCCCTTCCACAACTCAATGATAAAACAATATCCTTTTTGAAAAAATCTGTTTGTTTTTTTTCAAATATATATGGCACCTCAGTGATTTTTCAGCCTATATAAATAGGGTCGGGTACCGATCCCATTCCCAATGAGATTTCATTAAAAAAAATCCCAATTATCCTGCCAAAATTCCCAAATAATTGCCGTTAGTATACAAGTAATGTGCAAACGCTTGGGTGATCATGAATCGCCATAAAATGGCGGCCTCGATTGTCGAGACAAAGCCTGAAAGGTCGGTATCTCCGCCACCTTCAGTCGCCGAGCCGGACACCGACAGTCAAGTCGTCAACATAGGTCGACTTAAAGGAAAACCAAAATCAGATCGACGCCTTTTCAACATTAAAAACAAGCACAGGAACCGTCTTACCCAGACAACACTTGATTCTTTGATGAGAATTAACTTTGAGGGACCAGAACACTTGTCCGCAGAGGACCTCGGATCTCTGATCCTCTTGTTCAAAAACAAAAAAGACAGACAGATACCCTTGTGAACAATGTTACAACAGAGCGGAAAAATAAAACCAAATGATCTCCATTTAATTATTTATTTATTGTTTTAATGTATATAATAATTTATTTGTAATTCAAATTTACAATTTTTCCCAAAAATATCCTTTTCCGCGTTAGATTTTCCCAATTTCCAGGAAAGTTCTTTTTCCCAAAATACGCTGAAAAATCACTGCACCTTAAAAGAACCAAGAGAATTTATAAACAGTTGCATTAAATTCCATGTCTATAAATGCAGAAAGATTGCATTTTTTTTTTTTTGCAGAGTTGTTTCAAGGAAGATAACAAGCAATGCTTTCTTTTCTATCCACGTCTAAAGGGAGAAGCATCTAGGTAGTAATTGACAAGATGTGTGATTTTTTTCTTGTGAATCTAAGTTCCAAAATATACAATGCTAATGGGTACCGGTAAGCTGAAGAGAAATTTTCAATACACCTATCTTTCCGTCTGCTCTCTTAATTTGGAAGAATTCCTCCCTAACTGAACCTGAACACTAAGAAAGGGTTATTTTCAAGAAACCTGAATTTAATTGTAGCAATGAATTTCAACAGCTGCTAGTTCTTGGATTACATACCTACCTAAATTACTTCATTAATGACCAATATTAGTACAAGATATGATGTGTTTTTCTTGTAAACTTAATCGTTAACTTTAAGTTGAAATATTAAACAGTTTTTAAAATGTTCAATAAAATATTAATCTGTTTTAAATGTTCAATTGAGTTTTGACTGAAAAGGACAGTCAGGTTGCTAGTTTGATAATTAGTTTTTGTCTGAGGTATGAAGAAACCTGTCTAATCAGGTTGACTGGTCAATTTCAGTGATATTAAGATATTTTCTCTCATTTCCATTTCCATGTCAAAAATATGAACCACTCTTTCAAAATCATGGGTGGAGGATAGGGAAATTCTACCCTAGGAATTTTTGATTGTGGCAAAATTTGCTGCAAAGCCTAAGGAATTTGAGACCATTTTATCGGGGAATTATTTTGTTTTTCATCGTATTAAGGACATTTAAGGACGTCCCAAGTTTTCGAGTGGAGGCTGCTGGAGTATCCGAAGAAAACTACTGACCAACGGTCAGCACCTGGCAAATGCCCCATGTAGGATTTGAACTTGTAACCCAGAGGTGGAGGGCTAGTTGTAGACTATCGGAATATCTTAACCAATCGCCACAGCGGGCCTTATCGGGGAATAAATAGACAGGTTTGGTTTGTATGATTATACAGATTTCTATATACTGTATGTACGTGCTATAACTACCAGAAAGTGTTAGAGATGAGAATACAGATTGTTGTTTGATACAGAAGGATGAGTATGAAGACTGAATGAAATACCTGACCAAGCTAAGACATTGTGAGCTTATGACTAGCAACTGTCTGTAGGTATAAACAGAACACACAATAATTAGCGGGTTATTGTAATATATATATCACACATGCTTAGATAACAAAGCTTCATCACTGGGCTACCAACATACAACAATATATCAAATATAGAATTCACTAAAGCACTTTTACCAAACTTAGAAATGTTCTGTCAAATCACTATGAATCAGATTGTGGTAATGTAAATTTGGCTACAGTACAAGTTATTTTAAAGACATGTGTCTATCATAAAGCGTTTGAAAGCCTGGAAAAAATCCAAACCAAACATTAACCTATACAAATAAAAAGTTAACATATTTCATAGGCCATTCTTTTTTCATAGAAAATAGAGAAACATATCCTTTGGTTATAAGGGCCAGGTAAAGTGGAAACTTTTGGAGCATATTCAAGGTTCAAGGATCATCTAAATTTGACCTAAAGCTGAAGCATGTCGATCTCCATGTAGCACAACATAATTCATTTATAGTAAGATATTTATCAATGGTGACTAGTAGTTATACAGTAGGTTGTCATGACCACAAAGCATAAAAAACCTAGATTTTGCTTAATTGAATAGAATTGAAGATGCCTTAAACATGGCATACTGAAATTGAAGGAAAAACTTCCTTTATATACATATATCTGTTAGCATAAAGCAATACTGAAGCCTAAAACTAAGTATTGCAACATGCATGCATGATATCTACCATTACTTTAACCTTAAATGCAAATTATTAATAAAACAACAAAATATACATATATCAAGAGATAAATATAGTTACAAAGTAAATTGTATGCTAAACCATTGTAACTGACTTTACCCAATCTGGTAATCTTTTATTAAATCAACTGCTTTTTATTGTGTGTTTTTTATTTTTTTTTTTTTATCATTCTTGACCTCTTCACATTAAAGTAACAAGAATTCCACGGAAGTGGATATGTCGCCTGCGCAGCAAGTTGGGAGATAAGTTTTTAGGAGCTATCTATGGATATGCTTTGTATCAGTTCCAAGTGGAATAGAAACAGTGACCTTGACCTTTGACCTTTGACCCTGAAAAGCAATCCCAATCGAGCACTTTTGGTAAGGAAGCACTGTATGAAGTTTGAGTTTGATTGGCCCAGGAAAAGTGATTTTCTATTTATAGCAACAGTGACCTTGACCTTTGACCTTCGACCCTGAAAAGCAATCAAAAGCGAGCACTTTTGTTATGGAAGCACTGTATGAAGTTTGAGTTTGATTGGCCCAAGGAAACTCAAGTTATCGCACGGAAACCGATTTTCTATTTATAGCAAGTGACCTTAACCTTTGACCTTCGACCCTGAAAAGCAATCCCAAGCGAGCACTTTTAGTATGGAAGCACTGTATGAAGTTTGAGTTTGATTGGCCCAAGGAAACTCAAGTTATCGCACGGTCACTGTTGGTGCAGATGCTGCCGCCGCCGCCGACATAGTGATCCCTATATGTCGCCTTTTCAGGCGACACAAAAATGATGTGCCAATGAATTCCAGGTAATTTATTTATTAATTATTTATCTCATCAAAGCATTCTACATCAATTTGAATATATGTACCTAAGTATGTTTAATTATACAGTCTGTAAGCTTATCCATATTTCTCCGGCAATAAGCCCATGCTTGAAAATAAGACCCCCCCCCCCCCCCCCACTTTTGGGCCTCTGCCAACCTGTCCAAGCCAGGAGAATGATTGTAAATCTGTATAATTCTGTTGGTACATATAGGCAGTTGGAAAGGCATATATATTTTGCATCTTTTATTATTAATTAATTAAAAATAAATAGTTATAAACATGGACAAGGCATTAGCTGTAACTGCAACATAGCTACGTCATGATAAATCCAAGATTGGGACCGATAATGTTGATAACATTGTAGCTCAAATCCACCAATAAAGCCCACCCCCCACTTTTGACTTAAATTCACTGTCCCCCCTGGGCTTATTGCCGGAGAAATACGATAGACATATCCTGTAGTGCAATATACACTGCATATACATCCTGGGAACTGATATAAAAATTTCAAACTATTGAAGATATAATTCTTTTTAGATAATTTCAGAAAGATCATGAAAGCCATCAAACAGAAGCCTAAGGTATTGAAAAAAATCGACCTACATGTAGAATACTTCATAACCAATACATGTTCTACACTGTCAAAAATAATCAGTAAACTTTCAAAAATTCAACTATTTTCATAACTGAATAATTAAAGTACAAATATGTATACATAATATCAAATAGCATAAAAAATATCCTTCAAAATGACTGAAATGAAATATTGTGGTTCAAAAATAACTGAAATACAATATTACGATTTTTCTTGCAAAATATTTGATGTTAATACTACATACATACTGTACCAGCTACTTGTGGTCTAGCAGACAGCTATTGTAATCTAAGTATGTTACTTGTTAGGCCTAATTTGTACAATTAACTCACAATTATTTCGTGCATCGATCAACCTGTGTAACAGATGGCTTGCACAAATGAAATGATTTACAATTCTTTCAAAATTGCAAAAAAAAAAAAAAAAAAATGATATATACAAGTGGTGTGATCAAGATGTAGCTACAAAAATGGTGGTTAAGTATCATCAAAATGAAAATCTACTCACACCAAGCGAAATTTCATCAAATGATCCAACATATCAACTAGGACACCCTCCCAATATTATAATCCAAGAAACTGGTACTCCCAATATTATAATCCAAGAAACTGGTACTGATTCAAGAGATCTATGTTTTGCAACACATGGCACCTCAAATATAAAAAGTAGCATGAAAAGGGATCACCATTCCAAATAAAGAAAAATTCTAAAATATTCCAAAAATATAAATAGAACAACAAACCATTTAACAAATTCCTGAAATATTCTATCAGTGACTTGCAATCAGACTTACCTTCCTATAGAAGGCATTGACTGTGGTGTGGAAAGATGGATGGTTTGACCGGTGCTGTTGATGGGCGGAATCATTCCAGATGTCTCCTTCAAATGACCGTTTTCTCCGTCCCTTTCTCTGTCCTTCTCATGTCGGTCGTGTTTATCCTTGTAATCGTGTTTCTCCTGTTTCTCCTTGTCGTGTTTATCTTTCCCCTCGTGTTTATCTTTGTCGTGTTTACTTTCTTTATCGTGGCGATCTTTTTCATACTTATCCTTCTCACTTTTGTCTTTTTCATATTTGTCCAACTTTGACTCTTTTTCATGTTTAACATTTTCTTTTTCTGTCCGTTTGTCAGACTTTCTGTCTGCTTTCGAGTCCGTTTGCTCATTTGTCTCCCCTGATTTGGAGTGACTCGCATTGTTCACAGTACCATTGACATAGTTAGAAGTAGACTTTTTGTTGTTTTTCTCAGTGTCTGACACTTTCTTTTTTTGTTTGTCCTCACTTTCTTGCTTTGAGCCCTAAAACATGAAATAACAGCAATTATCGAGTGTAATGAAAGTTTTTGTATTATCAATTATCAATATTGTAAATGATTATGATATCAGAAGAGCAATATTTCAAAGATTTTCACTGTAATTTCCTAAGTTGTACTCAAATGGGAAACTTGGTCAGGCTATCAACTCATTTAACACTGAAGATGCTTTTTAAGTCGTCCAATTCAATAGTTCATTATAAAAGTTCAAGGGTTTATGAGTTAACTTATTTTAACAGATTTCGTTTTTGGGAATTGTCTCCCTTTGTCTATACTCTTGTAGTACAATGAAGTTCAAAATGTACTGGAGGGATCAAAAAGTATAACCTCATTAAATTTAGCACAGCATTCCTCTTCTCTTCACATGATTCATAATCACAGTCAAACATTTGTTAAGTCCAAAATTTTGGGACCAGTTGCAGTCAAAACTCAAAAGGTTTTGCATGTCACAGATGTAAATAACAGATAACATGATAATATGGGACTACTTTTGGTAATAAGTTTCCTTTTAATAGACGATGTAGAGAAGTTACCTACAACCAGTAATGTTTTTTACACCATATTATTAAGTATTAAATTCGCCATAACTCTGGAATGGTTTTAATGCAATAACAAAAGCTGCACATCTGCTGTGGTGGTAAAACTTTACATTTCACACGCATTTTGGTGGAATTGTTCGTTTGAGAAATAAATCGGGTAGAAATAAATATGAAGCTGTTATACAAGAATACGATACATTACTAAACAACAGAATTTTTTAACAGAATCGTAATCTTGTCTTGTTTGAAAAGCCTTATTTTGTGTTTACTAAGTCACCACAAATTGTCAGTTTATGACATTTTGCATGTACATTTTTTTTTTTTTTTGGTAGCAAGATGACATTTCCAATTATTAAATTCCTAAACATTACTTGGAGAGAATGATTAGGTTATAAATTCTGTATTCTTGAAAACTTCCCAAATGAATGGTAACATGAATTTTCTATTATCCTCGAGAAGATGTATAGAAATGGGTAGACCTTTCCATCCTTTGAATCTTTATTGTCCGATTGGGCTGCTTTTTTCTTTTTCTTGGAATTTGACGTCTTAGAATCATCTTTGTTGTCATCCTCTTTTTCACTTGACTGAGATTTGATAAGAGGATTGTTGTTATTTTCACGTTGTATTCTCTGTTTTAAGTCCTGAGAAAACCGAGCACAAAATCCATCCTTATTAAAGAACTCATGCTTCAGTAACAGTGAACAGTTTGGCCGATCGTCTGGGTCTAGTCGTAGACATTGCTGTGCGATAAAAGAATTAGATTTTTGTTATAAAGGAACACAAGCGATAATACTGAATAGGATATATACAGGTTCTTGAAACATTTTTGAAGTATGTATATTATACTATAGTAACCGGTAAGTTTGTTTTCAAATCAGAGAGGTGGGGGGGGGGGGGGGGGGGGGGGGGATATGTTACTCAACATTTTATTTATGTCTTCAAGCATTCAGAAATAGCAGATGTTTCATTATTAAAAAGTATTGAGATTTTCCCATTCGACTACTTTTAGTAGCAATTTGTTTTGATACAAATTTTGTCATACATTGACAAATACATGTATTTCAAGTCTTTCATTGACTTAAGGATAATTCATGTCACGGAACAATTTCAAATAATAATATAAAATCTTTCCATAAAACAATTCATTCTGTTTTATTTTTCTTCTAACATTTACCTTCATTACATCTAGTGAAAATGATGATATCCTTGTAAATTTCTTTTCTAAAGGCGAGACCTCTCGAACTTCTGGCGTTCGCATCCCAACAAACATAGGATTATTTAGAAACACTTCTTTGTGGCGTTGAGTTAAATTTCCTGCAAAGAAACAAAATATTTGGTATAAAATAAACATTTTTTTTTTACAAACATTTTAACAAGAGGCCTATGGTCCTTATCAGTCATCGGACTAACCAGATCTACCAGTATATATTTTTGGTATTTTATTGGTTATTACAAAGTTGTTTAAAGTAACATATTTGATCCCTTGTGATCTTGGTAGCCCTTCATTCCAGCACACTTCCAGCCAAAAATCAAAACCATGAGCCTTTTAGTAACTGAGAATTTGTTTGAGAGAGTTTAAAGACATTTGACCACTGCGTCCTTGAAAGTAAACTTTTTACTTCACAAATGGTCAAGTGTGAAGTTTAACTCTTTAACTTCAACTAAAATTTTATTTCTAAAGTGGTAAACAGCAAACTTTGGCCTTCCCTTACCCAATGACCGCCAAAAGGCTTCAGGGGATATCTTGTACACAAGATTATGACCATTCTCGATATCCAGGGGTTACGATCACCAGCGCTCTCTCCACCCCTGGAATATGTCATTGCAAAACTGAAGGCACGCTCAGGTGGAAAAAACTGATCAATCGCTAGGCTACCGACCTGTCCTTTGAAGATTACAATGGAGTCGCAACCGACTTTAAAGCCCGTCATTTTTTACCGTTATGTGACCACGAGATTCTTTTGATATACATCAAAGGGTCAAACCAGTCTTCAACAAGGTGGCACACACATAGCCTTCAGTTTTTCCATGACATATTCCAGGGATGAAGAGAGTGTAGGTGAGTGTAACCCCTGGGTATTGAGGATGGATTAGGACAAACTCACACATGCACAAACAGAGTGATTTGTTACTATACCCCCCTCCTTTACCTAGGTGGGGGTATGACAACTATATATAAATTTCAGCAATATGAATATTGGATGCTGGATTATGTCAGTTGCATCTCTCCAGGTTTATCAAAACAAAAATTTCGGTGTTCCAAACTGTCTTACCAAAACATTTGACTATGTGATAAAGTTGGTCTATATCAGATTCGCCAGGGAAGAGTGGTTCTCCCGTCAACATTTCAGCTAACAGACACCCTATTGCCCACACATCCACAGCTCTGTAAGGAAACAAAGGTACAGAATAAACACAAGACTAATGATGCATACAAAATAATTCCTTAACTAAGCAAAGTGAAGAAAATCTCCAAACTTACACTTTTTTTTTATAAATACTGACTTGTATATTTTTAGAAAAGAATCCTCTTCACACAAAATACTGATTCATTTCAAGGTAGGTGAATTTTGTTTTCCCCCTGAACACTTGCATTTGTCTTGTGGACTCATGATTATCATATCATTACGACAATTTCTCCATGAGTATCGGATAGAGAACTACCAGAGGGTGCATGTGTATCGAAAGAAGTGGAAGAAGAAAGCAAAGATAAAAATAGAACTATCTTGGTTATATCACTCTACAGTACATAGGAATTAATATTGATAATAATGATTTCCTGTACACAATTACATAAATAGAATCATGATGAATTTGAATATAAATCTAAATCAATATAAAGAGAACTTTCTCATTGTTTACTTTTCATCTACCACTTTGTGAGTTGGTGTTCAGTTATAATTAACAGAATGATATCAAACTGCCTTTGGTGTACGTGACCCGTTACAAAACCTAAGCCCAATGAAGGTATAATGAATTTATTCTGGACCACGGTTCCCATCAGGTAAGTGTATAAATAAATTCACTGGTAAGGTGTGCTCAAGACTGTTACATTTTTATATACCTGTATCAACAGCTGTGTAACAGACTGTTCAGATATAGATCAAACAATATAATGTTATACTGGTTTGAATGAAAAATAGCTATACATGTACATACAATATGTGATGAATGCAATTTTCATCCATACTGTATAATTGAAAAAAGAGATATCCCAGAGTGGCGCCCACCATTGTTTGATAACTTCATTTGTTCTTTAAAAGTTGGATCTTTTTCCTTCTTTTTTTTCTTCCCTCTTTTTTTGGTCTTATTATATGAAATTTGAGGTTTTTCTCTAAGAAATAGCAATAAATATTTAACTATCAACTCTGTTCTTCTTACCAGTCTTAAAACCAAAAGGACACAATTAAGCTTAACAGATGATATATATAAATATTTGAGAAAGATCCATCCAGTACTTCTCAAGAAATAGCTATAACAAGAATTGTTTAAGGACTGAGGAAGGACAGAGGGACAACAATTACGACAAACAACGGAGGCAAGGCAATTTGATCAGCCCACTATCTGTTGATGGTTGGGTTAAATAATATACTGTTTGATCTCCAAAATAATTAAATATATACACTAATATCTATATACAAATGATCATTCTTGCAAAGACTACCATTGATAAATATCTACACGAATTGTAATTTAAAGATATTTTTATGATTTTTTTTTTTTTTTAGAAAGATGAATATAATCTCTACGGGAAAAAACAAATCTATAATCAGCGAAGCTTCTGTTAAAAAATCTTTCACGAAAAAAAGTTTTTGTTTGAACAATTTTCTAACAGACATGAGGATAGACAGACTGACATTTTGATTCCAGTCAAAATTTAACCCTTCACGAGCACCAATATTGTTACGGGTTGTATAAATCACACAGGCTAGTTATCATTTGTTTCGTACTCCTTGTTGCATGGCAAATGACCACAATGTTCTATACCTCAGCACAGCACATATGCAACTAAATATGCTAGGCATTACAAAATATTGGACACCAATCTGTATCACTCATGAAGAGTTTGGGAACAAAACATTGGTAAGACATAGGAGCAGAATAATAGCAAAACTAGGAAAAACAAACTTGACATAATCTTTATCAGTGTAATTTGCGCACCCCCCCCCCCCCCTACTACTTTTAGATGTTAATTTCCTTTGTAAGAAGAAGAAAGTATGCTGTTACCGACAATAATGTCAGCATGTATGATAAATTGATAGAAGTGTACTTACCTGCCGTATTTGGTGTCCCCTACTAGAAGCTCGGGGGCCCGATACCATCTCGTGGCCACGTAGTCTGTGTACGTCTCACCAGGCTGTGCTAATGTACGTGCAAACCCGAAATCACACAATTTGACAATACCAGATTTACTGACTAAAATGTTTTCTGGTTTAATGTCTCTATGAATGATCTGAAAAGAAAATAATAAAACATATAAAAAGTCATCCTAAGTTCTATCTTTGTTAACAAAATCCCACGAAATCAATGCTCTGTCAATGTTTTGTCATCAAGAGAATGCAAATTTCTTCTATGTTCAGGACAAACCAAATATGAACTCTTTGAGGGGGAAAAAAACGACATCATAAATCTACTGCTAGGATTATAGTATTATCAACTGTTCCCAAAGGGAGACAAATCATCCGTCAGCACTGTTTGTAAAGTTGTAAATTTCACAAAAAAGTATATTGTACTCTGTGCAAGGACAAAGTTTGCGGCAATGATTTTAACTATCACCGCGTTGGCAGTAAATAGAGGATCTTACACGAGAGTCAATGTTATATGGAATTTATTGAACTTGTTTAATATTACATTGACACGAGTGTAAGATTCTATTTATCACATAAATTACATTTATGAGAAAATACACCAAAATTCACAAATATATTCTCTATAAGAAAGGCAAATTTCTTCTTTGACGGTACAATTTTCACTACAGAGACAATCATATGGCGTCATAAAGATGTCATTTGTTTATGATGTCACAATAGTGTTATTACAACGGGTCAGTTATGTGATGAAAACAATTCTTTCATTACACCGTTGATTTAGAATTCATTTCCATTTTGAGGAGGGAAGTTGATATTGGGTGTAAATAACTATCATCAGTTCAAGGTAAACAAGTCATTACATAAAAGTTTACCAGTACATGTTAACAGTAGATGGTATATATATATATACAGTAATGATCCAGTATATTTCAACTTACATTGTGTAAATGACAGAATTCTATTCCCTTCAGGACTTGCCAGAGAATTCTCCGTACTGTGTTTTCGTCCAGACCATTTGGACATTTTTCCAGTTCATCTAAAACTGTATGGTCCACAAACTCGAACACTAAATAGAGTCTCTTTTTTCTCCGGAATACTTCTATCAGGTTCACTAGATGATCATGTCGTAGTTGCTACAATCAATAGAAAAAGGAATTATTCAAGATTCAATCACATGGTCAAGAATTAATTTTTTTATGATATACGTATAATATTATTCAGATTGCGCATCAAGCATTACATTTATTTATTCACTGAAAAGGCGTACTAGTATTAGAAGAGTGTCATCTTCAGAAAAGTGTGAAAGTAAGAAATTCACTCTGTTGCTGCATGGGCATAATCATATACGGTATATTATACTGCAACAGAAATAGTAAAAGAGAAAATAATGTATCAGTATTTATACTTTATAGTATATATACTCTGTTTACAGAAGCTTTGTATAATATCACTCTGTATATTGTTTTGTACATTGTAATGCATGCCAAAACTGGACATTAAAACAGTATCCACCTTAGAAAACCACAACATGAAGTACTGTGTAATTAAATAACTACTATATACACACCAAATTTGCCTGGCGTCCATGTGGTATTAAATATTTGGCGAGGAGCTTTAATCCATCTTTGCACTTGTCTTACCAGTCTTAGCTAGTGCATATATTAATTCCATGTCATGATACATGTTTGTGTACATTTGAGTAAACTTCAGAAAATTAAAGTCATTTGAAGCGTAGACAAATTTCTTAATTGTAAGTAAATATGTCGAATTTCTGCACATCAGAATTTGTTAATTGTTTTCTTTTTTAACTTCTTTTAGTTGTGCCGAAAAGATTTGTATGGAATCTATGGACAGACAGACAGAATATCCGGTGGTAAATTTTATTCTATTACTGGGGGACGGAAATATCTGGTGGTAAATTTTTTAATCTATTACTGGGGGTATGTGTAATCTGAGTTTACAAAAACAGTTAACACTTTGAAATAACTACAGGTAGCAATTAAGGTAAAAAAGTGGGCTTAGCAATTCCATTTCAGTTATTATTTATAACCAACAATATAATATTACCACAACCAGAAATTAAAGGTCAATTGTTAACCCAAACAAGAGGCCAAGAGGGCCTGTATCGCTCACCTGGATACAATGGTATCTAGGTTATCATGGAAAATATTTTCTTCCTTGCCCCGCCCCTCAGCCCTCTGGGTGATCAGTCCCACCATTAGTACAATTTTGAATCCTGAGCACCAAGGGATGCTTCCTGCCAAATAAGGCTGACTCCCATCAGTGAGTCACTAAAACCATGATATAGCTAAATAAACCTTTTTGGCCCTGCTCCTCAGCCCCCTAGGGGGTCAGCTAGTCCCACCATTAGTAAAATTTGAATCCTGAGCACCTAGGAATGCTTCCTGCCAAATAAGGTTGATTTCCAATCAGTGGTTATTGAGAAGAAGTCGCTTAAACCACGATATAGCTAAATAACCCTTTTTGGCCCCGTCCTCTGCCCCCCTAGAGGGTCAGTCCCACCATTAGTACAATTTTGAATCCTGAGCACCTAGGGATGCTTCCTGCCAAATAAGGCTGATTTCCAATCAGTGGTTATGGAGTAGAAGTTGCTTTAACCATGATATAGATAAATAACTCGTTTTGGCCCCGCCCTTAACCCCCTAGGGGGTCAGGCCAACCATAAATACAATTTTGAATCCTGAGCACCTAAGGATGCTTCCTACCAAATAAGGCGGTTATGGAGAAGAAGTCGCTTAAACCAATAGAGCTAAATAACCTTTTTGGCCCCGCCCCTCAGCCCCCTAGGGGGTCAGTCCCACCATTAGTACAATTTTGAATCCTGGGCACCTAAGGATGTTTCCTGCCAAATAAGGTTGATTTCCAACCAGTGGTTATGGAGAAGTCGCTAATATCAATATAGCTAAATAATTCTTTATGGCCCCACCCCTCAGCCCCCTGGGGGGTCAGTCCCACCATGAGTACAATTTTGAATCCTAAGCACCTAAGGATGCTTCCTGTTAAATAAGGCTGATTTCCAATCTGTGGTTATGGAGAAGAAGTCGCTTAAACCAATATAGCAAAATAACCATTTTTGGCCCCGCCCCTCAGCCCCCTAGGGGGTCAGTCCCACCATTAGTACAATTTTGAATCCTGGGCACCTAAGGATGCTTCCTGCCAAATAAGGTTGATTTCCAACCAGTGGTTATGGAGAAGAAGTCGCTAATATCAATATAGCTAAATAATTCTTTATGGCCCCACCCCTCAGCCCCCTGGGGGGTCAGTCCCATCATGAGTACAATTTTGAATCCTAAGCACCTAAGGATGCTTCCTGTTAAATAAGGCTGATTTCCAATCAGTGGTTATGGAGAAGAAGTCGCTTAAACTAATATAGCTAAATAACCCTTTTTGGCCCCGCCCTCAGCCCCCTAGGGGGTCAGTCCCACCATTAGTACAATTTTGGATCCTGGGCACCTAAGGATGATTCCTGCCAAATTTGGTTGATTTCCTATCAGTGGTTATGGAGAAGAAGTCGTTTAAACAATTGTTGACGGACGACGGACGGACGACAGACGGACGACGGACGGACGCCACGGTATGGCATAAGCTCACCCTGGTCCTTTGGACCAGGTGAGCTAATTAAAAGTGTGTCGCAAACCCCAGGGCCAAATCAAAAACCATGATTGTGATCATCTCTTTATGCCCAGTAATTGTATGTATAGTTTTGGGGTGGGGATCTCAACCGTGTAAAAGTTATGACTCAGGGGTCAAATTAAAAGTGTGTGGCAGACCCCAGGGCCAAATCAAAAACCATGATTGTGATCATCTCTTAATGCCCAGTAATTGTATGTATAGTTTCGGGGTGGGGATCTCGACCATTCAAAAGTTACGACTCAGTAGTCAATTTGCAAGGGTGTGGCAGACCCTTGGATCAAATATGAAATCATGATTGTGATTGTCTCTTAATGCCGAGCAATTGTATATATAGTTTTGGGGTGGGGATCTCAACTGTTTAAAAGTTATGACTCCGAAGTCAATTTACAAGGGCGTGGCAAACCCTGGGGTCAAAACATAAACCATGATTGTGATCATCTGATAATGCCCAGCAATTGTATATATAGTTTTGGGGTGGGGATCTCAACCGTTTAAAAGTTATGACTCAGGGGTCAAATTAAAAGTGTGTGGCAGACCCCAGGGCCAAATCAAAAACCATGATTGTGATCATCTCTTAATGCCCAGTAATTGTATGTATAGTTTCGGGGTGGGGATCTCGACCATTCAAAAGTTACGACTCAGTAGTCAATTTGCAAGGGTGTGGCAGACCCTTGGATCAAATATGAAATCATGATTGTGATTGTCTCTTAATGCCGAGCAATTGTATATATAGTTTTGGGGTGGGGATCTCAACTGTTTAAAAGTTATGACTCCGAAGTCAATTTACAAGGGCGTGGCAAACCCTGGGGTCAAAACATAAACCATGATTGTGATCATCTGATAATGCCCAGCAATTGTATATATAGTTTTGGGGTGGGGATCTCAACCGTTTAAAAGTTATGACTCAGGGGTCAAATTAAAAGGGTGTGGCAGACCCCAGGGCCAAATCAAAAACCATGATTGTGATCATCTCTTAATGCCCAGTAATTGTATATATAGTTTTGGGGTGGGGATCTCAACCGTTTAAAAGTTATGACTCAGGGGTCAAATTAAAAGGGTGTGGCAGACCCCAGGGCCAAATCAAAAACCATGATTGTGATTATCTCTTAATTCCTAGTAATTGTATATGTAGTTTTGGGGTGGGGATCTCAACCATTTAAAAGTTATGACTCAGGAGTCAAGTTTCAAGGGCGTGGCAGACCCTGGAGTCAAATATAAAATCATAATTGTGATTGTCTCTTAATGCCCAGCAATTGTATATATAGTTTTGGGGTGGGGATCTCAGCCGTTTAAAAGTTATGAGTCAGGAGTCAAGTTGCAAGGGCGTGGCAGACCCTGGGGTCATATCTAAATCCATGATTGTGATCGAGGTTACCAAAACATTTGTATAAATTTAAATTCAAGCAACCTTTGGATTCTACCACTAGAATATAGATGTCATACATTGCTTAGTTTCAGGAAAGAGATCATTTATACCAATATTGTCTAATGTGCCCCTTTTGGCCCCACCCCTCAGGCCCCTCCGTGATCATAATCATATAATTTTGAATCCTAATCCCATAGTGATGATACCAGGCAAATATGAATAATATCCATTGCTTGGTTTCAGAGAAGAAGTCATTTTTATCATTATAGCCAAATTGACTCCTTTCGGCCCCGCCCCTCAGGCCCCTGGGGGATCAGCCCCACCATTTATACAATTTTGAATCCACACCCCATGGTAATGCTACCAGCCAAATATGAGCGATATATATTACTGGGTTTCAGAGAAGAAGTCGTTTATATCAATATAGCCAACTTACCCTTTTGGCCCCGCCCCCCAGGCCCCTGGGGGGTCAGCCCCACCATTTGTACAATTTTGAATCCCCAACCCATAGTAATACTACCAGCCAAATATGAGCAATATACATTGCTCGGTTTCAGAGAAGAAGTCGTTTATATCAAATAGCCAAATTGACCCCTTTTGGCCCCGCCCCCCAGGCCCCTGGGGGGTCAGCCCAACCATTTGTACAATTTTGAGTCCCCACCCCATAGGGATGCTTCTGACCAAATTTGGTCAAATTCCGATCAGTGGTTATAAAGAAGAAGTCAATTGTTGACGGACGGACGACGGACGACGGACGACGGACGGACGACGGACGACGGACGGACGACGGACGCCACGGTATCGCATAAGCTCACCTTGGTCCTTTGGACCAGGTGAGCTAATAAATAAGTCAAACTGGAAACGGTTAACACTGTGTAGGTATAATAAATCATAGATTTGGCAGACAGTAAATTTTAAAGTCCTTGAATTGTTAGAGTACATGCACATAAGATCTCCTCAATACAGTAGATACTATAACAAAATGTATAAATATATCTACTGAATTTAGCCACTGTTGTACAATGGCAAATTGCATGTAATTATTTTTCTAGCTGTGGCCGATATAATTATTTATGACCCACGATGTAAAGTAAACCACGCAATGTCAATAAATGTAAACAAACCATTCAATAAACAACAACGCTATCATGCTAACGTGTCTTGTATTGTTGATCAAGAAGGTATAAAAATATTTCACCGACAAACTGACATGTTACAAGAAACATAAGGCAGCATTTTTTGCTACAATCAATTGTATCGGTTTAGTAATTACAAACATGGCAGTAATGAAATCAATAATAGATTGCTTCATCCGTCTATTGTATCAGCCCAGGGTTCTACCTATATAGTACAATATACCTTCACAGGCAAGCACAACACACACACAGGCCGCCCCTTTGAAGTCAACGAAGGAATTAATAATTGGGTAACCGCGATCACATTTCCAAAAGATAAGCTGTCTGTAATTTTCTGTCAATAATAAATTGATATCCAACCGAAGCTGAACAACTGATTACTTGCACAACAGATAAGAATCTCTTTAATCAAATATTTTTAATATTTCAAGAGATATAGTTTGCAATACACTGAGTTGGCATGAACATAATATAATTAGTAATTACAGGTAATTATAAGTGGTCCGTGGACCAGTATTTTCATTAAAACTAAATAATTTATAACCAGTGACAGCAATTGGTAATTAACAACTTCTGCTGTTTGAACAGTAAGTGATTGAGTGAGAAATTGATTAAATTGTGAAATATATGAATCCTGCCCCCACCCCCCAGGGATCATAAAAGGCAGGGTCCAAAAACCTTCTACTTGAAACCCAGAATCTATAGAATCAAATGCTCTTCACGTATGAAAAGGTCCTAAGGTGCTGTATCTAGAATTGTGTGGGGGTATTGAAATACCTTTCTTTGAACTATCCAGTTCTAGGTTGTAATGCAAATTATTGAATTTGTATGAATGAGATTTTTACAAGTGTCACATTGGTTTTACACACAGCATATATTGTTACAATCTGTACCGATTTGGTCATGTGATTCTAACTGTAATATCACAATTTTAACTGGTTTCTGTAGGATTTTTAAAAGTCAGGAATTTTTTTTGTGTGAAGTACATCCTTTTTTCAGAATTAGCTTCTAGAAAATGTGTTGATAGTGTATCTTATTGTCATCTAAAACTGACGAATCAGAAATGTAAAATTCTGTGCTACAGTTAATGAAATTAAGGGGAGATTACTCTGCTAAAAGCCAGAATGCAGTCGGATGTAACAGACATGCGTGACCTTTATGGGGTTAATTTTATTATTAACAAGTCATTAATATGACCATCACACCCCATTACAAGTATATGTAACACCTAAAAGCTGAAGAATCTCAGGGTTTATTTTGTTTTATGTCCTTTTAAGAGACATGCAGTGTTATTTAAGGACGTGCCAGGTTTTGGAGGTGGAGGAAAGCCGAAGTACCCGGAGTAAAAACGACATACAGTCAGTACTTGGCAGCTGCCCCACGTGGGTTTCAAACTTGCAACCCAGAGGTGGAGGACTAGTGGTAGAATGTTGCGACACCTCAACATTAATTTGGCCACCGCTGCCCCTGCATATACAAACAATGTGTAAGGCATTTGACCTAAAAAATGCACAGTGTGCTTACAAAAACACAAAAGGAGTGTGTGCTAAATGGTTTTTAAACCACGTAAAGCTAAAAAGTTTCCATGTGAAACTGGGTACAAAATGTTTTGTTACTCTTGACAAATTGGAACTTTTTTTATAGGTTTTAATTAATAATAGCACAATCATCATCTTTCCTATAAAAAAAAGGTGGGGTGTCTGTTTATAGGGCCAGGTGCACTTATTAGTTAGAATACTGTATACAATTAAACTTTCAACTTTACACCACCAATAAATGAACAATCCTGAAGCTTTAATTTCTTCAATCTATATCTTGTAGTTTTAAGTCTGTGTTGTTATTATATAAAACAAAATTTAATGGTCAATGCTATTTGAATCAATGAAAACGATTGGACTCAATGTGATATTAAGGTCAACTGATTAATAATAAGAAAGACTGGTTGTTTTCATTTATCTTAAACCTCATCAAATTAAGAAACATTGGTTATTTTTCATTCATATTCTTATTAAACTCAAAGAGCCATTTTTTGAATTATGGAATGATAATTTGAAAAAAAAAATTCTTAAAAAATGCTAGTGTATTTGATACTGAAATTGATATATGGGGCCAGATCATGGCCAAGGTAAGGTAAAAAGGAAACATATAATTAATCAATATTTGTGGAGTAAATAAATACACCCACACCATAGATTATCTTGTGACTATAACCACTGAGGGGGTCTATACAGCGTTCTCGTATCACATTACAGATGTGTAGACATGTTTAAATATCTACTAGAAGCTGCAGGGGACATTTCACCACCACAAAAACTGTTTATGGGACATGGTTGTATTCCTAACGATAGTTAAAAATCTTAATACACTGTACAGTGATCATAAAAAGGAGATGTTTATACAGGCAGATCTATTGACAACGAAAGCCGATTACACTTCCTTAAATGTGTCAATTAGTCTTCGGAGTTTTTAAACCTCCCTAGTACATGTCTAAATCTCTGTTGTATCTTAAATACATTTTAAGTAGACCAGATCAGAACTATGAGATAATGATCCGTAGATTTTACCATAGTTGATCCTTATAGACGCAGTTATATTAGCATCCTACTGGTAAACAAAATTACAATAAACATCCTGGAAAATAACCAGGGAAATTGTACACATCAAGATTAACGTCGTGACTGTTCAGTTTTGAGGTAATTTAGTTCTTCTTGACAGTAATTCTATTAATGTACCAAATAACCTCCTACATCTTAAATGGTTTCGTTTTTAGAGGGTTATTGTAAAAATTCTCACATAAAAGTCTGGACTCCAGATAAGTGTTTTGATTGTAGGTGCTGAAATTGTCTCACATTGAATTCATCTAAAATATTTGTTCTTTCTTATAGTAACATTTTATCTCCTTTACAAAAGAGTTCATATAATATGTATGTGGATTTATGTTCAGTAGGACATATTTCATATTAAGCAATAGCTACATTTAAATTAAGAATACATTAAAAGTAATTTCATTGCATGTACGATGAACTCAAACATGCATGATACTTCTGAAGATCTTTGTAAATTATTCACATATTTTGTTTTCCCTGGGGTACATATTTGATGTGTAGTACATGTCTATAATTAAAATGGTTAGCTCACATTTTTTTGTGAACCCAAGTACATGACTGTTTCGATCAATTTACAAGAAAGAAATTTTAAATTCCAACACGCAAACCCTGCATTTACTGTTCTATACATGATCATTGCTGACAAATCGAACATTATTTCTCCAGTATTTAAGCTGTATTTAATAAGTATATTAATTCACTTGAAATGATAAATTTATCTTAAGTATCTCCATTTTGTGTCTACAATACCTGTACCTAGCTCAAAACATATTGAAATATTTGTCTCATTCAAATTGCTTGAGTGATTTTAAATACACCCTACAAGATAATTGTGTTTGCATTAAATTATTTATGGCCATCGATGTATAGGATTCTAATCCATGAACAAATATCGACGCAGGGCCAACACTCCACCTATTGTTGCAAAGCTTTGAGCAAAATTTGTGAGCACTGGAGGTTTTGTATAAATCTTTGAGCCTACATAGTCATTGGAGTTTAGTGTGTTCTTAAAGCATAGTGAACTTGAAAACTACAAAAAAAATAACAGACTTTTGTACCTGCTAAATCAACTATTTGTATAACTGCATTTGAGAACATAGAAAAACATATTGTGTGAAGTAGAGTAAAAATACAAAATAAGTTTATTTTTATGAAGTCAGAAAGTTCTCGTTATGCATATTGTTTCTTTATAAAGAATTCAAATGATACATTTTTTTTTCAGCTGCAGATGACAAATCCCTTAGCTGAACTAAAATACATGTGTGCATGTACATAAAGAAATCTAATAATGTTTATCCTTTAAAGTATACATTTATAAAGTAGCATTGTGCATTTGACATGACCACTGTAAAACAATTTCATTACATTGAGATTATATAATTAATAAACATGTTTTTATAGAAATGACTGACACTTTAGTTATAAAGTACAGACATTCATATCAAATCATTTACCTCAACTTCAATAACAAGGCATTGATTCAGTATCTTGGATGATATAATTTCCAAAGATTTTCACGTCCCAGTAATTATTTCATACATCATTTAAATTAATTGAAGATTTTCTCATAAATCTGAATACAAACACATAATCATAGCACTGTGTTCAATATAAATTTATCAATAAGGGCACAGAGAGGTTATTGATTATTAAATATGGAATGCGAAAAAAAACATCATCATCTGTTGTTCAAAAAATTCTTGTGTACTTGCAATTATTATAAACCAATTTACTTTGCAAAAATTCCAAATTAATTGCGTTTGACGGCCTGTGTTCATCTGACGCTATACAAACAGCACAAAGTATTGCAATTAATCAATGGCCCAATCTTATGGCAAATATGGTATCAAAAACGAGAATTATAGTCCCCAACTGAATGTGACTGCTCTCAATTGTTAACCTATAACCCTAATATGAGGTTCCAGTGAATAGTAGTATAGGAAAAAGAGCCCAGACAAACTTTTTCTTTGATGCAGGTCAAAGGTCAAAATGAAGGTCATAGTGACCTACTTTTGATACATGACAAATTGCCTCACAAAGGTGAATCCATATCCGAAGTATGAAGTTCAAAGTGACTTGTAGTGTAGAAAGAGAGGCAGAACAAGATATCAGAAGGACGGAAGGACACACAGACAAAATGCAAAAAACATACCTGGTGGGGGACTAATAAATAAAGGGTTGTAACTCTGTATAGTAAGACACAAGACCTGACTTCAGAACTTGTAATTACAAGGGATACCACAAAAATTCAGCAATTGTTATGACTGATTGAGACAATAAAATTAACATTCCTGAAGCAATGTATCACAGAATCAAGGCTGTACCATAAGGTTTAAGCTTCATGGGCATGTCCTCTACAAAAGCATCAATCTGCAATAGGGTTTAATTCAGCTAAAAGATAGGATCAAGGCTGTGCCATAGAGTTTTAGCTGCAGAAACAAGGCTAGCTGCAATAGGGTTTAAGGTAAAAGATAGGATCAAGGCTGTGCCTAGGC
The DNA here is from genome assembly GCA_947623455.1 of Mimachlamys varia. Lineage (NCBI taxonomy): Eukaryota > Metazoa > Mollusca > Bivalvia > Pectinida > Pectinidae > Mimachlamys > Mimachlamys varia. The sequence goes on from OX392527.1 coordinate 51,185,712, forward strand.
TAGCTGCAATATGTTTAAGCTAAAGGATAGGATCAAGGCTGTGTTATAGGGTTTTAGCTACAGGATCAAGGCTAACTGCAATAGAGTTTTAGCTACAGGACAAAGGCTAGCTGCAATAGGGTTTTAGCTACAGAATCAAGGCTAGCTGCAATAGGGTTTTAGAAACAGGATCAAGGCTAGCTGCAATAAGGTTTTAGCTACAGGACCAAGGCTAGCTACAAAAGGGTTTAAGACAGAGGATCAAGGCTAGCTGCAATAGGGTTTTAGCTACAGGATCAAGGCTAGCTACAATAGGGTTTTAGAAACAGGATCAAGGCCAGCTACAATAGAGTTTTAGCTACAGGACCAAGGCTAGCTACAAAAGGGTTTAAGACACAGGACCAAGGCTAGCTACAATAGGGCTTTATTTACATTGTCAAGGCTAGCTACAATAGGGCTTTATCTACATTGTCAAGGCTAGCTACAATAGGGCTTTATCTACATTGTCAAGGCTAGCTGCAATAGGGTTTTAGCTACAGGATCAAGGCTAGCTGCAATAGAGTTTTAGCTACAGGATCAAGGCTTGCTGCAATATGGTTTTAGCTACAGAATCAAGGCTAGCTGCAATAGAGCTTTAGCTACAGGATCAAGGCTAGCTACAATAGAGCTTTAGCTACAGGATGAAGGCTAGCTGCAATAGGGTTTTAGCTACAGGATCAAGGCTAGCTGCAATAGAGCTTTAGCTACAGGATCAAGGCTAGCTGCAATAGAGCTTTAGCTACAGGATCAAGGCTAGCTGCAATAGGGTTTTAGCTACAGGATCAAGGCTAGCTGCAATAGAGCTTTAGCTACAGAATCAAGGCTAGCTGCAATAGAGCTTTAGCTACAGGATCAAGGCTAGCTGCAATAGAGCTTTAGCTACAGGATGAAGGCTAGCTGCAATAGAGTTTTAGCTACAGGATCAAGGCTAGCTACAATAGAATTTTATCTACAGGTTCAAGGCTAGCTGCAATAGGATTTTCATGGCTTCTTCTGGGGTCTCTCAGGGGCCGAAATTCGGCTCCATTCCCAATGAGATTTAGGCTTCATTTTTCACAATTAAAGGACTTTTTCCCAATCTGATGTTAGATCAATTTTTTTGTTTTGCACTGAACATCTGCATCAGTTGAAAAAGAAGCTATTTGAAATGAAATATTGTCATTTTATTTATTTACCCAGAAAAAGCCCTGGTTTTAGCTACAGGATCAAGGCTAGCTACAATAGGGTTTTATATAGCTATAAGAGCATGTCCTCTACAAAGGCAAAATAATCAAGGCTGTGTAATAAGGTTTTTGTCAAAGAATCAAAGTTGTGCATATAATGTTCAGCCAAAAGAAACAAATTGTTGCTATCTATTAACCCATAGCATCAAGCCATCAACTGTAAAAGCACACATTAAGCCTTAATCTAAATCTTACTTTACTTAAAATATCCAAAACAATTAAAGAAATTATTTAAACCATTTTCTGACAATTAAAGAAAAAAATCATAATGGAAAGAAAAAGTTGATTGAAAAAAAACCAGATAAAAATATTTCAGCCAAGTTAAGTGTAAGGAAATACACTTGTTCATAAACAACAATTTCTCAAACAACAGAGACACTAATCTGTAACACTTCAATGTAAATATGTAAGTCAGCATATATAATACTGACTAGTGCCACAATAAATGTACCGTTTCTTTGATAATAACAAATAATGTATACACTATACACATCGACTTTTGCATGAATGTGTCAATACAAACTGAAACTGGATAACGGCCAGTTAAAAACAATTATTGAAGTTATCATGGTATATCTTTCCTCCGAAGAAATTTGACACCTAAACTTTAAATTCTACATTGGCAGAGCCCCTGTGAACATTACACTTGTAAGCACTGTGAGCATGTACCTACCGGTATTTATTCGATATTTTTTTGTATCAATGCCCTTTAAATATTATCTACAATTCTGATCTTTGATCTCTTTTCTTCAGACCATTTATCTCCTTTTACAGATTTTTTTGGAAATTGTTTCAACCAATATCATACAACAGGAAAGACTTTGACTAGACCTAAGCAAATTTCCAGAGTGGCAGTATTTTTCCCTTTAATTCTATAGCTGTTGAAATAGTAAGAAATGTCCCCCCTAACTTTCCATTAGGTAGAAATTGAACTCCCTAAAAGTGAAAACCTCTGAGGTTTCTCCTCCCATACCTTTATTATCAAATCTAATTTAAGCTAAATGTATCTAAGGCAATTAAGCAATGAAATGTCCAGAAATAAAAAGATTTTAATTTTTTGTACAATATATATTCTGATAACAAAATTCATTGACTTTCAACTTTTTACCTAAAAAGAGAAGCAAAAGGTGAAGAGGCCCATTGACTACTGCCAAGTATATGTAGACAATTATGATGTGTCCATGTGATAGACTGATAGTTTCATATTGACTATATTCATACTACATATATGTAGGTATATATGGGTTACAATAACAAATGTACACTGTAATACATATTACATCTACTGCTTTTGTCATCGGCCAAAAACCAAACCATGACCTTTCCTGCAAATATAGCATTCAACCCGACACTGTGTTGTCATGAAGTCATGAACCTATAAACAATGTTCTTTCAATCATTACAAAACGTAAATATCAAGGTTTCAGTCAAGGACAGCAGAAGAATTAAAAATGTTTTTAAAAACAGTTTTTCCTTGGGCGCTTATTGTTAACTTGAAAAAGAAAATTGAGACCAAATTTTTTTCAGTTTTTTTTTTTAAATTAACCAATTGCAGACTGTGGACATATTTGAACCTGAAGAAGGAGCTAACTCCATGTATAAATGTAGTTTATTAATCCATAGTGTTAAGTTGTTCTCCTCGCACCACATAAGTAGAGTTATAATATAAAGTTCAACACCTAATGCCAGTGATTAGCCTGCTAATCCCATTTCTTGACCTATCCTACACGTGTGTCAGTCCTTTGTGCTTGATTTAAACCCAGCAGGGTGGTTCACATCGTAAATCTCTCTAATATACAATGTACGTACTTGGATTGGTGTATATATATGTACATTGTATTTACATACATGTATTTAATACAATAATAAGCTGGAAGTGGTGTTTAAGCAGTAGCCATTATTCAGTAGTTACAACAGTACAATGCCTGAATGGGAACTTCTCTTCAATATTATTGATTAATAATTTGACTTTTTGTGCTAATACTGCCAATGGGTTGCAAGAACAAATACCCAGTAAGAACAAACTAGAGATTTGTTTTTTGAAAAATATGTGTGTCTCCCTTTAACGTTTTAATTTAAGTTACAGCCTGACAAGATTTTCCTGAAAACACTGCACAAATTTTAGTTTCATCAGAACAAATCTCGATATTTATTTGACTCAAATTGTAATGTGGACCATTAGATAAGTCCCCACAACTGATTCAACAGTCTGAAATGATGATTGGTCGGATAAAGTCTTCAATGCCATCAATTTATTGCAACCAACGTTTAAGCAAAACCAGAAGACCAACAAGTAAGTTAGGGCCCACTCACTATATGTTACCTGACCCTAACAGTGTAGCAGTCAGTAAGAGATGCAAACTCTGGTCAGTTGACACATTGTTTGTTTCCAACCAACTAAGCTTCACAATGCTATAACAAAATGTAAAACAGTTCAGAAATTTGACCTTGATCTTTGATCCAATGACCTGGAAACTTGGTCAGTTGACACCTTGCTTGATTCTGACCAATTTTGCTTCATAACGTCATAACAAAATGTTAAGCAGTTAAGAGATGTAAAATTCGACCTTGACCTTTGATCCGAGTGACCTATAGGAAAAGATACAAATAAGAGCTTGACTTTTGACTCTTGAGGTTTGCTCATTTATTGTTAAATGTAATTTGATATAATGGGGGACCATTGGCATCACCTTGGCATATACCTATGAACATTTGAAACAATTAACCTTTTTGACCTCTGTAACCTTTGGGTCAAAACCAAAATTACCTAATTACAATGCACTGCAAATCAGCTTTAGATAATGCAAACATGTAAACTGCAAGTTTTGTCATGATATGTTCAATGGTTTAGAAGTTAATGACTTCATTAACAAGAAAGTATTTAAGAACCAGCAAGATCAGAAGAACATGTGCAGTGCTTATATATTTCCATTTATTCAAAGGGAGACATAATAAGATGTTGCCTACTGATAGTGATTCTGATGTTTCACAGAGGTCAAAGACCATTTCCCTACCTATCCACAATAAATTTTTAATAATAATCCTTGATAGTATTATCAAATCTTCCAGAGAAATATTTCTTTGGAAGCCAAAAATTGGAATAGAATGAATACACTGATTCTTAAAATGCGGTAGAATATGCATACATTTGTGAATCAAAGTTCTGAAAATCTCAAATTAACAAAGAGAACACAATTTTCTAAGCAATTTGAGAGTACTGTAGGTGATAAAAAGCCATTCCAATAAAGTGTACACACTTTATAGAAATAAAGTGTACACACTTTATAGAAATCCAACACAAACAATCAGAGTAATAGGTCAGAGAAACAATTTCCTTTTCCTTATAAGACATCAATTAATTAAGTCAATGATGCCTCAGGAATCGGGAGAATTTAACAAAGACTTAAAGGGTCCAGCTAACTGATGGTCCTGATCAGAAAGTTAATTTAAATGTCCTGATATATACCAGAGCAACAATCAACTTTGGCTGTCTAATTACATTGCTTGTAGCCAGAGTATTGGTTTGGTGTAAAAGTTACAACTTCTTTGAAATATTTCTTATCCTGAACCGCATAGTACAACAATTTTGCAGGTTTTACATAACTATTAAATTTAAGCAAGGTCAGAAATTATGTTTATCCTGAACCGCATAGTATAACAATTGTGCAGGTTTACATAACTATTAAATTTAAGCAAGGTCAGAAATTATGTTTCAGAACTGACATCTTTATAGTACTTTCATTACTGGCAGAACAGGTCAATTTATGTCTACCAATTGAAATAAAACAGAAATCAAGTGAAAATGGATAATCATGCACAGATAAAATCAAGGATGTTTGACCCAATTCTTGTGGGTCTAACTTTCAGCCTCCTGTACCAAATTTATGAGATAAAGAATCAATACTGAAGGTATAAAAGAGGTCAGATGATCAATAATGAAGGTTAAGGAGGCCAACAGAAAGGTTTGATACTCCATTATACATCAAGCTTCAAATGAATCGCTCTACTAATGGAAATTTCTAATTTCTGATCAGAAACATTTCTAAGTGGGTGGTGGCTGTTGAACATGAAATGTTGCTGAAGAAGTACTTAACTCTAAATAAGTGTCAGAAATTTCTCTATTAAGCAATTTGTGTCATAGAAATGTCAGACCAGCACATAAATAATCTGAATCAGAACGAATTCAAGGATATCCGATTCACTAAGCTTCTTCGGTGCAAGTTACAGTTTCGAAAGTGTGTACATTCCAGTTTTGAAAGTGTGTATACATGTACCAGTATACTTAATCAATAGCCATCAATAAGCTTTAATTTCTGATCTTGTATTTTAAAGCCAATTCTTAAACTGTCTTAACTGATCAATTTTGATTTCTTGCATACAATGTTATGTTCGTTGACTGTTTGAACAGTTACCCAAACTCTGTAGTGTTCTTGCATGTTGAATTGGCAGGATCATCTTTCAATGAACAAATCACAACAGCAGAAAGACTAGGAATGTCTATGAGACATAAATGCCGCCCCGCCCCCAGCTGGTTACATTACCATGGGACAGGACGGAACACGACGTGACGGGACGGACATGGGTAACACTATATGCCCCCCATCCACCCACCCATTTCATGGAGGGGGAAATAAAATAACCTTAATCAAGTACTACATGGAACAAGAAATTGAAATGCATACCTTCAGCATCCTAACTTCACGAAGAGCAATCTTTTTGACCATTTTATCATCCTCACTTTCCAGAAACTTCTTGATAGCAACAAGTTGGCCAGTCTCCTTGTGGCGACATTTGAGTACCATTCCATAACTCCCCTCTCCAACCAGACCAAGGTTCTCATACTTCTCCATGGTCCTCAGTGCCGTTGATCCCTTTACTGCAAGCTGTCAATGCAGATAGAACAAAGTAAGAACATAGAGAAAACTGTATCTATTTAGGTCAGATTGTTTAGAGCCTTGTTAGCTTCAAAATTTAAATGAGTATCATATTTTATAATAATTTTGGGGAATTATCCAGGATAAAAAGAAAGTTGGGGCATATATGTACATCAAATTATTTTGTGAACTTGAACTAATGTCATATTTTTTGGAAAATTATGTGTCGATTTTGAAAAATTCTGCAGTGTAAACTGCATGATATTCTACTATAGAAACTTGAAACTAAAACCAATCATTTGATTCTAAAAATTACACATTGGTACATGTTTAATAACAAAGGTTAGGAATTATATACAAAATATGATTTATGAACCAATTTAAATTGTGTAAGGTTTTTTTCAAAATATGAACTACAGTACAAATATTTACTTAACATTCTAGAAAGATCAACAATTATCAGGATTCCATGGTAAATTGCAATAGAATTACATTTACATATATAACAAGCCAACTTTCAAATTCCAGGAGGTGAATGCCAAATTTTATATACATGTGTACATGTATTATACAACAAAATTTTAATATCATGCCATCATTTCTACAACGAAATATTGCTACTATAAAGGGTTTCGCATGCTTAGTATGTACATGTAGCAATGGAGGTTAATGAAGGAAGGGGGTCTTAAATGTGTTGGTGAAAGGCAAGACAAAAATATACTACAAGGTTAAATTGTATTGATATATAATATTATAGCTCTTCTATGCTGTATGATAAAAAATATAAGGTACCAGAACCATCAAAATAGGATTGACCTTGTAATTAACTCAATCACCCCTGAAATTTCATAATGAAGTATTCCAACCTTCAAATTGGAAGAGTTCAAATGTGTCTTCAGGGGTGATTGAATTAATACAAGGCACATTGAATTTATATATGTCGCAAGAGAATGATATCAAAAGAGATGAGGGGACCCATTTCTTGTTTTCTATTCATGTAAAACTATTAAGAATTGTGTTACCTGGTATATTTTATTGAAATACTGATCGGTTTAAACATGCTTATATGATGAGTACAAGTTCATGCTGGTTATAATAAATTCTATCAATAATACGTTTAAGTTTTCCACAATAAATGATTTATCTTTATGGGTAGCCAGAATTCTTTATATGTGTCTTGTGTCTGAAGCCTATTGGAAAGGCCCAGAAAACAATATTTCTGTTTCCTTTCTTGCAGATCCACACACAATGTACATGTAGTAGTACATATATGTATGTATACAAAAGCTGAATTTTGGACTAAAATCAATAAATATCGAGGTATTGTTACAAGGTTCAGAACAGTGCATGCACAAATACGCTTTATTAATAAATCAAAACAAACTTATAAAAGATTTTCCATCCTGTTGCTATCATTGTCTTAAAAAAAATATATATATAGAAATATTGTACTAGACAGGAAGACTTCAACGTGGTGAATTTATGGCATTTACTTCAAGAAGACTTCATGACTTAATGATATTTGTAAGGATTTTATGACAACTTTTTTCAGAAGAACTTTACAGTATTTGTTTAACAAAATGTATATTTGATGCAATGACTCCCCCCACCACCAAAAAATGCAAGAAAAAATGCAGGAATCAGAATTTGCCTTACCAAGACTTGACTTTGTCATATATTGGCAAGAACATTAATGTATAAATACATCAGTTATCAATGCTAGGAAAGTGATGATTTTTTACTTTACCTGGATACTGTTTAACATGACAATATCTTACATCTCATTAACTGAATTTATAGGGAAATAAATTTATATACACTATTTACACTAGTTCCATTTAGTAATAAATCCCTGTTATAAAAACTCTTGACAACATAATGTCATGATACCCCTAATAAACCTTCGTTTTCAATGATTTCCTCACGATGCAAGGTTTTATTTATATGTTTACCCAATGTATCACTTAAATCTGATAAAAGCTCTCAACAACCAATAAGTTATCTAATAACCGCTATTTCAAATGTATGTCTTCTCTGATTTATTAAGTGGTAAACCTAAGCCGTCTTCTTTCTTGCAAGACACCTGTGAGGCATGTCTAGATAGAAACCGAGTTCCATTATTCATTTTCCTCTCCGAGTCTGAAGAACTCTCTATTTACATCAAAGCTATCTTTTTCTATCATGCAGGCATGATGGTGACAGTGGAAACAACTTAGAAAGACAGCTACTATGACATATTGTAGATCTGCATATTCCTATCTATAATAGAAACTAGCTATTTTGAAATACACTTGTGCTCAGTACTTTTTCCAGCTATTTTGAGACAAATATTGACAAACTGTTTTTTTAATATTTTTTTAATCTTTTTTTTCTCAGAGGTATTGCCACTTAGTAAGGAGGGATAATTCTGGCTCTTTAAACCTATGGGAGAATTTGAGGGATTTTATGGGATTAGTAAGATTTCTATGAAATTTTACTGTATAAAATTATACAATTTTGAATTTTAATGAATTTTTCAGGAAAAATATGGGTAAAAATCCATAAATTTCGCCTCAAAGTTATCCCTGGTAAGTAGTAATCTAAGAGTAGAAATTTTACTTGAAATCCCTGTATGTCTCAGCTTAATTGGTCACTATGCTGGGCAACAATAAGGTTAAAACCGGTAGAGGTCATTATACATCACTAATTCATTACCTTCCCTGATGTGGTCACTGATTAGAATCGACATTTGACATTAGTAATTGATCTTGTAGAATCATAGGGAAAAAGCATCTCCCAGCATCTAAATTCTGGTAAATAATAACAGCAAAAGTGGGAATATAGAGGTCAATATTACATTAATAATCAATTACTTCCCTGATGCAGTCACAGATCCCAAACATAAACAAATAATAGGAAAAGTATACCTGTTAATGTCGCACAACGGGAGACGCTTTATATAATACACAGTATAGTCAGACTTGTGTTAATTATTCACAAAGGTTCACAGAATTTGTGTGAAGTCTGTACAGAAACCCTTAGCAGCTCTATGTATTATATTGTACGATTTGGCCAGTCCAGAAACAATAGCTGGTTTTGTGGCTTTGTGTGGCATTGTAGCCATTCTGAGTGCCGTGCCGTGTGACTTTGCCAATGCTTCAGTTTTACCTGGGGGACATATTGGGGTTCCAAGTCTACCTTCCACAAATTAAATAAACCTGTATTTTAATGAGAGAGGCAATGTCAATAGACACTAACTTGTTAACATCAAAATACCAAAAAGATTCATGAAAGTGGATCAAGAAAGAGCAACTATTCAATAGTAACTTAAGAATAAGAATCGTATTGGAGGCATATAAACTTGCTTTTGAAATACCGGCGAGGAATGTCAAAAAATGAATACAGGCATTTCATAAAAGAGGAAAATATTTTTTTCAATTATGACATAATAAAATAAACCTTCAGAAGTACAAAAGAAATATTTTATTGGTGACATTATTATATGATCATATTGCATTATATAATTACTACAGTTTAAACTGAAAGTTATTCGTTGTGATATTGAGAATGCCATTATACAGCCTATATTGACATACATTGAGGTACCCCTTGCTACCCCTTTTAAAGTCTGGACGAGACTATTGATCGTAGGAGAAGGCTGAACATCGACTTGACAGATACTGTGTGCAATTAATAGACTAACAATCAACCTAAGCCCTTTGTAATCAGACAGGCATTAATAAAAATTGGTTTAAATGTACAGTGGTAGATAGATATCCAGTCGGTAGGTATATCTCTATATACCTACGTATACTCTATAAAACTGGCATCCCTTCGTTTCTATATATATATAATACATACACACGCAAGGGAAATATAATATTGTCAGTTAGCATTATTCTGTCCTGGCTTGGGAGATGGGCCTAAACTCAAATTACACCTGATTGTGAATTGTTTAAATCTACTGGTTAAGCAGGTGTTACGGTGTGAATGTTGATTATCTTAAATTATACAGGCAGTGCTGTGTTGATTGTATAATAGATCTACAAAAGTCGCACACAAAAAAATATTTACAATACAAATATGCCTGTCTACAATATATATTATGTGAAGGCATGCATTGGTAGTATAAAAATATCATGCATTTAAATGTTTCTATTTACATTACATATATATAGCAGTTATCTGTTGTCTGGCTATAAAGTACATATACATGTATTTCTAGTCTCACATTACCAGTCTGAGTTAAATTGGTCAAACATATACAACATTTAAAATGTATTAGAGACAATCTTTGTAAACTTAATGCAAGCAAGGCTGAGTGAAGATATATACTGATCAAATATGGTTCTAAAACTTTCAGTTCTTAAGATTATATCATTTGAGGTTTCAAACTTAAGTAAATGAAATTGTTTTTGGCCAATATTTTAAAACCTCATGCATGTAAGCAAGCTTCTTGCTAAAAGGTCATAAGAAGAGTCTGTTTAAAGAAAATATTGACACTGCATAACAGCACAAGGACATTTTGTCCATTGACCAAGGGAGGTAACAATACAATGAACCAAGGGGGGTAACAATACTATGAGCTAAGGGAGGTAATAATGCAATGAGTCAAGGGAGGTAAAAATATCACAAGCTGTTGGTGACAGACCTTGGAACAGAAACTTAAATATGGTTATTGTGATAGACAGTAAAACTATTCATAGATCTATATTATTGTCTTAATCTATAGGATTCATGGACATCTACAAAGTACAAATTAGTGATAACAATACTGGCTAGTTTATTGCTGTTTTAACAAGACAATGTAATATAACCCCTTTTCAGGTCAATGTGTTCTTATAATTCCAACAGTATGATTTTCATTTAACATTCAAACTGAAGTAAATTTGATCATTAAAAGATACTTCACTCTGCTTGTTCCAGTCTACTCAGCTGTAAATGAGTATGTGGTTGGGTAAAACTAGAAATTGTAGAATGCTAGCTGTGAGCGTCGAAATGGCAGCACCGGTTGTATGTTCCTCAGGAAGTTGAGAATGATATTGGCTCTTTGCTAAAGCTCTATAACCATGGATAATAATTTGTAAATCACTTTGAGATGGCCATAAAATTCTTGATAAAGTGGTATATAAGAACCTTGAATTATTATTATTAAAGAACCATCAAGGGTATACATGTTTACATACGATAACATTAACAATAGAGTACATTAGATACTGTATATTCTCTTTCATCATCAATTTTCAACCAACAAATCATATCTTCCTTACAATTATATCCTGACAATCTACTGGTTCTATCATAGCTTTGTGTAATTGATGAACAATCTAATTAATGTTTACATCATAAACTGATTTTACTAAACATTAGTATTGAACAAAATAATGTCTGAAATTGTCATGATACATATTATATCAAAACAGAAATGAATTTATTTATTTTTTTGTGAAGGTTCAAAAGTGTCAATACTTCATTACTGACTACAAGTGTGGCAAAATCAAACTGAGGGAAAAGAAAACTACCGGAGAACTACCGGGGTGGGGTGGGGTGGGGTGGGGGGTTATTTTACACTACACACATTTTCTCCATCATCAACTGTCTACTTCATGCATTTGTAAGGTGAAAAATCAAATTACAAGTTCTTTTCTTTCACAAATCCATTTTAAATATTGATCTCAAAAACCTGAACAATCTAGTGTCATTTTGATCCCTATTGAATGCACACAAATTTGTACAATTGTAATACTTAAGTCTTCATATTTCATCCCAGATCAATTATTTATAATAAGTAAAAGTTGTATAAAGTTTCTGTATAGCAATAGACATGTATTGCATGTACAGTAGGTTCACAGAAAAATCTATAAACTTAAATGAAATATTTTATTCAAAGTATTGTGTAATTATGTAACAGATATCCAATGACAATTGACATTCAATACAGTGAGTAGTATATATAACAATCTAATCAATGAAAACACAAACTCAATGTCCAGGGTATTATAATTAAGCACTTACAATACACATTTGAAAACCAAAAGTTTCTTTCGCTTTTCTCTCATATCATGTGCAATATATATTTTGTACTTAATGATATTTAACCTAGTTGCATGAGTACTATGTAACCAATGATTGTTACCAACAAAAAAATATTTAATCTTAAGTCACATTGTAAGCCATGTGTACCAACACTGCAAATAAAAGTTCAGACATAACCTACAAAATGCATTAGTTTTCAACCCTACAAACCTCATTAATGGATTCCAATGAATTTTACTTCAATTTTGACATTTATTAGTTGAAGCCAAGCAGAACTTTTTGTAGCCTTATGTATTGACCCTATGATCATTTGTGCTTTGCTAAGGAGCCAAGGGGCTTTCCTTTTTAGCCAATTCAGAATCAACATTGAAATTTTACCATTCTTAGTGTATCTCATACATTCATACTGTGCTAAAAACCTGGATCAGAACTAAACTGTTAAATATAACTACATATTGTATCAGAAGTTACTCAGTTTCTACAACAAAGTTTTTTGTAAATATTATATTGGTTAGTGAAATAAAAGGATTAAAGGATTTTTTTTTTTTTTTTAACGATATTGATAATCAATTTCATACGGCAAAAAGATAGTTTTGGTGTTATTTATAGTGTTGAATATGGCTGGCCAAGTTAGAAGTGAATTAACCGCCCGGTAAATGTAACTTGTGCAAAACTCCATTAAACTGTGTAGAATTTTTCACAGTCAGCCTCCAAACTGTTTGCGATGTATCATTTTCGCGCTGCAGTCATGCTGTTTTTCACTGTGTACATATATTTACTATTACCTATTATACGAGTTTGTGTATTGCTGAATATATTGCTGTGTGGATATATTCGCGGAGATTAAATGCCAGCGAAATAAGCGAAAAATTTCAAAACCTCGAAAAATTTAACTTTTACAGTACCTGTCAGCTTTTGGAGGACATTGTCCCATTGGCATTGCCTAACAATGTTTACTTTTTCAAACTAACAATGACAACAGGTTTGTCTTGAAATTCTTAAATCTAAGTTTAAAGAAGTAAAATATAATATAAACCGTTAAAACTGGTCCCTGTCTCATCCGGATCCCTATCTTTTTTGGCCTTATCATATGATGAAGCTTTTCCCCTCTGAACTTTTTTAAGAAGTAGTTACAACTTGTATAATCCAGACCATGTCTATTCTGAAAACCGGCCTTGTTCATGACTGATCTTTGTATCAAATAGTCCTTTTTATAAAATGATCTGTTTGATATAATTGGCCTTTAAACAATGACAGAGTGTTTTGGAAAGAAATTACAGTACAATTTACATGTATGTCCTTTTTTTTTAAGAGCTAACCATACAAATTGAATACTTGAGAAAATGTTTCATGGACACTATTTGTTGCAGTAAGGGAGCCAGAGTTTTGTTGATGCCATAAATTGTGTTAGCGATAGTGAAAAGGGGTTAAGTTATATAATATACATGTAGGATACTGTTACAGAGGTTTCATAATATAAACTTATAGCTGTAATATAAATAACTTTCGGAGGGATATTAAGTTTTGTTTTGCATTAAAAATGGCCAAAACGATGACAGAAAAAGAACACTGCATTAGATTTGTTATGTGATAATCTTTAAAAGCAATTTTTTGATTATCTGCTGAAAACAATTAAGTAATGAAAAAATTATAATTAATTTACAATGAAGCTTATAAATGTTACATACATGTACATATATATATGTTTTACACCAGACTAAGAAAAAAGTTGTTCCTGGATTCCTTTGAACACATTACATGAAACTTTGCATCACATACATACAAAATGTATACATGTATATTATTGATACAAACTTGTAAGTTTCCTAGTAACATATCTCCTTGTGCTTTTCAAATCAAAATAGTTAGAAATGCATACTGTTAAACCTTGTTATCTTGAACTTGAATAACTTGAAGAGTACTCTGTTTATTAATTCAAAGTATTGTGTTGGTCCCAAGCAAACTTTACACTAAAAGTATGATCTTGCTTAACTCGAATACTGGGATAACTTGCAGTTTTCCAGTCCCACCAACTTCAAAATAACAAGGTTTGACCGTATGAATCTTTAACGTTCTGTTAACCTCAATGAGATATTGAACCCTTGGAAACGACATCTCCCATCTTTGCTAGTCAAAGATCGTCTTGATGGTGCTCATCTAGATAAGCGCAAATGAGACAACCTTTGGTTAGCAATGGTGCGCATCTCCAGGAACAAATTTTGTTTTAGACTGGCATTACATTTAGGAAGAAACGTCACAATATTGGCCATGCAATCCAGCCACCTACTAGCCTACCTAGTAAACAATAACAGACTGTAAGTATATACTACATATTTACAGTACAATGTGTAGAGTTGTGCTGTGGTTAATGGTACTTACTCCTGACATTGTTTGTCAATACTTTGCTATCCATGGGAGAGTCCTCACTTTGGAAAAAGAATTTTATTTTTGGTAATTACATGTTCATATAATTAGTAATACAAGCAAGGTGTATCCTTTCATTGGGAAAATCATCACTAGAGCCATGTAAATCGTGACAATGATAATCCATTTACATATGTCCTTGACATTAAGCTCAATGTGATGTGAATTTGTTTTCATTATCATGAATATTTGAAATTTTCACTAGCTAGATTTTACAGTAAATCTACAAATCACAGTGAACATTGGACAAGTGGAATTACATGCACATCTCCTGCTATGTTGGGGCTAATGATTTATTTTTTGTTTTTAATATTGACTAAACAAACTGAAATGCAACTTGGATAATCTGTAAATTCTTTTTTTTTTTTTTTTGAACTTTACATCCAGGCTTGCTTTAATATTCACTTTTCCCCAACCATCAATTTGTCAGTGATACTTTTTAATCATAAAGAAGGTACATATCATAAACCATATTCTATATAAAGTGATAATGTGTTTAGGCTATGAAACCTAAATACATTTACAGTATATCAATGTATACATGCTTTCTCCAGATACTTTGTAAAGGCTAAGCACCAGCTTGAACTTTTCACATCTACAGGTTGTCTGCTTCAAATTAAAGGGGGAGGGATTATACTACATATTTAACCAGTCACCAGACCTGTAGTATCTTATTCTGTTGAATAGGAAAGGGTCTCAGCTAATTATTCTTCAAGAATTTTTTACTGTACGTATTTTTCCATTGGCCTTCAAACAATCTTCATACAATATTTTCAATTTTATACATTGTATATGGCACTTTCTAAGTCCCAAGAATTCAGTTTCCTTTTACAAATCTTCATACAGAATTTTGAATGGCGAATCTAGATCTAACAGGCAGACTATATACAATTAGATTAATCAGCAATTTAACAATCAAGTGATAATACTGAAGATTGACTATTTTTATATGATAGGGCCAGGGTCAAAGACTGTACACAGCAATTTCAAAATGTGTTCTTGACCCTGGTTTGGTGTAGTCTCGAAGCCTTCCCAAAAAAAGGTCAAAATTTGACAAATGTAAATGCCATGAACTTCAAAAACCTATATTTGTGATGTCCATACCATTTGCAATTGGTTTCAAAGCTTCTAATGTAGTTCAGTTGACAAAAAGCTCAGTATAGGCCTTTTCTGAAAGTGTTTTTATTCCCCTTGATAGGCAACAATGGTAGATCTACAAAATGGACTTCCAGGAATGTTTGTTGCTCCGATTTTGCGCCATGTGACAATTGAATGACATCGTTCCCATTATGATATCATAATTACATGGTGCTAATTTGCTTCAAAAACACTTCCCAGTATACCCATGCCATGGCAAAAAAGGGAGATAACACTTTTGAGATAGGCCTATAGTTAGACTGGTATAATGAACAAAGATCCAGGGTTTAAATCTTGGTCAAGCTAGCCTGGTTGATTTCTTTTACTGTTGCAGAGACCATTTTTCTTGTATGTTTATCCCCCCCCCCCCCCCCCCCCCCCCCACTCAACCCTCCATAAAATCCCACAATGTTTGGGCTTTACTTTAGAAAACTATTTTTGTGTTGGCAAAAATAGCTTACAATTTATGATCTTTTTCGGTGGCAATTATAACAAGGATTTTCTGCAAACTCTAGCCAAAACAGTTCTTGAAAATTAACTGTTTTATGCTTTTTCTACACTGCTTAGTCAATTCTAATTATGTTTGTGTGCTCTCTTTTGGTTCAAACTGAAATCTAGAGCTTCACAAAATTTGCTAATCTTGGCATATGATCACTTTTAGTTTCAAATTGCTGGAACTGCTGAATGCAAGGTAGAACTAAGGAAAGAAAACAAGGTATGTAATTTTTTTATCAGTTTTCTCTGCACAAAACAGGTTATCCTTTTAAATGACCTCCCCATAAATGATGCATCAAAGTTAAGACTGGAATTACAATTAATTTCACAAGAGTCTGATTTAAAAACATGACTTGACAACTTCATAACAATAATTTATTTCAGCACTGATTCAGATTAATGAACATGAATCAATTTAAATAATCAGCTAGCTATGTAAATGTGACTTACTGACTTGGCTGTATATTTTCAAACAACTTTTTCAAAGAAACTCCGCTAATTTATGGTGAAATAGTAGATGTTTAGATTACATAGCATATTTAAAGGTGCACCCACTTGGTGTAATTTTACCTAATTGTAGTTACCAAAATGAAAAGTCCATAAATCAGATGTGTCTACATACCATAAATGTTAAGTCAATAAATTTACAACTCTAGCTGTCACCCTCCGGAATAACATTGAAATTGACATAGACAAATGTACTGTATACATATATGTATGCAAGCAACATGACAAAAAAGTACAAAAAAAAATAAACAGTATGTTTATCAAATGACAGAGATGACTGTGCTTAACTACATACATGTACATGTTTCCCGCAAAGGAAGAAAAATAGCAAACTGCTATGAGAATTCAACATTCCTGTCTTGCAGAGTAACAAAACATGTTATTCCTCTTTAATGTATCATCAGCTATTATGCATGATTCTATCATGATGGAATGGAAATATTTAGGGAAAAAATGAGTGAATTAATTGAGATTCCAATGTAACTCTCCAATTAATTAATTGCTATTAAGTCAATTTAATTTTGTGGTTCTGAAGTGCCTAATCCAACTCAAAGAACCAAACATCATCAAACACCAAACATTAAGCTTAGAACTCTCTATATAATGTAAGGCCTACTGTAATTCAAAAATAATTTACTCATCTTAATTTTCATGGGTAGGTACATGTATATGTTCAGTTTTTAATTTGTTAACAATAACATTCAAATGTTTAATATCTATATCCAACTTTATCTATACTGTATGTTTAAAATAACTAAAAAATCAAAGCATAAAGTTTATATTATATGCCTACTGTAATATAACCAGTGTTTGTTTCATGCCCAGTCTATATATTGTATATTTGAAGGTCGAATTAAACCGTTTTAAATGCAACATAATCTGTAACATGATTACATCAAATAATCAAATTAAAAAGACTAGGAGGAGGTGATAATATCATTTTTGAAAAATTACTCACCTGATAAAAGGTTAAAACCAACGTTTTGATTTTTAGAGCCGTTGAAAGTTTACATTTTAAATCTCCAATATATTTCTGAAATAACAACTGTCGTCTGCTAAATATGGTCGCTTTGTAATGTCAACATTTACACCATGTCATTTCCATTACTAGGGGCTAATAATACACAGAACAACCTGTCACTTGTGTATGAACACTTGGATCTACCAAATCTCTTTAAAATCCCAGTAAATCCGCCCTAATGCAAACATATCTCGAGTTAATCAAACAGCGTGTGCGAACACTCAGAACTGTTCATAATGAAAACCTCCTAAATCAAAGCACGACACAACGTTCCCACAATATATCTTACATTTGTTTTCGGTTGTATCTAAAACCTCAAGGTCTATCGTGTCGCTGTCTCATCTTCATTCACACAAACAATATCTCGTCTAAACATGATTACAGACAGCAAAAATCATGCTAATCCCAGACCGACTTGCCAGAACGCATGTATCTACTGACAACAAATAGCATTCTATCGATTGTACTTACATCCGGTTAATGAATGGTTGAGGTTTGGTCAACAAAATTAAATGTTCTCGGAACACGCACCTTATTTAGAATCAATAAACGCACATAAGCAAATATGTCAATATGTTAATGTTCAGGTTGTATTAAAATCAATATCAATAATGCAGTAACAAAGATGTAATTAAATAGCAATTAATGTTCATTAAATGGAACAGCCTCCAAAAAAATGAGATTACGTAGTCATGTGACACACTGTAGGGCCGCCTACATCATGCATAAACATAAGGATATGCATCATAGAAAAGATATAAATAAAAGTGACAAAATCATGAGGAATGAGATATCAAGATAATATTTCATATTAGGGTTGTTTTCATGTGGTTTTAATCTGTTGGATTAATACAAATCCATGTTTGTACAATGTTTAATTCAGACATTACTATAGCTACAATGTAAATGATAGTTATTCCTTTGCAATAAATTTATTAGGGTTCTTATAAGTATCATTCTTCATTTGATAGTGGAACTATTAGTTAATTATACACCAGAAGTTGATATTTTCATATTAATTAGAAGTACATCTGGATGAATAAAGATTACAAGTTTATATAATACTTGCATTGTCTATATGTATACAATGTACATACAATGTATAATGCCTTAAAATTGATCTTTATGACTCGGACATTGATACTCAAGGTCAACCAAATCGAATTAAATGTCATGGTGTGTGCAAGCTTTTTTTTTTTATTAATTATTGCAAAAGTTCTCTAAATGGATCATCATTGTTTTAATTAAAGATTCAATTATATTTAAGTCAGAGTCATTAATTTTTAGTCTTAAGCTAAGGGTTTCAACTATCTCAGATCTGCTTATTATTGGGATTGCTGATGGTTGATTCCAAGCAATCAAAATGTTTATTGGATAGAATTCTTGGGACTGCTTAATTTTCTGCCAATTTCAAAGTTTCGAAAATAAACCTATTAATTTTTTCTTGGGTGCATGGTTAATGGCACGGTCATGAAAATGTACTTAATCGATTGCCTTTCACCAAGATAGCTGATCAGAGGTGTAGCTACCATAACATTTAAATATTCCAGTCGAGGTCAACTTCATACTTGTGGGGGTGGGGTATACTAAATTTTAAATAAAGAAGCATAAATGACAAGTAATAAGTGATCTACTGCATTTTTATTCTTCCGTTAAAGTGGCACCCTATGTCATGTATCATGACAGAAAAGTCTGTTTTCTATTTACACTAATATATATCATACAAATGTATTAAATTAAATCACAAAATAGCTTATCAACAAACTTTACTAGACATTTCACAGAAGCATTCTAACATCACAGACAGTGGCATAAAATGTCAACATTTTCATTAAGATGAATCGTCTTATTGAAAAGTTAGTATAGCTACATAATGTTATTTTGACTTACCCACAAAAAATATTGGACAATAATGTCAGAGTTACCTCCCCTTAATGAAATTTTTACCTCCTTTTCAGTTGATCAAACTATATAAACTGCTGACAGCAATGTAATCCAACAATTAAGTATATTTTATAATGAATGGCTTGTAAACCCATCTAATCTAACATGTACTGTCATTATTGAAGATTTCAACTGTCAATTTATTGGCAAAGTAAAAAAAAAAAAGCCTCTCGGAATATATCTATATGCATGTACCGGGTACTACTGAAATCACAGTTGCTTGAACTTCTGTCAGTAAATAAAAAAAAACCATATAATATATATATATATAAGGAGCTCAATCCACCCATTATAGAAAATAATGAAAGCTTCCATTCCATTCTGTAAAGGGCGGCTCCTTATATATACATATATAATATATACAGTTATTATTTGATCACAGAAAGTCAAGCAACAGTGAATGAAATAAACTTTTACAGTTTAATAACTATATATATATCATTTTGTTTAGCAAATAGTACATTTTGGTTTTGGCACTTCCACTGCCTTTTTTTCCAAAAACAGTTTCAGGATTATGATAGAATGAGCAAGTAATTTAAAGGAAAGACAAAAATAAATAAAATGACAAATGCACCATGTAATGTAATGATATTACAGAAATTACCATTTTAACAAGTTTCAATATAGCTTACATTATACATTTTACAATTGCTGGGAACCAATTCACTTGATTTTCAAACATGTGTGTTAAAATTTAAGATAAATAATTAATGTCCATGATTTGAAATAAATTTACAACAAGTATACCAAATATTTCAGAGATGTATTTTAGAGTAAGCACATGACATTGAACTTTAAACGCAAAATATTGAGCAAGATGAGAAAAATTAAGATCTCTTGATCCAACCCTATATCGGTTATATATTAACAGCTATACAGTTAATGAGTTAAAGGCCCAATATAAACGTATTATTCGACAGAACTTGAAGCAAAAATTAGCCTTATAATTTTCTATATTTATAGATTTAGTTAAGATTAACTGACATCACCAATATTCAAGATAAATTCTTACACGGTTACCGGTACAGCAACGGTATAAACTTGGTATTTGTAAACACACGTCCATTTTGAACTACGGCTTGTTGTTGAAGTGGTCACCACCTGAATTATTTTCAATCCTTTGGATTTTTCTGTCAAGAGTTTCATGTTAGTTACCGCTCAAGTTTACCTCATTTTAGGCTAATTTTTGCATGGTTATCAACTGGATTTTTTTCAGAATCACTAAAAACTTCCTGAAGTTACGTATATTGGGCCTTTAAGTATTTTTGTGTTGATTACACAACCAAACCACATGACAATAATGTCTAGAAAAAACCCCCAAAAAATCAGTAGAATTAAAATTACCATATGTCTGTTTCACAACAAGACTTCTGTGAGTCAAATTATATAAACTACTAACCAGAATAAAATTATAGCTTACATCATGGCTATTTAATTGTCTTAACTGCCAGATCACACTAAGGATTATACTGCACCTACACGGCAAAACAGACATCGTAATTACACGGCAAAACAGACATCGTAATTACACGGCAAAACAGACATAGTAATTACACGACAAAACAGACAACGTAATTAAAACACGGAACCACAGAACAATATTGAAAGTTCGTGATCGACCTAACGACCAATGAAACATGATGTTACACCTACAAGAATTCACTCATCTTCGGAAACCCACGGTACACTTCTCTGACGTATGCAAACGTCAGAGAAGTGTACCGTGGGTTTCCGATGATTGAATTCACTGTAATGTACAGGAATTATCAAATTACTTATGTTTGCACTTGTAACCTAATAAATTGAATATATGTCACTCATACAAAACAATACAATATCACACTTCAAAAAGCCACAAATCTTTCTATAATTGATAACTCAAGTTTTGCTTATGGAATGAAAAGCTCCCAAGTGTCTGTCAAGGATCTTTCACTACTCTGATTTTTGACATTTGGCAGAGATTTTTTTTATTTTATTCTTGGTTTTAAATGGCATAATGATTTTTTTATGAATCTTTCACAACTGCGATTAATTTACAATTATCACTCAATCGTGCATATATTCAAGGCATTTTAATGGGCTTTTTAGGAAGTTTGGTTGCCCTGAAAAGGGCATTGTCGAAAACCCACAGTACACTTCTCTGACGTTTGCAAACGTCAGAGAAGTGTAACATCGTTTTCCGACGATGTGAAAAGGGCTGTTTGTGTGTGTTTCTTATTCAAGTGCAAGTCCGTGTCTAACTGCGGAATCCATACCGGATATGTCCCTGTCTCTTCAGAGCATACACGAAAACAATCACTCCATTTTTTTTTTCTATACATGAGTATTATGATTTTTTTTTAATAATCAAACTTAGGAAAGTATATATACTTTACAAATGATGAAACCAAATGCCACTGAATTCAAATTTTAATTTGTTGCCCCCCCCCCCCCCCCCCCCCCCCCCCCCTTGGCATTATCGTTTGATTTCCATTGTACTCTTTTGGTTTTTTGAAGGTAATGGTTTACAACCATTGTACACATTTCTATACCTACTGATTGGAAGAAATGAAGACCTGTGACAATATTAATAAACAGAGTTATGTCCCCTGTCTAGAGTAGACCATAACTATCTCCGGTCAATATCCCATCTCCCATTAGATTATTTCTTTATACCCTTGTATTTGTAACCCTGAAACCAAATTTATGCTCTCTGTGTATATCATGCATGCATGAAAAATAAAAACAAAATGTTTAAAGTCTACAAAGTAGATTTTCAATCTCACAACCATTTTCGATTACTGGCTAAATGATTTTGCTATTAAACAAGAACAGGCTAGGTTAGAAATACAGTCACATATTTCTAATTTACCTTTTCAGTATTTATCAAAAATCTGATTAATGAAAGAGAAGGATTGACAGACACATTAAATCTACAATCATAACTTAGTGTAATATATAACGGTGTTTAATGTCTACCAAAGACAACAATCACCCACAGTACAAAAAGGACAAATATGATTTGTCAACATAAACCACAGTACATAAACTCATTTTCTACATTAAAATACCACAAATGTTCAAGGTAAGAACCACCAATGTTTTCAACTGACATTGATCAACAAACTTACTTTAATCAAGCCAATAGTGGTCCTTAACTTTGAAAAACATATTCTGTCTCACTGATATGTTTGTTTTTTTCTTAAATGGTTAACAATACATGTCTCTGCTACTAGTAATATGCCCAAAGGAAAGAACAGATGTAAATCAGAAATGAAGTGCTTGAAAAAGAATAAACATTGACAGAAAAAGAATTGATGGTTCTTACAACATATTGTAAAAGTTTGTTTTCTTAAATATGAGTTAGAAATGAGGAAAACAAAGATATTCTCATACTTCTTATAATTTGCCATTGATGTCATCTGTAATAACATTGGTAAGGTCATCAATAACTTTGCACTATACCCAGTATCTAATACCATATTACCACTACCAACAGCTCTCATATATATATAAACAATATAACTATCAAATATGCCTTTAGAAATTCCATTCTATTATTAAGACAGAACATTTCAATGAAGATATACATACATAAAACAAAACTCAATGCACTGTGTTTCTCTCAAGTACATCTCAAAATCACAAATTCTTGATAAATGTGAGAAGACAAAAGAGTATTAAAGAAATTATAGTGAAACAAGTAATCTCCCTAAGGTACATCTTTATTTAATCATGCACTTTGGGTTCAACAATCAGAGAGTTCTAATACCTGGTAAGCAAGTTTTTCCATGCATCCTTATGTCAAGAATAACTTATGAACTTAAAATAATTAAACTTAAGCTTATTTTCATGGCATCTTTGGTTCCCCTACAGATAATCCAGCCATTTTCATTTCAAGCAAAGAGGCTGGATTAAATCTTTGCAATGAAAGCATTCCGCATAATTATTTATGATAGCGCCAATTACTGATAATCCATCAATTTTCATTTCAAGCAAAGACATTTCAAGCAAAGAGGCTGGATTAAATTTTTGCAATGAAATAAAGCATTCCGCATAATTATTTATGATAGGGCCAATTACAGAAAATCAATCCATTTCCATTTGAAGCAAAGAGGCCGGATACATTTTTTGCATTGAAAGCATTCCGCATAATTACCGGTATTTATAATAGCGCCAATTACAGTTTCTGTGTATGATGCAGGGCTGCGGTGACCACATGGTCAAGGTGTCCAACATTCTACTACTAGAAGTACCACTACGTAGCCTCTAGCTCTAGGTCGCAGGATCAAGGCCTAGGTAGAGCAGTCGCCATGCAGGTACTACCTGTTAATGTTGATCAGTACTTTTTCTCTGAAAATTCCAGCACTTCTCAACCACCAAAACCTGGCACTTCCTTAAATGACCATGGATCCTAATAGGACGTAAAACAAAAATAAACCAAACCAAACCTGTATATTGTTTTGTACAGCATGTCTTGTTAATGCACAAATTCATCATTGCGCTTATCTGTTAAAATTTCAGCCATGCGCTAAAGATTTAATACATTTAGCTAAGTACATTTACAGTAACAGACAGCTGGTTAAATGGCAAAATCATTTAGCAAACAGACAATTGTTGCCATAAACTTGCTCTAAAAAGAAACATTTGTTTATTTTCTAACTCTGGTTCCCATCTATGTCCTTCTCATGGTTGTTTTGTCTATATATGTAGATGCTATAACTCTTGTATTTGTCTCTTATTCACATTAACATATCACAGACTATTGACTTTGTAAGCATAATCAACTTGTAATTCCTACTTTAAAGGATCTTGACGATGCTGAACAAGTTCTTACGCCAATAACTTCTCATGGTAAAGCCAGTAGATACAAACTGCATTGGGGCAACCATTTAAAACAGACTTACATTCCCCAGAGAACACTGTGTGCAAAAGTAACAATACACTGATAGACCGAGGCCACAGGAAAACCTGTCAGTCTATGCAAAATGCTAGTACTGAGTACGGTAGACCTGATGTCTAAACAATTTAATTGCTCATGAATGTCGAAAAAGTATCAAAACTGTTTGAATAAATCATATCAATTGCATTTCTCCTGCATGTTGTTCATTTCCTGATTTCTTTGGTTGAATTTGTTGTTGCAAATCAATTTTTGTTCAAACATCAGTTGAAGGAGGGGAGATCACTCTGTGATAAGCAGTTAATTGACACTGATGGAAAAATTCAATCTACAGAAATTTTGTTGTGTCTGTGCAGTTTGAAATGTCCGTAGACCTATTGTCTATGGAATTTCATGAATTACTTTCACACACTGAACACACATATTGTACACAAGACTCCTTGACCTGATTACTATAACCTATTATACAGCTGGGTTGACTGGAACAGCCATCATGATCAGTGTGCTCTGCTGCCAGCTATATAAAATATAAACATTGACCTGATTACTATTACCTATTATACAGCTGGGTTGACTGGAATAGTCAGGATGATCAGTGTGCTTTGCTGCTAGCTATATATAATATAGTGGACTCCACATAATATCACCCCTGTTAATATAACATTCCTCTTTATATCATGTTTTTCCCAAGCACCATTTTTCTCTCTATATAATCTATGTAATTTTATTTGTTTAATATCATGTATTTTGAGGTGAATTCCTCTTAATGTTTTTTTTAACCAATGACATAAAATATTCAGAAAATGATGTCATTTCCATGGATTTCACATACGACTTGTACAAAATGTTGCATAGAAAATAAAAAATAACCCCAAAAATGAGTTTTAATTGAAATAATGTTATCTTTATATTGAAACATCTTCATAATATGATGTACTTTGAATAGCTTACTTTTAACTATAGAGATTGGAAATGCACCAGATTTGGGGGGAAAACATGTTTCTCTTAATGTCACATTGTTGTTAATATCATGTTTTTGTCTTACAAATGCAACATGATATAAAGAGGAGTGCACTGTATAAACATAGACTTGATCATATGCATTGTTGATACTTCTGTTTGAGAATTGATACCACATCTGAAATTTTAATGAAGAATGGATAAAGTCTTACTCATTATTTTCTCAGAGTATGTATCACCTAGTGTTATAATAATTTTGTAACCATCAATTAATTAATTTACATTACAGGATTGATCGGGTGGTGCAGTGGATATCGCACACGTCATTCACCACTGCGGCCAGAGCTTAATTCTCTGATTGGACCTTAAAAGGTTGGGGCACCTGCTCAACCACATGGTTTTCTACAGGTACTTCAGTTTCCTCCCACAAAAGACTAAAGTTGAAACAACTTATTTCATAATTGTTGTAAAATAAATAAAGTTTATATTCTACAAAGGATTGGTCGATTTATATGAGCAAATGTCTTACTATGATACCCAAGCATAAGGATACAGTTACCTAAAGAACAAGTTACTAGAAGGATTGGATTGTGTTTGCCTATGAAACTACATCATCAGCATATTCACTCACAGAACTGGTCAATTTCTAAAACGATTATCTATGACAATTTGACGAATACGACAACCTCACGTAGTCATCACATTAACAATATGGCAGGACGAGTGCTATAACAGTGGTCTATCAATTACAGATACGCCGGCGTAACTTCGCCCAGTCATCATGTTAGATGTTAACAGTGTCCATGTGTTTGTCTTGGGGTCGTAACATTCCACTGATCCTAGATTTGACGTTCCATCGTCACCTCCAACAACGAAAAGGTATCCGCCATTGGCCACCACACCTACAGAGAAACATTTGTTCATAGATTTAATATTTTGAGTTTGCTGCGCGTTACTCAAAGATGACATAACACACACATGCTGCACCTTTTAAAAAGTAATAGATACAGTTTGCCGAAAAAATGAAGTAAACCACACCATACAGCCATTTTGTCCGTCTTGGGACTCATCAGTGGTGCTTGGGGCCAAAAGGTAGGACTCAAAATCAGTATTAGAAAAGGAATTTTATGGCAAATGGTTCTGCATGATAATTGCTTTTTGATTTGGAAGAAATTTTCTCAACATTTTAATTCATAGACATTTATGTTAAATTGAAAATTTTCTGAATAATATGATATTACATGAGAAAAAAATTATTGTAAGTTTTTTGCAGTAACTAGGAGATCATTTGACCACAGGTTGTAGATTTTGAGTTTGTAAGAGTTTTGACATGAATAAGGAGTTTTGAGGGTCAAAATAAGCATTGACAGCCTTGCATAATGAATAAGTTTCTCATCTTGTTAACATTGAAATATATGTAATCAAAGGAGAATACTTAAATTCTTTAAAAAGAGCTTATATTTTTACCTGCATTTCGCCTACACAGGTGCATGTCGGCCACCTGTGTCCATGTGCTCGTTTCTGAATTGAACATCTCAACACTTTTCCGCACAAGTGGTCCATCATGGCCTCCCACTGCATATAACAGGCCATCTACCACTCCTACACCTGGGGGTCAAGAGGTCAAAGTGTTCAAAGTTACAAGGATGATTTCAAAATTCAAAATAACATCAAATTTCATGTCAATGGTCAAAAGGACATACAAAAGCCAAAAGGTTGTCTGATCATAATGAAGTAAAGTTTACATGGTGACTTTCGGTTAAAATGTCAAGGTCACTTTATTACAGTAGGACTTCTTTATCTCAAACTTGTATTACTTAAAGACCCCGTTCAGTTGGAAGAATTTTGTCGGTCCTGGCCTAGCTTTACACTAGCATTCAAACTCAAGTAACTCGAATACTCCACCGTCGGATACCCACGGTTGATCACGCTTCGCTAACTCACTCATCACCCAGGGGCAAACTAGCCGAGAAATCCTCGTAGGTAATTAATATGTACGAAGCATTTGATTGGTCCCAGTGCAGTTTCGCGATGGGATTTTAAACCAATCAGAATTAGCGTTATATAATCCATACGGAAGCATAACTTAGATAAGTAGCAATGTATTGCTCTTGACTTATTTTTTAAGGTAAACGACCTGTAAGACTTGTCTCGTATGATTTTTAAACAAAATTCACAAGACTAATTGGCGCCGCCATCGTTGTGAACACGTCTTCTACTCGCTGTTTACACGCTTTCTCATGGGCGCAACCATTGTTGTGTATGGTGTACCACGAAACAGGTCTTCAAACTGGAGAGTTCCGAATTACATATCAGATTTTCTGATTTGTCTGTTCTAATATACGAATATATTTTACGAGGATTTCTCAGGGAGTTTGCCCACGGGTGATGAGTGAGTTAGCGAAGCGAGATCAACCGTAGGTATCCGACGATGGAATACTCGGATAACTCAAAGTTTTCCTATGGTTCCCTGAACATCGAGATAATGAGGTTTCGACTGTACTTCATCAGGCCCCCGATTCATGACATTATCTTGAATTAAGGTTTTGCTAAGCAAATCACATATAGAACCACTTTTCATAACATAACTTGTGATTGGCTGAGTCAATTTAAAACTTTAGATTGTATCATGAACCTTGGGCCCGGACACTTAGGTTAAGACTGGAATATTTCATTATGAATTTCAAAGGTGAAGAGTTAAAGCTTGTGTGTGTATCAGTTATTGTACCTGCTCCACTCCTGTGACAAGACATCTCCACAACCGATGTCCAGGTATCCAGCTGAGGGTTATAACACTCCACAGACGACAGACATTGTCGTGATGCCCCGTCATATCCTCCCACAGCAAACAGATGTCCTGAAAATACCAAGAAACTTTTAATAGGACATTAGTTAAGTCTTGAACATCTGACACAGAAGCACTCTGAACATCTAGATTTGGCATTAAGTGTATTGAACAGTGAGAAAGATGAGATGAACCCTGGAAAACTGATTCAAAGAAATCAAAGGGCTGTAACTTTGTCATGTGGGAAATGGACCTGATTTTGAAATGAAACATGGCAGGAATTACTCCCCTACAAATCTGGTAAATTCTAGGTGATAGAGTTTATATATGCCCTTGAGGATAAGATGCACAGACTTTCTACCAGAGTTATGGATGGAATTGGGAACTTATAAACTGCCATGTAAAAATAATCCTGGAGGGGCCATGGGACCATTGACCCCCCCCCCCCCCCCCCTTAAAACCGAAAATGATGTCCTCCCTGTTCCAATTTTCTTTTAATTTTACATAGAATGAACCCTGGCCTCTTTATTTTGATTTTAACTGAAAATAGCCCAATGTTCTCAAATTTCACAATTATCCCAATGGACCAAATAAAATGTGTTACGATTGCGAGTACACACCTCCCAATACTCCCACTCCTACACTGCTACGCCTTGTACTCATGTTGGCTATCGTCCGCCATTCTTCTGTCCGCACGTCGAAGCATTCAGCCGTGTCTAGTCCTTGAAATCAATCAGAACATTTCCTTTACAAAATAAAACAATTATTTTCTTCTTATTACAAATGTTGTCATCATATTAGTGAAAAATAATATATTATTTGTAAGGTACAATGTATTACATGTATATGTACCAATTTACTATTGAATACATATCTGTAACAGGAGAGGAAAAATGCACAGCCAGACCGGAGTTTGAACTCGGGACCTTCCAAACTCTAGACGGACGCTCAACCAATTGAGCTACATGTATCTGGTCACCGAAGTTTGACCTGGTCTAGATCTGCTACATTCTTCCCTCCTTT
This sequence comes from Mimachlamys varia, assembly GCA_947623455.1. Taxonomy (NCBI): domain Eukaryota; kingdom Metazoa; phylum Mollusca; class Bivalvia; order Pectinida; family Pectinidae; genus Mimachlamys; species Mimachlamys varia. The sequence goes on from OX392527.1 coordinate 51,215,017, forward strand.
AACAAAGTCATCGACCCCGAAGACATCACGATTTACTTTACAACCCAGGTTCAGGTTTCCCCTTGTTAAGTATGCACCCAGTACTTGAAACAAGGTTTGGTCACGGGCACCAAATGTAATGGGAGAGGAAAATTGCACAGCCAGACCATGGGTTCGAACCTGGGACCTTCCGAACTATAGACGGACGCTCAACCAATTGAGCAGTCTGGTCGCCAACGATCGATCTGGTCTAGATCCGCTACACATATCAATATCATGATTTCAAATTCTATCCCTCAAGCTAAATGTAAAATTCCTCTATCATTTCTATCTGGATGAAACAGTGTAGACAGGCCTATAACTTTAAGAATTTGTAAGAAGACACATTTTAACCCTGTCAGCCAAGAAGGAGTTAATTAACATGAAATTCAGACATACTGGGTACGCTCAGGCAAGTCAGGTAATTAATTACAGGGTCTTGCTGTGATCCATTAATTATTTGTAGTGACAAAAGCTTCCTGTAAAAGTTTATTGGAACAAATTCAGGACTTTTTGTGAAAAATCAGTTATGAACACAACACAATTGATGATGATTGGACAAAAACAGATCACATTTGCAGTAGCGTAGCTAGATGTTAAGGGATGTGCATGCCTGGGGGTCCGGAGACAAAGCCCCGGTAGGGGTCTGGGGGAGAAAAAATGATCACAATGTTTATTTTTTGCATGCTCCAGCATGAAAACATGAATGGAAGCTACATCACTGATTAGGTAACATTTGGTTTTAACTTCGGTGATTTAAATATAAAATTCATGAGACAAATTAATTTATTTTTAGAAGTGAGGTGCTTAAACAGCAACTACAAATTTCTATTTGTTAATATTTAAGCAATGAACTGATTTCAGTTGGCATTCATAGGGGGACTGTCTGTGGTACCCACCGTAACAATTATGATGTCATGGTAATGATGACATTTATGGCCTTATGGATGCCAACTGAAATCGGTCGGGTTATATAGTGGCAATGCCATGCAATGGTAAATATAAGGCAACTAACTCATAATTGCTGTAGACGAAAGGTGGCGGTATAACGAGGGTACACTGTATAAGGCAATTAACTCATTCACCCCTGAAATATCATAATGAACCATTCAAACCTTGGCATTTGTAGAGTTCCAATGTGTCTTCAGGGGTGAATGAGTTAAAATCGGTGCTAGTTTCTCTATTTTACCTGATGATCCATCAAACCCTCCGACAGCGTAGATGACACTGTTAAGAACGGCCACTCCCAGTGTGCTACGTCGGGCCTCCATACTCGGACAGGAAGTCCAGATGTCCTTGATTGGGTCGTACATGTCCACCGTTCGTACCCTAAGTGACCCGTTAAATCCACCCACAGCATACACCTTCCCGTTGACAACTGCCACACCTAAAAATAGCGGGGCGAAATCAGCTACACAGAAAATCATATTTGTGAGTTTAATAAACGACGCTAGTATATACATAGTATGTATTCAAAGTCATTTAAAGTTGATATAGATTTATTGTGGAATATGTATTATTTCCACCAATAAGAAGGCAAACATAGTTGTTGTCTGGATGGCGGGGCAGGTGAATCCTCTAGGTCATACTGCATAGTTTAAAAGAAGGAGGGATGGCTTAATGGACATAGAAACAGCAATTTCCAGCTTTTATTTTCAATTTCAGTTTATATAGATCAGTCTCCTATTGCCAAATAAATATTGTAATGGTGTATTCAAAGTAATCAAATTCATTTTTGAAATTAATTGCTATAGAACAAATTTGTGGTTAATGTGTACGTATTAAAATGATGTTTATGCACAACAACAAGAGCAGAATAAAATTTTACTATTTATTACATATCACACATACAACCTATCATACTACATGTACATATATTTACATCAACAAAAAAATACATTTGGAGTCTCGGGGCTGCTCGTTTCCTAAACTATGCCTATCATAAAAAGTTGATCCGGGTAGGTGACCGGCGGATCGCAGTCTGAGTCGGGGAGGACCCTGCAACGCAGCTGCCAAAATTACTGATATAAATTTGATGTATAGGAGATCCGGGTAGGACCAGCGGATCGCAGTCTGAGTCGGGGAGGACCCTGCAACACATCTGCATAAGTACTAACTGCAGTATACAGTGTATAAGAAAGAATTATTGTGATCCGGGTACGTAGGTGACCTGCGGATCATAGTACGATTCGGGGAGGACCCTGCGAACGCACATTTGCATATAAAGTTCTTTGAGATCCGGGTAGGTGACCAGCGGATTGCAGACTGAATTGGGGAGGACCCAGCAAAACAGCTGCCTGTCTAAAATTACCCAATTATCTGTTTGGGGTAAATAAAAATATTGACCGTAAATATTTAAAAAAGGCCATGTATACATACATTTAATGTAAGTAAGATTAAGAATTTAAGCTAACTGTAGCTATCAATAGAAATAAACGAGCAACCCAAAATATATTAGGGTATTAACCATAATACCTCTATACATGTACATATGCATGCACATATACGTGTGTACCAAGTACAAAATAAAATCATGATACTGCTTAATATGGGACAAGGGAGGGCGGGTAAACGAATAATAGATAATCTCTCTCTGACCAACACAACGCGTTATCTGACCATCTACAAAAACCTCTAAGTGATGCTGACTGCGCATGCGCTCAGCCTCATTAACATACAATTTATGTAACTATGAACTTTAACCTCATTGGTCAATTATCAGATAGCCCTCATGCAAAGATATGATTCTAATAATAGTACTTCACCCTATATTATTTATGCATGAACTGGTGTATGGGAAATATTGTATTTAAAAATATAACTACATATAAAACTTGATTGTACACAGTCACAAAATCATAAATATCAAATATATAGTATTCAACTATCATTACTAAAGGCATTAGTAATATTTTAAGTTTATTGTGTGCATAAACCAAAATTACAAATTTATCATCTAAATTGGAGAAAATAATAGAAGCAGTGAGGCCTTAAAATTGCATTCACTAATATTGGGGCTGGATTATTAAGAGTATTATTTTACAGATAATTGTTAATCTATCCTCTGAAACACTGGCTAGACACTGTACCGTATTTTACCGGGAATAAACCCCCTCTCACGAATAAGACCCCTCCCCACTTTGGCAACGGTTCTTGGAACAGGGTGGGAGCCTGGGAATAAGCCCCCACCCTAAATTTGTGCAAAAAAAAAATCTTTAAGGCTAAACTTGAAATAAAACATTGTTTAGCTGGTGTTAAGAACACCATACTTTCAGATCCAAGATGGTGGACTTTTGTGAACAGGGGTGAAATCGTGAATAAGACCCCTCCCTACTTTTGATCAATTATTTTTCTCAAGGGGTGGGGGCTTATTCCCGGTAAAATACGGTAATAACTTGAATTTGTGACTTAAATATTTTGTGATTATTCCAATTAGAACTAACTCATAGGAATATAAATTTGTGCCAGATTGCCAGTTACATGTAAACTAATGATATTCCTATTACCGTAATGTTTTTCTATTTAGGTAACTGCTGTTGACTTGGCAAGTAAGTTTACATAAAACTATATTATAGACAATGAAATTATTTCTTTAAGTACTGGTAGACTAGCAGCAAAACCCATCGAACCATGGACATCCAACTTTCTTCATTACATGAACTCACCACAGCGACACCTCCTTGAAGGCATCTCGGCCATTGTGCTCCATTTGGCCTCCTTGAAGTCATACGATTCCACACTCTTGATGGCCTTTGGGGCTTGTCCCCCGATCACCAGCAGCACCTGAAACAGCATAAAAGGATCTGTGTACATGGCTTAGTGGTTAGCATGAAAGACATCAAAGTCGAGGGTTAACAGTCAGAGGCCTACAAGAATGCACTTAGCTAATAGCAACACAGCTTCCATGTTAAGAAAGTATGAGATTATTTTTATTATTTTTGGTGAATCAAAACCCAGTACAGTCCAACCTCGATCGTTATAGATGTTTTGTTCCCGGAAATTGATTCCGGATCCGGAATACAAATTTCCGGATTAATAGTGCATTTTAACATTGTGGAAATCCGTTCCAAGATATTTTCATCCGGATTGCGAGATTTCCGAATTAATGATTTCCTGATTAACGGTGTTTGACTGTACCTTTTAAAGATAAGATAACATTTTCCTACCTTTGGAAGTCCACGTGGGGTACGAGGTAGGGTCCTAGGGGACTTGTAGGCTGCCTTCTGCTCTGACCGCAGCAGATGGAACTTCAGAGCCTCTATGAGGAAATCCTTACACCGACTGCTGATCTTAATGAGCGGCTCCTCGTCCACTCTCTGTATCAAATACTCATGTGTAACCAGCGGCAGACGCACGTGTTCCAGGAGATCAGCCAGGAAGTCTTCCCGCGTGTCGCGATTATGTTGGACCCACATCATCACAGCTTCATATACCTGTACAAGATGTGTATTATAGAACCTTACATGAGTTTCCATTTCATATGGAATTCAAGAAACCAGTCGAAGATTTAATTTTTTTCAATTGAATCATTGAGCTAAATTGAAGAAAATTTGTGATGAGTTTCATAAATCTCACGTGTAATGTAAACAAATGCAAGATCTTTTTCATAACATTAAAACATCAATTTTTGTACACGTAAAACAACACCATTTTGACTGCAGTGCAGAAGTAAATATTGTCATGTAATTGTCACAGGCGCCTGTGACTTCCAAATAAGAACAAATGAAACTAATTCAACCAGCCAGAGGCCTGATAGGTGTATTCCATACATGTGAATGGGTAAATTTACTGCATAACAAGACTAATCATGCGATAAACAGTCTAATACAACAAGACTAATGTACTTCATAATTTGAATTGTTTGAAATAATTTTATGCAATGATTCTAAACACACTGGCAGGCTGGTATACACAGAAAATCTGGAACGGTTTTACCTGTTCTTCAGTCGTGACAGTCAGACGGTCACTTGAGATCATCTTGGCAACTTCAGACGACGGGAGGGACAGGAACTCATCATGTTGTACCACATCCCTGTCAAACACACAAAATAACACACAGGTTAGATCTACTATCAGTCTTTATGAGGGGAGGGACAGGAACTCATCATGTTGTATCACATCCCTGTCAAACACACAAAATAACACACAGGTTAGTTCTACTATCAGTCTTTACAATGGGAGGGACAGGAACTCATCATGTTGTACCACATCCCTGTCAAACACACAAAATAACACACAGGTTAGTTCTACTATCAGTCTCTACTAGGGGAGGTACAGGAACACATCATGTTGTACCACATCCCTGTCAAACACACAAAATAACACACACTTGTCAGGTTAGTTCTACTATCAGTCTTTACTAGTGGAGGGACAGAAACTCATCATGTTGTATCACATCCCTGTCAAACACACAAAATAACACACAGGTTAGTTCTACTATCAGTCTTTACGAGGGTAGGGACAGGAACTCATCATGTTGTACCACATCCCTGTCAAACACACAAAATAACACACAGGTTAGTTCTACTATCAGTCTTTACGAGGGGAGGGACAGGAACTCATCATGTTGTATCACATCCCTGTCAAACACACAAAATAACACACAGGTTAGTTCTACTATCAGTCTTTACTAGGGGAGGGACAGGAACTCATCATGTTGTACCACATCCCTGTCAAACACACAAAATAACACACAGGTTAGTTCTACTATCAGTCTTTACAATGGGAGGGACAGGAACTCATCATGTTGTACCACATCCCTGTCAAACACACAAAATAACACACAGGTTAGTTCTACTATCAGTCTTTACTAGGGGAGGGACAGGAACTCATCATGTTGTACCACATCCCTGTCAAACACAAAATAACACACACTTGTCAGGTTAGTTCTACTATCAGTCTTTACTAGTGGAGGGACAGAAACTCATCATGTTGTATCACATCCCTGTCAAACACACAAAATAACACACAGGTTAGTTCTACTATCAGTCTTTACTAGGGGAGGTACAGGACCTCATCATGTTCTACCACATCTCTGTCAAACACACAAAATAACACACAGGTTAGTTCTACTATCAGTCTTTACGAGGGGAGGGACAGGAACTCATCATGTTGTACGACATCCCTGTCAAACACACAAAATAAACACACAGGTTAGTTCTACTATCAGTCTTTACGAGGGTAGGGACTGGAACTCATCATGTTGTACCACATCTCTGTCAAACACACAAAATAACACACAAGTTAGTTTTACTATCAGTCTTTATGAGGGGAGGGACAGGAACTCATCATGTTGTACCACATCCCTGTCAAACACACAAAATAACACACAGGTTAGTTCTACTATCAGTCTCTACGAGGGGAAGGACAGGAACTCATCATGTTGTACCACATCCCTGTCAAACACACAAAATAACACACAGGTTAGTTCTACTATCAGTCTCTACGAGGGGAGGGACAGGAACTCATCATGTTGTACCACATCCCTGTCAAACACACAAAATAACACACAGGTTAGTTCTACTATCAGTCTTTATGAGGGGTGGGACAGGAACTCATCATGTTGAACCACATCCCTATCAAACACACAAAATAACACACAGGTTAGTTCTACTATCAGTCTCTACGAATGGGAGGAACTGAATAACACACAGGTTAGTTCTACAAACAGGCTTTAACTGTGTGCGAGATCAACAGCAGTTGAAGAGCTCATTCAGCTGCCATTAGTGATTGTTAAGGAACATTCTGCCACTGAATAAGTTACCAGGTAAGGTCTAGGATTTGCATGTATTGATAGAAAGACAACATGCTATTTTTCAGTTTAGATGTTTTGATTTTAAAGGGTTTAAAGTCCTATCAACAGCTAAGGTAATTCAAGGACATTCACCCTAAACTTTTGTTGTATATTGCCTGCATGATTGTATGTTTGCTGGAGGCTGGGTATGTTGGGGCAATTGTTCAGTTGTGATAATTAAAAGCAAATCTGATGTTGACTTCATAGTATTACAAGACGATACTAGAAATCTGTTTGTAAAACCTGGATGCCTGCTTCCCCTTATGTCAGTAACTATAAGTTGCTAGAGGTCTAAGTCAAACGTTAAGATCATAAAAGCCCTGCAACCAACACTACTTGTTCAAATGTATTAGCCTATGACGTTTCATGATCATAGGCCTGGTACTTAGGCCAAAACTGACCTAAACCCAGAAACTAAACCAAAGTCCCAGAGGTCAAGGTCAAAGGTCCAGTTAAAAAAAAAATGCTGCAACCAACACTACTCATTGAGATGTATTAGCCTATGAAGTGTTATGACCATAGGCCAATACTTAGGTCAAAATTGACCTCAATGCAGAAACTAAACCGGAAGTACAGACCGACAAGGGTAATAATTAATGCCCCACACCGATTCTTGGCGGGGCATAAATACCATGCAGACAGCACTCAGCATAACATTCCATCCAGTTCAATAGGTGAATTTTTTTTCTTCTGACGCATATTACCCTTAATACATATCGTTAAGAAGAAAATAACAAATGCAATTTTTTTAAGGACATTAGTGAGTAAATGAATGGGAACAGAACTCAATATTAATGCCTCCCTCACCGGGGTGAACAATTTAAACTTTCTAAATAAGGCAATGGGTGTGCAAATTTTCTCAATACCCAACCAGCAGGTACCTATTAACAAGAGGCCCAATGGGCCTGCATTGCTCACCTGGTATCAATCTCTGACTTATATTATAGTGTAACCCTATAAAGTCACCTAAAATCTTTTACTGAAAGACACTTAGAAGAACATGTTAGAATTTAAACATATTTTACCCCTGTGACCTTGTAAGACAACATCATTTTCATTTTCAACTTTTGTCATGCTTCATCCCAGGATGCTACTAGCCAAATAACATGTCTCTAGGCATTTGGGTTTATCAGAAGAAGTCGCTCAAAGCTTTTAACAGATTTGACCCCTGTGGCCTTGTTATAGATCAAGGTCATTTCTTTTCGCAAACTTTGTTGGGGTTCATACAAGGAACCTTTCAGCCAAATATCATGCTTTTAGGGCTTTTGGTATTTTAAACAAAGTCGTTTGAAGGTTTTAATAGATTTGATCCTTGTGACCTTGAATATAGGTCAAGGTCATTTCTTTTCACAATCTTTATTGGGCTTCATCCAAGAAACCTGTCAGCCAAGTATCATGCTTCTAGGGCTTTTGGTATTTCAGAAAAAGCCATTTGAAGGTTTTAACAGATTTGACCCTTGTGACCTTGACTATAGGTGGAGGTCATTTCTTTTCGCAAACTTTGTCATGCTTCATCCAAGGAAGCTACCAGCCAAATATTATGTCTATAGGCCTTTCGCACTATCACATAAGCTCACTTGGCCCTTCAGGCCAGGTGAGCTAAAAAGTTGTGGAAGATCAATGGCTAAAAAAATTTTTTGGGTGAAAAACAACACCTGCTACCCTTATTAACTACATTAAAATTATCTGATAGTTTCAGATCATGTTAGATATGCAAAAAAAAAAAAAATTCTTATAACAATATGGTTCTTCTTTAAGCAAGAGGCCTAAAGGGCCTGTATCACTCTCAATAAAATCATTTTCAATATAGTGAGTCCCCTTGAATAAAAACTGTTCAAGACTAAATGAACCTACATGTATACTCCTCTGTTCAATATATGCTAATAGTCAAATATCATTAGCCACAGGGCCTATCGATTTTGTGGGAAAAGTTGTTAAAAAGATATTTACATATTTAACCCAAATGACGTTAAAAGTAGGTCAAGGTAATTTATTTGAGGACACTTTAGAGCATTTTGTTGAAAGTTATAGATCAGTATAATTACTCATGGTTGATCAAAAGAGGTGGTTGTTTCCAGTTAGTTTCTCACATATTTGACCCCTGTGACCTTGAAATAAGTCAATTTCATATGTTTGAGGAATGTTTATAACATTTTGTATCAAGTACCTTCTGGCTAAATAGCACCAATGTGGGTATCAATTCAGATAAACGCCTGATGGCATTAGTACCATGTAAATTCACCTCGGAATATACTTTGGACCAGGTGATCTAATAATATGTTTCTGTCTGAATACCTTATAGTCATTGATAATTACATATTCTGATTTTATGTGTTGTTAATTGCAACAACTTTTTTTATCAAGTGAGGATCATGTCTTGCATATTAAAGGATATGATTTCATTAATTTTCTACCCTATGCAGGCTTCAAAAAGATTTTATTTTCAATTAATGTTTTATTATTTTCTCTTTTCAAGGACAATTATAGGTTGCAGACTACTTAAGAGAGTTTAAAAGTCCTCTGCTTTTAAACTAGAAGTTCTTGAGATTAAATCCTTGCTGAGATGGGTTTTTTTACTGACAACTAATAATTAAATTGTCACAGTCACTGTCAGGTGAAAGTTCCATAATGTGTTTCAACTTATATAACATTAAAATTGTTTTAATCATATAGTAAACCATAATTTCACATTGTATTAATTACAAAATATTTATTCAAACATCACTTTTATGTCCTGTATATATGGAAATAAAAACAATCAAGTTTGGGGTAGAGAAATTTAGGATGGGACAGCTAGGGAGGACTTAACTTCACCAATACTAAGACTGTTGTAAGAATTGATATAAGGCATCAACATTTTGTGTGAATGAGTTTTTATTAGTAATGTGTCACAGCTCAATTGGGCTTCATTATAATTCATTTCAAGAACTTTTGCAAATAGTTTCTTATTAAAGGCCCAATATACGTAACTTCAAGGAAATTTTCGTCATTCTGAAAAATTCTGAAAAAAATCCAGTTGATAACCATGCATAAATAAGCCTAAAACGAAGTAAACCTGAGCGGTAACTAACAAGAAACTCTTGACAAAAAAATCTAAAGAATTGAAAATAATTCAGGTGGGGCCCACTTTAACAACAAACCGAAGGTAGAAGACGGTTCGAAATGGACGCGTGTTTACAAATAGCGTGTTTTAACTGCTGCTGTACCGGTAACCGCGAACGAATTCATCTTGAATATTGCTGATATCAGTTAATCTTAACTAAATCGATGAATATAATAAGTTTATTAGACTTGATTTTCCCTTCAAGTTTTACTGAAAGTTACGTATATTGGGCCTTTAATCAATTGGCTTAAGAACATTCCAGATGAAATAAAAACTTTATGATATTCTATCCCAGCAAGCTACTTGTCAAATCTCAGGTATTGCAAAAGATATTTCCATATCTGACCCAGGTGTGACAATGAAAGTAGTCTAATTTATTTGAGAAATATTTAGAGCTCTCCATTTTAACTATGCGTTAAAGCCAAGTATAACTGAAACAGACATTACTTGGATATTTGGAAATGTGACAATAGGGCCCAGAGGGCCTGTATCGCTCACCTGGATACATTGGTAAATGTATCTAGGTAATCATGGTAATTTTTTTTCAAAAAGATCCCATGGACAGGGACAGACCTAAAGACCAATCCTTGAGGCATATCTGGTTAAAATAAAGTTTGGTTTATGTGTGAGTTTCTCAACTGTTTTCAAGTTCAACTGAGAAACTGGACCCCTGAGGACTGTGACCAGACCCTAACATTAATGCTAATATCATGATAACATTTGTCTCTTTATGCCCAGCAATTGTATAGTATTTGGTTAGGAAGTCTACAAGGGCATGGTTGATCCTGGGATCAAATCTATATCAGGATTGTGATCATCTCTTAATGCAAAGCAAATGTATTATTTATATTATATATAGTTTTGGGGTGGGGATCTCAACTGTTAAAAGTTATGATTCAGAATTTGATTCTGCAAAGGCAGGGCTCACCCTGGGACTAATCATTATATCGTGATTGTGTTAGTGGCTTTATGCCAAGCAATGGTATATATTGTTAAAGTGTGGGGATCACAATCAAAACCAAGTTAAATAAGCAGCGATTTATAAGGCTTTCCCTCTATTTCCCCTATTGGGCCCCGCCCCTCCAGCCCCAAGGGGGTCAGAAGCACCACTTATATAAAATCTGTTTCTTACCAAATTTGGTTAAAAATCATTCAGCACTTTATGACTACCGGTAGAAGGGATTTAAAGGCTTTCCTCTATTTCCCTTATTGGGCCCCTCCCCTCCGTCCCCAGGGGGGGGGGGGGGAGGAGGTTGGGGGGGGGAGGGGGGTTCAGAGTCACCATTTATACAAAATCTTTTCCCCTCCTCCAAAGGATGTTTCTGACCAAATTTGGTTCAAATCCATTCAGTAATTTATGACCAGTAGGGATTTAAAAGGCTTTTCTTCTATCATACAAAATTGAATCCCCTTCACCCAAGCCCAAGGATGTTTCTGGCCAAATTTGGTAAAATGCTGTTGTGTGGTTCAGGACAAGAAGGGATTTATAGAAAAAGTTGACAGACGGACAACGGACGGACGACAGACAGCAATGGCATAAGCGGCCCAGGTGAGCTAAAAACTAACATTAAGCTGAAACCCTTTACTTCACCCCTACCGGCCAAATCTACATTACTCTAACCCATACTTAACTATAACAAATTTGCCCCACCCTGAATTACTACCCCATACTTATATGTAATTTGTCTGATCTCGCTTTGCTTACTCACTCATGGGATAAGAGAATCCTTTTTTTTTTCATACATAGAATACAACACATTGACATAAACTAAAAGAAAATATAAAAAAATAAATTGGTCAGAAAAGAATTAGTTTTGTCTTCTTTTCACCATGATGGTTAATATGTTAATATAACCATCATGATCAAAAGAACTACGATTCATTTCACCATGGCCTTCGTATTTATTACCATACCACAATTCACATTTATTAAATACATCTTTCATTTACAATTTTTTTTTTTTTAATTTTAAGGATTTGAATTCTGCAACATAACAGCTAGATTGGAGTTACTGCCCTTTCAAAAGACCACTTCCGGTTTCTATTGGTAAAGCCGTCACTTCCGTTTCAAAATTTTGCGCATTATTTTTGGATAAAGAACTGCATACAAATTCATATTCCTCGTATCAATCAAGGTTTGTATAATCAGATGTTACAGCAAAAATTATAAACATGTTAAAAAACGTTAAACATTATGGTACTGTTTTGTACATTCACAGCACTGTAAATTATCTTTTTAAGGTCAACAGTAGTAAACAACGTCTTACATCAAGGTCAACAAACACACACGTACGTGTATGACAGTGGCTGAAAGGATTATACAAATACAGATCAGCATCAACATACAGGTGAGTCAAAAATTCATTACGTCAACCAGGATTTTGCCATGAGTAATACAATGTATGTCAGTTAACACATCTTCACATGATTAAGTTATTGCATGGGTGCTCAAATCTGGACCCGCCCCCTTTAATATAGAGCAATTGGTGGGTCGAGCCCGGTGGTTTTTGGCAACAGTATGAATTAATTCCCCGTAACAAAGAAGAGTAAAAGGGTCTACTTATTTATTAAATCCTCTGATGATAACTAGGTTCAACAGTTTAATTATATAGTAGAGTCAAAATTAAACACAAGTTATTATTTTACATGATCCTTTATTATTTTTTACATGATATCAAACCTGTATAGATTGATATGTTTAGAGGGAAACACAGCTTTATATTGTAGTGTAGGTTCTAGGCTTAAAAAAAATTGGGTTCTCGCTCGACATCCCTACTGATTTTCCCCAGTATGATTATATACTAGGGTCAAAATCACATTTATTAAACATATCCTTAATTTACAATTCTTTTCTTTTTTTAATTTAAAGGCCCAATATACGTAACTTCAGGGACATTTTCGTGATTCTGAAAAATTCTGAAAAAAATCCAGATGATAACCATCCAAAATTAAGCCTAAAACGAAGTAAACCTGAGCGATAACTAACAAGAAACTCTTGACAAAAAAATCCAAAGAATTGAAAATAAAATCAGGTGGGGCCCACTTCAACAACAAATCGAAGGTAGAAGACGGTTCGAAATTGATGTGTGTTTATAAATAGCGTGTTTCAACTGCTGATGTACCGGTAACCGCGAAAGATTTCATCTTGAATATTGCTGATATCAGTTAATTTAACTAAATCTATAAATATAATAAGCTATTAGGCTTGATTTTCGCTTCAAGTTTTGACAAAAGTTACGTATATTGGGCCTTTAAAGGACAAATCATTAAAATTCTGCAAAATAACAGATTGGAGTTACTGCCCTTTCAAAAGACCACTTCCGCCACATCACTTCTGCCACATCACTTCCGCTTTCTGCACACGAAAAAGTATTTTTATATTTCTCGTATCAATTAAATGCTGTATTCAGATCTGGCAGTTTACATGAACATTAAGTAACGTTCCACTTTTTATCAAGGTCACCTTCTTAAGGTCAATTCCACAAACACGTGTACGTGTATGACAGTGGCTGAAAGGATTATAAATATATCGATCAGCATTAAAATACAGGTGAGTCGAAAATTCTTTACGTCAACCAGGATTTTGCCAGTTTACACATCTTCCTATGGGGCGGGCCCAGATTCCAGCCCCTTGGTTTTTGGCAACAGTATGAATTAATTCCCAGTAACAAAGAAGAGTAAAAGGGTCTACTTATTTATTAAATCCTCTGATGATAACTAGGTTCAACAGTTTAATTATATAGTAGAGTCAAAATTAAACACAATTTTATTTTTGATAGTTATTATCTTACATGATCCTTTATATATACTTCTGGGACTGAGACAGAGTTGTATAGATGGATATGTTTAGAGGGAAACACAGCTTTATATGGTAGTGTAGGTTCTAGGCTTAAAAAAATTGGTTTCTCGCTTGAAATCCCTACTGATTTTTCCAAGCATGTCCCAAAAGTTTCCCATTGAGCTAGAAACCATACTGGTCATATCTCAGCCATTTCTTGAGAGATTTTGGCAAACGTTATTTTTTTTTTAAAAGATAATTTTGGGCTGCGGAACATGTTGTAAGCCATTAAAAATTGATATGGAGTCTTTATCCAGTGATTCAAATGTCAATTGAACGACTCAAATCATATTTCTGCACATTTACTCATCAATGAATAAAGATGTTGAAATGTAATTCAGTTTTTGATTTGGTGATGATCCATTGATACTTGATACATTGTAAAGTTAGGCTGATTGAAGTTGAGAATTTTAATTATTTAGGGCATGACCCAACTTGGAACCTTGTCAGACTCCAGTCAAATTCATATAAGATTTTTTTAAGAGTTCTTAAAGAATTTACTGCAGTCAGGTTGAGTTTAGTCGCAACATCTTTTATTAGAATACAAGGCTTTTTACATTTGAAAAATCTGCGGAAAGCATGCAGCTTTGAGCAGGGTCACCGTCGGCGGAATTTTACCTGAGGAACATTTTCAGTGCGCGGAGGTAGCTCAGTGTCAAATTTAATTAAATTTTGACCATATGTCTTTAAGTAAATAAGAAATAACGAAAATTGCATTTCTTTTTTCCGCTTGTACATGTATATATACATTGTATATATATTTCACTAAGTGATGATCAGTCATAGTTACCAGGATTCTTAATTTAATCTTAGATACACTTATACCTATATATTACAATTAACACGGAGATGGATCCCAGACAGTTTGTTTTTATGTATGTCAGAGGTCAAAATTTAGGTCAAAGTAACCTAATTTTGATATATGACAAACTGCCTTACCAAGGCAAACCTATAACCAAAGTATGATTTTAAAGTGACAAGCAGTGCAAGAGACCAAGCCCACACAAATGTTTTTTGGATGAAAGTTAAAGGTCAAAATCTACATCAAAGTGACTTACTTTTGATGCATAACACACCACTTTACAAAGGTGAAACGTGAATTAACCATACCCAAAGTATGAAGCTCTAGTGACATGTAGTGAAGAAAATAGAGCCTAGACAATATCTTTCTTTGATGTAGGTCAAAGCACCAAATGTAGGTCAGATTGACTTTCTTTTGATACAGAACACACTTCTTCACCAAGGGGAACCCATACCCAAGGTATGAAGTTCCAGTGACATATATAGATACATGTAGTGTAAGAGATAGAACCCACACAAAATAGTGGAAGGATACACGGACTTGAGCACTGACCCCCATCCCCCTATGACCTGAAGGAAGGATTAAAGAGTGAAAGAGTAAATTCTTAAGAAACATTTATCTTCTGGAGAAATGAAAAAATATTATCCAAATATGGTATCCTTGGGTATATAACAGAGAAACAATTTTATCTGAACAATGGGTGTGACCCTGCGGTCTGAGGGGCAGGGCCTTGTTTGGTTAATTAGGATTTTTTTTTTAAATAACCCTTCTTCTAAAGGAAAGAGAGGATATCATCTAAATTGTTCCATGATTGCTTTGATAAAAATGTATCCAGGCGAGCGACAAAGGCTTTTTGAGCCTCTTGTTTGCTATTATCACCAACAACACATTCTACATTAGACTTCACATATATACAAAGCTCAAACATCAAAACATCTTCTTTCGGGATGTTGAGTTGGTGCAGTGGTAGCTGCCACAGGTATTTCTGGCTAGGCGATTAGGTGCTGTAGATTAAATGTGAGTTCGAGGCTTGGTCAGTGCAAGAGTAAAAGATTGTCTTCCTTTGTCATTTGTGTTTTTATGATTAATATATCCCTGAAAACTTTTTTGATTGGGATATTATATAATAGATGACTAACAGTTTTCCTGATTTTATTCCAGATGGCATCAAGACAAGAAAGACTCACTAGTCCCTTTGTAAGGTAAACTCTCTTTCTATTAATTTCAAACATTGATGTCACATACAAGTAATGTCCAGCAATGCTTCAGGAGTAATTCTAGAAATAATTACCCCTGAAAATCACATGTATACCCTTCTACTTCTCTCATTTCTAGGTGTTTAATACTGGCCTGTCTAGGGCAATACACCTATGATCACTGTGGTTGTATTACACACCTACCCATGTAATACAGCCACGGCGTGATGTCACAATGGCACAACAATGATGTGACATCACAAGTTCTATAAAATCTGATGTCGAAAAGAGAAAAATGGCAACATGGTGAAATTAAAACCTTCCACGATATTTGAATCGTGTACATTCGAAAGCTAAGATTGTTTTTTTCTGCACAAACTATGTTTGCAAATATGGGGTATGCTTGATCTCACTCTATCATTTATTTTCGTCAAAAAAGCTCAAGGAAAAAGTTGATATTCTCAAAATGGTGGCCAGTCAAGAGGTATTTTCATGATGTTTGAGCTTATTCAGGTTGTTGAAATGAGAGAAAAATACCCTTTCATGACCAGGTGTGTACGATAGGGAAATTCCACCCGAGGGGTTTTCAAATTTGGCAAAACCCTTGAAAAAGTTTTATAAACTACATCCACATTAAGTCCATCACCATCATTTCTATTTATTTTATTTAAATTAAATGGTATTTTCCTCTTTCTTCTTACAATGAGATGTGAAATCTGAAATGCTTTTTCTTATCATTAAACAAATATAGTATGAAACCAAACTGGTCATATAAAATAGTGATGGACTAGCTGCCACATATAGCCACTTTTTAAATGATAATGGACTTCAAATTATGACTATCAATTTCAATGGTTTACTGGGGGGTAATAGCAAAATGATCATCAGTTAACTTATCTGAACACAAATCCCATTTTTTTCCACTGGTATGCACCGGACCTTTGTGGAAGCCTTTCACTGCTCTAAGATCTTTCATAGCAGTACAAGATGGATGATCAAAAACCTTAATCGTTCTAATTCGCTCAAGGCTAAGCATGCTAGTCAATCTGGGTAGGACAGGAACTACAGTATAAAGGCATAAACTGATGTCATGTCCTTTTGATTTCTTAAAAAAACGTAAAGAAATGAAATAGGAAATGGACCAATTCTGTATTTTACTGATCAGCAGTTTATTTATTCAAGACAACTGATTGATAAGTTAGAATCAGCTATTTTAACAAATAATTACAATGTTGAACAAATTTCCCATTGCTATTACAAAAATGATTTCAACTACCAGGTATATCATACAGTATATCATCATTACAATTATTTCACACTGATGTCACAATCTAAGTAGGAAAGAAGATTTTCAACAAAATATTCTGTTTGAATTCCAGGATGGTACCACTCTTCAGCTATATCTACTTCATCATATCTATACACCCCAGAGAAAGACATTTTTATTTGCACTTGGAAGGAATAGCTTAATAAGCTAATCCTATTCAAGCTTAAGCCAATTTAAAGGCTACAACACAAATTCTGGGTAGCTTAACATACCTTGGTATGGAAAGCCAAAAAAAGACCGCAAAACATATCCAGAAGCGACAAAAAAAGAGGCAAGCTGATCCAAACGTGAAAGAAGTTATGAAGATATATGCAAGGAATCACAATTATGGCCTCCCAAGTGGTAGAAGTAAAGCCAGGTTAGACAAAAATCGTCCTACCAACATATATACTCTCTTGGAGATTGACGATGACGTCATTGAGCAATGCAGTGATTAAGTATGAAAGTGTGTACTTCCGTCACATGTGATGCTTAGCCTTGTAAAAAGTTTTTGTCTGGCTTGTTTATTACATTGTTTTACATGTAGTGCAGGTGAGGGAAATGGGATGATAAATAATGTGACACACCAGTCATGTGATACAGTGCCTGTATCTAAAGAGGTGAGACCCCTCAGGGACCAATTATTTTATTCCAATATCATGGTTGTGTTTGTAGATTGAAACTGGAAAGTCTCTTCAATTCGAGGGTCAGCTTTTGAACTGGCAATATTTCTAATCCACACCGCTTGAGAATGTTTTGTTTTCATTGTAAATTATATAATCGCATATATTCATTTCGTACTGATATATCTACGCCATTTTGGACGACTTACTATAGTAGGGCTGTTACATTTAATGTGTCAACCAATCGCTCCCTTGCTGTCAACCAATCGCTCTGAACTGCAGAAGTAAAGCTTTATTTATATAAAGTTACTTAAATCAACATAAACTTAATGTATTACCATCCAGAAACGGAAACCTTCCTTGGAAAAGTTGTCTTCCTATTTCACACAACAATCCAGTGCAGCGCGTGGGTATAATTTCCAATTTGGTCGTTGAACTAACAAGAATTACCATCTCCAGTTTTCTAACTTTTACCTGTTTTTTGTATCAATGTAATTAGGAAATTGGAATTGTATGATTCGGGCAAGTGATTTTCAAATTCGGACGAGTAAATGTTTTATGTCACTAGTCCTAGGCCTGTACCCAGTGGTTTGAAAACTTTTTTCAGACCCCTGACATGATCTCGCCCATGTCCCTCTTCATCTTGACTATCAAGCCATACACACGTGAGTTAATTACCTCTGTATTTTGAACCTAGATTTAGGGAAGTGAGAGCTTACCCACACACCATATTTCCTGCAATGTTACATAAGAAACAGGTCCACTGCAAACTTGTGATGGTTCAGTAAACTTATAATGTATTCCATTTAACGGAACATTCCAGTTGTCGGGGAACCAGGCGTTCCTCTAAATGGAATGCAAACTAGTTCGTTGGGAAAGTCTCATTTGAGGGTTCCAAGTTGGATCAAATATGGCAGCCAGAGAAAGGTTTTCGTTTCAGATGTTCAATAAATTGTAAATATAAATAACTGTACCCAGTAAAACTGCATTTCATCAGTAAAATATATCACTACCGACTCCAAGTGGCATCATAGTATGTAAAATTTGTAAATAAATGTGATTACTCGCATTGTTTTGCAGATTTTATGACTGAACCGTTTTGGTTATTTCTGGAAAAATTGTTTCTTTTTCCTTTTCGATTATTAGATTTTCACCCGCAGGAACAGAATTTGGACATTCTGTTCCATTTAGCAGACCAAATTAGCACATCTGGAATGTTCTAATAAAAGGGAATATACAGTCAAACCTGCTCTAACGGCCACCTTGAATAAGCGGCCACCTCCCTTAAGCAACCAGTTTGTGGTCCGTCTGATGGAAAACACTATAAATTGAACCTTAAATGAGCGGTCACCTGTCTAATGCGGCCAACGGCCACACAAATTTGCCCCAAGTCGTTGTATCGTCCTGTATTAAGCAGCCATTTTGTCCGGAAATAGACATCTGCGATGATCACATGACACTTAAGTTATAGTGATGTGAAACAAAAACTGCATGAAATTAAGTCATTTTATTGCCAGAAAGGACACACAGAAATGCTTTCAGCTATTATGAAAGCCAAGGCTGAACATGACAAATTATATGTGAAAATGTACAAGCAAGCAAACTACAATTGCTGATTTCTTTAAGAAACAATAAATTCATCAAAACTTTGATCTTCTCTGGCCAACCTGGTTTAAGCAGCCACCTGTCTTAAGCAGCCAATATCTGTCGGTCCCTTAGGTGGCCGCTTAAAACAGGTTTGACTGTACTACTTGTGTCTTTATACAATCTAAAATTTAACTAACATGAGTCAGACAAGAGGCCCAGAGGGCCTGTATCGCTCACCTGGATAAATTGGTATCAAGGTAATCATGGTAAAATATTTCTAAAAACGATGCTATGGGCAGGGTCAGACCCACAGAATTATCCTTGAAGTATATCTGTATAAATTAAAGATAGGTTATTGGGTGTGTATCTTAACTCACCGTTTTCAAGCTCAACTGAGAACCAAGGTCCCTAGGGCTGGGCTAGACCCTTACATCAATGATAATATCATGATTGTGTTTGTTTCTGTATAATTTTGGGGTGGGATATCTGTAAGGGCGTGGCAGACCCATAGATCAAATCTAAAATCATATTTGTGATGTTCTCTTTATGCTGAGCAATTGTATATGTAGTTTTGGGGTGGGGATCTCAACCATTTAAAAGTAATATCAATATTGCCAAATGATCACCTTTTAGCCCAGCCACACAGGGATGCTTCCTACCAAATTTAGTTAATGATCAGTGGTTATGAAGAAGAAGTCAATTGTTGACGGACGGACGGACGCCGGACGCCACGGTATGATATAAGCTCACCTTTGTCCTTTGGACCAGGTGAGCTAATAATCTAGACTTGGCTTTTCTTGAATTGCCCAAGCTTATCAGTCTTCCTCGGCTTTTCTTGATCGGCTCAATAATCCGGCTCTTAAATCGCTTCAGAGCCGCTCTTATGTCAATTAAGAGTATGCTGAGTGGGCTTCTCATATAAGCTTAGATTAGTCAGGTAATATTTCACTAGTTTTGGCTTTCTTGAATCACTCAAGATGTAAGCTTGTCTTAATTGCTGCTCTTGAATCGCTCAAGATGTCTACCAGCAATTCTTAGAAGCTGGAATCGCTTCAGCTTATCAGTCTTCCTCGGCTTTCCTTGATCGGCTCAAGAACCTGGCTCTTTAATCGCCGCTCTTATGTCACTTAATAGTTGCTGAGTGGGCTTCTCATATTAGCCTAAATTAGGAAGGTAATTATTTCACTAGACATGGCTTTCTTGAATCACTCAAGATGTAAGCTAGTCTTAATTGCTGCTCTTGAATCGCTCAAGATGTCTACCAGCAATTCTTAGAAGCTGGAATCGCTTCAGCTTATCAGTCTTCCTTGGCTTTTCTTGATTGGCTCAAGAATTTGGCTCTTAAATCGCTTAAGAGCCGCTCTTATGTCACTTAAGAGTTATGCTGAGTGGGCTTCTCTTGAATTACTCAAGAGTTCAGTTAGCCTTAACATCTCTTTAATCCCTCAGACTTATTCTCAGCTTCTCCATATTACTTAAGAGTATAGCTGCTTCTCTGGAGTTCTTCAGAGTAGAGCTCCTTCTCAGCTAGTTTTCTTTGGAGTAAGCTCGAGAGTATGTTTAAGTTTTAGAGTACCTAATATGCCACAGATTAGTTTTATTATGTTTGTTTTATGTACATGTTTATTATGACCTACTTCTGCCTCGAAGCAATAAACAGGTTAACTGTGTTTTCGTGTTTAGTTGTATATAAATGATGAAATAAATGTGAAACACATACACACATTGACCAGATTAGTACTTTTATCTCAAAACTCAAAAAGCCATTAATCATGCTGTGTAATTCAAATTGCCAAAGCACACCTGATATGAACAATTTTCAAATGCCTTCTGACTTTGTCTTTATTCAATTGGTTTGGGTGGTCGGGGTTTAGTGCATAGTGCATTTGCCTTTCACCAAGGCGGTCGGGGTTCGATTCCCCGCCCGGACGTGAAAAGGTATGGGGTCACCTGCCCAACCATGTGGGTTTTCTCCCATAATGAGACCCCTTACGAGCTAACATCCGTGCCAACAAGAGTAATTAATATAAGTTGTTTAACTTGTTTTACAACTGTTGCAAAATAAATAAAATTTACATTATAATCGGTTTGGCGATGGGATTTTGAATTTTGATATATTCAAAAATATTCTGAAATCAAAGAAAAATTCAGAGAAAAAACAAAGAAAACATAAAAATCATGCCTAAACCATTGTTTCTGTTTATTATTATGCTTGTGTGTGATGGCAACAAATTCAACAGGTCCTATGGGTTCATCTTATCATATACACTGAAAACAATTAAAAATAACACCCTGAGGGTTGGAGATTTCTCTGCCACAACATCAAGGTACGTAGGAGATGATTATTTTTCTCCTATGATCATTTTGTATTTTTTTAACACAAGTTTCAATGCAACATAATGCTGATGTGATTGAATTGTTGACTTGGCATGATGGTATTGTTGTCGTGACATCATTATATTGTTGTCAGCTCGTGTTATTGGAGATGACAGAGAGGAAAAAGAGGAGAAAAATCTGTGAATGATGGGAGAAAGCTTAACTGAAGATCCATACAATGAATGTGTATATGCATCTTAATAAGGAACATAATTCATTATAATTAACTACAATGTCATAAAAAGTATTTTGCTTTAAATATATCAATAAAATTACATAGCCCTCTATAAGTTTGTTTGCTTTTTTGTCATTTCTCTTGTTTTTTAGGGGAGGGGTTGTCAAAATGTTAAAAAAAATATTCATATACAACTTGTCAGTTGAGCATAGAAACCTGTGTTACATAAATTTTTTTTTAAAAATCAGAATTATTTGTTCAATATGCAAACTTTACTACACTTGAAATTCAGATGGCAGGCATGCATAGATATTCCACAATTATTTACATAACAATTTTACCAACAGAATTTATTTTTTTATTGGCAAATACAATACAACAGGAATCCCTGGATTATGAAAATAAGTAAACGCTATTGGTGGTATTTTGGGAGAAAAATCTGCAGCAAGAAATTTCCAATCGAATTAGTTACATTTTCTTAGCTCAAGTTGTTTCCCTTGGTTAATAAAATTTGGCTTCACTTAAGGCCGAGTTCGAGTGTTGACTATTTACTATAGTAGGGCTGTTACATTTAATGTGTTTACACATGCTGCCTTGCTATCAAATAATCACGCATGCGCAGGCGACTGCTAGTTGTTTTAGTCCGACTAAAACAAATCGATAGTTTGTGCTATAGTAGCTAGACAGGCTCACTGTCTACCTCTTGTTTCTATACACATGCGGAAAGCACATATCTAAAGTGAGTTTGATCGTACTATAGTTACACTACAGCCACTAAAGATGATGCTCAAACTGTTACAGATCTGCCGCATCCTAGTTTCTATGTTTAAGTTAATATCACAAAATATGTGATATAGCACAAGGCATGTGTAACAGTCAACATCATAAAGTTTACTTAACATAAACTAAAGCACATATTAGAACTGAAAGTCCAGGGAATGTATATAAATAAAACCATTCTTGTGGTCAAGCCCGGATTCTGTTTGTGTGCTCAATCAAACTTTCTTGTATCTCACTTAAATCACCTCAAACAATCAAAAAGTTGATAGAAAACTGTTTTCAGCTGAAAGTCTCTTCAACCTTTTTTGCCTAGATATCTGAGAGAAAGACTTTACTAATTTACAACAGAAATCCACAATTGAGTATGAGCATTAGAACACTTCAATGAAGACAGGCCTGGGACTCATAAAGCATGTTTTTTCTGTCTACTGTCAGCAGCAGGGTCACTATAATCCAAATAATTGAGAAAAGACTACTTTTTATTAATTTATAAAAGGAGCACTAAATCCATATTTGACCTCAAGAATGCCTGAATGAATATTGGCGTGGGACTAATAAAACATATTTACTTTCTGTCATCTTCAGGGTCACTATAATCAACTAAACTGTATACTCACACAAAGTGCTGCTCTATGTAGGTTTGTGAGTACTGAAGTAGGTCCGTACAAGCGTGAAGGTCAGCAAATGCTCGGATGCCAATACAGTTACTTGGGTGAAGCTGAGACTGGAGAAACTCGCAGCAGGCATCTCTCACCTCCGTCATCTGGAGGATGTTAGCGGCAGGCAGCAACATCTGTAATAAAAATATTCTGACAACTCCAAAATCGGTGCTATATGAAAAATTACCCATGGTGACAAAGTGTCTCTTTGATTTTAATGCCAAATTTTAAGTAAACAAAAGAAAATAGAATTCAAGAAAAGGAAACTAAGAGCAGAGATAAAAAAAAGGGGGGGAAATCCAGTGTATTGCAATTTCTATGCATTCTTACAAATTTTATCATAGCAAAGTTTTAGCACATTATCAAATTAATTAATTAACAATAAATCTATTGATAAACTGACACATATCCATAAAACCTGCATATAATTATAACTAACAGGTATACACCCAGGGTATACAAATTTTCTTTTATACAATCACCGAAGTGCTAGCATAATCATGATTACCTCTGAAACAATGATTAATCTACAATTATTTTTCATGGGTCCTTTGCGTTTGTATTGCAAAAAACAATGGGTCTCACAATGTCAAATTCAACCATTTCCGCAAATTTAATGAGTCCTTTCAAAATTCTATGAGTACAGGATGCAGGATGTGCACGTAGATTCATCACTGCTGAAATGTTTAACTTTACATGATAGAATGTGGGCAAGGGTCACTGCAAAAACCTATCAACCAACAAATAGAACAAGAGCACCGCGTGTTGGACGGACATCGTCATACCATAATAGGTCCCATCAATTTTGATGGGCGTATAAAAAGGATGTACAAGTGAAGCTCCATGGAAATATGGAGAGAATTGATTTCAGTAAGTACCTGAACATTATCTTCTGTTACGTTAACTTCCGATGTGTACATAAAATCAATCAGTTGGACCAGTGCTGCAGGATCTATTTCCTGTAGAGTGATTCGGTCCGACTTCGCCTCTGCTAGGTCACCAGTGAACATGGCGTAGAAATACTGGCTGCAGGATGACAGAACTACTTTGTGTGCCAAAATTTCAGTCGTATCAGCTATCAACACCACATCACAAAGGAGACGTTCTCTGAAAAAAACATCATAGGGAAATTCAAATAAATACAAAGATCTTTTCAATATTACATGTAATGTACTTGATGTTTAATCCTTTTTGACAAAAGCCTTGTATGCTACCTTGTAGTTTTAATTTTTAGAACATTATTTTCATCAATAGGAACTGAGAAATTAAAGAAAAGTCCCAGATATGTGTTGCCTTGATAAAATAAATACACATAAATAGACACTTCCTACAGAATCAGGTAGGAAGATTTTTTCAGCTCATTCTGTACAGCTTTCATGTAAACAAGAGATCCCTGGTTTGGCTAGTGCTCTTAATAATGGTGGCATTGAAAAAATAATGACCTCTGTTACTAACATGTGCATATTATTTAGTTTATAACATGTATTATTACGTTCTAACAAATTAAAAATCGACCTACCTAAAGAAAACATTCCGATAATTTCTTTCTGAGTATTAACTTATTAAATGAAGATTTCACTTAAGTACATCAAACCTTCTCATCTGGTTGAGGATTTCGAATGCCTTCTGTGTATGATGCGGATGTTTGTATGCCGGACGCTCTCGCACCATTAGATTCCTGGGGCGTACAGCTTCGAGAGTCGACATGTTGAAGGACAGACAACAGCTCACCAGGTCTACACCATAAATGTCAACTCAATCATGGCTTGAAATTATAATCTGAAATGAAATTAGTTTGTTTCATTTTACTTCTAGTCTATCTATATATAGCTAGTCAATGCACATGCATCTTTTACAATATTTCAGGGGATTTCCACTTTTTTCAATCTCTAACCCAAGTGTTTTGATTCCCTGCCAAGAATCTTCCTGCCTTGAAATGGTGAGCGTTAACAGCACCAGTTTGTAATAGGCCGAGGAATGGTGATAAAGATAGTGCAACATCATCAACATCACACCAAAACGCAACAAACTACACCACAACTATACTCTTCACAATCACACACTCCAACAAGTAGATTCTACCAAATACTTAGGCCTAACATTATACAAAAGAACTTAAAATGGGACAAACATATCAACAACATCACCTCAAAGGCTAACAGTAATAGTGCACCAAACAGTAGCCGTCGACTCCACATCCACGTACCCTCACCCCAGCAGACTCCAGAACCAGACACGCACATATGCACACTTTCAAACAAATCTCTGCTACAAATTAAAGGATACATACAAATATTCATTTTTCCCACACACAATAATACAGTGGAATCTCCTTCCTATAGCAGCAGTAAATTGCACTACACTTGAGGACTTCTAGGCACGCATTCCTTAAATAGCCCTTGAAGCCCTCATGCATTGAACACCACACCTGTTTTTACCCCCCTTTTATCTTATCTGCAAAAACTATAATAAAACCCACTTTAACTAACTTTTTCACACACCACTGCTTTTACCCCAACAGACCGGATGATATAATCATCAGCATCGATGGAATCGACCAAAACATAAGAAGTGCCATCACTGGTGTTCAAACCCGCAACCCTTAATAAGCTCTCCAGCCTGATGCACTTAACCAAGGAGAACAGGGACACGTTACAACAGTAATACCTGTTTATAAAATGTATGGGGGTCGATATAAACATAACGTGTCCCTGTGCACTGAGCTAAAGGGAAGTTATAATTATCTCACATGTACATGCCCCATCATGTACATGTACAAATGTAAACTTGTTGCAATAAATGTAAGCTTAACCTTATTGATTCACAATATGCAATACATGTAAATTTTGCAATTAAACAGTTTAGTTTTCTACCATTTAAAAATATATACTTTGATTCGAAATAGAGAACTTAGATCACTCCACAGGACTGTACCCAGACTACAGTAAATGAAATCAATAAAGATTAAACAGGTCGGGGAAAACCGCAAATCGGCGCATAATGCGTCAATCGGCCTATGATACGCCAATTGGGGTATGGATTTGTTACTAAAACATAGCCGAAGTCATTTAAACTTCACTTTTGCAGTGTTTCTTTACAAGTCACATTTATTTAGGGATGAAACATTATGGAAATACAAAAATTGTATTTATTTGCGTGCGGGAAAGTACCGAAAACAGATGCAACAATCCCGGTCTATATGGCCTATGTTATGATGGTAGAGTTATTACAGCAGTGATTGTTACATCAAGTTTCTATGTGGCAAATATATTCCATTAGGCCTAAACACCTTTCAGCAAAATTTATACTGTCATGAATAAACGCGACTTGGACAGAACAAAATAAAAAAGATGAGTTTAAAGTGATTTGAGCTATTTTAAGTAACAAATACATACCCAAATCGGCGTATTATAGGCCGATTGACGTATTATATGCCGATTTACGGTTTTCCCCGACCTGTAGGCCTAAAGATGCAACCAGTAAATGTCAACATTAATTGCTCATTGATTGTGAGCTTTGACTAAAATATCGGGTAGGATTTTCCTTCAGCAGCCATTTTGACATAGGTTATATAAACGTACCAATACCAGCTACACTAGTTATATTTAAGAATCAATTCACAATCAAGGAACTGTAATTTTAACAGATGAAAGCTTCATTTTGGATAAATATTGTTGATTGTGTTCGTCTGCCGGAACCGGAAACGTAGGAATACGGGCAATGCAAGGGTCCGGTAATGTCCGGATTTCCCGCAAAGTGTGAATGCAGATTTTTTAGCCATCCACTTATTATATATGAGACTGACATAACGGCATTCAATATGTACATCCTTTTAAAATGATGAAGGCCTTAAATTATGTCATTAAGACATTTTTAGGTCTAAATTGAAATACCTTTTGTATTTTTAAAGTCTACATTGGGCAACAATTTTCATTTTGTAATACAAATTAATGGCATGTACGTATACATGTACAATGTACGTACATGTATTGTAACCAAAATTTATATGGGGCGCCGTTTTACTTTTTATCAAAAATCCGAACTCGAACTCCTCCAAGATAGTTTGGTTCTTTATAAGTATGTGCAGTTTGATGGAAATCCATGATGAAACAAAGCCAATGCCCATAGCTGTAATTTAAGTATATATTATTTGGTCTTGCATGCATATTAAATTTTTCTACGTCCAAGGGGCGTATCTTGTGAAACATTATTCAACCATAACTAAATCAATATCAAATGCCAGTTCAATATGCGCACACGCTGCAGAGATAATGAACGGAGGCTCTGAATTATTTGAAATTTACTCAGGTCAGGGGCCGTAGCTTGAAGATCATGTAATCATTACAGAATCAGAACTTGACCTAGAATATCCATGATGTATCTGTGTACTTAATTAATGTCAGTTCAATATGAGCACACTTTGCAGAGATAATGCACCGAAACCCCAAAAATGTGACGGACGGACGGACGCATCAATCTGAGGTATCCGATTTCAAAGAGTGAAAATGATCTTCAGAGCAATTTCATAAATTCAACAAGTTGTCCACTTCAAACGGCCATAACTTTGGCATGTATGAATCGATTTGTTTCACCTTTTGAAAGATGGTTTAGAATGACCCTGTCTACAACAGAGTGTCTCATTTTCGGAAAGTTTCGGCTATACAACCTATTTTATAACCACTTAAATGAAAATCCCATCCAGAGACCATAAAATCAAAATTGGTTTGGTTTATTTTCATTTTGCGTTCCATCAACAGCCATGGTCTTTCAAGGACGTGCCAGGTTTTGGAGGTTGAGGAAAGCCAGAGTACCCGTAAAAAAAAAACCCGACATACGGTCAACACCTGGCAACTGCCCCACATGGGTTTCGAACTCTCAACCCAGAGGTGGAGGGCTAGTGACATAATGTCGGGAATTTTAACCACTCGGCAATCGTAGCCCCTTTTGAAAGGGTTTCATGAAACCTGCCATGCTCTACTGGTATTTCATGTTCATTGAATGGGAACTTCTGTGATCTGTGGTTTTCTTATATTCAAATGACTCAATCCTCTTTGGTAACTCTTTAATTGGTATATCGAGATTTTCCGGCCATAAAAAATCGAATAGCACTAACAGGCCCCAAGTGTCATGGAAAACCTATCCCACATCCATTTGCGAATAGAGGGTATAGCACGTTTTTAATGTTATTGCCCTAGGAACGAAATTGCAATGGCGGGCCCAGACCTCGGTTAATTATGTTTCCCCTTCGTACCGGCTCTGGTCCTGGTTCTTCCAATAATCCCTGTCCGGGCAATAACTTCTAAACCGTTGAAGATATCTTGACGAAATTTACACTATACATACATCACCTAAAGCAGGTGTGCAATGCACTGTCATTATGTCACTGTGATCTTGACCTCAAGGTTAGAGGTCAAATAAGTTTATCTTTTCAACCGTTAAAGAGATATTGATAAAACTTTTAGTATACCTGCATAACCCATTGACGATGTGCAGTGCACTGTCAATAGGCCAGTGTGACCTTCACCGAAAGGTCAGTGATAAAAAATGTATGACCTTTTCAAACATTCGAAGGTGTACGCCAAGGTGATGCAATCTCACCCCCACTGTCTAATTATATACATGTAACAATAATTGACCAATCCTCAAGGTAATTAGGACCAATCTTGGATGCAGGTGCCCTATAGTTTTACAGTGTAGCTTGTCCGTCCGTCTGCCTGTCCATCTGTTCGTCCGTCTATCCATTTTTTACTGCTTGCTATTTTGCTATGACACTATGAAGGAAAGTTGGTCAGAATAAAAAAAAAAAATGCCCGATTACAAAGCCCCCTGGTCACATGGTCAAAGGTCAAGGTCATAAATGTAGGTTAGGTCAAATTTTGCATTTATTAAGCGCTTAACATTTTGTTATGACATTATGAAAGAAAGTTGATCAGAATAAAAAAAGATTATAAGGGGAGACATTATGTTTTTGTTCACTAAAACAATTCTCTAGTTATTGGTAGCATTAGCTAACAACTGTATCAATATCTTTTCAGTAGCAATAACCCTGAAAGTATCATCACTAGAAGCATATATCGCAAGCATTAAAAAATATGAAAACGACATTCATATTACTTTTCGATACAGATCGCCTTTATGGACTATATGTAATTATCCACACATCTTGTTTTGGACCTAAACTGAGGTGTTTGAAGTAACCCCCAAAATAATAAAACAAGGGGGTATTTCTATATACCCTCGACGACTCGTCACGACGTATGGTTACTTTAGCACCTTAGTTTAGCTTCAAAACTAACTGTAACAAGTTCTCAGGTCCCTGTGGTATAGACCAATACAAAAAGCACACACTATGCTTTATGTGCAGAGGGACCTGTGAACTTGTCACAGCTAGTTTTGGACCTAAACTAAGCTGTTCAGAGTAATTGGCAGGGGGGGGGGGTTAGTTTCATTTTCGATAAAAATGACTATTAAGGTGTCATGTTTAGGACCAAAACTAGCTGTAACAAGTTAACAGGTCCCTGTGCGCGGTATAGGTATAGACCAGTACAAACAACACACACGTGCTATACTAAAACTAAACACAGTTTATTAAAAACTCTTATATCCGTGTATACAAAACAGTTGAGTTAATCGTAAAATAATATGATATTCAAGTTCTATTTGTTTGTATTTAAAAGTTGCCAAGATAAAAACTACATACATAATATTCACCAAAGGTTGTAACTGACATTATATAGCCAGAAGAAAACATAAATGTGTTAAGTTATTGTGAACCCGATCTAGCTCAAATCAATGGACATTTCGCGTCATTTTTTCTTAGCTATAATAATTCAACACAAGAATTAATGTTCTTTAGATCAGAAAGTAACACTCCATATTGTACAAGTTCACTTTCCCTTTTATTTCGACCCTAAAACATAACATGGACAAATACAATTATGTCCAGAAATGTACGATAGTGGAGCACCTTTAATGAATTTCCAATAAAACACAATAGATGACTGTAGTCTGTTCAGGTACATAATTATATATGTATATCTAATAAGCATTTCAGGTAAAACAGTCTGCAATCTTGAACGGAGATGTTATAAAAGTTATGTAACATTAGGCAACCCATCGTCGGAAACCCACGGTATTTCTCTGACGTTTGCATCGATGCAAACGCCAGAGAAGTGTACGTAACGTGGGTTTCCGACGATCTAGGCAACCATGGTTAATTGATTTAACAATAATATTTTAACGAGAACGATCAGAATAGTAAAATATATACATCTTGTTTGTAAACTAAGTGTAAATATAATAGCTTTCAACCGTTTATAAAACACCAACTGGTACGGTGATAGTCATTCTGATATTGAATGGTCCGTCAGCTCCGCGTGCTGTAAGCGGTATCCTGCACACGCTAATATGACTTAGCCTGGGATTCGGAAACTGAAAAGAAACAAACAAGAACTTATAATTGCTAATTGAGGTCTACATAGGTAAGGTATTGCCCGATTTCGGGAAAACAGAAAATTATTCAAAAGTGATTCTAGTCAGAAAGAAAGGCAGAAAAAGAAATTATTCGAGACTTTGCAGTGTAACCTGTCTAAACCGGAAATCACTGGGACCAATGACAAGTTACACAGGTTTCTGGTTTGTAAGGGTAGGATACGGGACCAATTAAATGATAAGGCCGGAAAAGACCGGGATTAATTATCATGGGTCCGGTCAAGACAAGTTATACTGCATATGAAATTGGTCGCACCATCGTCGGAAACCCACGGTACACTTCTCTGACGTTTGCATCCCGTGGGCTAAAACGGAAAGAAACTTTCGTTTTTGTACTAAAATAGTAGCCAATCATATCGATAGTTTCATCTGTGACTACATACAGCCGGGACATCAAGCCGGGGTATCCCGTTTCATTTGTAGCACCGCCTGTCAACAAAACCTGTCGATTGTGTTATAACTGTGTCGATTGTGATTAAAATATAAGGTCCTGCTATACGGGGATTGACATCGGCGTCATGCCCACATAAATATACTGGTTGTGGTCACGGTAAAATGATCTAACAGAGTGTCACGCGAAACGACCATTCTGATTGGTCAAAATCTCCGAATAAACTTCTATTCGGGGAAACGAAGGTTCACACCGATTCTGGCCCACGGGATGCAAACCCCAGATAAGTGTGCCATGGGTTTCCGACGATGTGGTCGCACAAGAGATCCAAAGATGTTTTACCTAATTACCGAGACTTATTGTCTCCATGCCGTTGGCATAACGTCACCATATCCCCAGTCTTCACTGTCGGAATAAAGATGGATGTATGGGTTGTAATGTTCTTCCTCCTCCTCTATTTCATTATCTTCATTCTGTCCATCCTCTCCGATACCGGGAAGACGACAATGCGTCTCGTCACTTGTTTCGTTTGGTAGAACGATCTGAAATGATGAAATAAAGAAAAACACATTTACCGCTAAAACGAGAAAATTTGCTAAAATGGACTTCTTCATCGTTTGAATTAGTAGATTTTGAAAATATATGATCAAGTATTAAAAAGATATATTGATACGTTATATAATAAAGTAGTAATTATTATAATTATATAATACTTATTTCATCCATGTAATACTTATTTTACCTTGTCATCCGTCAAGAAAGTGATCCATAAGTTTACGCCACTTGGTTTTATGCCCCGTAAAAATCCATACACATCGCTCGCCCATCCGTCAACTTCTAAAATCTTAATTGAAATAAAATTAAATAAAAATTGGAGTTTGTATCCCAACGAAATGATTTAACGCGATGGACATCTATAAACAGGAACATTCATTATTCAGTTACACTTTATAATTATTATAAAAAGTGAGAGAACAAAATGTTGGACTTATGATCGACATTGCGGACAGTGTCAACCTTGAAGCAATGAAATCATCTCTCAACACTCACAAACTGTAAATGTTACCGTATTTTTCTCTTTAAAAAAAATAACAGAACAAAAAAAATATAAGTTTAATTTTTTTTAGCA
Source organism: Mimachlamys varia (assembly GCA_947623455.1). Taxonomy (NCBI): domain Eukaryota; kingdom Metazoa; phylum Mollusca; class Bivalvia; order Pectinida; family Pectinidae; genus Mimachlamys; species Mimachlamys varia. The sequence continues at coordinate 51,247,284 of OX392527.1, forward strand.
AACCAATCTCCCTGACGCCTCTGTATAATGTTCAAAATATTGAACGTATCGGAGTATATTATTGATGTTGATGACATTGCATCCAAAAATATTATCGCCAACTTATACGTCAGGAAAAAATGTCTTCTTTAATTCTTGAATAAACTGAAATAAATATGACACAAAAAAAGTCCATTAAAAGAACTTAAAATCCTTTCAATTAATACATTACCTGGTTGTTATTGTTATTATCAGTATTATAAAGCATTCTCTGGTTTTCTCTGTGAATACTCTTGCCGTTGTTTTAGCAAGACGTCTGTGTTGTGAAGGAAATATCAACAAAGGACGTTACGTCATATAATTGTTGTGCAGAGTAACGTCCCTTTATAGATTATGACGCGTAGTTACATTGCCAATAAAGCGTGTCTCAGCAATCTGATTAAAATACAGATCCTTGTTCTCACTTCGTTTTACAAGGATCTGACAACATAAGAGGTCACGTTCAGATGACCTCTTTTTAACACTAAAATAATTTTCCAATGATCTGTGATCATCTTGCAGCAAGCCATTTCGTCACATTATTCCGCATCAACTTTTTTGGTGACGAGTGACTTAACGGACAAATGCGATTATGCAAGCTTTGTCGCCTCAAAATTTCACTGTCAAGATTACGAAAGTAGTAATTTGATTGGCTAATGCAAAGGGTCATCGGGACATGACCCCCTATGGGATTTTATCGGATCTTAACGCAGCAGAGAGGAGTTTACGGAACGGCACGGAGATCAAGATATGATTTTAATCAGATCGGTGTCTCAGTAAATTATTTTAACGTAACTCCCTCCATTTATAGCGAACGTTTTAATGTACATATGGTTACCACTATCAATACTTTTAAATTATTATGTAATACATTATTCATACAGAAGATAAAAAGTGCTTGAATTTAGGGTCAGTGCTGGAAACTGGGGAGTCAGTGCTGGAAGTTGCTCACAAATGCTTGAAAAGTGCTTGAATTCATACTTACTAGATGTAAACATGCATTTTTTTCAGATTTATATTAAGGAAATGTCTGATAAACATCACGAAACTTTTTTAAAAGATTAATGCTGTCGATTATACCCCTTTTCATGCAAGTTTCGTCGAAAAAAATGCATCTTGAAAATTGAGAAAAAGGGCTTGAAAAGTGCTTGAATTTTTACAAGAAAAATCTGTATGAATCATGTAATATGCCTTCCTAGAATGGTTTTTTAATGAAATAAATCCATAATGTTTGTAACATTCTATATTTTTTTAATATTCACTACATGACACTAAGACGCCGTATTACATGAGTACCATAGCAACCCAATAGGAGGTGACGAACTATTTATAATTTAGACTCTCCAGACACTCAGATGGTAAATGTTGGTAAGATGCAAAGGTGGGGTCTTATCCAGCAAGCGTCGGATTTGGACTAGGGTCAATATCTGCAAGTGTCTGGTGTTGGACTAGGGTCAATGTCTTATCATGCAAGTGTCTATAGATTTGGACTAGGGTCAATGTCTTTCTTTGTAAGTGTCTAGATTTGGACTAGGGTCAGTGTCTTTCTTAAGACTTTGTAAGTGTCTAGATTTGGACTAGATTCAGTGTCTTTCTTAAGACTTTGTAAGGGTCTAGATTTGGACTAGGGTCAGTGTCTTTCTTTGTAAGTGTCTAGATTTGGACTAGGGTCAGTGTCTTTCTTTGTAAGTGTCTAGATTTGGACTAGGGTCAGTGTCTTTCTTAAGACTTTGTAAGTGTCTAGATTTGGACAAGGGTCAATGTCTTTCTTTGCAAGTGTCTAGATTTGGACTAGGGTCAGTGTCTTTCTTAAGACTTTGTAAGTGTCTAGATTTGGACTAGGGTCAGTGTCTTTCTTTGTAAGTGTCTAGATTTGGACTAGGGTCAGTGTCTTTCTTAAGACTTTGTAAGTGTCTAGATTTGGACTAGGGTCAATGTCTTTCTTTGCAAGTGTCTAGATTTGGACTAGGGTCAGTGTCTTTCTTAAGACTTTGTAAGTGTCTAGATTTGGACTAGGGTCAATGTCTTTCTTTACAAGTGTCTAGATTTGGACTAGGGTCAGTGTCTTTCTTAAGACTTTGTAAGTGTCTAGATTTGGACTAGGTTCAGTGTCTTTCTTAAGACTTTGTAAGGGTCTAGATTTGGACTAGGGTCAGTGTCTTTCTTTGTAAGTGTCTAGATTTGGACTAGGGTCAGTGTCTTTCTTTGTAAGTGTCTAGATTTGGACTAGGGTCAGTGTCTTTCTTAAGACTTTGTAAGTGTCTAGATTTGGACTAGGGTCAATGTCTTTCTTTACAAGTGTCTAGATTTGGACTAGGGTCAGTGTCTTTCTTAAGACTTTGTAAGTGTCTAGATTTGGACTAGGGTCAATGTCTTTCTTTACAAGTGTCTAGATTTGGACTAGGGTCAGTGTCTTTCTTAAGACTTTGTAAGTGTCTAGATTTGGACTAGGTTCAGTGTCTTTCTTAAGACTTTGTAAGGGTCTAGATTTGGACTAGGGTCAGTGTCTTTCTTTGTAAGTGTCTAGATTTGGACTAGGGTCAGTGTCTTTCTTTGTAAGTGTCTAGATTTGGACTAGGGTCAGTGTCTTTCTTAAGACTTTGTAAGTGTCTAGATTTGGACAAGGGTCAATGTCTTTCTTTGCAAGTGTCTAGATTTGGACTAGGGTCAGTGTCTTTCTTAAGACTTTGCAAGTGTCTAGATTTGGACTTGGGTCAGTGTCTTTCTTAAGACTTTGCAAGTGTCTAGATTTGGACTTGGGTCAGTGTCTTTCTTTGTAAGCGTCAGGCGTTAAAATAGGGTCAATATCTCATAATTACCATACAAGCGTCTCACTCTGGATTTGGACTAGTGTTAATATCTGACCCTGCAAGCGTCCAGTGCTATATTACTAAGGTTAATAGTTTACACTGCAACCCAGAATCGGAATAGGGTCAAAGTTTTACTTTGCAACACCCGGTGTTATACTAGGGCTAATATCTTGCCCTACAAGTTTCCGGGCTAGATTTGATTGTCTATGGGAATCAATTTGGCTGCAGCCACTTTACCATAACATACACCACCGGTTACTTCATGAATGTATAAATGACAGACTTTTCAGAATTTCGAAGAAGTTTATATGTTTTTAATTTAATGTGTTCATTCCCGACAGGAGCTTGGCAATACACTCTTGGACCATGTCATGACAAATTTCAAGGTACGCCACTATAGCCACTCAGGGAGTGAGGTTTAAAAACAATCTGATAAATCGCTGGACTGGTACCTAAGTTACAGAAAGGCAACGCATAACGTCATAGCAGCCCAGCATTATACTTACATCAAGCCGCGTTAACATACACGTTTCGGGTAAAGTTTCTCCAAAAATCGATGCATGGCCGGGTTGACAAGCTTCTTACAATATGCAATGTTTCCAAGACATTTTTATGCATTAAAGATTAGGTTAGCGAAAGGCCTGGTTTAGCTACTTTAAACTCTTTTTTTTATTTCTACTTTATAGGCAACTTCGCCTGCGTGATATGATGAAAGGGACTGTGGCGTCGAAAATGCGCAATAATCGATATTCCAAGAGATGCTTCGAAATGGACCCCAAAGATGTTCAGAGAAATGTAGACCGCCGCGTTCACAAACTTATGAAACCCATAAAATGTGTGGACTCCCACATACATATTATATATACATTGTATACTATTATTGTAACGTGCCCCTGTGGCCAAGAGGTGTTCTATGCTTTTTGAACCAATGAGCCGTTTAAAATGGCTTCAGGTAATGAAAAACTTGAATTAGATATTATTTCGACGATGCTGACATGGGATAATCTTGAATACGGAAATAGCTTCAAGTCCATACTTTATTCTCATTTTTGGCGTTTCACGTCTGAATTAGAACCTCAGAATTGTCAACGATGTACTTCAGATAGCCTGTTCCTGTTTAAGAATCTAGTGTTGTGTTTCCACTCGGGTGGCCATTCATTTGACCAAGACGCTTGTAACTTTTTATTACTAGTATAATCGTGTAGACGTCATGTTGTGTATGTACAATGGTATTCCGAAGGGTTCCGACTCTGATCCGCTAAATATTTGGACTGCAGGCGGGATATGCACCGGCCGCCTGCTAATATAACTGTCAACTGACCATACCTCAAGGTCACCGGGTCAAAGTTCAAGGTCATATTTCATATTCATTAAATGCTTGACATTTTGAAAGAAATTTGTTCAGAATAAACAAAGATTTCAACTGACCAAAGCACAGGGCAAAGGTCAAGGTCAAATTAACATTTATTAACTGCTTATCATTTTGTTTTGGCATTATGAAGGAAAGTTGGTCGAGAAAAAAAATTTATAAACTGACCATATATTGTAGCTACCAAACTTTACCAATATTGTTAACAGTAACACAATGTCAAATAAATAAGAACAAGAACATTTCTTAATTTTTATTCTTGCACACCAAACCTAGCAAATATACAGATTTGCTTTTAAGGGGAGACTTATGGTTTTTTTCACTAAGAAAGGTTTCTAGTTGACACCGCCCTCGACTCTGATCAACTTTGCTTCATAATGTCATAACAAAAATGTTTAACAGTGAAGAAGTGTAAGTATTTGATTTTGAACTTTGATCAGTTGACCTTGTTTAAAAATGTAAAATATGACATTGAACTTTGATCCATTAACCTGAAGATATTTGGTCAGTAACACTTTTGTTACATGCAATAAGACATTGACATCAGATCTGGCATCACCTCGGCATACTCCTTTGAATGCTTGAAAATTAGCACAAATTTGACTTGTGACCTTGAGATCAAGGTCAAAATGACCTAATGACAGTTGCAGGAATACTGTTTCAGGGTTGCATGGACTAATAGCAAATGTGCATTCATGTCTTTATATGAAGAAATTTTATATTTGATTAAAGGGTGAGGTTCTCAAACAATTCTAATTCAATTAGTGGTATCAGCCCTTCCTCAATTAGTTTTGAATCCATTTTACCAGGGATGTTACCAGTGAAATGGGATTGGTATCAAGTGCACAGTTCTAGAGAGGAAGACGTTTATGGCGATATTGCCAAATTGCTCCTTTTAGCTCAGACCTAACCCCCGGGGGTTAGCCCTACCATTTGCACCATTTTGAATTCCCACTAACCAAGAATACTGGATTAAATTCCAATTAGTGGTTTTGAAGAAGAAGTTGTTTGAAGAAATTGTTATGTATAGATGACGGACGCCACAGTATGGTTAAGACCATGACATATGGTACTGGCACTAGTACAAATATCTATATAATATATGGTCACTTGCCTGACTGTGGGTTTTCTCCACATACTCCAGTATCCTCCCACAATAATGCCCCTGTTTTCTAATATCAGTTGCTAACAAGAGTGATTGATATGATTTGAATATCTTGTTTCAAAATTGTTGTAAAGTGAATAAAGTTTGTAAACATAAATATGTACAAATAGGCTGGCTGGTTATGATGTTATGTGATATCGATGTGATATGAAGTTTTAGAAAATCTGTCTGAAAAATAATTTCAAATATCATGTACACATTTTGTACTATAATCTTGACCTACACTTGAGATATTGATATAAAGAATTATTGTGTGAAAGACATAGCAAAATAATAATTAACGGAGCAAAATAATGATTAAGGAAGCTGCAGACAAGACAAATATTTGGAAGTCTGACAAATGCTTCACCAGATGTCTGAACACAAAACAAACACGGGTATATATCAAAGAGATACATTTTCATGTCAAACAAAAGCATCTCAACACCTTACTTAAATAAAACCTGCATGGTTTAACCAGAACATTACACAAGTTTTGAGCATGTTAAAATGTTTGGAATCTTATTTTTCCACAAGATCAGATTCTTAAAGAATCTCAAGCATTCTGAAATATAGAATTAAAATATCTGGCTAAACTGAAAGGATTTAGAGTACGGTTTTACCTGGTCTAATCATTGCCTTTTATTTCAGTTAATATCATCAGGTAAACCAAGATAGGAAATAATTCAACCAAATGAAAACAAAACACACATCATCTTAACAAAAAATTCTTGTTCTTTCAATCATTTTCCTTGGATATTTGTTTTAAATACCTGAAAAAAACCTTATTGGTATTATTTACTTACTCATTACCAAATATTCATTTCACTGGAATTTTTAAAAAATTATAACTAAACTCTGTATAAATCATATAATTTATGTTACCAACTGTACTGAGCAAATTTTAAGTTTTCGTAAAGGAGCATTTTAAAATTATAAACTTTACTCTGTATCAATCAAATAATTTTTATTATGGTACTTACTGTACTGAACATGAATAAAATTTTAAGTTTTCGTAAATATTTGGCATGTGGGTGGAGGTGGAACAGGTCAAAGTGTGTAACTGTGTATAACTTCTATAGCTCGAAGACCCTGTTTGATTCAAAGTACTTTGAACATCACACTATATATTCAAACTTACTTTTAGCTAGTAAATTCGAAAAACTCTCAAGTTTTTTCCAACCGTTCTACCGACTTCCAGATAAAATGGTTCAACTGTACATTGCATATGTGAGTATCACTATACTCAAATGTTTTGTACTTAACACAAATCACAATCATGAGAATAATTTCTGTTTCGTTTCTTTAGACATCACAAGTTATCAGATACAAGTTGACCCCAATAATACACATCATTTTAATGGCTAACTTGTATATTCAATGGTACATTAAAATCCCTATAAAGTCTGATCACAATATAGCTCATTAATTATTTCCTTACATGAATTAATAAACTAAAGGAAATACTTTCAACAATGACTGTATTGCACAAATGTTGATGAAGACAAAAAGCTCTATCAAAATCAAAACTGTTCATAAGGATACAAGATGCTGAAATTCTGCCCGATGGTGTAGAATTTGCAAAGAACTACACTGACAATACAACACTACACATAGTAAAATTTCTAGATAACATCATAAAATAAATTTCCTGGCAAGGCCATATATAATACACTTATAATACAAGCAACACCTATATGTTTTCAATGGTGAGATTTGGTAGTTGACACCTAACGGTATGTGAGTTTTATAGTAACAGCTAAGCCCAGTAACCCCCTCCTAACATACCCCCTCACCCCCTAACATATCCCCTCACCCCCTAACATACCCCCTACCCTACCCCCATTATTTGTGTTTTCAGTGGTGAGATTTGGTAGGAGACAGTATGTGAGTTTTATAGTGACAGCTAAGTCTGCCCCCCCCCATCCCCCTAACATACCCCCCTACCCTACCCCCGTTATTTGTGTTTTCAGTGGTGAGATTTGATAGGTCGACAGTATATGAGTTTTATAGTGACAGTTTCGCCAGGTCACCCACCCCTTATAGTCCCCTACCCTACCCCCTCACCCCCTAACATACCCCCTAAAATACCCCCCTACCCTACCCACATTATTTGTTTCTTTCAGTGGTGAGATTTGGTAGTAGACAGTATGTGAGTTTTATAGTGACAGCTAAGCCCAGTCACCCCCTACTAAAATACCCACTCACCCCCTAACATACCCCCCTACCCTACCCCCGTTATATGTGTTTTCAGTGGTGAGATTTGATAGTTCGACAGTATATGAGTTTTATAGTGACAGCTTAGCCCGGTCCCCCACCCCCTTATAGTCCCCTACCCTACCCCCTCACCCCCTAACATACCCCCCTTCCCTATACCCCCGTTATTTGTGTTTTCAGTGGTGAGATTTGGTAGTAGACAGCATGTGAGTTTTATAGTGACAGCTAAGTCTGCCCCCCCCCCCTCACCCCCTACCCTACCCCCAGTTATTTGTTTTTTTCAGTGGTGAGATTTGGTAGTAGACAGTATGTGAGTTTTATAGTGACAGCTGAGCCCGGTCATCCAGAACTTCAGCAGCTGTTTGTCCTCCTCCTGAGCACCGACCACTTGTAGGAGTTTCTTGGTATCCTCTTCAGACCTACTACCTCCTGCTTTTGTGAACTTGAATAAAACCTTCACTTTACTGAAACAGAACAAAATATTGAAATTACATTACGTCCTGTTCATATGTCTAGGTTCACATCTTACGTCCTGTTCATATGTCTAGGTTCACATCTTATATAAGTTTTTAAATTTGTTTTCTGAATATTTGATGAATTTGTTTTATTTTCAATTTTGATTCAGTAATAATTGAACAGCTGACAGAGCAAACTTAAAGGGTTATACGAGAGAAAGTTTCTTTGGACATTTTTCTCAAAATATTGATATTTCTGCTTAAAATCAACTACCTAAGGAACATTAAAGAATGATGATTTTACCTGAACTATAAAAGTTGTGTAATTAATAGATAGAGCGTGTGATCTGTTCAACTAATATTGACTGATTTCAACAAAAAATATTTGACTTAAGGATGTATGCTACTTAGAATATCAAAACATTTTTGTTACCAACTCTGTATAAAATTTGAAAACTTAACTGTCATAAAAAAATATAGAGCAACATTCCATAACAGAATAATTACAAATTGAAGGTTATTCAAATTATGTGTACCTCAAACACAGTCTTATCGTATTCAAAAGCTTTTGTTTGCAAGTTTGCATTTTCTATGAAAAACTTTTCATCATTCAAAGGTTATACATATGTTAATCATCTGAATAGCTAAACTACAACAGCAATCATTTTCCCATGCATGATAATGTTAAATTCATTCTAAAATCCTCAATTTTAGTTTTGAATAGTAATATCGTTATATGCTTGTAATGCAATTAAGATATTAGCTAATCAGTAATTTAACAACACACAATTTAGTACTCACTTCATCCATTCCTCCTTGAGACAGATTAGATACTGTTCTAGAACTTCCTGTGTGAGATTTTCATTTTTCAAAGCCATCTCCATTTTTGTCAGAACAGCAGGTCCTGAAAGAAATATAAACACTATCTGACATACATCCCTATGTCAACACACAAAAACAAAATCTGAACTCTGCCATAGTAAAATACAACAGTGAACTCATACACCTTTGAATACACATTTAATGTCTTCCATTTCAACGGTTACAAATTTCAGGAGTGAATGAGTGCTATAACAAAGAAAAGAAGTAATAACCCTATCCTCAATCACATGTCATACAAATCTTTGAAGCTTTTTGTGATCAAGGGTCTAAGGCAAGGTCAGTGTTTTGTCATCAATGGTCTAAGGCAAGGTCAGCTTTTTGTCATCAATGGTCTAAGGCAAGGTCAGCTTTTTGTCATCAAGGGTCTAAGGCAAGGTCAGCTTTTTGTCATCAAGGGTCTAAGGCAAGGTCAGCTTTTTGTCATCAAGGGTCTAAGGCAAGGTCAGCTTTTTGTCATCAATGGTCTAAGGCAAGGTCAGCTTTTTGTCATCAATGGTCTAAGGCAAGGTCAGTTTTTTGTCATCAAGGGTCTAAGGCAAGGTCAGCTTTTTGTCATCAATGGTCTAAGGCAAGGTCAGTTTTTTGTGATCAAGGGTCTAAGGCAAGGTCAGCTTTTTGTCATCAATGGTCTAAGGCAAGGTCAGTTTTTTGTCATCAAGGGTCTAAGGCAAGGTCAGCTTTTTGTCATCAAGGGTCTAAGGCAAGGTCAGTTTTTTGTCGTCAATGGTCAAAGGCAAGGTCAGCTTTTTGTGATCAAGGGTCTAAGGCAAGGTCAGCTTTTTGTCATCAAGGGTCTAAGGCAAGGTCAGCTTTTTGTCATCAAGGGTCTAAGGCAAGGTCAGCTTTTTGTCATCAAGGGTCTAAGGCAAGGTCAGCTTTTTGTCATCAAGGGTCTAAGGCAAGGTCAGCTTTTTGTCATCAAGGGTCTAAGGCAAGGTCAGCTTTTTGTCATCAAGGGTCTAAGGCAAGGTCAGCTTTTTGTCATCAAGGGTCTAAGGCAAGGTCAGCTTTTTGTCATCAATGGTCTAAGGCAAGGTCAGCTTTTTGTGATCAAGGGTCTAAGGCAAGGTCAGCTTTTTGTGATCAAGGGTCTAAGGCAAGGTCAGCTTTTTGTGATCAAGGGTCTAAGGCAAGGTCAGCTTTTTGTGATCAAGGGTCTAAGGCAAGGTCAGCTTTTTGTGATCAAGGGTCTAAGGCAAGGTCAGCTTTTTGTCATCAATGGTCTAAGGCAAGGTCAGTTTTTTGTCATCAAGGGTCTAAGGCAAGGTCAGCTTTTTGTCATCAAGGGTCTAAGGCAAGGTCAGTTTTTTGTCGTCAATGGTCAAAGGCAAGGTCAGCTTTTTGTGATCAAGGGTCTAAGGCAAGGTCAGCTTTTTGTCATCAAGGGTCTAAGGCAAGGTCAGCTTTTTGTCATCAAGGGTCTAAGGCAAGGTCAGCTTTTTGTCATCAAGGGTCTAAGGCAAGGTCAGCTTTTTGTCATCAAGGGTCTAAGGCAAGGTCAGCTTTTTGTCATCAAGGGTCTAAGGCAAGGTCAGCTTTTTGTCATCAAGGGTCTAAGGCAAGGTCAGCTTTTTGTCATCAAGGGTCTAAGGCAAGGTCAGCTTTTTGTCATCAATGGTCTAAGGCAAGGTCAGCTTTTTGTGATCAAGGGTCTAAGGCAAGGTCAGCTTTTTGTGATCAAGGGTCTAAGGCAAGGTCAGCTTTTTGTGATCAAGGGTCTAAGGCAAGGTCAGCTTTTTGTGATCAAGGGTCTAAGGCAAGGTCAGCTTTTTGTCATCAAGGGTCTAAGGCAAGGTCAGCTTTTTGTGATCAAGGGTCTAAGGCAAGGTCAGCTTTTTGTCATCAAGGGTCTAAGGCAAGGTCAGCTTTTTGTCATCAAGGGTCTAAGGCAAGGTCAGCTTTTTGTCATCAAGGGTCTAAGGCAAGGTCAGCTTTTTGTCATCAAGGGTCTAAGGCAAGGTCAGCTTTTTGTCGTCAATGGTCAAAGGCAAGGTCAGCTTTTTGTCATCAAGGGTCTAAGGCAAGGTCAGCTTTTTGTCATCAATGGTCTAAAGCGAGGTCAGCTTTTTGTCATCAAGGGTCTAACGCAAGGTCAGCTTTTTGTCATCAAGGGTCTAAGGCAAGGTCAGCTTTTTGTCGTCAAGGGTCTAAGGCAAGGTCAGCTTTTTGTGATCAAGGGTCTAAGGCAAGGTCAGTTTTTTGTCATCAATGGTCTAAGGCAAAGTCAGCTTTTTGTCATCAAGGGTCTAAGGCAAGGTCAGCTTTTTGTCATCAAGGGTCAAAGGCAAGGTCAGCTTTTTGTCATCAATGGTCAAAGGCAAGGTCAGCTTCTTGTCATCAAGGGTCTAAGGCAAGGTCAGCTTTTTGTCATCAAGGGTCTAAGGCAAGGTCAGCTTTTTGTCATCAAGGGTCTAAGGCAAGGTCAGCTTTTTGTCATCAATGGTCTAAGGCAAGGTCAGCTTTTTGTCATCAATGGTCTAAGGCAAGGTCAGCTTTTTGTCATCAAGGGTCTAAGGCAAGGTCAGCTTTTTGTCATCAAGGGTCTAAGGCAAGGTCAGCTTTTTGTCATCAATGGTCTAAGGCAAGGTCAGCTTTTTGTCATCAAGGGTCTAAGGCAAGGTCAGCTTTTTGTCATCAAGGGTCTAAGGCAAGGTCAGCTTTTTGTCATCAAGGGTCTAAGGCAAGGTCAGCTTTTTGTCATCAAGGGTCTAAGGCAAGGTCAGCTTTTTGTCATCAAGGGTCTAAGGCAAGGTCAGCTTTTTGTCATCAATGGTCTAAGGCAAGGTCAGCTTTTTGTCATCAATGGTCTAAGGCAAGGTCAGCAGGTCCTTGATCATAGCTTACACTAAAGTCTTACAGTTGGAAATGACGTTAAAACACAGACTATATGTTACAACTCTTAGTCCGGTGCCTTTGTCAGCTTGTCAGCTTTAATGAAACAGGAAAACAGATTGACTGAAAATGGTAGTCAAAAAACTTTATTCTTAAAACCAACAGAACATTCATATGTTTTCCTTATTAATCCATTAATTCATTACATAGCATAAATAAATCAGCAACCTTTTGAACATAATTATGTTTTAGAATTTGTTAATATACCTCTACTATAGTTAACTGGTTAAATCGGCTATATCCCCACTTTTGTCTCGACTTCCCTTAGCTGTGTTTTAGTCCTGTGTTTTAGTCTGAGAACTGTTTTGTTTTTGTGGTGAACCAAAATGAATACCATCTGTAAATATTCAACCTTGGTCACTCATTCGGAACCCTTACCTTTATCTGGTAGAGTTGTCCGACTAGCCAGGCCAAAACAACTCATTCTGAACACTAACCTTTATCTAGTAGAGTTGTTGGACTAGCCAGGCTAAAGTCACACTCCCTTGGTCACTCATTCTGAACACTTACCTTTATCTGGTAGAGTTGTTGAACACTTACCTTTATCTGGTAGAGCTGTTGGACTAGCCAGGCCCAAGTAACTCGTTCTGAACACTTACCTTTACCTGGTAGAGTTGTTGGACTAGCCAGGCCAAAGTAACTCGTTCTCAATACTTACCTTTATCTGGTAGAGTTGTCGGACTTACCAGGCCAAAGCAACTCATTCTGAACACTTACCTTTATCTGGTAGAGTTGTTGGACTAGCCAGGCTAAAGTCACACTACCGGGACTAGCCAGGCCAAAGCAACTCATTCTGAACACTAACCTTTATCTGGTAGAGTTGTCGGACTTACCAGGCCAAAGTAACTCATTTTGAACACTTACCTTTATCTGGTAGAGCTGTTGGACTTACCAGGCCAAAGTAACTCGTTCTGAACACTTACCTTTATCTGGTACAGTTGTCGGACTAACCAGGCCAAAGTAACTGGTTCTGAACACTTACCTTTATCTGGTACAGTTGTCGGACTAACCAGGCCAAAGCAACTCATTCTGAACACTAACCTTTATCTGGTAGAGTTGTCGGACTTACCAGGCCAAAGTAACTCGTTTTGAACACTTACCTTTATCTGGTAGAGCTGTTGGACTTACCAGGCCAAAGTAACTCGTTTTGAACACTTACCTTTATCTGGTAGAGTTGTTGGACTAGCCAGGCTAAAGCAACTCATTTTGAACACTTACCTTTATCTGGTAGAGTTGTTGGACTAGCCAGGCTAAAGTCACACTACCTGGATTAGCCAGGCCAAAGCAACTCATTCTGAACACTTACCTTTATCTGGTAGAGTTGTCGGACTTACCAGGCCAAAGTAACTCGTTCTGAACACTTACCTTTATCTGGTACAGCTGTCGGACTAACCAGGCCAAAGTAACTGGTTCTGAACACTTACCTTTATCTGGTACAGTTGTCGGACTAACCAGGCCAAAGTAACTGGTTCTGAACACTTACCTTTATCTGGTACAGTTGTCGGACTAACCAGGCCAAAGTAACTGGTTCTGAACACTTACCTTTATCTGGTACAGTTGTCGGACTAACCAGGCCAAAGTAACTGGTTCTGAACACTTACCTTTATCTGGTACAGTTGTCGGACTAACCAGGCCAAAGTTACTCGTTTTGAACACTTACCTTTATCTGGTAGAGCTGTTGGACTTACCAGGCCAAAGTAACTCGTTTTGAACACTTACCTTTATCTGGTAGAGCTGTTGGACTAGCCAGGCCAAAGTAACTCGTTCTGAACACTTACCTTTATCTGGTAGAGTTGTCGGCCTTACCAGGCCGAAGCAACTCATTTTGAACACTTACCTTTATCTGGTAGAGTTGTTGGACTAGCCAGGCTAAAGTCACACTACCTTGGTCACTCATTCTGAACACTTACCTTTATCTGGTAGAGCTGTTGGACTAGCCAGGCTAAAGTCACACTACCTGGACTAGCCAGGCCAAAGCAACTCATTTTGAACACTTACCTTTATCTGGTAGAGCTGTTGGACTAGCCAGGCCAAAGTAACTCGTTCTGAACACTTACCTTTATCTGGTAGAGTTGTCCGACTAGCCAGGCCAAAACAACTCATTCTGAACACTTACCTTTATCTGGTAGAGTTGTTGGACTAGCCAGGCCAAAGTCACACTCCCTTGGTCACTCATTCTGAACATTGACCTTTATCTGGTAGAGTTGTCGGACTTGCCAGGCCAAAGCAACTCATTCTGAACACTTACCTTTATCTGGTAAAGTTGTTGGACTAGCCAGGCTAAAGTCACACTCCCTAAGCTGGTCAAGGATTGGAGGAGAACTATTGGTCGGGTCGGTGTTATTAACTTCAGGGGAGATAACCTCTACCAGTACAAACATCTCGGTGGCCATGATGTGGTTGGGAATGTGAACTTCTGGAGCCAGGCCTAGGAAATTACATTTCCATGATGCTTCGTATTCCAGACTGTACGATACGATTCGGCAGCACCCCTTCGGTACAATACACTACAGAAGAGTTAAAATTAAATATTAACTTCAAATCATAAGTTGACACATTGTGCATCAAGTGCTTGCACTGGAAGACTTTAAATTTCTAAAAGATAAACACTTTTAATGTATAAAGAAATTATAAAGAAATGTCTTTGGGAATCCTGACACTAATTTTGGTTGTGAGAAACATATTCTTTTTTTAGAAAGATCCTGATTTTCAATTACTTAATAATTCAGTAAACCCTGTATATGCCTCATGCCTCATCTCAAATGCCAAGCTTGCCGTATTTCCAGGTGCTGTTTTCTTAACAATTTTTCCACATTTAAACATTTCTTTTGATACACTTGTTTATCAACAAATTCTTTCAACTGCCAAAATATCTTTCACTAAATAATGAAAATAGCACAAGATTTAAATGTAATCGATTACACTTCAACTTAGAAACATAAATTGATAGTCAAAATTCTTTTCATTTTAAAGTAAAGTAAATGTACATATTTAGCAATCTATGAGCACAATGCAATAATTCTGGTTTCTGTAAATGATTTTTTCCTAAATATATACTATGAATTGTAGGTAACACCACATCATCAACAGGATAACAATTGAAGTTTTATAATGCACCTAAATCTGTGTTACCTTGTTTTACCAGGAATAAGCCCTGTCTCATGAATAAGCCCCCCCCCCCACACACACACACAATTTGGAAAACAAACATGAAACAGGATGGGTGGCTGTAAATATTAAATAAAAATTCACCCCTGAAATTTCATAATGAACTATTCCAACACTTGAATTGGAAAAGTTCACATGTGTCTTCAGGGGTAAGTGAGTTAACATTATTGCTACATTTTTATGTCTGCAACTGCATTTCTGAGATTTAATAATTTTCAAGGATAGGTCGTACTATTACCACATTATTATTCAGATCATCTGTGAATAAGAAATAAGAAAACAGAATTTAGGTTTGATGAGACGCTACCTTCAGTGCACTTAACACGGCTTTGACAGCAGGTTTGGAGGCCCCTCTGACGATGACTTGGTTACCAATGACAGCATGATGGGCGAGAATATGGAACTTCTTAGTCCCGAGATTCTTAACACAGAACAGAAAGTACATCAGTATAAAAGCAGTGTCTATATGAGGCAAGAATATGGAACTCTAATGTGCTCTGAAAAACTAGAAGTGTCAGGATAACTTAAAATACCCCTGTGCATACATCATTTAGTGACTTGACTGTGGAGTCAACTTTTTGAGCTTGAAACTTGTTTTAAATAATTTGGCTCTTTGATATCCGATAGAGGAATGTTACTCCCTTAAAAGAATTTAAATATGAAACAAAAATGCTTGTGCATATAACTACATAACATACTGGCCCCGGTTTCATCAACATTCCTTAACTTAAGGAAAGTCCTTAACTTAAAAATCTCCATAGGAAAACATTACAGAATTTAAGGGGAAAATCCTTAGCTAAGGAACTTTCCTTAAATACTAATCATTCAAATAAAGTTTCAATAAAATCTACCAATTAGTTAGGATGGAGTTTTCTTGATTAGTTATTCTGCATAAAGGGCAGTAACTCCCTTAAAAAGAGCTAAAATCTTAATTTAAATACTTGTGTACAGCTATATTATACTAATTATAAAAATAAAGTTTCAATACAATCTCATTAGTTAAGATGAAGTTTTCCAGTAAAAATTATTTTATGTAAAGAGCCGTAACTCCCTTAAAAAGGAATTGAAATCTGAAAACAAGCACAGTTGCACATCTTCAGTGTCCATTGCACTGAGGTCACTAATACCAGTGCGGCAGTTTTCATACAATACCAACCCTCAGTAGAAATCTGATGTTCTGTACAGCTGATGTTGATTCTTCTTCATCCTCCTCCTCTCCTCCCTCATTCTCTGTTTCTTTCTCCTCCTCTACATCCTCCTCTGTCTCATCCTTCTTAAACAGTTTGATGAAGCCTTCTTCTGTCTCTGTTTAATTAAAATACAGAAAAAATGTTTTATTGCCACTTCTGTAAAATCCATCAAATTATACTACTGTGTTTCAAATTCAAACAGAATACGTCAGTACTGACTGTAGCCTGATAATATTTATCAAATAGAAATGAATTGATCAACTACGATACATCTTATTATATGATTGTTTTTATTCGTCATGAGTTTAGGTCTTTGAAGTGAATGTCAAATTGGCCTCTCCCATTGTAGTTTGATGTTGTAGCTGCTAAGCATGTTTCATGTAAATCTGACAATATTAAAGGGTGTTGTTGAAAAAAGGCATGATATTATCAAATGTACACATGAAAATTGAAATCAAAGACTGAAATGTTGTAACACTTTCTACCATCCTTCTGTCTTACTTAAAACTTCAATATACAACTCTTCCCAGGGATCACCACAAGTTCCACAATTCTGCTGCGTACTTCAAAATATAAATACCCCACTGTTCTACTTCATAGAAAAAAATTCTCTTCCTCTTTCTTCAAAAACTCTTCATCTTCATATTTCAGAAACACAATACCAAATCCTCTCTCTTCAAAGTTCAAAAACACTCCCACCTTGATCTCCCTTCCTCAAAAACAAAAAATCTCTCGCACTCCATCTTCAAAAACTCAAATACACTTTTCCCTATTAAAAAAAACACGAACAAATTATCTCCCTTCCTTGTGTTCTTTAGTCACCACCACAGGGACCTGAGAATTTGTTACAGCCTTTTTATGACCATTGAGAGGGGCATTTTTTTATCGAAAACTGATCTGAACCCCCCCAAACGTGTAAAATTAGTCTAAACACCCAAGTTTTGATCCAAAACTGGCTGTAACAAATGCTCAGGTCCCTGTGGTCACCACAAGTTTGATACAGTACCAAATTGTATTAAATCAAAACTGACATTAGAAGCAACTGTCAGACCCAAGTAGCTGTCAGAACCAATTATTGAATAATTCAAAACATTATCTGATGGTGTACATACCCTCCTGTTTCTCCATGTCTATAATGGAATCCTCTGTTGGGGGTCCCTCTAGGAGAGATTCTGTGATCCGATTACCACAAGCCTTAAGTATCCACACAAACGAAACATGGAGAATCTTAAAAATATTCCTGTCTTCAGTCAGTTCCATTAGTGAACGGGCCGGTTTGGGATTTATCCGGAATGAGGCAAGCTTGTTTGGCTCTCTGGGACTTCTAGTTTGTTCAACATCATGAACTCTCTGTGCTTTCTCCTGTAAATGTTCCACCACTATTTTCAGGTTTTTCACTAAAAATGGCCAGGAGTTCAATAAATAAATTTTGTCCATCATTACAATGATTATGCTATAGCGTCTCTGAAAGCCTCTGGCTTGGAAGTCCCTTATATGGAAAGAGTAGGATATCACGTGACCTTGTTGGTCGTTTCCAAAAAATATGGGTCCTTCTGTCCCTGGGCATACCTTGAAAATAAAATATCACCAATTAAATCAGATTTATTTGTCATGCTCATAAAACCTAGATCATGTGAATACTAAGTTTTATGTAAAAAATAAATGTTTTTAATTGATGTGAAAAGTTAGTGTAATTTGCATGAATTATTTCCCTTTAACAATTAAAAGTCCCATGTGATTAAGTATGATATACATCTTACACTTTTTTAAACAAACCAAGCCCCTGTGATCTGTGTTATTCACTTTATTTTGGATACCAAGCCCTGTGATACCCCGGGTAAATATAACTTCAATTCTAACAACAAAACAAGCCCCTGTGATCAGTTGGCTGAAATTTATTGTGATCAGTATGATTTGCATCACATTTTTTTAACCTCACTTTGCACAATTCTGATCCTTTGCTATCAGATCAGTATGATTCACATGACTTTGAACACCCAAGTCCCTGTGATGACTTACCTCCCCACTAAGGCTACGTAAACAAGCTTGTCGGATCATACTGAAAACTTCTCGGTTGTGAGGCTGTCGACTGCTTACATAGCTAACCTTCACATCGTCATCATGACTCACAAAGCCAGGCTTCACTGAGTAACAGCCCTACGTAGGTTAGAACAATGTTTCATAAACAATCGTGTCATTTTAACAAATCATTATACTTCAACCAATGTAAATCAACAAAGATGATTTTTTATTATTAAGCTACAGTAGACACTGCTTTCAATCCTCAGTATTTCACATAACTTTGTCCCCTTAAAAATGGTGCCGTGACCAGGATTACTTTTATCTTACCTCACAGTGGTTTCCTGATGAAGGAGTGGGTGTGCTGGGTTCACTGACAGGAGACTTAAGACCCTGCGCTCCATCTTCATCTTGGGTCCGAGACAGCAGAAGCTGCATTGTATTGTACTGTTCTTCGACCACACCCACCCCACTGACCCCGCCCTCTTTATCCTGAGGATGGTTTGGCTGGGTACAAAAAAGCACCTGGGGGCCATGTATTTCACAGAAATGACACAGAGATATTATGGCATTCATTGTAAGGGTTTTTGTCTATGTTGTTATTGTCTTAAAAGCACCACTTGTTTCTGTTTTTGTCTCTGCTCAAGATTAAGCACACCATTTAGTTTCTCTAAAAATCATTTTTGATTTAGTCACCATATCCAACTGTCATGCATGTGAATCTGTAAATGACATCACCTGAGAACAGAATATTTAAGAGTATATACAATTCAGTAAGGAATAAATAAGAGAATATCAAGCCACTATGTTCAGCCCTTCATATTCCATATTTAAAATTTGACTGACCAAAGATTATTGCCATTAATACTTAAAACATTTGTGTACCATAATAACTTTCATTTCACTTTAGAACTAAACTTTTTTATTTTTATTTCTCTTATTGAGCAATTACTAGTATTTGAAATTTAACTAAGTATAAGAAATTGAAAAATGTTTATATGAGTTGTTGTACTGAAGTACAATATCTCAACAGTATCTGACAGTATCTCAATCAGGTGATTTTGATAAAATATTTACTTTTTATACTTTTTATTTGAGATATAATATTAATGATGTTAATATATATTAATGATATTAAAGTTTTTCTGTATTCATTTGACGCCTCTTTACTTCACACTAGAGCAGAATTTTCTAATTGATGACAGGACACAGCTGTCATATCGTCACAACATGCATGCAGTCACTTAACACACAAATAGGATCAACCAAGTTTTTTCGCTACCAACTTGGCTTATGCAAAAGGTCACCAGAACATGACCTCATATACCGGTAGGATGTAAAAATAAAAATGTCAGATCCTTGTATACGGAAGTGAGAATAGGGATCTGCATCTTAATCAGATTGAAGGAAGAGAATGCTGACAATGTTTGATGTCTCCTACAGGAGAAGATCAGATTACAACAGACATCAAAAGAAGGAACATCCCTATGTATCAGATTGAACCAGAGGTTACACAGGACAGGACAAGAAGGGACTCTAGCCAAGAAACCATCTAATAAACAGCCAAGCCTCACCAAGACCATATATTGGACATGGTGAAATTTCAGATAGTCCCTGGCAGACAACTTATTGGCAGGGGACCAACAGAGGAATCACAACCTATCTTAGATCAGCCCATGGACATGATGAAAGGCAAGTGTACTTTCCACTGTACTGCACCACCCGACCATCAGAAAAAGACCATGAGGAGATGAGACCACAAGAAATACAACTATTAATATATGTCAGAGTCTTCTTCTATATTGTGCTTGAATGGACATTAGATTCAAATAACCATGAAAGAAAATATGAAATAGCCATAATGTAAAGAACATAGTTTTTAACATATATACACTTGTTGATTAATATATATACAGTTACGTGCCATAAGTCTTTCAATTTTTTTTATTTTGCTATATATTCTTTGTATTTCCAACTTTTTTCAATGAATTTTCCTAATATATAATTATAATATAAATTGGTACAAAATTGCAAGTAGATTCTGATCCATCATTGGCAAGATGATAGATATTTATTTTTATTTGTTATTTATTTTAAGTTCTTAGTATATTTCATTCAATTACATGATATTTGGTAATTCCTTATTTATCTACAAAAAAAAATATAAGAAATCATGAGTAGGATACTGATGTAGCTAAGCTATATATGTACATGTACAGTATCCTACTCATGATCACTGCAGTATATATACTTAACATGAACATGTACAGTTGAGTTTGGCAGCTGTCAATATTTTAAGTATATACATATCACTTTAACATCACTACCTACCATCTAAATAAATACCAATAATGGAATAATGAGAAAATGTTCTCTACTTTCAGTTTCCACTTCTCTCCAGTTGTTTACATCCATCCTCCATGTTCAGAATCATGTGATAATGACACAGAAATAAAACAGCGAACATCATTGGATAGGTTTGAATACGATTATCCAATCAGAAATAGCGTCTTAGGTAGAAGTCGGAAAATCTAAACATTGGTTTGTTATAAAATGGCGGGCGAGAAGTTACGAACTCGACATCTTGTGAAGATTTAACAACTTTAGATGTGTAACAAAATGTGTCTGATGATTTTGGAGAACCACATATGCGTATGAAGCGTCGGAAACACAATACAGGGTTGATCTACTCAGCGTAATCAGTTTCTTTTAAGAAACAGGTAAGAAATAACCGTCGTGTACGAACTTGTTTGTCAAAATATGCAATAACCTGCAGTCAAGCACATGTGCTGTAATGATGATGTAAATCAGGAATGCTTTAAACCTGCAGATGTATGTGCGTGTGCGAACAGGTATTACAACGTCCGATTTTGAACATTTTGAACATATTGTTTTATTGGTTATATGTGATCCATCTCATTATTCTGTGTATTCAATGTGTATTGGAAAAGCTGCTGTATATTCTACATAAATGACATCGTACAGCAGCCAGATTGGTATGCTGATTAGGTGATGGAATATCGATAAATAAATATGAGCGACTGTAAAAGGAATCGATTCAAACGAATAATTTACAGGGAGATTCTTGAAAAAAGTACTTGTAAGCGAAGAAAACCAGGTGTTCTGGAAGGATGAGAGTCATTAGCTTCTTCGTTGACACATGTCATGTTTATTAAGGTCATTGCATCAAAAAAAAGTCAGTTGTCAGTTATATTTTCAAAATGATATACCTATCAACTTGCATACTTTTTAAAATCCACTGGAAAAAGTCTGCTCAAAATAAACATTTAAAGACAAAAATACATTTTTTTAATGACATGCTTTCAGATGATCTTTCATATTTATAATATTTTTTTAAAGTATTTTTAGGCTTTGTGTTTTGTTTTTTGTATAATTCTAACAAGGTGACTTTGATTAATTCGACAACAGATATGTAAATGAGCTGTAAAATGGATAAAGACAACCATTATCACAAACAGCCAGATATACAACATATAAAGGTATGAGGCTTTGGAGTTTTAATAAATTTTGAAAATTTGCAGTTAAATGTGGTCTTTTTCTAATCATTATTAATTATATTTTATAATCTTAATAGCATTAATATTCATGCTCTCACAATAAAAAAAGGGAGGATAACTAAGAAATATTGTTTTCAAATTAACTGTTGGTTAATATATAATTACATGATCATGAAGAATTCATGATCATAAAATTTAAGAAAATGAAGTGGAATACTTTCAGCACAGTTGCTTGAGTTTCTGTCATGTACATTGTATACCATTATATTATGTAGTAATGGTCGGCTCCTTATATATAGATATATTACTGACAGAAACTCAAGCAACTATAATTGAGAAACATGCAAATTAAAGCAAAGATGACTGGTGCAGGGAATTAGGATCATTCTCTAGGAATTTGTCAGCAAAAAAAAAGGTGTTTCTGTTGCATGCACTAACTCCTAAAAGAATGTTTTAATTTACTATCTCCAAATTGGTGTGTTATATTAATTAAATAAGAAACTTTTATTTAAATTTGAAGGTTTTGTAAAATTGTGTTTGCTGTGATTTGGTTTACTGTACTGTAATGTATGTGTATAGTGAACATACATGTACATGTATGTCTAGATCTGTGTCGTCTGGATTTTGTGTACAAAGGGAAATAATCCAGACTTTTCAACATGGCTGCAATTCATACTTGCCAACCCTCCTTATTTAGGAGGGAGACTCCCGATTTTGGACACTAAAATATTTCTTTATCACTTTGGAATTTGCTTAACTGTTCCTATTTTTATACGCCCTTCAAAAATGGCGTTGTCCGTCCGTCTGCCGTCGTAAACTTTTGTTTGTCCGGAGATCTGATCTCCTACAGTTTTCAACCGATTTCTTTCAAACTTGCTAGGCTTAACCACCATAACATGAAGTTGTGTTTTCCTGAAAGACAATTTGATTCGAGAATATTCACTAGAGTTATGGCCCTTTGGGACGCAATTTCGGGCATTATTTAGAAAACGTCAGAACTTTTTTGTGTTGTCTTTAATTCCTCTCAAATTTGGTATGGTACTTCGAATATCTATAATATTTAACATATATTACGGGTTTTGTTCAGTAATTTCAACTTTTTGCGTAACAGCACTTCATAGTTAGATATAGGCATTATGTAGAAAATGCATTTCTGTTGTAAACTGTTGTTTTTTCCGGAGATCTTCTACAGTTTTCAACTGATATTTTTCAAACTTGCTAGGCTTAATCATCATGACATGAAGTTGTGTTTTCCTGAATTACAGTTTGTTTCAACAATATTTACTAGAGTTATGGCCTTTTGGAACTTCGTATCTGATGCAATTTCAGACATTATCTAGAAAATGTCAGAACTTTTTTTGTGTTTTCTTCAATTCCTCTAAAATTTGGTATGGTACTTCGAAAAGCTATAATATTTAACACATATTATGGGTTTTGTTGAGTTATTTCAACTTTTCGCGTAACAGCATTGCATAATTGCAATTGCAAAGTATAGGCATTTACATGATGTAGAAAATGCATTTCTGTTGTAAATTGTTGTTTGTCCGGAGATCTTCTCCTTCAGTTTTCAACCAATATCTTTCAAACTTGCTAGGTTTAATCATTATGACATGAAGTTGTATTTTCCTGAATGACAGTTTAATTCAACAACATTTTCTAGAGTTATGGCCCTTTAGGACTTTGTATCTGATGCAGTTTTCGGATATTATGTAGAAAGTGTCAGAACTTTCTTTGTGTTTCCATACCATTATACTTCCGATAGGGTACGACGGGCGTATCATGCCTCCGCTTGCGGTGCTCTTGTTAAAGATCTGATGACTTCATCTGAAAGAGGAGCTCAAAAGAAGCCATTTAAAAGTGTTATTTTTCCTCTGAATGTACATGTATACATATTATTTATTTTTTCAATATTGAGGACGCGTAATCTTCCCCATGGAATTTCAAAAAGTTGGCAAGTATGCTGCATCCATCAGATTTCTCGATCTTTCACTGAAAAAAACTTGACACACATCTATATCAGTGTAATTAACGCACCCCCACTTTTGGATTTTAATTTCCCTTAAAAATGTGCAGATTACATGAGTTTTTACGGTAGCAATTAAAAGAGCATTGCACAATTTGATGATGTTCTGTATACAGTATTCGCAATAATAAATTAGTGGGCAATTAATGTGCCTTTAAAAATTGGTTACAAAGAGGGCACTTATTAGGAAAACAAAAGTTAAACCAAGATCTGGATGAAAAATGTTGTTTTTTAAAAGTCAATAAATATAAATACGATGTATTGTGACCAGAATGGGTATTAAAGCATGATGCATAACATTGTCATCAATTTCGGAAAATGTGTTCATAAATGAGCCACATAATACTGTAACGTGCCGGGGGTCCGTACGTACCCAAGTTAATTCTTGAGATCCCTGATATGTGCTCCAAAAGGGGTTAACACAAGTGCAAATATATACAGATAATTATCCAGAGCATGCCTTGCTTTAGGAATGGTAGCAACACATACACACCCTTAACAGAGCAGAACTGACTCAGCTTAACAAACAATGGTAACAAAACTATATAAAATGATGAATGTAACACAATATTGAAAAATGACTCTATAAAGTACAAACAACTACTCACTACATTTTAACAGAGCAACACTAAATGTTAATTAGATTATATCAATAGGGCAAAGTATCATCTATATACAGTTATATCCTTATCAAGCAATATATCCCCACCGAGGGTGACCTAAAACACGGAAGTAAACAGGTATCGTAACCTTATGAACTGTGTGACTTATGTACAAATAAACAACTGGATAGGTTAACACTCGCTCGTCATAATACTGATATTGTGTTTATCCTGTAAACATGCATACATGTGCACATTGAGGTTTACCATACCATAAATATAATTAATAAATAGAATAATTTAGTTATGTTATGATCAGTAGGGGCTCTTACATAATTTCATTACTCCTGCAGAAAGGTGAGAACCCTTATAGGAAATCAAAAAGGGGCACTAATAATGGTGAATATATACATGTACACAGGTATCAATTAGAATTTTAATTTTTATATGGAAAAATAAAATGTATTTCAATTACCAAAGAAAGTTTGTACATTTGCATATATACTTTTTTGAATAATTGTTGTAAATACTTGAACAATTTAAGTTAAATTGTACATGTATATATGCTAATTCGGAGTTTGCAAAAGTCTCTATGTAAAAAAAACCTGCTTGATTGAAAATATTTTAAAAAATCAGTTGACTGTTTGTACATAACATGTCAGAACAATTTGAATAACAAACTATGATAAATGTGATCAAATTGTAAATTTATGCCATATTCATTCATAATTGGAATCACATTGTTTAAAAGACATTCAAGCTTTTGAAATGATGGTTTTGACACTATTCATATAGGAGTAAATGAATTCTGCTTTATTTCATATTTAAATTGATATGAAATTCATATGTTTGAATACCAGTCAATGTCTTTTTTACCATTTCGTGCTGAAAAAAATTGCAGCAAATTATATACATACTTTGTGGATGATTACAATTTGATTTTCAAAAAATAATAATGAAAATTCTTTGGGAAAATATGAAGTGATCTGGGGAAAATACCATATACTTCTAGGAGAGATAAGCCACCAGTGTTATTCAGTGGTAAAAACAAGTAAAAAGTAACTATTTTTATAGCATAGAATTTAGTGCTGTTCCGATTAATCAATTTATTCGACGTCTAGTCATTTGTACTTGAAAATAGATTAATCGATCACTGTTCATCATGATTGATCATGGTTTGACTAATTTTAGCTTTTCACGCTTTTTATATTGGCTAATCTTAATTTCTTCAATGAAGAGTGACAACGTGGTTGCGGAAGTCTGTTTATACCAAAATTCGTAGTCCTACATATATGTACGTAACAGTATCTCTGATTGGTCAAGTGCTCTATCCAGCAACCAATCAGAACAAGTTTTGTGGACATTTTGTAATGTGGCATGAGACACAGAATCAAAATGACAGTACTGAACTGAAGGCCTGAAGAAATAAATATCATCTCGGAACTATCTGTTTGCAAGTCGTAAACATTTAAGGTTTTGGTACTGAGACTGTGTCAATCTTTGACTTATTAATTAAATGTTTGAAGAAAGTGTGACTGATCTGATACTGTGTTCGGTTCGTGACACGTTTAGTTTTACGACTGATCGGGAATGTCATTGAATGATATTTAGGCTATAGATACTGTGTTATGTTTTAATTCATCATTTTTCTTTTCTTCAATAATCGATCATTAGTAGATCATCAGTCGTTTGTGGAACGGTGATGATCGGTCACGATTTTTCAAGTGATGCTTTCATCCAGGTTAGCATTGCAGGCCCTTTGGACCTCGTGTTGAAGTATTTGGTCATAGTATAATCAGTGTTATCATTATGCTAAAATTTTATCAAAATATGAAGGGAAAATACTGTCAATAAAGAGATATTTGATCATGAAGATACAGAAACATTGACAAGTGGCATGGACACAGCATACCTGTATGTATATACAGTGAACTCCACTTAATATCACCCCTGTTTATATCACATTCCTCTTTATATCATGTTTTTCCCAAGCACCATTTTTCTCTCTATATAATCTATGTAATTTTATTTGGTTTATATCATGTTTTGAGGTGAATTTCTCTTAATATCGTGTTATTTTTAACCAATCACATAAAATATCCAGAAAATGAAGTCATTTCAAATTATTTCAGATACAACTTGTACAAAATGTTGCATAGAAAATAAAAAATAACCCCAAAAATGATTTTTGATTGAAATATTGTTATCTTTATATACATTATATTGAAACATGTTCATATGTACATTGCATAGCTTACTTTTAGTTATGGAGAATGGAAAAGCACTAGATTTAGTGGAAAAGCATGTTTCTGTTAATGTCACATTCCTGTTAATATCATGTTTTTGTCGGTCAAATGCAACATGACATAAAGAGGATTGCACTGTAGTTGTAACGGAATGGTCCTGATCAGTTGTCTATAACCTGTGTTTCTCCTATAGGTTTTACATGTACATGTAGTCCAGATTGATTTAGAATTCTAATGAATCAATTCCCATTTCGGTGTGTTGGAAAGGAAGTATTTTTGGGTAAAATAAATATTTGATATTTGGGGTGTCAGATTGAATATTATGGACTATGTACATTTTGTATGCGATCATATCGTTATTGTACCAGTGATTATCTTTGTGTACTGCGGGTGTCTCGTCATCAACACCCAACAAACGTGTATTATGTTCATGTTTTGATATTTAATCGGAGCTTAAACCGATCACGAGGGACGGTATATTGTGTGTTTTGGCACCAATACACATGAATGCTCTAGAACTATATAAATACACCTGTTTCACAGACAAATTGGGTATTTAACTTTACGACTTGAACTAGCTATATAGGTACCTCATGATCATGATCAACAGACAATTTTGTTCACTCACTACAAAATATTGACGAGAGTTATTTCACAAAACCAGTATTTCTTGTTACTGTCATGGATCAAAATTACATTTGATTTGAAAATAGTTGCTTGATTTAATTCTAGCATGACAAGTTTTAAGAATTTTTGAATTTCAGAATTAATTTTGATGTACATAGGACTAAAATGATTGTGATATGATGGATTAATTGTGTGACCATGTTGGATTAATTTACCATAAATATTGGCATCTAAAAAAATTCTTTTTGGAAATTCCATAGAATAATAATTGGAGACTTTCCAACAAATATATAGATATATATGTGTGTGTACTTTGTGGTAGATGATTGGCTAGCCGGTAGCTTAGAAGTTTAAAGAGTTTTCCATCTAATCCAAAATTAACAAAGGAAGGACTATTATCATTCATGATGGGACTAGATACTCCGAAGGATAAGGTGATGAGGTTTATCTCCAAAGATGCGACAGTCCCTCGTCCTGTAAGTAAAATCTGTTGATAATATGCATACATTCATCTTAAAAAATTATTGAAATTGAGAAAGTTACTATCTTTAACCATCTTAAACATTCTTCAGTTGCAGCCACTTTTCACTGCTATGATGTATATTTTGTAACATGTCAATGTATTCACCATATATATAATTATAATAATCTAGCTGCTATTACAGAAATGTTATACTCTGGTACTTAACATTATGTTGTGTAATAGGACGAGGAAAGGGATAAAGATTGTGCTGGCGCTGGGGCTCAAACCCGCGACCCTTGGCCCTCCAGTTCACGCTTGTAAGCAACCTAATCAGTGCAAACTTTAAAATTGTACCGTATTGGACCCAATGGTGCAAAAAAAAAAACCTAAAATAATAGTAAGGGGTGGGCAATAATTAAGAGTATTAGTCAACTTGACCTGATTATAAAATCACCAGTAAGCAGTGGTCTGTTATTACGTCAAATACTCAGAAGATGGTGAAGTGAATCATAGACTAACACAGTGATAGTAAGAAGTTATTGTCCTATTGTTAGTATTTTTAAGGCTTATATTATTATGACATGTTCATTTGGGGGGGGGGGGGGGGGGGGGAGTACAAAAGATATTTTGAATTTTGAAATATAAAAATGCAAAATCAGTAAGTTAGTATTTATGATATGATAATTATATGATCATCAATTGTTCATCATGATCAACATTGTACAAAAAAAAAATGCCCAAACAATCAGGAAATTTGTTTTTAGAAAAAGTTCAGGTTTCAATCACAAGTTCCAAGCCTCGATCACCAATTCAATAAGCTAGGGTGATCAGTGGTCCGTATTGATTTGGGCTCTCGCTGTAGTGTCTGCCTCATTGTATGTGGTCATCATGAGGCTTTATCAGGACTTACAGAGTGATGCTTGGAGGCTGATGTGGTTCATTGGTTCATTGATGTGACTTAGGGTGGTCAGATTAGATGAAACCTTATTAAATCGGTGGCATGGCATACACATTGTACATTATGTACATATACCTCTTGATATATTCAATTTGATACTCCAAAGTGAAGCACATGCACATGTACATACCTCACTTTGAAGTTTTTACCTATTCCCACAAACTTTGAAATGGTGTTGGATCTTAGTAAGGGTCCGCAATGGTTAAGTGGTTAAGGTGTCCGGACATTCTACCACTAGCCCTCCACCTCTACCTCTGGGTTGCCAGTTCAAATATCCCATTTGGGGCAGTTGCCAGGTACTGATCATAGGTTGGTGGTTTTTCTCTGGGTACTCCGGCTTTCCTCCATCTCCAAAACTATGCACATCCTACATTATAAATGGCCCTGGCTGTTGATTATATATAATGGGACGTAAAACAAAGTAAAGGAAACCAAATATGGCTCTAAGTGAATAAAGATATTTTTATTTTGAAACTATTGGAAACATGGACATATATATTTACATGTATATTGTCGAACTGGCGACTTGCCATCTACACTTTGAATCGAGAGACGATCTTTTATGACATCATTATCAATATTCTGATCTTTTGTAATGGTGTTCTCATTTCATGTGGCATTATAATGAGATTTTCAAGTTTTAAAGTTCTCATCTTTAATACCAAAGCTTTACCAAACTAAAAAGAATATTTCAGGTCATTGTACAGTTGCTGTAAGGTCTGTCATTTTCATTGTTATGTCATAATGCTGTTTATTGTAACAATTCTGAATACGATAATAAAATCATCAAAACATGCATACCGGGTAGGTAACATTTGACAGACATGAGCCCTGGTTATATATGCGGAACTTTTTTGTCCATTTTAAATGTGTACCCAGTGACAGGCAAGTCTGCAAATTTATATGTTATACACTGGCCTTGCAATTCTGAAAACAGCATCAGATTGCTAATTCCGACCTCATTTCATTAATTTCATTTCACAAATAACACTGATCCAACTGTTTGACCTTTATAATCCAAAGCAGCCCTGGAGCCCTCAAGCTTCCATATCCTTATTTATGATAGATTATACAGATCACCGAGACTAAATATCACAGATAAAGGGCCACATCTACAACTATAAATCCCTATTGTATAATTAGAGGATAAACTTTGCCGACTTTAAAATAACTGAGTACTCTTTAACACCTTTTCCCCCCATAGACTTTGTGTTAAAACTCAGATCTTATCTCTATTACTGTAGAAAATTAAATGTATTTTTCCAAAACGATGCTTGAACCTGATCTTGATTCCTAATTATATCTGTATATCGAGTGTTTGCTAAGCAGGAGGTGGATTTTCTGGCTCCATTATATATAAACTGACCACAAACTTCAGATACGATATATCTCACACAAATATAACACTACTTAATATATGTATGTACTGCCAATACATTGATCTCCTTTGATAATATTTTCACAATGCATTTGGATTTGAGGGACACCTAGATTTAGATATTGTGTTTTTGATGTGTGTATCCGACTGTACCGGTCTAGTGGAGTATATTACAGATATGTAATCAAATGTATTTTCCATTTTGGAAATGTACCAAATTTTGAACAAATCTCAACCTAAAAATCATATAATATAAGACTAAATCACTCTGTGATAATAAGTACACTGTATTATGACTTCTGTTTATAGACAATAACAGTACACATGAATAGCCTGCATAAAGAGGGTCATTGTGACCCAATTAAATTCTGACATTTGACCTCAAATTTTGAAGGAAAAAAAAGTTTTTTTCTCTGGTGTAATTATAAATAATCATAATTGTATGGTTTACAAATGGTAAAAGCTTGGGTAGCAGAGGGTCAGATAAAAGGAGTATGTTACTATAGTACTGTGACCTGTTACTGATTTGACATTTGACCTCAACCTTTGGAAAAAAAAGGTTTTTCTAGGAGCCTGATGGTTTGGGCATTATACCCTTTCCAACATACTATAACTTCGTATAAGAGAACAGGTTCCCCAGGAGAGGACCATAATAGAGTAAAAGCTAGTGTACAAGTATTAAAGCTAAGGTTTCCGGGGTTAACCTGAACATAAAAGATAAAACCAGGCGTGTAGGGTCCGGTAGGCATAAAATATGTTTTTCTTACATTTGCTAATAATTCTGCTAGCTGTCTAATGAAAGTTGATTAGAATCAACTTTATTCCTTGAAAAATAATTAATAAATTATAATTATTTATCTTTCCTATACCTGTAGGTAAATTTTTCCATTAATGATCTAGTAAATTACGGTTTATAATTGATACATGTATAATACATGTATATCAAGTTTGATAAATATGATTAATTTCATAGGTGGTCACCTCTGAAACAAACCTCCAAGGAGGGAGATCTCCCTCGTTCCACATTTCCAATGCGAGAGAAAGTGCGTGAAATACATCTAAAACTGCATGCACATTACTCAATTTGTTTTCCCCTTTTTATATATCAAAACAACTTTAAAAGGTATTCATTTGATCCAGACACACCTGTTATGGTCATTATACACACCCTACATTAACTAGGATATCATTTGACCACAGGATGTAGATTTTGAGTTTGTGTGAGATCGGACTTAAATGAGGGAGATTTCAAGGGAGATTGGTAAATTATGGTCAAAATGAGGGAATTTCCCTCGTAATGAGGGAGGGTTATATTAACAGGTATGTAATTTTTCAGGAATATTGTAAAACTGTAGATAACTAATTTAATATATGTACATTGGATGTAGATATTTTTGAGAAGTACAGCATTAGCAGGGGTTAATCTAGGATTAAGGGGAAACTACCCTTTTTTACTTTAGGGGAAAAAAACTCTTCAAAGGGGAATTTTTAATAATCACAAAGTTAAACTTTTTAAACTTTAAAGCACCCTTTTTCAACTAAAAGCAGCAAAGGATAATCAGAAAAAAAAAAACAAATCTGAAGGATGTGGGTAGATATTGACATCAAAATTGAAGAAAAATACATTATTTCAGTAAATTTAACACAATTCTAAGGTGGGAAAAAGGAAAAAAATCTGAGGGGAAACTATCCATAAACGGTGGTAAAAAAATACAGGGACCTGAGAATTTCCCCTTAACCCCTAAAAATGTGTAAAATTACTCTAAACACCCTATTTTAGATCCAAAACTAGCTATAACAAATTCCCAGGTCCCTGTGGTAAAAAAGGCCTAGATTGACACCTGATTAGGCCATTGACTGTAATTTACTAAATGTGAAATAAACATCACCTACACACATCTCTGTACATATATATGTACATGTCTAATTACGGTCCTGTTATAATGATTAGTGAGTTGATGTTGGCACCTGTCCCATCCAGGTTAATCATTTAACCCCTTAACTCCCAGGGCAAATTTTGAAATAAATGTCTTATAGCCATATAAATGTTTAACATCATTTTTAGGCCTTTTCTGTTAACATTTTAATAATACAACCCCCATATATTTTAAAAGAGGGGGATGTGAACTTTCAGTTTTTGTTGTGAAAAAGTCTGTTTTTGACCTCTGTAATCGTAACCATGGCAACAAAACTGTTTAATAATCATTAGAATTGTTCATAATGCTACCTAGTAGATGAATCGCATGTGCTTGATTCTTGGTTCATCAAAATATAAATTAAATTACATTCTTAAAAAAATAATAAAACACGAAATATAAGTCAAGATGTTTAATTTGGTATTGGTACATTTTTTTGCCGATGGTATGACACGAAGCAGTCTCCCTTACACAAATGGAGATCACACATTTGGCATCCATACACGGTCTCTTTTCTCCTCTTTTCACCTTGTCTCGTGCACCATTTGCAGATGGAACGTTTCCTGAGAAGTCTGGAGTCTGTGTGCATTGTACCAGGGCGTTGCTGGGGTACTTGATGCGTCTTTTGAAATCGTTGAAAGGGACCAATCAATGCCATGGATACGTCTGTCCTGAAGTCCAATAACTTATCAGACTTTTTCCTTGCTAGTGTTCCTGAAAATTCAATCAAGATTACGACATTTTTTAATTTTTCATCGATATTTTGAAAATGTTTCTTTTCTACAAATGTAATGAAATTTTGTCAATCTCCTCCCGATCGAGATGCAAATTAACATTTCACGACCCTGATTTACAATAATAAGTTCAATTTGGCTAACAGATGCTAGGAAATCGAATTACTTTAATTTGGAAAAAAGTCCCGTAATGTGAACTATTCCTGCACCCCCCCCCCCCCCCCCCCCCGCCAGCAAATCCATCAAATGCATTTCCAAATATGCCTGGAATTTCTCTTAGATGAAAAAGTTGAATATTAACAATATTGATTATTGACTGATGTTTCAATTGAATTATGTTTACTGTAGTTCACAACTAACAATCAATAAATATTGTAAATATTACACGAACTGTCATTCAAGGGCGACTTTTCTTTAGCTGCTGTGTAATACAAAATATCTAAGAGATAATATTGTCAAGTAACTAGAATTACCTGGTGTCTCTTTCCAAATTTGATAAGCATTTATAAGGCAAACTTCAAAGATGAAATTCATAAGGTACTTCCAGTACTTCTTGCATGGCCTACCAACTGGATTTTTTGCTCTGTGCTGCATACATATGTCGACTCCGCTCATGTACTTTTGGTAGCTCGTCACTGTAGGTGGTCTTGTGATTTCTACTGCGTCTCCCCCTGGCACCCGTCGAACTACAGGGTCATCCCCTAAAGAATCGCACCCAGAGCTCAATACATGGACCTGAAACATATTTACAATTTATTAGGGCTATCGGAAGCAAATTCATATTGAAGGGAGGGGAGGGGGAGGGAGCTGACCTATAAGTTGGAAGTGAAAATTGCATTTTACATATATTCCCTCTGTTCAAGGCAATTTTTGCTCCCCCCCCCCTCCTTCCTACGTCCCGGTATTTTTTACAATAAAACTATGAGCACATAATAAGGAACTGGCTGATGCACCTATCTGTAAAACTATAAAAGACCTCAGGTTCAACTTCTTTGAATACATCATTCTTGGTTAACAACTCTATGAATGTAAAACATATATCGAAAACAAATCAATAGAAATGTGATTGCTAGTAAGTAATACAGTGTCAATACTTTACCAATTTCTTGTCTTTCCACGCTGTCAGAACCAAGTTTCCGTGCTGCTTTTGCATTACATCCCCTCTCTGTAACCGACTCGGGCTTTGTAAATCTTCAGGGACATCACGGCTGGTTTGTTTTATGGTCCCACATGAATATATCCCACTGAATTCCAAAGTTCTGACTAGCCGAAGGCTTGTAAAAAATCTGAAAATTAAAAAGATGGTGACCTCTAAGAATGTACAGAAGGACGTATTTTTGAAATGTGATTGATCTTATTACATACAATATGTACAATGTATACAGATGGGAGAATGGAGATTCAGTGGAAAGCGCGGGGGGGGGGGGGGTGAAGAAAGGGGTGCGACCTGGTTGAGCAACCACCCCATCCCAAGAAAATGACTGTTTATGTTTATTACATTACCTTTTTGAGGTTGACTTTTTTGTTTATATGTACCTTTATTTATTTACTCTTCTAAGTACCAACAATAATGGACGGAAGGAAAATCAGAGTTGTTCAATAGGAGGTAGTCGCAATACAGCTCCATCCCTTCCCCGATATGCACGTGACGAAACAATTACACCTGAATGAGCCATTTGACCCATAATCATATTGTACCATAACGGCATGTGAGTGTCAAGGAATTTCTTCCGGGGTATGGGGTGGGGGTTAGAAAGCCAAGAATACTTCATGGAGTATGGTACATTTTTTATATAGTTTACAGATTCCGGTATAATATATAACTAATGATAAAACTTACCGGTCAAAATACACACAATGTCCTTTATGTTTGAGTGGTCGACATAAATGTCTTACGACTCGCTCTCCGAGGTCTCGTCCGTGAAACTTGTCGTGCTTGCCTAAACATGGTAGAAAGTCACCACAATAGCCACTTTTCTCACATCTCATCCATACCTAGCAAAGACAAAAAATGATAAACTAATTTATTAGTTAATATTAATTAATAATTAATATTTATATTTGTTGATTAACATATATTCATCTTGGTGTCAGAAATTCTGGTCACAGGGAGGGGGAGTGGGCTAACCTACCTGTATATATGTTAGCAACGTTTTTGGCATGTGAAAATTGCACTTCACTTCGGAATTATTGAGACGGGCAGCCTCCCCCCCCCCCCTTTTTTTTTTGAGGGGCATTGCCTTCTACCACATTTCATGTCAAATGTCAAAATTAGGGGAAAAATCATTCTACAACTTGAAACTTTTTTACCTTACCTTCAATCCCCTCTTCACGGGTTTTCCAGGCATGTACTGCTTTGCATAAAAACGTCCCTTATATTTTATCATCCCTTCATCTATGGCTTGGTGCTGACCAGGAAGGTAGTGTTGTTTGAAATTTGTCCTTACCATGTCGATAAGTGGCCTGATTTTATGGAGCCTTGGCAGAAAATAAAATTCAAAGATACTAGTATCAAACATTATATGCAATGAAAATGTTACATGTTAATGTCATGTTGTCAATTTTCGTCAGTATTGGTGACCAAAAATTTATAAAGTCTTATGTATTGTGCAAATATCAAAAGGCAAGCAACCACAAAGTATGTTATAGTGACCAACTCTGTAATATTGTACTATTATAATACACTCTTTCACATACAAGTTTCCAAATTAATGAGTGTATACAGTGATTTTAAATTTTAAAAATGCTAAAAGAACTTCAAAAAATATGTGCCTGTATCTGTAAGTCTGTATTTGATACGTACAAAAACTTCTTCTACACAATAAAAAGTAGACCTACCTGTCGTACCCTTGTTCACCTTGTGGAATCCTAGCTTCATTATCGTTTACATGAAAGTATCTCTGCAGTGCTTGAAAACGGTTCCGAGACATCGTATTCTGGAATCCTGCATTGCCTGGAAATAAAATGTATACAAATAAAATTTCAAAGACAATCGATCCATTACAGATACCATTGACACAGATGACGTAAAGTCGAATTTATTCATTTAGAAAAACAAAAATTAAATGCGAAAATTCTGAAGGCACACAGTGATAAAGAAAGCTTTAGTTTTTACTTATTTCTGAGACACTGACCACAGGGACATGCATAGACTTTTGATAAAATTTAGTGATACATAGGCCTACCTATAGATATTGTCAACATATATATGCATTTATCACTAAATTTTGTCATAAGTCTACACATGTCCCTGTGCCAATATATACATGTATGTATCACTAAATTTCATCATAAGTCTATACATGTCCCTGTGTGCCCGGAACCCCCCCCCCCTCCCCCCCCCCCCCCCCCCCAAAAAAAAATAGGTAGATTTTTTTCGCCTAACCAGTGTTACAGAAATCATAAACATTGAGAATAGTTGTACAATATTTTCTTACCGATGAAGATGTTCTTAGACCAATACATTTCAATGCTTGGCATCTGAACTATTCCCATAAGAATCTGGAGTCCAATGAAAGCCATCATCTCTGGAATGGTTGTGTCTACCCAGTTGCCGTCAGGTACCTGTTGTCTTTGTTGGGAAGAATACTTGTTCGTCTCTGCAGCAAGTTTGGAAAAAAACTCCTCAGAAAACATCAGAAAAAAAAATTAGGACGTTTGCTGTAGGTTGCAGATCGTGTCGGGGTCCTGTCTCCTCATCAAAGTCAGTAACATCTACATCATGCAGGTCGTCACTCCAAAAATCACCGTCATCCCCGACAGAACTAGCCTGGCTGTAGGTGTTGATGGAAGAACACGTGTCGGGTTCAGGGTCGGAATCGGTGTCGGATGAAAATGAATGGTCACTAAAGTCATCATTCATTTCTAGATCAGACGATGAATAACCGTCCTCGTCTCCATCGGATTCAGAATTCTCCAGCTCGTCTTCACTATCCGACATTTTGAAGTTCGCGCTCTTTTCAGTGTGTGACACGTAATAGGAAATTCACTAGTACTAATAATAGAAGCTAGGGCTAATGCCATGAAACTTGCGATATGGTCCATTCTATTGAGAATGGTCCTTGTGTACAATGGCAATGCATTGTACACAAATATAGCCTGGAATTGAAATGCATTTTAGTAAAAGATACTACATGATTTAGCTGTAGATCTACACACGTTGTCGTGTTTTACATCAGAATATTTGATACCGTCTACAATGCAAGTATATATCCTACGAGAGCACCGGGGTACCGATGCCGTACATCTAGCTTTACGCAATTTGTTTGCATTTCAAAATTCATTTAGACATGCATTTTATGTAAATTAGCACCTATCTATTGTTGTTTTTATTCTGAAAATGTCTTGTTTGAAGTCTTTCTTTTGTACATGTGGACATTCGACCTGCGCCGAGAACTTGTCAATCGTGACGTCGTCGTTATCAGCGTAAAATGATAAAACTATTAAAAGTGAAAATGTAATTTGATTCTAACACTTTATAATTTTTTCATCATTGGTTTAATCGAAAAAGTTTGAGAATAAAAAAAGTTCATCAACATGTTAAGTTTCGTTTGATATATTTTTAGTACACCCATGTGATAAATTAAGAAAGATACATCAATCGTTTTACAAGGTATGTCAATATGCGTAGAAAATGCGTAGCTGGGAGTTAAGGGGTTAAGTAAGATCGTAAAACAGGTAATCTCGTTGACTTAATTGTTGACATGGGAAGTATACATTTAGTCAGAATTTCTCTCGTCAATATTATGGTTTACTTACATGGCAACAAATCACTTGGTATGTCAATGTCCCAAAATCATTTCAGATTATAAAAAAAAAAACCTTATAAATAACTTAATTAAATCTAGTCTGACTTCATCAATCAACATTTGCTGGTTTTTGTGGTTAAGTATGTTTACCTTGACATCAAAATATTTATCAGTTCCTTTTTTTTAAATTAATGGTTCTTATTCATAAATATGTAAATTTATGTAAAATGACATATATTTGCATTATATTCTGTAATTCAGTGCTACAGTTATGTAACATCTTGTATTGGATTCGGTTTTGTCATTTGAGGCCAAGTTACAGCATTTGTGTTGGAAATCAGTGTTCACATTTAGATTGATGTATCTGTAAGAAAAAGGCAAAATATTTCTTCAATAGAATTGAAACACAGTAAATTGGCTGTGACTAAATAACATGTAAGGGAATTAAGTAACTCTAATAGCAAATCGCAGCTACATGTATAATATATTGTATGTATGTAGTTTAATCCTTAAGTGCACCATTATCAACATCTCTATTAAATAATACTTAACTATTAAATATAGTTACTTTCTGCACAATCAAACACTGGTCAGTTATGATTAGATACCAGCACATATCTAGGTGTCACTCTCACAGCGATGTTGAAAGAGACTAACATGCATACAGTTCGACAACAAAAAGTTAGCCAAAATACATAATGGAAAATTAGTTGGACAAACGCTAGAGAATGCAGCCACATAAATTAAAGGAACCCTTTAATTATACACCAGACCAGGTCCTGGCTTTTGAAAAATGTCCAGTGCAGGGCTCCCAGATATGTGGCAATGTTGTAATAAATGACCACATATCAAGAGAGCTGGGTTATGTATCCATTTTGATCTGATTTGACTGGGAGCTCGATCGAGTCCCTAGCTCAGGGGAAAACAAAAGCCAGACTCGTAATATTTTATGTAATCATAAACGAACATGTACATTGTAGGTATAGATCATCCCACTTTTTTACCCCCGCAAACTCTCGAGCACAGGCATGCGCACAAAACATAATAAACTCTTTCAGGTGTGTTCTTGCTTTCCCTGTTTTTATCTTATATTGAAAAATACCAAAAACATTTGTTTTAAATGTCACCTCCCAGGATCATATGGAACAAATACAAAATGTCAGGTACGTGCTTTTGATGTTGTAAATAGGTAATTTTATAATAAGACTTGCTTTCTTGACGTTTTGTAGAACTTGCTACCATGCATGATGGGTGACTTGCTGGAGTACTTTGAGGAGCGTGCCCGAGTGTTGGACAGTATGGCTCCGACAATTCAAACCTCGGCCGCCATGTGTAACCCTGACTTCATTTCCTGTATCACCTTCAATGGCATCCCAATACTGCCACCAGTGGTAAGTCACGGAATTTGCCTCCCCTGTTTAAGAAAAAGAAATAATCGGAGAATACCAAAGCATCAACAAAACCATAATCTGAACTCAAAATTGATTAAACTAGAAGCAAAATAGGAACAAAAGAAAGATTTACATGGAGACCCTTGTAAAAGTACAAGAGAATAAGATCTGGCCCCAGGATCATGAAACAATCTTAAGTCTAAGTCTAAGTTTGACTAAGTTATGACTTAGCCAATCACTATTAACGTTACAAAAAGTAACATAATATGTGATTGCCATTGGCTCAGCACAAACTTAAGTCTGAAATTGATTCATGCTCTCGGGGCGAGGTGTTCCGGAAGAGTAAGCGTCTGCTGCTTCATTGACGACACCCGCCATGTAAATCTTGGTCACATCCATGTAAGCATCAATCCTCAAAATGAGAACCGTCATTATTGACAATCAAAACAACGAAGTATAGATCTAGACTTGTCACCCTGGATGCAATTGGCTGTCAAGACCAGATTTCCCAACCTAGTTACACTGGCTTTTTAGGTCATCTGACCCGAAGGGTCAGGATGACCTATAGTCATCATGCTTCGTCCGTTGTCGTGCGCCGTGCGTCGTGCGCCGTGCGTCGTGCGCCGTCCGTAAACTTTTCCATTTAAACATCTTCTTCTCATAAACCAAAAGGCCCATAGACCCAATATTGGGCTTGTGCCATGCTGGGATGAAGGGCTACCAAGTTTGTTCAAACAAATGACCTTGACCTTCATTCAAGGTCACAGGGGCCAAAAAGGTCAAAATCTTTGAATGACTTCTTCTGAATAACCAAAAGGCCCAGAGACCTGATATTGGGCCTGTGTTATGCTGGATAAAGGGCTACCAAGTTTGTTCAAACAAATGACCTTGACCTTCATTCAAGGTCACAGGGGCCGAAAAGGTCAAAATCTTTTTAAACAACTTCTTCTGAATAACCAAAAGGCCCAGAGACCTGATATTGGTCCTGTGTTATGCTGAGATAAAGGGCTACAAAGTTTGTTCAAAGAAATGACCTTGACCTTCATTCAAGGTCACAGGGGACAAAACGGTCATAATTTTTAAACGACTTCTTCTGAATAACCAAAAGGCCCAGAGACCTAATATTGGGCCTGTGGCATGCTGGGATAAAGGGCTACCCAGTTTGTTCAAACAAATGACCTTGACCTTCATTCAAGGTCACAGGGGCCAAAAAGGTCAAAATCTTTGAACGACTTCTTCTGAATAACCAAAAGGCCCAGAGACCTGATATTGGGCCTGTGTTATGCTGGGATAAAGGGCTACCAAGTTTGTTCAAACAAATGACCTTGACCTTCATTCAAGGTCACAGGGCCAAAAAGGTCAAAATCTTTTTAAACAACTTCTTCTGAATAACCAAAAGGCCCAGAGACCTGATATTGGTCCTGTGTTATGCTGAGATAAAGGGCTACCAAGTTTGTTCAAAGAAATGACCTTGACCTTCATTCAAGGTCACAGGGGACAAAACGGTCATAATTTTTAAACGACTTCTTCTGAATAACCAAAAGGCACAGAGACCTAATATTGGGCCTGTGGCATGCTGGGATAAAGGGCTACCAAGTTTGTTCAAAGAAATGACCTTGACTTTCTTCAAGGTCACAGGGGCCAAAACGGTCATAATCTTTAAACAACTTCTTCTGAATAACCAAAAGGCCCAGAGACCTGATATTGGGCCTGTGTTATGCTGGGATAAAGGGCTACCAAGTTTGTTCAAAGAAATGACCTTGACTTTCATTCAAGGTCACTGGGGCCAAAACGGTCATAATCTTTAAACATTTTCTTCTGAATAACCAAAAGGCCCAGAGATCTAATATTGGGCCTGTGGCATGCTGGGATAAAGGGCTACCAAGTTTGTTCAAAGAAATGACCTTGACTTTCATTCAAGGTCACTGGGGCCAAAACGGTCATAATCTTTAAACATTTTCTTCTGAATAACCAAAAGGTCCAGATACCTAATATTGGGCCTGTGGCATGCTGGGATAAAGGGCTACCAAGTTTGTTCAAAGAAATGACCTTGACTTTCATTCAAGGTCACAGGGGCCAAAACGGTCATAATCTTTAAACGACTTCTTCTGAATAACCAAAAGGCCCAGAGACCTGATATTGGGCCTGTGGCATGCTGGGATAAAGGACTACCAAGTTTGTTCAAAGAAATGATCTTGACTTTCATTCAAGGTCACAGGGACCAAAACGGTCATAATCTTTAAACAACTTCTTCTGAATAACCAAAAGGCCCAGAGATCTAATATTGGGCCTGTGGCATGCTGGGATAAAGGTCTACCAAATTTGTTCAAAGAAATGACCTTGACTTTCATTTAAGGTCACTGGGGCCAAAACGAAACTGTTGTTATTTTTTCGTGTAGTCAAAAATCCAAGATGGCCTCCACAGCGGCCATTTTGAAAACACATTCTAAACTTCTCAAGTTCTACCAGTGGAATTGAGCTGAAACTTGCTAGAAATGATATCCTGAGATGGTCCCAACAAAGTGTTGTTATTTTTCAAGCCCATCAGAAATCCAAGAAGGCCACTATCTTGAACTTGGCAATCTATACAGGCATATTATAACTTGATTTAATGACTACACGTATTTTCATAGTGATTTTACAATTGGTAGTCAGATTACCGTTAAGGCCCGTTGGGCCTCTTGTTTGTGTAGGCATGGATTCCCTTGTAGACATATATGATGGCTAGTTTGGTTAAGTTAAATGGCTATATATTCAACCCATTGCTTTTCGCCATTGATGTGTGGCCTGTTCATCCATTTTGTATTAAAACATCTAATAGTTTCATTATGAAATTTGATTAACAGCTCAATTGTGTTGTGAAGTTTCTAGCGATAGAATGTCTGAGAAATCTTAGCAATATGATGTCAATGGAAAATCTCTAGTTATACATTGTCCATAAGAAATCTCTGATAATACAATGTCTATTGGCAATATCTAGTACATGTATTAGTTTTCCTGGAAAATCTCCAGCAACACAAATTAAAACTTAAAAAGACATTCTGGCAATAAATAGTTTATTAGTTTATGAGCGAACAATGTAAGAACATTCTT
Organism: Mimachlamys varia; assembly: GCA_947623455.1. Taxonomy (NCBI): domain Eukaryota; kingdom Metazoa; phylum Mollusca; class Bivalvia; order Pectinida; family Pectinidae; genus Mimachlamys; species Mimachlamys varia. The sequence goes on from OX392527.1 coordinate 51,289,145, forward strand.
GTGCTATCTCAGTAGGTTTAGATCTGACCATGTAAATATGAAATATTTCAGTTGACGGCACGTCGCCGTGAGGAGATGCAGGAATACAAGCGCCAAGCCATGCGCAGAAATTACCAGCGTAAAACACGCCAACGAGAACAGATGAATGTGCGCCTTAGTTCTCTGGTAAAGGACGTAGAGGTACGTAATGTTACCCCCAACATCAATTGTATCGCAGGTTTTAATTGACTTAATCATTGGGTATATTGTCATAAGATACTGATTCATATGTGTTGTATAGGTGTAACAGGTCATAGTATCAGAGTTTGTACAAAGGTAAATAGAAACAAATAATTGTTTGAATATAAATCTTGATTAATAAGTGTTAGTGAAGAAAATACAGAAATAATATTATTTTAATGTCTTGTAAATATTACTTATACATCAACTTGTTTATAAGTGTTAATAACTAAAGTATAGAAATAATTTATCAATAAAAGGCTGTTTTAAGTGTTACTGATGCATTATCTTGTTTTTAACTGTGTAAACTCTCTCTCTAGAATGGTACAATCCTAAAATTACAATTAACTTTCAAAATTGACAAGCAAGACACTTTGAAATTGAGTCTGAGAATCAAAGATTTATTTTTTCCCTTTTGCAGACTCATTTTCAAGCTGTGCAATTTTATAGCTTTGCTTATATTTATCCTAGACATAAGTATCAATACATTTAAACATGGAAAATTGAGCAAACCTACATCACCAGTATATTTCTCAGTTAATGATGATATAATACATCTGTCCGTATATAATTTGATATGTGTGTATCGCCACATTTCAGTGTAGAATTGAACACATGTAGCCCCTCTTGATCAGGGTAACATTTTTCAGCTGCCAAACAATCGATTGGCAAGCCTCGTGTTTGGCATTTTTAAAATCTTACCCCTTAGGTTGACATTCCAATGTGTCACTCTCTTGGGAATGAAAGATTCTTTTATTCCACAGCAGACTTTAGAAAATCTTACTATAAAGAAGGAGTATTAAATTATATTAAAACTGTGTTGTACATTTGGGTGGTCGGGTGGGGCAGTGGATAGTGCACTTGCCTTTCAGCAAGGCGGACGGGGTTCGATTTCCCCACCGGACATGAAAAGTTGTGGGTTCACCTGTCCGACCATTTGCGTTTTCTCCGGGTACTCCGGTTTCCTCCAACAATAAGACCCCTCGCGCACTTACATCCGGGCCAACAAGAGTGATTAATATAAATTGAATAACTTGTTTTATAATTGTTGTAAGATAAATAAAGTTTATATATATATATATACCTATATGTATTGTACATTTTCAGAAAAGTTATTCTCTAAAGTCTCGGGTGAGCCTCCCGCGTACTGTTGGTCTATCCAAACTGCTTGTAGGTGAAACTTGATGTGTAGAACACATGTATATATATCTGTATATATATAGTATATACACATGTAGATAAATACTTTCTGATGTGGAGTTTCTTTCCTGGGTTTTGGGTGTTGGTGATACACAATGTATATGCTTCGATTAATTCTCTGACCATGAATTATATAACAATTTGTTTGACAACATAAGTTTGAATTGATGTTTTATGCTTGTAACCACAACAATTATATCTAACTATAAACTTGTTCCTTTCTACATGTATCCTTTGTATAGGTGAGCTGGCTTATTTTCCAATAACAATTATTTTCTGTAATGTGGTCATGTTAACATCCAATGAGACTTAATATTGTTGAAGGAAATCTGGATGATAATGAATTTGTAAAATTTTTGCAATATAAGCTTTACTTTTGCCTGTTTCCTATTTCCTCTTTGAAATATTTCTACATATATATCTGTGTATACATTTTTAGCGCTAAAACTACGAGTAGTTTTTGCGTCTATTGCTGCCACTATTCTGTGACCTTTGACCCATGTCATTTTTTCCCCTCCCGCTCCGGAAAATCTTGAATTGCTACCAATCGCATGATATCTGAACTATTTGAAAGCCTAAACCTAACAGGAAATGATGTTCCCATGGTATTGTTAATAATTATGACGACTTTAATAATCTATATGCGATTTGTAACAAAGAAATCAATTTTTCACTCCCACGGCTCATTTAAATATTACGTCTCTGCCTCTGGTTGACCTCTCGCGTGTATACATGCATTCGTGTTATAGGCCTATACCTCTCGTATACGGACCGTGGAATGTACTGGCATGGTGTAGTTTGCTATGTTAAACTTTGATTATATAATCGCGCCATAGCCAACGACCCTGATTTGGATTTCAGTGATATATTACCTTGTACATGTGCGTAAACCAAAATACTTGACCAATTTGTCAGTCGAAAATATTAGTTCGTAATTACAGTGTAAATCCGCCCTCTGGATAAGATATTGTTATTTACGAGTTACTTCCCCTGATAGTCACTAACGCAATGTATATATACTGAATGAACAAACTTGATCGATTTTCTTACTTAATATTATAATGAGTATACAGTTGTTTATGAGACATTATCAGAACCTGCATAATGTACATATGAATTGGCAAAACACTTGATTTATTGAAAATAACACTTATACTTTTTTATGGCGAGCAAAAAGCTCGTGGTTTTATAATTACGTTCTCTGTGCTTCACATATCACTATACACTGAAGGTTCACATTTTTGTTTTTATGAAACTTTATCAAAACCTGTATAGTGTACATAGCAATTGAAATTTAGTAGCAATAACACTTATATTATTACTCTGGCATGCAAAAACCTTTATCGTGTATATTCCCGTAATTCTGTGCGGCCCTATATACATAGGTCACGGCCAACATACATGTAATTTTCGCTGCTTCGTACATGAACTTGATAATTGATAATATTAAGCCTAGAGATGTAAGTGAATATGACATATTTGCATACCATTATTTTTCTCCGACTTGGTAAAGATATCGTAATAGGACTATTATAGGCTTTAAGACTGTTGTCCAATCCTTTTGATTTTGTAACATCTTGTAAATGAAATTTAGGGAAATTTCCTCAAGCTCGAAGCTAGAAGACGACCTAAATCCTATGTATACTTCAAACCTGCCACACATTAATCATACCTTTAGGTTGCTATGATATGTCTACGTCATAATGCAAACTTTTATTACTTTACAATAAAATCTTTTTTTATTATTGAAACAAACTAGTACATGTCTCTGCCAATGCTCCCGTAATTAATCTTCATCTTGCATTTCCATCTGGATCTCGGGTATGATTTTTTGCTTTTTTTAAATGTTGTGTCTAACACACTAATACCGTTTCAGTGCAAACATTGGAATAAACACATTCGCTTCCCTGTAAATGTTTTCATTTGTAATAAAAATTGATATTTCAGCTAAATTGTTAAAGGCCCTGTAAACGTAACTTTGGGCAAAACTAAATTGTACATGCAGCTTGAAATACAACTCGCCAATCTAAACAACTTGTGTGTTATTGGGTTTACTCTAAATACTTACTTAATCCTTATTCTGAAACTTTGTGATATCGAAACTTAGTAACCCTACAACAAAAACACTTCAATAGATGTCGAAATATACAAACTATTGTTTGAAGTTTTAGCGTTTCAGTACTTTCAGTACTTTGATTATATCCTATTTGTATACTCAGTAATGTCTAACTATACACTGTCGTAGATAAACTGGGGTCGAGGCCCTGATTTGATTACACCTGTGTAATGAGATACACATTGTAGATGATGATCCAGAGGTTTACTAACAAACATTGAGTTGTGTGTATATACTATAACCTACTATTGTTTTACTTGGGTAATGTTTGTCAATTCTTTGTCTAAAATACATCAGGGTTTTACATTCATGAAGCAAAACTCGATCTGCTTCAAATACCCAAATTTTCCATTGTATGACCCCTAGACACGTTAAAATCTGAACCCCTTGGTCCCCAGGACCCCCTGATATGGCAACTGAAACAAAAATGTGTCCAAATTTAAATTATGTATATGACTTACAGCATTGCTGCAATGAATACTAAAAATTACCATTTATAAGGAACCCAAAAATTTATCTAGGACCCCCAATATTCAATTAAAAGGTCTCAAGGACTTCCAAAGTCAAGTTGGTATGTAAAACCCTGATACATACAAATGTACATGTATACCGGTATGTATCAAAAAATGGAGCAAAAAGTAGTCTTCATGTTTTGTGTTTTTATATATATATTTATACGTCACATGGACATTTCAATTTTCTTTTCTTTACTGTACAACTATGTATATATATACTAAAACTGTATTTTGTTTTAAGAAGTGTGACTAGTTTATATAATTAAAACCACTGTATCCACTATCCAGTCATTTTCTTTTTATCTGATATAAGGAATATTAAAAAAAAATTCGTAATTTTATCATCTAGACTTCTCTCAAGTGACAAACATACATTCTAAGAAATCTAACTAAATTTTAACTGCACAATATTCTGTCTTTCCAAAAGATCTTACTGTATACATCATAATTTTGTGAAATAAATAGAAGGTAGTTTTGAGTTGTTAAACGAGAACTTGAGTAATAAGGAAGGGGAGACAACTTATTATATCATGAGTCCTATGCTCATAGATTTTTAAAAGGACCCATTGAATTTCCAGAAATGGTTAAATATGATATTGTGGGACCCAGTTGTTTTGATAATACAAATGAAAGGACATCAACGTTTTGCCTTGCACATGTTCCTGATTAAACTCTACTGCATAATTATATGTTTATGATTATATATAACAATTAACAATTAAAAAAAATATAAGGCAGACTCTTGAAATTGTACAAACCCGTTCATTGTAATTTTAAATATATAAAAAAGAGTTAACCGAATGAGAATTGGAATGGATTAGAAATGCTGAGTAAGCTAATGTTATTGTATGTGACCAGCTGTTAATGATAGTCCTCTTGTTTCAGGAAAAGAATGCATCTAGATGGACTGACATGAAACATTCAGAAGAACAGGAAATTCCAACAAGGGACATAACTCCAAAAACTCATCAGGCTAAGACAATAGCTTCAAAACCAGCAGAAGACCGTAACATTACAAAGGTCAAAGTTGAAAGGTCAAGTCGTCCAGTAGAGGTCAAGTCTAAAATTCCTTCAAAAGCAAGACGACGGCATCGTTCAGGATCACAAGGGTCTGATGATGATGTGAAAAGTGAAATGACAGGGTTAAAAAAGACACATAGACTTAGGACAAGTTCTGAGGGAGAAACAAATGATCCTAAAAGTGAGCCAATTAAGACAAAACAAAAGCTTCGAATTCCAGTGCCAGAAAAAAGTAGAAAAACCAGCGGTTCATCTCCAAAAAATAAACCAGCTCCTCGTGGTGGAAGCATTATAGAAACTTTAAGAAGGTCAAGTTCATTATCTTCTCTGCCAAATTTGGCAAAAATTCAAGGGGTAAATGCTCTGGCGATACCCAGACCTCCTTCATCTGAAATGACTGAACAGCAGCAGGCAAGGCAAATTTCTCTTCGGCATTACTCCAATTCTCAACCCGACCTCAGAACACTCAGTGCTGAAAATATCTCGTTCTCACCACCAACCCGTCGCTCACACAGCAAGGACGATATCAACGACCTAGACAGCGCAGGTTTGGTGTCGATGTCCCGCGAACATAGTATGTCTAATCCAGATTTACCGCAATCTTCGTCTAGTTCCGATACCCAGAGGGCTACAACTGGTCTTCATGGAAAAGGATCCGGAAAGGATTCCACACAAATTTCTGGAAATATCCAGGATAATAAAAAGGATACAAAGAAAACTGTTGATAGTAAGAAATTGAATGTAGGTGCCAAATCAAAAGTGACCTCCGAATCAGAACCGAAAAGACAATTAACAAGTGCAGCAAAAAAGCAAGTTGAACAAACTCAGAACAGCTCACAAATGAAGTCGAGAAATGAAAAGACATCTGAACAATCAGAAACTTCTGGAGCCGGGACAGCCAGCTCAGACTTTCCGTCACTGGAAGGGTGCAACTCTCTCCCTCATGAGATGGATGGACTACAGTTCACATCGGTGCGACAACAACACATTGGTCACACATTAGACAAATTGTCAAAAGTTTTGAACATGGAAGAAACGCTGAGTACTCTAAACTCAACGTCAAGCAATGAAATTCAAGAAAACATTTCTAGACTGCGACAGTCAGCCCAATCTTCACACGTGGGATATTCCACGCAATCATCGATTCAAAGTCAGCAGAGCTATGACCATGCAGGCGGTAGACGAAGTAATATCTCACCCCAAACAAATTTACGGAATCCAACGGAAACTCCATCACCAAAAACTTCAGATTCCACTGCACCAGGGTCTACCCCCAGCTCAGCGGAACAGTCGTTCGGGAGTAACACAAGTGGTAGTAGTAATGCTAGTCACTCCCGGGTCAGTGCTGTATCGGCCTCCACTAGGAGCTCGGCAAGTTCAGTCGCGGGAAGTCAGTCTGGCGGTGTGCCGAATCGTAGAATGAGTCCGAAGGGGCTGAAAAACGCAGTGCATTTTGCTCCCTTAGTGACAGAAATTAGTACCAGCGCTAGTCAATCTTTGGAAGATAAAATATCTGTAAGAAAGCTGGAGGTCACACCAACTAACAGTCTGCAGTTTGATTCTTGTGAACAGGGACAGATCCGTCCAACTGGACAGGTTGGAGTTACTAATTTAGCCAGGAACAGAACTTCTGATAGTGGTAGTGTGCCTCCTAGTGTCCATGTCACCATTCCATCCCCCGAGTCCATGTTGAGTAAAGTGGCTTTAAGTCCCGAGAACGATTCACCCCAGACTCCAAATGAATGCTTGATCAACAACATGCCGTTTGAGACCTATGGACAGGGAGTAGAGGGAGAGATGAATACATCGGATAAGGAGAATGAGTCGCGTACCCATCCTCCGGGAAGATCGCAAGTCCCTGGTCGACATGTGGATCCAGGTATGAGGGGACCTGGCAGGAATATAGATCAGCTGCTGGTGAAATCACAGAACTCTGATGACGGGTCGCAAACAAGTACCCTAAAGGGCAGCCAGGACCTACTGGGGGAACGGTCTTCCATGAGGCCGGAGATGGACATGGTCACTGAATCTCAGTCTGCACAAATGGTCAGGAATGTCATCGCTCATTCTCAAGGCCAGCAGACGAGGAATACCAGTGTAAATCCGAGGATAGCTGCACAATCCCAGCCCGAGATGGGGAGAGGGTCCCATGATACACTGAGATCAACACAGGAATCTAGTCGTCAAGCGATCAGAGGGAATGTACCTGTTAACATCAGTGGGAAAGCCACTCATGTATCGCAACAGATTTATGATCTTCAGCAGAAAAATAGGAAGGATGTGGCTCAACCCGCCCCCAATCAGCAAGCTCCGCCCATTCTGACTCATCCAGTGGCCCACACACACTCCAGTACCTTTAATCAAGTGCCAAACGCCAAAGCTGCCGAGAGATCGGGCAGCCGAGGGTCTCAGCGTAAACTTAACATGGATGCTGGTACAAATGTGAACTGTATTCCTCCTAAAAACATGTCTGGTGATTCGGATGGAGAAAGGGAGGCAAAAGCTGAACACATTCAGAAATATTTGAACCATGTACAACGCCACTCCCTGGAGGCTGATGACTCGCCTGAAGATTCAAAGTGCTCGAATGTCAAAAAGACTTCCCCTGGCTCACAAGAGCCATTCGATCTACGCTCCACTATCCAGTCTTTCACCACGAGTCTGCAGTCTTTAAACCAGACTGATGAGGAAGAATTACTGAGAATACAAGCAGAACACTTCGACAAACTGCGCAAGCATTTGATTGAACAACAGAAACAACAGCTCGAAGAGTTGTTTGTCCATCAGCGACGAGAACAAATGGTGCTACAAACAGACATTGAGAAGTACCAGTGTCAGCTGCAGGAGCAGGAAGACTTCCTCTCTAAAAACTCTCCGTCCACCAGTTACAGCAATCTCCCTGGAAACCATGGAAACCAACAGGTACAGTACAAATCTATGTGTCTCTTCTCAAAACTCAGAAAATTTCATGAAATATGTCCAACAGGTGAAGGGAGACATATTGCATCAGTACTGGTTTGTCTTGTCTGAGCTGCATCTTTGAAGAGTTCAAAAATTCTGAAAAAAAATGTTCATCTAGTACGTAATCCATAATTCTTTCTTTATTTTCATTATTAGAAAATAAATAGAGGATATTACACGAGTGTCGATGTAATATGGTATTATTAAAAGAGTTAATTTAATGTGTCAGGAGCCTTTAGGCGAGTGACATATTAAATGATTTAACGAGTTTAATAAATTCCATATCACATTGACATGAGCGTTAGATTCTAGTTATCACATAACTTATATTTATGAGAAAATACACCAAAACTCTCAAATTCATTTTCTAAAATAAGAAAGGTAAATTTCTTCTTTGACGGTACAACTTTCCCTACCAGGACAATCATATGATGTCATAAAGATGTCATTTGTTTATGACTTCACAATAGTGTTATTACACGGGTGTAATACCATATTTATGACATGGCTGTATGACATGACTGAACGGGTCAGTTATGTGATAGAGTAAAATGGTACATAAATGTACAAAAATTCTATAAGGTAACTACAGCAATAAGGAAATTTTGAAAATTTACCCATAGTTAAGTCAAGAACATTGGAACCAGATTCTTAGAACAATAACTGAAATACATACATCACTGCTTAAATTAAGAGCATAAGATTAAATCTACCAATAAATACATGTATATGCTGTTTTGAATATGAATTTCATCGTATAATTATCATGATTGATGAGTATGACAAATATATAGGGGAGTACAAACATTGAAGGAAACCTTTATATATGTTACAGCTACCTGCAACCTATGGGCAGTCTTCTCAGGATCTATCACGTCAACTTCAGCCTCCCGACAACAGGAACGTTCCGAGTCACTACCAGTCCCAGCATCCTTCACAGTCCCACTACCATGTACAGTCAAACTCGCACTCTAACACAAAACCAAATATACAGACACATTCACAATCCAATTCCTATTCACACCCTTATTCAAATTCACATTCATTTTCACAGTCCGATTCCTATTCTCATCCACAATCAAATTCACATTCATACTCACAATCAAATATTCCTCCCGATGTGCCACCTCATCATCAACCGCAACTTAATCCTCAGCATCATCAACCAATCCCCCAGCAGCCTAATATTCCGCCTCCATCAAACCACCCCCAGCAGCAGCAGCAGCAGCAGCCAGGTCCAGGAAGCCAGTCCTATCAGCAGAACTATCCGTACCTAGAGCAGTATGCTCAAAGAACAAATCTGCACCCTGCATACACGCACCAGCAGCAATATCCGTCCTATGATTCAGCATATTCGGCAGACCGAGGCAGTTATCCCAACGGTCCGTCGCATGCCACCGCTAAAGTGTCACATCCAGCTCAGGCCCCAGGTCAGCCGCAATACGTGCCCCAGTCTAACTATCATCAGCCTGTAGATATACAAGATCCAAACTATTTCAGACAGACTTCCAGCCAGTATCAACCTCCTGACGCCCTCCGACATAATAATCCGCCACCTCCAAAGTTCTCCCAGCATGATCCACACAAACTTCACAATAATCCGTATGAATCACAGGACAGTGGAAGAGATCCGCGATATCTGTCCTCCAATCCACAAGGTCCTAATAACCAGGGAGAGTCCTACCATTCACCGCCGCGGGACGATCCTAACACCAGTCATCAGTATTCGTATGTGCCGAGTCCTAGTCTGTATTACAACCCACGAGATAACGGCTCGGACATCAGCACCTTCAGCAAGGCCACGCCCAAACAAAGCCTCACATTCAACAATCACTCCACGCCCACACCAAAGCTACATAAACCTGTGTTACGGTCCCCCATCAAACAGCCGTCCCTTGCTTTGTCGGACCAGCACGTTGTTGTACCGGAGTTGGTGAGTACAATGTACTAGTCCACAGCATTATAATCAGGGTTTTCTCTGGGACCCTCATATTTAATAATTTTAGGAGTCCTGGGTCTCCCATCACAAATAAAATATCAATTTTGGGAGTCCTTTGACAATTTTAGGAGCAAAAATGCAGGTTTTTGTGCATCCCTGATAATGATACATGTGCTTGTGCTGCATTATCTTTAACTCGTTTAACCAGAAGACCCTTTTTAATTTGAAGTATTTTGTCAGCCCCGGCCAAACCCTTAAAAAGATTATTCTGTATCACTTAACTGGAATACTTGGATAACTTGGAAGTTTCCCAGGGTCTCCCTGACTTTGCAATAACGAGACTCGCAGTTTTCCCCCAGTCCAGCTGTATTTTGAGATAACGAGGTTCAACTGTATTTTGTTTTTGCACAAACTTCAATAATCCCTGCTAGATGTTTCAGTCCTCTGAATTTTTTTTTATAGATTTTACAGCAGCTGGTCATAATATGAAAAAGACATTTGGTTGTATAATATATAAGATTAAGTGGTGTCCACTGTATAATATATAAGATTAAGTGGAGTTCACTGTATGATATATAAGATTAAGTGGAGTCCACTTTATGATATATACGATTAAGTGGAGTCCACTGTATGATATATAAGATTAAGTGGAGTTCACTGTATGATATATAAGATTAAGTGGAGTTCACTTTATGATATATAAGATTAAGTGGAGTTCACTTTATGATATATAAGATTAAGTGGAGTTCACTGTATGATATATAAGATTAAGTGGAGTTCACTGTATGATATATAAGATTAAGTGGAGTTCACTTTATGATATATAAGATTAAGTGGAGTTCACTTTATGATATATAAGATTAAGTGGAGTCCACTGTATAATATATAAGATTAAGTGCAGAAATAAACTCATTGTCTATTTTATTGTCTTTGTTCGAAATTTATGTTTCTGTGTTTATGGTTCTGATCATCATGTTTGTATTCCAGGCATACAATGCGAACCTGAAGCGATGTTTTGATAGAGTGTCAGCGTGTGTGAAAGGCTACCTCACACGGAGGCTTCTACGCACGGAGAAGGTCCAGGAGATCCTCAAAACCATCAAGGTATGTGGTCAAGATGGTGTAAACCGTGGCAGTTTGGTCCTTATCTTTCTGTACAGTTGTATAAAAAAAACGAGGATATTGGTGCACTCAAATTTTACTGCATAACTGAATTTAAACAGACAGTACAATTTGTGCACTTATGATACTTGCTGTAGAAAGTAATATTCAGATCAAAAAATTGTCATTAGGTCAATCATGATTTAGTGGAAAGTTCTACGTGAAAATTGCTAATAAGATTACTGCTGAAGTATGAACTTTTACGGTAGTTGCACAATGGTGATGTTTTCCTCTGTTATTTGGTAACAACATGTACAAGCATCAGACAGATTAAAAATTTCATTCTGGGTAAATTTTGCCTATAAGTATACAGTAGCTCTTGGTCATTAGCAAAATGCAATCATAATTTAGCGGAATGGTCTACAACAGAAATTTCTTGCAAGATAATAAGATTTTGCTAAAACCACAAAGAGTATCGACAGATAAGAAATTGTTTTCTTAGGTCAGTTTTTCCTAGATCTTGGTCATTAGCAAATCAGTAATATTGACATGGTATGGAAATATGCATTAAATTGAAAAATCAGATACCCGGTAAATTCAAAACTTTTGATAATAAAATATGTTAAGTAATGTTGAGAAAGAAGGGGGGATTTAAATTAGCAGTGAGAGAGGTATGAAATAAAACGAATGGAATTTTATGAAAGAATTTCTATATATGGATATCGAAAAATTTAAAGAAAGCCGATCTTGATCTTAGGCGGCTTCAATGTATCAATTGGTGCAAATATTATACAAAGGGGTACATATAACATTGGTACGGGAACAGGAGTTACTCTATGTACTTCTGGTTTTTAGGATACAAAAGAATTTGCCTATCAGTTCCAAGCAGAAACACCAATCAAACGTGGGGATTTCTCCTCGTCAGACAGACATCTTTTGGACCGGATCATAGCTCAGGTAAATGTAGACCTCATCAACATTTTTTATCTTATTTTTTTTGTCCTTTATTAAAAAGTCCTTCTGAAGTGGACAGTTTTTAATGTTTTCTTGTCATTTCTTTTGCTCTTTAAGGAAAAAGAACAGTTATGAAAAAGAAACTCACCAGTAAGAAAATTACATTAACCATTTTCAGGGAATCTAGCTCAAAGTCATCTTTAGCACTTTACTTATAAACTTTAACAGAAGTTTTCTCCAATTTGTTTTTACAGCTGCAGGCAGCTTTGTTGGACATTCACGAGATCTTTTTTGAGATTCCGGTTTGGGAAAGGATGAGTTTAATTGCCCAATCCCGACAGGCACAAGAGGAAAAACGCCTTAGGGAGAGTGTGAGTTTATATTGAGGGACAGATCTGTTCCCTGTTTCTATTTCTGTAATATTCAATCAGTCCCAGGTTTTGTTTGGGCCATATACTTTGTAAGCAGTCCTTATTCGTTGTAGCATTCCAGCAAGCCTCTGACTTCCGACTAAATGTTATTCTAGACCATTTTGTTCTCAAAAAGAAGTTGTTGATGTTTACAATATGAATAATTGTGATACAATTGTTGATTATTAATCCAGGTTATTCTGTTTCAAATACTCGATAGCAATCTTTTGAAATTAAAGTAACTGGATATGACTTTATACCTTTTGGCTTTCCAGAAGTAGTTTTTTGAAAGTAATTACAAGTATATGTTCTATAGAGTAAAATACTGTTTTAACTTGTCTCCTGATGTACCTTTATGGAGTAGAATTAATTTGGTATCTTGACCATGTGTACCTGTAAGATGAGCTTTAAGCTCAACATGTTATCAAGTTTAAATAAAGTCTATCATTATTATTATTATTATGTGTGTTTTGTGTTGACAGACTGGGACTAGATCAAGTGTATCAAGTTCTCACCCAAGGATCAGTTCAGCCACACTCAAAGCTATGGAACGCAAACGCAAGCAGTATCCTTTAAGTTTCTTATATATTTATTACACCAACACTAAGTTTAAACAATTTTCTTCATATATTGAAATTGTCAATTTAGATAGAAAAAGAAGGGGTAAAAGATATTATTGAAATTTTCTTATATTAGATAGAAAATTAGAAAAATAGGGTAAAGATATTATCCAGTTAGTGTCTCCTTAACCTTTGACCTCAGAGAAGAGGAAGTGGCGGTGTCGACAGACTCGCGGCCTAAGTCTGCCCCGCCTCCAGTTGGCAATACAACAGCTTCTTCCTCGTATGGTAACGCTCTCTCACAGGTCGCAACTCAGGCGCGCATTAACGCCCAAAACAATGTACGGCCAAATGCACAAGTACACACCACAAATATGGATCAGCGGTAAGAAAAGTTTAATTATGTTTTGGTTTTTCTCTCCATTTTTTTCATACAAATGCCTCCAACATTTTATTTGCATAGATTTGCATTCCATTTATTAATTTTCTAACTCAAAAAATGTCAATATATACAAATTTGTGTTTAAGGAATATCCTGATTAATTAAGAGAATGGCTTATGATTGTAGACAAAAATTATCTTAATTCCTATGTGTATAAGTTGAAAAAATTGGACATACAGAAACCCTTTAACTGACAAATTCTTACCAATATAATCAAATGAGATGAAGTTTAGCCAGTCTATGGATGATATTAAAGTAGAATACAAAGTTTAATTTATGATTTAATAAAAGTTTTGTTGATGTAAATAAAAAATATATTTACAGAGCTTTGAGGCCACTGCCAGGTCAAGGTCAGAGTAGCCAAACCCAAGGTCAGACGTCACGGATAACCACAAGGTGAGTGATAACTAGCATCATAACTTGGGTAAAAAGTATCACACATGACATTTAAGGATTTAAGTGTTGTATTCTTTTATTTAAATCTTTTATTTAATACAATTTGTGGATATGGTAAAGATATTTTTTCCTGTATTGAGAGAGGGCTGAAAATAAGGTACCAATGCAGTGAGCATGTATTTCAGTATGTACCTGAAACTAACAGAAATTGTCAACGTTTTTGGTATTAATTGTAGGCAACCTGAACTTAAAATATCAAGCCAGCCATTTTTGATACAGGCCTATACTGTTTACTAAGATATTGTATTTGGAATTGTGATGACAAATTTCGTGGGATTGATTTATCGCGTAGTCTTTCTAATGTCTTTATTTTGATCAACAGTGTCTAATAAATGATATATCTATTAAGCATGATTTTCACAGAAAGAATTGGTTTATTGTTAAAGAAAATAATGGTAATGTTATGAAAAGTTTATCTATAAATTTTCATGTTGTTTTCATAGCTAGTATATCATACCTGTGTGATAGGACGAGGAAAAGTGATTAAGATAGTGCTGTAGCTGGGGCTCAAACCATTGACCCATGGCTCTCCAGCCCGATGTTCTACCACTAAGCTAAAGGGAAATTCCCTACAGCTCATGCTTGTATCAGTACTAAAAATGATTTTTCTCTCATTTTTTTTCTGAAGACCAAAAGAGAGACCGAAGACAGCCCCTAATCAGACAATAGGACACACGGCTCCCCATCCCTACCTCATCGCCAAATCTAAAAAGTCAAACATCCCTTCTGTCAAAGGTATGTCAACCATTACACTGAAAATGTTTGTTAATGAATGTTAGGTATGGAAAGAAAACACAGCTGAGCTTTAAAGTTTTTGCAGGGAATTGAGTCCGGATGATGAAATTATATTTGTTTTAGTTCTGAACCATTTCTTTTTCCTTTTGATTGATATTAGGGGTGTCGTTGATACATGTTTTGAGACCAGTGTAGTATCATTGTGCTTGAAGCTGTTGAACACTGTTTTTGATTCAACTGAAAAATGATAAGAGGTATTCTTATTCTAAAATTAGTCTTGCTCTCAAAACTTGTGGCTATACACACACCCTTAATATTTACTTTTTTTTTTTACGCTTCAGGAGTATTTATGTTGGTAAAGGCCAATAATTCATAATTATTATTGATTGTCTGAATGTCAAAATCTAAAAATGTGGTTTAATGCCTTAGGGATAAATATAGGTGAACTATATTTTGTGTGTTAATTATTATAAATTTAAAGTTAAATAGAGGATTGGAGGTATGTAGTTATAAAAAGACAAGCTGAAATTATACAATTTCCTGTTCCAGGCTCATATGTATGATTCAAAAGAAGGTACTAGATTTAAACTCTTTGAAATAGATGTTTGTGGAAACAGATTAAAGTATAAATAAACCATTGTTTGAAACAATCTACTGACATATTGAACAACTCATTTCAAAACATTCTTAGATCATACTAAAATATCATGTTTTCATTCTGACAATCATTAGCCAATAGGAGAGTAGATTTATCACAGTAATCATCAAACCATTTTTGTGTGTACGTGGGTTTACTACTTAGTTAAGGATACATGCTACCTTACTATGACACCTCCCTTCCAGAAGAGTTCTACAAAAAAGGGAGATAACTTGTATCTAAGAAAAAATCTTAGGTATTCATATCTTTTTTACAAATAAAAGATATGATAAGCTTTGTATGGTAGCATATATTCTTCTGTGCTCTGAAATTAATGTTAAACATCAAAATCACAAACAAACAAAATTAATATTCTTTGATTTTGTATTTAATTGTTTGTATATTTGTTTTTAAATAATTTTTTCATTATTCATGAAAAAAAAAGTTGTGTGTCTTGTTTTAATAAATTACAGTTGTCATGGTAACAAATCTTGGACTGTTATTTCATAGTTACAATAAATCATTAGTTTGTATTTATGGCAGTGGGAATAGTTCTGTACTTCAAAACTCTCTATCAATGTTTAAGATATAATTGTTATCCAAGAATTAAATTGTTTTAAACTGAATTTATTCATGAAATAAGTGAAAACAAGTTTTACTAATGTAACCCTGGTAAGGGCTATTCCATTGAAATATCTACCCGACCCCAAGACGCCAAAATAAATCACTTCTATCCATGGTTGGGTTTAATTTACTTTCTATTGTTTCTATGTAATTTATTAAATAAATTCTAAGGGTGTTATCCCTTATTAACAAAACCTGGAGTCCTTGGGTGGGGTAGATATTTTACTGGAATAGCCCTAAGGTTCCAGGTTCCACTCCTGTAAGAGGCAGTGAAAACAAATTACCTCTGTTACACTAAGAATAAATATAGGCGGTTCGTCTTCTCATCTTTTATTGTTTGCCTGTCCCACATTCTGGACAAATATTTTAATGTTTTATCTGTGCATATTGCATATTGTATGATACTTAAATCAATCTGATTTACACTTTACACTGAAACAAAAAAGATAAATAAAAAATTGTGAAACTGTTATTAAAATATTTACCAGTAGGTTGTTGAAATTATATTGCATATATATAAAAAAAATCTTCTGTTTATTTACAGACAAACAATCCAACAAAGTCACTTCAAAGTCATCAGGAACATCATCAAAAACAATAACAACCGCAGCCAAGAACAAACCTGCAGGGTCAAAGATCAAACCCAAAATAACAGACAAGGCTTCAAAAGCATGGAGAGGTTGAACAAAGGGAGATAACTTTACAGAAAAAGGAATTTGATTACCTAAATTTGTGCAACTTGAGACTTATGCACACTTGTAATCAGAAAAAGCTTCCATTAAGCTAACTTTGATGGATTGAACTTTATTAGACTTAGAATGGAGAACAAGATATGTTTTGAGTTCTTGTGCAGTAAATTGAAACAATGCATTAGAAAGGAATACAGCTTGTGTTCATAAGTGATCAGTTGAATTGCTTACCTGTATACTCCAAAGCTCAGTAGGTATATTAGCTGATAGTAGTAAGGTTATGAGGAGCCAAAATTCTGTTTCTGTATGCCTGGTCTTCCTGAGTTGTCTCCCCTCATTCTGATGATTGACAATTGTGAGAAAACTTGATTAACATGTGAACAAATATAGTGCCATTTCCAATTTTTTCCATGTAATTAGTTCTATTGAATATGAACAAATTTCTAAGAGTTTTTATCAAGAAAATTAAACATAAAGATTACCCTGGTACTTCATTTTGACATTTATCCAGGTGAAACAATGACTTAATCATCAAAATTCATTTGTAACATTTTCCCAGTCATATTCTGACATATCAGGAAGAATCAGACGACATCCGGAGAGTATTGCTACGTTATACTATGGAAATGTTTTCTTAAAGGCCCAATATATGTAACTTCATGAAATTTTTTGTGATTCTGAAAACTCAGGTTTTTATCAGAGTCACGAAAAATTTCCTGAAGTTTCGTGTATTGGGCCTTTAATACCTAAGCTACCTTACATACATTGTATTATTTATGTGACCACCATTTTGATGTGTTCAGTTTCTGTACTATACAAAGTGTCTTTAAGACAAGGACCAATAACCAATATGAGTCGATTACCTTTACCAATTTATTTAAATATTCCTGAAATATTAATTAGGTTGTGGATAAAAATACAAGGGAGATAATCAGGTAAGGTTCTTAAATCCTTCGATTATCTCACTCAATATTTGTGTGTTATGTTTATTTCTCAGGTTTCAGATTTCATTCTAATGCTAATACATGTATATCTAAAAAAAAAGCAAGCTCAATTGCCGTCCTGTGAATGTTTTGTTGGTAGTATTCGTCTTGAGAAAATAAATCTGTTTAAACAGTACTTGGAAAATCTGAAAGAATTGCTTGCATTTTGGACTAAAACATAAATGAAATTTTGTCAGTGGAATTTCTTATATCAGGACATTTCTTCTGCTGAAAGTATCAGGAAAACTTCCATACCCTGAATCAATTCAAAATGGAATCTGAAATCTGTGGATATTGAAATGTAATTTATTGCTATCTTTATATAAAAATATGGTGTGTGTGTGATATACATGTATATAAATTTTACCATGATCTTTCATCAAATGTTTGGGGAGTAAAAATTAGCTTATTATCATGTTTCTGTAGAAATGTCATCAATTCTAACAGAGCTATATCGTTGTCAGACGCCAAACATCCATTAATTTGTAATACACATCGCTTTTATAAAAAGATCACGGTGTAAAAACCATTGACACACAACCCCAGTATTTTTGTATATAAATCACCATGCACTTTTGATACCTGAAATGTGTTTATCAGGTGATCAAAGTAGATATATATATTTTACACTGGTTTCAAGAATGCTAAGCAATGCAAGTGAAGTTCAAAAACCTCATACTTATATGCTGTGATTGACTCTTTGTAGAATGGTTTTGTGATGATAAACATGTTTATACAGTCTGCTTAATGGTTTCTGTGAATGAAACAGACACAGTTCATAGAATAAATCGTCATTGGAAACCCACGTGACACTGCTATGACGTTTGTATCCCGTGGGCTAGAACAGACGGAGAATCTCGTTTTCGTAATTTTAAAATGAAAGCCAACCATATCTCTTCTTTCATCTGTTGCTAAATCTGGCCTGGTCATCCTGTTTGTCGCTATAAAATACAAACCAACATTGCGGCAGCATCACCTGCCAAAAAAACCTGGGTTGTGTTTGAACAACATAAGGGACAATAAATCCCACGGGACATTGACATCAGCCTCATGTTTACAGAATTATACCAAGGTCAAATGATCTAACCGAGTGATACGAGAAACAGCCATTCTGATTGGTCCAAATCTCTGAATAGTCCTCAATTTGGGACAAAAAGTTTCTCCATTTGTTCTAGTTAACGGAACACAAGCCTAAGAGCAGTTTAATATGGGTTTCGGATGATGAGAATGAACAGTCTGTTGTATATTTGTTATTGCTCAAATATGTGAATCCAAATCCTAGATAATGTATTTTTGTTGCGTAATGAAAGGTCATGTCAAGTAGGCATTTCTTACTCCACCCCATTTCCACACACCCACTAGCAGTCAGAACCCCTGTAAGGTACTGTACAAGTGTTGAACTGCTAGCATTCTGGACCCACTGTAAGGTCCTGTACGAGTGTTGAACCACTTACATTCTGGACTCCCTGTCAGGTCCTGTACGAGTGTTGAACCACAAACATTCTGGACTCCCTGTAAGGTCCTGTACGAGTGTTGAACCGTGAACATTCTGGACTCCCTGTAAGGTCCTGTACGAGTGTTGAACCGCAAGCATTCTGGACTCCCTGTCAGGTCCTGTACGAGTGTTGAACCACCAACATTCTGGACTCCCTGTCAGGTCCTGTACGAGTGTTGAACCACGAACATTCTGGACTCCCTGTAAGGTCCTGTACGAGTGTTGAACCGCTATCATTCTGGACTCCCTGAAAGGTACTGTATGAGTGTTGAACCACTAACATTCTGGACTCCCTGTAAGGTCCTGTACGAGTGTTGAACCACAAACATTCTGGACTCCCTGTAAGGTACTGTACGAGTGTTGAACCACTAACATTCTGGACTCCCTGTAAGGTCCTGTACGAGTGTTGAACCAGAAACATTCTGGACTCCCTGTAAGGTCCTGTACGAGTGTTGAACCGCTATCATTCTGGACTCCCTGAAAGGTACTGTATGAGTGTTGAACCACTAACATTCTGGACTCCCTGTAAGGTACTGTACGAGTGTTGAACCACAAACATTCTGGACTCCCTGTAAGGTACTGTACGAGTGTTGAACCACTAACATTCTGGACTCCCTGTAAGGTCCTGTACGAGTGTTGAACCAGAAACATTCTGGACTCCCTGTAAGGTACTGTACGAGTGTTGAACCACTAACATTCTGGACTCCCTGTAAGGTCCTGTACGAGTGTTGAACCATGAACATTCTGGACTCCCTGTAAGGTCCTGTACAAGTGTTGAACCACAAACATTCTGGACTCCCTGTAAGGTCCTGTATGAGTGTTGAACTGTCAACATTCTGAACTTCCTGTAAGGTCCTGTACGAGTGTTGAACCGTGAACATTCTGAACTCCCTGTAAGGTCCTGTATGAGTGTTGAACCACTAACATTCTGGACTCCCTGTAAGGTCCTGTACAAGTGTTGAACCACAAACATTCTGGACTCCCTGTAAGGTACTGTACGAGTGTTGAACCACTAACATTCTGGACTCCCTGTAAGGTCCTGTACGAGTGTTGAACCACAAACATTCTGGACTCCCTGTAAGGTACTGTACGAGTGTTGAACCACTAACATTCTGGACTCCCTGTAAGGTCCTGTACGAGTGTTGAACCATGAACATTCTGGACTCCCTGTAAGGTCCTGTACAAGTGTTGAACCACAAACATTCTGGACTCCCTGTAAGGTCCTGTATGAGTGTTGAACTGTCAACATTCTGAACTTCCTGTAAGGTCCTGTACGAGTGTTGAACCGTGAATATTCTGAACTCCCTGTAAGGTCCTGTATGAGTGTTGAACCACTAACATTTTGTACTCCCTGTAAGGTCCTGTACAAGTGTTGAACCACTAACATTTTGTACTCCCTGTAAGGTCCTGTACGAGTGTTGAACCGCTATCATTCTGGACTCCCTGTAAGGTCCTGTACGAGTGTTGAACCACAAACATTCTGGACTCCCTGTAAGGTCCTGTACGAGTGTTGAACCACAAACATTCTGGACTCCCTGTAAGGTACTGTACGAGTGTTGAACCACTAACATTCTGGACTCCCTGTAAGGTCCTGTACGAGTGTTGAACCACAAACATTCTGGATTCCCTGTAAGGTCTTGTAAAAATGTTGAACCACTAACATTCTGGATTCCCTGTAAGGTCTTGTACGAATGTTGAACCGCTATCATTCTGGACTCCCTGTAAGGTCTTGTACGAGTGTTGAACCGTGAACATTCTGGACTCCCTGTAAGGTACTGTACGAATGTTGAACCGCTAACATTCTGGATTCCCTGTAAGGTCTTGTACGAATGTTGAACCGCTATCATTCTGGACTCCCTGTAAGGTCCTGTACGAGTGTTGAACCGTGAACATTCTGGACTCCCTGTAAGGTCCTGTACGAGTGTTGAACCGCTATCATTCTGGACTCCCTGTAAGGTCCTGTACGAGTGTTGAACCACAAACATTCTGGACTCCCTGTAAGGTCCTGTATGAGTGTTGAACCACCAACATTCTAGACTCCCTGTAAGGTCCTGTACGAGTGTTGAACCACCAACATTCTGGACTCCCTGTAAGGTCCTGTACGAGTGTTGAACCACTGACATTCTGGACTCCCTGTAAGGTACTGTACGAGTGTTGAACCACTAACATTCTGGACTCCCTGTAAAGTTCTTTACGAGTGTTGAACCACTAACATTCTGGACTACTTGTAAGGTCCTGTACGAGTGTTGAACCACTAACATTCTGGACTCCCTGTGAGGTACTGTACGAGTGTTGAACTGCTAACATTCTGGACTCCCTGTAAGGTCCTGTACGAGTGTTGAACCACGAAAATTCTGGACTCTCTGTGAGGTCCTGTACGAGTGTTGAACTGCTAACATTCTGGACTCCCTGTAAGGTCCTGTACGAGTGTTGAACCACTAACATTCTGGACTCCCTGTAAGGTCCTGTACGAGTGTTGAACCGCTATCATTCTGGACTCCCTGTGAGGTCCTGTACGAGTGTTGAACAAGCTGCCTATATGCTTTAAGCATTTATTGAAGTTTCACTGTGATAAAATTATAATACTGGGATACTGTTGTTATGTTACTTTTCAATGTTGAAAGTTAGCTATATTCTTAAAGAGATCATATTTCATCAGATAGTAAAGACTATATAAAAATGTATATATTTACAGTTCTGTTTCAGGTAATCATATTAGTTGTATATTATTGCAAGAAATATGAAATATTTGATGATTGCAAACCCTGATAAACTTGTTAATCTCAACTTTGAAAGTTATATTTCCTATTTTGAGACATTTCTTTTTGTTACCAAATTGTTTAGAAAAAAGAATTTATAAGAAAACAAAATTTGATAAAGTTATAATAACGAGAAAAGAATATGTGACATTTTCCCAGGAAAAATTATATAATTATGTATATATATAGACTTTGTATAAAACTATGAACAAAGAAATGACATTTTATTTAATAAATCTATTCACAGCATTGAATGGAAAATGTTGGTTTTGAACCAATTTATTACTTAAAAATTGTGTTTGTTTTCAATTACTAATCATCAATATCATATTTTGTTGGCCACAAAAGAACACATAAGCATCAAACTAGAAATGTCTGAGACACAAATGGCCTGACATAAATGCCCCTCTTCATACTTATTATGTATGCAAAGTTTGATGACAGCGACTAGACAGACATGGGTAACACTATATGCCCCCTCCCCCCCATAAAATGCTGCTAAACAAGAGGCCCATGGGCCTTAAAGGTCATCTGACTATTTATATAATTTTTTGTTGGTAATTATTTAAAGATATTACCATATTTGACCCCCTGTTACCTAAGAGAGTCAATGAACAAACTTGTTATTCGTTCATCGCAGCATAGTGATACTACCCTCAGAATAGCCTTATCCTGTGATTTTTAGTTACTGATAAAAAGTGTTTGAAACATTTGAAGACATTTGACCCCTGTGACCTTGAAAGTAGGTAAAAGTCAATCATATGAACAAACTTGGTAGCTCTTCATCCAAGCATGATACAGGCCAAATATCAGTTC
This sequence comes from Mimachlamys varia, assembly GCA_947623455.1. Classification (NCBI taxonomy): domain Eukaryota; kingdom Metazoa; phylum Mollusca; class Bivalvia; order Pectinida; family Pectinidae; genus Mimachlamys; species Mimachlamys varia. The sequence continues at coordinate 51,311,776 of OX392527.1, forward strand.
ACTGGGCCTTTGGTTTATTGAGAAGTTGTTTGAAGATTTTTGACACATTTGATCCCTGTGACCATGAACATTGGTCAAGGTCATTTATTTGAACAAAATTGGTAGCCTTTCTTTCAAGCATGCCTCAGGCCAAATATCAGTACACTGGGCCTTTAGGTTATTGAGAAGAAGTTTCTTAAAGCTTTTTAACACGTGACCTTTAAGAAACTTGGTAACCCTTCATCCCAGCAAGCTACAGGCATAATATCATCACCCTAGGCCTTTTAGTTACTGAAAAGTTGTTTGAAATAATTTTACTACATTTGACCCCTGTAACCTTGAAAGTAGCTCAAGGTTATTTATTTGAACAAACTCGGTAACCCTTCATCCCAGCATGCTACAAGCCAATTATCAGTACCCTGGGCCTTTCGTTAATTGAGAAGTTTCTTATTATTTTTGTTTTACATATTTGACCCCTGTGACCTTGAAAGTGAATAAAGGTCATTGATATGAAGAAACTGTAGCACTCTATCCCAGGTACCTACTGGCCAAATATCAGCATTTTGGGTCTTTTGGCTATTGAGAGGAAGATTCTTAAATATTTCTACATATTTGACCCCTGTGACCTTGAAAGAAGGTCAAGGTCATTGATATGAGGAAACATTGTAGCACTCTATCCCAGGTACTTACAGGCCAAATATCAGCATCCTGGACCTTTTGGTTATTGAGAAGAAGATTATTAAACGAAAAGTTCACGGACGAAGCACGATGGCAATAGGTCATCCGGACCTTTCGGGTCAGATGACCTAAAAGCAACCTATGAAACATATTTTGTCTCTGAATGATTACTAAATTAATCTACCAAAAGAGGCTACATCCGATAGCCATGATGGCCGAGTGGTTAAGGTGCCCGACTGTCTATGATCATTAGCCCACCACTACATGGCCGAGAGGTCTATGTGGATCAGTCCCCGCCTACTGGCTGGAGAATTGTGGAATTTCGATCTGTGTTATCCAGTGTCCATCCACTACCAAAGCCTTGTCCGTCATTTCATGGTCGTGAGCTGGAGAGGCCTAGGTGGGACCACAGGGGCAAGGCACGGACCTATGTCACTATGAAATGATTGTCAGCTAATTTTTTTATCTTTCTCGAATATAGCCCCTCCCACTACTATATATCAGACAGATAGTAGTGGGAGGGGCTATATTCGAGAAAGGTAAAAAAAAATATCTGACAATCATTTCATAGTGACATAGGTCCGTGCCTTGCCCCTGTGAGTGGGACCGTTCCCAAGTACTGACTGAAGGTTTTTGGAATTTCTATCTAGGTATTCCAGTGCCCATCCGCCACCAAAGCCTGGCTCATCCATAAATGACCTTATCTGTTAAAAGGATGTAAGACACAAACAAACCAACATTAACCTCACCTGTCTGTCAATCCACTTCAGACCATTGATCACTGATAAGGAACACAAATACATGTATTCTATGTCTATTGCACACACTTACACAGAATTGCTTCACAACCAAAGTTATAATTTGCTTAGACCTAAATCACAGATTGCTATATATACCTTACGTACTTGCGATAGAAACAAGGTTATTGAGATAATAGTTGTTGTGTCACCTCAAAAGATATTATTTAGGGGATCACTTTGTTAGCTTCGACGGTTGCGTTTTCTGAAACGCGATAACTTGAGCCTATCAAACTAAAAACTTTATACAGTGCTTCCTTACTGAAAGTCCTTCCTTAGGACTGTCCTTCAGGTGTGAAGGTCAAGGTCAAAGATCAGTGTCAAACAGTGTAATAACGTATTGGCCCGAGCAGGACAGGACCCGAAGCCTTCCTCAGAGGGGCAAACAATTAAAGGGCAAAGGTGAGGCAGTAGCAACGGGGGGGGGGGGGGCATTTTAATAGGGGGAAAACAACAAGACCATAGTCGTCAAGTTCCCCTGCCCATGCAAATATTATTAAATTATGTTGCATTAAAGTGGGCATTACGCATAAAACAAGACTCGTGTTGTTTTTTTTTTATTATTTAGAACCATTACTTATTTACGTTCCAGCACGGAAGGAAATTGATGGTCAGACTATATATATATTCAGATTAAGTAACTTAAACGAGTTAAGGTTCATAAGTTCCCTATGTAAGTCTCATCATGTCTGGTTTGATCTACTGGAGCAAGAGGATCAGATAACACGTCTACCAAGCAGTTGTCATAAATATCAATTTAATCATTCCTTTAGAAGTTATCTTGCAGAAAGAAAATCAGCCAATCAGGTCACAGCAGCCTCAATAAATATATGCAAAATTAACCTATAAACAAACTTGAGCGAAGGATTTAGTTAATAAGTCTACCAAGCAAGTTTCATCAACATTTTATCATTCGTTCATTTCATTTCAACAAATCGTATTCATTTTGATGTTACAATGAATGAGATTAATATTGAACATCATGCTATGCCTATCTTTCAAAAGATATCGTACGTAAAGTAATCAGGTCACAGCACAGCAGCCTCATTAATTATGTGCAGAATATGCCGATAATCGAACCTGGGCAAGGGGTTTAGGTTATAAGTCTACCAAGCAAGTTTCATCAAAAGCCGATCATTCCATGTGCGGAAAGCAATCAGGTAACAGCAGATTCGTCAAATATGCGCGGAATATGCCGATAATCGAACTTGACGGAGGGGTTTTAATAAGTCTACCATGGATATTGCAAAATCTGACCAATCCTCCAAAAGATATCGTGCGGAAAGCGAATTCGAACGGACGGAAGGACTAACGGACGAAACACATTTGTATTTCCCCCTTCACCTTCTTTGGGAGGGGGATAAAAAGAAAAAAATAATATCCCAAATTATTCTTCTTACGCCCTACCTGCAGGACAAGCTGTATCAAGGTGACACTTAAAATTTTAAACATAAACATGAAAATTGAAAAATAATTTCCCTTTGTGGAATGTTAGCTGCACATCCAATCATAAGACAAGCCATGAGACCATTCACAAAATACATCTTTTATTGATATTATAAATTTTAAATAGTAAACCCGTTCACCCCTGAAATTTGAACTATGGCAACCTTTTGAATTGAAAGAGTTCAAATGCGTCTTCAGGGGTGAATGAGTTTTTTCTTTTAAAAAAAGATTAAAAAATATCTGTCTATTCAAAATCAGAATATGTAGCAATGTTTGTTTGAAAAGCCATCTTACACTTCCCATACAAAATTAAAACTGGAGAATAAGATATTGAATCAACAATATTATAATTTCTTAAGCCATCCTAGTACGCATATAAAATTAAAATTCGTTACATTATTTCAGTATTTGAGAATGATGTATGATAATGAGGGATATATCACTAAAACATCTGCAGAGATAGATGACGACTGTTATACAATGGTGTCCAGCAGGTGACCACAGATAGCAGTGTCACGGTACGTACGCTTCCGATGATGGACAATACAGTGTTTGTAACCTCGCACAAAGCCTAGTCAGCTTACAGATACCCTAACTCAAACATTATATCCAAGATTTTTTTTCAAATAAATTGTATGTGGTTAAGTTATAACTCTTTTGTGTTTTGTACAGATAACATTCATATTTTTTCTTAAAATAAATCTTTAAAACAACCAAGAAAGAATGTTTTCGAATGTTCTTTTAAATAGATCATCAAGTTGATAAGAATGCTAAATTAACACGAATGGGTTTGTAGGTGCCTCATATTCGTGATGTGATCCTGTATCGTTATCAAGTGCAGACGAACTTGCATATTTTTTAAAACAAAAATATGTTAAAAAATGAAAAAAATATGTACAGAGTTCAAATTCGATTTAAATACATACAGTCAAACTCCGATGTTTCGAACATTGCGGGAACGTCGTGAAAACTTCGAAACATCGGGACTTCGACTTATGAATATTGAACATCGACATGTAGGCCTATATGTGTATATGAAGAACAAATGCGATCATAGTGTCACATACATCGGTTTTAGTGTTGACTTAACTGTGCCATTGACAATTCCTTATCAATTTCTCGTAATAATTCAGTTACTTAAAGCTACGACATAGCTAGAATTTAATCATTTGTGTACAGGTAGGTACATCATTTTGTAGTGATCCCATAATAGTTAATGGTGATTAAGACATATAGACCAGGCGCGGATGCGGGATTTTCGAAAGGAGGGGGTCCAGCTGCGCCTTTCAAGCTATTAAGGTAGTCTGAAGGGTTCTTACTCTCTGACCCGCTAACTATTTTGACGACAGGCGGGTTTGAGACCCCGTCTGCCGTCCAAATATTTAGCGGGTCAGAGAGTCAGAACCTTAAGACTACTTTCAAGGATACAACAGAAAAAACTTCCATTTTTAACGCTATAAACATTTTCCTACTCCGAAAAGGGGATGGGGTGGGTCCTGACCCCCAGAACGCCCCCCCCCCCCCTCCCCCAATCTGGATCCGCTAGTGTATACATGTTACCATTGTGATAATAAATTAGAGAATACCGAAGCGTTAACGAAACCATAATCCATTTCCATGGAGACCCTTGTAAATATACAAGAGAATAAGACCAGGTGTTCCTGAAGTAACGGAACATTCACATCAAACCGAACTAAACGGAACAATCAACTCAAACTTAACGGAACAAAACTTAATGGAACATTCAAATCAAATTTAACGTAACATTCAAATCAAATCAAATCATATGGATCAATCAACTCAAATTTAACGGAACAATTAAATCAAAATTAATGGAACATTCAACTCAAACTTAATGGAACAATCAACTCAAACTTCACGGAACATTCAAATCAAACAAATCCTTAACAGAACAATCAAATGAAACTTAACGGAACAATCAATCAAATCTTTTGGACAATCAATTCAAATGTATCTTAGGAAATTGCTAAATATGTGTAGATCAAATACGTGACTGGTCATGCAGTACATAAGATCGAAACAACACAAAATATTGTGAGAAAGCATAACTCACTTTACTTGTGCATGATACCCATTTTCATTATGAGGTGAATAAAATGGCCATAACCCTATGATACACTTTATACCTACAAACATATTTTAGTAATTGTAAAGTTCTACCGGGTAAGAGAGAAAGTGAAAAGTAAATAAAGGGCCATAACTCTGTATATGCCACACTTTAAAGTGGTACCTACAAACAAATTTTAGTAATTGTAATTACGAGGTAAGAGAGAAAATAAAGGGCCATAACTCTGTATATGATACACTTTAAAGTGGTACCTACAAACAAATTTTAGTAATTGTAATTACCGAGTAAGAGAGAAATAAGGCCATAACTCTGTATATGATACACTTTATACCTACAAACATATTTCAGTAATTGTAATTACCGGGAAAGAGAGAAAATAAAAGTAAATAAAGGGCCATAACTCTGTAAAAAATGGGGCACGACACCCAGATACCTCAGGAGGTGATCATAAATCAATCATCGCATACAAACTTAAATTATGGCAAATGATTAAAAGCGGTAATATATCCTTGATAAACAAAGTGATAGACCAGGAAAAAACCAATAGTCCTCTTTATCGGTACTTTTTGGGAATTGGCAACTGTACGCATGTGTAAAATGCAATTGTATGATACCGTCAACTTGTAACAAGTAGCACTGGTCAAGCACGTGTAACATTCCTTCATTTATCGATTCTGTTTTGATATTGGTGTCCAGTAATCTAAGTTAACCTAGATGAGGCGAAGCTAGAAGTCATCACCTGGTCTTTGATAAGATAAGCAGGACCATATAACTTCAACATGACCTCGAGTCCTCAGCAGTCCGTGGACAGAACAGCAGCAATCATGGTACGTAGAAAAATCTTCTTTATTCCTGTTATAATTAAGTTGGTAGGGTTTCTTTAAATAATTGATATTTTGTAATGTTCATGGGTACCTTTATTTGTAGTTTGAAGTGTTTATTATCGTTTGGTAGTACAAACTTTCGCAGAAGCACTAAATTAATAAACTGTAGACATGTATATATCAGTCCATGGAGCAGCGCTAATTCAGCTTACATAGGTCAGGTAACCATATCATCCAACCTTTGTGTCTGGAGATTTCACTTTGCCCTATAGTAATAAAGGTTGTGTCTGGAGATTTCACTTGGCCAAGTAATCAAGCTTAATTATGTCTGAAGATTTCCCTTTGCCCAAGTAGGCCAACTTGCGTCTTGAGATTTCACTTTGGCCCAGTAATCCAGCTTGTGTTTGGAGATTTCACTTTGGCCCAGTAATCCAACTTGTGTTTGGAGATTTCACTTTGGCCAAGTAATCCAACTTGTGTTTGGAGATTTCACTTTGCCCCAGTAATCCAGCTTGTGTCTGGAGATTTCATTCTGCCACAGTAGTCCAGCTTGTGTCTGGAGATTTTACTTTCCTCGGTAATCCAGCTTGTGTTTGAAGATTTCACTTTGCCCCAGTAATAAAGCTTGTATCTAAAGATTTCACTTTGCCCCGTAATAAAGCTTGTGTCTGGAGATTTCACTTTGCCCAAATAATAAAGCTTGTATTTGGAGATTTCACTTTGCCCCAGTTATAAAGCTTGTGTTTGGAGATTTCACTCTGTCCCAGTAATAAAGCTTGTTTCTGGAGATTTCACTCTGTCCCAGTAATAAAGCTTGTGTTTGGAGATTTCGATTGGCCCCAGTAATTCAGCTTGTTTCTGGAGATTTCACTCTTCCCCAGTAATCCAGCTTGTGTCTGGAGATTTCACTCTTCCCCAGTAATCCAGCTTGTGTCTGGAGATTTCACTCTGCCCCAGTAATCCAGCTTGTGTCTGGAGATTTCACTCTTCCCCAGTAATCCAGCTTGTGTCTGGAGATTTCACTCTTCCCCAGTAATCCAGCTTGTGTCTGGAGATTTCACTCTTCCCCAGTAATCCAGCTTGTTTCTGGAGATTTCACTCTTCCCCAGTAATCCAGCTTGTGTCTGGAGATTTCACTCTTCCCCAGTAATCCAGCTTGTGTTTGGAGATTTACTCTACCCCAGTAATCCAGCTTGTTTCTGGAGATTTCACTCTTTCCCAGTAAACCAGCTTGTTTCTGGAGATTTCACTCTTCCCCAGTAATCCAGCTTGTTTCTGGAGATTTCACTCTTTCCCAGTAATCCAGCTTGTGTCTGGAGATTTCATTCTGCCCCAGTAGTCCAGCTTGTGTCTGGAGATTTTACTTTCCTCGGTAATCCAGCTTGTGTTTGAAGATTTCACTTTGCCCCAGTAATAAAGCTTGTATCTAAAGATTTCACTTTGCTCCGTAATAAAGCTTGTGTCTGGAGATTTCACTTTGCCCCAGGTATAAAGCTTGTGTTTGGAGATTTCACTTTGCCCCAGTAATCCAGCTTTTGTCAGGAGATTTCACTTTGCCCCAGTAATAAAGCTTGTTTCTGGAGATTTCACTTTGCCTAGTAACAAAGCTTGTGTCTGGAGATTTCACTTTGCCCTAGTAACAAAGCTTGTGTCCGGAGATTTCACTTTGCCCCAGTAATCCAGCTTGTGTCTGGAGATTTCACCCTGCCCCAGTAATCCAGCTTGTGTCTGGAGATTTCACTCTGCCCCAGTAATCCAGCTTGTGTCTGGAGATTTCACTCTGCCCCAGTAATCCAGCTTGTGTTTGGAGATTTCACTCTGCCCTAGTAATAAAGCTTGTTTCTGGATACTTCGCTTTTCCCCATAATAATAAAGGTTGTGTCTGGAGATTTCACTTTGCGAAGTAATCAAGCTGAATTACGTCTGAAGATTTCCCTTTGCCCAAGTAGTCCAGCTTGTGTCTGGAGATTTCACTTTGCCCCAGTAAGCCAACCTGTGTCTGGAGATTTCACTTTGCCCCAGTAAGCCAACTTGTGTCTGGAGATTTCACTTTGCCCAAGTAGTCCAGCTTGTGTCTGGAGATTTCACTTTTCCCCAGTAATCCAGCTTGTGTCTGGAGATTTCACTTTGCCCAAGTAGTCCAGCTTGTGTCTGGAGATTCCACTTTGCCCCAGTAATCCAGCTTGTGTCTATCTGTGACCTCTATGTTCATTTCTACTGTGTGTCCCCAGTAACCCATTTCTAGTATGCTCTATCTGCCATATTTCTGTGTAACTGCCGTTTAAGTGTCCTCCGTTGGTTACAGTAATTGTCTTGTGTTGCTCTCTCCATGATTTGGTCTCTCTCCTTTTCTGTTTCTCATTAGTACCTTGACTCATCTTTCACAGTTGTTTTGAGTCCCTCAATTCCTGCCTTTGTCTTTTTGGATGTTTTGAGTTCTCTTCATGTTTATTGACGTTCTTACTGATGTTCTAGTGTCACATCAGTTTCATTGTCTTTTACTATTATTTCCGGTCTTTTTTATTCCATAAATATTATATCTTACCTTACTATTTGTGTCACCTTGGTCCCTATTGTTTTGTTATCCATTTTGCTTTTTGTCTGCTTGATCACTTGTTTTTTTGCATTTTCTCTCTCTCGTTGGTCCTTGTTGTTTGTTGTCTGTTTTGTCCCTGATGTTTTGGTGTCATTTTGTTTGTCTTTCACCGTCATTTTCCCCCTATCCTTCCTTTGTCCTCATTTCCTGTTGTCATCATATGTTGATATTGATTCTTATTTTGTTGACACTTAATTTCAATTTTGCTGTATTTCTTTTCACAAAAAGAAATTATTGACATATACATGTTTTACCTTGCTTTGATATACTGTTAAACTGGGAAAAAAATCGCCATCGTTTTATTTTCATCCTTATCGCCCAACAATGGAAGGGCGAATAATTTTCCAGACTTAAGCTTGCGTCTCGTACGCATGCTTGCATGTACGATGAGGTTCTAAGTATACAAGCAGCTGTATGATGCAGTTTAATTCATTTTTCGGCATACTGTATCTATTACTAAATTTAAAAGGTGCAGCATATGTGTGTTACTTCATCTTTGAGAGGATGAAAATAAAACGAGGGCGAAATCAAATTTTTTCATGATTTCCCGTATTACAGTTTGGCAAATTTAATGAATAATTATTGTACCAGTGTTAATTCTAAAATTCTAAAACAATCATATTGGCATGTTTTTTATCAAGGGAAATGAATTACTTAGAGAGTGTTTAACTTTTTATTCAGATTGGGACCATACTAGCACTAGCGTGCTTGGTATACCAGGCACAATGTGGTACTCCTGCTCCTACGACACCCACCACTACCATGAACCCCTTAGACGTTCAGATGGGGGACATCAAACAGACCGTTGAAGGTCTGTCCCGTCAAATGGTGATGCAACAGCTTGGTGTGGAGGAGCGCATCAGGTCTGACGGGGACTCCGGCATCAAGCAGCAAATTGTTAAAAGTCGGGGAACACGGCCTTATCTCAATAACATCATTTCTTCTCCAACCCTGGCCGATTTTTCTGGGTCCTGGACACGAGAACGTACTTTAGGCATTGGCACCAATGTATTTGTTATGAATGGTGTCGAGTTCCGACTACACCAGCAGACCTACAAACTCGTCATGCCCAGCAGGACCAGTAAGGACTGGCACAAAACTGAGGACATACCTTACCCCGAGGTACCTCACTCCGTCCTAGCCAAGCACAACGTCACCGAACAGATCGACGAGATGAGAGAGTACTTCAGAGCTTTCAAGAACCAAGACACCAAAATTCGAAGCGATTACGCTCGCTACTTCAAACCGGTTCTTTGTTATTTAGAAGGAGCCTGGATGGACGGTGCTGCCCACAACCAGAACAGATGGTTGAATGAAGCAGCGTACATTGAATACATGGCCAATGATGGCCTCGAGGATGGACATACCTATAATCCTACAAAGATCATGAAGGTGATTAATGGTACTGCCCTGTATGCACATTGGGCTGTCAGGATTTTATGTCACCCCATCAAACAGGAGCTCCCGCTGGCCTCATTCTATGTCAAAGATGATTTGGCAGCCCGACTTTCTGCTAGCCAGAGTCTATACGACTTCTCGAAATCTACAGCCGCACGGTTTGCCCTAGCCGAGTATGGTAGGCCTTCACGGAGATTTCATCCTGATGTTGGATATGGTACAATGGAGCCCACCTCTAACCGTTATACAACATTAGATTCCATAATGGAAGAAATTCCGGGGACCGATAACTACCCTGTACACATAACTGGTGGATCCTTCGGTCTTACTGCCTACAATGCTCATTTTTCCCGAAATAACACGGAGCTCAACTTAGGCCATTATCATCACTGGTACCGCGTGCTACAGAAGGGGGCTATGGGAACTACAGTCATCAACCGTGGGTATGCTGACAGAAGTCTCTGGGTGGCAGCATCTGAACAAGACCATCTTGCCCCCATGACATACAAGCAATGCATTAATGATCGACACACTCATAAACAAAACTGCACAGAATTCGTAGCTAAATACACTTATGCTCTCCCTCTGGAAATCGTTTGGATGACTCCACTTCTCAGCTGGAATCCATACAACCTGCAACATTTTGAGGGTGATGTTCATAAGAGCCCTGCCAACACAATCACTGCACACGGCCACAATGGCAACACTGCAGCGAAGGCCTTACTCGGCACTAATAAAGATCATTTTTACCGAACCCCAGCCAAATTCTTTACAAGAGGAAGTGGTGGGCGTTATGTTGCTGACAGACAGGGAAATGCTCATAGGGTTGTACCGTCCAGTTTTCAGACGATTCTCCGAGACATACCGACTGTAGGAAACATCAGATTGCAATATCCAGTGGTTCCCACACACCAAGAGGGAAATGCCATTTATAAGGAACTAGATGCCCTGAAGGAACTTGTCATGAACATGGCTGTGAACACCAAATACTTCCATACCAAACCTGACGCTGTGCACAGTATTGAGGGAAACACAAACAAGGAGGAGCATTACAAAACCTCATCAACGGCCATGACTCCTCCCGGAAACCACGTCCACGAAATACTGTTCACCCAGGAGGACATCGCGGACCTGGAGGCGGGAAAGACAGTGGCAGTGTACACCAGTCTGAACAACGGCCACCAGCACGTGCTGGAGATCTACGCGGACAAGAACATCCATTATCGTCTTGGTCACTACAGAATATCTCTGTGTGATGGCAAACCCACGTGCTGGGATGGCCACACCAATGTTCTGTATTATGTCTACTAGTGTTCGCTGAGTAATAAATCATGCTCTTTAATGTATAATCTTAATTGTTTTTTGGTACAATGTATTTATTCTCAGTAAGAAAAGTCTATAAATATGTCTGTTTTTGGTTGTTTTAGAGATGTTCATTTAGACTAATATGAACATGAATAAGAAAATCTTATAGGCCTAAATCAATAATCAAAAGAACACCATATACTTTAAACGTTCTTAATTTGGTGCAATAAAATTTTAGCGCATTGTCAGTTTTTGACATATTAGCACAATAAAAAAATCACGCATCTTTGGTAGTTACTATGTAAGAAACATATGGAAACTTCATTTAGCACAATCATATTTTAGCGCAATACTTTCAGCACAAAAAAACGCTAAAATAAGATTTCCATTAAAATATATATGTTTACAGTATAAATATTAAACATTTTTACACCTCACTAATTTAATACTATCACTAAAGCAATTGTGGAAAGCAAAATATAAATCTAGAGATATACTGACACCCACATGTAGTCAAAAGATTGACTTCTTTTTATTAGCTTCTGTAAAATTCTTCTTTACTTCATTCTTATATACTTGACCCAGTTCCATCATTGTTCATTACAGAAGATAAGGAGAAAATTTTAAGGAACTTTCTTAACTTCTATAAAACTTTCCCATGCAGAATTGTTTTTCTCATAAAAAGCATTACAGGGAAGGAACATGATCTTGTGCATCGGTTATATCTGGCCATCTGTCAAAATATTGGCAAACATGATTGACCCAAGTGGGTGTATTTGAAATTTTGCAGAAAGTATGTCGGGAAATTACGATTTTCTTTTTCCTGTGTGCACCAAAGAAAGGTAAAAGACCACACCCCTTCATACTTGATAATGTGTTTGCTGTTATCATTTCGTTCAGTTTTTAAAAAAATGAAATTAACACTCGGTTGAAACAGGGGGTACATATAATGTTCGACCTACATTTAATGTACTGTATATCGTAACAATACCAATGCTTTTGTGGAATTTATGAAAAACATTTTTTTCTTTGTTATAACGATATCATGCTTTCATATATATTATATTGTTTTCATTTACTATCGGCAATTGAATCCTTAGGTGCACAAGATCATGTGCCGGAATTGTACAGAAGATAAGGAGGAAACTTTAAGGAACTTTTCTTAACTTCTGTAAAACTCTCCTATGCAGAATGGTTTCTTTTTCTTTTTCTTTCAATAGGGAAGCATTACAGAAGATAAAGGGAAAATTGTAAGGCAATTTCACAAGGATTATTACAAAATTATTAAAATTCAATCTTTTAAAGATGTGAAAGAAAATGTAATTGACTTTGTACAAATAAACCTTCAACTTGTATTTATGCCAACTGTATGAATTATATAGGTTTAAATTTAAACTGTTTAAATTATATAGGTTTAAATTTAAACTGTATGAATTACATAGGTTTAAATTTAACCTGTTTGAATTATATAGGTTTAAATTTAACCTGTTTGAATTATATAGGTTTAAATTTAAACTGTTTGAATTATTTAAGCATTGATGACAATCTTTTTTAGTTTCATTGGGGTATGAAAAAAAAATTTGTTTGCAAACTGTATGAATTCGCATAGTGGATTCTTACAAAAGTTTGCAAGCAAAATTTTTTTTCATAACCCTATGAAATTAAAAAAATAATTGACATCAATGCTTATAATTAATTTTTGAAACTTATTTTTAAATTTAAAACATGTTTATGTACAATTTGACTGATCTAACAACGGATTCTTTTTTACAAATCAATACGCAAAGTCAATTGCCGCATTGTGACGTCACATTTTCCGCGCCATATTAATTATATAGGTTTAAATCTAAAATGTTTGAATTATATAGGTTTAACTTCAATCTATAGTTTGTCAGATCATTCACATTCTGTTAATTCCTGGTCACGGCCCCAATAAATACCAGTACATAGAGTAACACAACTACTTCAACAAATGAAAACATCTTTATTATCTACATCATTTTGTTTATAAAAGTGTTAATCGATTAAAGTCATGAACATTTTACTATTAAACATTGAGTAAAAACACACAAAAAGAAAAGGCATGTTAGGGACAAACAAACTGCACACTGCAACTCTAATAAGCCAACGGCAAACTAATACCCCCCCCCCCCCCCATCCCATCAGAAGCAGATGTGTCAGTATGACACACAACCAAGCAGAATAATATTTTTATTATCAAGTAACGAAAAAGTTCTTCTCCCTAGTGCTATAATAGACTTTTCTGCATATGTTTCCATAAAATTGTTCAAAGGATTGATGAGTTATGGCCATTCTGATCTGGTTACCATGGCAACCAAAATTTCTCCTGAAAATAGCCTGCAGGCACAGTTACACATGGTCCCTAACATTCCTGAGTAATTTCAAGAAATCAGTACACAGGTTAATGAGGAGTTGTCTGGACAAGATATAGAGCTGGGTACCACAAAATCAAAAGTACCATGGTATACCACGGTATTTAGGCAAATACTGCAATACGTACCACAATATACCACCTTGATTGAATGTTTGAGCTACATGTAGCTAAAGGTCTCTGGCAGTTTTTGTTCTGAAGCCACTCAACAAGAGCGCTGTCATAAGTTTCTCGTTGTGTTATCCTCTAATATTGTAGGAGTGAAACTATGTCTGTCCTAGCTGATCAGCAAACCTATAGGAAATTATAATTAAACCATATTGGAATTCCAATGGATCTATGTAACAAATAGGTCATTGATTAGTTAAATGAAAGTCCCCAAAAAACCAGTACAGGATTAATGTACCACGGTACCTACCATCACAACTTTATACCACGATATACCGGTAAAACCGCCCAGCCCTAATAAGATATGTCTACAGACAGACGGACAAAAGGATGAACGTAAATCGTGAAATTGTAGTAATGGTTTTTTTTTCTTCTTTTGTCCATTTTTGACACATGAATCATTTTAAAGGTCCCATAAACGGAATTAATCCTGGTGAGATAGTGTATAAGCTCCAGTAGAAAGGTGTCACACAGACAGACGGACAGACAGACAACCTGATTCCAGTATACTCTCCCCCAACTTCATTGTCTTCATTGTGGGAGGGGGGGGGGGGTATGATAAATAATAAAATGTACAACCACAGACTACAGAAACACATTAAAGAGTAGATATATACCTATCACATAGTTTTTCTTTATCAGAACGAAGTATCCGTAATACACTGTATATTTCCTCTGGGAACTGTCACTAGGGAAGTCTTCATTGAGGAATATTATATGAAAATGATGGAGTAATATCAGCCTCGGACAGTATGAATATTTAAACTTTTTATCATACGTTAAACTTACCGGTACCTACTTTGGCGCACTCAAATTTTAGCGCATACATGACAGTGTACCCTCGTTATACCGCCACCTTTTGTCCATAGCAATTATGGCGGTATAACGAGGGTGGGGATAGTATCGAATTATGAAAATTAATTCCATGAATAAAATTGCATAATAGATTGCTTTTCTAACATTTTATTAAAACCAAGTTTAGTATTATATCGTCATATAGATCTACATTGGCACAAATTTATATCTGAAAATAGTTATTGATCTGCTTTTGCCGCATGCCATTCCAAATGGTACACGTAAGATTTCCTCGATCTCCAAAAACAGAACAATATGGCGTTATCATCAAGGGAAATGTATAGCGATTGGGGACGTTCGTATCGGGACGGGTGTGGCTAATGGCGATATGCAAGGGTGGCGAACTTAACGAGGGAATTATATAGAAGGGAAATCCGTTCTAGAGGTTTAGGTGGCGGTATGCGAGGGTGGCGGTAGATTCGGGTGGCGATAGGTTTAGGGTACACTGTATAACCAAATTTAAACAGGTAAACACAATGATGAACTGGCACACTCACAATACTCATCATAGAAAGAAATATACATAAACCGTAACTAATCAAATCGTAATTTAGCCAATTGCTTTAAGCTTGAAAATTGCTAACATAAGATTATCTCTAAAGTAAAATATGTATGATTTACAGTAACCAATTTCATGTACAAGGGAGATAATTCCATATCATACACACATGTTCATCATTAAACTGTTGTAGAATTCCATATCGATGACAGATTGGGATGAAATCTTTGTGACATTGATTGCACTTGCCATATGTTAAAATTTGGTTGTGAGAATACCTAAAACACATTTGTTACGTTTATGAAGGAGAAGTTTCAATATACACCATCCTGAAAGTAACTTTTTTGGTAATTAACTTACCAAAAAAGCCCAATATACAGTTGAGTGTAAGCTAACCTTTACACCCTAGTGCACTAGGAGTGCACTACGTTTAAACTAGTAGTGCACTACATTTAAACTACAGGTAAACTAGTAGTGCACTACGTCCAGCCAGGTGTGACCACAAAAACCCCTACAGGTAATGGGAGGGTCCATACCTACCTGTGTACTTACCTGTACAGATGTAGTATGATTTACCTGTGCTTTTATGTTATACTATTGAAGTCATTAGTTTGTCAGTACTTGAACCTCATATAAGTACAAGAATGAACAATTCTGAGTTTATACCAGAAGATATTTATCATAATAACTTAAATAAATTTATTCACTGCATGTCAAAATTTTAAATAAAATAATAATTTAAATATACTAACTTATACTTCTTTTTAAAGAAGTTACAAGTATTCTTTTCTATATAAATATTTGCATTCTACAATTAAATTGAAAGGTTTGTGTTCAAATAAAAAATGGTACAACACATGTTTTATGTTGAAATTATTAAGTTAATCCTACTAAAAATATATATAGAAAATAAAGTAAACAACAGATTGTAATATAAAAAAATAGATATTAGAAGAACATATTTTGTACTTAGTATATTTGTTTCAATAACAAATTACTTTGATATTTGACATTAAGAAGCTAGCTGTGCAATATCAGAGACGTACAAGGTTTTATAAGTCTCTGGCAGTACTACCTACATGTACCAGTATTGGTATTCTGTTTCACTATACACTCAGGTACAATGTATACAAATGAAAGGTTATATAAATATCAAGTACTAATATAAAAAACAATTACTTTCACCAGAACATTTAAAGCCATTTCCTTCTTCATATCAAAATACCAACATACATCTACATGTAATCCAATTAACTGTAATCAATGTTATCATCATTAATCAATTAACAGGGTAGGGCCCTCAGGTCTTTAATCAGTCTTGGTCAGTGATGGCTGTGGGGGAGAGGGAGGAGAGAAATTCACACCTGGCTAACTACAGACAGCCTAGGGGTGTCCCCTATCTTGACCTCTGTACCTGAGGATGTGGCCCAGGCAGGTCAGGTACATGTATGTTATTATGCCTGGAGGGTAAAGGATTCTACCTGAAGATCTATATTCTCCCTTTTAGTTAGATTTTATATAAGTCATTAGGTTGATTTAAAAGTACAATAAATGTGACTGGCATAGGCTTAACTTTGTTCTAAGTTAGGTTTATATAACTGCATATTATTTATTTGTTGTATACTTAGTCTTACAATATAGAATTAATCAAAATGATTCCAATAAACTGACCTTGCTTTTTTTAAATCATTATTACATATATTCATAAACCTTCAAGTCATATTTAATACAACCTGTAATTGCCTTCAATATTTAGGCCTAAATATCGGAATATTTTAAAATACTTTTATACTGATAATTAGAATAAAATTAAGTATAATGAAAGTTAGTATTTTATTATCAAACTGTAATGAAGCGACTGAGCCAGAGAGTATATATTCTTAATTATTATTAATTTCAATGTTATTTTATGTACTATCAATTTATCATTGTATTATTAAATGTTTTTCAATTTCAGATAAACTTGATAAACCCGAGTAAAAGTTAACATATGTATTATCATATTTATGATCCTGGTCATATCCAGTTTAGCCCTAAGTATTAATCAAATTGGTTTCAAATTTGACCAGTGATAGTCAGATGAGAAATTCACACCTCAGTTATGTCACTGACAGGCTTATGTCAGCAGGTGTTCCTAGACAAGGTTGGGACTGGTCAGGTAATTGCCTGAGGCCTGAGGGTCAAATCAAAACATCTGTCTCATACTGAACAATCTGAATAAATTTTAATTTATTGTTGTATTACTTTTTTCAACTTCAAATTCTTATATTTATATTAACACTGTTGTATGTGGTGATATATATACATACGGATCTTAATATAGAAAATTAAAAATAAAGATTATCAAAACTCTATAGCGTGTTCATAAATATATAGATCTGAGGCATGAATGTATTTTATAAAAATATATCTAATTTAATTAAGTAATAAAAGAATATTTATTTGTTTTTTTTTTCGCAATTAGTTTTTACAGTTTTTAAAAATATACTTCTAAACAAATAATAATCAATAGATTTTCCTTCAATTTTCCAATATACTTGATCGAAATTGGTAAATTAATAAAAAAAGACCGTTAATAGTGTAAATTAAAAGAAATATAAGACATCAAAACTGCTAGATAAATATTAATTTTCTATACTTATTTATATGATGTATGCAAGAAATTTTTGGGGGAAATTGTAAGAGTAATTATCATGATTTCACAATTTCTAGTTTTGAAATGAAAGAAAAAAGGTTGTTTGAGAAAAATAACTACATAAGATTCATATATATACATTAAAATTATAAATATTAACTAATGATAAGGCCAGCTTCAAAGTACTAGCAGACGACAAAGGTGAGGTACAGGTAAAAATCACAGGTAGATGGATGGGACTGCCCATTTACCTGTAGGGGTATTTGACCTATATGGGGTTCAGGGTGTAGTGCACTAGTTTACCTGTAGTTTAAATGTAGTGCACTACTAGTTTAAACGTAGTGCACTACTAGTGCACTAGGTGTAAAGGTTAGCTTACACTCAACTGTACGTAACTTTTGGCAAAACTTGAAGCGAAAATCAAGTTTAATAACTTCTTATATTTATCGATTTAGTTAAGATTAACTGATATCAGCAATATTCAAGATGAATTCTTACGCGGTTACCGGTACAGCAGCAGTTGAAACTCTGTATTTGTAAACACGCATCCATTTTGAACTGTCTTCTAACTTCGGCTTGTTGATGTGGTGGGCCACACCTGAATAATTCTTAATTGTTTGGATTTTTCTGTCAAGAGTTTCTTGTTAGTTACCGCTCAGGTTTACTTCATTTTAGACGTATTTTTGCATGGTTATCAACTGGATTTTTTTTCATAATTTTTCAAAATCACAAAAAATTTCCTGGAGTTACGTATATTGGGCCTTTAAACAATGAAATCATCTGCATACCTGTCAACCCTTCCTTATAAGGAGGGAGACTCCCTCATTTTGACCAAAATTTACCAATATAGGTGTATATGGATCAAATGAATACTTTTTTTAAGTTATTTTGATACATAATAAGGGAAAGACAAATTGAGCAATGCATTTTCAGTCACATTTCACACACTTTCTCCCTCATTGGAAATATGGAAAGAGGGAGATCTCCCTCATTGGAGGTTTAAGAGGTTGACACCTATGCATCTGTCAAATTTCGGGAGCCATATATATCCTGAATATCATACTTTAGGCCTAATAACTTAATCATATACAATCTTGAGGGTTTAGCTGGCAAACAATTCTATCTGGTGTGGAACTCAGTAATAACAAAAGTATTCATAATATGAAATGCAGTATCAAAAAGTCAACAAGTCATGCCTCCTAAGTACAAGTTTATGCGGGAGCAAAATAGATAATTTTACAATATAACTTAATTAAGGTGCTCCAAATCTGCAAAGGAAAATAAAATATGTGATTAAAACCTTGGTAAAATGTTATTGTACATGACTATTACCGTATTTTACCGGGAATAAGCCCCCTCTCACAAATAAGCCCCCTCCCCACTTTTGCAAAGGTTCTTGGAACAGGGTGGGAGCCTGTGAATAAGCCCCCACCCTAAATTTTGTTTTCTCTCAATAAAAAGCATGTTGATTTTTTTTAATTTTATGTCTAAACATAAAATATATCGAACTATGTGCAATAAAAATATCTATAAGATTAAAGTTGAAAAAAACCATTGTTTAGCTGGTGTTAAGAATTACATAACTGGTATAGTATGGACTGAGTTCCTGGATCAAAACATTAGAATATCCAAGATGGCGGACTTTTGTGAACAGGGGTGTATTCGTGAATAAGACCCCTCCCTTCTTTTGATCAATTATTTTTTTCAGGGGGTGGGGGCTTATTTCCGGTCAAATACGGTAATGTGAAAACAAAATACATGTACATACATGTAAGGAAAAGAAAGTGATCTACAATATATGTTCTAAAAAATTGTCCAACACCTCTAAATGCAGGTCATGTAAACATAAATATGTAAAAAAAAAGTAAAATAAAATATTAAACAAAGTCTTGTACTAACATGTGAATAGCACAATCATAAATATTAAAAATATCCTATACATTGTATGTTATATGTAATAGCACCTCTCCTTAAGAGATGGCAACATGAAAATGTGGTCACACTTTTGAGGCAATCTGATTAAAATACAGATCCTCACTTTTACTATTGTGTGTAGGATCTGACAGCGACCAGTAGAAGGTCATGTGTAGATGACCTTTGTATTTACCAATCAAATCCCTGCATACCAGATTCTGAAAGGGAAAAGCTAATTTCGATTTGTTTCTACACTTGTCGTTAAATCAGAGTAAAGTAGCGAGAAACCCGAACAACCATATACAAAAATGGCGGCGCCCAGTTCAGCGGTCTATATGCCAAGAGGTGTGTTCTTTGTAGACATTATCTGTTTGGTTTGTATTTTTTTTGTTCGACTGAAAAGAAATAACAATTGAAGGTAAAGAAATTATCACAAAATATACTAATCACTCCCTGAATGATTTTCTCTTCTTCGTTTCGATGCGCCGCCATTTTTGTTCGTCTAACTATGACACATGACCTTTTACTGCTCGCTGTCAGATCCTACACACGATAGTAATAGTGAGGATCTGTATTTTAATCAGATTGACTTTTGAGGTAGCAACATTTTGTTCGTGGCTCCAGTAGCGTTGTCATGGTGCTGCTTGTAAGTTACGTCCAATAGACATTCTGGGTTGGGTATAAAGATATTAAAGGCCCAATGTACGTTACTTTCAGCAAAACTTGAAGCGAAAATGAAGCCAAATAACTTTTTATATTCATCGATTTAGTTAAGATTAACTGATATCAGCTATATTCAAGATGAATTCTTACAATGTTACCGGTACATCAGCAGTTGAAACTTGGTATTTGTAAACACACGTCCATTTTGAACTGTCTTCTAACTTCGGCTTGTTGTTGAAGTGGGCCCCATCTGAATTATTTTCAATTCTTTGGGTTTTTCTGTCAAGAGTTTCTTGTTAGTAACCGCTCAGGTTTACTTTGTTTTAGGCTTATTTTTGCATGGTTATCAACTGGATTTTTTTTCAGAAGTTACGTATATTGGGCCTTTAAAGTATATCTAGTAGATTCCATACACCTGGGCCAATGCTTTAATCAGATTAATATACAGATATGGTAGAATATAATTATTGCCAATCTCACATGCTAGCAAAATAGGTGGTCATTCCAGATGCAAGCTAGTATTCGCCCACATTTTGTCAATCTATAAATTCTTAAACCCTTCAGCTTTCACCCCTGTAGACCAAACTAGCCTGGTCCAAATCAATGCATGGTATTGTCTACTAAGAATTCATAGAGGGGAAAGGGTTAAAATTAAAATCTTCTAAGTCTATTTCAATCACGGAAACACTTTTGAGCTAAATATATCTGGCTCTTTCCAGAAATCGATAAACTACACCAACAGTCTTTTCAAATTCTTGTACACTTGGCCCTGGTTTCATCAACGTTCCTTAACTTCATGAAACTCCTTAACTTAAACATCTGCATAGGAAAGCATTACAGAATTTAAGGAGAAAATCCTTAGCTAAGGAACTTTCCTTAAATTCTGTAATGCTTTTCTACATGGAGGATTTTAAGTTAAGGAACGTTGATGAAACTGGGATTTGAGCTAGCAATATTATCTGGGTCTTGGCTAGAGTTGGCAGCATCTAATGACTGTTGTTTGATTTTCCTTCATCTGACAGCCAGCAATGTCCGGTTCCTGGCCTAAGAGACATTATCATCTCGCTGACACGCTGATGCTTGTCAGGTAGCAATATCAGACTCTTGGGAGGGAGCATCATTAGACTCTTTATCAGAGGCAAGCACTTCTGTTGTCTGTGAATCTGACACGAGAGGACAGTCACTAGCGCCTTGTTCCTCGCTTGATTCATTGACAACATTTTTTCCCTCTTCCTCACTGACCATTGCCTTCAGTTGGGCGAGGTCCCCAGTGTCGGGTGGCGAACCTGGAGACTCCGGCTGTTCTGTCTCACCAATGTTGGCCAATGATATGTCCTCATCTGTATGAGAGAGCAAGTAGAGGACTTTACCAGCATTCAGCAGTCGGTCTCGGTACTCCAAATGCTGCAAAAGTAAACAAGAGGTTCATGGACCTTAATGGTGATCTGACGAAAGCACAAATGTATAATATATATCAGGTACATACACAGAGGATGTGGGCGTTTTTTACAGAGAATCAAATGGAAAATCGAATCGCTATACAATTCTAGAAATCATTGCCTCATCCTGGGATATGACAGTCGGTTTGGATCAGATATGTTAAATTGTGATTGGGTCCCATCCCGCTGGCTCCAGGGGTCAGTCCATCCATTGATTTAGAAACAAATGAAATCCCATTCACCAAAGGATGCGTCAGAACAAATTTGGACAATATCCTGTCATTCCTTCAGGAGAAGAAGGATTTTAAATAATTGCCTTTTGGGCTCCATACCTCAGGCCCCAAGGGGTCAAACCCTACATCCCAGAATGCTTCAGACCAAATTTTGACAAAATCAAATCATTTCCACAGAAAAAGGCTTCAAATAATTTACTATAAATGATGTGAATTCCATAAAATTAAAAATAACTGACACTAATTTCGACTACATTTCTGTTACATACACGGAAGAGATTTTCCGGGACCCCTGTAAATCCATTCATGGCTCCGTAGCAAGCGGCAGCTATCACTCCAGTGCTGTCACTATCCCCACTGTGAAACATGGACCTGTGTGGTATGACAAAATTGGAAATATATCTTAATTGTGATTAAACAAGTAAGTTTGAATATATATTGAAAATAATAATACAAAGTACTTTTTTTTCTGTTTTGTTTCTTTCAAATTCATATTATCTGGATATTTTTCTTCATACCGTAAAAACTTATGTACCAATCTGCACACTTTTTTGAAGAAAATTAAAATCCAAAATGTGTGTCAAGTTTTTTTTGCGGACTCACCTGCTACATAACTCTGCCCAGTCATTTCCACAGCCAAGAAGAGCATCATACCTGGACAAATTAGGGACAAGATTATATAAACAAATATATAGAGGATATTCAATGGTTTGCCGTTTAATATCAAATATATTTCACGAGTATGGCAGATTTTTTTTTATATTTTCACGAGTGCTACGCAATCTGCACGGCAACTTACCTTTGCTATATAATCAAACTTAATATGATGGTCCCTGGGTGCATACTTTTGGTTCAGTATCAAAGAGAAATAGTATCTCCAAAACACAGTATTCCATCATGGTTCTGATGGACAAATTAAGAAAAGACCAACTCTTGATCCGAATTACTGGAGAACTGAGTACTAATATATCTACATGGATCCCAATTACTGGAGAAATGAGTACCAATACCTACGCAATCATTGGTGCATCATGTCCACTAGCTCCGCCCCATCCACTGAAACTGACAGATTTGACAAAATCATCCCTTTCTCCCACGCCGAAGTCTTTCGGGAAGGTTGGCTCAGAAGTACCATCTAATATTCCACGCAACTTCAGATATTTTTGCCAGGCATCTCTGAAATAGCCATTGTTCCTACAAGAGAACAATTTATATACAAATCAGTTCACTCCTCATCAAAAATGTTTGCACACACCCTGTTTTAGAGGATATGAAATCTTTCTAAAAATCTGATGTTGGAAGAAGTATTGTTATTTATATAACAGATGTCATTGTTGCTCACTATGAAGATCATTACCAGTGACTTTCTGATATTTTATAATTCTGTATTGTACCATATCATATCGTTTTAAGATAGGCCTATCTTCATACAGTGTATAGTATTTGTTCTACTTAAAATGAAGATTTTGATAATTCAAAATTATAAATGATTGATATTCTTGATTACATTTTTGCATTTTTCTTGCTTTTTTGGTACACAGCATGCATTTTTGACTTGTATTCCTCCAATTTAGTCTGGTGGCAGGGACCGATAAGCATGCAATAGGGTCCGTACAAAGCTTTTTTGCTGTTTCTATACCTCTGAGATGTGCTCTTTAAGAATCTGGATGATGCCACTCTGTCATCATTGGGCAATCCGCACAATATGCAAATTAAGGCCGCCATTACTAAAAATCTTATTTTCGTCAATATCTCAGTAACTTTGCATGGTATCAAAATAATTTTGGTGTTTATCCCCATGTTTTGAGGGGTAACGAATAAGATTAAGCCATTTTAGTAAAGATCACACTTAAAGGTTGTGCTGAATAGGCATATTAAGGCTGCCATTACTGAAAATCTTGTTATCATCAATATCTCAGTAACTATGCATGGTACCAAAATAGTTTAGGTGCTTTACCCCATGTTTTGAGGGGTAAAGAATCAGAATAAACCATTTTAGTAAAGATCACACCAATAGGTTGTGCTGAATAGACATATATAAGCCGCCATTACTGAAAATCTTGAATTACTCAATATCTCAGCAACTACATATTGTATCAAAATGATTCTGGCGTCTATACACATGATGTCAGGGATAAAGAACCAGATTAAGCCATTTCAGTATTGATCACACCAATATTTTGCAAAGTCGTCACGTGCACAGAGCATCCCCTTTACTTATGCTAATACATGCCGTTGCGCAACTGCTAATTTGTCTCATTCCGCAGGGCCGCGGTGGCCGAGTGGTTAAGTTGTTCTAACATTCTACCACTAGCCCTCCACCTCTGGGTTGCAAGTTCGAATCCCACATTCCCACGTAGGGCATGCCAGGTATTGACCGTAGGTCGGTGGTTTTTCTCCGGGTACTGCGGCTTTCCTCCACCTTCAAAACCTTGCACGTCTTTAAATGACCCTGGCTGTTAATAGGACGTAAAACTAAATAAACCAAACCAAATGTCTCATTCCTCAAACAAAGCACTATCAACAACATTGTCAGTCATCAACCCGTCGAATTTGCCCATTCTGGCAGTGTGCGTCCCCAGTGACATCCACTTATAATTGTGCATGGCAAGTGA
The DNA here is from genome assembly GCA_947623455.1 of Mimachlamys varia. NCBI lineage: Eukaryota > Metazoa > Mollusca > Bivalvia > Pectinida > Pectinidae > Mimachlamys > Mimachlamys varia. Next base: position 51,336,301 of record OX392527.1, read on the forward strand.
GATGTATAACATCCATACATTCCTGTCCAAAAGGGTGTATTCGTAGCACAACCACACTTTATCATTTCCAGCACCTCCTGCGGAGCAACACTAACGTTTGGATGCAATGCTACTGGAATCAAGCATCTAGTGCATTCCTCAACTTCCGATCCGAACTCGACGGAATCTGGTGGTGGAGGTTCTGAGCTCTAGAGCTGATTTCCAAATGGAAGTCTGAATGTGCACCCACTTTACCTTTTCTTTGAATGTTTCTTTAGAAGGTGGGGGTGTCTTAAGCTCTGGAGCCTTTGCCACATTTTCTCACCCATCCTTGCGACCAGACTTCTCTCCGGACCTCAGACATATTTGATGTCACCATGCTTTGACCTTGTAGGAGATAGCCATGTATACTGTCGCTTCTTCAATGAAATTATATATATCCTCAGATAAAATGCCCCAGTTGTGCAGTTCTACACCACTCTTAAGGACTTTGATGACAGTGTTTTTTCCTACTCCAGAGCACTGAGCCACAGTACCACAGCCTGAGAGGGCATGGGTGGCTGTCAGTTGTGAAAGCAAGTGTCCATTTGTTCATTTGCAGTTGCCCCAATGTCTATAGCAGTTTGTACCGCACTTGGTCCTTCTATTGTAAGACGACAGGTCATGTTTAACTTTGTGTAGAAATGCAGTAGGAGGACAAAAACGTTTGTGTCCTCACATTTGATGTTGATTCTTTTTCACACCACTTTCAGCTGCCTTAACCATCTGAGGTATTTTTATTTTATCTGGTTTTTTGTGGCAGGTCATGAAGTCTTCCCCGTGGAAAACAATACCATTCTGAATTACAGTTTGTACAGAGTCAGTAGAGGTAATGACCAGACTGTTGATTGGGTTCGTCCTGTGCTTTCTAGATCAAATTCTGACATATCAGGGCCCGTATTCATGAAACCGTTCTCATGCTCAAGCATGGACTCTGTGCTTAAGCTAGCTTTCTTGAAACTCCTTAAACATGTCGTAGAGTCAAAAAGTCTATGTTAATGTTGAAAACAGTTTTTGGCTTCATGTCTCTTCAATTTTTTTTCCAAAACTTTGACAAAGTTAGATTTTTTAAATAATTTATATCCAGAACAAGAAATAAGGCTTGAGCATGAAATCCATGCTTGAGCATGAGAACGGTTTCATAAATACGGGCCCAGATCTATGACCTCTACCTTATTCTCAGTTACTCTACTAAGTCTGCACCTGTTGTAATTCAGGATGGCATTGTCTGCCGCAGGGAAAATCTCATGACTTGCCATGAAGAAGTGGATGTAATAATCATACAGCAAAAGGTTAAGGCAGCTGAAAGAACAAAGATGAAATCATTGAAAAATCGACAACATTCATGGCTGCCTGCTACAGGGTCAAAGCTTGGTGACGTCGAACATGTCTGACGTCCGTAGAGAAGTCTGGTCGCGATGAATGGGTAGAAAAAAAGAGACAAATGCTCTAGAGCTTAAGTCACTCCAACCTTCTAAAGAGGCATTCAAACAGAATGTAAAGCCAGCTCACATTCAGGATGAGGATATCCGACGAGTTAATGATTGTGACAATATTGTTGAAGATGATTTGTTTGAGGACTGAGTCAAATTAGTCGTGGCAACATGCATTAGCATAAGTAAAGGGGATGTAGGCTAGTTCTGTAAGGACTCGGATATACACTGACGTTGATTTTTTTGTATATTTTGCAAAAATATTGGCGTAATCAATATTGAAATGGTTTAATCTGATACTTTACCCCTGACAACATGTGTATAGACGCCATAATTATTTTGATACCATATGTTGTTGCTGAGATATTGACGAAAACGAAATTTTCAGTAATGGCGGCCTTAAAATGCATATTCAGTACAACCTTTAAGTGTGATCTTTACTAAAATGGCTTAATCTTATTCGTTACCCCTCAAAACATGGGGATAGACACCAAAAATATTTTGATAACATGCATTGTTACTGAGATATTGACGAAAATAAGATTTTCAGTAATGGCGGCCTTAATTTGCATATTGTGCGGATTGCCCATTGATGACCGAGTGGCATCATCCAGATTCTTAAAGAGCACACCTCAGAGGTCTAGAAACAGCAAAAAAACTTTGTACGGACCCTATTGCAAGGTTCCCAAAAAATATGGGGTTTGGCAACCAGACTATATAATTAGAGGAAACGTTAGTGAAACAAATATTTGTGTTTCCTCTCTAATATAAATAAATTGCCAACTTGTTTACAAAACCATACATAGCAAGGATATTTTCCTCCAGACAGTGCCCAGACTTCATGAGGTACTCCTGACATACTGGAAGTTCATTCAGCATGGATGCTCCCCAACTGTTCAAAGGTTTTCCTAGAAATAAGAAAACATATGCCCTTTCTAGTCAAATCACTAGAATTGTTTCTATGAAGAGAATGAAAATCCACATCTGTAAGCATCTGTTCAAAGGGCTGATAAAGTTATAACATTTCTGTCATGAAAATGTATTTTGTAATTTTAACATTTGTCAATTCCTCATTTTCGACCTCTACAATGATTGAAAAACACCACTTGTAGTGAATAACTGGTATAAAAAATGTGATGCTATGTATTTCGACTGTGAAAGGCAAAGATGAGTATATGTTGTTTCTTGGGGACAGGTAAATACTTTATATAGGGAAAGTGTTACACCAATATTATACCTGTATGTTTTATTTATTAACATATTATTGTTTTCACTGGGCTACATCACAATTAGAGCAATTACAGTCAAACCTGTATGAAGCAGTCACCCAAGGGACTGACAGAAATTGGCTGCTTAAGACAGGTGGCTGCTTAAACCAGGTTCACAAGAAACTCACAACAAAGAACAAAGTTTTTATAAATTTATTACCCAAATTTTCAATTGCGGTTAGTTTACTACATTTGACGTAAAGTTTTTCATGTTCAGCCTCGCCTTGCATGATATCACTGAACATTTCTGTTGGACCTCTGATAATAAAAGTTTTAAATTTCTGGTAGTTTTGGCTGCTAAATGCGGGCTGAGGTAATGACTAGGGACAGATTTTATTGATTGCTGGCCGCGTTCGACAGGTGACCACTTATTTAAGGTTCATTATATTGTATTTTCCATTGGGCGAACGACAGACTGGTCAATAATGGAAGTGGCTGCTTATAAGATGACCAATCAAGCAGGTTTGACTATAGTTGAGAGATTAAAGACATACCCTAAATACTGTGAATTACTTTTACTTATAATCTCATTCACCCCTGATATTCAAAATGAACTATTCCAACCCTTGAATAGGAAGAGTTCAAGTGTGTCTTCACGGGTGAATGAGTTAAACACGATTCTAACCATAAACGACCTGAACATGTAGATTTGTAGAATTTAGAGGATAAGTCTCGTTTGTTGGCAAGTACAATGTCGGTACCTTGTATAGCGTAGGAAACAAACAGGGCCGCAGCAAATGATCCGAGGTAACCGGTGGGATGGTGGTGGGTCATCCGCCCACTTTCTATACTGACAGCTACCAAATCATCAATGTCTTCAGGCCTGTAATAACAACCAAACATTTTATCACTGCATTGTTTTCTGAATAAATTTCCATGATATTAAATTATTTCTTTTGACAGGAAAAATATTTGTTAGCGTTCCTTTAATCTATTTGACATACTTAGTATACATTTTGTATACATATCTCTTCATCAGGAAGCATCTCTAGATTGGGTGGTCGGGTGGTGCAGTGGAAAGCGCACTTACCTTTCACCAAGGCAACCAGGTTTTATTCCCCGAACAGACATATATAGGAAAGCATTATAGAAGTTATGGGGAAATTTTAACTTGAGAAACTTCCTTAACTTCAGCAGTGCTTCCTGTATGATTTCTAAATTAAGGAATGCTCATAGTATGAAAGTATCCGATGTCACATCAATGTTCAGGTAGTAGTAGGCACACAGGCAGGCCAGGGGAAATGTTGAGGAAATAACTATCTTTTATCACTTTATCTCTTTTATAAAACTTTTTTTTCAAAACAATTTCCTTGCCCTTAAAGACAAAAATGAATTTAATTAAAACGGTATTTGATCTTACCTCGGAAATCTCAGGCCAATACACATGGCCCTCATAGCAGCTCCACAACCTCCACCTCTGTAACAAAATGGTATTTTTTAAATTTTAACAAACTTATAAAACTACTGTATTTGACATAATAGGCACCCAAAGTGCCAAAAGAATTGGTTTCAAAGGGGGTGCCCAATTCATAAAATAACAAAACAAAGATCTGGAAGAAACCTGCTGCTATATAAAGTCTATATGTGTGTTGACATGTGACCAGAATGGACGGTACACATGATGTGCGACATCATTGTCATCAATTTCGGATAATTTGTATAGATACTACAGAAATTTGTATTTTTTCACTTGTAAACATTAGCACAGGGAGGTTCACCATATTGCTATTCAGAATAATTAAATTGTGTCATCATGAGTAGGGGTGCTTATATATAGCGAAACGTTCCGGTTGTTCCGTAATGAACCAGACGTTCCGCTAAATGATACACGACGTTCCGAAGGAACGAACCGGTTCGTCTGGAACGTCTCATTTGAGGGTACCAAGTTGGATCCAATATGGCGGCTAGTGAAAGGTTTTCGTTTCAAATGTTAAATAAATTGTAAATAGACCTAACTATAACTAGTTTAACAACATTTCACCAGTAAAAGATATCACTAACATCTCCATTTCACCAGTAAAAGATATCACTAACATCTCCAAGTGGCATCATAGTGTGTTAAATGTGTAAATAAAAGGGATTACTCGCATTGTTATGCGGCTTTTATGACGAAACCGTTTTGGTTATTTCCGGAAAAGTTGTTGGTTTTTCATTTTCGATTATTAGATTTTCAACCGCAGGAACAGAATTCGGCACGTTCTGTTCCATTTAGCAGACCAGTTCCAAGTTGGCACAAGCGGAACGTTCCGCTAAATGGAACATGCTATAAGTTTCAAAACCTCTGCAGAAGGGAGTAGGGGTGTTAATAGGGGAGGGGACGCTAATTACAACAAATACCATAAGCTGCATCTGACCTAATGTTTGTGCCTAAAAGCACGTACTGTAATCAGTCCAATTTTGCTCCAATCCCTAAATACATGAAACGCTTATTGAGGTCAATGTTAAGATCATTTACCTATGAAGATGATGAGCCAATCTCTGATATCTTTATATATAAAGGACTATGTATGATTTTGCCTGTTTTGGCCCCCAAATCCATCAAATTTTTTAAATTTAATATTGAACTCTCCAAATTTTTTATTTCAAATATAAACTATATCCCTCATGTAATTGTAATACTATTTATTTGTTTGTGCTATGGTTGCCATGGTAGCCTTTCCGTATATGCATAAATTATGCAAATGTAAATATTTGGTCAATTTTGGTCAATTTTACCTAGTTTTTCACGTAGCAACCATAGAGCGCATTCTTGAACAAACTTTATATTTCTCCTAAAGATGTGGTATAAGTGCCCACATATTCTCATTCTGATATTAAGTTTGTTCAAAAATGCACTCAATAGTTCCTATTAGAACAAGAGGCCCATGGGCCTTAACGGTCACCTGATGTTTGATATGAAAGAGAAATATGGGAATGTTGAGATGAATATTTATAACAATACATTGTAGCATATCTGGGAGTGGAAAAAATGAATTTTTGAAATTATGTCAATTTGACCCTTTTAGGCCCCACCTCTAAGGCACCTGGGGGTCAGTCGGTGTCAATATGTGCGTACTACTCAAAAGTCATGTCATATTGATAATTTCAACCAAATTTGCATCATTTCTAATGGCAATTAAACAAATAATGCAAAAAAATGTTTTTTTTCTGCCAATATACTATAGTAAACTTAACCCCCTCCACAGGGGGAGATGCAAGACCCCAGAGTCATGAAATTCACAATTTTGGTAAAGAACCTGAAAACCCTTCCATCAATGAAGAGTATTTGATTCTACCATATCTGGGAGAAGAGAAGAAGATTTTTGAAATTTTTGTCAATTTGACCCTTTTTGGCCCCGCCCTCCAGCCCCTGGGGGTCAACTAGGGCCAACATGTACATACCATCAAAGTGTCATCCCATGCTGATAATTTGATACAAGTTAGAATGAATTCCAATACAAATCCAAAAAATAATAGTCAAAAATGTGATTTCCCTATACAAACTATAGTAAAGTTTACCCCCTTCCCAGGGTCAAACATGAGACCCCAGGGTCATAAAATTCACACTTTTGGTAAAGCACCTTAAGACCCTTCCATCTATGAAGAGTATTTGATTCTACCATATCTAAGAGTAGAGAAGAAGATTTTTGAAATTTTTGTAAATTTTACCCTTTTGGCCCTGCCCCGCAGGCCCCTGGGGGTCAACTAGGGCAAACATGTACATACCATCAAAGTGTCATCCCATGCTGATAATTTGATACAAGTAAGAATGAATTCCAATACAAATCCAACAAATAATAGTCAAAAATGTGATTTCCCTATATAAACTATAGTAAAGTTTACCCCCTCCCCAGGGGCAAACGTGAGAACCCAGGGTCATGAAATTCACAATTTTGGTAAAGCACCTTAAGACCCTTCCATCTATGAAGAGTATTTGATTCTACCATATCTGAGAGTAGAGAAGAAGATTTTTGAAATTTTTGTAAATTTGACCCTTTTTGGCCCCGCCCTCCAGCCCCTGGGGGTCAACTAGGGCCAACATGCACATACCATCAAAGTGTCATCCCATGCTGATAATTTGATACAAGTTAGAATGAATTCCAATACAAATCCAACAAAAAATAGTCAAAAATGTGATTTCCCTATATAAACTATAGTAAAGTTTACCCCCTTCCCAGGGGCAAACATGAGACCCCAGGGTCATGAAATTCACAATTTTGGTAAAGCACCTTAAGACCCTTCCATCTATGAAGAGTATTTGATTCTACCATATCTGAGAGTAGAGAAGAAGATTTTTGAATTTTTTGTCAATTTGACCCTTTTTGGCCCCGCCCTCCAGCCCCTGGGGGTCAACTAGGGCCAACATGCACAGGTGACCTAAAAACTATCTAAAAATGAGTCAAAATTGACTAAATGGTAAAATTTCCTTAATTTATGCATATTTGAAATGGTTGCCATGGCACAGTTGAAACAACTTATAATTATTGTTTCAGTATTGTCAGGGATGTATTCTATATTTGAAATACATAGATTTGAGTGTTTAATAATCAGTTTCAAAATTTGATGATTTGGGGGCCAAAATACTGGTAGGCCCAAACCACACATTGTCCTTTAATATTTAATCTGACCTAAAGAGCTCAATCCTTTATGAGCTCCTCCAATTGTTTCTCTGACCTGACACTGCTCACTTCTCTACAGTTTATAAACAACTTAAAGAAAGTGTCTGGTGATACCCCAGAGGAGGTTTAGCAATCAACATTTCAAAGTGTTTAAAAATTTTCGAAATAGGCCCCTCATTTCAATTGCAATGTAAGGTATACTATCTTTCGCTAAATCTACAAAAGTTTACAGGGAATGAAAAAAAAACAATATCTTTGAATCAAATTACTCAATCCTAAATGGTTTTAATAAATTTTTGCAAATTCCCATGTTTCATGAAAAGTTTGCAAAATTGTTGAGAAGAAAAGCAGCCTACCTTGGATTAAATGGTATCTGATAGGACTTTGAGAGAAATCTTGTTGAATTCATACAGGTCATCCCTACAAAGTAGAAAAAATCAAAGATATACAACGTACAATACCTATAACATTAGGTTTTTACCATGCATTTTACCATATCGCAAATGAGGGGAAAGAATTTGTTATTTTGTGGATGAATGTGAACAGCACACCTTGAAAAATTTCATAGCTTATGAGATTTTTAAAATATAGGTAAGTACTGTAGTGAAAATGTGGAGAGAATGTTCATTGTAAGAGTTATTTCAAGTGCAAACCATAGTACAAGAGTTGTGTGGAATGATGTCTCTCATGCTCATCCCCTTTGACCATAAATGCATGGACGTCAGGAGAAAGAACCCAAAGCCTTCCTCAAAGAGGCAAATGCTCAACTAAAGGCCAACATTAAAGTAGTGTCAAGGGAAACATTAGGAACGAGGTTAAGAAAGATGAGAAAAGATAAGATCCAAAAATTTAGTCACTTCTTATGATCATGCAATGGGACGCAGCAGGAACAATTCTTATGCCCTATATGCAGGGCTAAGACCATAATGAATTCATCTAGATGAGAGTGTGGGAGGAAACTGGAGAACCCAGCGAAAACCCCAGTTGTGCAGGTTACCCCCCACTTATTCATATACAATCAAACCCTTTGCACTTTGGTAAATCGTGAGAGTGTTGACCGCTGGGCCAACTGACCAATCAACTACCATCAATACATACCTGGTGCCCGGCCTCCCATGTCGTCCATACAAGAGACATATTTCCTTGCCAGCAGATGAAATAGATGTGTCTTGTCATTACCAGTACTCTCACGGCCCCAGTTAGCCAATGCTAAAAGACAAAGTCAGTTACAGTTTTAATATCAAAGAAAACAGATGTGTAGAGGCCACAAATTTCACTGTTGGCATTAGCTAATTGTTCTGAAAGCTAGTTTAATAAGGTTTCATGTGCTTAATCTGTTGAAACGGAGGAAAAAGTACAGAAATATTTCACGATAAATGAAAAACTTTTTGACCAAACAATAGGCAGAGGTAACAGTCCACAGCTTTGGATGATGATTAACAAAATATCAAGAATAAAATGTCCTTCTTTAACATACCCATATCTATATAGCATATCTTGAAATCTGCATCTGGATTTAAAGGCCCAATATACGTAACTTCAGGAATTTTTTCGTGATTCTGAAAAAAATCCAGTTGATAACCATGCAAAAATAAGCCTAAAACGAAGTAAACCTGAGCGGTAACTAACAAGAAACTCTTGGCAGAAAAATCCAAAGAATTGAAAATAATTCAGGTGGGGCCCACTTCAACAACAAGCCAAAGCTCAAAATGGACGCGTGTTTACAAATACCAAGTTTCAACTGCTGCTGTACCGGTAACCGCGTAAGAATTCATCTTGTATATTGCTGATATCAGTTAATCTTAACTAAATCTATAAATAAAAAAAAATCATTTTACTTGATTTTCGCTTCAAGTTTTGCCGAAAGTTACGTATATAGGGCCTTTAACATTGTTTCGGAAAGAAATAACACAAACTAGCAATAGTCAGCAACTTAGTTTTGATCAGTTACGCCTGGAACCCCTTGTTGTTTATGGCTGGAGTTTTCAGAGGTCAGCCTCGGTCCAAAGCTTTACCTAGTATTTAAGTTCTGATTGTGTTCGCTCTGTGATGCTCCATGTACAACAATGTCGTCGCCAAAGACACTGTTAACACCTGGACAATTTCTCAGAACCTTTTCTTGCTGGTTCAATTTGTTTCAACTGCTTCAACAGCGGAATTATGATACAAGTTTACACAGATTTGCTGATCATAAGTGTAAGATAATATAAGAATATGAAAAGTTCTTCATTGGGCCAAGTGAATAGGGTTCGGTTTTTTTGGGAGGTAGGTTGGGGGGGGGGGGGGGAGGCATTTTTTGGGGAAGCTAAGTGAATAAGGTCCTTCTCAGGAAGACAAATATAAATCCTAATAAAGTATTCAATTCATTCATGTTAATATTTGTATAGTTATTTTGATAGAGTCTTACTTACCCTCAGCTGTTGCCAGGTGCATAACAGTGTCATCACTCACGTTCCATTTTGGTACTGGAGTGAAAAAAAAAATTACATTGGTGTACATTGTACATAAGTAAAGGATTAAAAATTTAATAACTACAATAACAGAATAAGATAATTTTTCAGGATTTTTTTTTTCTGTATAGAAAAAAGTTTTTGAAGGTTTTTTTCTGCTCCGCAGAGAATTTTGGGATTCTCACTTGGGAATGGGGGGAGGGGGGCTCTGATATTAAACCAGGTTGGGGTTTCAAATATGCTTGTTATATTATATTATATAACTCATATCTGTCACAAAAGTATGTTTCCTTGCAGTAATGAGCTTTCTGATTTGAAAGAAGATTTATTAAACAAAACTTATTTGAAATATGAATAGTGTACGTTGCTTAGTAGGGGGTTTTTGTCAGCACTTCATTTGTATAAATTTGAATCCCAAACACCTAGGGATGCTACCAATGAAATATGAAAGTAATACATTGCTTAGATCAAGAGAAGAAGTCGTTAATATGAATACTGCCAAATGGACCCCTTTAGCCCCAACACTCAGGCCCCTGAGGGGTCAGCCCAATCATTAGTATAAATTTGAATCCCAGCCACATAGGCATGCTTCCTACCCAATTTGATAAAATTCTGACCAGTCGTCATGAAGAAGAAGTCGATTGTTGACGGCCAGACGCCGGATGCCTCGGTAAATGTTACACATGGCTTAAATTAGATCCAGAGTAGTGGTCAATATGAATATTGCCAAATTGACCACTTTCAGCCCTGTCCCTAAAGCCCCCAGGGTGCCAGTCCCATCATTTGAATAAATTTGAATCCAAGCCACACCATGGTTCACACCAAATTTGATTAAATTCCGATTTAAGAAGAAGTGAAAAAGAAGCTCATTTGGTCTTTCAGACCAGGTGAGCTAAAAATGACTGAGCGAAAATTTCCTTGTAACCGGTTTGGGGCTGGAAAATAAGATGATCAGAAATCAAGATTTTAACCATATTCCATCATGACTTGTGACATGAGCAGTTTAAAAAGCTTACAGGCTACAGCAATCTTCTTCAGGCCGCCAAGTTGTTGCAGCTCTTTATGAATGGTTTTGCCACTGTTACAAAACTCCCATCGCCCATGGTAATAGCCTAGGGCATCGCCTACTCCACTCAGAACCATACTGGCCTGGTACCGCTGGCTCATATGAACTTCTTTAGCATCCATTGTCACTGCAATGATAACCATATTTATTGCATTTTTACAAGTGAAATATCAGAAAATATCAACTTGATAAAACTTATATCATCACTGCTTATATCATCACTAGTGATGATATAAGAAATCTTATATCATCACTAGTGATGATATAAGTTTCGGTTTGATAACATTGCGCACAATTTGTGTACAATTTTTTCGTTATTCTAGAACGAAATCATATAAAGTAAGGAAATTAACAAGAGGCCCATGGGCCTTAACGGTCACCTGATGTTTGACATGAAAGAGAAATATGGGAATGTTGAGATGAATATTTATAACAATACATTGTAGCATATCTGGGAGTGGAAAAAATGAATTTTTTAAATTATGTCAATTTGACCCTTTTAGGCCCCACCCCTCAGGCACCTGGGGGTCAGTCAGTGTCAATATGTGCGTACTACTCAAAAGTCATGTCATATTGATAATTTCAACCAAATTTGCATCATTTCTTATGGCAATTAAACAAATAATACAAAAAAATGTTTTTTTTCTGCCAATATACTATAGTAAACTTAACCCCCTCCACAGGGGGAGATGCAAGACCCCAGAGTCATGAAATTCACAATTTTGGTAAAGAACCTTAAGACCCTTCCATCTATGAAGAGTATTTGATTCTACCATATCTGAGAGTAGAGAAGAAGATTTTTGAAATTTTTGTAAATTTGACCCTTTTTGGCCCCGCCCACCAGCCCCTGGGGGTCAACTTGGGCCAACATGTACATACCATCAAAGTGTCATCCCATGCTGATACTTTTATACAAGTTAGAATGAATTCCAATACAAATCCAACAAATAATAGTCAAAATGTGGTTTCCATATATAAACTATAGTAAAGTTTACCCCCTTCCCAGGGGCAAACATGAGACCCCAGGGTCATAAAATTCACATTTTGGTAAAGAACCTTAAGACCCTTCCATCTATGAAGAGTATTTGATTCTACCATATCTAAGAGTAGAGGAGAAGATTTTTGAAATTTTTGTAAATTTTACCCTTTTTGGCCCCGCCCTGCAGGCCCCTGGGGGTCAACTAGGGCCAACATGTACATACCATCAAAGTGTCATCCCATGCTGATAATTTGATACAAGTTAGAATGAATTCCAATACAAATCCAAGAAATAATAGTCAAAAATGTGATTTCCCTATATAAACTATAGTAAAGTTTACCCCCTCCCCAGGGGCAAACATGAGACCCCAGGGTCATGAAATTCACAATTTTTGTAAAGCACCTTAAGAACCTTCTATCTATGAAGAGTATTTGATTCTACCATATCTGAGAGTAGAGGAGAAGATTTTGGAAGTTTTAGTCAATTTTACCCTTTTTGGCCCCGCCCCGCATGCCCCTGGGGGGTGAGGACCAAATAATTCACAATTTTGGTTCACCCTCAGCCATAGAAGCTTCCTGTAAAATTTCATTGAATTTGGTTCAGTGGTTTTGGAGAAGAAGTCGAAAATGTAAAAATTTACGGACGCATGATGCACGACGGACGACGACGGACAAAAGGCGATTAGAATAGGTCACTTGTGACTTTGTCTCAGGTGACCTAAAAATCTTTATAGTATTTTGAAAATAAATAGATATCTTAAGAATTTTGTTAATATGTTTTTGTTTTTTTTACTATATTTTGAACCAAAAATAGAACTTCATCCTGTGGCGTATTAATATTCTATAAGCATTAGGCACTCCGTCCCGATCAGTTTTAACCGCAAATTTTAAAAATGAAATCAGATTGGGGAATTTCGAAAATGAAATAAAAAGAAAATTCAATGGCTTCCCGTTAAATATCAAATATATTTCACTCGTATGGCAGATTTTAAATATATTTTCACTCGTGAAAATATAAAAAAAAATCTGCCATACTCTTGAAATATATTTGATATTTAACGGGAAACCATTGAATAACCTCTATTTATTGCATTTTTACAAGTGAAATATCAGAAAATATCAACTTGATAACACTTATGTCATCACTGCTTATATCATCACTTGTGGTGATATAAGTTTCGGTCCGATATCATTGCACACTATTTGTGTACATTTTTTTTTTTCGATATTCTATAATCAAAACATATGAAGTAGGGAGATTAAAAAACCTTTAGTATTATGGAAATGAATAGATATCTAATGAATTTTATTAATATGTTTTTTTTTTTTATTATTTTACTATACAAAAAATAGAACTTCTGTAAGCCTTAGGCACTCTGTGATCAGTTGTAACCGCTAATTTCAAAAATGAAATCAGAATTTTGGGAATTTCGAAAAATGTAATAAAAAGAAAATTCAATGGTTTCCCAATAAATATCAAATATATTTCACTCGTATGGCAGATTTTAAATATATTTTCGCTCGTGCTACGCACTCGTGAAAATATAAAAATTCTGCCATATTCGTAAAATATATATGATATTAAACGGGAAACCATTGAATAGCCTCTACGTATATAAACACTATCAAATATAATACTTGATCACCATAGTAACGTAAAAGGTGAATTATATTAGGCACCATTGAAGAAAAACAAAAAAGAGATCCCAGAAGGATCTTGGCATCTACCATTTTTTTATCTTCATTTTTCTTTCAAAAATTTAGATTTTTTTCCCCTTGTTTCCTCTTATTGCTCTTAATTAAATGAAATTTTACGACATCACAGTAATAGTCTTTAACTGTTAAATCAGAGATGGTTCCTTGTCAGATATTTTGTTTTTTTCTGATCAGTCCCAAAATCAATAGGGCACAACTAGGGACCAAGGGATCAACTGCACTACAGTAATATCAAAAATGTTGTTAGGGAAGGTAACTCTAAATTGACTGTTTACAAAATACAGTGGACTCCACTTAATATCACCCCTGTTAATATCACATTCCCCTTTATATCATGTTTTTCCCAAGCACCGGTTTTTCTTTCTATATAATCTATGTAATTTTATTTGGTTAATATAATGTATTTTGAGGTGAATTCTTCTTAATATCATGTTTTTTTTTAACCAATCACATGAAATATCAAGATAATTATGTCATTTTCATTGATTTCAGTATGTCATTTCCATTGAATTCAGATACAACTTGTACAAAATTTTGCATAGAAAATAAAAAATTACCCCAAAAATGATTTTTAATTGAAATAATGTTATCTATATATTGAAACATCTTCATATGTACATTGAATATCTTACTTTCAATTATGGAGACTGGAAATGCACTAGATTTAGTGGAAAAAACATGTTTCTCTTAATACCACATTCCTGTTAATATCATGTTTTTGTCTGACAAATGCAACTTGATAAAAAGAGGAGTGCACTGTATCACAATTTCTAGTGTTTTGACAGTGTAATGGGGACAGAAATCCTTAAATTCAGTAAAACTTCAACACCAACAAAGTAAACAGTCAAGAAAGGACAACACAGATGTTTCACCATCAAAAAAGTCTTTTCTTCCTTGATGTGTTTCACGAAGGCACGGACAGCAAACTTCCGAAAATCTCAAAAAGAGACTTCTTTTTGCAAGAGTCATATGCTTTCTTGGAAGATAGAGTTGATTTGTGATAAACTGAAAGATGAGAAGTGAGTTATGTAAGGAGAAAATACCTTCACAGAAGATAATAGAACATAAATTTTTCAACTCTCAGCAAATAGCTTTAAACCAATTAATTTTGCTTCATAATGTTAGTTAATGTGTGACCCCACACCAATGTGACATGACACTTGCCATCAGTCTCAAAAACACTAATTACTCAAGATGCTTTACAATGTTCAGTATCTGGATTTGGTTTTGATTATGTTTTAAGTCCTACTAACATGCAGCTATGGTCATTTAAGGACGTGCCAGGTTACAGTGGTGGAGGAAAGCTGGGGTTCTTGTAGAAAACCACCAACCTATGACCAGTATAGGATTACTGCTCCACACAGGCTTGAGCGAGTAACTCAGTAGTGGAGGGCTATAGAGGTTGTAGAATGTCAGAAACCTTAAACATTTATCATGATATTGGCCTTACAGCATTTGGCTTCATTCTTGACAAGCTAGCAATTGGGGAAATCATCACAGAAGAGAAAATATGAAAGATCACAACTGTGGCATAAAACATGCATCAAATCATACTGCACTTCTACAAATCATGCACTACAAATAACAAAAGGCCTAAAGGGCCTGCATCGAACACCTGTTATCCAACTCACATCTATGACCTAAATAGATGGTCTGGATCAGATTTATTTTAAAACTGCCAATACCCTATTTATCAATGGATGGGTCATTGTGAGAAGGCAAACGGCCAATACCCTATTTATCGATGGATGGGTCGTTGTGTGAAGGCTAATGGCCAATACCCTATTTATTGACGGATGGGTCGTTGTGTGAAGGCTAACGGCCAATACCCTATTTATCGACGGATGGGTCGTTGTGTGAAGGCTAACAGCCAATACCCTATTTATCGATGGATGGGTCGTTGTGTGAAGGCTAACGGCCAATACCCTATTTATCGATGGATGGGTCGTTGTGTGAAGGCTAACAGCCAATACCATATTTATCGATGGATGGGTCGTTGTGTGAAGGCTAACAGCCAATACCCTATTTATCGATGGATGGGTCGTTGTGTGAAGGCTAACGGCCAATACCCTATTTATCGATGGATGGATCGTTGTGAGAAGGCTAACGGCCAATACCCTTTTCATCGATGGATGGGTCGTTGTGAGAAGGCTAACGGCCAATACCCTTTTCATCGATGGATGGGTCGTTGTGAGAAGGCTAACGGCCAATACCCTATTCATCGATGGATGGGTCGTTGTGAGAAGGCTAACAGCCAATACCCTATTTATCAATGGATGGGTCGTTGTGAGAAGGCTAACAGCTAATACCCTATTTATCAATGGATGGGTCGTTGTGAGAAGGCTAACAGCTAATACCCTATTTATCAATGGATGGGTCGTTGTGAGAAGGCTAACAGCTAATACCCTATTTATCGATGGATGGGTCGTTGTGTGAAGGCTAACAGCCAATACCCTATTTATCGATGGATGGGTCGTTGTGAGAAGGCTAACGGCCAATACCCTATTTATCGATGGATGGGTCGTTGTGAGAAGGCTAACAGCCAATACCATATTTATCGATGGATGGGTCGTTGTGTGAACGCTAACAGCCAATACTCTATTTATCGATGGATGGGTCGTTGTGTGAAGGCTAACGGCCAATACCCTATTTATCAATGGATTGGTCGTTGTGTGAAGATTCTATGAATTTTGACATGATGAATCTTCACTAAAAGATTTTTTTTTCATTTCTTTTAATAATAATTATGACCTTTTAATGTTGATATAGGTCATTCAATCTGGTCCTAGAATCTCATAGTGTTTTGTTAGAAGGTTCCTTGTTATTCATAAAACAATTTAAACATTTAACATTTAATATATTTGACCTCTTAAACATTGAAATTGGGTCAAGGTAATTCGCTGAAACAAACTTGATAGCTAGCCATTCTAACACAATCATATAACTCACCACAAAAAAAAAACATCACTGTTGTTGACCTTTTGTGCTATTTAGGTCAGAACATTTTTGCATATTTGAGACCTGAGACTGGGTCAAGTTTATTTTCATTCACAAACTCTTTTCTTCTTCATTGCAGGAAGCTACCAGCCAAATAAGATGACTCTACATCTTTCCGTATTTCAGAAGAAGTCATTTTAACTCTTTTACATATTGAGCTTCTGTGACCTTAAAAGTAGTTGAAGGTCATTTTCATTTGCAAAATGTGTTCAGCTCCTCCGACAAAGTTACAAGCCAAATATCCTGTATTTAGGTTTTCAATCTTTCAGAAGAAGTCAGATTTCCTGGCATATTTTATTCCTAAGACCTAGAGGGAACTTCTAGGAACTAAAGAGAACTTATAGAAACTAAGGAGGCCATCTAGGACCTTCGGAAAAAACTAGGACCTAGAAGGAACCTCTAGGACTTTGGACCAAAGAGAAACATTTAGGACTGAAAGAGAACAACTACAACCTTAGGGAAACACCTAGGATTTAGAGGAACATCTTGGACCTAGGGTGATCAATAGGACCTAAAGGGAATATCTATGATGTGAAAGATCAAGAGGCCCTATGGGCCTACATCACTCACCTGGTATCAATCTCTTACATGTACAATATAACCCTAAAGTCGCCTAAAATCTTTTGCAAGACATTCAGAACAAAATGTTCAGATTAAAACATATATTACCCCTTGTGACCTTGAAATTAAGACAAAGCCATTTTCATTCGCAAACTTTGTTCAGCTTAATTCTTTCAAGGAAGCTACCAGCCTTGAATATGGGTCAAGGTCATCTCTTTTCACAAACATTGTCGGGCTTCATCCAAGGAACCTTTCAACAATTTGAGCCCTGTGACCTTGAATACGGATCAAGGTCATTTCTATTCACAAATTTTTTTCAGCTCCTTCCAAGAAAGCAACCAACCAAATTTTATGTCACTAGACCTTTTCGGTATTTCAGAAGTTGTTTAAAAGAAAAACTATAATAACGGACCCAGGATGGACGATGGACGCTGTACCATCACATAAGCTTCATGCACTTGGCCCTTTGGGCCAGGTGAGCTAAAAATTAAGAACCTGAGGGAAACAACAAAGAAGTTAGAACTAAGAGAAAAAATCCATACTTTGAAATCAATCTGTCCATAATCTGAGAATTACAACTTCAATTTCTCAGACTAATGTAATGTCACTTGACTAAGACCAATGCACATTGTTCATTTTAGAAAGATTCCAACATACTTTCTGACATAAAGGCATTATTATCAAAAGAGATATCAAGGATGAAAGGCAATTTGACAAACTCGACATCTGATGATGATGGCTTCAAAGGGTGTTGTCAGAGTGTCCTATTGGGGTATTATAATTAGCTGCTATTATGCATCTTATTGGTTTTCTAAATATGTTTTCCTTGATTATGAAGTACAACATTTGATCAATTTGATTAAAATATAGATCCTCACTATTACATTATATTTCTTGGTACTTATAAGGCTGATGTCTGTGAAGTCTGTAGCTCAAGGTATTTATTTCTCAGTGGACATGCATGTAGCTGTATGTATGAAAGATTGAAAGTACAAACAATGTATTCATACATCTTGTACATTGTGGTGATTTCAATGGTTAATTGTTAATTGTTTAAATATTTAAGAGTAATTGAACATTTAAGGATTAATGAAGGAATAATGGGATATGTGTATGTTAGGCACATGATAAGCTGTACGTGATAATGACCAGAAGGAAACATATATTGACCCCGGCTTCACCTCAATCAATATGTTTTCTTCTGGTCACAGCATACATTGGATAAACCAACGTAAAAGTCAATAACTGTTTTAATATAGCAAGTAAAGCATGCATGCATGACTGTGTATATTTTGGACAAGAAAAGTATTCTTTTAAGAAAATTTATGATTTGATCATTGAAGCTGTTCATTATAGACTCCATGCACATATATATATACATGTACGTAAGGACATATTTGATCTATACGAACCAATCATGATACATCTTTGTGGAATGTTAAGCATGAAGGCGGGGCTAATTATAGCAAAAAGCATTATATATGGTACCACAACATTTTAAAGGGGTAGATACGGTGTTTGAGATCAGAAATAGGTCACTATGTATTAGTCTGAATGGTTCCGACTATCTAGCTCAGTCTCTAACAATCTAATCCGCCTATACATATATTGTTTGTGCTGATTGATGATACGAGCAACACCATATAAGGATCAGGCCCCGATTTCATCAACGTTCCTTAACTTTAGGAAATTCCTTAACTTAAAAATCTCCTTAGGAAAGCATTACAGAATTTAAGGGACAATCCTTAGCTAAGGAACTTTCCTTAAATTCTGTAATGCTTTCCTATGGAGATTTTTAAGTTAAGGAACGTTGATGAAACCAGGGCCAGATACATGTACAGTAGTAGACGTACTAACGTTACATGTACCTCTGGAAATGACACAGTAATATCAGTAAAAGTTGACGAACCGGTCTGTCGGCAGACGTGTATGAGCTAGAGTACTGGGTATCGTGTAAACTCACCTATAATAACATTGAGACGTGTCCTGCAGTTTCAGGAATTAATTCCTTTTAAAGAGGAAACGTCTAATTAAAATGTAAGACAGGAAATAAGCTAAACTGGGTACAGTACAGTAGTCCCCAAGTTATTTTTTAAACCAAAAAAGTAAAATAATCATACCTGTAACCGCCTTGGCCACTAGTAGTTGTCAACGTTGAACCCAAAGTGAGAATATAGCTGAAGGATATCCTAGCTACCCATTACCTGTCATCGATACACGCAATTGCTATAAATAACTGTCCTACTTTCTGTTTGGTACTGCCTTTTCCGGCAAGTTCGGCGTTTCGATCGGGGTATGGACATGCTGAATTCAAAATGTTCAATACACAATATGGTGTGCTGAAATATTAAACTCTACATAGAATGTTTTTTTTTAAATTATAAAATCGAATTTGAATTTAGTAAAAAAGTATTTTCTCCTTTACGGAAAGTGCCGACGGATCCTGATTGCCGGAAAGTTTTAATCAGAGTCCTTCAGAATCAATAAAACGCTTCGGAATTCGCATGCGATAGCTTGTTGCTTGTTGACAAAAAAATTATCATCAATGGCTTCCAAATCAAAACCTTTCGGGTTATACATATTTCTATGCGTTACAGTACTTCTTCTGTGTATCCAAATGGCTTTTTCAGGATGGACTATTGATGGAGGATACGAAGGAGCGTATCCGGGTGGATGCACAAAGCTGAGAGGGTAAGACTGACGTGTCACGTCGCGAAGTACTCAATAATAAAGTGTTGAGCTTTCGGGGATATTGACATCGGATCGCGCAAATATTTTCGGAAGTAAGCATGCATGTTGCCAAGATATGTCTTTGGTACATAAAAACACATAGTCTGCTGCAAAACGAGACGGGTCAAAAGGAACTCCCACTTATCTCCCCTTTCGAAGCACAGGGACTAGGCGCGGACCTAGCTATATACAGTTACGTGCCATAAGTCTTTCAATTTTTTTTATTTTGCTATATATTCTTTGTATTTCCAACTTTTTTCAATGAATTTTCCTGACTTCGTTTATGGATGGATTTTGACAATTTTTTGACATTTGGTACAAAAATATACAAGGATTCCTCTCATAATATTTATTTAATTTTCCGTTGTGTATTTATGGAGCTATACAGAATTATCTACACTGCTAATTTCCGTGTGACGCCATTTCTCTATATAACGTTACCAAAATACAAAGTCAGTAACACTCGGAAGAGGAGTTGACATTATTCATAGATAGATAGATAAATGACGTCAAAATGGCGTCCCAAAAATTGGATGTTGTAAATAAATTATGATTTCTCTAATTATACATAACGGAAAACAGTGAAAATATAATGAGATGAAACAGGAAACAATTCTCTATAAGTACACAAAATTTCATTAAAAATGAGCCCGAAACGAAGTCAGGAAAATTCATTGAAAAAAATTGGAAATACAAAGAATATATAGCAAAATAAAAAAAATTGAAAGACTTATGGCACGTAACTGTATGTCGCTACTGTATGGAATGATTATATTTATCAGATCATGATATTATTTTACCTTTCTCGAATATAGCCCCTCCCACTACTATATATTTGTGACAGGGGAAAGAACTAGCCCGAACGAGAAAATGGACATATTTTCACTCAGCTCATTTTTGCCACTGAATGAAGTCCAGTTTTTGTGTCTCCTGAAAAGGCGACAGATATAGGGATCACTATGTCGGCTGCGGCGGCGCCTGCACCAACAGTTTCCGTGCGATAACTTGAGTTTCCTTGGGCCAATCAAACTCAAACTTCATACAGTGCTTCCTTACCAAAAGTGCTGCTTGGGATTGCTTTTCAGGGTCAAAGGTCAAGGTCACTGTTGCTATAAATAGAAATTATGTTTGCGTGCAATAACTTGAGTTTCCTTGGGCCAATCAAACTCAAACTTCATACAGTGCTTCCTAAACAAAAGTGCTCGCTTGGGATTGCTTTTCAGGGTCGAATGTCAAAGGTCAAGGTCACTATTGCTATAAATAGAAATTATGTTTCCGTGCGATAACTTGAGTTTCCTTGGGCCAATCAAACTCAGCCTTCATACAGTGCTTCCTTACCAAAAGTGCTGCTTGGGATTGCTTTTCAAGGTCAAAGGTCAAGGTCACTGTTACCATAAATAGAAATTATGTTCCCGTGCGATAACGTGAGTTTCCTTGGGCCAATCAAACTCAACCTTCATACAGTGCTTCCTTACCAAAAGTGCTCGCTTGGGATTGCTTTTCAGGGTCAAAGGTCACTTGCTATAAATAGAAAATCGGTTTCCATGCGATAACTTGAGTTGTCTTTGGCCAATTAAACTCAAACTTCATACAGTGCTTCCTAAACAAAAGTGCTCCCTTGGGATTTCTTTTCAGAGTCGAAGGTCAAGGTCAATGTTGCTATAAATAGAAAATAGGTTTCAGTGCGATAACTTGAGTTTCCTTGGGCCAATCAAACTCAAACTTCATACAGCTTTCTTACCAAAAGTGCTCACTTGGGATTGCTTTTCAGGGTCAAAGGTCAAGGTCACTGTTACTATAAATAGAAATTCACTTTTCCTGGGCCAATCAAACTCGTATTTCATACAGTGCTTCCTTACCAAACATGCTCGCTTGGGATTGCTTTTCAGGGTCGAAGGTCAAAGGTCAAGGTCACTGTTTCTATTCCACTTGGAACTGATACAATGCATATCCATAGATAGCTCCTAAAAACTTATCTCCCAACTTGCTGCACAGGCAACACATCCACTTCCGTGGAATTCTTGTTTACATGCATGCCTCATTTTGAAGGTAAAATTTTATCTTCCAGCCGATACCAAGTACAGTAAGGTGTCAGTTGTCTTTTTTTTTAGCTCACCTGGTCCGAAGGACCGATGTGAGCTTATGCCATACCGTGGCGTCCGTCCGTCGTCCGTCAACAATTTCTTTAAACGACTTCTTCTCCATAACAACTGATGGGAAATCAACGTAATTTTGCAGGAAACATCCTTGGGTGCCCAGGATTCAAAATTGTACTCATGGTGGGACTGACCCCCTAGGGGGCTGAGGGGCGGGGCCAAAAAGGGTTATTTAGCTATATTAGTTTAACTCTTTACCACTCATAAGCGTGTCTGGACGCCTGTCCGTTATTTCCACAGAAGCGTGTCTGGACGCATGCATCGTATTTACTCACAAGCGACCGAGAACGCATGGCCATGTTTTCCGCGGAAGCGTGTTTCCCCGTGTACCTATTTATAAACGAAATATCTCGGCCACTGTACATGACTGGGCTGAATGACGCATACCTGCGTGTAGCTCTGTGATTGGTCAATATAATTAGATACTTTTTATAGATCATCACCTTGACCTTGTGACGTAATTCAGTCAAGAAATCGCAAAATGTCAACTTGTGAAAGCGTGGCTAGAAACGTAATGGCGGCCGAGCCAGGAACGAATTCCAATGAGGAAATTTTCAACTCTGACGATTCAGATTCAGATAGATTTTATGGTTTTTCAAACAAGAAGGATTCAGGCATTGAAAGTGATTTAGTTTTTAGTAGTGACAGTGACTCATGTTGGCGATGAGAGCGACGAAGACAACCCGGAAGCGTTCAACCCTACTCACTGCTACGGCGATCAACCGTGTGAACTTAACGATGTTATTGTTCATGCTTTTCCGCAAGAAACTCGACCAGTATTGCGTGATGGTTTTAATATTGATACTACTACACCTTTAGATTAGTTTAATCTCGTCTTTAAGCCAGAAAGTTCGGTAGATATCGTGCGATATACTAATGTTTACACCCGGCGGAAATGTGAGAAAAAGGGTTGAGAAGATCAGATATGGTACACTACATTACAGAAAACGAAACGAAATGTCTGCCTGACAATGCTTATCTTTATGGGAGTATTTCAATTACCATCTTACAAAGACTTTTGGTCTAAAGACATATCTTTAGAAAATGAAGGGATCAAATCTGTAATAACAGTAAAAAAATATGAAAAACTATTTTTTTGCAAATATCCATCCGTTGCATCAATGTTTTGCAATAAATCTATTGAAACTTGCATATACTTCTGATTTTGAAATTTAAATATGTATCAAATTATTGTGCAGGTTCCACTGAAACAAAAAATGTATACTTATATTACCATATTTTGTTGAATATTATCTGAAAAATAAGTTTTAAAAACACACATCAATTTTGAATAAAAATTGAAAAAATGCCTGAGGAAATGGGTGCACAAATTATACACTGTTGCAGAGGTTGGAACAGAGCTAACTCTGACACCCCACCAAGTAAACTAGATACAATGTTGCAACAATGTTCGAGTGGTAAAGAGTTAATGCAAATGTCATAGGTTATATTTTAGTCAATGCAATCAATTCATCATGATGTCATATTTCTAAAACTGTTGATGAATATCAGAAACAGATCGAAAGACATCCTTATTCTCAATTTCAAGATGTTTGACAAAGTCAATCCCAATCTTTTACTTCATAAACTAAATCACAATGGGATCATGGGGGCAATGTAAACAAATGGATATATTATAGAAAACTTCCTTACTTAATGCAGTTGGTAATACTCGAGGGAGAACTGTTTTCCTGCATACCAGATGAGTCAGGGGTCATTCCTCAGACCAAGTTTGTTCCTTTATTATATAAATGACATACTCCTTGACCTCTCTTCTTCAGTAAGGCTGTACACCAACATTATCACTATGTATCACTATCATTTCTGATAATTATATAAGGATGCTTCAGTTTTACAGAAAAGATCTGTTTGGAAAAAAAAAAATCGCAAATTGAGTTCCATCCATAAAGTGTAGCTTAGGCCTCCTGTCCATCTCCAAGAACAAAAAAAAAACTAAAATACAAATATTATCTAGCTACATATACTGATCATGATCAAGCCAAATACTTGGGGCATCACAATCAAACAAGACCTGAAATGGGATTCCCACATTACCAACATATGTAACAAAGTTTAAAGCGAACAAATGATCATTTATCTTAATCTTAAAATAAATTAAAAAAACAATTAAAGAAAAAGCTTATTAGCCTTATTAATATTTTGTTCACCCATCTTTGAAATACGCTTCTTCTGTGTGAGACCCTACCAAAAATTAGATCTACATGTAATATATAAATATATAATATGCACATGGTATAGCAAATTAAAGAGCAGCATATATATGCTTTGTCACCAACATATATCACAATACTTCCAGTATTAGTGACATGCTTGAGGATCTGCATTGGCCGAGCACTTCTTTATACATATATAGCACTTATTTTGTTTGAACGGAAAGTATGAAAGGTTATATTATGTGTGATAAGTTTTATTACTTTTGCATGTAATCTTTTGGGAAAGAAATGTCTCTGGACCTCTCCCGGCTAATAATGATCACCAGACCTAAGCCTCTCCCAAATTAGTAATATTTTGAAGGTTATAAAAGATACAGGTCACAGGGATCACTTTGGGGCAAGATTTGGGGATTTTTGTTTTACTTTATATAGAAAAATCTCATGGAAATTTTGCTATACTCATAAGTCCCTCAAATTCTCCCATTGGCTTTAAAGGGGCATCCCGGGGAAGTCTACAATGAATTTATTGAATGAACATGCTGTCTGCACTACCAGATGCATTTTCCTGTTATTTCAATATTCAAAGTCCTCTCAAAATGTGTTTATTAGCCACTTGCAAAATTGCATTTCTCGGGAAAGCCCGATAAAAATAGCGATGATCACGCGTCAATCACATGACTATTTTGTCGCATGTCGACGAAGGGGCCCAACGGAAGGGGACGCGTAATGAATAGGTCCGATGATGATCCAGACACAAAGTCCGTGTATCAATTTATTGAATCATATTCACATTAATAATCAGACGTTAATTACACACGATATTCATATGAAGAAATTTATGCCGGCATCTCTGCATCATTTATCGACATCAGTACCTGACTGAGACCAAATGGGTACAGTATACAACGTTAGCCATGCATTGTCAGAAACCAATACGACACTGCACTCTTACATTGTACGTTTAACAGTGTCATGTGGGTTTCCGACGATGACAACCATAGGGCAAACCTTAATTTCTGTAAAAAGTTATCTTCACGAATCCTCATTTAGAACCATTTCACAAAAGGTGTGCATGCATTGAAAAGTGCAAAAATAAAATGAAATGATTCCGATTTTTTTTTTCATACAACTCGATGTCTTGAAGATTTTTTTTCAGACTTTCTATATATTCATCTAAAATCTATCCAACTTTCAGCGTCAACATACTTTAACACTTACAATTATATATGTATCACGGAAGTCCGTGCACTCATATGACGCACCACGCACTAAACATGTAGAATACATATATCATATATATATCAAATTTGGAACTTGTCGAGAAGGTAATTGTCCAATACTTAATCCATTTATATAATTATGTTATGATTCATTTTACTTTTTTTAATGTAAATTTAAAGGTTCGTTAACATTTTCAACACAACTGCAGACATGGGACATACATGTATATGATTTTTTTTTATGAATTAATGACTTCACTTATAAATATAATGCATATATTTCGATTCATATCAAATTTAATACCGGGGTCCAAACCCGATAATATGTACAATCCCTTTTTTTTTAGATTAGGTATGACAAGAATTTTTTACCCGCACATGATGACATAAACTTGAATTCATTCATTTTGTCCAAATTGAATATAATTAATCTGTATACAGTATACATTAAACTCAATCGCCCGGGATACCGGCGTTTTACAACGTAACCCCCCACCCCCACCCCCATACGGTTTTTCTTGTATTTGAAAAAGGTCTTTCTCTTCAGCAATATAATTCAATAATGCCTTTTTACTGGAATATTATAAAGGGAATATTACAATACACGCTTTCAAGTTTTACACACGCATTTCATGTAACGGAGGAATGAAAGAGTTATCCCTTGGGAAGCCCCAAAACCAAATCAAAACTGTGTCACCGGCTATCCAGAAGAAAACTGTAACAATGCAAACAATTGGGATGTTAGTCTCTCCCTTGAATACTTCCCATCCCTCATTATGCTTCCGAAATATAATCCTTACGTTAAAATTTGACCATTCGGCCACTTTTCGCTTGGTAGTTACATGTAGGTCACGCGGATCGCCATTTTTTGTTTACCGATGTAGCTTGTTATGCGCATGCGTTATTATATGTGATGCAAAAAAATTTGCATGTCCAAATCGTTGATCAACGAATAGTGATTCCCTTTTTTAATTATTAATTAAAATGTTTGAGAACATATTTCAGCGTAAATCGCCCATTAATTTTCCACAAGAGTATACATTTAATTCATATATACAATAATTCTAAATAAGCATAAAAAAATATAGTTTTACCGTGATGCCTCTTTAAGAGCCAGAATTATCACTGAGGTCAGATATATAGGAACTTTGATCTTCAGTTCATCCTTGTCTTCACAGGCAGACGGTCACCTCCGGGATCCGGACAGGTCAGAAATAGGAATCTCTCTTGCTCTAGATCTTTATTAGGCTTATGGCTCGCATCATTATAGATATATGTAGTTCTATTTATAGATATTGTCATTAGCAACAAGGGGAAATCCCAGTATCTATGGCAATTTAACTCCTTCACACCTGACACAATGAACTATTCCAACCTTTGAATTGGAAGAGTTCAAACATGTCTTCAGGGGTAAATGAGAATTGGTTATTATCGCAATAATTCAGGTTTTCTTTGTATTTTTGCTGCCCTGCATGTGTATATATAACAGAGGAAAAGTTAGTTGGCTTAGAATATACTGTAGGTTCTAGTCATTAGTGAAATTTCAACAGTAAACACAAGAGCAGTAAAATACTCATTAGTGTGGGTTTTATATAACTTGAGAGTGGTTGTGTGGGTTATTATTGTCTAGTGCAATGACCTGTATTAATGCCTACAAAAAATATAGGTACTGCATTACAATGCTGATCTGTAAATAACACCATACAGATGTACATAACATCGCTTGCCTTTAGAAAATTATATTTGTACTTGTTAATTGTTATTTGGCTTTTCTAGGTCTGTCTTTAGCCAGAAAAACATACAGAGTATTAATATTTGTTAGTGAGAATGTTCAAACACAGCTGCCACCAAAACATTTACATGTATACACACACACAACATGAAAACATTGTCTGTTGTCAATTTCTTGACATAAATTACTCATTAATTAGGAGATTTGTGATGGATTATAAAAAAAATACTTCTATGCTAAATTGTTCTAATTTTATACCATGAAGTTGACAACAATTTTGAATATATCCTTTAAAAGTTTGTGTGATTTGCCTTTTGATCTACAGAGAATGTCCTGACTT
The DNA here is from genome assembly GCA_947623455.1 of Mimachlamys varia. NCBI lineage: Eukaryota > Metazoa > Mollusca > Bivalvia > Pectinida > Pectinidae > Mimachlamys > Mimachlamys varia. The sequence continues at coordinate 51,363,738 of OX392527.1, forward strand.
TGAGCACTGCATCTGTGATGAAAAAGAATGTACCCCTGGGAACAATTTATGTCGCTGCATGTATGGTAAGTCTGAAAGACTAGATAAACTGCTTGTAGATTGATATTACAGAAACTTGCTAGGAATATTAATTTATTTTCATTACCATGCCAGTATGCACTTGTTGAGTGGTTTTACATCCACTTTGAATTCATTACCAAAAAGTTTAGCATAGTTTAGTCAGTATAGCCAACATGACAAGCCGGTACACTCAAGCTTACAATTAGCTCACCTGGCTAGAAGGGCCGCTAGTAAGCTTATTTGATGGTACGCTGCCGTCGTCCGTCCGTCCTGCAACCGTAAACTTTTTCCTTTAAACAACTTCGTCCAAACTACTGAATCAATTTTTTTGAGAAAAAAAAACCACTTTGACCTACTTTCAAGGTCAAAGGGGTAAAAAATGTTGAAACCTGCAAACAACGTCTTCTGAAATACCCTCAGACATAGAGACGTCATATTTGACTGGTAGCTTCCTTGGATGAAGCTGAATGAAGTTTGCGAAAAGAAATGACCTTGATCTGTATTCAAGGTCATAGTGGTCAAATCTGTTAAAACCTTTGAGCGACTTCTTCTGATAAACCCAAAGGCCTAGACACATGATATTTGGCTGGTAGTTTGTCAGTCAAAGTTTGTGAAAAGAAATAACCTTGACCTATATTCAAGGTCACAAGGGTCCAATTAGTTAAAACTTTTAAACAACTTCTTCTGATTAACAAAAAGGCCAAGAGACATGATATTTGTCTGGTAGCTTCCTTGGAAGAAGCTGAGCAAAATTTGCAAATGGAAATGACCTTGACCCATATTAAAGGTTTGTGTAAGTGTGTTTTAGGCAATTTGTAAAAAAAAAACATAAGAAGTAAGATGTTGTGAAGCTAAAACTAATGACAGTTCTGTTCAAATTACTCTTACAATTGAGGACGTGTGGTATAAACAGGAACAGTATTTACTTACTGTAATGGTGGCCCACCAATCTTGGGACCACAGATTGCCTCACATGTTTTTGCTGTGTAGTTCTGAGACTATAACTTGGATTACAGAGCACATTGTTTTGCCGTGTAATAAGTTATGATCCAGACACTGGTTATGATGATATTGTTACAACATTTTAATGTTTCAACTCTTAGGTTGTGTTATGGAGGGACTTTACCTACGCTATGAACAGTATCGAGCGATTCCTAACAAAGGAATTTGTTTGTGTACAAACCCACTGAAAAACGAGGTAAGATTTATAGTCATTTGGCCATGTATATATACATGTAATGAAAATTTTCCACTATTAAGATTTTTAAAAGGAAAATGGCAATTTAGTTGATCATGCATGTATACTTATACTTATGTCATGATCATTTTCCACAACAGGTATTTTTTTTTAAGGTTTAATGGCATTTCAAATGATAATTTATATAATTATAATTTTTCACAAGGTACATTTCAAAATAAATTGAGCTGTGATGTGTTGAACCTGTTGCAATTTCATACTTAACAAAGATAATGCAATATGAGGAATGTATACTTCGTATTTGATACTGTAAAACAGGAAATGTCCATCCTCTCATTATTTCTCCCCCTCATGAAAAGATTTGAATTTACTCTGTCTTGAATTCACCCTTACAAATGTAGAAAAATTATACACATGACAAATACTCGACGATCACTTGTGTTTTAAATACCACAGGGGTATAACTTATCTTGCGTGTTATATGATATGCAAGTTCATGTTTTGTAAAATATTTGCCCAGTTTTAAATTCACCCTTCCATTGTTTGGCGAAAATGAAATGAGGATAAATTTTGCCAATTTTACAGTGTTGAGAAAGGGTTTTGGAATGCTCCAGAAAAGTACAGTAGGTCCAGGGGGACATAACTCTACTATTTATAGTGTTATACAGTACATTATTTATGTATGACGATTATAATTATTGAATGTGTATATTTATTACATTTCAGATTAAATGTGTGCCCCATTTGGATGAATTTTAGGTCACCTATTTGCTAAGCCATGATGTACCATCAGAGATGAAGGGGGAAATAATTTTCTGGACGCATAGTGATTTTTTGACACGCGTGTACTCTCTTTTTGTGTTGTATTATTACACAGTTAAGTTAAGCAGGTTTTACTAAAAACAAAAGTTCTACATGTTGAATAAGATATTGCATAACAAGGAAGGAAAAGAAATGAAATTATGACCAGAAAACATTTTTATTATAGCCTTATGCAATGAAGAGGTAATATAAGAGAGAAAGCAAGATAGAAAATAACTAGAAAATCTCGTTTCACATTTACATTTTTTGCTTTGATCTAGATTAGAAGCCGGTGATTTAGCCCTCAAATGCCCCCAACCCCCAATTTTTTAGCTGGTGTACACTTTTTGGGGAGCTTCCTGATTTTCTGAGTAAAACATTACATTTGATGCATTAGCTCAAAATTAATTTTACATTATGTTTTTTTTTTTTTTTTTGAGACATTTGGACTATAATATTGTGTACTTTGTTATTCCATTGTTGGAAGTGGTGTCTATAAAATGGTGTTTTGCTTGTAAGTGGTTTTAATGTTTTGACAATTGTTTTTGATAAATTTGTATCTGGTTTTACTATTTTTTGGCAAAAACAAATGTACTCTTATAATGTACAAGGAAATACTTATGTTTTATGTTCATTATTTGAAAATGCCGGCTCCCTTATTTATTAAACATCTCATACCAGGCATCCTCAATATCCAGGGTTATGATCACTTACAGCTCAGTCTCTGTAAAGGGTTAGATCCCTGGATATCAAGGATGTTTGTCAGCGAAGTTACAGTGAAGAACAAAATTATATTATCTCCTAAATTTATATTTGAAGATAATTTGTAAAAAATATACCCCCTTGTTAGAGATTTTTGAAATATCAGTTGAACAGTGTCTGTCAAAAAAATATTGTTAATTATGAAATAGCAAACTTAGTTTGCTGTCCTAATAGTCTCGTTATTCATATTGTATATGCTCTATATCTTGTTAAAAAGTAGTTTAGTTTTAGATAGTCCCAAGGGAACAAAAACTCCCTCGACAGAAATATTTCATTTTAAGACTGTTTCTCAAACACTCGACCCATAATGTTGAAAATTTTTCACATCTAATATGATCTTTTGGTCGATGTTTACATAGGAAGACTAGAAGGGTCAAAATTAAAGTAAAAAAAGTTAGTTGTTAGTTCATATTTATACTTTAGATGTAATTTTAGTCAAATCATTACCTTAGGACATAGTAAACAGAGTTGTACTTATAAACTATCATATGGTATATAATACTTCTTAAAGGCCCAATATACGTAACTTCAGGTATTTTTTCGGGATTCTAAAAAATTATGAATAAAATCCAGTTGATAACCATGCAAAAATAAGTCTAAAACGAAGTAAACCAGAGCGGTAACTAACAAAAATCTCTTGACAAAAATTCCAAAGAATTGAAAAATATTCAGGTGTGGCCCACTTCAACAACAAACCAAAGGTAGAAGACAGCTCAGAACAGACGCGTGTTTACAAATACAGAGTTTCAACTGCTGCTGTACCGGTAACCGCGAAAGAATTCATCTTGAATATTGCTGAAAACAGTTAATCTTAGCTAAATCTATAAATATAATAAGTTATTAGGCTTAATGTTCGCTTCAAGTTTTGTGGAAAGTTACGTATATTGGGCCTTTAAAGACTATAATTTTCTTTTTTTGTATTTTTTTTAATTTTTGAACAATATGGCAACATACATTTCATCAGTTACATAAAGACATACAGTTATTGTATATATATATTTTCATGATATTTATACATACATACATGTATCCCCATATTACCTTTATGATCATTTATATACATATCAGTGATTTCATTTTACCATATTGTAAATTTTTTTTGAAAGGGAAATATAGTAAAGAACAGTTAGGAAATGTCAGAAGAAAAAGAAGAGGAAAAAAAAAAGAGAAAGAAGACAAGAATTTTTAGGGATAGATGAGAGATGACTATAATTTTTTAATGTGATGAACCTCTTATAGACTATTATGTGAGACACTGTGTTTTCTATTTTTTTCATATGTGCAAGAAAAAGTATTCCAGAGTGGACATGGTTTAGATGACCTTATTTTTCTTTGTTGGTAGCTAAGACATGTGTCAGTGTGGTATTCTGTGATTGGTTCTGTCCCTCACCACAGTAATGTAATTTTTTTTCTTCATTTTATTGTACATTACGCTGAAACCTATGCAACAATAGCTTTTCATATTCTTTGTGGAAATATCATTGTGACTTGTTGAATAATCGTATAAAACACAAAAGTTATTGTATCTATAAAATAGGTAAGCCCAAGAAATCCAGATATGTTTTGTGATGTGGTATAATGTATAGTAAATATAGTATGAGGCTAAATCTATCTATTGTATAGTGTATGTAGAAGTTGGTGGCAACCATTGATCGTTACTTAATAACCTGGGCCCAGTTGTTCAAAGGGTGATTAGCTTAATCACTATTTAACGACATTTTTCAAACTTGAATAATTCTGTCAATATACAAGTTACAATCTTACAATTTTGTAAGTAAATTAACAATATTAGATATTTGATATCTGCAAAGTTGTAATTAAATCTATAGTTTCATAATAAAATTACAGGACAAGTAAAATTTCCCCTAATCACTGATTAAGCTGATCATCTTTTAAACAACTGGGCCCTGCTACTTAAGTAACCTATGATCAGAAGCAATAACTATGTATATAACTTATGTTAATTTCATTCCATGAAAAATGCTCACTTCTGTTGATTTTGTATTCACATTCCTTTTATTAGTTTGTATCTGAGGAAACCAATGATACTTATTGGTTTGAATGATCACATCATTTGGACCAGTAATCTGATATGTCACCACTGCGGACCAAAATGGACACATGCAAATCAATTGTAGCGGATCATAGACCAGGTCGATCGTCGGCGACCAGATAGCTCAATTGGTTGAGCGTCCGTCTAGAGTTTGGAAGGTTCCGGGTTTCGAACCCCGGTCTGGCCGTTTATTTTTCCTCTCCTGTTACACAATACACTGTAGAGTCCATCACAGTAACATAGTGATGAACGGGTGGACCCAGCACTCCATTTTCGGTTGTGATGGCCAATCCCTACTTGCCAACTTTTCAAAATTCATAGAGGAATATTTTTCACTGGCAAAATTTTAAGTCTAGTACTTATAGTTTGTGCTGCACTCCAAAACGTTCTACACAATTAACCTATAACTATATTACATGATGAATAATAAAATATTATTAAGGTATCTATCTATCATTGAAAAATTGGCTTTATCCTCAAGAGCTGGTGAATCTTCCTCCTCAAACAAGACAATGTGTATACCCATTTGTAATTTGATCAATGTTAATGAATAGTACCTGGTATCCTTTTCTGTAGGTCTCTCAAATGTTAATCAGCTGTTGTGTGTTTGATGACAAGCGTTGCTTCAGTGTGTGTTCTAACCATATTGAAATTATATACAAACCACAGATTGAAATCACGGGAAGTGTGTTTGTATGTACTTGTACTTATTGTACCTATTTACCATAGTTTCATTGGCATATGATTACTTTACCAATGGTACATTGCAAATTTGTTGCTCTACTGATGGTATACAGTATATTATGGCCTTACCAATAGTATATCATTGCTTTACCAATGGTACATTGTGGTTCTACCGATGGTGTTCATTGTATAATGGCCTTACCAATGGTATATCATTGCTTTACCAACAGTTTGTGATTGTCATACCAACAGTACATCAATTTATTTATATCGCTGCTTTACCTGCAGTCGGCATAATCAGACCAGTGGTATACTGTTGTTTTACCAATGTATTACATACCGCATCCTTGATATCCAGGGGTTACGATCACCCCTGCATATTGAGGATGTACTAGACTGGCTCCCGTCTCTAGAATAGTATACAGATATTGAAAAAAAAATAGTCAATGATTTCGATCACTTAGATTCTAAGTTTGAAACAAGGGGGAGATAAGCTTGTAGTAAAATAAATTAGAGAAATTCTCTATAGAAACTTAGGGGCTGGTAGCCAGTCTAAGGATGTACATGTACAAACCGATGTTTTACCAGTGGTACATCATCACTTAACCAATAATACGTCATTGCCTTTCTAGTGGTTTATTTTTGACTGATGGTCTATCACTTCTTCATCAGTTACATGTCTTTCTTAACAATATACTATTGATTCACCAACAGGTAATCGCTGTTGTACCATTGATGGAGCATATCATTTGATATCTGGTTAAAGTGTGATTTTGTACCGAGCTTTCATGTTATAATCTACATGTTATTCGGCAGTGTGCTGAATTCTTGAAGGCCCAATATACGTAACTTCAGGAAATTTTTCGTGATTCTGAAAAATTATGAAAAAAAATCCAGTTAATAACCATGCAAAAATAAGCCTGAAACGAAGTAAACCAGAGCGGTAACTAACAAGAAACTCTTGACAAAAAAATCCAATTTTCAAAATTCAAAAAAGAATTGAAAATAATTCAGGTAGGGCCCACTTTAACAACAAACCGAAAATAGAAGATGGTTCGAAATGGATGCGTGTTTAAAAATAGCGTGTTTCAACTGCTGCTGTACCAGTAACCGCGTAAGAATTCATCTTGAATATTGCTTATATCAGTTAATCTTAACTAAATCTATAAATATAATAAGTTGTTAGACTTGATTTTAACTACAAGTTTTGCCGAAAGTTACGTATATTGGGCCTTCAATTTTTGTATTTTATATTATAGAGTTGAATATGAAATTATTTGTTTTGCAATTTTTCAGAGGCAGATCCTTTATTCTGACCTGCACATATCCCGCTATATTCAGTTGTCTTTATCTACAAAATAAGGTGAAGATTACACAAGTGTTCATTTGGTCAAATACTGTATGAAGTTACAAAGTTACTATTCGGCAACCTAAAAATTTGTTAATATGTTTTTTTATGTAAGGCCTTTATTACATTCCTTTGTGTCCACAGATTAATCAGGCCTGTATTGTTTAAATGTGAATTGAATATTGTAAGAGACTGTCACAAAACATATCATTTTTTCAGACTAATTGTATGCATTCCTGTCACATGACTTACAATTCTTTTTACAAATGAAAAAATATTGTTTTGCCTATTTAAGATATGACAAAAAATCTTGGGCAAAAAAATTTCTTTTTACAAATAATGTACCTGTATATGATTGTTTTTACTGTTATTTTTCCATTTGTCTTTCTTTTTTGTGGGAAGTTATTAGAGGAAACTATTGGCCATAATTAACTTATGTCATTATACTGATTTTATTTTTGGGATTAAACTTTTATAACCTACTTTGTCTTCTTTCATTATTTATTTACACTACAGGGATTCTCCCATTATTTATTTACACTACAGGGATTCTCCCATTATTTATTTACACTACAGGGATTCTCCCATTATTTATTTACACTACAGGGATTCTCCAGTTATTTATTTACAATACAGGGATTCTCCCATTATTTATTTACACTACAGGGATTCTCCCATTATTTATTTACACTGCAGGGATTCTCCGATTATTTTTTTACAATACAGGGATTCTCCCATTATTTATTTACACTACAGAGATTCTCCCATTATTTATTTACACTACAGGGATTCTCCCATTATTTATTTACACTACAGGGATTCTCCTATTTATTTATTTACACTACAGGGATTCTCCTATTTATTTATTTACACTACAGGGATTCTCCCATTATTTATTTACACTACAGGGATTCTCCCATTATTTATTTACACTACAGGGATTCTCCCATTATTTATTTATGCTCACCTGGATCATGACAAAACCAAAATGTCTGGGAAATCGACAGACCGCAAGACCGATCATCTTAGATGAGCAGAACATAAGTTCAACTGCAGAGTTTGAGGCAATAAATTGAAATTTATGAAACAAGAGGCCCAATGGACTTAATGGCCACCTGCGTAATATTATTGGTATACTGATAGTTTGATTTGATTGAGATGTGATGAGGGAATGAACATAAAAACAATTAAAGTGCAATACAATATGGTATTTCTCATGTTACCAAAGACTAAGAATTTAAAAAACTATTCAAATACATGTATGAATTATTTTATTTTGCTATTGAGGATGATCGTCATCAAGAAGGAATTGCTTCCTACTGAAAATTGACCAATTGCAAATATACCCAAATGTATTAGGTAGTCCCCTATATATGATCTAAATTCAAACCATAGACGGAATTGACTGCACAAGGAGTACCTCTGAGGCTGGAAAAGATTTTTGGAATATAAATTAATTCACCCTTTCTGGACCATTGGGGCTGGCCACTTCGGCCCCTAGGGTTGGGGCAGGAATCTCAATTTTACCATTTCATACCATCTTGCTCCAAAGGTGATGCTCAGTAAGTAGGAATAATAATCTACTGAAAATGGACAGAATAAACACAAAAGTATATTATAGTAATTTTATCCCCACTTGGAGGGGGACCAGGGCTTCTGAAATTTACAAAAGCTCCTGGTGATCTTGGCTGATGGATGGGCTCAAGTAGACCAATTTTACTCAATAATCTTCTTCAAGAATGAAATCTTCATAGAGTGGTCTTGAGGTGTGTTATCTAAAATTGTGAATTTCATGCAATTAAGCTCAGGTGACCTAAAAAGCACCAATCTCCACAGTTCAAACAATTGTTTTGGAGGAAAAAAGTCTTTTCAATTTGCAATATACAAAAAAATGTATGTTGCTCTGGACCAAATTTGGGAAAAATTCTTCAATCCATTGAGGCCAGTAGTGTTTTATAGGAACACGAGATCCCAGAGGGATATTGCTACCCACCATAGTCAATCTTCATTTTTCCTTAAAAAGTTTTAATCTTTTACATGTAGGTATTTTATGAAATTTGAGAATTACTCTTTAGAAATAGCAATTTTATTTAACAGATGGTAGCCTGCTGACCTTTTTTGTTTTACTAATGTCTAGAAAAAATTGTAACAAACATTCAAAGCCAAAATCCAAGATGGCTACCTGTCAACAATCAAGGCCTCTTGGTTATTTAGAAGTTGACTATTTGATGACATTTGACACCACTGACCTTAGAATATCCGGTCAAGGTCAATCATTTGCATAAACTTGTTATCTTTTCACTCCAGCATGCTTCATACCAAATATCAGAACTCTCAGCAGGCTTTTGGTATTGAGAAGTTGTGTTAAGATTTTAAGACATACAAAATTGTAATTATGACCTGTGACCTTGAAAAAGGGTCAATATCATTCATTTGAACAGACTTGATAGCCTTACATCCAAGCATGCTACAGGCTCAATATGGACTCCCCAGGCCTTCTAGTAATTGAAAAGTTTGATTGTAGATGTTGCAAATTTGACCCCTGTGACCTTGAAAGCGAATCAAGGTCATCGGTTTGTACAAACTTGGTAGCTCTTTATTCAAGCATGAAACAGACCAATATAATTACCCTTGTCTTTTAGTTATTGAGAAGTTGTTTGAAGACTTTTAACACAATTGACTCCTATGACCTTGAAAGTGGGTTAAGGTCATTTTGAACAAACTTCATAGCCCTTCACCTTGGCATGCCACAGGCCAAATATCAGTACACTAGGCCTTTAAGTTACCAAGAAGAAGTTACTTCCAGAGTTAGAGGCATTTGACCATGTGACTTTGAAAGCTGCATCTCTTTATTTACAATGTAGCCAACAAGATATTGCATAATTCAAGAACGTTCCAAGATTTGTTTTAATCTGTAATTACTTCATTCCATTTTTGAAAAGGACATTACTTTACGATTTGTTAAAAAGTGATAATGGCGTGATAATTATAAGGGCCCCTTTGCAGTCAGCCCAGAGTTCCTGCTATGAGATTGACCTTTAATGCGATAGTTGAAATTTCGTCAGGTATTGTTATATGCAACAAGGACATAGTTGTCAAGATCCCCAGCCCAATGCAAATATCTTATAATACATGCCATTAAAGTTGGTACACGGTATAATGCATGAAAACAGTAGTCTCACAGTAGTCGCAGAATTAGCCAAACGCAAACTTGAGCGAGGGGTTCAGTTAAAACAATCTACCAAAAAAATCTCATCAAAACCAGACCCTATTCCTTTAATATGGTACAGACCATATTCCTTTAATATGGTACAGAAAGCAAAATTAATTGGCAAACAAGGTCATAGCAGCCTCATTAAATATGCAGAATTATCTGATAATCAAACTTGGGTGAGGGGTTCAGGTAATAAGTCTACCTTGAAAGTTTCATCGAAATCATTTCAGTTAATAATGTATCATCCAATCGGGTCACAGCAGCCTAATTAATTAACAAGTCTACCAAATAAGTTTCATCAAAATCTGATCATTCCTTCAAAAGATATTGTGTTGAAAGCAAATCTGGATGGACGTAACCCATTTGTATATGCCTCTCCAACTATGTTGGGTGGGGGATAATAAGACACAGAAAAGGACCAATGGCATCACCTTGGCATACACCTATAAATGTTTAAGGTGATGATAAAGATAACCTGATAGTACATTGCTTATCATCTAAAAGTGGTTAACAATTATGCCAATTTAATTTCCATCCCTTTACTATAACAGCTAGCTTACAAAATGAGTGGGTAGAAACTTCAGGGGTTCCACGTAAAACCCAGAGTTTGAGACCTTGACCTTTAAAATACACCATTGAATGAAGTATGCAGCGCACCTTGGTTAATAATCAATCCCTCTACTACGACAGATTACAAAGCTATGGAGCAGAAATGAATGTGTTTCAGAGCAATCACCCCCTATAAAATATGCTGTTTATGTACCCCTATAAAGTGTGCTCTTTATGTTTCCACTTAAAGTGTGCTGTTGATGTATCCCTATGAAGTATGCTGTTTATGTAGACAATATAAAGAGTGCTGTTGGTGTATCCCTATAAAGTATGCTGTTGATGTATCCCTATGAAGTATGCTGTTTATGTACCCCCTTTAAAGTGTGCTGTTTATGTAACCCCTATAAATTGTGCTGTTTATGTACCCCCTATGAAGTATGCTGTTTATGTACCCCTTATAAAGTGTGCTGTTTATGTTCCCCTATAAAGTGTGCTGTTTATGTTACCCCTATAAAGTGTGCTGTTTAAGTACCCCCTATAAAGTGTGCTGTTTATTTTCCCCTATAAAGTGTGCCGTTTATGCAACCCTTATAAAGTATGCTGTTTATGCAACCCTTATAAAGTGTGCTGTTTATGTAACCCTATAAGGTACGCCATTTGTGTACCCCCTATAAAGGGTGCTGTTAATGCCACCCTTATAAAGTGTGCTGTTTATGTACACCCTATAAAGTGTGCTGTTTATGTAACCCTATAAAGTGTGCTGTTGGTGTATCCCTACAAAGTGTGCTGTTGGTGTATCCCTATGAAGTATGCTGTTGGTGTATCCCTATAAAGTATGCTGTTTATGTATCCCTATGAAGTATGCTGTTTGATGTACCTCTAGATAAAGTAGGCTGTTTATATAGCCCCTATAAAGTATGCCGTTTATGTACTGTCTATAAAATATGCTGTAGCATAGAAGCTTCCCCAGTCTCTGTCTTAAATTAGTTGGTGTACTTTCTACTTAAGCTAACTAATTGGTATACCGTCTCCTTAAGCTAACTAATTGGTGTACCGTCTCCTTAAGCTAACTAATTGGTGTACTGTCTCCTAAGCTCTTTCAGTGTCGTATAGATAACATACAAAGATAGGAATGTTTATTCACTTTATTTATTATTCAGTGGACACATATTGAAATCCTGATTCAACCTTCCCAGATTTGGAATTTATCTGGTTCAAATGTTAAAATGACGGTATCAGCACAAGTCATGTTATTTTTACCCTAAACTTGCATGCATTATACATTTTCCCTGCCAATCATACTCATTGGAATACCCTGAAAGGTCTAACCTGTGTTACTCCTCTGGAAAATATCCATCCATTCTGAGGCTCGTGTCAAATTTACAGTAATATAGTCTAATTCAGAGTGTCACGCTCAATCACCTTGTCAGAACCAGATACTCTAGATTCTTTAACTTGTACCTTGCTGTTATACCTCTATAAGATGACTGAAGTTTCCATTCCAAAAATAATCATGGCGAGGAGAACAATACATTTTAGTCAAGTTTTCCAAAATTCCAGGAATTCAATTTTTGATCGGAAGTGATATATATGTAGACATTAAATCATGCAATGTGTGCATGCACAAAATACACATTTGTCAAACTTTTGTATATTTTTTTGCATGACGACAAATTGCAGTTACACCGACAAAAGAAAACGTTGCAATACATTTTAGACTCCAATAAAAACAGATCTCAGAAATCCTTGTTTCGTCAATAAATATACACATGTAGATATGTTCATACATTACTCTAGAATCACGGTCTCTTTTATGAACGTTTACTCACATTGGCAAAAAATAGGATAAGGAATTTTAAAAGATCTATGTACAGAAATACATCACACATATATTGACATTCAAACGATTACCATTCATGCAACAGAAGATCACACATAACTTTTCACTCATCTCCAAACATATCTATATGTTAAAATAACCACAGCATATTCATCATGCTCTTAAATGTTTCTTTCATATTGTTGGTCAGTCATCGATATTTAAGTATTCATGTCGACTTTCTATTTCAGAAATATCATGATCATCTTCTTTATTTGCACAGTTAAGATTAATTCAACACATTGTATCACAATAATGCTAAGTTTTTAAATTAATTTAAAATAAAAAACTTACAGTATTTCACACAGCAACTCATCAACCCAATCTATTGCCACAGTTCTATGGTGTTTTTCAGAGAAGCAAAAACTCTTTGACGAGAGAAAACAAAAAGATTTCAATACAAATGTTAAAACTTGGCACTAAATGATTTTTTTTAGCTGTTGTGTTGTCTCTCAGAATTGTTAATTTCACATACAAATGGAAATCATGAATCATCTACTCCCAACTGAAACATAGACGCATTCAACATGATCAACTTCCACCAAGAAGACGACTAATACACAATGATCCAGACATCATTATGCTCATCCCTTTCAGGAGAGACCTACAACACTTCCTAGTTGGGTTTCAGAGAGATGAAACAAGGCAAGTGTTATCCCTTGTATCAAATCCATCACAGCGCTTTTGACTTGCCACAAGTTGGACTTTATCCTCATTTCCTGGTCTCACCACCAGTTGACTATTTTCCTCATTTCCTTGTATGTCGTGAGGAGCCAGTACGGGCTGGCACTTCACCGTCTTTAGAAGCACTTCCTCGCCTCATGGCAGAGTTCATTGGCATCATACCTGGCTGCATTGGAGCAGTGGACACTCGTGCAGCCTCACGCTGTGCCTCCGCTCCAGTCGGAATTCCTCTGTGAAGTCTAGTACTTGTGCGTCTTTCACGCTCCCTAGAGAACGGCCGAGGAGATTCCGCTACAAATAGAAAGTGCGAAGATTAAATATATATGGTATCCCATATCCAAACAATACATACTCCAAAGAATTAAGTCAAGCAATAACAAAAGTAACTTAAAATGTAGTTGTAATAATGAAATGGTATCCTTACTTATACAGACACATTTTGCCCTAACCCACCCGAGACAAAAAAAACTTTCACATGAAAAACTTGTCATCTCTAGATCTATTTCCAATGTTTTTGAAACTTCCAAACTAAAATATTTTTGATAATTTCTATATAGTAACTGTTGATGTTTCCCATAAGAAATCAAATCTGGAAAATTAGATCCATGTGAATTTAAAGACCTGAAATTAATCTTGATCTTCTATTACCAAATAGAAATTAATCCATAATGTGTTTAATTATGCAGTGATACTAATGAGGATCTAAACATTGTGCAATTAATGTACTTTGTAAAAGTCAGCTATTCAATGAGATGTATACATATGATGTATTGCTCATAATCATCCAATTTTCACATGGTTCTAATTTTCACAAACGAGATTTCCAAAAAAAAAAAAAAAGTTTTTATACTTAAAATACTTTCCAGTTCAATATATAAACTAGGATATCCTAGCACATTCATTACAAACTTTTAAAATGTTTTCTAGTATCTGTAAGTGATGTGTCAATAATACATGTATTGACAAATTAGTATCCCCGAGATAGCAGTGTCAGATAATCCAACACACAGAGACGAGCATACCTTTAAATCTTCTGAGAAGACTGATAAGGTACTAATGATGAACATACTGGCATGAAACAGTATCTGTTGAAATGACATACACATCTCAGAATATACTTAACACAAGTTACCAGTGATGTTCAATCAAAGCACAAGAATAATAATCAATTTTAGACTTATTCTCACTTTCATCCAAAATTATATATCTCAATGTCTACATACACATTGTATAACCTTCAGAGCTAAACAAAGTTGTGTCAATGCAAAGCCTTGGCTTATTATAATCAGCAATAAATCCATGCCTTCTAATGACAACAACCACGGATCAATATATGCGACTGTGTCGGGATCCCGGATGTGAAAAGTAAGATTCGCTTCCAGTAATGTGCTTTAACACTGAGATATCAACAACACAGCATTGCAATCACAATTTTATTTTTACCATTTTTTCCATGTTACTGAAATGCATCCTGTCCATTTTCACATAGATCAATCTAAAATTACTGACAATGCTTTAATTTCATATATGAATATGTAATAACTAAAGCTAAGCAAGGTTTCTGTACTAAAAACTGAATCTATGTTTTTCCTTGCTGTCTCTTTATATTTGTAGATTTGGCAAAATGGTCATTAATTCCGAGTTTAGTGGCTATGGAGCATGAAGCTTCTGTGACAAAAGTCGACAATGTTTACTGATTATGCGAGTTTTTTTTGTGGATAAACTGTTAAAGCGAAAAATTGCGAAAATTTAAATTCCACAAAAGAAACATCTTTATAGTGACTCTGCATTTGTACCCCATTTTCAGATATAGATAAGGGACAGCATTTTGACAGGTTATATTGTTACCTTATGCTATCTGACCTGCCCAGAAACAACATGCACCATCAACAATTCTTGTCATAGGACTACAATTGAGGTTGATATACTCAGACCTTCATCCAGAACTAAAATCTTTTATGATTCCAATAAATCTTCAGACCACTTCCTTTCTTATACACATAACTAATTTTGATAACTTCCATACCTTTGGGGACATGTACAAACAATCACGCCATTAAACCAAAAACATTAAACTGTATTCAGTTACAAAAACGGGTTAGATTATTTAATCAACAGATTTCTTGATTTCAAATTCATTCAACATGATGAACTTTTTGAGAGCAAGAAGATTGAGTAGTTATGTTGTGCCTGTATATTTTATTTATAAAATCATGTTGTGAATTATTTTTAAGATTTTTGCCATATTTGATGGCTACATATAGTATTGATCAAAAGGTACATATAAATTAGACATCTAGTGATAAATGATAAGTCTAATGATAAATCTCACTGATGACCATGTTTACAGAATGTATAAAGTTTTATCATTATGCTGAGCCTGATGAAAAAATGAGGATGAAAACAATGCAGGCGACGAAACTGGCCAAGGCAGACGCAGCACTGATGATGAATTTATCAGGCTGCATTGCAGATGAAAGTAAACAAATTGCTAGATCTCGCATTGTACTGATGATGAAAGTAAACTGAGCTTCCCAAGCCTTAGGCAGCACTGATGATGAAAGTAAACATAATTTGCCAAGCCTTAGGCAGCACTGATGATGAAAGAAAAAAGAATTTGCCAAGCCTTAGGCAGGCACTGATGATGAAAGAAAACAGAATTTGCCAAGCCTTAAGCAGCACTGATGATGAAAGAAAACAGACTTTCCAAAGCCTATGGATGAACTGATGATGAAAACATCAAACATGACAGGTCAGTCTAAATTTAGGACTGCATTTATAGCGAAACAGACAATTAAATCAATCTACATCTTGTTGGCTGAGTTTTTTTGTAAGATGAAAGGCTGAAAGCAAGACAACTGGTCAAACCTATCATGTTGATTGTTAACATCGTTACGATGAAAGTAAACACATCTAGCTAAGCCGGTGCTACATCAATGATACATGTAGAGTTGTCAAGTCCAGTAAAACACTGTGCTGATGCTTCACTGGGGACGGCCAACCCTGGTACTACATTGGTGATGATGAAAGAGCTAGTCTGTATACAGACAGCTACACTATGAAGATGAATCTGATGATGATCAGTAGTACTAGTACCATCCTCGATATCCAGGGGTTACGCTCTCTACACCCCTGGAACATCCTCGATACCCAGGGGTTACACTCTCAACACCCCTGGAATATATGTACTTTACATGTCATGACAAACCGACACAAAGATAGCAGTTGATTGGTCTCTAGTAAAAAAATGTGACCAATTACTAGGCTGCTGACTGTCTTCGAAGATTTCGAAGGAGCAACAACCGACTTAAAAGCAAATTTTTACATGACCATGAGACACTTTTGATGTACATCAAAGGATCAAAGTAATCTTCTAACCTCAGTAACAAGGTGGTACACATGTACACAACACCTTCAATTTGCGATGACATATTTCTGGGGTGTAAGGAGCATAGCCCCTCGATATTGAGAATGCAGTTACACAGACAGATGATGAAAGATGGTGAAAATACTAATGATGAATATGACAGGAATCTGGTTATGAGAAGATTGCCTAGGAAAAAAATTTGTATCAAATACAAGATATCCAAATTCTTTCAATAAATTCAGTGAAATATATAGGCCACTAAATAATGTGTGACTTAATAAGATACTAGCTTTTGTACAATGAGAAAGGATCAATGCCAAGCATTTGCCACACACTCACATACTGTACTTTTGTTTATCCTTAAAATCTTCATGTAAGCAACACCACCAGCTGTCTCTCCACTGATCATAACCTTAACCTTACACACTTAACACAATTAAATCAACCAACCATTAGTCTTGACCCTGAAAACGGACAATGTATACTCTCTTTTTAACCCTAATAATTTGTTTTACTAATGTGTTATAAAATACGATTTTGTTATCGTAATTATTGCAGTACAAGGATTCTGCCGATCGTTGGTAACTAAACATGTTTGTTATTGAATACATTTTTTTGTCATTTCTCTGCAAAAACAAAAGTGATTTCACCAGTAGGCACATCATAGCATGACATGAACCAGTAATTTAAGATCAGCTTGTATGCTCAAATGACTATCTGGTCAAGCTCTTACTCTTGAACAACTTTTTAACTGGTCAAGCTCTTATATGCATGATTCACAAACAATAAACTAGCTCTTGTTACGATAAAAGATTACCAGCACAGAAATTTAGGCCATAACATATTATTATTGAAGTTGATTGTACATGTATGAGTATGACCGAGACAATTTACAAAAGAAATGTTTACGATTCAATTAGAAAACTTCCTTAATTACGTATGTTCACTTGATGAACCTTGAAAAATATATGTTACCAGGTATTTTTTTCAATATATGATACAATATCATTGTCTATTAAATACTCAACAAAATACATTTATCTAAGTTAAATGGAACTTCTACTGTGATAACAAAATCTAAATATGATTGTTCCTAACACCTTCGATATAACTCAGTGATGATAAAAACACCACTCAATCATGGAGCACTTCAGACCTGGTGAACTTACAGGCCTCTCCTATTGCAGGGGAAAAGCATTACAGGCCTAGCCTGGTACTCAATCCCTTTAAATCTTATTGAATTCATAAAATTCTTTGAAATGAAATGGTGAACTTGTAATAGACATAAATTACGACCACAGATCAGTTGTGGGACAGTTAATGACTACTGTACATGTACATGTGAAGCACCAACTGTACACATAATACACTTTTGTACATACATGTACACCGGTAACAAAATAACTACATCAAATACATCCTGTATGACACTACAAGTTACCACACCGCTCTCAGTCCACAGATACATCCTAGTACATATTTACATCTATATTACATTATCTATATTGTAAACAAAACTTAAATGACTAGACTTGATGGCAGACCAAACTTTCCTAAAGGCCACGTGTATTTTTCCCTGTTTACAGTTTACTGTCCAAGCATGGGTACCACCACACTATAGAAACTTTTCCAACCAGAACAACACCACAGTAAAACTCAAGTTTGTCTAGGCTTCAGTTGAACATTGTGGGGGCGCGTATCCTGCATTATGCGGCGGAGTTTGGCACTGTCACTGGGGTTCCCTACCGGGATCGGCAGGCTAGAGCCCTTAAAGCTTATCCTTCCCCCTGAAGATGGAGTAGCCAGCCTACTCTCACTTATCTTACTGTCTGTTACAACCACATCAGCATTCGATTCTTGCCCACGGGTGGCCAATGATAGGCGCGTTGGCATTCTTTCCCTTGTGCGTGAGGAAGACGCCCGCACATCTAGGACAAAGAAGAAGAAAGAGAAAAGGCTGACAAACCATTACAACTTCAGAGATCCAAAAATAAATCCAAAATTTTGAAGTGCACAAAGAAGGAGAGCCAGAGGGGGGAAGAAACGAAAAATAAAGGGAAAGAAAGAAACCATGCGCCATGTGCAAAAAACATGCAGGAGACGGTCCAGTTTTTCGGTATTGACATTCAAAACAGACGAAATGAAAAACACAAGCAATAAATGCAAAAAGGTTTATTCAAAATACTTAACATAAAGGCTGAAATCAAAGCAAACAACCAATGAAGAAATATAAGCCATGCAAGAAAATATAAACAGCTGTGGGATAAGAAAGGGATAGAAGAAAGCCAAATTACCACTACCATCATATTGATTCTGATATATATATCCATCCATGTCCTGAACACTTTGTCAAAAGATTTCAGGGTTGGTGAAGTAAACAAAATGTGCAGAATTTATGCAAAATGTGTCTAAAGCATCAAATATAAAAGGTGATGAATTCTTTCTCATCAAAACCAATAGACTATTCTCGAAAGCATGCATCCAGCCTTGTTTTACTATAACTGTACAGTAGTGCTTCCACGAGAATGCTGCAATTCAGCAGCTATCACAATTACCCGCACCAAGGAGGAAGAAGAGACTAGAAAGTGAGGGCACCAGTCCACAGATAGAGGTCTACTACAAGTAGTTTCTAGAGGACATGCATACTCCCGAGGGAAGGACAAGGACTAATAGCTCTAAACACCAGTAGCTGCCAGACTCGAGTACAACCATGCAGACGTAGCCCGCACAGCATTGAGAGGTCGTCAGTGTCGCGGAACAGTGATAAATAGTGTCAAAACTACATCAAATTTATAGTACATATTCAAATGTTGTAAAAATATAATTATTAATGCAATGATGAAGAATGCCACATGAAATACAATAATGAATTTTTTCTAATATATACATGAAATGAAATGATGGAGGTGCACATTATTATATACATGAGATGAGGCTATAACCATGATTGATGTTTATGAGAGCCAAAAAGCAAGAATCATACATGTACCTATACCATATAATTATAATCAACACATTCATGTAGATACATTTTTACTGCTACACATTTTTCATTTAAACACACACTACATTGGTAAGCAAACTCTGCATGTCCAACAAAGTTTCGTCTAACTAACTTTCAAATTTGTTTTGTTTTGGCAAAAGTTATATGTAGAGACGAGTCTCTGAAAATTAATGTTCACTGATCATAAATCTTCCAAAACAATACCACAGAACAATACAAATACATATTACTGGCTTATATGATGTACCCTATTCTCAGTTTACTTGATAAGGAGTTATTTCAGACAGTTAAATAATTTTTATTACAACACAGCAAAACTGCAAAGCAATGAAAGCAGCAACTGTGATTGTTGTCAATAAATATGATTAACATATAGCTCACAATGATTAGTTTTCAATTTAGAATGATACAAAAGCTTACAATTTGTTTTCAAGTTAGGATATATGCTACACCACTGCAACACTTGTCTCCTTTCTGAATTATAATTGTTTATAAACTATTTCTGTAATTTCTCGTCTTGTGCTAATACTAAAGTTGCTTGCCAAGGGAGATAAATGTAGCATAAAATCCTTCAGTAAATGTTGGAACAATTCAGCTTAACAAAACTGTAACGGTACAGACATAAACTCACTCACAAATCTGTCTACCAAAGTTTGGCCAGAGCTCCATATAAACTTTAATTTGATGGTTTTCTAATAGAAAACTTTACAATATTGTAACAGCACAGACATAAACTCGCTCACATTCTGTCGACCAAAGTTTGGACACAGCTCAATACAAAGTTTAACTTGATGATCATTGACTGCCTGTACAGATCATACGATCTGAAAGCTGCCATGGGGAAGTTTTTAAAGTATCAGTATACATACAGTACATACACACAAGTTATTGTAAAAAAACACAACACATGACAACTAAACTTTGGATTTGTGCCTTTAATTCATTGATGACAACATTTGTTGTGCTTCATAAATTTCCAACTATCTACTCTAGCATGCATGATGAAGAATTGTTTATAGAAACTTGAAAACATTGCTTCACATCATCAACAATTCTACATCATTTAATATCACATTTCTATATAGCTAGGGTCTATCCTATTTGAACTGATCTACCAAACAGTGCTGCCTAATCGACAAATTACCTACTTATCAAACACCCAAATCCAAATAAAACAATTGTAGGTCTTTTAAAGCCATCATATTCACCCTAATACAATGTACTTGTATGCGTATTTGGGCTATTCCAGAAATGATGTGACAGAGGTGTCGTTTATAATCCCCTTCCTAGCCTATACAGCAATCCATTTTTTCTGTGCCCAACATTAGAATTGGTAAGTTTACACCCATCTTCCTTAGAGCTGGGTACCACAAAATCAAACGTACCACGGTATTTAGGCAAATACTGCGGTACGTACCACAGTATACCACCTTGATTGAAAGTTTGAGCTAGCTAAAGGTCTCGGGCTGTTTTTGTTCTGAAGCCAATCCACAAGAGGCCTGTCAAAATTTTCTCGTTGTGTTATCCTATAATATTGTTTGAGTGTCTGTCCTAGTTGATCAGCAAACTTATAGGAAATTATTATTAAACCATATTGGAATTTCAATTGATCTATGTAACAAATAGTTCTTTCAAATTGATAAGTTAAATGAAAGTCCCCAAAAAACCGGTACAGGACTAATGTACCACGGTACGTACCATCACAACTTTATACCACGGTATACCGGTAAAACCGCCCAGCCCTAATCTTCCTATAGATCAGTCTCCCAATACATTTACGTCTTGGATAACCATTGAACAAGAACAATCAAAGTCTATACTATAGTTTCTTACAAGTTGTATTTCCCATCACAATACAAAACCATGCAGTTTAACAAAAAGAACATCCTAATTTCACACTTTATTGTAATTCATTCCAATAAACCCAGGACTCCAATTGATAATAAATGGGGGAAAAAGAGATAAAGAAAATAATGATAAAAGTGATATAGTATATAAAACAAAACAAATATATGTGCTTCGAATAACACTAAATAATACTTCAATTAACCAATTTTTCTTCAGAAAAAAATATCTCAGTGACTCTTCTTTTCTCACATTAAAATAGTTAACACTTATATCAATTCTTGAAAAATGTATTCCTTATATACAAACCTTAGTAAATAGTAAAGAGGATTTTTATCAGCACCAACACAAAAATCTATTTCACTGGCCGAATGCATTTCACATTCCCACATAAACTATGCTTTTGCTTGTTTTTTTAATCTAAAAAGCTACTATTAATAGATAATATACATCATCACACCATTAGACGGTAAAATACTGGATTACTATCTTTTGACCTATCATGGATGATTTCTGTGAGAAACCTTGCAATTTGTTGTCGACACGAAAAGATAGAAATACTACACACACAATTTTGAATTTTCGATATGAATTTACAGGAAACACCTAAGCTATCTGAATGATTTACAAGATAAAAGTCATGTTTCTTGAATGCTTCTCTAGCTTATTGTTCCAGAATTGATACATAGTTGAGAATTGATGCCATCTTTTTCTACATTTCCAAACGACCAACAGAATATAAATGGTGATTGACAAGATGTTGGCGTGATTGTGTAGAGTACTTACTTGTGAAGTCTCCTGGTGGAGTTGTGCCTGGTCCAGGCATCTGCTCTCCTCGCATTCGACTGCCAGGCACCGCTGTACCGTGCAGTGGCCTAGCTGATGAACTCACTTTCTGTCGATCATCTACATCACTGTTACGACCAGTGCCCTGCAGGAAAACGTAGTCGCAGCCTCAAATATCTAATTTCCCCATCAGGTGTATATAATGCATAATATTCATCATGAATCCTCAAGTTTCATTTTTAACATATCTTCGCTGAATCCTGCTTTATCTAACTTCCTGTGTAATCTAATGGAACCTAAATCATCCAATACCCTGTGTAATCCAGTAAAACCTGTGTGATCTTTTGAGACTTGTGGGATGAAGTGAAAACTGTATGATCTAATGAAACTTGTGTGAACAAGTGAAAACTGTATGATCTTATGAAACCTGTGGGATCAAGTGAAAACTGTATGATCTAATGAAACTTGTGTGAACAAGTGAAAACTGTATGATCTAATGTAACTTGTGATGTGGGATCAAATAAAAAATGTATGATCTTATGAAACCTGTGGGATCAAGTGAAAACTGTATGATCTAATGAAACTTGTGTGATCAAGTGAAAACTGTATGATCTAATGAAACTTGTGGGATCAAGTGAAAACTGTATGATCTTACTTGACATGACGAAGCTCTCTACGTATCATTTCCACAATTTTCAGAAATTGATAAGTTATCTTTAGCTAGAACTCTGTACTACTGAAGTCATACCACCACTAATACTTACAAACTTGAGCATATTCCAGTCAAAGACATAATCATAAGTGAATCCCTGTCTGTGGAACAAATTTCTGAAGAGTTGTCGTAGGTAGGAATAATCAGGTTTGTCATCAAATCGTAGAGACCGACAAAAATTCAGGTAGGTGGCAAATTCCGCTGAAAGACCCAAAGAAAATCATTGGTAATGTGGTGTTATGTTATACCAAATATTGGTACGTTATTAAGGGTGATTGCATTGATACATTGTATTTTTAACTTATCTCCCATTGCATTCAACTGATCATGATTTTTAGTCACCTTTAAATCCCTCTTGATCATAATAGTTCAGGGTTCTTAAAGCAGTTCACAGGTTATTATCTGTGGTGATAGGGCCACTGCATGCACAACTACCCAATATCTCTCTCAACTCTCTAGGGTGCTAGCATACAGCTGGTGCTGCAGTTTTGATGTTCACAGCTAGCATTCAACCAATCAAGAACTGCCCAAGCACAGGTAGTATTGAACAAGTGGACAAAAACATCTTGTTTAAAGATGCATCACATTTGCATTACCCGAACCAAAATCTTTTGTGTAATTGTGAATCACCAGGCCATGTCAAAATTCATGATTTGTTGACTTCTTGATTTTGAGAGAATAAGTAGAAGTGACACATGTGATTATTAACGGCATTCATATCTCTGATGTAGGGTGCAATACTGCACTAACTACTACAGTACTACATTTGTATATATTGGCCACAGAGCCTGGCAAAAACTTTCACAAGCACTCAACTAGTGGACAAGTCAAAAGTACTTGTATGGAATTCGAACAAGAGTTGACTAGTCCAGAAAAATGAATGTATTTCTGAAAATGTCAGAAACCTTATTACTTCTGTGTAACAAGTTTAAGTTGTGACGCCACTGTACACAGGGTTTTTGTGTCTTTCGTTGTTACACCAAATTCATAATTTTCTTATGACCATAGCTTGTCATCTTATCTATCCTCTAAATAGTGCAAAAGTTCTCATTGAAATAAAATTGTGTGAAATGCTTACATAGCAGAGGTTTGTTAAATATCCATCTGGCTTTGATTATCATCAGATTCAGTTGTTTTCTGTTGACAGCTTTCAATATTTTGGGCTGGTAAAAGTTCATCCAACTTTTGCTGACCATGGCCAATTTACACTAGGATAACCTCCCTCCCCCTCATATTATAACTTACACATACCCAGAACACTCAAGACATTATTGTGGAGAAAGATCAGTCACAATCTTGGTAAATGATGGACAAAAAAAACGCACTAAACTAGTTCATGTGCCAATTAGTTGCATCTTCTTCACAAAAACATGCGGAATATAAAATCTAAAAATATCTACCCCGAACTAGTTGCAAATAAAATTAATTTGTCAAATCTATTTGTCTAGAAAAGTGCTTTTGCCGGGCCCTGGGTGAGAAGGGAAAGGATAGTCTCGGGACTCGACTCCTGGTTATCATTGTATATTGGTTAGATGATCACTTACAGGGAAATCCTTTACAGAGTTCCTCTATTGGAGTGGACATTTTCTTTTCACTTATTCTCTCGTACTTCTGTCGTTTTGTTGCCGCCTTCAGTCCCTGCCATGGCAAGCTCCCACGCAAGAAGTACATGAAAACATACCCTAATGATTCCATGTCGTCTCGTCGGCTTTGTTCTGCAGAAATAATATACAACCCAAGTTAACAAAGCAAGAACAAGACCTTGATTGAATGCTTCAGCTAGCTAAAGGTCTCTGGCTGTTTTTGTTCTGAAGCCAATCAACAAGAGGCCTGTCTTAAGTTTCTTGTTGTGTTATCCTATAATATTTTTTGAGTGAAGCTATGTCTGTCATAGTTTATCAGCAAACTTATAGGAATTTTGATTAAACCATATTGGAATTCCAATTGATCTATGTAACAAGTTTAATGAAAGTTCCCAACTGGTACAAGGCCAATGTACCAAGGTGTGTACCATCACAACTTTCTATAAATGTTTAATATTAATTGCCGTATTGTGAGCTAGTTCTTGCTAACTAAGGGTCAACTTGGATTGTGTATAATACCAAAACCAACTCGGATTGTATAAATAGTAAAACTGCAAAAATGGATGTACAAGCATGTGAATATTAGCTTACCAATTCCGAGATGTGTGTTGATACTAGCGTATCTAGCTGTGCCGGTGAGATTCTTGTTTTCCCGATAGGGTATATGTTGATGTGTTCGGGCATCACGATACTTTTTGGCCAATCCAAAGTCAATAATATACACAAGATTTCCTTTCTTTCCTAATCCCATAAGAAAATTGTCTGGTTTCACATCACGATGAATGAAATTTTTTGAATGAATATATTCAATTCTGCTGATCTGTAAAATAATTAAATGTACAATTAAAACATTGCAGTTAATCTAAGAGATGTGAACAAAAGGTTACTTAATATAAAACACTTAAACATAGATAAATTGACTCAAAATATATATTATATATCCTACATTTTTGTAATGAAGTTAAAATACATAATTTTCACAATGCCAGCTATAGAATATCCATACAAAACTTAATATTCTAACCTTGTCAGTTTGTATAAAATTTATGCACATCCAATCCAGTGCACACTAATTGAAAACTTCAACATTCATATATGATGCCTGTTTAGAAGCAATATGCACTGATATAAATCCATGACTTTCTGGCATATTTGAATTAAGAATGTTTAGCCCCTTTTGCAATACATCAATTTAGGACATTCCAAAATGTGGTAAATTGTGAAAACTCATTCTAGATCTAGACAAGGAAGTTAGTTTTTATGTTGCAATATAATTATATAACCTACCAATGAACAGACACATCAGCTCTGTTCCAGAACACAATTTAAACTACAGCCTTTTTTATGGGCTGTATATTTGCATTAAAACATACCAACTGATCTGCCAATAGCAAGACCGTCTTCAAGCTGAATTTCCGTGAGCAAAAATTAAAGAGATCCTCCAGACTAGGTCCTAGAAGTTCCATCACCATAACATTGTAGTCGCCTTCTGCTCCACACCATTTTATTGTTGGAATGCCCACTAAAAGATGAAAATCATATTTTAATTTTTGAATATTCTATTAGATATTTTGTACCTTAAAGAAATGCATTAACTTCTTTCCATTAGAAATTAAAAGAAATCAAATTTCAGACAACTTTTCTCTACACAATTACAGGCTCAGATTCAGTTTTACAACATACGATGGTACAGACATGATTGTAAATGAAAGGATAGAAACTACCAATCTTTAATTGAAATTTTTAATGATGGCTTTTTCTTCACTATCAATGCAAATAAAGATGAGGAATTCATCTTGAAATTTTACTCAAAGAGACCAGGCAGTTTATGATGCCATCTTATTGAATCCATCAGGTCTAAGAACAATGCCAGGGGTTCTTGTTGATCCCAATATCACAGCTGATTGATACATAAAGAACTGAAACAATTCTTATAAAGGTCTACATATATAGGGGATGTTACAAAACATGAAGGTTCCTTGTTAACAGGACTCGATGGCAAACCTTTGGAATGCACCACCAATAAAATGATAGTGGAAGCTGATTTATTTGATTTTATATATGTTTTTGTCTCAAATTAATTCATACTAATCTTGTTAAGAAATTGGATGTTGTGAAAGTGCATCTATGACGTTCAATCAACTCTTTTTTATCTTTTGTAGCTTCAATTCATTTACCTCTACATAAGGTTTATGAATTTGTTATTTCTAATTAAAGCAGAACGGAAATTTGAATTTAACCAAATTCAATCTTATTAAATATAAACCCAAATTCTTCCATATGATCAAAGTTACCTCCTCCTTGCATCATTCGGTAGATCTTGCTCTCTATATGGAGCTGTGGGTGTTTTGTTTTCACACATTCTAATTTGATGGCAACTTCTTCTCCGTTTGAAATGTCAGTACCTGAAAATGGACATAAATCAAATAATCAATATTCATCTAAAACTTGTAGGCTTTCATAATAAATGGTAGCTAGCATACAAATCCTTTTCCTGCACACCTACAGCAGGTTTGTGTAATACCTAGTAGACTTCATTTTTTAATGTAGTATATTTCTGACTGGATAAACCATTTTTTTTATATTATCAGGTCAGGGAAACCACAAACATGCACGTGCACACAATACACAAATTGGCCTATAACTATATAATACGCCAGTTGGAGTAGTGTTGGGAAGCAGTTGAAATTTCTTGATCGATCATTATTTGGCATTAACCTATTGATGGTCAATTATAAATTGATTAAAATTGGCCACCAACCTAGAAAAGATGAAACTGTGAATTTTGTGCAAGTACTGCCAATAACAAATGTGCAGATGAATGAATTCTGATTCAAAAACTTTCAATCAATCATGAGTATAATTACTTGAATAATTTAATTAATTGGAACACCACAATATAGCAACTGTTTATATATTTTGTCATAAACATTTGACAAACTAAGGTGATTTTGGTTATTTTCAGAAACATGCCAATGGCCAGTTTGCATATAATATATGCAAATTTGTGGTTTTCCCCAAACCTGATCAAAGCAAAGGGTGAACTATTCAATTATCTTGCATTATAATATAACCTGGTTGCTAGTCAAGGAGATTTTCTGATACACTAACAAAATACTTAAGTTATGGCTGTTCAAAATGTGTCTACTTGCTGGGACCAAACTATTTAATTGAACATCGGATCCACATAACATGGTAAATTTCCAATTTAAGTACTGGATGAATGAAAACCTCAAGCTCAATGTTGTAAGTGCAACCAGGGTTACCTCATACATGCATGAATGTACATCTGTACATGACAAATCAGTGGTTTTCCTGTTATTTGTTCTCGTATGCGAGAGCTTTTAATGTTTTTCAAACATATTTAACTTCATTTTGTGAAAATTACTCTTTCTGTAAGACATTCAGTTTTCATCTTTTAAACATTGAAAACATCTTACACATTGTGAATGCAGGGAACAATAAAAGTGACCACTTCCTACGATTATGTTGATGTCATTCATAAAATGTCGTGTTTCCTTATTATTAGGGATTGTGTTATCAATATGAACTCATGACAGCGTCAAAAATTAGCTGGTTGTCAAATCAAAGTACCGAAACTGTTTCCCAGTCAACTTTCATTCATTCGTTGTTTTGACAGCCCAAAAGAAATATCAGATTTTCCTCTTCCGGTTATTATTAAACCAGACAAATTTGCATTAAATGTCATCAAATAATAAGAGATCTTCACAACTTAATACATGATATGCAATTTAAGACTCGATTTGTGTTCTTATGATGAATCACACGAAAAGGGATTGTAAAATGCAAATCTAGTCATTGTTGAATCACCTACTTTGTCCTCGAACGAGAACTGTCAAAATATTTCGATGCTTGCACCGACGTGTTTGGAATTTTATAAAATATCATTCTTACCAAGATAAATGTCTCCAAACGAACCACTTCCAATCTTCCGTCCGAGCCGGTACTTGTTTCCGACTCTCAGCTCCATCTGAAAGACAAGTAATTCATGCGATATAGTGAGTTCTCTGAAACGAAGCGAGAGACACAACACACAAAACACAAACAAAAGCGGACAAATCTGTCCATTTAAGACGGAAATTATCATACCTCTAAACCGGAAAGGCTAAAATGAGCTTCTTATACGGTCAAGTACATATTTTTGAAACAATCTAGAGGAAAACTAGGTCCCGTTGAACATCGTAAATGGTCAGATGCAATGGATTTAGTTGGTGTTACCCACTTCCCACTTCCATTATTTACTTCGATATCGGTTGCCCGACATCATTACGCAGGCGCCAATATTCTATTTCCTGTTTGCAAGTGCCCGGATTTCTCATAGTGGAAACGCCCCAAGTGAATGGAGGGGCACGTTTATAAATTGAGTTGTATCGTACCCATTTGTATGGGACGACGTTTACTATTTATTAGCATAACTGGATATCCACAGGGACATATATATATACGTCCCTAATATCCATAATTCATTTATGGATATATCGATAAATCGTTGGATATCCAAAATTTGAATTATGGATATCCATAACTAATTTTTGGATATCTAAAAATCGAATTATGGATAAATACATCCATAAGTCGAGTTTTGGATTTCCATAATTCATTTTGGGATATCAATACATTATTTTTGGATATTCAAAAATCAAATTATTGATAAATACATGCAATTTTTGATATCCATAAATCGATTTTTGGATATCAATAAATTATTTTTGGAAATTTGATAAATACATGCAATTTTTGATATCCATAAATCGATTTTTGGATATCAATAAATTATTTTTGGAAATTCAAAAATCGAAGTTTGGATATCCAAAAATGATTTATGGATATCCATAATTCGAATTTGGGATATCCAGTTTTGGTAATAAATATTTAAACAGCGTCCCATATGCGCCGTTTTACTATTTATTAACATATCATCGAATTTATGATATCATTAAATAATTTTGGATAGCTTAAACAAATAAAATATCAATGGAGAGAACAGATTGTTTTTCTACTAACCTACGTATGTTATCAAGTCACAAAAGGTGGGTGACTAAATAATGTCACGCATTTCTAAAATATTCAGTTTCCAAATCATTTTTTTTTTTAAATTAATGATCTTGACCTACGTTCGGAGTCACAGGGGTCAAAAGTGTAAAATTCTCAATAACCAAAAAGCCCAGGGTATTGTTATTGAGCCTGTACATGCTAGGATGAAAGTCTACTAAATTTGATCAACAAGTGTCAAATGTGTTACTATAAATCTTAAAAAAAACTTCTTAGTAACCAAAACGGTCTATGATATTGCTATTAGGCCAGTGACATACTCGGGTGACGGGCTACTAAGTTTGTTTGAAGGGATGACCTTAGTCCACTTTCAAGGTCACGGGAAATGACCAAATCTATTAAAATCTTCAAACAACTTTATTTCACTTTACAGCACACGATTATGAAACAAGCTAATGTTAACTTGTTACATAAACTACATAGATAAACCCTTTCCTGTTTTTTGTTTTGCTTTACAAATTACGACTTTCAAGTAAACGACCGAGTTGCTTACCTCTTCAGTCGTTGAATTTGGAACCCTTTGTTGGCAAAACAGCGACTACTGCAAATTCCTAATCGCATCACCGCTGCATGGTGGTCGAAGGCAGACCTAAGTCTTCATTCTTATAACTGTATCTGCCGCTTTGTTCCGATGTTTTTCGTTACTTAAAACACAAAGCTTGTAGCCGAGAATTTGTTACAGCTATATTAAGACTTGAGAACACAAGGGTCTGGTATTATTTGGTCCAAAACTAGCAGTAACAAATTATCAGGCCACTGTGCTCATTTTCATTCGACACCGACAAAAGATTAAAACCCAGTTTCCATAATGACACAAATTGTAGTGAAACTTGTAGTTCTAAGCTTACTGAAAAAAACTGAAGCAACTTTTACATAGTTGTCGCCGTAAACGTGACATGTCCCTGTGCATGCTGCCTACTACGTCAGTCAGTAATTATAACCCGACGTGATGAGTTCATACCCTGTCTTGAGGGTATTTTTGGAAGGATGATTTAAAACGGTACGCGGATTCCATGTGCCAGATAATGCTTGGATGTGTATTGTAAGTATTCACAAAGTTTCTGTGGATTTAAGTTCACCATCAGGGAATAATATAAACCAAGGTGCCTAAATAAAACAAAGGGAATTTTTCACATGCATACATCCCTATTGTTACGTTACATAGCACAGGGTACACAATACAATTTGTCTGGATATACGGTTCCTTGGATATTGGCGAGATACAAATCATGTGAACCAAATATCATTGGAACCGGACATTTGTTTTTTTCTTGCATTTCATCAATGGGATGGCTGAAATGCAAGAAATCTGTATAGGCTTCTGTTTCAAAGCTTGATAGTTGACATACTTAGTTGAAACGTGACGTCATTTCTTGCAGAAATTGAAAAAAAATAGCAAAAAACAAAATTGTCATTATTAATAATGAGAGCGAATATTAAACAAAACGCATTCCACTTGGTATTAAACCATTAACGATAACGGAAGATCTCTATACACATCGCTTTATCTACTGTCTGAAATAAAGTCTACGTTGGTGATGCTACTCTTCAATGTTTCCTATTTGGTAACAAGCCTAGTTTTCGTTCATTATTCTTCCGACATAGACCACCTGTTTTGATGAAATAAGCGATCAAAACGAAACAAGATATCTTAGAAAAGAGGTTATTATAAGCTTGTCAGTATACGGTTCACACACAGGCAAATGCACGCCCTTTCATTCTTTTATGAATGCAATATCTGATGAGCAATACAAAGGAGTATGGCCTTGAAACGGACACGCTAACGTTTAAATGGATGCGATTAACGGCGATTCACAATATAAGCCTCGAAACAAAACCACTCATTGAGAACGTATTTTTAAAAGATGGAAAAAATGTCATGGTAACACAGAGCTGTTCACGTGACAAGCATCCCTATTGTAATGTAGCATAGCACCTTTGAGTTGATCGACAAGCACACGCTTTTCCTCTCTGCACCTTGTGTGACGTTAACCCGCGTTTGCTTTCCTTATATTTTATCTAGGCAATGATAAGAATCGTATAAGCTTCTGTTCCAAAGCATGTTAGCCCTACAGCATTACAGAATTTAAGGAAAGTTCCTTAACTAAGGATTTTCTCCTTAACTTCTGTGATGCTTTTCTATGGAGATTTTTAAGCTAAGGAGTTTCCTTAAGTCAAGGAACGTTGATGAAACCAGGGCCAGACTGACCTGTTAAATATTACGACTGCTGGTGGCCGAGAACATTTTTTCAATTATACTAAACGGAAAACAGTGAAAATGTTACAAAAAATACAAAGTTTCATGTAAAAATGAAGTATAAACAAAGTAATAAAAATTCATTAAAACAAGAAAAAGTTGAATCACTTTTGGCACGGTGCTGTAAAAATCAATTCCTTTAGTTTTATGTTTTAAGCAGCTCAACAGTATGCAGTTCACACGAAGATATGTTTGTGCTATGTCAGATGGTAGTCTTGGCCGACATGCAGTTTTGAAAAGCGAATTTTTGTAACACCTGAAAACTAACTTTATATGTTATTGAAATCAACATGGTAGTATTGAAATGGATGGAATTGGCGGATGTTCACTTTCTCCAGTACCGTCTTCATCATCACATTGAAAACATCATCACATTGAAAACCAAAATATCGGTAACAAGAATATGGACCGAGACCAAAAGGAATCACTTGTGAACGAAATTTCAAATTGAAAAACAGCCATTAGCAAAATAAAACAAAGGCTGTTGTTCCGAAGAGTTGTCCACATGCACGCACCCTATTGCAACATGATTGAGTACATGCGGGACACATCACTTGTAGCGTGTTCCATTTAGCGGAACGTCCGGTTCGTTCTGGAACAACCGGAACGTTCCGCTAAATGGATTATGACGGGATACAAATCATGTGAAACAAGCATCTGTGGAACCGAGCGTTTGTTTTTATAACGCCAAACTTTTAGCAATTTGAGTATCATTTCTGTTCGAAATAGATTATTATTCAGATACACATTCAAACGCGAGTCACTTTGTTTACAAAATTTAACATTTCATTAAGCCTTTTTACCATTTAAAATCACCTTCCATGTTCAATTCACTCATTCAAACTCGGAGGTTTCAAAACTTTCCAAGATGGCTGTCTTCTTATGAACAAAATGCAGACGACTGCATTTCATAAGTTTAATTTAATTAATGTGCGCATGCGTAATAACACTAAAACCTGAAGATGTTAATTGATTGGTTAGAAGAACAAAATGACGCGACATTTGATTGACAAGAGTTAGACATTTCAGGGAGGAGCATCTGATTTCGCTGTCAGTTAAGAGAAACAAACACGGTAGGTCTGAGCGCAAAATGAAACAGATCACATCCTTTTCTGGCTTGGCATTATTAACAATAATTTTTTATACAATGTCCTAGGTTCATATAGTTTATAAATATACTGTAGCATATTTCTTCAAGCGACTTCTCTAATAGTCTTTCAGGACCGAAACTATTCGCAAGCTCAAGCACACACCATCTTGCAATTTGCTAAATTATGTAAAATGTTTGAAAAGTCTTTCATAACATCTTATATGAATTGACAAAAATATATTCATTGTCCGTTTATCACTGGATTAGGAGGCTGAACTTGAGCATATATAACTTAGGGTATTGATAATCTTATTTCGTGTTTTGACCAAACATTCGGCTACTGTTTGTAAATTATAGCAATACATTTTCGTATATGATTTTTTTGCTTCTTATTGCGGAATATTTACATTCTGTGTTGCCTTCGCCATTATATCAAAAGTAAAACAAATTGTAGTATATCACACTGTACACTACAATTTACAATGCCGCATCACATGTAACGGACGACATTCTATTTATCTGTCACCCCAGTTGTATTCATATCGACTATATATATACTACATCTGGTAACAGTTCAGTGCTGAAATATCACCCAGACAGTAAATAGACTTGGTTGTTAATAGCACATAAAAGATAAAATATAGGTCCCACTTGGTCCACAGTTGTGCCATTTTCATTTTGGGACTGATCAGAAAAACAAAATGGCTGAAAGGCGACCATCTTGGATTTTGGCATTGAAAGTTTGTTATCCCTATTTCTTGAAAAGCACTTGATGGATTTTACTCAAATTTCATATGTAGTTTACCCTTGGTACTTTGTTGTGCCCTTTTGATATTGAGACTGATAAAAAAAAGCAATAGCAGAAAGGCCGCCATCTTGGAATTTGCCATTGAAAGTTTGTTATCACTATTTTTCTCAAATTGCAAATGTAGGTTCCACTTGGTCTCAAGTTGTGCCTTTTCGATATTGGGACTGATCAGAAAAACGAAATGGCTAAAAGGCGTCCATCTTGGATTTTGACATTGAAAGTCTGTTATCGCTCTTCCTCGATATCTTACTCAAATTCCATTTGTATGTTCCTCTCCACTCCTGGTCCTTATAGTTGTGTTATGTTGTTTTTGGGACTGATCAGGACAAAAAATGCTCGAACAAAGGCTTTCATCTTTCAACTAATGCCTTCCTGGAGAAGAACTTTTAAATTTGATTATAAACAGTAACTTACATTGAATACATGAAAGAGAAAACATCCAACTTTTAAAGAGGAAATGAAGATTGTCGAAGAGGAGGGCCAAAACCCCTCTGGGATCTGGGATATCTTGTTTGTTATGAATACTACTTTTGGAACCAGTAATTAACTGTTTCCGTTCTCCCTTTTTCGCTCATGGGCAAATCCGGAGGTACTAACGTAGGGAGATATCGGACAATAGAAAGCAGGAAGAATTAAGACAAGCATAGAAAAGTGCATATCATCACATGGACCTAGGAATTAATTAAAGCTATAAATTTGGATCTCTGTTCGGAAAACTCATCCTTTTGTGGAGGGGCATCGTCAGAAACCCACGGTATACTTCTCTGATGTTATGCAGAAGTCAGAGAAGTGTACTGTGGGTTTCCGACGATGATGGAGGGGTGTACATGAATTTTTAGTTTACATAATTTTAAAATGCTAGTAATTAGTAATGTCTCCGCGCCCAATTAAAGGTCAAAAGTGAGACAGTGTGGAGGGAGACACTGGAAAGGAGAAAGCTTTAAAGTTGTTAAAGGGAATAACATCAGCTGGGCCTGTATTCATGAAACAGTTCTCGTGCTTCAGCATGGATTCTGTGTTCAAGCCTGATTTCTTGTTCCGACTATGAAATAATTATTAAATATAATATTGTCATTCATTAGGAATCAAAGTGAAGAAACTTGAGCCAAATACTGTTTCCAGTATTTACACTTCACATTTTGATCGTCTGACATGACATGAGGAAATTTAAGAAATCTGGTTTGAGCACAGAATCCATGCTTGAGCATGAGAACGGTTTCATGAATATGGGCCCAGATCTAATTTAGTAGCTGATCTGAATTATGCTCGTACCACCCTTAAGCCTCATCAGCAGGAAAAAAATACACAAGGGTATGACTTTGCTGTTTTTATTTTGACAATGATAACAACACCAATGAAATGGCATAATAAAGTGAAATATACATCAATCGTGTCAATACTTTAACAGACAAGTTATCACATGGGCTGGAGTTCAGAACCTCTGTAATCAGGACAATTTAATCTCTAGAACCAATACAGGATATTGTCAAATCTTCCATCAAACATTTCTTTTATTGTTATAAACACAAGAAAGATTCAGGAAAAGAAATTAAATATTGCAAATTTGTTGTACGTGTTTAATCAACTCATTCACCCCTAAAGTTTCATAATGGACTACTCCAACCATTGAATTGGAAGAGTTCAAATGGTCTTCAGGGTGAATGAGTTAATGAGGTTCCACAGCATACAATCTAACAAGATAGTGTTAGAAGTTTAGCAGGAAAGAAGAATTTCTAAATGTTCCAATATAAGTATATGTATATATATAGACAGGTACAAACCATGTATTTCTGATATAAACACACAACTTAACAACGAAGTTATTAGCTTATCTTTCAGCAGATAAAATGAAATCATGCATAAAACAACAAGACATTTGATAAAATCATTATATTATTTTAAATTATTTATAAACAGTGAAATTAAAATCATTGAATAATGAAGACAAAATCTAATGAAATCTCACTCTGTTAACACCTTACTTAACTAATAACACTTGACATAAAGAACATCTTGTGATACTGTAATCCAGACTTTACAAGTACCCGACAAACACATCCAAAAGACTTTTTTTATGCAAGACTTCAGTTTCTGATGTCAACCCTCACTAAATAGAAACCTGTCTTTTAAGACATCTTATACTTATTTCAATTTTGACCCCCCCCCCCCCCCCCATCAAATAGAAAGCTGCAGGGGCTGGGGAGCCCCGGAGTCAGCTCCTTGACAATTTTGTGTCCTGCTGCAAGATGGCTCTCATTCTTTCTTTCATTTTATTGTCTTTACATGTTTTGTCATCCCCAAGGACTTGACAGATATACAGGAGTATCCAGCTCGCAAGTACAATGTACAATGAATTCCTCTTTCTACCTACACGAATGCTTGGTCAGTGTGTATATGTTTATTGTGATAAAAATAAAAGGAAAAATAAACGCAAAGAATAAATATTTCAATTTTGCCATCAAAGTGACATTTATGTACATATATATACAATTTCATTGCTTTAACCCCAACTGCACAATAAACAATTTTGTCACCTTCTTACTGATGGAAAATAACAAATTATACAACGCTAGCACTGCAGTGTTGTGCATCACCAGTGAAGTGCCCTCCTTTTATAACTTTATATACATGTACATGATTAACACTACCTAACAACACTTTCCCGTCCAAACCAATGACAACAGGTCTACTGCAGTCGCACCAGTGCCCAATGACCAAAGGTCTACTGCGGTCTCACCAGTGTCCAATGACAACAGGTCTACTGCAGTCTCACCAGTGTCATGACAACAGGTCTACTGCAGTCTCACCAGTGTCCAATGACAACAGGTCTGCAGTCTCACCAGTGTCCAATGACAACAGGTCTACTGCAGTCTCACCAGTGTCCAATGACAACAGGTCTACCACAGTCTCTCCAGTGTCCAATGACAACAGGTCTACCGCAGTCTCACCACTGTCCAATGACAACAGGTCTACTGCAGTCTCACCAGTGTCCAATGACAACAGGTGTACTGCAGTCTCACCAGTGTCCAATGACAACAGGTCTACTGCAGTCTCACCAGTGTCCAATGACAACAGGTGTACTGCAGTCTCACCAGTGTCCAATGACCACAGGTCTACTGTAGTCTCACCAGTGTCCAATGACAACAGGTCTACTGCAGTCTCACCAGTGTCCAATGACAACAGGTCTACCACAGTCTCTCCAGTGTCCAATGACAACAGGTCTACTGCAGGCTCACCAGTGTCCAATGACCACAGGTCTACTCCAGTCTCACCAGTGTCCAATGACAACAGGTCTACTCCAGTCTCACCGGTGTCCAATGACAACAGGTCTACTGTAGTCTCACCAGTGTCCAATGACAACAGGTCTACTGCAGTCTCACCAGTGTCCAATGACAACAGGTCTACTGATAGTCTCACCAGTGTCCAATGACAACAAGTCTACTGCAGTCTCACCAGTGTCCAATGACAACAGGTCTACTGATAGTCTCACCAGTGTCCAATGACAACAGGTCTACTGCAGTCTCACCAGTGTCCAATGACAACAAGTCTACTGCAGTCTCACCAGTGTCATGACAACAGGTCTACTGCAGTCTCACCAGTGTCCAATGACAACAGGTGTACTGCAGTCTCACCAGTGTCCAATGACAACAGGTGTACTGCAGTATCACCAGTGTCCAATGACAACAGGTCTACCACAGTCTCTCCAGTGTCCAATGACAACAGGTCTACTGCAGTCTCTCCAGTGTCCAATGACAACAGGTCTACTGCAGTCTCACCAGTGCCCAATGACAACAGGTCTACTGCAGTCTCACCACTGTCCAATGACAACAGGTCTACTGCAGTCTGGAAACGTTTACAGTATTTCGTGTATCAAAAGAAACAGGTGACCAAACAAAATCTTTTATCTCCAAAGGCTTTAAGGGCCAAACAGAAATAGTCAAAAGCACAAGTCTATCCAGCTACTTTAAATCTGAGATACCACTTTGCATATTTCATGCAATTACGTACAAAGAAAGCTGCTAAGATACAGTAGGCTATGAATGATATATTCAAATAATGCTTAGTGTCACTGCATGATAATTACACAAGTCATTTCAACATTTCAATATAATGGAGCCTGAATAAAGATGACCCCAAATCTCCTAAATACTATGAATGCCATTATCAGTTCCACGAGAATTAAAACTGTTATACGACAGATTCTGGAATATGATAATACAGATTTTGTGATAAATTCATGAGTAACTTATTTATCCTGATGATCATATTGATGTTACATAGCCAATCAACAAGCATGAATAGTGATCACTACCTACATATTTTTGATTTTTTTTTTATATATTTTCTTTATACAGTGGACTCAATATCACCCGTTAATATCACATTCCTCTTTATATCATGTTTTTCCCAAGCACAATTTTTCTCTCTATATAATCTATGTAATTTTATTTGGTTAATATCATGTATTTTGAGGTGTATTCTTCTTAATATCATGTTTTTTTTAAACGATCACAAAATATATCAAGAAAATGATGTCATATCCATTGATTTCAGAAGCAACTTGTACAAAATGTTGCATAGAAAATAAAAAATAACCCCAAAATGATATTTAACTGAAATAATGTTTTCTATATATTGAAATATCTTCATAGTACATTGAATAGCTTACTTTTAGTTATGGAGGTTGGAAATGCACCAGATTTAGTGGAAAAATCATGTTTCTCTTAATATCACATTCCTGTTAATATCATGTTTTTGTCTGACAAATGCAACATGATATAAAGAGGAGTGCACTGTATAATTTTTAAAGGTAGGAATGTATGCTACCTTTACATTGTATCTTTGATTTATATGTTAAAGTTATCTCCCTTTAATAATATCACCAGTCTTCTTCAGGCTCTTGATGTGGAACTCTTTTGGAGACGGGTAAATTTCACACTAAGGTAGTATATACCCTGAAGTCAAACCAGCAAATAATTGTCTAAAATACTGCTATTTAAGTTAAGACTTGAAGCAATGTAGATCTCAATACAAGTGTGAAAGTTCCAGATTTCGGATTAAAGGTCATGATCAGTTGTTCTTCTTGGATGCCTCGGAGTATGAGGGGGGTGGGGCTGCATACTGAGGTGCGGAGTATGGCGGGGCCTGGTATGGAGGGGCACCATTGTTAGGTACAAACACGTTGTGCGGGTTGGAAGGGTTGTAATAAGCCCCTCCTGCAGCCTCCGCAGCTTTGGCATCTGAAAACAGACAAAGACAATATTTGTAAAATGTTATATTGAAGGAATCTGTTCTACATACATATATTTGCTTATAATTCTAAATTTTTCATGGAACAAAATCCTAGTATGTGGCAAAACCTGAAAACAATTAAACATTGTTGGTTGTTACTTGACAAAATAACAGAGCAAACAGTTGAAAGCAGAAAAAAACGATAAAAAAAATTGAGTGTCACTCAGTTACTGGACTAATTACCACAAGTCACATTTATGGTGTTTTTGATAATACAAGTACATAGTATACAATCATTTCCACTCTGGTCTCCTCTGTGTAGCTCCAATGAGCCAAATTTTGCAAAAGAGGGATACACACTGACCATAAAACATGTTTTCAAAGACTGGCTGATTATTCAGGTCAGACTGATATTAACATCAGTGTGTGTAAATTAGACACTAAGTATAACCTCTATAATGGTGTGAGTTGGAGCTCAGATTTCTAAAAGAAAGGAAATACTTTACATGATATAAAGAAAATGTACTGTACCTGCAGTGTTTCCGTTGGTCTGGGGTGGATAATAGGGAGGGGCAGAGGGGTCTACCCCGGGGTATGGGGGTGGGGCACCCGTGGTATACACATACTCAGCTGTAAGGCAATGTAAGGCAATATATTTCACTGAAGTCAAGTCAGGTGGATACAAATATGGCTGATTGAAAGTGTGAATATGAAAACATATACTTCAATAATATTGGTATACATGTAATATGTACTGTAAAAATACCAACAGAACTAATTCCTCAGGGTCGGCTACATATATATATGGGGCCGTAGTGGATGTTTGGCAGAACATTTAACCTTGATTTAAGTTGATCACTTTTTC
Organism: Mimachlamys varia; assembly: GCA_947623455.1. Taxonomy (NCBI): domain Eukaryota; kingdom Metazoa; phylum Mollusca; class Bivalvia; order Pectinida; family Pectinidae; genus Mimachlamys; species Mimachlamys varia. Next base: position 51,403,592 of record OX392527.1, read on the forward strand.
CTGAAGTGATGGTCTATATATTTATACAAGGCTGAATGAAATGTTATTAAGTGTAATCAGTTTCAAAATGCTCTTCAATATAGGTTACAGTAAAACCCCACTTACTCGAACCTGGTTTACTCGAATACCATTCATTCGTTGAACAGTTCCTTTGGTCCTGACCGAGTTCGTACACATTCAACAACCTCGGATTACTCGAAAACCAAGTATCCCTCGAACTATTGGTCAGGTACTTGTGAGTTCGAGTAAGTGGGGTTTTACTGTTTGCATTTTGTTGGAAAAATTTTTTGAAGTTGACAAAATAATATCTTGAAAAAAACAGCACTACTTAAGTTATTATTTTTATGTAGAAGGGACACAATTATACAAACCAATACATCATTACAATGAAGGATTAGCTTATACTTACGTGGTGGAGCAGATGGGAAAGCATTGTGGGGCACCCAGCCATAGTTTCCCTGGGGAGGGGTGTAGGCTGGGGGCGGAGCCTGGTATATTGGACCCTGTGGGGGAGTGTACGCTGGGGGGCGGTGCTGGAAATTCCTGGAGGCTAGAAGAAATGCCATACCAAAAAATTGTAGTTCACTGTAATTAATTCATGTAGTTGTAATGTAGCTAACTTGTCCTCACCCGAGGAGCTGTCATTAAGATTGACTAATATAAGCTGAAATAATTTGTGAAAAAAATATCATTAACCTGCAGATCCTTCAACTTTTTTTGTGATTTTCTCACAGAATTGAAAATAAATGCCAAGTGCACTAAAAAAATAAATGAAAGGAATGGACGCTTATTCTGACCAATTTTAGAGTCAAAATGACCTTAAATCACCAATAAGCCATCAGCAACAATTACATCAAATACTTATACAGTAAAATCCGCTTAATATCACATCTCTTTTGTCTGGGGAAAAATGTGATATTAACCGGAACATGACATTAAAAGAAAACATATTTTTTGACATTTTTCAATCCTCAAAACTGGAAGTGGACTTTGTTAAATGCCTTAGTGCTGTGACTCAACAGAAAAGATTGTTGAATAAAGATATTTTATCACTACCAGTGTTTTTCTTAGTGATAGTATATTTTTTGGATTTTATTCCGGAATGCACTTATTTTCATATAATTTTTATATTGTTCGTATGTAATAGCAAAAAGATTATCAGTAGCTTCACAAGAAACATACTACGATTGTTTACTGCAGTAGGCCTAGTGATGTAGGCATACAAGTGGTTGATATTCTGCATCAAATTAGTTTTTAAAAAGTATGAGACTCCGTATATATTTACTGTTATCTTGATAGGTATACTGGTTTTTCGCTAGTGGAATCTGTTGTATTTAGAATATGGTGAATGTGATTATTTTACATAACATCAATAAAAAAAGTATAGGTTATTTTTTTATAGTCAGTGTTTTATGTCTAAGGGCATGCTTACAGGGATGTGGACACTTTTTGGGTCAAATACATTAATATATTTCAGATTCCCTGTGTTTTTTGTCGTTGTTTGAGATTTGAACAGCTCTGTTTTACATACCCAGTTGACCAGCCTTTAGCATTGCCGTGCCAAACTCAATGGCACCTCCACTTGTAAACCAGAGCTTGAATCGGCAGTCTCCCATCCATCCTGTACAAAAAATACATGGTTACAGTCATTTGTCTGCAGGAAATACTTTTTTGTTGAAAATCTCTTGACTAGTGAAAAATTCAAGATTGACAATTACTAGAATTAAACTAGATTACTAAAATAGATTGAAGTAAGCATGGTTGAATTCGAGCGATGTCTTTTTACTATAGTAAGGCTGTTAGATTTAATGTGTTTACACGTGTATGTAAATATCAACTAATTGCTGCCTTGCTGTCAAATAATCATGTATGCGCAGACGACCGCTAGTTGCTCTAGTCTGACTAAAACTAGAACTGTAAGCCGATGGCTGACTAATACCCCCCCGCTACCTCTTATTAGAGGTGTCTGACATGTTTTTGAAAAAAACATGATGTAGTACAAGTTGTATATAACATGCATTATATAATGTATTCTTTTATATTACTATGTATCACCGCATATCTAAAAAACAAAAACAAAGAAGGCACCTTTGGTCTTACATACATTACAGTGTAGATTTCATATCAACAATGTGGATGCCCAACAATACTGCCAAGTTTCATTAAACTCGATCCAGTGGTTTATAGGAAGTTGTCCGGACAACACGTTATTACGGAAACCTGTGTATAGTGACCTGGTTACCATGGCAACCAAAATTTTGACAAACGAAACTCTGCATGCACATCTACACATGGTCCCCAACAATACTGCCAAGTTTTATTGAAATCGATCCAGTAGTTTAGGAGGAGTTGTCCGGACAACATTTTATTATGGAAACCTGTGTATAGTGACCTGGTTACCATGGCAACCAAAATTTTGACAAACGAAACCCTGCATGCACATCTACACATGGTCCCCAACAATACTGCCAAGTTTTATTGAAATCGATCCAGTAGTTTAGGAGGAGTTGTCCGGACAACATTTTTCTACGGACAGACGGACGGACGGACGGACGGACGGACGGACGGACGGACAGACGGACAGACAAGCTGATTCCAGTATACCCCCCCTAACTTCGTTGCGGGGGGGGGGGGTATAATAAATCGGTAGTTTGTACTATTGTCACTAGACATGCACACTGTCTACCTCTTGTTTCTATACACATGTGGAATGTGAGTTCTATCGTACTATAGTTAGACTATAGCTACAGCCACTGAAGTTGACGCTCGAACTCGGCTTATATGTGTAGCATTAAACAACAGATAAGAAATTATAATTATGGTATCATACCCGTTAACCCTCCCTCATTATGAGGGAGACTCCCTCATTTTGACCAAAATTAACCAATCTCCCTCGAAATCTCCTTCATCCAAGTCCAAACTCACAGATACTAAAAATCCTCATCCTGTGGTCAAATGATCCGCTAGTTACTGCAAGCTATGTGTAATGACCATAACAGATGTGTCTGGATCTAATGAATACTTTTTGAAGTTATTTTGATACATAAAATTGGAAACCAAATTGAGCAAGGCAGTTTCAATCATATTTCGCACACTTTCTCCTTCATTGGAAATATGGAATAAGGGAGATCTCCCTCATTGGAGGTTTCAAAGGTTTACTTACACTAAATTTATAAATTAAAGGGGTTTTACGCACCTGACCCTTCTGCTTCTACAGTAGCTAAACAAATTTTGGATTTCCACCTTTTGGCCCCTGGCATCACTGACAAGTCCACGAAGGACGAAGCAGCTGTATGATGCAGTTTGATCAATGTTTTCGCCATAATGTATCTATTTCAAACTTTAAAAGGTGCAGCAAGTGTGCGCTAGATTAATTTTTTAATCTATAAATACAGAATCACACTTTTTTGGCAAGTTACAGAGTCTGTGGACCACCATGGGACAGAAAAGACATGTGTCATCTAAAACTATAATAGTTACAAGAATATTGAAATCCCTTTGAACATTCTATTTCCTACAATTTTTATCTGGATTTAAATTTAGAACTTTATTTAATTCAGGGTCAATTTCAAGCTAATTATTTAGATATGGACATAGAGGCATTTGTTTTGCCTGCGTTCATCAAATAACTTAACTTAAGTACCGTAATACCCTTCAACAACCTTACCATTATTTTCTGGATTTATTTTGCCCTTGATGTAATTTGCTCCAAACACAGGTTGTTCCAATTCTACCTCTCGCATACAGTAGAACGGCATACTGAAGGACTGGAGCATGTCATCAGTCTTCTTATTGGTGAATATTACCTATAAACGACAGGTATAAAGTCAATATTTAAAACATGTGCGTGCTTATATGTTAAACAGACATTTTCGAAAGCTTCAAAATTAAGTTTTCAATTCCTGTTTATGTACAAAACAAACTAGATGTATATATCATTCATACCGAACTGATGAATCTTATTCCTAACCATTAATAATGTACATAAACCCTTTTTATTCTAAAACATCTACAGTGCATCATGTTTCATTTCATTGAACATTTTACTTTTAATCTTGACAAACCTGTACAGCAATAGACCCATAGACTTTTAACCAGACCTATAGACTGTACTTATGACATGATTAAATAGTACTGGTTCTGCATGGAGTTATAATTGATGCATAAACTTCATTAGACATGATGAACTTTAATATATTAAACTCTTTACAGTTATATAACCATGTCCCAAGACTTTGATTTTTGATGTTGGCTCCATGACTCTAGTAATTTAACCATGCTGACCCTGACCTATATATATATATATGTAATTTTGTATCTGACTCCTACATTCTATTCATCTAGACAACCTTTACCAGTTTCCATTAAATGACCTCAACCCATGAACATGTCTATATATAATCCATAAATATTATTGACTTACAAAATCATGTTGACCTTGACCCCTATTAACTTCTGATTCTTAATCAATTTCCTGATGACCTTGACACATACACACTCAACTGACTCTAATCTGCTTGACCTATTTACAAAATTTACATTTACAACCATGTTTACGCTGGCACCTTACATCTAGTCTATCTGTTGACATGATCGACTATTATATGCTATATCTACCCTCGTATAACCTTGACCAATCTATGACTTACCCTATGTGTTGTGAGGTATATCCTGACCTTGTATAACTTTGACCAATCTTTGACTTACCCTATGTGTTGTGAGGTATATCCTGACCTCATAAAACCTTGACCAATCTTTGACTTACCATATGTGTTTGACATCGTATAACCTTGACCAATCTTTGACTTGCCCTTTGTGTTGTGAGGTATATCCTGACCTCATAAAACCTTGACCAATCTTTGAGTTACCATGTGTTGTGAGGTATATCCTGACCTCATAAAACCTTGACCAATTTTTGACTTACCCTATGTGTTGTGAGGTATATCTAACCTCATAAAACCTTGACCAATCTTTGACTTGCCCTTTGTGTTGTGAGGTATATCCTGACCTCGTATAACCTTGACCAATCTTTGACTTACCCTATGTGTTGTGAGGTATATCCTCCTGACCTTGTATAACCTTGACCAATCTATGACTTACCCTATGTGTTGTGAGGTATATCCTTCTGACCTTGTATAACCTTGACCAATCTTTGACTTACCCTATGTGTTGTGAGGTATATCCTGCCTTTCTTGTTCCCTTTAAAATGAGCCAGGTCTTTACAATCAAATCCCATCTCGACACCATCACAAAAAATAAGGATACTGAAAGAAATATAATGATTTTATAATTACAAGATGTTACTTATTAAATACATTTAATAACACAGTGGCATGGGTATACTTAACATGTAGAACTGATTTTTTTTTTTTTAATTTTAGTTTAGGTACGTATTTTTAAATAGAATTAGATTTTTTTTATTAATGAAACAGGTCTGTGGGATATAGTGGTTCTCTTCCTGGTGATCCTATACTCTAACAACCTTACACTTGTCCTGATTGAAGCAGGTCTGCCATTCCTGTCAATTGTCTGTCCAGGTCCTGCTGCAGAGTCCTCAATAGATAAATATTGTTCTGTACAGCAAACCGTCATTCACAAACAGCCGAGGAACAGTGGTTACCGTTACACAAGAAAGCAGGTCTTGGATGTAATATACCAATTACTTATAATTACCAAGCACTGTTCCCTGGATGATTCAAGATATTATTGTAGATATTGGTGAATGATGGTCATTAAGAACAACTTCCTGTGTCCTACCTGAGAGGAAGTTCTTGACACATCCGATATTATTTCCTCAAATGCAAGTAATGACAGGGTTAAATTTGCCAAGAAGTCTTTGGTGTGGGACTTTGTCAAAAGTTTTTGACAGATTGAGGAAGACTGCATCAACTTTCACTGTTGTAGAAACTCTTGTCAATGTCTCATATATATGTTAATAATCAATTGACTCTTGTATGACCTTTTCTTCCTTATAAGCCTGTTTTGGAAGTCGGATAGGATGGCATGATGTTGGAGATGATCCATGAGGATACTTTTGATGATGTGCTCCAACAGTTTACTACCGGGTGCTAGATGTTTCGCCCCAATATCACAATGTCCCATATGCCTCAATGTCAAATTCTTACTATGTATTATACCAGACCGTCACTTTGGAGAAAGTTTAATTAAATTGATCTCTCCTGGCGAGCTGTAGATGACATCACATATACTCTTCAACCAGCTGGTTTCTGTCTCCAGTAATATATAGACCTGTATACATGTATGGTCACATGCACCCAGGCCGTCAGCCTTCTGTATCTCTTGGGTGAAATTGCCAACTGCATTAATATTACGTATCATATATCACCTTTCAAAAGAACCTTGCTGTGTAAAAATTTAACATTGTAGAATTACAATTTGTTGGGATAAGCTTAGCTAGTTTCGATTCTCTTCCTACTTATTTGTCAGGGTCTGAGCACAGCACAGTAGCTATAAATACATTAGCCTAGTTGTTGGCCAATATACACTCAGATAAAGCTATGAGTGTATTATACATGCGAGTCGACAAGCACTTTCGCAGCCAGCATGTCAACGTTTCAGACTCTCAAAATACTGAGTTATCTAGAAATCAGAATTTGGTCACAGGGACATGAATCACCAAAACAGAAAAAATGTTTAAGGCAAGAAAACCGCCACAGATTTTTCCCGGTAAATCTTTCGTACAACTTAAGCATTCTGAAATAGATCGGCTACCTACCTTTCGCCTGAAAATATCAGGACACCCCCCATTTGTGCGTGTGCCGTGTTGACTGACATCCTTGAATATATTCGACTTGTTGTTATTCCAGTGCTAACGTCATTTGACTTATTCGGAATCTCATATTGTTGACTTATCCATCAATATCCAAGATAAAATCCGAGATGCTCCAAAAATATTTATCAGTGTCTAATAAACGTTTGATTTGAAAGAAGCGCAAGCGACATAAAACGAAGCGTTTATGAAGACCCGGAAGACTATTGGAAAAATGTAAATAAAGACCTCTGCGGAACGGCGGAACGTCCTAGTTTTTGTAAGTTATTATAAAACACATTTGACATTTAAATTGTTGTTTATTATGATGCAGTTATGATGGTGATTCTTTATTATATTTATATGTACACAAGAAGCATAATATAGGCTTGTAATTATTTGATATGCAAAATATCCCCTAAATTTTATTTTACCCCCTCGCCTTCAGTCCAGATTTTATTTTTGCAAAACTATCGTGATATTTATCAGACTCCAAGTCCCGTTTACTAAGGCCTTCGTCTAAAGGGTTCGGCAATGTCTCCGTAAACGCGAGTATTAGGTCAATAGTACATGTGCAAACAAGACATTTTGGAATTTTTGATAATTGCTCAATAGGTTTACAACACATGCACAGTACAGATTTGTATTTTGGTTGTTTTTTTAAAGGACATAAATAGATATTTTTACACATTTTAAACATTTCTTTTCAGATTGTCTGTAAGCAAAGAAGCCGGGACTATGATAATCAAGTTCAGAGTTCTAGCCTACGATGTATAGGTACATGTACATGTAGATGAGGGAGTGATTTAATTCCAGGAGACAGTGGCTTCTTCAGAATCAATTCACACAAAATGACTGCCAACCAGCAAGCCTCTAGCCCGAGGAATTCTGGAGGCGGTGTGTCTGTACGCCCTAGTCATCGATCATATAGGGCCTATGTACGCCAGCAGCGGAATCTTGTTGTGAAGGAGGAGGATCTGGGCAGTCCTCGGTTATGGCGTCAGATGACATGTGGATTTGTGTGTGCAGCTTGTGTGGGACTGTGCATGTTGACAGTGGGCAGTGTATTTATTGCTGAGGCTATTCATTCCAAGTATTCCATCACCATCATGCTATGTGTCATGGGAATGGGTACGGAATATTATTGTTAATAATGATTAAATGTTTTTATGAATATATATGCTACATTGTACCTCGATCAGGACTAAAATGAAACAAAGATCATTCTAGAATCCACTATTTTAAAGGCTCTAAATAATCCATGTGTGAACTGGTTTGCTAATATTATGACACATATGATTCCAAGGGAGATAACTTACAAAATTAAAAAGTAGACAGAACTAGGTAAGGTAGCATATATCCTTAACCAAATAAAATTGATATCAAAATGTGTGCCAAACTTTTTTATTTATCATCATTATCAACTTAAAATAAATCTTAAATGTAGTTTAGTGTTTTAAATAATTTATAAGAAATTTCTCTGTACTGAATCAACCTCTCAAAGTCTTTGTGTTGACCAGATCTTAACTAATTCGCCCCAGAAAACACCTTAAGATACTTCCAATTAAATGGTTGGAACAATCTATTATGAAATTTCAGGGATGAATAAGTGAACTTTGCAATTTAAGTGCTTTAATATATTCCAATTCCTTTTTATGGCTGCTACCGACTACTCATTATCTCAGTGTGACATTCTGTAAACATCCTCTCCCACTAAACTCAAGGTATAGTTGTTTATCAAAAACACTAGAGCATAACTCCATAAAAGAAAAAAAAGTACTTTCATTGAATAAAAGATAGAAATAAATGCATGATCTTGTCAACATTTCAGTTTGTGGTCTCATCATATTGGTGGGAACATTAATCCTGGGAAAACTTTGGATATCAAGAAAATGGCGGATAGCCCATGGCCAGCAGCCCTCACAAAACCCTCCACAGCAGTGTTTCCACACCTGTTCAGGTATATGTTTAGCAAGTTTGCTTTAAGGACATTGTAAATGTACAGCATCAAAAAGAAAGATGCCAATTCTTTGATAAAGAAATTAAGAAAAAGGCAGAACAATCTATAAGATAGGTTGTTTCAATTTCTTTATAAGGTAGCAGACTTGAAAAAAGTAATAATTGATTGATTGGTAATTTTACCTGTATTATGACATTTAGAATTTCAAAAAGTGATTGTCTCCTCCTTAATTTTGAATGTTCTCAGTTGGATTCCGAGGTGGGTACAGAGAACATATATTGTATGACAATCAAATACACACTACCATAATGGGCTTAAAAGTTTGTCATCAACCCTTTAATACTTCAGAATGAAGACGAGTGGTTTTGATTTATTTAATCTGTATCTACAACTAAATTGTACTGTGATAGGGTTATTTGATTGTTTGACAGTCAGCCAGGGTAGAAAAAGGTACTGTTAGGTCATGATCATATTTACATGTAACTCATCCAGGTGTGAAACCAGATCCCACCAGGCATTTATCAATGATCTCTTATCATTATAATTCTTTTTTTTTCGTGTCCAAAAAAAAATTATATTAATCAAAATCTACCAGAAACAAGCATACCCGTTAACCCTCCCTCATTTCGAGGGAGACTCCCTCATTTTGACCATAATTTATCAATCTCCCTCGACATCTCCCTCATTGAAGTCCAATCTCACATAAACTCAAAATCTACATCCTGTGGTCAGATGATATCCTAGTTAATGTAGGGTGTGTGTAATGATCATAACAGGTGTGTCTTGATCAAATGAATACTTTTTGAAGTTATTTTGATACATAAAAAGGGGAAAACAAATTGAGTAATGTAGTTTTAGACGTATTTCACGCACTTTCTCCCTCATTGGAAATGTGGAATGAGGGAGATCTCCCTCAATGGAGGTTTCAGAGGTTAACACCTATGAACAAGTGATGATAGAAGAACCACATTACAGATATTGTATAGCAGGAAAAGCCAAGAAAACATAATATTAACTGATAATTGCCATTTACTAATGTGATATTAAGTGATATGTACTTTATTATTGTTTTGTTACCAGTGATCAACACACCTTCCCAGGACCACCTGGCTTACACGACAGATCCTCCACCAGCTTACGAGACCATCATGATGACTGACCTGCCCCCTGGGGTCATTTCCCCCGTCCAGTCCCCCGACACCGAGCCATCCACCTCCCAGGGGGTGACCAGGTATCAAGTGAAAGCTGTTATGGCGCTCCCTCCGAAATATAATGACGTGGCAGCTCCACTGCCATCGTATGGCGAACAAGTTTAAAGTCAGCTGTGTCACCAGAAACCAAAATAAAAGAACCCGCCAAATCTTCTTATCATGTACTAGGTACCCGCTTGGGTGTTGGGTGAATAGATCATTTGTTTTGTTTTGCTGTAAGTTTCATCTGATGTTAATTTTTTGTGGTATAGGAGGCTAGAGAAAAACTATGTGATAAGTTAAAATCAGGAGGAGATGTTACTAGCAAGAAACATGTAAATCACCATGATTCTTTTTATAGCTACAAGTTATAGAAATGGTTTGTTTACCTCTGGCCTGTTAAGTACCCTAAAAGTCCCAACAGTTATTTTCAATTTTTTTCTTAGCTGTTCAAATATATCCTGTCATTTTGAATTCATTGTCATCAAAACAGATTATTTCCATAATTTGAAGGCCAACAAAAAATCTTTGTGATTGTGTCACAAAAATTTAATGTTTGTGATCACATAAATATTTTATATAATACATGTATTGCAAATGCACTCTCCCGTATTTTCCATGTGTAATGACACTGACCTTGAATAGCTTTGGTTGTGACCTCATAAAGATTGTTACCATAAGACATCACGAAAGGCACAGTAACCCAAAATCAGAATAAATTCAATCATATGACTTCATCATGTATTCAGATAGAATTATGTGACACTATTGCACCATTGCAGATAAGTAATATGACATCGAAAAATCATTTGGTCACGTGACACCATGATGGAGTTGAGGAAAAATATAACATCTTTTTATATCTTTTTAATTTAGCTGGCACTTATGAGAATTTGAGTAATTTACTTTTCTTGATAGCAAGGTTTTTTTTGTTAATATCATATACATGTACATGTATAATACATAAAAAAGAGCAAAATTGTTGAGAGTTCATTGGACTGATTTCAAAGATTTAAGGGTTTTAAAATTTGGCTGGAAAATAAATCCTCTAGATTTTTCATAAGAAATACATAGAAGAGATTTTTCATAAGAAAAATTTGGCATAATTACTTTTTGAAAGCTGAAAAAAAGGGGAGGGATTAATTTTGAAATATTAATAGCAGATATTTTCTGGTATCTAAGATCTATACTTCTGTAATATCAAAAGAAATGAATGAACATGTGTTATTAACAAAAAATGCAAAAGAGTTCCAAAAATTTGATCAATTTTTTAAACAGGCAGAGCCAACTCTCTTAAATTGAAATTGGTTCTCAAAACTAGATTCCCTGATCATGGAGCTGAAAATTCTCACTTTAACCTGATCAGAGGGGCTGAACACACGAGATCTGGCTGTTATGTAATGAAATTTTGCAAGTGCATTTCATCGCATGTTCATCTAAACACAGGTAATATGAAATTCATCAAAATTGTTTAACAATTGTTCGAGGCATTGCTTACCCGGTAGTTTATTTGATTAATTCTGTATTATGCATATTTAAATATGTATTAAATGTTAAATTCCCTCGTTGAAATTCTACAATACTCAATTATGGGATCGACAAATAATGTTATATTATTCGTTTAATAGTTCACTTGGCCTCATTTCCTTAATTGAACCAATTAAGTAAAGACGTACATGGATGACAACGTCACACAAATACTATTGTTTAACATGTTACTTTTGTGGGTTGTAATTTTCTGAAGTCTGCTGTAAAAATGTTCACATATATATCAATATTGGTTAAAGGCCCAATATACGTAACTTTCGGCAAAACTTGAAGCGTAAAACCAAGCCTAATAACTAATTATATTTATAAATTTAGTTAAGATTAACTGATATCAGCAATATTCAAGATTAATTCTTTCGCGGTTACCGGTACAGCAGCAGTTGAAACACGCTATTTGTAAACACGCGTTCATTTCGAACTGTCTTCTACCTTCGGTTTGTTTTTGAAGTGGGCCCCACCTGAATTATTTTCAATACTTTGGAATTTTTTTGTCAAAAGTTTCTTGTTAGTTACCGCTCAGGTTAACTTCGTTTTAGGCTTATTTTTGCATGGTTATCAACTGGATGTTTTTTTAGAATTTTTCAGAATCGCGAAAATTTCCCTGAAGTTACGTATATTGAAGTTAAGCAAGCGCACATAGATATACTCCTGAACCACCTTTTTATTATCGGATAAGATTTTGCCGACTGCGGGGCCTGTCAAAAAGTATCTCGTTGTGTTAAACCTCTAACAATGTTTGAGTAACACAAATACAGATATTGAAGACAGTAGGCCAGTTATTAATATGAATTTGACACATATTGGTTATATATAAATCCTTGTCATAGGCTTCATTTTCTCTCATTGAAATATTGTTATGCAATTCGGTTGCAAAAAGCCTTAATTTTTGTTATTTTCAAAGTTGTTATTGGTGTACAACATATGTATTATGAATATTGTACAATTGTTTATTTCAAGTCAATTAAAATGTATAATCCGTGTGCATATATATATATCGATACACACTTTATAAGGCCATACCAAATCAATTATATGTGTACATGAAATTTAAGTCCATAATTACCATAATATGTAAATATACATGCATTGTGGGGACTGTACCAAATTAATTCACATTTTTTGGATATTTTCTGTAATAATGTTTATTTAGATGTTTCTTGTGAAGATTAAACATGAGTATTTTTTTTCAAACATTTAAAGTAGAATCATTAACAAGAAAGGCATTGTAAAATACTAACAAAAAAATATTGAAATTATCAATTAAGCTTTGTAAAAATGGTGAGTTTCAGTTTTGAAACCAACTTACTCGATTAGGTATTTTGGTAAGACTTAAAAAGCTAAAACTTGGATAAGAATAGATAAAAAGGTGCCCAGTTATTCATTGGTGATAATTTGAAAGGAAAAATTTGCTTGTTAGCTGTGATTTCTCTAGCAGTGATAATCTCAAGTAATGCACATTAATGTGGTATGGCCCCAAGTGTTTACTGTAATGGTATTAGTGTTTGTTATATGTGTGTTTTTCAGTAAATAATTACACATTGGTGTTAAATTTTATTCAGATATCATTGTAAGGAGATATTACACGGAGACTTTGTGTTTTATACTTGTACATGTAGAGGTATAGTTATGTGTGTTGTAGATCTAGAGTACGTATTATAATAAATACATGTACAGTGTACTCAAGATTCATAGCAAATGTATTTAATTTGTGTGAGTTAAGTATAAAATTAGGAGAAAATTACAATTTTTAAACCTCAGTTCACAAATGTTCCTTAACCCAAGGAAATTCCCAAGCTGAATTCCATTACATACATGTATACTATGTACACATTTCCTCAGTTCAATCACTGTGCTTTCCAGCGTTAACATTTTTCTCAAGATAATGGATTTGCTGGGCCTGATGCTACTAAAAATGAAGTGAAAATAATGGTTGTTAATTTATTAAAGTTCTTACTAGGTGTTTAACATATCAGGTTTTTCTTCTAATGACATCAATGATTAAAAGATCTTTAAAATATGTTAGAAATTGGGTCCCACCGAACAAAACGTTTGAATTTGTTGATATAATTTGTATTTTCCTAATATAATTTTACTCTTCTGCATTTTTAGCTGTTGAGTATTAAGTTGTGGTTGAGTCAGCTGTTTAATTAAGCCATCTGCTTGAATAAATATAAAGCCCCATTGAGCTTGTGACTGTGTTCGTAGTTCTAGCTAACAATTGATGTTGATTTACGAACATTGTATGTTGTCATCAGTGCTTCAATTCTATATATAGTTCCCTTGGTAACGAAAAGGCACCCATTGTTACAGTAATAGAACAGTAAGTTATCAAACTTTGAAATAATTTAAATGTTAAATAACAGTAGCCATATAGGTCTCTTGGTTAGTTTTCTGGTCTTTATATAGCCAGTTTATGGGTTTTTGATGCAAGCTTGCAACTTTCAAAAAATGGTATTGTTTAGATCTCCTTCTGTAGATCCTAGGGTCTTGGTTGAACCAAACACTTTCAAATGTAATAGTAACTCTTGCCCAAAGGTCCACTTCATACTCCAATCACACCCAATATGAGATGAAGAATACCAAATCACTGACATTCTACCCAACGACCCGCCATCCCACGAATCTACCACCAAACGAAGAAAACTGGAACACTACTGGATACATCAACTCCACACTTTGACACTGCTAGGGATTAATGTACAAGTGTAATTTGTGCAACCCAAGTTATCCTTTCTGGTCATCAGAAAGGGTTAAACCTATTTGGTCTTATTTGTTTATGGCCCATGTTTGAATCTTGGTATAAACCAACGCCTTTTAAGTAATATTATCTGTTACCAAAGGAGAAATTGTTCAGACTGATCATCATAAAGACAGAAACCTTTGTATATTGTCAGATTTTGATTTCCATTACAAGCTCTATACCTTTGAAAGTTTTTTTTATCTCTCACTCAACATAGAATTAACCCCTGAAATTTCATTATGAACTATTCCAACATTTGAATTGGAAGAGTTCAAATACATCTTCAGGGGTGAAAGGGTAAGAAAGATTGTTTGGTTTGGTTTGGTTTATTTTGTTTTACGTCCTATTAACAGCCAGGGTCATTTAAGGACATGCCAGGTTTAGGAGGTGGAGGAAAGCCTGAGTACCTGAAGAAAAACCACTGACTTATGGTCAATACCTGGCAACTGCCCCACATGAGATTTAAAACTCGCAACCCATAGATGAAGGGCTAGTGGTAGAATGTCTGAACACCTTAATTATATAACCACTCTGCCATCGCGGCCCCATGATGGCCCTGTGTCATAATGTATGTATAAGTACCTATACAGATATACCCTAATAAGAGTAGACTACAGAAGCTCCTGTAGGTGTAGCTTGATGTATGTTGTAGAAATACTGAATGTTTTATTTCTTTGTGTCAATTCTTGCCCTAAATTTTGACAGTTCATTCCAAGCACTCTAGATGCATGTACATATTATGCTAAACAACTGTCAGTAACAGCATAAGGCCAGACATAAAAAAAAAATTATTTCAAATTTTCCGCATCCAAAAATTGTATTTGATAAATAATTTCTGCATATGAGTGCAATTTCTTTCATTATAAATCAAGTGTGGAGTGATTGAAAGGAATTCCAGATCATGAGTATCTGAAGACAAGTTTTTTTGGGTCTAGCAGAATGATTACCCGGTTATTTTATGAAGAGGCTGAGAAATTCTGTTATCTTTCCATTAGACAGAGATTTCCGCACTACCATTAAGCATACCTGTCAACCCTCCCTCATTAGGAGGGAGACTCCTTCATTTTGACCAAAATTTACCAATCCTACTCAACATCTCCTTCATTTAAGTCCAAACTAAAAATCTACATCTTGTGGTAAAATGATATCCTAGTTACTGTAGGGTGTGTGTAATGACCATAACAGATGTGCCTGGATCAAATGAATTCTTTGTGAAGTTATTTTGATACATACATATAATAAAGGAAAGACATATTGAGCAATGGAGTTTCAGTTGCATTTCACGCACTTTCTCCCTCATTGGAGGGTTCAGATCGAGGTATAACGCATATGAGTAAGGGAAACATATCTCTATATTACTCTCAAGTAAAGACAGGTCATTGACAAGGGGGACTACAATAACATCATGTCATGTGATCATGGGAAGTAACTCTGGCCTGCTTGAAATTATGAAACAAAAATACATTTGTAAATTATGTGGGAAATCTCAACACGATAGGTAATTTTTTTCTATCCTACCACAAAGATGGGAAAATGTTTAATTATCTTACTTTAGGTTTTAGATGCGAGGATTCCCCTATTCACTGTGTGATGTCACATCAACAATGCATTAGCATCAATTATTATGTTTAACAACAATTTGCATTATGTATAAAATAATCATTGAACCCTTGGAGGTGAGCAAAAAAGTAATGTTGCATTGTTTTTATATTATATTATAAATATTGAACAAAAAAATTATAATCAAAATTAGAAAAGTAAACTATATTGCACACACAAATAAAATAGACAGTCTGCAGACTTAACTGGTTGTAACTGTAATTTTTAAATATTTTGCGGCCAAAATATCATTTTAGTGCTTTCTTATGCCAAATTAGTTTGATATCCGATCACTTTTATAATTTTTTTTCTATCCATTGTGATGTTTTTTTTTATTTACTTTACTGTATTTGTGATAATTTAAGTTTATGTATTTATGATATCGTATGGAGATGTAGAGTATGTACGTACACATAAGATATTAGTGATATTAGTATCGTATTATGTGCTTGTAATTATGCCTGTAAGGTATTAATGAAACTTTTTTTATTCAATGGATTTGTGAATACATGTATACATGTACAGTAAAACTTGTCAATAATGAATTTCTGGGGACCAGGGGAATACGCATGTTTTAACCATTGTTTGCTTTAGGCCTTTCCCAAAAGTGTTGTTATTTCCCTTGATAGGCCAAAATGGAGGATACAAGGTGAACTTATAATACCGGAAGTGTTTTTGTGATGATTTGGCGCCATGTGACAATCAGATGACGTTATTCCCATTATGACATCATACGTACATGGCGCAAATTTGTTTAAAAAACACTTCCCAATGTAGTCATGATATGGCAAACAAGGGAGATAACAACACTTTTGAGATAGGCCTTTACATCTATAACATACAGATAATAGGAAGCTGAGCGGGGAATGAAAAACACTACGTTTCAATTATGAATTTGTTGTAAGTGTGTTCGTTATAAGCCTGTTTTACTGTATTAGTCAGTGTATTTACGATACCTGTAATTATTTGTCAGATGTTGTGTATGTACAGTGTATTTGTGATAGATATTGTATGTTAATACATTGTACATGCAATTGTATTCATAAAATTGGATGTAATTGTAAATATGTTGTTGTATTTACTGACCAAGTTAATATAATACCTGTCAGTGTATTAATTTTGTAATATTGTATGTAACTGCAGTAATTTACTTTATGATATAATTTGAATGGTAATATTATATAGTGTATTTGTGATATTGTATGTATATTGTATTCTGCAGTAATGAACTTGTTTATATAATTTGTATGGTAATACTTTAGTATATTTGTGATATTGTAAATATCTAGTAACAATTTGATTAGATCTGTTTATTTTATACTTATAATTTGCTGTTATAATGTTACTTTGGAAAGAACAATTGCAGATTGTTGTGATGTTTTTGTTAGCGTATTGTAATTAGCATAGGGGCTTAAATCTACATCAGTCTTATTTTTTTTTCTTTTCAGTAGATCGTTGTAATCTTAGGCCTCTTCTGAAAGGGTTTTCGTGCATGGCTAATCTTTTTCTGTTTTTTCTTTTTTTTTTTTAATCTGAATTGACTAATCTTTTTCTGTTTTTCTTTTTAATCTGAATTGGGATTCCTGATGTATTGCCATTCCAAATACAGATGGTCGGGCGGTAGGTGACCCTATATAAAATTTCTTTCTTCACCCCAAAGATAAAAATAACTTTTAACTGAATAGGTATTTAAAATGTCAACACGCTTTACGATATTTGTTTTAATCTTGATTTTATTTCTTTTCAACAGAAAAATTTGAACACAGTTGATGTATACTGTCCTTTAAAAATGATTTTAACAATTTAACAATTTTTTGGCAGGGTGATTCATCATGGTGTCCATATATTACTGTACTCGAATACATGACAGGTATTTATAATACACAATACCACAGTATCATCACTGTCACAAATTAACTGTCAAATTTTTCTTAAATATCTATTAAATGCATTCCAGTCACAAACTCAAACTGTAAGAAATGACAAAGAAAACAATTTCTGTTTTATGACGCAACCAAAACTCACTAAATGATCAATGTCATAGAGGTTGTAATCCCAGAGAAATAAAATGTTTATTATCAAGATTTTAAGAATGATATTACTTCATATGGGGCCAGGCTATTTGAATAGTGAGTGGAGTTTTCTTAATCGATTGAAAATTAGGGATACGCATGAATATATTACAATTGTATTTTGCATTCATATATAAAAAGTAACTTTTTCTTTTATTGTAAGTAATAAGTATTACCGGTATAGTGCTGGAAGTATTTACATGGTAGTATATCTCCCTGATTGACTTGTACATGAATGATAAAAAAGGACGACTGTTGTTATGATGCAAGTTAGCTGTGGTCAAGCCTAGCTCCTTATATTGATGTAAATTAGCTGTGGTCAAGTTGAACTTCTCGTAATGATGTAAATAAGCTGTTGTCAAGCCTTTCCCCTTGTAATAATGTAAATTACGAAATGTAGCTGTGGTGAAGCTTGACCCCTTGTAAAGCTGTGGTCAAGTTTTTCCCCTGTAATAATGTAAATTAGCTGTGGTCAAGTCGGACCTCTTGTAATAATGTAAATTAGCTGTGGTCAAGCCTGACTCATTATAAAGCTGTGGTCAAGTCGGACCTCTTGTAATAATGTAAATTAGCTATGGTCAAGTGTGAATTCTTGTAATAATGTAAATTAGCTGTGGTCAAGCCTGACTCATTATAAAGCTGTGGTCAAGTCGGACCTCTTGTAATAATGTAAATTAGCTATGGTCAAGCCTGACTAATTATGTAAATTAGCTGTGGTCAAGCCTGACCAATTATGTAAATAGCTATGGTCAAGCCTGACTAATTATGTAAATTAGCTGTGGTCAAGCCTGACTAATTATGTGAATTAGCTGTGGTCAAGCTTTGCTGATATGTTGTACTGCTGTCCTATATGTTATGTCTGGTTTGTTTTCATTTGAGTTCCACCCGTAAGAATTGTGACAATTCCTTCATAGACAAGCTAACACCTACTTACTTGTGAATTATGATATAACTGTTATACCACAGTACTGTCAAATTGATTGCTGTAAACAATATTTGAAGTGAGAAACATATCTGAAACACTGTATAAAGTGTGCGATTGCTTTGTTTCCGAAACAACTTTCATAGTTTCAACTTTTTATACAGCAGATTTGTAATGCAGTTTGCATCAAATTCATTGAAACATCTAACATATAATGCAATGTATTTAATCATCAGTCTTGTTGGCCGTGATAGAAGCATAAAGCTAAGGGTCATTGATATTTAGTACCAAGAATTTATGATAATATTGGCCCATACCACGAGCATGTCCGATTGAATCAAGGTACTGTTGTGGAACAGAAAATGTGCTGTCTGCATACCAGTATAGAACTAAGCTATACATGAAAGCTTGAAGAATCAACTAAATGACTTGGAAATATAAAGTCGTGAAGCTGTACCAACAAATATTCGAGTTCAGTTTTTTCTTTGTATCTGATCAAATACTTATTATTATTATCAAAATCATTTTATTATTTTGTGCATTTTAATTTCATGCCAATACAAGATATATAAAACTCATCTGTGTTTGTTTTAATATACTTGGTGCTAAAAGCACTTGGCCACGAACAATTTAAGTAACTAGGTAGATCATTGCTAGCAAATATTACTGTTTCAGCATTAATGCAAATAACAACACAATAGTCTAACTCATTCACCCCTGAAATTTCATGATGAATTATTCCAACATTTATTTGAAAGCCTCTCGGGCGAATTGATTAATCTCCATATCTGTATTATAATGTTATTTAACAGGGAAATTAAAAAAAAAACAGGAATTTAAACATGAAACCACCAAATTCTAGATTGGTGCTCTTTTAAACAACTTGAACTTTTTGATCTGCGGCAATCAGCTTTTCTGGTTCCTTTCAATAGAAATAATATAGTACATATACACTGTAGAATCTAACAACCGAGGTCCAGGAATGTTTTCTTGGAATAAAGGCGTAATTCATGAAATGAACATACATATTTCTAGCAAGTTATGCCAACTTTTTGCTTTTAAAAGAAAATAACCAAGGGCCATAACTCTTTGATAGCTGATGCAGACAGAAGTATAGCTATTTGATGAATGGACGTAGAACAACAAGGAGTTTATACACTGCACAAACTTTGGTTTTATTTGTCCTTTTGTCTCTCATCTGTGTTGGTATCGCCCACATTCTATCAATGATAATATCTGTACCAACAGTACTGTATATGTTGTTCTGATATACTAAATAATTTCATAAAATGAATTTCCATAGACTTTTATGTAAGATAAAATTCTAAAATTAGTACTTCTTTATCCCAGTTGGTAACAATAACAGGAAAATATATTCCAGTACACACTGTAGTATGGGTTCTAAAGGGTATAAAACCCAGCGGTATCCTAGAGGTTCCCAACTGAACGCTCAACTATTGAGCTAGAATGGCTACCAACCCCAAAGTTTGTATGAAGAACTTCTCTACAGAATATTACTTCTAGCTTATCTCTAGAAGCAGACATTCAAGTGATCAAAATTATCAGACTTAATTTTTATGCCCCCACCATGAAATGCGAGGGGGCATAGTGTTACCCATGTCCATCGTGTCCTGTACATGTCCCGCCCCATGGTAATGTAACCAGCTTTTTTAAATAACTACTGATCCGATTGTGATCATACGCATACGTAATAAGCATTAAGAACTAATTTCATATGGGGGAAGGGGGCATTTATGTCTCATATATTTCGAGTTTTCTTAATAATTCAATATCGGTATACTATTCCAAAGACGGAAGCAAGTCTAGCATTGAATTCCAGCTAGATCAAAGGATACAATTGAAATATGCAGGAGTTGCCCCCCTTCCACTGAAGCTGTCTTCTGTCGATAGTCCATGTTAGAATGATCAATGTGTTGCAGTATTTTAATGCAGGTGTTGCACCAATAAGCCATTTCTAAACTTTAGAAATGCGAGCCTCACAATCCACTGTATCAGATTAACATACCAAGACAATAACCACTTCAATATTAATGAAAAGGAGTGGTTGGTGTGGCTTGTACATAGTGATAATTAATATCGTCTCTGGCACTCGGCTGACCTAGCATGCTTCTTTTGCTCATTTTGGTAGAGCCGGAACTTATCAGGCTGGAGACCCTGTTTCCATTCCTGGTTATGGTTTTTGTAATGAACTTTCTTCTGTATATAAACCATAGATAAGCGCCAAAATTTAATACTCATAATGGTAAATGGCAAAATTCGGCGCATTGATATTTAACCATCATATTTTGAGCAAAAAATGCCAAATATTGGTGACATCAAAATATCCTGATGTACGATACTTGACAGGAATGTGTTTGTTCCTGTTCTATTGAATTTGCTGCCTGACTGAAATCCCATGATAGTGGTATTGACAGTCTCGGATTAGGAATTATGAAATTTCAAGAAAACAGGGAGAAGTGTAAAAGGAAAGGGTCAGGGTGGCTTTTGTACATAGTGTTATATAAGGTCTTTGTCACTCGGCTGATGGAACACACTCTCTGGTTCTGTTCGTAGAGTCGGAGCTTATCACATCCGAGACACAGTCTCATTTCATATTGTGTGTCTGTCAGTTTTGAACTCTTCTGAATACTTTTTTGTTGGTCAAAGTCATCGTACAGAAGAAACAAGACGGTGACTGGGCCAAAAAACAACAACCAAACACTTGTGTGTCGTCCTGAAATCTGATTTATTTCAGCGATTGTGTGTACACATATTGAGTATGATGACTTTGGCATCGTTCATCTGCCTGGTAGAGTGACTCTGCTACTATACAATTAAGTATCATAGATAAATGGGGCCCAAAGGCTTCCTTCAACTAACTGATCAATAATAATTAAGGATAAAAGTTAATTGTTGATGAGGTGAATTTCATTGCTATAATGATGTAAAAATGACAAGGTATTTATATAATATGAATTGATAAGATACCACAACTCTCTTTAACTAAACTTTAACAATAACAAAACGTGTTGTAACAATCACACATACATTTACACACACAAGGGCATTCTTCAAATAAATATTGTAACAGAATATTCAAAAACTTGGCACATGGTCACAAGATGGTATAAACAGGTAAACAAACTATTCACAAGTACTATTTAAGTGTGTGTTAGCAACATTTAAACCTTCCTTCTCCTTGTTTCCTTTGTACATGAAAAACATGTTGGTAAGAAAATTAATTCAAGTGTTAATTTTTCACAAATTGACATGTTCCCTGAACAGAACTAGTCATTTGAAGGAGGGAGGCACTTCAGATCTTCGGATGTATGATAACCAACAAATTTATTGATCAATTGTAATATACTAGGTATTATTTAATGTTATTTTCATGAGGGAGAACATGTTCTGGAGTTGTCTCCCTTACACTCTATAGCCTTATGGATCCCCATACCACTGAATTGCTGGACTTTTATGCAAAATCATAAACATGGGGAAAGGGTGGTCAAAATCAGAAATCAACAACAGTGTTTTAGGTGTAAATATTTAGTGTGCTTGTCTGCTGGACAAAGACTTGGACCTGGTTATTACGCTGTGTCTAAGGGGTTAAGATCACCTTCGCTCTCTATACTCCTGGAATATGTCATGGCAAAACTGAAGGCACAAGCAGTTAAAAAAAACCGGACCAATCGCTAGGCTGTATGCCTGTCCTTTGAAGATTTGTGACCAACTACAAAGGCTGTCAATTTTTACCGTTATGAGACCACGAGATTGTTTTGATGTATATCAAAGGGTTGAACCAGTCTTCTTGTCTTAACAACAAGGTGGTGCAGACAGAGCTTTCAGTTTTGCCATGACATATTCCAGGGGTGTAGAGAGCGTAGGCGAGAATAACCCCTGGATATCGAGGATACCTAGTCCGATGAAAATACTGTGATACCGAAGTAGAAATAGGGGGCAGCCGAGGGTAGTTTATACATGAAGCCCAGTGCAGTAGGACAGGGATCCTCCATCTTAAATAACTGGTATTTACATACATGTGCACCAAGCACCTTTATATTATAATGATTATAATGACCTACAAAAGGCTCGTGTGAAATTCTATTTAAATATTGTAGGATCTCCTTCCATAAATTAGCATTTCTCAATAAGCATACCATAGTATTTCATTAGCTTTGGTATTATATCTACAATCATATCATTGCACTAGCATTACACTATAGTAGCATTGTATTTCAATGTATATGTAGTACAGTAAAACTCCACTTTCTCGACCTCTTTGGGACCTGATAATTAATTCGAGGAGTACATGCATGGTATTCCAGTAATCAAGGTTTGGTTGAATATGAAAGAACTTGGTCAGAACCAAACGAGCTGTTCAACGAATGAGGGGTATTCAAGTAAACCGGGTTTGAGTAATTGGGGTTTTACTGTCTTACACTACAGTAGCATTGTATAAATAGTATTACACTATAGAAGCATTGTATTTCATTGTAAATGTCTATGTAGTATTGCACTACAGTATCATGGTATCATTATATAGACAGTATGATACTATTAAAATACAGTAACATTGTATTATTGTATACATAGCATAACACTACAGTAACCTTGTATCAATGTTGTATACATAGTATTACACTGAATTATCATTGTATCTATGTATACACTACATACACAGTATTACATTCACTGTATAGTGAGTATTACTCTTCAGTATCTTTACATAAAGTAAGAAAATGGATCATAATCCCAACATACATCATGTTACACTACAGTAGTCTTATATAATATGTACTATACAATCTATTGAAGTATAGTTCTATACAATGTATAACATTATTGTAGTGTGGTATGATGGTATACGATGTATAATAGGACAATAGCGTTGTATAATTCAATACAATGTACATATGTATATTTAAACATTAATACAAATTATAACTATACATCAATACAATGTATAATATTACTGTAGTGTGGTATGGTGGTATACAGAGTATAATAGGACAATTGTGTTGTATAATTCAATACAATGTATATTTATACATTAATACAATGTATATTTATACATCAATACAATGTATAATAGTTTAGTGTAATTCTATACAATGTATAACATGAGTGTTGTACATGTGTTGTATCGTACAATGTATTACCGTATAGTGATGGTGAATCATTAAATACATAGTATTACAACACAGTAGTATTTCATCATTGTTTGCAGTATTTAACTTTGATCAATTTTGTTGGCATCATCATTTCATTGTTAAAGTAATTACACAACCAGAATTTTGATTTCATCAAGCTCATGATCAACAACACTCACAGTTATTACACAACCTGGGTATATTTATGTTTCTTAATAATTTAATACAGTTACCGTATTTTACTCATGATAATCTCAGTGAATTTATTCCAAAGAAACGGGGTGAAATGGAGGCGAGGTCAACTACTGAATTTTATACAAAACATAATCATGATCTTGAATGACGCTCATATCTATAATTAGCTTTACTCGGCTTGACATGGGGTTTCATAATGACAAAGTTTTATCATAGGTAAATTACGGTAACATTTCTTCACTAAGTTGCTAAAAATAACTCTTAACAACATATTTCTAATGCATTACCAAAATAATTTAAATTCACACTCTACTAAATCATAACCTAACTCATTCATCCCTTGAAATTTATAATGAACTATTCCAACCTTTAAATTGGAAGAGTTCAAATGTGTGTTTAGGGGTGAATGAGTTACCTCAGTAATATTGTTTATATAATTACAGAACTAAATCTCCAAGTGTAACTAAATCTACACTAAACCTGGTTCAACACAACCTGTTAATTGTTTAATATATATAATCAACTAAACCCCCTGGCATTTCTGTAGTTCTGAAGCAAGTGAAGTAGACTAGATCATTGTTATGAGCACTCTTTTCATCAACTTGAATTACAGAAACTCATTTACATAATATTAAGGGATTTTAACTCATTAACCCCTAAAGGCACATTTGAACTCTTCCAGTTCAAAGTTAGAATAGTCCATTATGAACTTTCAGGGGTAAAAGATTTAACATCCCTGAAATTTTATAATGAACAATTCCATCCTATGGATTGGAAGAGTTCAAATGAGTCTTCAAGGGGTGAATAAGTTAAGAAGCACTGGGAGTTATTTCTTACATAATTCATAAGTTTGGAAAATTTCAGTACATATTTTACCTGTTATTTTTTTATTTTACACATAACCCTTACAGACAAACAGTAAGAATACGATAATGAAGTATACTTCGTAGAGATTCAGTGAACAACATGTTGTAATTCTTATTTCTATGCATTGATATTTTCAGCGACAAATTTTCATGAGACATCCATTCGTTTACATATATATATGTATAAATGGTCACGCTCACTAATCACAACATGCACGTCCTACAAATCGGCTATACAAGTAGGTAGGTGAACATCGGACACAAGATTAAAGTCTTACCACATTAACTGAGGTCATGAATATTCAACAGTAAAATCCTTTATAAGGTAAACATTCACAAACACAAACCTATGAATAGATTAAAAAGAGGAAATATTATTCATGCATGTTAAAAATTATTGAAAAATATTTGAATATGCATTGTGCATATAATGCATCACTGCTGAATTTAAAGGCAGTGAGGAAGTATAGAATACAGACACAACCTAGGGCCATGATAACGCACAATGGTTATATTAGAAGAAGATTTCAAACGTCAATAATTGGATATCTATATAGTTTGTACACATTTTAATAGCACAGTTAACCATTTCTGTAAAGAGTTAAAAATTTCCGAGACAAAAGCACATCACAAAGATTATGTTTTTATATCTTAATGTAAATGTACAATACCGTATATATATGATTAAAGAATTTCAGAAAAAAAAGATAGAGAAAAAATAAAATTAGCTAAAAACAGACATCAGCGTAGCTAAATGTTTTCGTGTTGTAGCTTACATTAACATACTGCAATATGCTTGCTCCACCAATCTTGTTCTATAAATAGATTTCAAAAGTTGGACAAGATTGCCTTTGCAAACATATTCAGACTTGTTAATTCATCGATTCTCAGCTACACTTTTGAACACAAGATTTTTAGTAATACAATGATGAATTATTCCCCTTTAATTCAAGGATTATTTCCCTTGAAATTTAAGATTATCCCCTTTTTGATACCAATGGTTATTTCCCCTGATAGGTAGGGAATGTCAGCGTATCGAATGTGTAACAGATATACAAGTATCTGTTAAATGCCCAATACCAAAACATCAATATTTGAAAAAAAAAGGAAAATAAATACAACCATTGTGAATACTAATAAAGACTCAGAAAAAAATGAATGAATTAAAAATGTATTTATGTAAAGAATGTTTCAAAATGCCGAAGAAGATATATTCTCTGCAATAGCTACAAGATATTGACAGAAAAATAAACAAAAAGAATGAATAGAACACAAAGTATACTTTATATTCCGACGAAATTAATTATAAAATAAATAATTTGGAAAATTGAATATTGCATTTAACATCAAAACACAGACAGAAATTTGCTACATACGATTTTTACAGGGCAGTGCAAGTTTATATGAGGTGATGAAATACCCCTACGAGAGGGGGCTATACGTCCCTGTTAAAGCTATGGTGAATCTTCACTCAAGGAAAGACGAAGAACTACAATAAATACTGATCAAATATCGTCTTATATCACATCCAACAAGGAACAGAGCAAATTAAACTGGCAAGAACAGTGTCTGGAGGACTCCAATATACACAGTCAAACAAAGTAGACAGACATTTTCTGCAGTTCTCTTTTACAATATGAACACATTACAGAAAATCTATTTACAGGATGTTGTATATATATATATGTTTGCCCGTAATTAGATCTCAATTCAACTGCAGCAAGCAGATTTTATTAAAATTATTTTCACTTGCAGCAAAATCTTTTTTGAAATATTTCTCTACTTGAAACACACATTTCGTACACCTCCTTCAAAGATGACTAAATTGGAGTTACGAATTCAGAAAACCTAGAAGCACCTTAAATCACAAGCCATGATCATCAATCGTTGCCGCCGATGAGGTACCCTGGATTGTGTATTGATATGATAATCCTTTTATTATCCATCCAATCAAATAATCTGCCATAGATTTTTACTGTAGCCAATCAGTGTTAGCCATCTGCTTCATCCATCCAATCAAATAATCTGCCATAGATTTTTACTGTAGCCAATCAGTGTTGGCCATCTGCTTCATCCATCTAATCATATCTCTTCTCTTTGATTTTTTTCCCCTGCAGCCAATCAGAATCGAGATGAAAAAGTGACTGAAGTTACACGATTTCGATACATTAAAATTCCGTGTTTTCTATAATACACAATAATGATGACATCACGATTAAATTAATGATAGATGTAGATTCGAATGTAGACTCCGTAAGTATAAGGGTTGGATGTATATTGACTCCCACACAGGAAACATTTGTACATATTTTCCACATTAATCCACTCAATTTACACTCAGGCCATCTTTATTATCCTGATGTAGAAATTATAACACTTTCTGAACTATCCATGTTGTACAAGGAAATCCCACAAGAGAATGACCACCTTGTCCCAAAGCACCAGTTATGTTCCGCAGCTACATTTGGTAAGTCTGTGAATTAAAGTGACCGAAAGGCATAGAGATGTTGTTTAATTTTAACTTGAATGGTCAGACTAAGCGGTCACTCCAGATTCATTTCCTCCTCCAGCATGGCGTCCAGTTCATCGGTCAAGCCCTGTAACATGTTGTCTATGTCATTCAGGACGTCGCCTCCAGTAGGTCTAAAATTAAAAGAGAGAATATGTCAGCAATGAGTCCACACAAATACTGGTCAGATAAAAATGACCAGTCAGCTAACAAGAATATTACAGATTAAAACTGAAAATTGTCTTGTTCTGGATCCTCAAACTATTCAAGAACTGAAACATCATGGTTTATGCAACTTAAATACATATCTAACATATATTATTTTGCAACAGACCTCAAATAAATATTAAATATTAACGTGGCCTTCTTGGGTCTTCAGCCACGTTACATAGCTGAGATAAGATCAAAGTCTAAAACTCATATTACTGTGAAAAATGTTACACCAACATGGGATCAAAAACTGCCTATCTAAACCTGTTGTCATTTCTTCTAACCAACGATACCATAGAGAGCTTAAACAATATTCTCATGACACAATGACCTTGACCCACTCACTTTGTTGTGTTTGGTGCCGACAGTGTTCCCATGGATACCCCTGGTTTCTTCGGCACTGCTGGTTTCTTCATTTCTGCAAGAAAAAACGAAAAATTAAAAATAAATTCAATCACTGAAATAACTCTTTACAAAATACTTAGTTTTTTTTTAAAGTTAATAATTACCTTCCTTTTGATATTTGGTGTTTAAAGTGACAGGACACAATAAGGATCAGTACCTAAATCAGATCATTTTTTACAAAAAAGTCGTTTTATATCAGTAAACGTGTCAACAAATAAGTTATTATAACCATTATGAAAACCTGAGAATGGACAACCATGCACTATTTTCTGTCCACAAATAGCTCGTGTTTAGACCGGTCAATTTGTTAAAGTTTCTGATATTTGCAAAAATGGAACTGCTGATTGGTGACGTCAGAGCATTCTATAATTATGAATATCTCATTTGTGCCCCCGACTGATTTGTTTTTGCATGAAGACCCATCAATATTCATCTTCTGATACAAATCATATAAGTACAGATTTCATACTAGGAATTTTCAATTAATGAATAAAATGGTGGTTTGGTGATCCGACATGGGTTCTATCATCTTGTATTGTTCTTATGACTAATGTAAGTTATATATTTATCTGAAATCTTAAAAACATCATTTGGTACCAGAACAACATTGTTCATCAAGTCTCTGGAATCATCGTGTCAAAAAGAGTCCTAACAAGAACCTAAAATAACATGAAGAGACAGAAAAGATTCTTCCTCAACACCTTTAGAAAAATTCCAGTACAGTCTTGTTTGTATCTGTTCGATAAAACCAGATGTGAAGTGTTTTACTTATCCCTAGCGGATTTGACGAGGTGTTACATGCATTACTTATATCTGTGAAATATGACCAGGTGCTATGTGTATAACTTACCCCTGTGGAATATGACCAGGTGCTATGTGTATAACTTACCCCTGTGGAATATGACCAGGTGCTATGTGTATAACTTATCCCTGTTGAATATGACCAGGTCCTATGTGTGTGAGATATAACCAGGTGCTACCTGTATTACTTACCCCTGTGGAATATGACCAGGTCCTATGTGTGTGAGATATAACCAGGTGCTACCTGTATTACTTACCCCTGTGGAATATGACCAGGTACTATGTGTGTGAGATATAACCAGGTGCTACCTGTATTACTTACCCTTGTGGGATGTGACAGGATGTTGTGTAGCCGACACAGTGTGGGTGCCACTAGAGAGATGTTCAAACACATGAGAATTCTCCTGACCAAGCCCCTCAGAAATGAGCACAACAGAGGGTTTGGTCGTAGGGGTGCGCTGCTTTATTGTCCCAACATTTTCATTGGCAAATGGCAGCGTGTTGGAGTCGACACTAGTAGTAGAGGTATTCAGGTCCAAACTGGGGTTAGAGTCTTTTCTCCTTTCCCTCGCACTACCGATTTCACTTGGAACGCCGTGGATAGGGTGGGGAGGAGGGTGGCCGCCATTCAAGGATGACACCTTTGGTGGCAGTGATGGTTTTGGATGAGACACAGTGGGGTTGACACGAGACACGGCCGGAGACCCACCCTGAGCTATACCATGTGACTTTGGTGGAGGTGTCGGGGGTGGGGTTCCCTGCGCAGTCACAGACACTGTTGGTTGTGTTCTTAGTTTTACACCAAACGTATTTTCCACACTTCCTTCATTTGCATTTGAATTGTCACTAACAGAAACGGTTTTTACAGGGCTGTGAGTACTACTCACAACCGTACTCGGAGACATGCCATGTTCAACCTTAACTTTGCCCTGATGACGATACTCACTCCCCATACTGCTTTTCTCCTCCTTACTGGGAATTCCATAGTTATGCAGTTTGGGGGTGATAATATCCATAGCAACGGGAGGTGGGGGCGGGGGAAACTCCTCCCCGTCAGAACTACCCACCTCGTCACTATTGCACGATTCCCCACGCTTTCTTCCAAATCTCTCTGAAAGACTCTGAACACAATTTGCAAAAGCCTGTTCCTTTTTATGCGGACTTTGTTCTGGTTTGTTTCCAGTTGGCTGGCTTTGTACTGCAGACTTAGGTATGCTTCCAGCAAAGTGTGGTGACCTTGGCTCTTTGACCCCAAGGTCGGATCGTTGTGTGATGGAATTAGTCCGCTTTGGGGGTGGAGGAGGGGGAACCTTGCGGCTTTTACCACTAGGTGAGCCCTGTTGAGGAGAGTTCTGGGGTTGTGATGTCACTTCCTGTTGTGTTGAGACATATATAGGTTCAGTCACAGCATTGTTTTTGTTGACTTTATGGCTCTGTGTTTTTGGTGAACTTGGTATCTCCTGCAGCTCAATCTTTTTGTGACACGGAGACATCGAAGAGTGTATCTGAGGCTGATCGTAAATATGGTCTGACTTACGATGGCCTCCGTTATGTGACGGACTTTGACACACATCCTGATTTTTTTCAATCTCGTGTTTTTCAATGTCTATGATGTCTGGCGAACACTCACGACTAGTACGTTTAGTTTTCGCGATTATTTTAGCAACAGGTTTAGGTTTAATGGCTGCCTTAGGAACAACCGTTGCCACGGGTAACGATGCCTTGGGTGACCCTTGTGTTATGTACATCATGTCATCACCAGTGGGAGTGGTCTCGCGGTCCATACTGTCGGACAGACGTTGGCCTGTAGGAACCTGAAACGACTGGTAAGTGATGGTCTGACCACTCATGTCTCGCGACTCCTTCTGGTACGGTGCTGGGCCTGACTGAGACGATGACCGTTTTACCTGTATTGCCACAACGTCGGGCTGGTACGACGATGACGAACTGCCACTGGGACTAGGTGGAAGGAAACAAGAGTCAATACTGCTCTCACTGCTGTGCCGATTCCTAAAAGGAGAGGACGTCGCCGATGAAAAGTCCACATTAGCATTATTGGAGTTCTCACTTGACGATGATCGCCGTGGCTTATATGGCATGCCTCCGGCCATTTCCTGACCGTTGTATGATGACGACATGACCTCACCGGCTGACCATCGCGAGTTATTGTTGGCTGGTGGCTCTAACGCCTCACCTGACGAACGTTTATTGTTGTCCATCGTGGAGAGACGTTTTGAGCCCGACATGATCCGTTTCAGTCGCTCTATTGCCAGCATGATCTTTTTCTGGTGACCTGGAAGTACACAACAGCACAAAATTATTCACAGGGAACTGGTTTATAATTACATCAAGTCTGTTTAGTGAAGGAGAAAAAGGGATCCTTTCCTTTCAATGGTTTGAGAAAGGGTATCACATCTTGTAGAGAAAGATTGCAAAATTACCAAATAAGCCCCATTGGCTGTTTCACCATCAATTAGACACTAAAACTGGAAAAGATAACAATGAATTTTTTTTCGAAAATCTTCAATAAACTTTGATATTGTGGGTATGTTTCAAATCTCATAACTATTTTAAGCAAAGTGATCTCTGAATTGAAGAAGTGTTTAACAATATCTCACACTATTTCACTGTGCCTGTAATTAAGACATATGTTTTTCATGTGTGCATCATTGGTAACCAGTTTATTGGGTATGCCTGAAATAGGGTACACTGGAAAATATTTTCCGCTTTTTGTCTTTCCCCTTGTTGACCTCACAAATGAGGACCTAGTTGTAATGACAGGAAATTTTAGTACATAATATGGAATTTATAGTAATGACACTTTGGCGGACATGAATTTTATCGGCAAAAGGCAAAAACATTAACTGGATGACAGTTTATCTGTATACAGTATATTACAGTACACCAATCACTCGGACAAGAACTTTTACCTAAAAGCAATCATTTTTAAAGACTTTCTCATATTTTTATACACGATGCAGATATAAAGTGATCTTTCATAACTACATGTAGCTATATACATGTAACTATGGTATATATTTAATTATACCCAATCAGAAACAGAACCCGTAAATCTGGACCCTCATCTAAATCCACCAGAAATCTGGCAACAAATTGAATTACATGTACAAACTATTTCTAAGCTAGTGTTGCCGTTCCAGAAGATCTATGAAGTTATCCACGAGCATTGCTACATTCATCCATCACATACTTGTATGTGTGGGAAGAATATATCTCCAAAGTCTAAATCAAACTTTAATCAAAATTCATGTGAATCTACCCTACCATAAATAAAAGGTTGAAGGTATTGCGGTGGTTGCCATGGCTACAGAAAGGTGATAAAACTTTATCCAGCTTTAGTCAGCAAAACTGTAGTGGAATAGACTTTTGGGACTGATAACTACTTCGATGGGTGTTTGAGCGTGATTCAACTCTTTATGGCATGAACCAGACACATATGAATTGTCCAATATCTAATACTCCCAGCATTATCCACTACTGCGTACTTTTGTTCCAAAATCAATATTTCTCCCCATATAGAATAAGAACTTCTCAATAGAGTTCCAAATGTTATTTGCCACTTCTCTTAGTGCCAAATAATTTCAAACATCTTTTTCCTCTCTTTTTCCTTTTCTCTCTTAAATCTGTTGTATCTTTCTACGCATTGCTAAACCTCTTTTAAATGCCGCAACATTGCTTGATAACTGTCAACATTATAAAAGAGTCTTGTCAACTGCCTTTTAAAAATTGGGAAATGCCTCCTTTTAACATTTGTTGTCTTTTTAAAAATAATTTCCCCAAATGAAATTGCTTCATTCGAAAAATAAGAAAAAATTCCATTACACTTTTAAAACTATTTTTCTGTAATTGTTTAAAAACAATTCCCAAAAGAAGTTAAAATACTGAATTTTTAAAAGCATTTTTCTTCAAATGCAACAAAAGCATTATGTTTGAAACACATTAAAGAAAATTATTGCGAATCTATTTTGTTTTCATCTGACTGATTTATGGGATGATTTCTAAACGATTTACGCTTAGCCCTTACGTAACAAGATAATTTTTTGCCACCATTTTGCCATTACACCTGACACGAGACTTCTCTACCAATTTCAATACATTGTTCAATTTGAAAGCGCAAAATGGAGCCAACCCCAAGATGTCTTCAGCTGCTATTGATTCAAGTGTGGCCATTTTTTTTCTGTATCCTACGGGGAGAGAAAGTGGAATTGATCACTATGGAAACGGGAAGCAGTCTGTCAGGCACCATAATGGAGGAAGCCTTTGGCCGCAAAATTGTCAAATCTATCGCAGATTCTTCTCTTATCAGCCCTCTCTTCGTGGCTTCTAAACTTTTTTTTTTAATTTGCTTTCAACAATTTATTTCAATAACTATTTTGCTTTCAATATTTTGTGCCTGATTCAGAAATGTCTTTACTGAACTGTTTTTACTTTCTGTGTGTGTGGAAAGGATGCACACTATTGCTTAAAAGCTAAATGCTTTAATTATGCATAAAAACACATCAAAATTGAGATAAATCTCCTCATTCAAAAGAAGTAGAAAAGATTTAAGTGTTTCAATCTAAAATTTCTCTAAACAAAAAGAACCCAAAATAATTACAGCATTTTTCATTTAAATACATTGGATTATTTGGAAATCTAAAACCATCTATTAAATTTTCCTGCCTTTTCCTGATTCCTCATTATGACAACAGCATCATTCAAGATTCAAAACTACAAATGTTTGCCCATTCTAAAGAGATTCATTATCACGATTTCGGAGAATTAGAAATTATTTGCAAATCAATCACAGTATTTAGCAGCTACATCAAACATTCTCAAGATGTCAATAAATTGTCATGTCAACAGTTACACAGCATGCAAGCCAAAGATACCTCCCCATGAATGATGCCTTAGAATTATCAAAATCATCCACAAAACCATTGCCATCATGAACATTTCAGAGATGCGTTTTTTCTGTTTTATATTTATCATTACTTGGTATCTGGTGAGAGATTATTAGATTTAATACACAAAATCATTCCGTCATCCATCATTTAAGGAATTTCAAACTTTTAAGACAAACTGGCACCATCTTGGGGTAATTAACAATTTTTTACCTCCTGAAATTATCTCGTACTTCTGGAAAGACTGCATGCAGTAATTGATAAATAGAATTGCTCACAAATATATTTCAATTTGTTTCATGCCAACTTTTCTGAGAGTTGCCTAAAAGCTGATTAGAACCAAGAGACAATGATGACTGACAGGTAAATAGAAACAACAGGCCAGGAAACGTTCAGGAATGAATGTCGCCAAGGTAACTCATTCACCCCTGAGATTTCATAATGAACTATTCCAACCTTTGATTTGGAAGAGTCCAAATTTGTCTTCATGGGTGAATGAGTTAACTTATTTACCCTGAGATTTCATTATGAACTATTCCAACCTTTGATTTGGAAGAGTCCAAATTTACCCTGAGATTTCATAATGAACTATTCCAACCTTTGAATTGGAAGAGTCCAAATGTGTCTTCAAGGGTGAATAAGTTAACTAAGTTAGCAGCATTTGTAAACACGAGGGAGTGGTTTTTGTCTGTGGTGGTGAAGCCGTACCGAGTTTCTGGATGCCGATCTCCTCCAGGTCCTCCCATGTGATGTCGGTGACATAGTCCACGTTGTCGTAGCCCTGGTTTACCAGCGTGGCGTGATACTGCTCCAGGTTCAGTAGGTGTAACCATTCCATAACCGACGTCTGTGAAACAATACCAATATAGTACATACGGTAAACCTTCGGTTAGTTCGAATCGGCGTATAGTTCGAACACAGCCTTTCAGTAATAAAAAAAATAATTTTTTGACTCCTAAAAGTTCGAACCTTGCTTACACAGGTTTCGGATAGTTCGAACACACAGAATTTGATTAAGCCTGTGTACTGAACTTACGTAATGGATTGCTCTCGGCGATGCAATTTACAGCCTCTCAAAACTTGCGTAAACTGATCTATTTTCACACCATCGATGTTCAACAACAGTATAAAGTGTAGTACTCATGATGTGCGATATTGTTGTCAGTTTTTTCGGACATTGTTTGCATAAACAACCCACATTCCCGATGTTTCTTTCTTGTAAACATAAACATGTGCACGCGCTAATAATCAAACATCTTTATGACCCAGATTAGCATCGAAGCGCGGAATAAAGTGTCACACATGCTGACAGGTACGTGTGTATTATCATGGCATTACTGTGTTAAATTTTGATTATATAATCGCGGCCTGGTCACCGATACCTGATTTATTGATATATTACCTATACAACTGCCGAGACCAAATAATCTATCAGGTATTCGATCGAAGTATTAATCCGTGCAGTTTCAATCCAACATTCGCATTTTCATTTACTTTCGACGATGGTTACGGCATAAAATATGTTCTCTTTTTTTTGCGAATTAACTTGATAATAAGGCCTAATATGAAAGTGAACATTTAAGTCCTACTTATATAAATCATTGTTCATCTTCAGATTTACAAATAAATCTTAATAGGCCATCATTTTTGAGGAACAACGATTTGACTGTTTGCCGTGATTTTTTTTGCCGATGTCAAAGTTCTCGGATGTCAACCTGGATAGTTCGAACTCCTCTTTATTCCAGCGGCTATAATTTCGTATAATTCGATCAGGATTGACAATATTTATTTAATTTTGGTCGAACTGACCGAAGGTTTACCGTAGATGCTGTGCAAGGATATTTGCTTATGGTCTAAATCTTTGATTTATTACATATTTATAGAGTGGAATCATTAAAATGATTTGTTCAATATTTCAAATTTACAAAGCAGGACAAAATCTTTGGCTTTATTTCCATGATATGAGCTTCTTTATGGATGTCCATGCACACGATGCATTTTTTTTTCATTTTCTTTTTCAAGGAAATATGTCGACCATGGAACTATAGAATCATTGAGCCATTGGATAAAAGAAACTTAATAAGCAGCAAACAAATCTGTTCACAGAAAAAATAAATTCATTGCTTGATATAAGACATATAATCATGTTACATCTATTTACATAATTATATTGTTCAGTACTTCATATAAATAACAATTTTGTGGCAAAGTACCTAATAATAGATTTCAAACAAATTAGTTCCAAAAGCAATATTTACCATTGTTTATCTATTGTAGAATATTATAGCCAAGAGCTTAATTCACTTATACAAATTCTACCTTAGTACTTAACAACAATTATAAAATTAAAACCTAGTGCATCACATTTACTTTGTTTACTGGCATTTAAACACAATACCCTAGCTAATTCATTCAATCATCACAAAAAACTTGGTTGCCAGGACACATTTAACGAAAAGGGCAGAGTTCAAAAAGAGCATAATGGGAAGATTTATAAGGGAAATTACAGCATTGGATAATTGTTTCTGGTGGCAAATTAGATAATAAAGTGAAAATCAATAAATTGGTGCACAGACCCATATCTGTAGCTCCAAGTATAGATCCAGATTTGCACCTGTACCATATCAGATACAGTACAAAATCAATCACAAATTCTCCGTAATCTGCTGAATCTAGGTCAGAACGAAACGACACCGAAATCCTATTATTGCATTTTTTGCAAGTTTGCTGGGCTCGCATGACATGCTCTTCAAAGCCGAATGAAGATATTTATGCCGTTATTCTGGCAGTTAATTTCTTCAATCTTTGAATCAATAGTGATTAATTTTGGTAAAACAGAGAATGCCACCGAGCGGCAGCGTGTGCCACCAAGTGGCACTGCTGAAACACTGCAGCATCACACTCACTGGTTTATGGTCCGGGATTCCATCGTGGATGTTGAGGCGAGCTATCTCGGCCTTGAGACGTTTTCTGTGGCCTGGTTTCGTTATTCCTATTGCCGTCAGATCCTGCAGGGTAAAACATAAGTCGATGATAAAACATATATCATAATGGTATCCATGGTGATACAAAGGTTATGACCTTGACTTTAAAAGTCACTTAATGAAAGCATTACTTTAACAGTTTCTATCTAAACGCAACCATTGGAAATAATTTTATTTGTTTTTCTTGCATTTGGGACCAACTAATGACAAATGAATTTCTGCTGTTTTTTTTTTTTTCGAGCATAAATCCCATGCAACTCAAAGGTCAGTATGTCATTTGTGACCTTGATGTTTCAAGGTGTATTTAAACATCAATGTCAATTTTACTTTGGGCATTGCTTCAGCTACAAAGAAAATTAAAAATATTTCTGGTAATAAAGCAAGCTTTTTCCAGCAGTTTTACTTTCAAAGTGTAATACATATGCTCTGAATGTACAGTACTCTACACAAGGTTTGTTTTAGGATAAGTCTGCCATGCCTACTGTACATTCCGTATCTACATAAAACAATCAACCATTTACTTTTTTTGTTAATGCAAGAAAGACACATTTTCAAACTGAGAGCGATTTTATGAGACAATTAAAGTGATTATGCACCAGTTGTAAATGTATAGCATGTCACTAACGGTAATTTATCTCGTACATGTAAATAAAAATAAACAGCAAGGAGGGCGTGATACTTGATAAAACGGCAAAAATTCAAAATTGTCAGAAATAATCAGACAACTTATGTCAATGCTAGTGTCTGTATCATCTTCTCCGATAGCAAGTCACATGACCAGATTGAATTTCCCAGATAGCAAGTCACATGACAGACTACTTCCTGTTGTCAGCTGACAGAAACTAGATACAGGATACCCCCTGTTTCTCATTAAATGATAATAAATGTTTATAAAAATATTTATACAAAATGTAATTTAATTATAGTGGAAATGTGAGTAGAATTTGGCACCAGATAAGGATAAATATAAATATATACAGCTTTAAATTTAACAAATCTGAATATGATATTACTAATATGCCAATTAAATCTTCATGGGTGTGCACCAAGAATTAGAAACTGATAACTTGACTAATTTCTACATTACAGATATTCGACTATTTTATAGGGTAACAGAACATTTCACTAGAAGAAAATTTACAATATTTGAAAAATTTGGTGGAGATTTATTCCCTATAAAACATGACTTGATAAAACTAACTTGGAATTAGAAGAAAAATTCAAACCAATTAAATAAACTAGCTAGTACATATTGAATGAATTTAAACTTTCCATATTCCATATCATTGATTTTGAGAAATATCAGATATGGGATTCTACATCATTAGTTTATATGAATGCAATATCCCACATGAAAAGCCTGAAATAAGTCATAAGTTCAAAGTTCACATATCTATATAGTTTACTAAATTTAATTATTGAATATTTCATTGAAAATGAGATGTTCTCTCTAAACTACAAATGACTGATTTTGCAGTATATTTTTTCCAAATTCTACTCCTTTTCCCCCAAAAGTTCCCATAATTTTGGAATTACTAGACTTGGAATTCATAAGAGACTGAAGAAAGATGAAAAGAGATTTGGATTGAAACACATGCAATTATATGTAGTAGCTTTATGCAGGGACCTTCATCATTTGTAAAGAAACAGTTGATTTGTGGAATCACCGACCCTGTCAAGGACTCCGACATTAATCTCTTAATCTAATTCTCTTAAAATAGCCAGTCCTCATCCATCCGTTCAGTAAACACTAGTTAACCTTCCGTCATCCATTTAGATTTTTTTGGCCAAAGTTCGCAGCTAGTATCCTAGTTTTTGTTTGTTTGTAATTCAATGTCCTTGGACAGCTAAGGTCATATAGAGTTGGGATCATAGGAGTCATCAACGAAAAGACCGTAAAGAAGGAAGAAAGAAAACAAAAGATTCAAAATGTGAAGCAAAGGAAGAAAAGAAAATATTCAAAATGTGAAGCAAAGAAAGAAAACAAAAAATCCAAAATGTGAAGCAAAGAAAGAAAACAAAAGATCCAAAATGTGAAGCAAAGAAAGAAAACAAAAGATCCAAAATGTGAAGCAAAGAAAGAAAACAAAAGATCAAAATGTGAAGCAAAGAAAAAACCCAATAGATCCAAAATGTGAAGCAAAGAAAGAAAACAAAAGATTCAAAATGTGAAGCAATCAGGTGGCAGATCAGTGCTAGCTTCTCCTATGTTCCCCAGACAAAAGAGGAATTCAGGAACCTGAAGGAAGACCCCGTACAAGTTGCCCCTTATTACCTTGAGTGTGATGAAACAGTTTCATCCTTCTTTCCCTGAACTACACGTACAGAGCTATTATCTTATCTATCCAGCCTTTCAATAATCCAGCTACATCTAAATTAACTCATTCACCCCTGAAATTTCATGATGAACTGTACCAAACTTTGAAGTGGAAGAGTTCAAATGTGTCTTCAGGGGTGGATGAGTTAGCTGAACCTGCTTGAAAGACCACCTCTACTAAAGGGCCATTTGTACCAAGAGGCCATGTTTGAAGCAACTGAGCCTGTATCTAGAGACCACCGGTAAAAGATCTTTTTCTGTACTTCCATAAACACTTGATAGTCTATAGATTATTATTTAGGTTCCATATTTAATTATAGCGGGTCAGTCGTTAAAATTCCACAAAACCAAAGCTAAGTGAGCTGTAGTGCACCTAGATACACCCACATCTCTGTCAGAACAATCTGTGTGACCTTTGATCTTTTAACGTTCCAGATGACCACCAAAATCTAATCTGACACAGAACTTTATAATATCATACTATGAATTGCACACATGCCTTTCACAAAGGTTTGATTTATTATCCGATATGTAAAGGTATGGAGTCATTTTCCCGGTTTCTTCCCACAATAACACCCCTCTCCCCACTGCAGTGATAAATATAAGCTGAATGAATTGATTTCAAAATTGTTGTGAAAATAGAGTTTATATCTTATTACCATGGTGTACATATAATCTAAATTTCCTGAGGGGTTA
The DNA here is from genome assembly GCA_947623455.1 of Mimachlamys varia. Lineage (NCBI taxonomy): Eukaryota > Metazoa > Mollusca > Bivalvia > Pectinida > Pectinidae > Mimachlamys > Mimachlamys varia. The sequence continues at coordinate 51,443,429 of OX392527.1, forward strand.
ATAGTACTAATCTAGGAAAGATCAGAGAGTATAACAATGCCGTTTTGTCAATTAAATACATTTAAATCAAACAAAGATACTATATATCCCCCTCCTAAAAACACTTGGGTGTAGATCTAGTGACATTTGAGTTACGTAATCATCTCACCTCTGGAGTCATACGAGATATCGTTGGCATGTCATAGCCCGCCTGCATAAAGTTGCCATGGTAATCTTCAAAGCGCAGATCTCGAAGCCAGCAGCGCAAGACTTCATGATCCTGTGTATGACAAAAGGACATGACTTTGGTTAAGATACGGATGATAAAGCAGCCTTAATTTACATAAATCCTATTATACAAGCCTGACTTTGTAAGATTATATATATCACTACTGTAAGACAATTGATGGCATCATAAAATATAAATAATTCATTCAAACTTTGTAAATATCATAGGTGTTAACTTTTGAAACCTCAAATGAAGGTGATCTCCCTCATTCCATACAAATGTGTATTTCCAATGAGGGGGAAAGTGCGCGAAATGCAACTGAAACTGCATTGCTCAATTTGTCTTTCCCTTTTTATGTATCAAAATAACTTCAAAAAATATTCATTTCATCCAGACATATCTGTAATGGTAATTATACATACCCTGCAGTAACTAGGAGATCATTTGATCACAGAATGTGGATTTGGAGTTTGTGTGGGTTTGGACTTGGATAAGGATTACTAGGGAGATTGGTAAATTTTGGTCAAAATGAGGGAGTCACCATTGTAATGAGGGAAGGTTAACGGGTATGAAATATAAAACAGTTTGTTATTGTGCTTCAAATAAATCTACTGTGAAATGTTGAGTTACCTTGAAGAGATAACTGTGGGAGATATTGGTCCATTGTCTTAATGTGCATCATCTGACTCATTGTACAGGTGTTAAGTAGAGGAGGAAGAAGGGGACAGAGGAGGGGGAGGAAGAAAAGGAGAAGTGAAGGGAGGAGGAGGATAAAAGGAGGATAAGAAGGAGGAAAAAGGAAGGAAGAAGAATGGGAGGAGGAAGGATAAGCAGAAGGAGGAAGGAATGATGATGAAGGGAAGAAGAGGATGAAGGTAAGGGGAAGATGAAAGAGGATGATAATGATGAAGGAAGGGGAGGAAAAGGATAAGCAGGAGGAGAAAGGGAGGAGGAAGAAGGGGAGGGGAAAGGATAAACAGGAGGAGGAGAATAAAGAAGGGGGGAGGAGGATGAAGGAAAGAGAAGGATGGGGCCAGAGAAGGGGAAGTAAGAGCAGGATCGATAAGTGAAAAGAGGAGGAGGATGATGATGAAGGAAGAATGATGATGAAGGAAGGAGGAAGGGGATAAGCAGGAAGAGAAAGTAATGATGATGAAGGGAAGAAGAGGATGAAGGTAAGGGGAAGATGAAGGAGGACGATGATGAAGGGAGGAGGAAGGGGAGGAGGTGGAAAAGGAGGAGGATAAGCAGAAGGAAGATGAAGGTAGGAGGATGATAATGATGAGAAGAGGAATGGAAGGGGAGGAGGATGAGTAGGAGGGGGAGGAGTAGTGGTAAAAAGATTTATTCCTGTTTACTGTTCAGCCACAACCACCGACTCCTACCCTCCATTCCCACAGCATGTTACAAACAACAGAGAGCCAATCGATTAACAGTGTGGCCATCTGGTGCCCTACAGGTAATTGATGGAGGGGTCTACCCTAACCAACCTACAATCAACTAGCATACAAATGAGTGCCGATTTTCTGCTGGAATAAATGGAAAAACCACACATATTACCCCACTAGGTTTGGACAACACCTAGAGTATTCACCTACCGTAGTTCACCTAAGATTAGCCCATACTCAGGGTTATGTCCTACAAGGCCAAACTATGTTCCTACCATATTTATGCTATAAAAAGTTCATGCTGCAGATTACAATTTCCATGTTTTGGGAAATAATGCAACTGTAGTAAAATCTTCATTAATCCTTAAACAATTAAATTGATCATAGGAAATGCTTTTCCCAGTTTGATATGAAATAAGATGTCTTAGCTTTTGCTCTCAATTTTTTCAAGTCTTATATATTCAATGTAATGAATTGGTATATACCATTTTTGATATAATAAGAGTGGCTAGGGCAAGAGCTAAATGACAATTTAGGCTTCTTCATTTGGATACATTTTTCCATGAACGACTTTATGTATTTTCTCAGGACATAAGGGACATGAAGTGCTGTGTATTCTTTTCGATTTTCTACAAATAATCAAATCCAAAACAGAAAAAAAAATCTGAATTTTTACGATTAAATTCCGGATCCCTGGAGGTACCCTCATTCGAGAAGTCATCTTATTTTGTCAAATAGTTTTGTCCTAGTTTTATGCATGTACATGTATATGAATTTTGTTTTTGAAATGTTGCTTCTGTTAAAATTAAATTTGTGCATGGAACATGACTTAACAAATTGATAAATGAATATATAAATATTAAAGTGAGATGAAACGACTGTATTCAATAGACCTTATGTTAAAATCAGTCAGCCCCGAGGAATTATCTACGGAGCTATGTCATTATACGGGTAATTATAGGTGTAATACCAGTATGTGGGCTACCGTCTGTGTAACATTAATAATGGCGATGATTAGGTCAATATTTCACGATAAGGTGTTGTATGAATGATTCACAATGCTTATGTACGACACAATCTACACCTTCGCCTTGTCGTTTAGTCACTGTCACATGAAACTTGTGTAACGATGATGTTCACAGGGTAATGATGTATATATATATATACATATACCTGTGGGAAATTATTTTTGAATCTGAGCAAATCATAGTCACCTTAACTAAGTTACATCATCCCCTAATGGTATGCTATATTAACATTTTGTACAGATATAGGCCCAACTCCCCACTCTTCAGAGTAACCTCCCTTATCTAAAACTCTCTGTTCAATAAGAAGCTCATCCTGTCACTCTACTTACTGGACTAGCCCCTCCCCTATACTTACTGGCCCCGGTTTCATCAACGTTCCTTAACTTAAAGACTCCTTAACTTAAAAATCTCCATAGGAAAGCAATACGAAATTTAAGGAAAGTTCCTTAACTAAGTATTTTCTCCTTAAATTCTGTAATGCTTTCCTATGGAGATTTTTAAGTTAAGGAATTTCCTTAAGTAAAGGAACGTTGATGAAACCGGGGCCAGGACTAGCCTAGTCCCTCCCCCATACTTACTGGACTAGCTAGGCCCTTCCCCATTATTTATTGGACTAGGCCCCTTCCTTATATTTTCTGGACTAGGCCCCTCCCCTATATTTTCTGGACTAGGCCCCTCTCCCATACTTACTGGACTAGCTAGGCCCCTCCCCCATACTTACTGGACTATGCCCCTCCCCTATATTTTCTGGACTAGGCCCCTCCCCCATACTTACTGGACTAGCTAGGCCCCTCCTCCATACTTACTGGACTAGCTAGGCCCCTCCCCCATACTTATTGGACTAGCTAGGCCCCTCCCCCATACTTACTGGCAGGCCCCTCCCCTATAATTACTGGACTAGCTAGGCCCCTCCCCCATACTTACTGGACTAGCTAGGCCCCTCCCCCATACTTACGGGACTAGCTAGGCCCCTCCTCCATACTTACTGGACTAGTTAGGCCCCTTCCCATACTGACTGGACTAGCTAAGCCCCCTCCCCCATATTTACTGGACTAAGCCCCTCCCCCATACTTACTGGCAGGCCTGCGTGTACGAGCTCCGCCACGTTGATCTGGCTGCTGAAGCCACCCTCCTCCAGACGATCCAGACTGCCGACGCTGGAACTGGACGTACTGTGGTAGCTCTGACGTGATGATACGCCCGACTCGTAACTCTGGCCGGACAGACGGTGCTGGTTGTTTATCTGTACATTCGCGTAATTATGTGTAACCTGAAATTAAAAAAGACGCCAGATTTTTAACATCATGAACATTAATTTATATCAACATTTGTATCTGTGTCACAAAGAAATGGAAATGTTTAGATTTATTTTCGACACCACTTAACCATACTGACACTAAAACTGGTCCAGCTATTAGCAAAAAACATACAACACTCCTTTATTGGATTCAAATATTCACACTAACACTTTTAAACCAAAGACGACATTCCATGTTTAAAAAGGTCTGTATAAATCTTGATATCAAAATTCACATGCGAAAATGTATCCAATGAAATGAAAACATTTTTTTTCAGAGTAAAATACAGAGCAAATTCGTGTATTTTCCATATGTCCAACTATTTGTACAGGAGTAAGCACACACTCAATAAGTCTGTTAGTCTCTAGCAGTCATTTGTGATATATTCTTGGTAACCACTTATTTATATTTATATCTACATATATCTTGTCAGGAAGTTGTCAGATTTTTATCATCTGACATAATACAATTCTGTAGTTTACAATTTTTTTTATTCTTAATACAGCACATGTACTACCAATTATTTATCAGACTTAGACATAAGTTTTCTAAACTTTTTGTAACTCTATCACAGTATATTTGAAGTCAAGTGGTTTTGAAATATCAACAGCTAATCAAACTCATTCAATAAAATTTGAATTTCATTCTGACAGTTTAATTACATTTTAATATATCAATGATAATTGATTTACAAATGAAAAATTGGAAAATACGGTTATGTAAAACCTTTCAGAAATACCAGCCAAACAGGTTTTGATAATTATCTATGATTTTGTGTGAAATTGTTACCGACAGAGTTTACTAAGGACTAGTACACTTAATTTGACATGAACCTCCCAACTCCTGATGAATTTGTGAATAGTAATGTTGAATTGATCTTCACGACATATCCAAAGTATTCTCTTTACTAGTACTTGACCTTTGAATAAAAGGTCAGATTAATATCTGATAGCACAAGTTGTAGTTGTTGCAGTGATGTCAATTAGTTGGTCCGACAAATTTCTATATAAAGTCACAAGTGACCTTAACCTTGACCTTGGAACTTCAACACAATATCCTTGACATTGCATTTTTTTTTTAGCAAGATCCCTTTGAAAAATATGACAGTGTGCTCGAGTGAAGACAATTTATTGTTATATTGCGGCAACATGATGGATAACCCAACCTGCCCCAGACATCCAAGAGATCTAATTTTAAAGTTAATTTTTGACTTTTTCCCCTTAATGATATAATATCAGTAATTATGATGTTCTGGAGACAGGGTTAGGCCAGTCCAACCCCCCAACCCCCCCTTAAATTGCAGAAGTATAAAAACAATATCAAAACTACCAAAGGAGGTATATGATAATAAAACACCAACAGCACAATCTCACTCTAAAATTCAAACATCAGTATTCAAATTTAAACATTAAAGCAACATACCTTTTTTTTATTGGTTAACCTTTTTTTTAATAAAATGTCTCTATAATATAAACCCATATCAACATACATAGTTATTCAGAAATTAAGCTGACTTTCACCGCAAGATCAATATGCAACTTAGTTATAGCATTTCTCAGCTTGTAAAGAATATTGCTCAATACAACCCAATAGCATGACCAACAAGATTGGGGCACACACAGTGGAAATGCTTGTATAAAGAAGTTCATGCTAGCAGCAATTTGTCTCTGGCCTTTAACAACATTCTACGGGTTTGGTTTCCAAAACAGATGGTTGCTAGGAGTACAAGAATACCAATATGCCTGTAACCTTTGGAAGTAAGCTGTGCAGCACTCTGTAACAGTTTTCTACTTCTTCAAAAAGCCTGGTTAGCTTATTGCTGCAATTGATAGATTTTGAAATGAGATACTTAAAGACAACTTGGATTTAGGAACAATTTTCTATGTTTGATGTCATCAGATGGACATTTGTAATTGCAAAACAATTGATTTAAATTATAATTTTATGACATTATTAAAATGTTTCAGATAAAAGGTTTATGTGAAATAGGCATTAAGCTGATCATGCAAAGAGTATCTGGCTTGATCTAATGGTAAATAGAGACACCAAGTCTTGAAAGTATTGTTAGCTTAAAAAGTGACAAAGTTAATTTGAAATTTACAAAAGAATCTCACAAATTCCAAATATTTTCATATTTTTGGTCTTAGGGTGCGAATTCCGATCTTGACTTCCCAGATTCTGAATTAATTTGATAATGAAATTAGTTGCATTTTCAGCATACCCAGGGTAATTAATTACAGATGAAATATTCATATCAACTTCTCATTCAGTTAGTTATGTCTCAAACAAGTAGTCAAGATGTCTATGTGATATTGTCTAATATTCTGACTTCCTCCAGTAAATATTCTGTGTAGGGACTCTCCTACAAAAAAAAGACAGGACGGACACACTGACAAAGAGAACCCAGTCCAGAGAACAGAAACATTGACGAAGGGAACCAGTCCAGAAAACGGACACACCGACACAGGGAACCAGTCCAGAGGATGGACACACTGACACAGGGAACCAGTCCAGAGGATGGACACACTGACACAGGGAACCAGTCCTGAGGACAGACACACTGACACAGGGAACCAGTCCAGAGGACAGACATACTGACACAGGGAACCAATCCAGAGGACAGACACACTGACACAGGGAACCAGTCCAGAGGAGGGACACACTGACACAGGGAACCAGTCCAGAGGACAGACATACTGACTCAGGGAACCAGTCCAGAGGAGGGACACACTGACACAGGGAACCAATCCAGAGGAGGGACACACCGACACAGGGAACCAGTCCAGAGGACAGACACACCGACACAGGGAACCAGTCCAGAGGACAGACATACTGACACAGGGAACCAATCCAGAGGACAGACACACTGACACAGGGAACCAGTCCAGAGGACAGACACACTGACTCAGGGAACCAGTCCAGAGGAGGGACACACTGACACAGGGAACCAGTCCAGAGGAGGGACACACCGACACAGGGAACCAGTCCAGAGGACAGACACACCGACACAGGGAACCAGTCCAGAGGACGGACACACTGACACAGGGAACCAGTCCAGAGGACAGACACACTGACACAGGGAACCAGTCCAGAGGACAGACACACTGACACAGGGAACCAGTCCAGAGGACGGACACACTGACACAGGGAACCAGTCCAGAGGACAGACACACTGACACAGGGAACCAGTCCAGAGGACGGACACACTGATGAAGGGAACCAGTCCAGAGGACGGACACACTGACACAGGGAACCAGTCCAGAGGACGGACACACTGATGAAGGGAACCAGTCCAGAGGACGGACACACTGACACAGGGAACCAGTCCAGAGGACGGACACACTGACATTGGAGAACCAGTCCAGAGGACGGACACACTGATGAAGGGAACCAGTCCAGAGGACGGACACACTGACACAGGGAACCAGTCCAGAAGACGGATACACTGACACAGGGAACCAGTCCAGGGCGGACACACTGACACAGGGAACCAGTCCTGAGGATGGACACACTGACACAGGGAAACAATCCAGAGGACAGACACACTGTTACAGGGAACCAGTTCAGGGCGGACACACTGACACAGGGAACCAGTCCTGAGGACGAACACACTGGGACAGGGAACCAGTCCAGAGGACGGACACACTGACACAGGGAACCAGTCCAGAGGACGGACACACTGACATTGGAGAACCAGTCCAGAGGACGGACACACTGATGAAGGGAACCAGTCCAGAGGACGGACACACTGATGAAGGGAACCAGTCCAGAGGACGGACACACTGACACAGGGAACCAGTCCAGAGGACGGACACACTGACATTGGAGAACCAGTCCAGAGGACGGACACACTGATGAAGGGAACCAGTCCAGAGGACGGACACACTGATGAAGGGAACCAGTCCAGAGGACGGACACACTGACGAAGGGAACCAGTCCAGAGGACTGACACACCGACACAGGGAACCAGTCCAGAGGACAGACACACCGACGAAGGGAACCAGTCCAGAGGACGGACACACTGACGAAGGGAACCAGTCCTAAGGACGGACACACTGACACAGGGAACCAGTCCAGAGGAGGGACACACTGATGAAGGGAACCAGTCCAGAGGACGGACACACTGACACAGGGAACCAGTCCAGAGGACGGACACACTGACACAGGGAACCAGTCCAGAGGAGGGACACACTGATGAAGGGAACCAGTCCAGAGGACAGACACACCGACGAAGGGAACCAGTCCAGAGGACAGACACACCGACACAGGGAACCAGTCCAGAGGACAGACACACTGATGAAGGGAACCAGTCCAGAGGACGGACACACTGATGAAGGGAACCAGTCCAGAGGACGGACACACTGATGAAGGGAACCAGTCCAGAGGACGGACACACTGATGAAGGGAACCAGTCCAGAGGACGGACACACTGATGAAGGGAACCAGTCCAGAGGACAGACACACCGACGAAGGGAACCAGTCCAGAGGACGGACACACTGATGAAGGGAACCAGTCCAGAGGACGGACACACTGATGAAGGGAACCAGTCCAGAGGACAGACACACCGACGAAGGGAACCAGTCCAGAGGACAGACACACCGACGAAGGGAACCAGTCCAGAGGACAGACACACCGACACAGGGAACCAGTCCAGAGGACAGACACACTGATGAAGGGAACCAGTCCAGAGGACGGACACACTGATGAAGGGAACCAGTCCAATGGATGGACACATCGACGAAGGGAACCAATCCAGAGGACAGACACACTGACGCAGGGAACCAGTCCAGAGGACGGACACACTGACACAGGGAACCAGTCCAGAGGACAGACACACTGACTCAGGGAACCAGTCCAGAGGACGGACACACTGACACAGGGAACCAGTCCAGAGGATGGACACACTGACTCAGGGAACCAGTCCAGAGGATGGACACACTGACTCAGGGAACCCGGAGTCCAGAGGATGGACACACTGACACAGGGAACCAGTCCAGAGGACGGACACACTGACTCAGGGAACCAGTCCAGAGGACGGACACACTGACACAGGGAACCAGTCCAGAGGACGGACACACTGACACAGGGAACCAGTCCAGAGGACGGACACACTGACTCAGGGAACCAGTCCAGAGGACGGACACACTGACACAGGGAACCAGTCCAGAGGACGGACACACTGACGCAGGGAACCAGTCCTAAGGACGGACACACTGACATTGGGGAACCAGTCCAGAGGATGGACACACCGACACAGGGAACCAGTCCAGAGGACGGACACACCGACACAGGGAACCAGTCCAGAGGAGGGACACACCGACACAGGGAACCAGTCCAGAGGACGGACACACCGACACAGGGAACCAGTCCAGAGGAGGGACACACTGACATTGGAGAACCAGTCCAGACGACGGACACACTGACATTGGGGAACCAGTCCAGAGGACGGACACACTGACACAGGGAACCAGTCCAGAGGACGGACACACTGACTCAGGGAACCAGTCCAGAGGACAAACACACCGACACAGGGAACCAGTCCAGAGGACAAACACACCGACACAGGGAACCAGTCCAGAGGACGGACACACTGAAACAGGGAACCAGTCCTGAGGACGAACACACTGAAACAGGGAACCAATCCAGAGGACGGACACACCGACACAGGGAACCAGTCCAGAGGACGGACACACTGAAACAGGGAACCAGTCCTGAGGACGAACACACTGAAACAGGGAACCAATCCAGAGGACGGACACACTGACACAGGGAAACAATCCAGAGGACGGACACACCGACACAGGGAACCAGTCCAGAGGACGGACACACCGACACAGGGAACCAGTCCAGAGGACGGACACACTGACACAGGGAACCAGTCCAGAGGACGGACACACTGAAACAGGGAACCAGTCCTGAGGACGAACACACTGAAACAGGGAACCAATCCAGAGGACGGACACACTGACACAGGGAAACAATCCAGAGGACGGACACACTGAAACAGGGAACCAGTCCAGAGGTCGGACACACTGACACAGGGAACCAGTCCAGAGGTCGGACACACCGACGAAGGGAACCAGTCCAGAGGAGGGACACACCGACACAGGGAACCAGTCCAGAGGACGGACACACCGACGAAGGGAACCAGTCCAGAGGAGGGACACACTGACACAGGGAACCAGTCCAGAGGACGGACACACTGACACAGGGAACCAGTCCAGAGGACGGACACACTGACACAGGGAACCAGTCCAGAGGAGGGACACACTGACACAGGGAACCAGTCCAGAGGACGGACACACCGACGAAGGGAACCAGTCCAGAGGACAGACACACTGACACAGGGAACCAGTCCAGAGGAGGGACACACTGACACAGGGAACCAGTCCAGAGGAGGGACACACTGACACAGGGAACCAGTCCAGAGGACAGACACACTGACTCAGGGAACCAGTCCAGAGGAGGGACACACTGACACAGGGAACCAGTCCAGAGGACGGACACACTGACACAGGGAACCAGTCCAGAGGACGGACACACTGACACAGGGAACCAGTCCAGAGGACGGACACACTGACACAGGGAACCAATCCAGAGGACGGACACACTGACACAGGGAACCAGTCCAGAGGACGGACACACTGACATTGGGGAACCAGTCCAGAGGACAGACACACTGACATTGGGGAACCAGTCCAGAGGACAGACACACTGACTCAGGGAACCAGTCCAGAGGACGGACACACTGACACAGGGAACCAGTCCAGAGGATGGACACACTGACACAGGGAACCAGTCCAGAGGATGGACACACTGACAGGGAACCAGTCCAGAGGATGGACACACTGACACAGGGAACCAGTCCAGAGGACGGACACACTGACATTGGGGAACCAGTCCAGAGGACGGACACACTGACATTGGGGAACCAGTCCAGAGGACGGACACACTGACATTGGGGAACCAGTCCAGAAGACGGATACACTGACAGGGAACCTAAGTCTAGGATAGACTTGTGTGTACAAAAGCTCTAAAGTACAATTCAATCTAGTTACTTATTCAACCCTTAATAATTCCAAAAGATCACTTCAACCCAAATACCCCCCACCTCAACGAAAATCCAAGGAAACTAGTATACCCCTAACAATCCAATTTAATTACTTTCTACACCCATGCCTATAGTTTGAATATTGCAGATCTTTATCAAATCCAACTTTACTTTATTTCACAATCCATCAGGATTATTCAAACCCTTGTAAACAATCCATTGTAATACATATGATAAAGCTGTATAAACACAAAACCTGTACCAGAGATCCAGAAGCCTCTTCAGTTATAGTGCACTGGGAACAGGCATATTTCTTGGCAAAGTCTGTGACGGAATGCAGTCTTTTGATCTTTTTCATTATGGTAATTGGATTTGTGGTGATCAATGCTGAACCTCACAGACAATAAGCTATATTGGAATGTGCTGTTAAAGTCTAGTAACAACATGTCTCAATGGTTTGTTTTTGAATTTCACAGAACATGACATCCCAATTTTGTATTTTTCCATATCAGCAATGGCACCTATATATCCAAGTTAGATATCAGTGGTTTGTCAGGTTTAACAAAGATATCACACTTTCACAGGGCTACTCCTCAAATCCAAGGTTTCTGTCAAAATGTCATATTTATTTTTACATTGGCATTACATTTGCCAGTACCTCTGTTATGGTATTATTAGGTTGTATTGCCAAAAAAGTTCACCAGATTCTATATGTACCTCCGGATTTCAACAAGTTTTAAGTAGCCAAATTTCATATGACCTGGCATATAAAGATTCACGAAATAGCCAAGAACATCCAGATTTCATTAAATTGCCAAGTACATCCAGAGTTCATTAAATTGCCAAGTACATCCAGATTTCATTAAATTGCCAAGTACATCCAGATTTCATTAAATTGCCAAGTATTTCCAGATTTCATTATTAGTAGCCAAGAACATCCAGATTTTATTAAATTGCCAAAATGTTAATGAACTGCAATAAGTATCCAGAAATATTTTTATAGTGATGTATATCCAATATATCTCTAGAAAGCTGTATATCCAGTAACACCAATCTGGCAGTTAACACAGAGTAAATGCCATCAAATTGTAAAAATATATAACAGGAATTTCACTTCACTTTCCAAGATGCCCCATCAGGTTTTTTCATCAAATACAGCTGTACGACATCAGAATACGAAGAATCTCTCATCTGTCACTGTGGTGTCACGTAGATCCAAGATGGCACACACAGAATTAACACTAGTCAAAATATATTAACTATAATCCTAGAAACATGGCCATATTTGGTTTGGCCATGTCTGACACCGTGACGGAGGGCTGTCTCCAAATCATTGTGGCGATTTAAGATTCCCTCCGGTTCTTCTATAAAGATACATTGTGGGAGTGGGCACCAGCAGTCTGATATTATTTAACCCATAATTGTCGCAGGAAACCGGAATATATGTCCAATATCTTGCCCATCATATATGTCAGCGTTGCCAGACACGTTACCACGGTAATTCTGTCATCCCCATGTCATTACAGTCTGCGAATATATTTCTGTCATAGCAGCTGAATGCCCGGTCTGATGTCCTGTGGTGCACATTGTCACCTTAACAACATGATGTCGTGTTGTAATGTTTCCAATGTCCTTATGTAAGATGTCCTGCATTGTCCAGCCACGTAACTGAATTATTGATTTCCCCTTTGGTAACTTCTAAGGTCACAGATCCAGTTTTAAGATAGCAAAACACATGACGCCCCTATACATACATTGACAAATAATGAAATTCAATCCGAAGCCATTTCCAATGTCTTCTCCGAGGAAAATGATGATTAAAGCCGCAGGCCCAATCACAAATTCATGCAGTGCTACACTACTACCCGAATAAACTGCTGCAGCTCTAGGCAACGATAACAAGAAATAAATTTACAGCAAAATGTTTGAAACCCAAACCTTGAGGCCGGGCAATAATTGTCATTTACGCTGCTTGCTTTTGAGGGTTTATCAAAGAGTTAGAGGAAGCTCAACTCTATAGAAATCAATAGAGGTATAAACATAACATCAGGTAGGTGATAACTGCGAGACAGTTCCGCCACATGTACGTAAACCCTGCTAGATCTGCCGCTCTGTACGCTACCCTCCAATCGGGCAGCAGAGTCGGACAGATTCGGCACGATAGTGAACACCTCTTACGACACCCCGGGGTTACATAACGGTAATACTACGCCAACGAAATCAGGGACCACAAACTTAGAGCCGATAAAATTCAAATATCAAAGTTTCCTGCAGAACTAGACACTATTTGTCCATATACTGAACATCTTTTATTGGAAATTGAACATAACTTAATGCTTTGCAAGTGTGTATGTGTATGGGTTATGTTGCACAGTAGCCATACGCTGCTTAAATTATTCATTATTTTAAAATTTCAGGACACAGTTGATTTCATTTTCTTTCCGCCGCCAAGCTTAAAGTCACAGACCAGATCTACCAAAAGATACCGAGCTAAAATGTGTCCACCCTTGTGGTTTAACACTACTTAAATGTTCAACTTAATATGAAAACCCTACACGATTTCCGGAAAAAAACAATTATAAAAAATAATAATCTGTTGTGGTATATAAGTGTTAGATTCTTATTAAACATGTTTCCTTAATTGCCCTGCTGTGAAAGTTATAGGTCTCTATAGACGCTGTCTGTGAAAATTACCGATCTCCATAGACACCGTGAAAGTTAACAATCTCCATAGACGTAAGTACACTAAATGTACAATCTGAAAGCCGGTGCCGATGTAAATAATTGAACATTGAACTTTCCATTCAATTACACAGAACACGGAGAGAAAATTAAAAACTCGTGCAAAAAAACACTAAATTTCTATTCTTTTATTCAACTTTTAATTGAACATGCAATAACGAAGCCATGAACTTGTTACATTTCTAAACATCTGGTAACAACACAATTTCCTGCATGCAATAATTCAATTTACTTCAAAAATAAAAAAAAATCTCCATTTTTTTTTCTAATTCGTCATCTCACTGTTTCCGATAATTTTGACAGCATGCTTATTTCTGAAATTACACAAATCCCAGAAGTGAACAAGCGAGATTTCAACCAGGCAAGCATAAGCAACTTGACGCCATGGAAACCTAATTTTTCATTCTCTTAAATTTCTGTAATAAGTATAACATTTTACGGAATTTTTTTTCTCGAAATCATCATGCTGTGCATTTATATAAACATTCCATGCTGCAGATAAACGTAACGTCATTATTCACCGTTTTCTTTTCAAAATACGCGGAGAATATAAGTTTGTTTTCCTGTACGTCCAAACACCTGTGAAAGCAAGCACAATTCAACACACATGCCAAGATTCTATTACCCCATGATATTTTGAACCGAAACTGCAACCGAGGAGAACGTCTATTGATTTTTTGCGTTGTGTATTTGATGATGGAAGTGAAAGTTACTTAGGCGAGTATAATACTTGAAACGGAGTGGAACCACTAGGGAAAGCAGTGATAATCATAATACGATTTATTACAAGGCATTCCTTATTGAGGATTGTAGCTTCTGTTCATCGCGAAATCGGTAAACCGTTGTATGGCAGTACTTAGCACAAGAACATTTGTATTTAAGGATTAATGGGGGGGAAAAAACTGAATAGTATTACATGTTTCAAACAAAATAAAGAGCGTTTCTTTTATGCTTCTAAAGTTAATTGTTCCTGATCATAATATAAAATATTTGTATGCTGTAAAATTTTATTGGAATATTACCAACGGATATATTTTTTCGTTCAAAGGATCAGTAAGTTTAATGTTTCTTTTCATAAACACAAATGTCAACATACCATTTTTTGTGCATATAGATAGGAAATTTAATTTGATTTTCTTTAAGATGCAGAAATAATTTGTGAGAATATGAATTATAACCAGTATTTCTATGTTAATTTTCTTGACAAGAATCACAGACGACAACATGTTTCAACAAACAAAACTATTTGACTGAAACGAACGTCTCACACCAATAACCTTTCTTACATTTTTAATAAGAGCTATTTTTTGTTCACCTAGAGCTAACAAAATTTTAATGAAACTTAAAATTTTTATCTTCACATCAGTGTCATATGATAAACAGAATATCATAATTATGATAAACTCAAAACAACATACATCACGAAATAAATTCCATTTATAACTCAGACTTATTAAATTGCTAGTCCCTTTGAATCTCTTACCGTTTATCAAATTGTCATTTAAATTTAAAATTTATTTTTAGAAGCTATAAAGCATTTAATATTTCTTGTCCTAGATAATCTTGTAGAATTCCTATTCATGCAATTTTAGCACAGATTTTCAATGATTTCGGAATTATTCTAGCAAAAAGATTTAAGTTAATTTGAGTGAAGCCATTTTTGACTTGTTTAAAAGTATGATCAACTTAACCAAAATTATTTTAGCTGAAAGTACTTATCTCAGAATTTTTCCTTTTTTCAAATTTGTTGGGTTCAAATGATCTTGAAGAAATCTGATATCAATTAATTTTTAAAACAGGTAATTTAAATTGATTGTTTTTCATTTTAAACGATACCACATAAAAATAAATCTTAATCACACACTTGTAAGTATGCTAATTAGACTTTTGAAAATGACGAGAACCAGCTTTTAGACGGATTTGGATTTCTAATTCAGTTTTACAAGTAAAACAAATTTCCAAACGCTTTAAAATCTATTTACTAAATCAGAAACACTCCGACGGTGCAGGCACACGTCTCCGATGCTCGCGATTACACTCCAATAGCATGCTGTCTTTGGAATGTGCATGATTAATCACAAAATTTAAGGCAAAGCTTTTATTTTGGAATTTGTAACTTTTGGATGAGTTTCAATAAAATGGAATTCCCCTGATTTGTCTGATAAAAACTACACACTGCACATTTTCAATGAAAGGTTCATTAATATTTGTGATTTAGTTTTCAAGATCGGTTGATAAATTCACATTTGTAGGAGTTACGCTCTAGACTCAATAGAAGAAACAGGAATATATTTTCAGCATGTTAGATTTAGTAGATGTCCCTTGATATTTTGGTGTCATAAAAGTTTTCTTTGTGAAACTCATGATTATTAACGCAAGCAATGCATTGTGATATTGCCATGAAGTTCAAAACACCAGAAAGTCATTCACATTTTCAAAACCTGTAAAGCACAGAGTATTCAGAATATATTATTGGCTGAAAATCTTTAAATATTTAAAATAACAGAATTATTTTTTGAATGTGAGGTAAAAAACAACATGGTAAGTCATGTCTTCCCAAAACCCTGATTTGGTTTGTTTTGTTAAGTGAATTCTCTTGATCAAAGATATAAAGTTGAACAATGAATCATAATCTTTAGTGATATTCAAGCAAAACCATAGATAAACTGGACCAGATCTGGATTATAAGCCTCTAAAAGAACAGGATTAAGTGTCCTGATGGCAAACCTCTTTTCGACAGTGCCGGAAGTTATAAACAGACTTTGGATGTTACAGTTATCAATGTTTTCAACCCGGAAGTCAAAAGATGAAAGGGGCGATTATAAGAGAACAAGAGATTGTGAGAATTGATCAATTTTTTCTAACTTGCAATGGAACTGTTCTATGGTCAAACATATTTCAAAATGTATGTATGCTGTTATACAGTTAAACTGTTCTACGGTTTTGATCGTCCTAAAATCGACATCTTCGGATAAAATATTTCATCTGTTTCATGTCTCTTTCACATTCATCTTGCAATAAAACCACTTGACAAGACAACGAACATCAATATTCCTGGGTTTCTGACAATATAATGGATCACGTCCACTCCATCAGAGTACTTTAAAGTGGGAAAAAAAAAACAACCTTTACTTTTATTTACGACTTAAGAAATGTGGAGACTGTTGCCGATAAAATACAACTTCAATGTCCAAATGAATCACGCTCTCGTCAGATCCACCATGAAGAAAATGGTGGTGTCGTCTGCTCGCTTGTCTGACCTCTCTACTTACAGGCCGACAGGTGATCTCTAGCTTAGATACAATATCCTGTCTGCCGTATTTGATTGAAATCAGTTCCAAGGAACATCAGGCTCTTGCTTCAGATCTAAAACTCGTCAGAACGTAATAGTCCTCCTGTCCAGTCAAGTTTCGCTACCAAACCAGCCTTCCTATGTTAATTTGATGACTTCCCTCTACAAAGGTTATCTGATGTACTGGTACACTTCTACAGGTTAACTTAATAGACTCATCCTGTGCCATATTGAAAAGTTCATGTAACACTGAAAGCTGAAACAATCTGGAGCCCAAAGTTCAGATTGACAGAGTACCAAGTGATCCACTGAAATTCCCAGTTACAACTAGCCCTTAAGTAACATTATGAATACTTTTGCGAAACATTAAGCCTAATTAATGTATCAATTTTTTTTTAAAACATAAAGAAGAAAATATTGCAATATTCAGAAAGTAGTTTCTATCAGGTTTATAAAATCCTAAATTTCCTTTTTTAAAAGGTAACAAACAGCATAAACAAACTTTTCCTTGACCTTGATGGAACTATACTACCACACAAACAAGTATTTTCAAGACCCTGATCTCTTTACATCACTTTTCGTAACTGATAAGAATTATATACAAAACAAACACTTCCTTGATCTTGATGGAACTATCACACAAACAAGTATTTTGATGACCCGAATCTCTATATCACTTTTCATAACTGATAAGAATATACAGAGGTAAACATGATAGGTCTGGGGTACATTGTTGCCATTCCTACACTTATCAACAAAGCAAGGTCACAGAAGTCAAAGCAAATTTACAGAGGTCAAAAGTCAAGCTAAATCACACAGCATTTTGTATTTTGATGGAGAGGGGGGGGGGGGGGGGTCATAAGCATGTGTAATGTCCCGACCCTATATCACACTGCAGTACATATATTAGTACATTACTGACCTTCATGCAAGAACTTAACCATTGTCACAGAGGTTCTAAGTTAAGGTGAAGGCATAGGTGTCAACCTCTGATACCCCCAATGAGGGAGATCCCCCTCTTTCAATATTTCCGATGAGGGAGAAAGTGCGTGAAATGTGAGTAAAACTTCATTGCTCAATTTGTCTTTACCTTATAATGTATCAAAATAGCTTTACAAAGTATTAATTTGATCCAGATACACTTATTATGGTCATTACACATATCCTGCAGTAACTAGGATCTCATTTGACCACAAGATGTAGATTTTGAGTTATTGTGGGTTTGGACTTAAATGAGGGAGATGTCGAGGGAGTTTGGCAAACTTTGGTCAAAATGAGGGAGTCTCCCTCCTAATGAGGGAGGGTTGACAGGTATGTGAAGGTCACAAAATAGCTGGATAATCATTTAAGAACTTTAATATGTAAAGTTACCTGACCCTGTATGTAGTACTTCATCAGAACTGACCAAAACACAAAAACTTAACCAGCTGGACTTATGAATGTATGATGGCCAGCCTGCACCACTTCAAGGCAGGGTAAACAAATCAGAAACCATGGCAACCTGAAGGCCACATACCTTGGGTTCTAAGTGGCCTGTGCTGTAGCCCCTGCCACTGTCACTGCTGGCGGCACTGTTACGATTACTATTGGTGGGACTGCCTTTAGCTGGACTAGCCGTCCTCAAGTCCCCCACGATGGAGTATGGAGTTGGTGATGCCCAGTCGCCATGGTGATTATGTAAGTTGTGTTCCCCAACATGGTTGTGATTATCATATGGTCTACCATTTACATTCTGAAAAACAGGAAAAAAAGAAACAATTAAGTATGTGAAACATCATAACAAAATGGAAGATTTGGGAATTTGTGGTAAATTTTTTTCTTTCATTAAATTTTGTAGATAGATAATTTTTTCATGTGGAATGAAAAGTTGTGTCAGGTAAAGTGCTGAGGGTGAGGTTTTGATAGTAGGCAGTTTACATTGTTGATTTATTATGGGACCATAGGTCCCTGTGTAACACTGACCAGACAACAGGTCCCTGTGTATCCCCCCAATCAGCATCTGCAGCAGAATCTTTAACCACCCAGTGATTAGAGATCTACAGACTGCAGCACCAGGTGAACTTTACAGCGGTAAACTGATACAAGCCACAACACCATGGTGATACATCACACAAGCCTTCTAATGTGGCACTCTGTTCCTTGCACAGTTGCACATATTTGTGAAGTTTCTGTACTTTGGTGATGAGTGGAGGCAATAAACACTATCTCGATGTCACAGAGGTAGACAATTAATGTCATTTCAAATTACAGTAAGTTCACCTTCAATTGGAAACAAGCAGTAAAAGTTTGATGACCTTTACCATCAGCAGTCTTTTCTCCCAGACGTATATTATTGATGAGCGCCCAGAAAACTTGCACGCTCACATCTACAATGTATTCCAGGAGTAGTGAAAGGTCACAGCAAAAGGTGAAAGGTCATTTTTCAAAAGGGCAGAGGTCATAGACAGTTGGTAAAGGAGATCAAAGGTCATAGTAAAAAGGCGAAAAAGCATAGCCAGATACTGAAAGCTGGATCGCTATATCTACAAGCCATGAGAAGATCGCAGAAAGTCATTGAAATGGCAATTCTCAAAAGGGCATAGTTCAAATGAGGCAGGTGAAAGGTCGTCAGAGGTTATATAGTTTGCTAGTTTTGGTTAAGCTATTAATGAGATATTTCTTTAAACAGCGAGAGGTCTACCAGAGCCCTATACATGTATAATTCTCCTCCGACATTCCCAATCAATGATGGAGGGCCAAACGGCACTTCTCCTTGACAACTCATGCATGTAAAATATCACTGTTCTATCATTATAAATTCTGGCCCTGTTCTGCTTCACGAGTCTGCTACTGTTAAACGCTGCCGATTATTGACGTATCGTGTTTGGCTCCAGTGTAGGGTACCAGGTACATGTGCACCATTTCGCTATCTGTCTCGGCCAGACAACTATATGCATCAGAAATCTAATTTTATTACTCTTATCTTTAAAAATATTTCAAACGATTAAAAACCTATCTGCAAGGAGCAGAGAATATAAAATTGAATTTCACCATTCCCAGTATTCATTAACTCTACACTGAAAATAGCCTAACATACTACACCCAAGATATTGTCTATAGGGACTACCAATTCTCATAACTGGATGGCACATTCAAGTTTCTGGAGTCAGCAATAATTGTATTTATATTTTTCTACACACACTATTTGTTCATTTTTCTTTAAAACATATCTCAATCCAAGTTGCTAAAATATTCTAAAACCAATTTCGAAAATTTAAAGATATTTCAACCGACACTAGTATTTGATGAGACCAATGTATATACTGAAGTTATTTTCTGTACATGGAAAAAGATATTTAACAATCAAAGTGGTCTTGTTTTATGCCAATATTGAGTCTACAACAAAGTCATATTCACTCTTAGTTTCCATAGCAATGAACTAATTGACCTTATGATATTTACCCCTGAATAATCTTTCAGATGCCTATAATCAAATAATTTCCTTGACAACCAAACAGAAACCTGTTGATCAGTTCATGTATGCTTCTTTGTCATTGCAAAAATTTAATCAAAACAATATTTGATGGATAATTTCCAGGAGATTCAAACAAAAACCTGATCCCACAGAATACAATTTAATCAGGTTAGCTCCTTACTGGGGCCTGGGTTTGCATTTCACATCAAAGTCGGCCATTATTGGGTAATGGATCAATTGGCCGAATCAACATCTGCTTATTTACCACCATCCTTTCCACGTTCACTTTAGTATAATTCAATAACCTCAGTCAACACACAAACCCCAGACTGGTACCGTGAACAATATCGTAGAATGAAAGTTTATATATCTTGACGAACAGGACCTAAGGAGTTGCCATGGTACAGATATGGGGATGCCGCAATTTACGTTAATCACCAAAAAGGGATTACTCTATTTCGCTGTAATTAAATAATTGGACTTTAACCGTTCTACATCCCAAGGGGACTGATTCCTGGTAGCAGGCAATATGTACAACAGGCACGCATTTTAACTAAGTTAGCTTCTCTGGAGGACATCAGACAGAAATTCATTAAAACAAACTATGCACGAACCCATACAATTTTTATTCGAATGTTCTCTTACAATTTGGGGACCTGATCTTACAGTAATGAGTGGTTTCCTTTTCTAATAGATTGTTGAAATGCAACTGTATACCCTAAATGACCCCGATGTTTTTTTATAAACTACAAAACAACACAAAAACAAAAATATTCATACAAAAAAACCCGGTATTGTATCCCCTTTAAGACAGATTGGTGCTTATAATTGTTGCCTCAATTACTGAGAAAAAATAACATATTTGTAGTCTCCCCTTCTGAGACAGATAATTACATATAGTTGTTGTGTCCCCTTCCAAAATAGATAATTACCTATTTTTGTTGTCTCCCCTTTAGTGACAGATAAGTAAATGTTATTGTTGTCTCCCCTTTTGAGAAAGATAATCTAATATATTCGTTTTCTTCCTGTCTGAGACAGATAATAACTTGTTGTTGTCTTCCCTTCTGAGACAGATAATATTACTTATACTGGTTGTCTCCCCTTCTGAGACAGATAATATTACATATAATGGTTGTCTCCCCTTCTGAGACAGATAATATTACATATAACAGTTGTCTCCCTTTCTGAGATAGAAATCCACTCTCAGATAACCACTTTCTGAAATGGTTAACTCCCTTTCCTGTTGGAACACCTGAAATTTCTCCAAGTTAACCCCTGTAATTAACATTTGAAATACCTTATCACTTGAAAATCTCATAGACACTTGATCAAGGCCTGCTTCAGTTAGGAAATTAAATATGTACCATCCCTGGGAGGTCTTAAAGAAGCCTCTATTGACGCCGCAATACCACTAATCAATTATGTAAACGTGTACTCCACGGCCACTTGTAATACACTTGTCTAACTGTCGATAACGTTAAATCTTCTTCAAAGGGAAACATCACTTTATACAAATTTGATGAATAAATCCTCTTGATATTTTTCCTCAAGAATACTGAATTCAACCACTTTAATCAGAGATCTAATTAAGACATTTGACCATAGTCTTTCCCAACTACATGCTCCTTTGAATCTTCAAAAGAGCATTATCTCCATGTACTGTACATTTGGTGCAACCCCGGACATGCTATATAACCCTATAACTCACTGACAATCCACTGGTCTACTTGGTATAGATCTCATAACTCCACACTCGATCTGCAGTTGATATTGTAAGCACATGGAACAAATAACGAAATTCAAAAAATTTCTTTTCGAATCGGTATAAATTCAACACTTCAAAAAGTTCTACAATGGAAGCATGTTATACTCCAATCATCAAACAGTGTCTACTGAATAGGAAAACTTCATTTTTCATCAGTCAAGTCATCAGCCAAGCATTTAATTAAGCAATTAGCTAATTGATTTGTTAATTACTTAACAGACACAACACATTGGACAGATGAACCATTACCTAACACAGGACGTATATAAATAACACCTTTGATCAATGAACGCTATTTTGTCAGCACTGATCAGTTGTAATTTCAGGCCTTAGAAAAAAGCTTGGTTAACTTTATGAGAAGTTCATACAAACTTTTTGAATTATATGCTAAAACAATACCACACAATTTATAAGTAAACATGTATACAAATTTATAATGTTATTTTTGAAAAATAAATGCCACACATTAAAAAAGAAAACTTTGAAAAGAGCCTCGTTTATCATTAATTGAGCTATAATCAAACCATTCGGCCACCCATTCCTATCAAACCATTTCCACTTTGCACCAGAAAGTATCCTCCCCCCCCCCCCATCCCCCTAACCAGGTCCTTCTTTTAGGAATGTCCCCTACCCCAGTGGCCTGTTCCTCTTATCAGGAATTTCCCAAAAACACCCCCCCCCCAATTCAGTTCCTCTTTTTATCAAAAATACCCCCTCCCCTTTACCATCTCAGATCCCCACAAGGAAATGCCCCCCCTTTCCCCTACCGACCAGTTCCTCTTTCTGTCAGGAAGTGCCTCCCTCCCAATCTATCAGGAAGTGCCCCCCACCCCATCTATCAGGAAGTGCCCCCCACCCCATCTATCAGGAAGTGCCCCCCACCCCATCTATCAGGAAGTGCCCCCCCCCACCCCATCTATGAGGAAGTGCCCCCCACCCCATCTATGAGGAAGTGCCCCCTACCCCATCTATCAGGAAGTGCCCCCTACCCAATCTATCAGGAAGTGCCCCCCACCCCATCTATCAGGAAGTGCTCCCCTCCGCCCCCATCTATCAGGAAGTCGCCTCATTTCCATCCCATGACTTGTTGCTGTTCCTACCAGGAAGCTGTCAACCAAAATTTAGCGGACATGACAACAGACAGTTTAGGAGTTGAAAGTCAAAACCTAATGTTTCGCAACAGACTTGCTGATGATGCTGTGTGTGTTGACAAATGTCATTGATTGTGGTGATTCAAACTTCTGCTGACGTTCCGTCAGGAAATTATGGGGTGCCTTAACATGCAATATCCTGTGATACATTTCCCTTCCGAGTAATGGTGGGGTAGGGGCACTTCACCAGCCGAAAACGCAAGTCAATGAAATTACTGTCACAAAACGTAGGAAGAGGTAATGAGTCGTCGGGGTAAATTACTGATTTACTTCAGAAAGCCCAATATCCTATTGTAATGATATCATCTTCCTGTAGGCCGAGTCAGCACCTGTAACAGCACTTATCATCAACCAGTACGCTTTGTCAACAATATTGCTGAAGAACCATTTTAGTGTTGAAATGTGACATACATCATATCATAAACCAAAGGAATCATCATTTATCAATAACCATTGTCTTTTCAACAATATTTTCGAAGAACTGTTAAAATGTGGCATGAATCATATTGTAAACCATAGTAGTCATCATTTATTAATAACCTTTGTCAAAGTTTATCCTAAATTGAATTACTGTGTCAATATTTATCTTGAACCATTGTGTTACATCAACTTGACCATTGGTCAACATTTATCAAATACTAATGTGACGTTTCAACATTTATTATGAATTGATGAGCATTTTCAACAATATCAAGCTTGATCAGTATCAACAAACAAGGCATCGCAGACAATACTAATACCCTTACCCTTCTATTTATAGTAACTGTGACCAAGTTTTTGACCACAAAAAATTTGAAATGTGACCTTGTATAAAATATGATGTTAACGAACACTTGTGAAGCTTCGCATTAAAAAATTGAGAACTGCAGCCAGTAGAGCGGTGACATCCAAATTTCTTTTAAGTCTTTTTATAGTAATGGTGACCTAGTTTTTGACAGCAAAGCATTGAAATTCAGACTTGTACAAGGGATAATGTTTGTGAACACTTGTGGAAAGTTTAGTGTCATTCAATTGAGAAATTCAGCTTGTTGAGCGGTGACGTTTAAGATTCTATTTTAGTAATGATGACCTAGCTTTTGATTGTAGAGAGTTGAAATGCAAACTCGTACATGGGATGATGTTTGTGAACACAAACTTGCATGAAGTTTCATGCCAATCGGTTGAGAAATGCAGCCTTTAGAGTGGTAATGTTGTTGGGGATACCTATGTACGTATGAAGGATCCCTAAATACCCTCGATAACTTGTATGAAGGGTATTCCTAAATACCCTCGATGACTCGTCCACAATGTCAACATTTATCATTAACTTTTGTTTCGACACGTACCATTTCTATATAATGAATCATCAGCTCAATCTAACCAATTTAAAGTGCAGATTTGTAACTATGTCAGCAATGTCAATATTTCAGCAATGGATTTGAAATAAAACCTAAATTCCTGAATATTATGTTCTGGAGTAATTTATTGCAGGGCTCCAGAAGCTACCAGATTTCTACAATCCCACATCAGGGGTACATACATGAAGACACATTCCATCGTACATTCTCACATCATACATCTGTCCCCGGACAGAATTCCACTACGCACACATAGTTCAGGCCACCATCTTTAAACCTGGTCAAGCATTTCTCGCACTTACCATCTTGTAAAACACAGGAATTTCACAACATAAATATTTGCCAAAATTCCTTCTACTTTGATGAGGAGACTGTCATGATTCAGTAGTATTCGGATCCACACATACCACACATGGCTGGACTGAATTTCTACATCCCAATTCACAGATTTCCATTACATCGACAATGACTGTTCCTGACTAAAATGTCCCGTTGGAACTGGTGAAGTTTCCTTGGCACTGTATGAACACACCTCTTGAAAAAACTGCGGAACATTTCACCAAATTATAGATGCATCGGGATGATATCTTCATTTGTACGAGGAGCATGTATCAAGTATACACATACACTTCTCCAGCTTCAGCTTCTACCTTATCTCTCAGCTTCATCATCGGGATTCCCCCCTCCTCCTCCGCCCCCTCCCCCTTCCTAGGGCTGCTTGCTGATCCCCCTCCTCCTTGACGACAGGTGAAGGATTCAATAGTATGTACTCAAAACCGGATACTCATCTCACACCGATATACACTATTCATCTCATAGATACAGATTTATAGTTTCGGGGCAAAACTTCTGAGGAGAAGCCTAGTAGGGGTTGGATGGGGGAGATTTGCCAGTCTATAACATGTTGATAGTTAGAGTGTTGTGTGTGTATAAATAGGAGACCCTTACTGTAGTATATTCCATGTTGTAGCCCTTATCAGTGCCCGAGTATGCAGATCTACAGCTAAAGCTTACAGGACCTTGCTAACAGGGCCAATTTTAAAAACAGGCAAAGACCAAAAAGTTCCAAAATAACCCTTAACAGCTTAACTCTTTATAAACAAGAAAAAAATCAATTAAAATCAATATTATCAACACATAGAAATATCCAAAAAAGTTTGCTGTTTATTTCAAAACTTTTACACAAAAACTCTCCAAATTATTGGAGGTCCCATTAACGGGACCCAACATTTTATTAAAATTTAGATGTAATTAATAGTAAAGTGTTACCATGGGTATAATAGGAAGCTGACCAGGCTTTTTGGATTTGGGATGAAGAGCTTTGCTGTAGAACTCATCAGCTGTGAGGATAAAGGTGTGTATGGAATATAAGCTATGTTCATCCAATCTCTAAAGCTGTTTTATGAGTTGCCAAACATAATTATAAGGTCTTCTATTCCTCACAAATATCATGTTGCACTTTTCAGAGCTAACATTCCCAAAGCTCACAAAAAAAAAGTATCAAATACACAAAAATATTTTATAATACACGAAAATATACCCCCCCCCCCCCTTCCCCCCAAAAAATATGTAAAAGTATGTTTAATATCAACAGAACAGCCTATAAAATTTGGTACTGCATAATACTATACCATAACATTGGGTAAATTCAATAGTAAATCTCAAAGTAAATACTTTGGATACTTACAAGAAACGCTGAAGACCGTCAAAGAGGAAAGATATGACACATATCTCTACTCCAGGTCAGAAAGTATGGAATATGAAAAGAGTCTTGTAGCACGACTAAATGCGATGTATCAATGACTCGTAGGCTATATCAACTTCATCTGACAAATGACCAGGTCGAACATATGTTTTGGTTTATTTTGTTTCAGTCCAGCAGCCAGGATCATTTAAGGATGTAACAGGTTTTGGAGGTGGAGGAAAGCCTGAGTACCTGGAGAAAAAACCACCGACCTACGTCAAGTATCCTGCAATAGCCCCATGTGGGTTTCGAAATCGAAAACCCAGAGGTGAAGGGCTAGTGGTAGAATGATGGGACATATTAACCACTCGGTCACCGTGGCCCCTGAAAATATATCTGAATGCATCTTTGCAACTATAAAGAAGTAACTTCTCTACTAAATATTCTTTAGTTGAACAAATTAACACCCATAAATCTCTGTTGAAAACCTGTGATTATCTACAAGTTCCCTACTCAAGATTACGCAGATATCTAAATGAGCACCTACAATTTTTCGAGAAACAAAAGCAAATTTTACAACTTTTTATATTTGTACTGCTGTATAAAGGTGTTTCCGCATTCTAGGAAGAAACACGTGTAGACTTTGATAGCTGTATTAAGATGGTTAAATAATTGTGAGCAATTAAAAGTTTTCAACTGGGAAAAAAACTTCAGCCCCAAAAATGTATGAAGGGACTTAACTCTATACAAAGATCACACTCTACTGTCCCAAGAGGTACTCGCATAAAACAAAGGGCAATAACTCTGTATAGTGGGGCACAATGTCCTATTTCAGCAAAAGACACTCCACTAACCAAAGATGTACTAAAGAAAAACAAAGGGCAATAACTCTGTATAGTGGGGCACAATGTCCTCTTTCAGCAAAAGACACTCCACTAACCAAAGATGTACTAAAGAAAAACAAAGGGTAATAACTCTTTATAGTGGGGCACAATGTCCTATATCAGTACAAGACACTCCACTAACCCAAGATGTACTCACGAAAAACAAAGGGCAATAACTCTGTATAGTGGAACACAATGTCCTATATCAGTACAAGACACTCCACTAACCAAACATGTACTCCAAGGAAAACAAAGGGCAATAACTCTGTATAGTGGGGCACAATGTCCTGTATCAGTACAAGACACTCCAATAACGCAAGATGTACTCATGGAAAACAAAGGTCAATAACTCTGTATAGTGGGGCACAATGTCCTATATCAGTACAAGACACTCCACTAACCCAAGATGTACACGCGAAAACAGGAGCAATAACTCTGTATAGTGAAGCACAATGTCCTATATTAGTACAAGACACTCCACTAACCAAAGATGTACTCACGGAAAACAAAGGGTAATAACTCTGTTTAGTGGAGCACAATGTCTTATATCAGTACAAGATACTCCACTAACCAAAGATGTACTCATGGAAAACAAAGGGCAATAACTCTGTATAGTGGGGCACAATGTCCTATATTAGTACAAGACACAACACTAACCCAAGATGTACTCATGGAAAACAGGGGCAATAACTCTGTATAGTGGAGCACAATGTCCTATATCAGTACAAGACACTCCAATAACCCAAGATGTACTCATGGAAAACAAAGGGCAATAACTCTGTATAGTGGGGCACAATGTCCTATATCAGTACAAGACACTCCAATAACGCAAGATGTACTCATGGAAAACAAAGGTCAATAACTCTGTATAGTGGGGCACAATGTCCTATATCAGTACAAGACACTCCACTAACCCAAGATGTACACGCGAAAACAGGAGCAATAACTCTGTATAGTGAAGCACAATGTCCTATATTAGTACAAGACACTCCACTAACCCAAGATGTACTCACGGAAAACAAAGGGTAATAACTCTGTTTAGTGGAGCACAATGTCTTATATCAGTACAAGATACTCCACTAACCAAAGATGTACTCATGGAAAACAAAGGGCAATAACTCTGTATAGTGGGGCACAATGTCCTGTATCAGTACAAGACACTCCACTAACCAAACATGTACTCCAAGAAAAACTAAGGGCCATAACTCTGTTTAGTGTGGCAAAATGTCCTGTATCAGTGCAAGACACTCCAATAACCCAAGATGTACTCATGGAAAACAAAGGGCAATAACTCTGTATAGTGGGGCACAATGTCCTATATTAGTACAAGACACTCCACTAACCCAAGATGTACTCATGGAAAACAGGGGCAATAACTCTGTATAGTGGAGCACAATGTCCTATATCAGTACAAGACACTCCAATAACCCAAGATGTACTCATGGAAAACAAAGGGCAATAACTCTGTATAGTGGGGCACAATGTCCTATATCAGTACAAGACACTCCAATAACGCAAGATGTACTCATGGAAAACAAAGGTCAATAACTCTGTATAGTGGGGCACAATGTCCTATATCAGTACAAGATACTCCACTAACCCAAGATGTACTCACGGAAAACAAAGGGTAATAACTCTGTATAGTGGAGCACAATGTCTTATATCAGTACAAGATACTCCACTAACCAAAGATGTACTCATGGAAAACAAAGGGTAATAACTCTGTATAGTGGAGCACAATGTCTTATATCAGTACAAGATACTCCACTAACCAAAGATGTACTCATGGAAAACAAAGGTCAATAACTCTGTATAGTGGGGCACAATGTCCTGTATCAGTACAAGACACTCCACTAACCAAACATGTACTCATGGAAAACAGGGGCAATAACTCTGTATTAGATAGACCAAATTTAAGTATGTGACACTCCGCCATCCCAAGGGTGACTCGCATGAAAAAGAATTGTCAAAAGCAAGTGACAGGAAATATAAGATATGCTAGTGCCATTGTGACATTTTTGTATGTATGTACTGACTGGTCCCCTCCCCAATATCAGTGGGGACTAATAAATATCCCTGACTTTCATATACTATACCTATGAGGGCCATTCCTAGCTCATGTGGACACAGGTGGCATCAAAAATTACTTTTATATCATAACCATAAAACAAGAGGCCCAGAGCGCCTGTATCGCTCACCTGGACATATTGGTATCTAGGTAATCATGGTAAAATATTTTCTTTTTTGCCCTACCCTCTGCCCCCTTAGGAGTCAGTCCCACCATTATTACAATTTTGAATCCTGAGTACCTAAGGATGCTTCCTGCCAAATTAGGTTGAATTCCTATCATTGGTTATGGAGAAGTCGTTAAAAAAATTGTTGAAGGACGACGGACGCCACGGTATGGCATAAGCTGACCTCTCACCTTCGGACCAGGTGAGCGAAAAAATCCTGCATATAAGAAATTGTCATTAATTAATTTTTTTTCACAATTCTGACACAAACCCCTTTGAATGAGGACTAAAAGCCCCAGTTTTGGGCACATCTGACCTCATGATAGACTATGAAAACTAATTGGAAATATTTATCAGAAAACACATACAAAATAGAAATAATAGTCTTGGCAATATTTCCATACAAATGCATCACTTTTCCATAGAATGTTTGAGACATATCTAAAACACATTTGCTTTTTTGTAGAAGCAAGAACAAAATTATAGCCCATTCAATTAATAAGTTTCCCATAGAATTTATGAAAATACCAATAAATACATCAATTTTCTAACATCAAAGTTCTCTACAGAATTTAATGGGAAATCTACAGCAGAACCAGACAGCATTTTCTCGGAGAATGGATTAAGATTTCTTGCAAATTACACCAACTCTCAAATTAAATGTATTAAAATTACTCAAGAAACACTAAATTTCCCCACAGACCTCCGGTACTAACCGTAATACTTAAAACAGGCATTACAAAGCTGCGGCATTATGTGGGGAGTAAACTGATGAGATTTAGTGTTCACGACAGCGAGTTAAAATACTGACACGACTATTATTACACTACAAATCTTACTTGTCATAATTTCCTTGAATTTCTCTGAGAGTTACATGGCAGCTTGCGTAAAATAACGTCTGCACTGTAAAAAAGAAAATCTCTACACTAATTGGAGGAGCTCGAATCTTATTGACGAGTTGACAGTTTGGAGCTGACGCGACACAATCCCACCTGACAGAAGGCTGCGGAGCTGAACCGTTCCTACTTACATCCAGTCCTAAGCTGCTAGCGGCACGATCCAAGAGGACTTAAATAAATACCCTGGTTTAACGTAGAATCAATAACTCTATGGCTGCCGCCAAAAACATCCCATAATACCCTAACAAGAATGGTAAAACCTCTTGTTGAATTGTTTATTTGACTTTCATAAACACTTTTCGTAACTCTTGCAATAATTTACGGAATCGCCTGCCGTTGACTTCCGACAGATCAATACACTATCATTGCGCCTTTTTGACATGCAATATATTCAGTTTGACTGATAACTTATCACAGCCACGCCATGCTTCTTCACCGCGACCTACATCTCAGAAGGCGGAAAATGAAACGTCTCCGCACATGATACAAACAATTGCGTTTTTATTAACAAAAGACACTTAGCGTAGTCAAGTTACATCCTATAGTCCACAGGACTTTCTTTATCTACAGCCTTCGATATGATTGGTTGGCAGACAAGATTGTAAGCTTAGCTAAAGAAGAGTCAAACATGCCAAACCAAATCAAACGACAATCTATAAGTGATCTAAACCAATGTATATCAAATCCATCAAATTTTGATCCACAAGCGTAAATATCAAATCCATCAAATTTTGATCCACAGTCATGAATATCAAATCTATTCAATGTTGATCCACAGTCATGAATATCAAATCTATTCAATGTTGATCTAAATTCATGAATATCAAATCGAACTGTTATTCACAATCATGAATATCAAATCTATCCAATGTTGATCCACAAACATGAATATTAAATCTATTCAATGTTGATCTACAAACATGAATATCAAATATATTCAATGTTGATCCACAAACATGAATATCAAATCTATCCAA
Source organism: Mimachlamys varia (assembly GCA_947623455.1). NCBI lineage: Eukaryota > Metazoa > Mollusca > Bivalvia > Pectinida > Pectinidae > Mimachlamys > Mimachlamys varia. The sequence goes on from OX392527.1 coordinate 51,474,822, forward strand.
TGTTGTTTCACAGTCATGAATATCAAATCTATTCAATGAAGATCCACAAACATGAATATCAAATCTATTCAATGGTGATCCACAAACATGAATATCAAATCTATCCAATGGTGATCCACAAACATGAATATCAAATCTATCCAATGTTGATCCACAATCATGAATATCAGATCTATTCAATGGTGATTCACAAACATTAATATCAAATCTATCCAATGTTGATCCACAAACATGAATATTAAATCTATTCAATGTTGATCTACAAACATGAATATCAAATATATTCAATGTTGATCCACAAACATGAATATCAAATCTATCCAATGTTGTTTCACAGTCATGAATATCAAATCTATTCAATGGTGATCCACAAACATGAATATCAAATCTATTCAATGGTGATCCACAAACATGAATATCAAATCTATCCAATGGTGATCCACAAACATGAATATCAAATCTATCCAATGTTGATCCACAATCATGAATATCAGATCTATTCAATGGTGATTCACAAACATTAATATCAAATCTATCCAATGGTGATCCACATTCATGAATATCAAATCTATCCAATGGTGATTCACAAACATGAATATCAAATCTATCCAATGGTGATCCACATTCATGAATATCAAATATAACTGTTATTCACAATCATAAATATCAAATCTATCCAATGGTGATCCACAATCATGAATATCAAATCTATCCAATGGTGATCCACAATCATGAATATCAAATTTATCCAATGGTGATCCACAATCATGAATATCAAATCTATCTAATGGTGATCCACAAACATAAATATCAAATATATCTATCAAATTTATCCCATGAAGAAACACAATCATGAATATCCTATCTATCAATTGTGATGTTGTCACTTATATAAAGGCTATCCAGTTGTACATACTGATTCTTGACACTGTAACAGCATATCCTTCAAGGATGGTTTTTATCTATCAACCATCATGCCCATCATTGGTGATTATCAACCATCGATGATCCAAAAGCATTTAAGCTTTGAAGAATATCCCATATTACAAGGGTAATGACACTTACAGACAAACAATATTGAATTATCATCAGTTCACTTTTGGGATCAGAGGGTTGGTACACTATCCAGCAGTTATACATAAGAAATATTCTCATTGATAAATAGATATAGGGTTTTACGACTTATAACTGGTATTTGTGAAATAAACACTATCAGACCTTCAGTTATCACTGTCTCTATATCAGAGGTCTGGGAACCTTGGTCAGATCTGTGATAATTTTGACATTAAAGGGATGTACTCAAACATCAAGGGATACAGAAAGATACTAGACAAGTAATTAACCTAAGTGGGTCTGACCTTTACTGACCATGCAGTGACCAGTAGTGTTCCAGTCTTATACTGACAAGTGATTATGGTCTAACAATTATTTATTTATTATTTTATTTGAAAGTTTTACGTCCTCACATGGCCTTACGACCTTCTGTGGACGAGAAAAGATAGAAAGAGAGTAGAAGGGATAAAGTATGTAGGAGTAAGACAAGGGGAGGGTCTAACACCTCTCTGTCTGGTCTATAGACTGATCTAACGCCACTACAAAGTTCATGTGGTGCCATTCCTTTCCCCACTCTTTAGTCATCTGGCTGGTCAGTTAGCATAAACCCACTGGTGGTTCCAAGGTCAGACGCTCTTTCCCCACTACTTACTACAGTGGACCTGTGATAATCCGGACTCAGATAGTCCAGAAAACTCATAATCCTAACAGAAATGCACGGAAATGGATTTCCATAATATAATGTTATTGGATTAACCAGCCCAAAATTTGGCAGCCCGGAAAACTTGTAATCCGGACGGTTTGCGCTGGGAACGAAGGTGTCTGGATTACCCAGGGTCCACTGTACTAACTAATAAATCATCTGGATAATTAGCATTTGCATTTACCCACTGGTGGTTCCCCAATCACTTACTCACCAGTCTGATCACCCCCCCCCCCCCCCCCCCAGTTTACCTACTGACCAATATAACCCAGGACTGGCTGACCACTAGGTAGGAATGTTAATAGTCCACTGTTACATGTATTTGGATTGACCAGGGGAGGTTAATCTGTGTATACAACTGTAGCTTGTTACTCATCAAAGGAGGCTGCCACTTTAATGTAAACACCAGGTGAGAGGTACGCCTCCCACAGGGCTTATCACACCAGCTGTTGGGGGGGGGGGGGGGAGTTAGGGGTCTGACTAGGGGCTAGGTGAATAGACTTTGAAGGAGGGGCATGGGGGTAAGGTGGTGGGGAGGAGGAAGGGAGTTAGGGGTCTGGCTAGGGGCTAGGTGAATAGACTTTGAAGGAGGGGCATGGGGGTAAGGTGGTGGGGAGGAGGAAGGGAGTTAGGGGTCTGGCTAGGGGCTAGGTGAATAGACTTTGAAGGAGGGGCATGGGGTAAGGTGGTGGGGAGGAGGAAGGGAGTTAGGGGTCTGGCTAGGGGCTAGGTGAATAGACTTTGAAGGAGGGGCATGGGGGTAAGGTGGTGGGGAGGAGGAAGGGAGTTAGGGGTCTGGCTAGGGGCTAGGTGAATAGACTTTGAAGGAGGGGCATGGGGGTAAGGTGGTGGAGAGGAGGAAGGGAGTTAGGGGTCTGGCTAGGGGCTAGGTGAATAGACTTTGAAGGAGGGCATGGGGTAAGGTGGTGGGGAGGAGGAAGGGAGTTAGGAGTCTGGCTAGGGGCTAGGTGAACAGACTTTGAAGGAGGGGCATGGGGTAAGGTGGTGGGGAGGAGGAAGGGAGTTAGGGGTCTGGCTAGGGAGAGGTGAATAGACTTTGAAGGAGGGGCATGGGGGTAAGGTGGTGGGGAGGGGGAAGGGGGGTTAGGGGTCTGGCTAGGGAGAGGTGAATAGACTCTGAAGGAAGGGCATGGGGGTAAGAAGGGTTTTTTTTGGGGGGGGGGGGGGGGGGCTAGGAATAAATGGTGTCCCAAGGAAGAAAGTGGGTTATGGTTACAATAGGGGTATTCATGGGTCTGGTTGGTGTGGGTGGGAAGCAAGTTAAGGGTGGTGTGGTTGGAATTAGGGTTTGTGGTAGAAGTGGTGATAAAAAGTTAAGATTTTTAGGGGACAGTAGTAAGAAAGGGTATGGCTTCAGGGAATTGGTAAAGCCTAAAGGGTTGGAGACAAGGGAGGATTAGTTTGGGGGGTTACGGTTCATGTCATGTCCTAAGCAATATGTTCTAAAGTGGGGGTTGCTGGGTCAAACAAATAATAGCACAGTGGAGGAAAAGGTTTAACCTAGGTGTAATGGGTCAAATGAAGAAGGCATATCCTTGGGGAGGGAAGTGGGGAAGAAATACGGGCTTACTCTCGACTTGGTGGGAGGGAATAGGAGGTGGAGATACGGGGATGTGAACATGGGGGTGGCCAGCAAGACCAGAACCATGAGGGTCCAAGCTTTGAAATAGATTATACGAATCCCCAGGTTTAGAATATGGTTTTTGCGAACATGAATCTAACAGTAAAGTTTAATAGGCTCTACATAGTGGTGAAATATCTCTGGCAAATCGCCGAACAGGAAATAATCCCCGCAGGTAGCCTGCCAGAACACGAAATTCTCCCCATCCGTGTTTCACATTGTAACCATACGTTCATCTCTTCATTAATTGCGGTGTTTAAAAGAATAATCTGCTAACTACCGCAGTGTGTATTTTACTGCCGCTCGAGATTAGTGATGTGCTACCTACAGGTGGGGACAAACACAGTCTCCTCGACAACTGCAGAAAACCTGGCGGAGAATTCTCACTGCCATCAACTTCACAACTCAATTTTTTTTCCATAAACATTGGACGATTTCCAATGAAATTGCCTGCATGATTGGAAAGTTATCAGAAGTCGATGGATACAAAAGCAAGCTGGCTTGCCTATGTCAGATAGTTGCTAGCACAGACTGACAAACGTCAGGCATGTATCTGTACTCCAGCCCATCACAACCCCCTTCAGCATTTATAACTGCCAGCTATCTCTCTATAGATATTGTCCGATTTTTCATGTAATTCATGAATATTGCTAGCTGATTATCAGTCCGGTTGACTCCATCCTATAGTGTTCTAACACTAGGGCGGCCATTTAGCCCAGACTCGCGGGTACAATCCATATTTTTGCTACCGCTTCACAAATGCTGAACCCTCCATCCTTCGATTAGAAGCTATTTCTACCAAAACGACAAAACATTAAAGCAACACTAATCAATCGAAGGGAACGGTACGTGTTTAGTGCCAGGTTTGTTGTTTACCCGCGTCAAACATTGTTGGGTGATTGATAAGGAGTATGTATTGTTGATAGCATCAGACAGTCACATGATACATCAAAACAGTCACATGATACATCAAAAGAGACACATGATACAGCAAACTGTGACATGATACATCAAAACTGTCACATGATACATCAAAACAGTCACATGATACATCAAAACTGTCACATGATACATCAAAACAGTCACATGATACATCAAAACAGTCACATGATACATCAAAAGAGACACATGATACAGCAAACTGTGACATGATACAACAAACTGTCACATGATACATCAAAACTGTCACATGATACTTCAAATCAGTCACATGATACAACAAACTGTCACATGATACACCAAAACTGTCACATGATACATCAAAACACTCACATGATACATCAAAAAGTCACCTGATATAACTAACTGTAACAAAATATATCAAAATTGTCACATTACACATCAAAGCTGTCACATGATACAATAAAATGTTACATGATACAACAAACTGTCACGAGATATAATGAAACTCGCACAATCCATATTTGCTGACTCCAATAATGAAAATGAAATTTTCCCAGATTTATCAAATACACAGATGTATGTAATTTGTAAAAGGAAATGTCATTTCCTTAAACCAAATATCTGATCAATTAACCAATCAATGAAAGATTAATCGTGCAGACATTTAATTGACCAAAAGTGCCATTTTATGGCTACATCACAACGCCACGTTATACAGCAAATCATACATCTCAACGCCACGTTATACAGCAAATTGAGTGCTACATTAGCCAATAAGGGTGCACAATACACAATCTTCACACTGAAATATCACTCTCTCATTAATCGTGTTTCAGCACACTACAGAGTTACAGAAAGTAGTTACACAGTCAAATCAAGTGGTCTGAAAGGCCTGTATCATTACATCATTACTACAGTACTGACTGTGACATATGGATACTAGGGAGACTTAAGGATGTATGTTATCTTAATCACAGATACATTTCATAACTCTATTCCACAATGGTTATACACTGATTAATTTGTGGATTTTCTCTTAAAATGGTAGGACCTGTTTAATTCAAAACCTTGATGTAAAGAAAGTGAAGGAAAGTAACACTCCAGTTATTTTATTAATTTATAAGATACTCTGCAAATTATTTCAAGGGAGAAAACTCTTACAGAAATTACAGATATCATAAATAAGATACATATTTAACTGATTCCTCCCTAAATTTCTAAACTGGACTCACCCAGTATTTAATTTGGTTAAGTTAAAATATAACTTAACCAATCCACCCCTGAAATTCCATAATGAACTATTCCAACCTTTGAAATGGAAGAGTTCAAATGTGTCTTCAGTGGTGAAGGAGTTCAGTGGTGAACAGGCTCAGATGAAGGAAATTTGCATATTCAAAAAAACGTTTAAATTTAGCAAAAATAGTTTATATGAAATACCAATATCGGTACATGAAATAAATGTGAAATGATAAATTTAACCTGGTCTGATAAATAGAATTTATCATCTATACATGTGAACATAGCATATTTTGAGAAACAAAGATTAGGTTGAATATTGTAAAATATGAAATATTTAGGAAAGTCTGAGTCTTTCTAATGGTCTGAGCTTTTCTGTTAGACGTGGCAGCTTAGTAATAATTTTATAAATCTGGTCTCCTTTATATTATATAATACAGCCCTAAAACAGCACAGCTGACTGCCTCCACTTTAATCTTTAGAGATTATCAAGTTTTACCAATCTTAAAGCAATCAGTGAATTCTATGTTGAGCTACTTACAACATAATCAACTAAATGTGAAGTTTTGCAACACAAACTGTGTTTGGCAACACCAAAACATTAAAAATTATTCCACGCCCAACTTGACTTTGTTTACTTATACTGTAATGAAACAAGATGCATTTTGTGCATGTAAAATATGACTGGCCATACCAGCCCCCAGGTTTTCATGGACATTTTTTCTACATGAATTTTACTACTAGCTTATCTCCCCCTAGTTTTAGAATCAGACATCAAAGTAATCAAAATTATTTTTTTCCTTAACAATTCAATATCTGTATACTATTCTTGAAATGGAGGCCACTCTAAGATTTAAGCAAAAGAGGAATATCATATTAAGCAATTTGAATAATCAATATTTTTGTATTAAATTTGATTTGATTTATGTATACAAACAATGGTGTAAATGATTAACAAGAGTTTGTTAGACGTTCTACTACATGGTGTGAACTTGTACTTTTGTGCTTAATTTTTAATTGACCACCATATGTCAATTTAAATCTTCTTCCAAAGTTACTATTATCATTAATTAACAATAATCATCCTTTCCCCTACTTTTGAAGTCTAAAAATGTTAATGATTCTACAGGTCATTATTCTCTGTGGAGATTTTACTGTAAGCTCGTTGTTCGTGATGAACTACAGCGCAATAATATCTTTTCCATTAATACCCCTTTAGAAGGTACAGAGCTATAATGTGCCTGGGTGGCCATTACTATTCCACTCAGCATCTTATAGCAGCTTATCATCAAGCCTCATTTAACAATACAGATTTGATTCAATCACCCAAAAGATCATGATTTCACCTTTAACTTTTGCCGTTTTCATAGTAGAATTCACAAAGACAAAAAATGAAGGTGGCGGAGACCGAGGCATGTGGTATTTTTGTAACTGATCACTAGTCCACATTAACTAATGTTTAAAATAACAAACCCTACATCTGCAACATATTCACTATAACAAGTAACAATGATGTCATTTTTGCTGCACAATGAGAATTTTTTTTTTGTACAACTTACAGCGTGTACAAATCTATACAGCTAAATGGCATGACAGACTAGAGCTGAGAAATAGATAATATAATCTGTCACCGTTACCGAGTAGATAGATACACTTTACACAAAATGACAACCCACAGTGTGTAAGATTGCTTTTTATTGTCATTGAATCCTATGGATTTCAATACACCAGTTATATTCCGCGATGTTTAAGCAGCTTTAAGATTGAAATGATCCACAGCCATACATAACAAGACCAAGAACTAAGCCAAAGTACGCAGGATCTCAAATACAAGATATTTTAATATCTTACAAGTAATAAATGTCTACCAAGCTCAACGTTTTGTTTATTTAGAGAACATCAGTAAATATATGACCTTGACCCTGATCCAAGGAAGGATGGTCAGAAAATGTCAATGCCATAGCATAATCCTGTAGTGGTCAGTCCAGGCATAAATCTGTACCAATAACTGGACATAGGGAGAAGGGTATACTTAGTGAAATAACTCAGCTTGACCTAGAGTTCTATGGAGTATCCATGGGTCGGAGGGAGGGAGTCGAGTTTTACATGACTATTTGGTGTGGAGCTTTAAACATTGAGTATAGGTTTGTCAGATATGCAGAAGAGTATAAGATGTACTTACATGACTGTCGGGGGCGGAGCTGTATTGAGTATGGGTCTGAGGGAGACGAGTATTGATGTATTTACATGACTGTCAGGGGCTGAGCTGTATTGAGTATGGGTCTGAGGGAGACGAGAACTAGATGTACTAACCTGATTGTCGGGGGCGGAGCTGTATTGAGTATGGGTCTGAGGGAGACGAGAACTAGATGTACTTACATGACTGTCGGGGGCTGAGCTGTATTGAGTATGGGTCTGAGGGAGACGAGTATTAACCTTACTTACATGACTATCAGGGGCGGAACTGTATTGAGTATGGGTCTGAGGGATGTGAGTATTAGATGTACTTACATGACTGTCAGGGGCTGAGCTGTATTGAGTATGGGTCTGATGGTGAATATGATGTCCTGTTAGGTATAAGGCACCGTTGTGGTCATGGTGATGGTGAATATAGCCATGGCAATCTGAAATAATAAGAGGCATGACATTAAAATCTCCAAATATATTCTATTCATAGTGATATTCTGTATCATCACTTAATCATGATTTTGAATACAAAGCTATATTGCTTCAATCTCTAAATACAGAGCTACAGTGCATCAATTAATCTCTAAAAACGAATCGACATTGCAGCAATCTCTGAAAACTGAAATTTAGTGTCAAAGCCACATTAAGACAATCTCCGAATATAGCATAAAATCACTGAATATAGCACCAAATCTCTGAATATAGCACCACCAAATCTCTGAATATAGCACCAAATCTCTGAATATAGCACCAAACCACTATAGTCGTGCTATAATATATCATCAAAATTTTGTTCTAAATTTTGATTATCTAACCACCCCTAAAATTTCATAATGAATTATTCCAGCCTAGGAATTGGAAGAGTTCAAATGTGTCTTCAGGGGGTGAATTAGTTGGTGGTTCTTTCTATATCATGACAATCTCCAAATGTAAGCTGTATCATGACATTTGTGAATACTCTGTAACATCAGGAGGACAATCTCTGAATCAAGAAACACATCACAACACTCTATAGATACATGGCTACCCCTTGAGGGTTTCAAAATACATGGCTACATTACAATGCTAACCTTGAATGCATCCTACATGGAAATCTCCGCATATATCGTAAGTCGTCTCGACAATGATCAACCATCAATGAAACCTTAGTATCTAATGACAACAAATGTCAAAATGTCGACACAGCAAAACGAACTCCAGTCCTTACTTTTGAAATCCTCTCTCTGCAATCAACACTGGAAGAGTCTGACAAGCGTTAACATGCCGAGTGGTGTAGGAGCACACCTACCCTATACACAAGGTAATCGATGACGGTCTGATTACGATAACTCAATCACCTATCCAGGCAAATAGTGTGTACGACTGACACAGTCCAACCCATCAGTGTAGTATGGAGCCAGGCGGCTGTGACCATGCACTGTCTCTGCTCCGACTTTATATCGTAGATATTTTGTAACTCCAGTAGCGTAAAAGATCTATTACGTATATATATTATCTTCCCCGAACCCATCTACACACAATACGTTGGGGACCAATAACTGCCGCGGATCCTTGTGTTTTGCCTATATGTATATATCTCCTGTTGTGTTCGATAAACAACAAGACAATGTATTAGAAATGGCCCACAGCTATCATCTAAGATTAGCGTGAATAAGGCTAGAAATTACACAGAGAGCATTCCTATTAGTCTGTGAATACATTGAGGATACGGACCATATATACTAGCCTATATAAAACCCCTCCTCCTTTAGGTGTCTGTTTCCAATTATAGACTAACTCTACACCCCCAATCACATAAAAATCACTGGAGAATTTTACCTTTTATATTTTTCACACTGCCGTTTCCATGCCATCTGCCATACCACCTCCCAGATGTTAGAATGTAGTGTATATGATATCACGTGTAAAACACAATCCTCAGGTTGTCTTCTGAGATGCTGTAGCAATTAACTGGGAGGCTGTGTTATTTCTATCAAGTGTTGGTTTATCTGGTACACATAGCTTTGGCAGTCGGCTCACACCGGAGAAATCATGCTGGTTCAACTACCATTACTAAATAGTGCTTGGTGGTATATGTCTAAACTTTTAGATCAGTATCACTACAAAATACTACCATCACTGGAAAAATGTTTGGTTGTTTAATCAGATAAATCTCAGTTGTTCAGCTACAACATATCCAATATCATAACACCTATCTAGCTCATTTCACAAAAGATGCTTGGAGATTCAACTAGTAACACAGAACTACAATCAAGAGAATGCCTGGTTTATCTAGTAACACTGAACTATCATCACAAGAGAATGCCTGGTTTATCTAGTAACACTGAACTATCATCACAAGAGAATGTCTGGTTTATCTAGTAACACTGAACTATCATCACTAGAGAATACCTGGTTTATCTAGTAACACACAACTACCATCACTAGAGAATGTCTGGTTTATCTAGTAACACTGAACCATCACAAGAGAATGCCTGGTTTATCTAGTAACACTGAACTATCATCACAAGAGAATGCCTGGTTTATCTAGTAACACTGAACTATCATCACAAGAGAATGCCTGGTTTATCTAGTAACACTGAACTATCATCACAAGAGAATGTCTGGTTTATCTAGTAACACTGAACTATCATCACTAGAGAATACCTGGTTTATCTAGTAACACACAACTACCATCACTAGAGAATGTCTGGTTTATCTAGTAACACTGAACCATCACAAGAGAATGCCTGGTTTATCTAGTAACACTGAATCATCACAAGAGAATGCCTGCTTTATCTAGTAACACTGAACTATCATCACTAAAGAATGCCTGGTTTATCTAGTAACACAGAACTACCATCACTAGAGAATGCCTGGTTTATCTAGTAACACTGAACTATCATCACTAGAGAATGCCTGGTTTATCTAGTAACACTGAATCATCACAAGAGAATGCCTGCTTTATCTAGTAACACTGAACTATCATCACTAAAGAATGCCTGGTTTATCTAGTAACACAGAACTACCATCACTAGAGAATGCCTGGTTTATCTAGTAACACTTAACCTTCACTAGAAAATGCCTGGTTTATCTAGTAACAAAGAACTAACATCACTAGAGAATGTCTGGTTTATCTAGTAACAAAGAACTACCATCACTAGAGATTGCCTGGTTTATCTAGTAACACTTAACCTTCACTAGAAAATGCCTGGTTTATCTAGTAACACTTAACCTTCACTAGAAAATGCCTGGTTTATCTAGTAACAAAGAACTAACATCACTAGAGAATGTCTGGTTTATCTAGTAACAAAGAACTAACATCACTAGAGAATGTCTGGTTTATCTAGTAACACTGAACTACCATCACTAGAGAATGCCTGGTTTATCTAGTAACACTGAACTACCATCACTAGAGAATGCCTGCTTTATCTAGTAACACTGAACTATCATCACTAAAGAATGCCTGGTTTATCTAGTAACACAGAACTATCATCACTAGAGAATGCCTGGTTTATCTAGTAACACTGAACTATCATCACTAGAGAATGCCTGGTTTATCTAGTAACACTGAATCATCACAAGAGAATGCCTGCTTTATCTAGTAACACTGAACTATCATCACTAAAGAATGCCTGGTTTATCTAGTAACACAGAACTACCATCACTAGAGAATGCCTGGTTTATCTAGTAACACTTAACCTTCACTAGAAAATGCCTGGTTTATCTAGTAACAAAGAACTAACATCACTAGAGAATGTCTGGTTTATCTAGTAACAAAGAACTACCATCACTAGAGATTGCCTGGTTTATCTAGTAACACTGAACTACCATCACTAGAGAATGCCTGGTTTATCTAGTAACACTGAACTACCATCACTAGAGAATGCCTGCTTTATCTAGTAACACTGAACTATCATCACTAAAGAATGCCTGGTTTATCTAGTAACACAGAACTATCATCACTAGAGAATGCCTGGTTTATCTAGTAACACTGAACTATCATCACTAAAGAATGCCTGGTTTATCTAGTAACACAGAACTATCATCACTAGAGAATGCCTGGTTTATCTAGTAACACTGAATCATCACAAGAGAATGCCTGCTTTATCTAGTAACACTGAACTATCATCACTAAAGAATGCCTGGTTTATCTAGTAACACAGAACTAACATCACTAGAGAATGCCTGGTTTATCTAGTAACACTTAACCTTCACTAGAAAATGCCTGGTTTATCTAGTAACAAAGAACTAACATCACTAGAGAATGTCTGGTTTATCTAGTAACACTGAACTACCATCACTAGAGAATGCCTGGTTTATCTAGTAACACTGAACTACCATCACTAGAGAATGCCTGGTTTATCTAGTAACACAGAACTATCATCATTAGAATATGCCTGGTTTATCTAGTAACACTGAACTACCATCACTAGAGAATGCCTGGTTTATCTAGTAACACAGAACTATCATCATTAGAATATGCCTGGTTTATCTAGTAACACTGAACTATCATCACTAGAGAATGCCTGGTTTATCTAGTAACACTGAACTATCATCACTAGAGAATGCCTGGTTTATCTAGTAACACTAAACTATCATCACTAGAGAATGTCTGGTTTATCTAGTAACACTGAACTATCATCACAAGAGAATGCCTGGTTTATCTAGTAACACTGAACTATCATCACTAGAGAATGCCTGGTTTATCTAGTAACACAGAACTATCATCACTAGAGAATGCCTGATTTATCTAGTAACACTGAACCTTCACTAGAAAATGCCTGGTTTATCTAGTAACACAAAACTATCATCACTAGATATCAGAATTGTGAGAACTGAGAAACTTTTTTTCAACCTTCATGCTAGCATGAATGCAAATCGGCTAAATACATATTCAATGAACTTTGTTAAGGGCTTCCTGGGAAATATGAAATATGTGTTTTAATTGAACATAATTCTTATGGTAATACTTGTAGTAGAAATGTCAAACAATAACTGTTCCTATTTCCAAGTATTCGGTTCTATGGTACATCTCCTTTATGTGTCAGTCACTCTATAGACATTTATTTACGAGAACTTTTATCGGACCGAGAATTTCACCTTGTAAATGTTTACCTGAGAGAAGGTGTGACCTTTAACTTCACCTGATATTGTTGTGTATCATTATCCGATACAGATATTCCCTGTCTCTATTATTATCCCAGTATTTACCTGAGAGTTGTAAACAAAGACCGTTCAAGCAGGTACCGATGATACACCTAGACAACAACAGACAATTGCTGTAGTGTATTGAAAAAGAGCATACAGACAAAAACACGATTTTAAATGCGGCCCTGTTCAGATAATGACAGCCTTGCCTTGGGTGAGAGGTGACACAGTCGGTTTATGTACCTGCGTAACCTCCTCGGTAGAAAGTTTAACTTGTTCACCCCTAAAAACCCCATTTGAACTCTTCCAATTTAAAGGCTGGAATAGTTTATTTTGGAATTTCAGGGTGTCTAGAGACTATAGGGTAATATTGATTTTCACTATCCTGGTGCGAGCCCACAACTCAGACATTCGCATCAATATTCCCATCAAGACTTCAAATCCTGTCACATGCTCCAACCATATCCCCATCAAGCCCTCAAATCCTTTCCTGGGTGTTCTGTATATATATATATATACACCGTGACATCCTCAAATCCTTGCAAAACTCTCAAAGAAACCTGCCATATACTTGCAATAAACCCTCAAACCCACCATATTCTCTATGTGCAAACATTTTCAAAGAACTCTCAAATCCAACGAAGCCCTCATTCAACTATCAACTCCTGTTCGGACATGTAATCCCTGATCGGAAATGACAAATAATATTTACCAATGTGTAAACACTTACCGGTATCTGGAATTTCCAAATGGAATATAAAATCTTTTTGAAAACTTAATGCGCTAATAAGTATATTAATTATGTTGGTATAAAACTTTAATAGTTCCAACTCATTTTTAATTGTATGGCTACAGACCATCACTGTACCATCACGGTATTTTCACATGTCACATGAACATACACTTTATTATTAATTCATACACTGAAAATTCAAAACAGAATATGAAGTAGTGTGTCAAACACAAAAATGAATGAAAGAAAAACAAACCTGTTTTGAAAAATATTCTTTATGTAAGTTCTCTAACCACAAGTATGCACAACAATCGTAAAACCACAAAAATTTTCATATCCTTGGAAAAAAAACCTGCGACAAATATAATTTTCACATGGTGATGAATCATACCAATTACAAAAACATGTACTGCCTCCCACAATCAAGTCAATAAAATATTTGTCAGCTTCAAATAAAATACAAATACATTATTTTTTTCATAATTGAAATTATTTAAATGTGGAATATAATCATTAAATCTATATTCTCAAGACAAAAAACATCATGATCCTTTAAACGCTTAAGTTTTGGAGTATAAAAGATAATTTAAGCAAATTTAAGCAAAGTGTACCGATTGCTTTTAAAGCTGACAATTTTAGAGAACTAGGGCATTGTATATCTATCTCCTTCGGGAGGTCTAAGAAATGCACAGATATAGATGGTTTCTGACAGTCTAACCACTTCCAAAATAATTAAAATTCAGAACTCATACATCAATCTATTTCAAGTTCTAATGGTGCCCTGTAAGTGAGCATTGATTTTTTACAAGGGGATATTTTCAAAAGTGTTCAAGTTTCAATATAAATGTTCAGATTTTGACTCAGTTATCTCCCCTGTTCTAACTTTTGACAGAAAAAGTTAATTTTTCTATTACAAACATTAAAACAATATTCATTTTTTTTTATCGAGAAACTAAGACGTAATGAATCAAGAAAAAACCTCATAATCTATACATATTATATCCATGAAGCAAATAATAATCTTTGCAATAATATTTTGTAGAAGATGTAAACTTATGAATAAATGTTATTTTTTCAGTTCTAAAAACTAGAGTTATTTCCTCTTTTATTTCTGATTTTTCACCAAGGTATTCAAACCTTAAATGAAGCTGAAACCAAACGAAACTGTACTATTCCAGACAATATTTGCCGACTGGAAGGAAATGTCGGGTCCAGTTTATTGATCTGGGATAATTTTGCTTTCGTATCGTCGGCTAGCACCACTCTACACAAAGTAAAGTGTGACAGAATTGATAAATGCTCCGAGGTGGACATATTATACCTATACTGAGAGATATATAGGGCCAAAGGGAGAGGGGTAACCTTGTTGAGAGATATATAGGGCCAAAGGGAGAGGGGTAGCTTAAAATATCTTTGTTGGGAGATATATAGGGCCAAAGGGAGACGGAAGTTTAGAATACCTTTGTTGAGACTTAGAATACCTTTGTTGAGAGATATATAGGGCCAAAGGGAGAGGGGTAGCTTAGAATACCTTTACTGAGAGATATATAGACCAAAGGGAGAGGGGTAGCTTAAAATATCTTTGTTGGGAGATATATAGGGCCAAAGGGAGACGGAAGTTTAGAATTCCTTTGTTGAGACTTTTAATACCTTTGTTGAAAGATATATAGGACCAAAGGGAGAGGGGTAACTTAGAATACCTTTACTGAGAGATATATAGGGCCAAAGGGAGAGGGTAGCTTAGAATACCTTTGTTGAGAGATATATAGGACCAAAGGGAGAGGGAAGCTTAGAATAGCTTTGTTGGGAGATATATAGGCCAAAGGGAGAGGGGTAGCTTAAAATACCTTTGTTGAGAGATATATAGGCCAAAGGGAGAGAGGTAGCTTAGAATGCCTTTGTTGACAGATATATAAGCCAAAGGGAGAGGGGTAACTTAGAATACCTTTATGGAGAGATATATAGGCCAAAGGGAGAGGGGTAGCTAAGAATACCTTTGTTGGGAGATATACAGGACCAAAGGGAGAAGAGTAGCTTAGAATACCTTCGTTGGGAGATATATAGGCCAAAGGGAGAGGGATAGCTTAGAATACCTTTGTTGAGATATATAGACCAAAGGGAGAGGGGTAACTTAGAATGCCTTTGTTGGGAGATATATAGGGCCAAAGGGAGAGGGTAGCTTAGAATACATTTGTTGAGAGATATATAGGCCAAAGGGAGAGGGGTAGCTTAGAATACCTTTGTTGAGATATATAGGCCAAAGGGAGAGGGGTAGCTTAGAATACCTTTGTTGAGATATATAGGCCAAAGGGAGAGGGGTAGCTTAGAATACCTTTGTTGGGAGATATATAGGCCAAAGGGAGAGGGGTAGCTTAGAATACCTTTGTTGAGAGATATATAGGGCCAAAGGGAGAGGGGGTAGCTTAGAATACCTTTGTTGAGAGATATATAGGGCCAAAGGGAGAGGGGGTAGCTTAGAATACCTTTGTTGAGAGATATATAGGCCAAAGGGAGAGGGGTAGCTTAGAATACCTTTGTTGAGAGATATACAGGACACGAGGGGTGAGGGGACATACCTTTGTTGGGAGATATACAGGACACGAGGTGTGAGGGGACATACCTTTGTTGGGAGATATACAGGACACGAGGGGTGAGGGGACATACCTTTGTTGGAAGATATACAGGACACGAGGGGTGAGGGGACATACCTTTGTTGGGAGATATACAGGACACAAGGGTGAGAGGGACATATCTTTGTTGGGAGATATACAGGACACAAGGGGTGAGGGGACATACCTTTGTTGGGAGATATACAGGACACAAGGGGTGAGGGGACATACCTTTGTTGGGAGATATACAGGACACAAGGGGTGAGGGGACATACCTTTGTTGGGAGATATACAGGACACAAGGGGGACATACCTTTGTTGGGAGATATACAGGACACGAGGTGTGAGGGGACATACCTTTGTTGAGAGATATACAGGACACGAGGGGTGAGGGGACATACCTTTGTTGGGAGATATACAGGACACGAGGTGTGAGGGGACATACCTTTGTTGGGAGATATACAGGACACGAGGTGTGAGGGGACATACCTTTGTTGGGAGATATACAGGACACAAGGGGTGAGGGGACATACCTTTGTTGGGAGATATACAGGACACAAGGGGGACATACCTTTGTTGGGAGATATACAGGACACGAGGTGTGAGGGGACATACCTTTGTTGGGAGATATACAAGACACGAGGGGTGAGGGGGACATACCTTTGTTGGGAGATATACAGGACACGAGGTGTGAGGGGACATACCTTTGTTGGGAGATATACAGGACACGAGGTGTGAGGGGGACATACCTTTGTTGGGAGATATACAGGACACGAGGGGTGAGGGGGGTGGAGGGAAGGTGTCGTCTGCCCCTACACTGCCGTAGTGGTTAACGTCATGGTTTGAGTAATTGTAATGTCCCGGACTGCGACTAAGAAGGTCCGGAACCTGCTGCATGCTGGGAAGACTAGGAGCTCGTCGGCCTCGCTTCAGTGTATGAGCTGTAGCCATTCATAAAATAATGGAGGGAAAAAATCAACAAAAATTACTGCATGCAAAACCAAAGATAACGTAAAATATAAATGTAAAATAATTCTGATTAAAGGCATTTGGTATGTTTGTCCAGCTATTATATTTGTTAGTCACGGAACAATACAGTTGAAATTGATACTGCAAGGGGAGGATAACTTCAGAGGAAACAGCATGTTCATTGATTTATTTATATAATGGTAATTTTGATTTGAGTGCAATGCAAGTACACAACTGGGTTAACTGATCAAATTCTTTTCAGTAAATGGGTTGTCAATAACTAAGGTTGGGTAGGAAAAATAACCTGAATGTATAAAGATAACAAATAACAGGGTAAATTTAGCTTCCCATCCAATCCAAAATCATACCGGGCAGATACGGTAATGTCTCGAAAAGGAAGAAATGGGGGACATGAATTTATGTATTTGACCTGACTGAAAATAACTCCCAATTAGTTGTTGTCGGAGTCTATGCTCTAAACTTAGGGGGAGATAAGCTAGTAGCAAAATGAAGTTGACAAAATTATAAATAAAATGTTTAGCCAGTCTAGAATTTGACATCTACCTTGAATTTTACAAAACATCTTTCTTTTAATATATCATATATATTTACTTTAATTCATGATCTCCTTTCTTCAGATTTCTGTATACCAGGATTTTTTTGGGGAAAACGAAAATATCACTACCAAAATGCTTGTGCGTAAGATTACACAAAAAGAATAAAAAAAACAAAATCTGATGAAAATTAAAATGTAGAAGCTTCATGCAAGCTAAACAGGTATAACTACTGGGATGACCCAAATAAAAAAAGGCTATTTATTCTTACACAATTTTATTTTTAATTTAAATTTTCTTTTGTAGAAGGACTATAGATCTAACTCAAGTTGTTAAACATGCATTCCAATGTAATCTGTTTATCTGGTGGCATTTTCTATCCAAAATCTTGCTAGAATATGCACAAAATATCTTTTATTTTTAATAGAATTGTGTAAGTTTGAACTGATTATAAAAGGCTAACGGTAAGCATGACGCACTGTGACACAGTAGCATACCTGAACTGTCGATGAGGACGACATTTTCCGGTGGGAAATATCCGGGCTTGGACATCCTCCTGTTGTCGCTTATTACCACACCTTTCCACGCATTTTCACCTTGTTCTATGACCTGTAAGTATACAAAAACAAAACATTTACATATCAATTCATTCCATATTTTCTTGTCGTTCAACACATTAACGTCACAAATAACAAAATTGTTGATCTTAACAATGGTGGATCTAACAACTCAAGGTCAAGTAGGGTCAAATGCTAGACCCAATAACCCCTCAATATAGTGCTATGGTTCATACAGATTCTCATACCAAAATTCAAGCACTTTTTCTCAATTTTCAAGATCGGTTGTTTTTGTCCACACTTGCAACTAAAAAAGGGGTATAATCAACAGTTTTAATCTTTTAAAAATCGTTCTTGATGTCTATTATTTTTTTTTTATATAAATCTAAAAAGAAAAAAAGAAAAAAAAATGCATGTTTACAGCTAGTATGAATTCCACCACTTTTCAAGCATTTGTGATCAAATTCCAGCACTTTTCCAGCACTGACATCATTCAAGCACTTTTCCAGCACTGACCCAAAATTCAAGCACTTTTCATCTTCTGTATGAACCATGAGTGCTAAATGGTACAACAGACCATTGTTTCTTCACCATCTCCTATTTAACCCCTATGGTGAATATCGCAGCACAATTTCTTCGTGGAGGTATTGCTCTGAATCTTTTTCTATGGTATCATTTTTGTGGGGGTCATGAATTTATTTCATCTTTAGCGTTTTTGAGGTTTTTTCAGAGTTGTAATTTTATTGAGAAATAAAAACACAGACTTCCAGTTTTAGATGGAAACAATAAGCTTCCTGACCGTCATCATCATCATCATCATCATCATCATATTATTATTGCTAATAATAAGATCATGAACATTCTCATCTTTTTAAATTTTTGAGTCTTAACAGACTGATTTTCCAAAGGATATTGGCTAATGATAGAAATTAAAGCTAAGAACCAAACTCTAAAACTCAGTAAGAAGAAGAATTACTTTATCTGAAAACCTACAAATGCATTGTTGCAAAATCTATGAGACAGAGAGAATTGAGGCTTTTTACAAAACCCTGGGAGTCTAAAAAGATCTTTTTTTTTCTTGATAAAACTGATGACTATTCACAAATGGTACCGGACAGACAGTAGAGGCAATAAAAAATGTGTCTTTGACAGGAATTACAGTCTTTGACAGGAAATGCCAGTAAAGAAATCCCCTGACATTTCCCCGTAGACGTTATATATATTCGATTCTCCATGTATGTAATCGGCACATAAACAAAACAGGACGTCAGAAAAAATTTATGAATGTTTTATCATTCAACAAAAGAGAAGATATATACAAAATTTTCAATAACCATGGTAACGATCAGTTGATTGGCTGTTTTTATTCCCATAAAAGCGATTCTATCTGTCATATGTCCGTCTGCCCCGATGGCTAGCTACATAAACATAGTGTTATCTTCCAAAGTCTACATATTTCACTCAACTTTCTACACACATTAGACAGACACATGCAATTTTGATGGTCATATGCAAAAACAGTGGCTAGTAATTAAATACGGCTAGACCCACCGGTCTGTCCAAAGATGTCGTAGTTACAAGGTCGTATCTCCATACACAAGGTCATAAATTCTTTAGAAATATAAATTTTCCTGAAATTTCTGAAGTATCAACGGGTAAAAGATAAATAGAGAGTGGCTCCTACAAGTCCTTGAAAATCACTTTGTTTCAAGAACCAATAATGCTATGTGATTATTTTGGAAAATATTTTGTTACTCTTGTGTCTTATGAAATACAACTCTTAGCATTTCAGGAATTACATATCTTGACGGTATCACATATTCAACTGTATGAAATTTGAAGAGCTGAAATATGATATGGTAAGTCATAACAGAATTATTTTGTAAAATGTATCTATAGCTTTATGAAAGTGAAAAAGCATTTACTATACACTTGAGAACTGTAGATGTTTTCTAAATGTTTTGCTAAACAAGATATTTACTATCAAACTCGGCAAATGTCATTGGAACAACGACAAAATGTGCATTATGAAGGTCAAATATATAGCATTACATGTATTTGACATTAAATATACACTCAAGATGAAATGTCAACTTAATAAATAAATCAAAGATATCAGCTATGAACTTTTGACATTTGCCTCCTTTCCAAGAAGAATTTCCCTTCAAAAGTCAGACACCTGTCAAAAATATTTTATAAGCAATGATTCTGACTTTGAATAGCAAAACAATGCATTAAAAATTTTGTTCACAAAAAAATAACACAAAATGGTGAAATTCACATAATTCTGGATTTTTCGATAACATCCAATAAAACTTCACAAAGGGAGATAACTCCTCTACAACACGCATGGTATAAAGTGGAATATACAAATTGTAGCCTTAATAAAGGTTTAATACAATATGCAAACAAAAACATGTCTATAACCTTTTGATATAGGCCATTATTAATTACCTAATTACTAAACTTAATACCAAACATTTGGCACTGTACGGAAAAAAATTACAATGCAAAGTTTTATTTCCACATGAGCAATGTTAATAAATACAAGTCCCGATCCTTCAGTGCTTGAAGTTGCGTCAGCACTTTGACTAGTACAAGTCTAAAGCCCATTAGTTACCATAGCAACACAGTCACCTCATTGAGCTAAATGATCCATGAGGATTTGAGGTTTAATCCAACTCTATGCATTAATTTCCGATGTACCGTCCCTACTGTATAATCCTAAGTGCAAAATACTAATTAATTTCAATACATTTAATTGCTTTGTGTCTGCAGATGTTGAATATATGTTGTATGTAGTTCAATAGTTTAAAAAATATATATCTTACTTGAATTCATTTACCCTGAAATTCTATAATGAACTACTCCAAACTTTGAATTGGGAATTCAAATATGTCTTGAGGGGTAAATAAGTTAAACTTGTGAACAGTACGAAAAAACTATCTTTATATCTTGTAAATTAAGTAAATTGTATTTGAACTGAGAACAAAGTGTTCTCTGGAAGATAAAACCAGAGTAAGGAATTAATTACTACTCACCAAGTAAGTTGGGTTATTTAATACATAATCATATTAGGTGAACTAAAAGATAATCACTTTATCTTTGAAAGATTAAAGTGAGTAAGAAATTATATAATACTGTTTAATCAAGTGAACTGAGATAGATAATCTCTTTCAAAGATATCAAAGTCAAAAATATTTCGGTCCGGAAAAAAAAACTTGATTCCAATTTTATCAAATGTCTTAAAGTTAAACTTAACTTTTAGAAAAGCTAGAAAAAACTTTGAAGCCATATGCATGAAATTTTGAAAACTTCTTTTTTTTTTTTTTTGAAAACCTGAATTAAAAAAAAATGAATTGAAACTTTGATATAATAATATTTCAACCAATAACATTACGTGAAAAGATGTTTTAGAAAATAACACATATGAACATAACAGTAAGATTTTTATCACCAATCAGCATGTAGCTTACTTCAAAACCACAGCACAGTATCCCCTTATTGCATGTGTCAGCCAATCAGATTGTTACTTTCGAAATTCATTGTGATGGAGATGTTTGAGATACAGGAAGACAAAAGACCCACTTTTACAACATGCAGATTTCAGTGCTGAAGGCCACAGTGTGAAACAGATCGATACAAACGGGGTCACTCAGTGTCATGCCTTTATGCATTTCACATTCATCCTCCTGGATCAATTGTGGACTGACCAATACAAAGTTGGGGATTAAATGACCCTTCAGGGATCATTCATCCATATCCTGAAAAACATGAACCAATTTAGCCATCCTAAAGACAATTTAATACATCTCATGCAGCAGGTCCATTGGTACAGAGAGACCCCATTGGTCTTAGCAACCTGCTGCTCTAGGTCCCAAGTCTGGTTAGCTTTACACTATACAGAGTCAGGGGCTAAAATCTTCAGAATATATACAGAGCCGGGGCTATAAACTTCAGAATATATACAGAGTCAGGGCTCAAAAGTTAAATCACATTATATCATGCTTTAATATATGTGTTAAATATATTGAGTATACGATCTTCCATTTTATCCTTTTATGATCAAATCGACAGATATGCCGATCAAATCATGTTATGCAGATCCATGTATGAAAAAGCTTAACTCACAAAGATACTGTTACTTGTCTTGTATCTTGAATAACATGTCTTGGAATGAAATAGCTCTGCATTTATTATAATCCTTGTGTGAAAATGTATGTATGAAGCTTGTATTAAAATCCAGGTACAAGGTGTTCCTTGTATGAAAAGCAATGAATGCAAATCTGTGTATGTACAGTAACTCCGGGGATCCATATAAGTAATCTTATTTAGATCCCTATATGGTACTGTTTAACTGTCCATCTGTTATAAATCCGTATGAGGTGTTGACACTTTCTTGAAGTAAATCCTTTCATCAGGTTGAATCGCTAAGATGTCACTTTTTTTTTTTTAAATATCCTTTTGAATTCTCTTGCATATTTTTGTAGGAAATCCTCAAGAAACTTTTGTCATTCTTTTGCAGGAAATCCTCACAGAATACAATACTCTTTTGAGTAAATCCTTAAATAATTTTCCCACTCTGTAGAAAATCAACATAAAAATGTTACACTTTTGAATAGCAAAATCCTTGTAGAATGTTATCACTTTCTTGTAGAAAATCCTTGTAGATTTGTATAAAATCCTTGTAGAATATTGTGTCACACATAGGCTGAGAAATCCTTGTATAATTTTGATATTTTTGTGTAGAAAAGTTTTGTTCTCTAAACTTTTAGAGAAGGCAACAATGTTTTTTTTGCAGAAAATCCGTATAGAATCATGTAATTTAATAATTTGTAATTAAGATGTTGTTTCTTTTTTGCAGCAAGTACTCGCACACTTTTTACACGTTTATTATAGTAGGCCGCTCAAGTTGTAGTAATTAATCCTCGTGTGGAACACTGCGATCCTTGATACGAAATTCCTCCCAAGAAACCATCTTTCACAGATGAAATAGATTCGGCCATACTTACCGTTCCTGTCATCGTCTATACTCAAAGATATATAGTTCCTTTTTTATCAGTTATTCCCAGACCAATAAATACAGATAAATCAAAACGTTTTTTCCATTTACAGAAATAAATGCCTGCCGCTAAAAACAAAGTGCCTTTTACTTTGAAATTAGTATGAAATACTGGAGAGTTCGAACACATAAAAACCCCAATATATGGGATTGTACTGTGATAACCCAATAACAGTCCCTATGTCAACAATATCAAAAATATTTTTAAAATTTTGAAATTTTTTTCCCCACAACACAACTGGGATAAACATGATAACATGACCACTGTAGAACAGAAACCCAATAACAGTCCTTATGTTAAAAATATCGGGAATATTTTTAACATTTTAGCAATTTTTTTCGGACAACACAATTGAGATAAATACGATAACATTATACTCACTATAGTATAGATAGAGCACTATTGTGCCAACTTAACTCTGGATCCCAGCCAGCGTATACCCCAACAGACTACACAGCCAATGTCCAGTCCATATGGTCAAATCATCAACTGACCGGTGTGAATATTGACCTGCTCTAATTAACTATATTGCACACATCCCCTTTGTTCAACAGGCAGTACAATTTGTTCGTTGTCTCGATTCGGTCACAACGTGCATCCTCTTTGAGCTGCCCCAAAGTAAATATGTGCATATCTCTTTCTCCTCCGACCCAAATCCATATATTGGACAATTAAGGCTCATAACATAGCAGAATCCAATTCATCTGACATTTTGGTCACTTCATCGGAAATTCCTGAATGCCAGGCCTAATTTCATTGTCTACTCTTCGTCAATATCTATCTCCCGTCAATAATTCCACGGCCGAGCATTGGTCGTGTTTTTACACCCAAAGTCATCAAGAACAGTCCCAGTCACTTCGCTTCTATTTTGTTTTATTCTAAATGTTTGCATTAAGCTGAGAGTGTTGCTCGTGGACCGAGTGTGCGTCTAATTTCTCTATGCTACTAATAACTGGTCAATTTGAATAATATTGTGCGTATACTGGAGGAGATCAATAGCCACAGCGGAGCTTTATGGTTTATGATCCATGTCAGAGTGCTTAAAGTTTCAACACAAATAAAACCCATGTTCTTCATCACCACCAACAATTACCATAAATGGTCATAAATTTAAGTTTCATCTCAAAAACCATCCAACGCTATCTTAAAAAAAAAAAGAATGTTCATAAAAATATGTATAATTTTTTTTCATATTTCACTCTTCCTTTTTCTTGATGAATTCAAAAGAATATAGTACTCTGTAGTATTTTCTGATTTGATATCCCTGTTTTTTTTGCTCTAGTGTTTGAAAGACAATTATAGTAAAAAACACATGGCCCTTTTGAAAACACTTTCCGAATTTGTTGCAGCCAACAAGCTTTCAGCTTGGAGCCAGATTGTTAAGAGATTGTACCAATATGATCTAACGTATTTAGTGCCAGCCCAAATCCCCATGGACCGTTATTACTAATTCATTGTTTGTTCTCACCACACTCCTACCATTGTATATGTGACCCATGCCAAACCTCTATGGATTTTCCTTACATTGCTGAGGCACTATAAATTTGTGCTCTAGTTTTTTCTGACAGTTGCCCAACACCATAGTCTTCTTACCTATGCTTGTTAATTACATAATTCATGTACATGGGTCTCCAATTACATCATTCATTAATAAACTTAGACATCTGTCCACAGCAAAAAAATAATTGGTATTTGCTCCAGGAGGTTTTTTGTCTGTTTGTCTAGACTTAGCATATACTTATATATGGCCAAAAGCCAGTTATGTATTACACCCAGAATGTTTTTTTTGTCACATTATATCAATATTTGAATTGTCATGCTTTTCTTTCATAAACACTGACACTCTCATCTTGTTGAATATACCGCTAAGTTTTATCAGGGGAGGTAATCTAGTGTTGTCTCTATTTAATCTAAATGTCATCATCTACTACATATCTTCCATGGACAGTGCCCATGTCACCAGCTCATCTGTCTGTCATTTCTTACAGTTACAAATGTCTTATTTCCTGCATCGTCAGTGTTCTCACTAAGTTTTGCAATAATTGGCTGACTTCGAAAGAATAGCTGGTTGAATTTTCACATCCTGCAATGTTGACATATATATAATTCTGAAAAAATAACCAGTTCAAAGTTGTTGAATAACAGCCTACTGAATTTGCCGGCAACCAGCTTTTAATGAGAACCTCCTTCATCACTGCCTTTCTCATGAATTACATGAAACTGTTGCTCAGTATTACTTGAGTCACTGGCTGTGATTGGAGGATAGAAATGATACTATATGAACTGTTGCTCAGTATAATTCAATTCCCTTCTCTTGATTGGAATACTACATGGACTGTTGCTCTGTACTAGTGGTCCATGATTCGAGGACAGAGAATTGTTGCTGGGTGTTGCAGAGCTTTATTCACCTACAGTCCTTTTATAAGTGAAGTAGCCTCTAAGGAACTATACTGTAAAACTGTGAATGGTGCTAGTCCCTGACAGTGCCGATAATGATAGACAGTCTATTGATCATGATGGTAGAGGGAGCCACTACTCATCGACCTATTGATGATAGGGGGCGCCACATACTGATAAGATATTTTATAAAGTGGATGGGGTGCTACTCTTGATACACATTCTATCATGGCAAAGAGCGACCCACCTGGGGGCATTACGTGGTAGTGGGGTGGGGGGTGGGAGGGGTGGTGGTGGTAGAGATCACCTTTGGGGGGGGGGGGGGGAGGGAGGGTTATCAGTAGGGTGTGTGTGTGTGTGTGTGTGTGTGTGTTCACTAATACAGACTAAATCACATATCAGAATGCTCTATAGTGAATTTTAACCGATTTAATGTATTCATCCCCTAAAGTCACAAATGAACTCCTCCAATTCAATGGTTGGAATAGTCTATTATGAAATTTCAGGGATAAAGAGCTTAAATTTATAAACTTGTTAGCTATATGTAGCACAGGCAGAAAAAGGAAGTAAATTTAAGAAATATCCTTGCTTGTCAAATGTTGTACATAAACAAAATAACAACAACAACAACAACAACCAACACCCATCACATAGAACTACATGTACTAACCGACAGTTTCCTGTAGTTCCAAAGACCTTTTTGGAAACTTTGATAAGAATTATGACTAATTTCTGTGATAAATCTGGTAAATACTGTTTATATGTGGCGATCACAGACGTTGATACATGACCAGAGGAAATCCTGATAAAAAGATATAACCACCCAGAGACCAGGGGCTGAGTCACACAAGATATAGAGTACAGTTAACAGAGGAGGATGAGGTCAAGGTCGTCCCACGATAAAAATCAATCTACATACATACGTCTACCAAGATATATCAGTCTGGCACTTATATATGGATGGACCTTGTTGGCGGAACTGTCCAACAAATATCCAATTATCTCCCCTGATTTCAACCTGAGGGTCAAGCGTGTTATCTGGTATTTATTAAATAATTTTGTGCTTGACTCTTGATCGAATTGAATTTTTTTCCGCGAATGCTTTCTTCCCATTGGACTATAGAAAGTCTATACCTATGCAAGTACCACTACAGCTATACCCCCCAGCAGCGTCTAAGAGTACTCAGATCAACAACCTCTTAATCAAGAAATATCATAACAGCCCATTATCACAGCACTTAGTACCAGTCAGAAACTATCCTTACTGTCAATGGGGATACCGTATTATACAGAAGATCTATCACTGTGAAGTAACATCCCACTCGATCCAACATATTGCCCTGTCTACGTTAGCTTAGCATGCGATGCCCTGTCCGAGTTATCTAAGCATTATCCTGTCCGAGTATGACAGACTGTGAGCTAGATAGACCGTAAGCTCCGAGAGATTTTGATATAGAAATACGTTAGAGGTGAACACCTTGGAGTGTGGAAAAATACCTTGGTTGTTTAGGAGTTGTTTGCTCAGGTAAAAGTTGACCTCACTTGACCGATCGAAATTAGCACTGGACACAAACATACAGAGGGATCTTAATCTAGGTAGTTTATGTTCTGTCTGAATTACTTTCAGTGGGAAACATTTAATTTAAAATGTAAAAAGAATTATTTGCATATTTTAAATTTCAAGCATAGCCACGTACAATACTTGGCTTTACAATACAGCAGCCATATCCTTACCTTAACTTGTTCACCCCTGAAATGTCATAATGAACTTTTCCAACCTTTGTATATGGAGGGTTCAAATGTGTTTTCTGGGTAAAATGAGTTAAGCATACAACTTATTGGCTACTGCAACTATATACAACTGCAATCATTGGCTTCACATTGAACAGTGTTTGAAATTCAAATTTTTTTATTTTTTTTTTCTCAAATATTTCCCCAAATACTTTGATACTGCCGACCTCAATTGGTTCCTTCAAGTACAACTGCTACCCCTGGCCATCCCTTTTCTGTCATGGTTTGATTTCTCACAGATGACCTCCAGGAGCCAACAATCCTGACTATACCCTAGAACAAGTGGCTAGCTATAGCCAACTCCCTGTACACTATTTTAGAGTATGGTTAGTATACCACAATGTTAACCCTGCATACACGGCTATATCAGCCATATGTTTGTTAGCTTGCGATAAATACAATGGCTATCGTTTATTGGAAACACATCCACACCGACCAATTAGTCCAGTGCAGTAAAGGAGTTTCTAGGCTTTCCTTTAGTGCCCAATTTACTGACCAAAGAAACAGCCGATATATCCCATGAGTGACCCTTGTCCAGAAGATACACTCTCCAGCCATTAATACATAAATGGAAACCAGATGATGACCAATGCCTAGTGTGAAAGTCGGAAGAACCAGACAGCGAGACAATACTTGTGTGGGTTTTTTTTATTATCACAAGAATAATATTCTCATAATAAATCTCTAAAAAGAATTGGTTTCAAAACTTATACCTAATGATATGTTAATTACATGACTATAGACTGGATTTTTTTCCAAAACTGACCCGTTTAGTCATGTCATACAGCCATGTCATAAAGATGGTCTTACACACGTGTAATAACACTATTGTGACATCATAAACAGATGACGTCTTTATGATGTCATATGATTGTAAAAATCGTACTGTCAAAGTAGATATTTGCCTGTCTTAATGAATTTATAGTCTATCTTGTCATGAATGTAAGCTATGTGATAAATAGAATCTTACACTCGTGTCAATGTAATAAAGAATTTATTAAACTCGTTCAATAATTTTATATGTCTATATAATTATGTCATAATGTTTATTAAAGGCCCAATATATGTAACTTCAGGAATTTTTTCGTGATTCTGAAAAATAAGGAAAAAAATCTAGTTGATAACCATGCAAAAATAAGCTTAAAACGAAGTAAACCTGAGTGGTAACTAAAAAGAAACTCTTGACAGAAAAATTAAAAGATTTGAAAATAATACAGGTGGGGCCCACTTCAACAACAAGCCGAAGGTAGAAGACAGTTCAAAATGGACGCGTGTTTACAAATACTGTGTTTCAACTGCTGCTGTTCCAGTAACCGCGTAAGAATTCACATTGAATATTGCTGATATCAGTTAATATTAAGTAAATCTATAAATATAATAAGTTATTAGGCTTGATTTTCTCTTCAAGTTTTGCCGAAAGTTACGTATACTGGGCCTTTAATGTCATGTATTGACAAGTCAGAAATAAGACTACAGATATCATACATGATATTACTGTATTTTGAATTTCAACTGATGACAAGCGATAGACATCAAGTTAAACCCCCTGAAGATACATTTGAACTCTTCCATTTCAAATGTTGGAATAGTTCATTGTGTGGTTTCAGGGGTGAATGAGTCTTACTGATGACATTGAAGACTTGACGATTGATAAGAGAAATAGAATGGAATCTTGAATTTATTCCAACTTTACACAACATTTATGAAAATCATCCTTTTAAAAGTTTAATATTTTAAAATGCCAGCTCCGTACATAAATAGATAAACTTGTCCAAGTTTACATTAAATCTGAATTTTAGCAGAGAACTGCATAACACTGTTATACTTGACCTATAATGACAACAGGAAATAGATTTTACCTGTCCCAAACATCCCATATCCATCTTGTTTTCGTTTGACACACCCACTGATAATCCCAAACCCTTAAAGCTCACAGGTGTCCCTTTTCTGCCTACATCAAAAGTCAAATTTTACCTCAAGTCGGTTTTTCTGTCTGAAGTATGCAGGGCAGTGGACAATGCAAATATTATGTAATCGTAAAAACCGTATGATTTATCGTGACTTTAACAGACAAGATGAATGCTACACCATTCCTCCCTATTACGCATAATGTTGAAAAACCACACAATCTTTTGAATAATTAATGTATATAACATGTTACAGTTGCGTAGATACTTGCTTTAAAATCTAGTTTGAGATTTCCATATTTGTCCATTAGCATTTCCAGCAGAAACCAAGCTAGACCAAGCTTAACAGATTTAATCCTTCATACTCCACAGACGGGAAAATATATTCCGCTGAAAATGACATCAACATATGCATAATTCTTCCCCAAAAAGTACTACATTTATACCAGGTACATACGAAATCGGTACATACACAACTCAGAGAAATCAAACTTGTTTCCACAAATCTTCCATGAAACACAGTGAACATATATACAGATCTATAAACATCATGATAAAATATTACATTCAAAATGACTGTGCTTCTAACACAAATAAAGAGGGAAGAAACTCTACAGTTTTAAAAAGGTTTGCGAAGTATCGCCTTGCTAACTGATGTGTTCCCTGATGGGTGTACGAAGCAGCCTATGGGGGTATGCTTTATGGGTTGTGATAAGAAGACTTTGATACAGACAAATGCCTTACCTTTGACACTAGACCACTAGGACATATCCAGTAAATAAATGGCTGCCACTACACAACAGACTAGAGCTTTGTACATAGGAAAGATGAACAAACCCAGGGCTGGTGGGCACAACAAATGACCTTGTAGATTTAGCAGCAACACATGCTGGGTGATTTGTTAGTAGATAGTGACCCCTCCCGGAGAGATGAGGCCAGTCTGTGATGAGCAGCCCCCCCCCCCCTCCCCTCCCCCAGGAGTAGCTATAGGTAAATGGCCAGACCCCCCAGACCTCCACTAATGGTCTAGCTACACAGACCAGATCACCACCCTACATTTACAATCACTGATTAGATCATTGTCCTAATCTACCATGCAGCTACATATATATTGGGAGGGGAGGCTAGGGGGATTTCAAGTCAAAGCTGGCCTGTAACTTGTGTTGGCAGAGGAGCAACTATACCCAGCCATCCAAAACCTTCAGCGAGGTATAGAAGTGTCAAGGTTTAGGTAGGGGTGTCAGTGATGGAAGAACTGTCCAAGACTGAAAGCTCCATGTTTACATGGGACTGGAGGGTCAGACTTGTTTTGACATTGGAAAAGGAACTAACAATCTATGATGAACCAAGGATAACTTACAAAAGTATATTAGAGCAAAGATTCTCACATAACTTCAGACATTGAAATCACTATCAAACTAACAATTAATTTAAGCATTAAACTGCTTTCAATTGGCATTCATAGGCAATATGAATGCCAACAACTGAATTTGGTAGAGTTATACAGTCAACTTCGTTTATAGCGAATTACTGGGGACCATGAAAAACATTTCGTTATATCAGGAATTCGCTATTCCCGATAACATGGTTTTATGTATAACCAATGATAAGACATACAGAAGTAACGACATAAGTTTATTTTAAATTGATACATGTATATGAGTACCCAGGTGACCTATTCAAACGCACCGCCGACTCGTGGTCACAAAACCGAGACAAGTGAACACAGAACGTAGCTTAGTTTTGATTGGATTTTGTGTCGATCCAGGTCATTATTTCGTTATTACAGGTACTGCAAAATCACTTTGTTGTTTCAGTTAATTTGCTATTTCAGACAATACATAAGATATATAAGAGTGAAAATCGTGACTTCGGTACTTCTTTGTTACCGGAAATTCGTTGTTCCCGAGTTCGTTATTTTCGAAGTTGACTGTATATTGTCAATTGCCATGCAATAGTAAATATATAACGTTTCCCCTGACACATTTGTCCTATTTGTCCTCTCTATATTGTCTGTCACTCTTCCTGTTGTCACCAGTGATGTGATTCAGGATGTGACTCTATACAACCCCAAACGAATATCAGCAGATGGGAAGATCAACAGCTAGATAGAAACACAGACAGAGAGAAAAAGAAATGAGTAGCCAAAAGTAAAAAGCCATCACATCGTATCAATTTTTCGCTTTAAGTTTCAAATGATTAGTGTCAAATTGATTTGGAAAGAAATATAACCCACTTGACTAAAATCACCACATTATTAACTCATTCAACCCTTAAGACACATTTGAACTCTTCCAATTTAAAGATTGGAATAGTCCATTATGAAATATCAGGGGTAACAGAATTAAATACGATATTACAAGCAAGTATAGTTGAACTACAACCTAACTGCACTTTGTTGCTTCTTGAGATGAAAAAAGAAATATTTGGGGACCACAGCAATATTCATAGATAAATGATATTCATTCATAATTAATGATGCCCAACTGGACACCACAGTATAAGCCCATCTGGGTACTTAGTACACATGTACCTAAGTCCCACACTTAATGTATGACCACTGCTGAGAGATAATTATATAATGTTGTGTCTGTTGATTACACCATGGTGTCGGTTACTGTGATGGAATCATAACACAGACATCACAACACAAAACAAAGCCGTCCTCATCAGAGGGCAGTAATAGCTTTAGTATAGCACATGGCATTGGTCACAAAATATGACAACAGCTTGTAGAAATGTGAATAATATATAGCTCTGTTTTGAAGAAACCATCTCAGAAAGCTGTGAGCAAAAATTATGAGGCACGGTGGTCTAGTGGTAGGATGCCGGGCTCGTGATCAAAGGATTGCGAGTTCGAGTCCCAGTCATGGCACTTGTGTTGTATCCTTGAGCATGATACTCTACTCTGCTTGTTCTAGTCTACTCAGCTGTAAATGAGTACGTGGTTGGGTAGTACTAGAAATTGTAAAATACTAGATGTGACCGCCGAAATGGCAGCACCGGTTGTATGCTCCCTAGGGAGTTGAGAACGATATTGGCTGGGTGCTAAGGCCCTATAACTATGGATAATAATTTGTGAACTGCGTTGAGCCGGCCTTTAAGGTCATGATAAAGCGGTATATAAGAATCTTGAATTATTTTTATTATAGCTGCTAAATGGTGAAAGTAATAAAGTTTTAGCACCCATGAAAGGACTATGCACCAAGTTTCATCCAAAGTCACCCCATGACAACATTGTAAGTTCAGTAAGACAATCACATCGTTACCAAGCAGCCATATTGTGGCTCAGCCATGACAACCAATTAGCATCTAGTGTCTGATTAGTTCACCTTTTAATTAATTCCTAGAAATGTTCATAAAAGTTTTATTTTTGTGGAGAACTGTTAAAAAGGATTCATATATTGTATCTTTTGTCTTCTGATTATCAATTTTGATAATTATACACATACCAATTTCTAAGTTTTGAATTTTAAACACATTTAGTCTTCATTCTTTCTAAAAGAATATGGATGCATGTATCCCTAGGATTCAGTGATAGCTGGTGTAGGATGTCCGACAATATGTAGTTACTGACCTTGATAATGTCACCTTCACGGAACGCCAGGGACTTTGTGTCGTAGAGGTCACAGTAATCCTTTACGGCTCGTGCCTTTACCGCAAAACTGGCTTCTGTAGAAAAACAAAACAAAACAATCTTTGAAATTCTTTCCCAAATATCCCTGACATCCATACATCAGTGGCCTACCTGACATCAGACAGGTAGTAGTACTTATCATATACATTGTGTTTACTTTTGTCACCCAAATAACAATAATCGTCATCGTCATAAAGGTCAATAAGGAATTGTAAAGTCGACCATTACCCATGGTGTTATAAAAATGCCTGTTTCCCTGTAAAGTACCTCCGAAGATGCTGCTTCCCCTTATGATAAATGTTTTGAAAATTAAAGGTCATGACAGACAGGAAATTACTGTAGGATCAGACTTCTTTATCTTACAGTTTCATTAGCACTATTTTTTTTCCTGTCACGTGAGCATCGCTCACAAGGAAACCAGCTTCTCCCAAATTTGGTACTAACTGAGGCTTTTTTGAAACAATGGATGAAAATCAATTCCTGGGAAACTCTTCCAGTACAGTATTTCAAAATGTTCTTAAAAAAAGGCAAGGAATATATCAAAATGTTCCAGAACAATGCAATGAAAATCTCAAGAACAAAATCAAGAACAGTTACACATTTGTGCTATGTTGTCAATAGAAAGATTCTAGAATTGTGCACTGTTATTTTGTCTCAGAACCATAGAAGATTTGTTCTGGACAACTACAAAACACTACTTCTAGAACCATGGATAGGTATAACTCTAAATGTTCTAGAACTATCCCAGTTTCTGGAACAAAATTTGTTAAGATTTGAAGGGCAGTAAAAGTGATTAAACCTCAATTTCAGAATTCATCCTTTTTTATAATGTGGATTTCATATAAAACAGGCACAACTGAAGAAATATATAAGTAAATATTATATCACCATCAATTTAACAACAAGGTGGTTTTGAAACCCGATATACTTCTTTTTATTTTTATTAAAACGAGCCTCAAAACACTTGTAAACATTCATATATTCCTTAACAGCATTTCACATAACACTTGTCATAAAGATTGGTATATCATATTCCTTATGAATAAAGGAAACACAAAAAAGCCCTATGATAATAAGTAACTCTACCTGCCTAGCTGGATACAACTTAATCTACAACGACATGTGTAAGGGATAATGATACAGGGCTAATATGCAGGTAGAAAATTAAATAATTGGAATTTCTGTCCTAAATAGATGCTAAGTTATGCAGTGTCATCCTATCCTATTCTGACCAATTGTACCTTGGTATAATGAAAAGATTATAAAAACCTAATCCATTATTCCATTAGGGTCTGAATCGTGCCTGGCCCAGCGTTCCCCCAAACATTTAACTTTGGGTGGAGTCCCAGGAACCGTATTCTCACTGCTGCATATCTAAACCTATGACCTTCACCTCAGTATCAATATTCCATTCCCAAGGTTCAGGCATGTAATTCTAGATAACTTGTATTGTACAATAAGGTAATACACATACTGGAACACAATTATACACAATCTAGTAGAAGTTAGCAATGGATGTGTGTATGAGCAAGTAAACATTTACTTATATTAGCAGTAACATTACTGCTACATACAATGTAGTGTGAATTTTACCACAAGTAACATACAATGTAGTGTGAATTTTACCACACCTAATTAGCAGTACCATTACTGTTACATACAATGTAGTGTCAATTATACCACAAGTAACATACAATGTAGTGTCAATTATACCACACTTAATTAACAGTAACATACAATGTAGTGTCAATTATACCACACTTAATTAACAGTAACATACAATGTAGTGTGAATTATACCACACCTAATTACCAGTAAAATTACAATGAGTTTAAGTCTTAGTGTAGTGTAAATTAGCAGTAGTATTAGCAGTATATACACCCTATCCAGTGTAAGCTAGCACTAAACATTACACTCTATCCAGTGTAAGCTAGCACTAAACATTACACTCTATCCAGTGTAAGCTAGCACTAAACATTACACTCTATCCAGTGTAAGCCAGCACTAAACATTACACCCTATCCAGTGTAAGCCAGCACTAAACATTACACCCTATCCAGTGTAAGCCAGCACTACAGTGTAAGCCAGCACTAAACATTACAATCTATCCAGTGTAAGCTAGCACTAAACATTACACCCTATCCAGTGTAAGCCAACACTAAACATTACACCCTATCCAGTGTAAGCCAGCACTAAACATTACACCCTATCCAGTGTAAGCCAGCACTACAGTGTAAGCCAGCACTAAACATTACAATCTATCCAGTGTAAGCTAGCACTAAACATTACACCCTATCTAGTATAAGCTAGCACTAAACATTACACCCTATCCAGTGAAAGCTAGCACTAAACATTACACCCTATCCAGTGTAAGCCAGCACTAAATATTACACCCTATCCAGTGTAAGCTAGCACTAAACATTACACCCTATCCAGTGAAAGCCAGCACTAAACATTACACCCTATCCAGTGTAAGCTAGCACTAAATATTACACCCTATCCAGTGTAAGCTAGCACTAAACATTACACCTATCCAGTGAAAGCTAGCACTAAACATTACACCCTATCCAGTGTAAGCTAGCAGTAAACATTACAATCTATCCAGTGTAAGCTAGCACTAAATATTACACCCTATCCAGTGTAAGCTAGCACTAAACATTAAACCTATCCAGTGAAAGCTAGCACTAAACATTACACCCTATCCAGTGTAAGCTAGCAGTAACCCCTGGCCTGGTAATAGATATGGGACTATTTATTTCAACTACATCATAAGTAAAAGATATTTTATAGGCATTTTATTGCGAATTCCTTAACTGGCGAGTACATTGAAATGGAGTTTTTATATATACAGGTATCATTACACTAAGAGTAGGAATACAAACCTTTATGTGGCAAACTTTTAAATGCCTGTGTACCTCAATCGAACCTGAATTATACCTGTGTTACAAGTATCAAACCTTCCAAATGACCTCAGAGCCCTCTATTGAGGCCGGCCATGTGCCCTAGCTGTGGAATGTCAACATGAAAGCCACACAATATACCTGTGATCTTGTCTGGTGAATCTTCACATACATTTAAATACTGATATCAAACACCTCCGCAATACTCTCTACAGGTAGAAACATCCAACACCGCCGCAACACTCTAACAGGTACAAACATCCCAATCCAAAATTTAACAATATTACACAACCACACAGATGAGGTAGTCCATATTTCACATGTAACAGACTTTACCTTTAGTTCAAAGGTTGGAATTTTGTATTATCTCCAAGGAAAAAACAACACATGCAGGTAAACGCAACAAGTAAACCTTACACAGGTGAGTCAGTACTTTAAATCCCGAACTTGTAAATCCCAAATTTACGTCACACATACACACGATTGATTCCGCTATGGTTCGAGCCTATATGCCAAGTTTAAAGACATATCACTGATTAGCACTTTCTATAAACATTCCCTTCTCCCTGTATCTGACTACCGACCGCTGACCTCCCAAACCTTATACGACCCCTAACCTCTGACCTGGGACTATACAATATTCATCCCCGCCTCCTTCCCTGTATTGAATTCCTATCAGACAGCGATTGTGCTTCCTATAAAAAGTTCCCACCTGGATGAAACTGTTGTGAAGTCTGACACACAAGCCGTCCCTTGTGTCAGCGCTGTATTTTGACTATCAT
Source organism: Mimachlamys varia (assembly GCA_947623455.1). NCBI lineage: Eukaryota > Metazoa > Mollusca > Bivalvia > Pectinida > Pectinidae > Mimachlamys > Mimachlamys varia. Next base: position 51,511,575 of record OX392527.1, read on the forward strand.
ATATCCTGTTTCCGTTTATAAAAACAAGGGGTCAGTTTCTTCGACCTTAAATATATCAATATTACACAACATCAGCTGAATGAAGCCACGTATTGAAATTAAATAATGACTCAAAAATATAAAAAAAAATTCATATTCAGGTGGGTGTAAAATGTTTGGTTTATACATAAGATTCATTTACTTATCAAAATATTAGTATAATCACATTTGTATGGCATCTATATAAACTAACCAGCTGGGAGAAGTGCGATTTAAAAGACGATAAATGAAACCCAGCATGTGGCGAATTCGACATCATTTTTTTGGCAAAGAAACGGCAACTGTTCTACATCAATATGGCTGTTCCTGTTTATTTGTTTTTTGATTTCGATTAATATAATGATGTGTTTTTCTTAATTTAAAGTCAGCATCAAGGACAGAATTTTCCTCTATCTTATACTATCTTACATCTTTTGCATTTAATTAACAGTTTACTTTTATTTTTGTCCTTGCCTCAGCAGCAACATTATTCATGGTAAGACACAATGAAATTAATCTAGTTATGCAACACTTATCTTTTTTGTGATTGGCTGAAATCATAATGATAAAGATATTGACAAAATGCAATGATATCAGGCTAGTATATGGAATATCCTGGTTTATGGAATATACATACAGGAAATTTTCCATTTTCTAACCTTACAAAAGGGGAATCATTACTTCGACTAAAATTATCAACAGGTAACTTCCCGAGTATGTGATGCAATGGATTCTGACCAATCAGAAAGATGGATTACAGATGACCAATCAAAAATCAAGATTCTACCAAAAATGAAAGAGACTTATGTAATGATATATACAACAAAATAACTGTCGACATTTACTTTGTAATTCAACTTTCCAGTTTCACAAATTCTTGTTTTAGTTTGCAGCAGAACACCTGAAAAGTATGCTGCAAAACAGAATTTTACATAAAATGCAATTAATTCTTCATGTTGGTATCTTTTAGGTGATTTTCACATAATGAATATTTACAACACTCTTAGCTCCAGCAGAGACACAGGTTCAAAGTAAATATCAATAAATAAAGAGCACTGTAAAATGAAAATATAAATAAACAGAATGTTGTTATTCCCAAAGTAATTCTTTCTTCCTCAAGCCTTGTACATTACGATAGCAATGAAAATGAAATGTAACACATGTATATTATATATCTGTTTTCCCCCAAGTGAGTGATAGTAACACACATTTCATTATCAACCTTGAAATCAGGATGCATCCAATGTTTTGTATACAATACATGAATATTTCATTGCCGTAATGGAGAAAGATGCATCAGAAATTTCCGCATTACATCCACTAGAACGACACTACACCACGCCACTCAACCCAGTACACAACATCAATACTGAAAACTTACATTACTGCGGAAAATGCAATCTGATGCTTTTCTCATCCGACATACACACCGCGATCAAGTTTAAATTCAATTCACATTCAAAAGCAATTGAGGTGTCACAAATCTCCATCTGAAGAAATTATTCTTTTCATATCGGCTGGCTGTTACCACTTGAACATTTCTACATTCAAGTCAATTTTATACAGCACTTTCAAAGATTCTGTATAACTATACATTTATATATACCCCTGTACATACATAACACAGACTCCCACTTTCCCCAATAGCCAGTTCGGCCTCCGCCAACCACAAGTCTAATATAGAAATCATTGAAGCGTGTTATTGGAATTATGCTATCTGCATTTCAATCTCGGTCATTAAGTGATAACTCTGAAGCCGAGTAGAAAGCAAGCTTGAAATGCCCGGGAGACATTAGCCAGTTTAAACACAATCAATTCTAAACAATCAAGCGCCGTGTCCTAAATACCCATGAAATCACCTCCAATGAGGATTACCTATCATCTAGAAAAACATTGGCAATACTGTCCCTCCATTACAGGTATTATTGGAACTCCAATCAGCCGATATTCACGGAAGAGCCAGCTTTTTATTCTTATCTTCTCATCCATTTAAAACAACTTCTTATCTATACGTTTTATCTTTACTTTGTCTGTCAAAATTGAGATTACAACAACTTGTGTCACACTTCTGCTCGGAAAAAATGGAGTCAATTGCCAACAGACTTTACAATGAGAAATGAAATTATCTTCCCTGCCCTTAATATCGCAAAATCAATTATGATCATTCAGCTCACCGACTTTTTATTGGTCTCCGAAGAATTGAACGTAGTCAAAAATAATCGTTTCTAGTTTTCTAAAAGGCACTGATGCAAAAACATGTAAACATGTTTACATAGCTAAGGATCAGTCACACATACATATGCCTACGTAGTGTTAAGTGGATGAAGAAAAGAATCATCCACATTTTACAGTTTTTATAAAATATGTAATGAAATATTCATAAAATGCAATTCACAAATCATAACTTTGATCATAAAATTTAACGAATTTAAACAGTAACTGTTTGTAAGTTAAGGCCCTCAAGTGACCTCAGGTCCTCCGATTCATGATGCCGAATTCAACAACTCCTTCAAAATCGTCCACGGATACGTAACTTAATTAGAAGGGTTCAAACGAGTCTTCATGGTGTGAATGATTTAAGGACAAATTTTCATAACATTTTATATTACGATTCTTAAAAAAATTAGCTTTATAATTATGTAATGATATTCATTTTGAAATTGAAATTTTTGAAAATAGAGCAAGTTTTTTAAATGAACTCCTTTTTTGACAACAGAAAGTTAATTATAATCAAGTCAAATGTGTGGTTGAGTATAGCTGCTTAGAATGCAGATCAGAATGCCTAAGAATTCGGTGGACCATCGCTCCACGGTACTGCGGTCAGAGTGCCCTGCCTCCGCACCATTGTGTGTGAGCCCACCTAATGCCGTACGGGGTAGTGTTACAGCATTAGCAAGTTAAATTTGTATTTCCGTCTCCACATTATCCCAGGGGGGTTTTCACTCTGAGTGGATTACATTCAAAGTCGATGGACAAAAAAGGCAGAATGTCGCTAGAATCAGATTCTTGAAATACCATTCAAGACATGAAGGTGGGACCTTGATGTAGCTGTCCTCAAATTTTGATGACAATTAACCAATGTTGGTCCTGGAGTAGCTGTCCTCTAATTTTGATGACAATTAATGAAGGTGACGAGTCCTTGATGTAGCTGTCCTCCAATTTTGATGACAATTAATGAAGGTTGGTTCTTGGTGTAGCTGTCCTCAAATTTTAAAGAAAATTGATGAAGATGGCTCTAGGATGTAGCCGTCTTTAAGCTTTGATCTCAATCTAACAATTTCTGTATATGAAGAAGCCATCCAAAAGTTTTTTAAGTATTACGTCTTATTGTAACTTCAGTTGTAAAATTAAGTTAAGCTGAGCTTGATTGTCTTAGTTATCCAACAATTGTCCGGGTTATGAAGCAAGTTAAAAATGTAAGACATTTGACCTAAAAAGTACATCTACCCCTATAAGTGCCACCACCCCTTTTTTCAGGAAAAGAGGATGGGAGTCGCAATCAAAACCAATAAAAAGAAATCCTTATTTCACAGATCTGCAAAATACAATCTTTAGTCTTTTTAACAATGACATGTGTACTGTTCCGAAGAAACAAACAAAAAATCACTTTTCCCCACAAAAATTTCACATGGAATTTAAACATCGCTTTGTTAAGTGAAACCTTTTTGTTTTTGTTAGCGTACATTGAACTTAATAGGTCGAATATGAAACAGTATTTTACATGTTAGATCCAACCAATCATAATTGTCCTTTCTCGTATTGGCTTAGCCTGGTTGCTGATATTTGGCAAATTGATCGAGTCCCTGTGAATGTTGATTTCACTGTATCATATTTCTATTACGTGAAAAAGAAAAAAATCTTAAATGATTTCAATTCAATTTAAGAATTTTTTACGAAAAATATGAATTGCATGATTAAATTTGATAGTGACAGCCATATAGTTTGGTAATGGTACATGTAATCAAATCAATATCAGATATGTCAAATATTGTATTAGGAAGGGCACCCTGACCTAAACCCTATCGCATATTTAAAAAAGAAATTCTTCACAAAATAGAATAAATAACTTTAATGAGCTGTCAAACTAGATCATTGACAACAATGTCACAGAGCCGGTAAGTATCCTAGCATGTCTAAATATATCGCACTGTAAGAAAGGTCACCCATACAAGAACAAAAAAAAAACCCAGATCATATTATCTAGTTTCCCAACAATGATCAGACATTCCCCTGCGTAACTAAGTTGATCAGTTAAATATCTGTCAAGTCGGACAGTGCCTTTCTATAGGAAATTGAATAATGACATCTATGACATATGCTAAGTGTGGTAGATATTATCTCACTACTGTACTCGGTTCACCTTCCACAGTTTACGTAGGTGTGCATACCTATAATTTGTCTTGTCGTTGGTAGAGATACCCGATATCTGCCTTCAAGGGTAGAAAATATATATAAGATTTTTTTTTTTTCAATTCATGTAATAGAATAAAATAAAAATTTAAAAAACTGGATTTTTTTTTTCATACATATATTTATTTATTATAAAGCAAAAATAAAATAAAGACTGAATTTTATTATTAGACTTTGAATTAATTTAGTTTGTAGCAAAAATAATATAAAGTGTAGTCCTCAACCGAGTCTTTAAAGTCTAAACTGAAAGTAAAAACAAGATTCCACACATTTTTTCATGGAGATTTAGGTTTAAGATTAGGACATTGGAGATGAGTCACCGCAGTAATGCATAAACTTTGTCGTGATCACTTCCCCTGATAACAGCTTTATGTATTGTCTTATTAATTACCAAGTTGTTTTTTCTTTGGTAAATCAACATCAAAATGCCTTTATAAACAAAACAGTTTCCCAAGAAGGAACTCTGCTGAATTAATAAAAGGAAAACAAAATATAATTGATTGAACTATAAAAATGACTGAAAATGACTTCAAGAAATGAATGACCCCGCTCACATTCAAGTAAGTGCTGATTAATATAAATGACCCATTGACCTTGACGTTCATCTTTTAACCACACTCTCATTCCAAGTATCCCCAACCTTGACCTTTGTATAAGGGTTGATCAAAAACTATAAATAAATGAACCATAAACTCATTTACCCCTGAAATTTCATAATAAACTATTCAAACTTTTGAATTGGAAGAGTTCAAAGGTACCTTTAGGGAGAATGAATTAAATAGTAAACAAGGCCTTTTCTCACCTTTTAACCTTGAAACTAATGGCCTGATATGATCAAAACTAAAAACTTATATTTTTAGGTTGGTCCTTTCTGAAAGTCAAGTCCAAATTTTCATATTTTTTTCCTTGAAAACAGCTCACTAACACTATGAAGCCTTTTATGTGTATAGTTAGGAAATAATACTAGTACCAGCACTTTGGAATTTGTTCAAATATGCAATATGTTCCCTAAATCACAAAAAAAAACAGGTTAATTTCTTTTAATACAAAGACTGGTATTGGTGGTTCAATACACATATTGCAGCTGGAAGATTGTCAAATTGATGACCTTGAGATAAACAACTGGAGCAAGGTCAAACTATATATGGAACCACACTAAATGTATTTGTGTGTGGAATTGCGACCACAGGTAAATGTTTAAGTCGGTGCCCAGGTGCAGCTGCGATTCGAGACCTGCAGGCACAACCTCGCAGGCCAACACCTGCTCAGGTAGTCATCCGATGAGGTGTCCCATACTTTTTTACACTTTAACAACAGATGATAGCGATTCATCTATCGCACACCAAACACGGCTTTGGCCTATAGAAGCTTTGGTTTACATGTCTTTTTTTACAGGTCAGCGATCATCACAATCTCTTCTTACATCACCTCCTTGTGTGTTTTATTATCGCTGACATGTTTGTAGTTTCGTAACCTTTGCCCTTTGACCTACATAGTGCTATATCTTACCTGAATCCGGCCTACTACCCAGTTATTTGGCCACAAGACTTCCCCAATCTAACTGTAAACAAATATTTATTCAAGGCATCGATTAAGCTTCAATTTCCTTGTAAATACTTTCATCCACAGATTATTTTTACACAATTCTGATAAAAGTACTTCCTGTTTTAAGCGCTTATGTGTCGAAATTTATTTTGGGTCGTAGAAAAATATTTTAATCTGATAGGACTAATAATGGATGTTTTTAAAATATAAACAACAAATTTGTTGTTATATAGTCACCTGACCTGTAAAAACATGTTTTATACAGAGCTTTCATATATCTGAAAATACGGTCTAAGGAATATGAATTTTTAACACTTAGTTTTAACAATCTTGCTCAATTATTGTTTGATGAGATGATATTTGATAAAATGAGTAGTGCTACCAAAATATTTAATTTCATAACTAACTGTTTAATCTAAACTTTATCTAAGATGAGCCTAGTACTTCGAATTATGCGTAAATACCAAACAATGCTAAAAAGACAAAAAAAAAAAAATGAATTGTTTTTTCTACAGCAGGCTGGAAGAAAAATTACACATGCTTAATCATTCAGCAATGAATGAAACGGGGCTGATAAAAACACCATTTTATATCTAATTGGTTACAGGAATTCAATCAATAAAACTACTGAAGGTGAAGAAAATACTTCAAAAATACTAAGTCAATAAATGCTGAATAACATTGATGAATAACAATAAACATCCTATCTGATAGATATAGCACCCTAGGCTAAAGTCTGGCTGTACAGAGGTCATCTCAAGATTGTATAAAGTAAAGATGAAGGTCGCCCAGTGTGTTGTGCCAAAAACATACACAACTGTACAGTTATAAGTCCACTCTGATTGTGAAAAAGATGTAGGATAATTCATATAAATACCCACAATCAAAACTGTACTCACTCAAGCTTGTGTCAGCCTCCAAACTCATTCATAGATTCTAGGTGGTGTAAGTTTCCCCATGAAATGAACATTGAAGTGATGAAACTGACAACAATTGTAGCTTTCGTAGGAGTCTCAGATCCTTAGTGTATAAACCATAGACAAAAACACACACAACAGATGTGTTCACTCAAGTGTGACACAGAAATCCAGTCAGCGTGACCACTGAGTTCAACGTAGGTCACCCTATACAGGATATAAATAACAATAGTCATATTGCTAACACATGTTTTTTTTCAAGTTTTATTGAATACTAAGCATGCCTATCAATAAACACATTTTTATTATATTATCATAAAAGGAATTCCAAGGAAATTCTTATGCTGTGTCAAATGTGGTTATAATTATGTATACAGAGAAAACTTTCACCCCTTCAAAAATTCGCCCTAAGTAATACATATTCAACCGCGTTAATTTTTATCTTTACATGTAATTACCGCATAAATATGATGTATATTTATATCAACTGTCAGGATAAACTTGCTCTGATAATAAAGGGAGAAAAAATGAGAAAATTTTCCATCATACAGTGGTACATATTTAGTTATACTATCACAGAAACCTGGAGCCTCCCTACGCCAATCAGAGGACCTGGAGTCTCCCTAGCCAATCAGAGGACATGCAGTCTCCCTAGCTAGCCAATCATCAAACGATGGACCTAAAGCCTCTCTAAGCCAATCAGAGGGCCCAAAGCCTCTCTAGCCAGTCGGAGAAGCTGAAGCCTCCCAAGCCAATCAGAGGACCTGAAGCCTTCCTAGCCAATCAGAGGACTTGCAGCATCCCTAGCCAATCAAAAGGCCTGGAACATATCTAGCCAATCAGAGGACCTGAAGCTCCCTAGCCAATCAGAGGACATGAAGTCTCAATAGCCAATCAGAGGACATGTACCTGCAGCCTCTATAGCAAATCAGGCGAGGGGAGAGAAGTGTATAATTAGTAAAAGTATCATAAATTTTAAAGCAATCACCATTAGGTTTGTTTTTCCATTCAAAATGAAGTTTTATTACTTTTGATTATCTGATACTAGGGTGTGCTATACATACAGGAGAATAAAACTTCATTAGCGATTCTCTCAAACACAGCGCTGCGTGGTTTAACGTGCTTTATTGCAGACACCCACATAATTGTCTTAGTAACAAATACTTTGTCAATTTCGAGTGGTGCTACCAAACCGTGATACATGTAGACTGGAAACACATACATCACATCGTTGAAGGTTAAGTGTTTACATTTGGACAAAAAAAACTGGATGAAATTAAATTCTTTCAGGAGATATATTTCATGATGGCAGTGATGATAGACATATACTAACACAATTTAAAAATAATTTCCGAATAAATGCCTAAGAAACTTTTCAAACATGACATAAATTTTACGTAAATACTTTTTAAGTAATATACAACCAATTCTTCAACTAAAGCTAGTGACAGACCCTCACATGCATAATGGCACAAGCCAGAATTGTTCAGGATTACAGCACCATGCATTCACTCAATTCTGCACAAAATGGTTGTCAACTACACTGTACCATATCTGAAGTCATACACAATATCAATAAATCTTTTTTTATGATGATTGCTCTCTAGATCCTTCAGATACATCAAAAGATTTGTTAAGGAACATCACTATCCCAGTATGTGGTGGATACAGGGTCAATCTCAACATCCAGCTCAATTCTCACCAACAGCGGGGTGCTTCGTAGGAAATCCGATCTTCTCTTACACTTCTATGTCATCTAATGAAGTAGCAATATCCCCCTGGTTGATGGCTGATTGCATGTGACGTTAGATAATGATTTGATGGTTCGAGTCAATTTTCTGTGTTTGATTAATGTGTCATATACTGTAAAATCATTAATTTTCATGAAGGTTTTATTTTTGTTTATTTCGTGGAAACACTTAATCCATGAATTCAAATGTCCACACATTTAAATAGAGTGGTCAAAATATTGAGTATTAAACACACATTAGTTTTGAATAATATTCTTATCCTCAATTTCATTTCCCCAGAAAATTGTGCTATTTTAGATTATACAGAATACCACTGAGTACTGTTACTGGGCGAATAATATGTTTAAGAAGAATGGTATAGTTTCTCTCTCAAGGTTTGATGGCCAAATGAATGGTGTCCAGTCTCTTTTGTTGTTTGAGGGTTAGAGTATGGGTGTATTGGTTTTATGTATGTAAATGTCAAGGTCATTTAAGGACGGCCTCCCGGTGTATGTAATGAGAGTGTCGTTAATTCCAAGGTCATTTAAGGATGTTAATTCCAAGGTCATTTAAGGACGTTAATTCCAAGGTCATTTAAGGACGTTAATTCCAAGGTCTTTTAAGGACGTTAATTCCAAGGTCATTTAAGGACGTTAATTCCAAGGTCATTTAAGGACGTTAATTCCAAGGTCATTTAAGGACGTTAATTCCAAGGTCATTTAAGGACGGCCTCCCAGTGTATGTAATGAGAGTGTCGTTAATTCCAAGGTCATTTAAGGACGTTAATTCCAAGGTCATTTAAGGATGTTAATTCCAAGGTCATTTAAGGACGGCTTCCCCATTGTATGTAATGTGAGTGTGTTTGTTGAGTGGCTCTGTATTTGGGAGGCTGCGGTTTGTTCGTGTAAGCCTCCTTGTGATAGTCCGGATCTTTTGCTGATTTCAAATGCTACCACACTACAGTATACTGCCAAAGGTCCCCATCCAGCCACATTATACCGACAACAGGCAAACCAGTCATTCCATTCCCATAATACTGAGCGTCAACCAGGGAGTAGTAACTACCATTGTTAGAGACTCTGGTATGTCTCGACCTGGGGACAGAACCCATAGCCTTCCTCACAGGGGCAAACGCTCAACTAAATGCCAAAAGTGAGGTAGTGTAAAATGGAAAAATTAGGGAGAAGAAAGTTTAGGAAAGATGTGAAAAGATAAGATCCAAAATTTAGTCAAATCAATGGGGCAGGGCCAATATGGTTGGAAGAAAGGATGACACAAATTAATGTGCAACTGTGGAACAAATGATTTAAATTCTTTACATGTTTCATGTATGAATAAAAATCTCTCCATGTTGGATGGTTCATACTTGCCAACCCTCCCTATTTAGGAGGGAGACTCCCGATTTTTAAACCTAAAATTTTTGCATTTTCAGCCAATGAATTTGCTTAACTATTACTATTTTTTCAGATCTGATGATTTCATCTGATAGAACAGTTCAAAAGAAGCCATCTAAAAGTATTATTTTTCCTTTTGGTGTACATCCACACATATTATTTATGCTTTAAATTCTGAGCACGCGTGATCTCCCCCATGGAAATTTCAAAAAGTAGGCAAGTATGATGGTTGGGGTATTTGGCTCAAGGAAAGGATGACTGGAGTGAATGGTATAAATTAGGAGAAAACGGTTCGATTCTAAGAACCTGATGAATCCTTATGTGAGCAATTTCAAAATTACCATTTTCAAATAAAGTTTACGTTCCAGAATTAACAACCAAACTGACTGAAGATTCATTACAAAAGTTTTAGACGCAACAAGTATTCAACATCACAATTTAAAATTCAAATGGACCCAAGGACATTTAATAGACAGCATCTCACAATAAGATAGTGTTGATACAAATTAAGGTCAGTGATGCATTTTCTAATATTGTCACCCATCTTAGAAGTGGTATAAAAAACTTACGTAACAAGTAATATGCCTACAGCGAAGTAGAGCACAGAAAAAAATTCCCTTTTAAATTTAAAAGTTTTGTCCATAACAATTCATCATATTTTTTACTTGGTTTAATTTATTTCCAAAACCCTACAGACATGAAGAAACAAATTTGAAAACAAATTTCACTGACAATGATGTAAATATATATAGTGTTGTCACTGAAACGGCAGGTCAGCGTGGCTTTTACCTGGAGAGTCTACCTGTGTTCGTTATCTCACCTGCTGCATACTAATGAGTCACAGAAAAAAATGCTGATGTACATATAATATACACATGTCCTCAAAACCACAAATACACATATATAGAAATTTAAATGGGCACTAAATTTCATATGTAGGTAATCATTTGCATATGTTTGTATATTATCTATCTAGATCTACCTGGTATTGGTGCACTTTGCCTAATGTTACGGTTTAATTATGACTTTAATATAGCTTGCTGACATGTTTTTTCTAGCTCATATCATCACATCAGGTATACAACGAACAGAATGTTCTGTTCAAAATCACAGCTTTACCAGACCGATTATTACCTGTCTAGATAGAAAATGCCAAACCATCACCATATTAAATTTGAAATTTAATTAAAATTTATTTTTTTAGGAAGATGCAATGTTGTCAACAAGATAATCATCCTCCACACAGCCAATGACATTACGACGCTATGAATTGACATGATAATCTCACACATGTCGTTACCTTTTTATACAGCTACATTGGAAAAGATATGAAAAGGACATGCTGGGACCTTTCATGACAACAAATGTTTATTGTTCAAGGGAAGTGACACCTTGCAGATTTTCTGTAAAGGTTTCTTGATAAACGACAGAGTCAATATCCTACTTCAGTGGTTATGATGACATCGTATTGACAGACAGGTCTACAATGAACTTTTATGGAGAAAAAATAACATTTTATGAACAATGTCAGTTTTTTCACACACATTTCATTGTATCTTTATGGCCTAAAGGAAAAATGTGTCATTATCAAACTGTTACAAACATGACGGAATATAAAACACATCTTAGGCACACAAATCAAACGAGATCCACCACGACCCAGCTAACGTAACACTGAAATGGGAACTAGGAGCTGTTATTATCTTTTTATTTAAATAAATTATTAATCGTGATAATTAGTACAATCAAACACCCTGACATGGGTAAGAAACAATATTTTACAAGAAAGAGAAAAAATGGAACTAGTGAAGATGAGCGGGGCACAAACCCGCGACCCTTAAGTTATGGAGCCAGGATGTTACCACCAGGCCAAAAAGTCCAGACCAGTTGAACTGGTTCGTAACTTCATAATATTGATATGCCTCTCTACGTAACAAAACTTACAACCTTTCCCTGTATTAAAGCTACATAATTTCCATAAACATATATCTGAGTTACAAACACTTTCTTTAAAACATATTTCCTCAAGGAGGTGACAAGTTGCTCTTCTCCATTTCAAAAAGTAGACATATCATTAAAGAAGGGTAGGAGAAATATTTCTTTATATTGCAGTATACACATATACAGTTTTTTCGTGCAGATTCTCCGAAAATATAGAAATGTAGACTGAACAATGTAAACTAAAGGTTATTATTCCTTATTTTGTAAAATGAGACTTGCCATTAAGTGCTAAACATTTATAAGATACCCTACAAAGGATCATTATCCAATGTCTTTTGATTCTTCAGAGAGACTCATTTGAGCATTTTGACAAATCAGAACATAATGAATAAAATGTATGCATCTGAATTGCATCATCTCATTTACAATATGTCGGTACTTTATCTGAATTACATAATTTCCTTTACGACAAATTAATATGATATCTAGGTGCAATATTTTCTGTCAGACAAAATATACATAAATATCAGTAACAATACCGGAACACACTAAAACATTTAAAAGCCATAAAATTTGATACCCCACCAAGTGAAAGTGATTTATAGAAAATTGAGTATTTTATAGGGCCCCTTATGTAATGTCTCCAGAGTCTCGTAACAAAGTCTGGTATATGTCACACATACCTGCCCAAGGTACATCGGCTAATCTATGACACTGTACAGGTGTAAATGTTATAAAACCTTAATAGGTATTGTAACATACAATAAGGTCACATACATCTCTTCAGTGAATAAACAGGGTCACATTCCCTCTCACTCAAACCCTCGTACGGCATAAATCAAAAACCTGAATCCTATAACCTGGCAAGGTAAATATGGATGATTCACTAATGATATATACATATATATACATAACAATCCATTCTTATGTAAATATACCGGCCGGTGAACAAACAAAATCACGATATAAATCAAAGGTATTCAATTACGTGAAGATACAAATATCGTAACTCACCAATCGCTTAAGAGTTCTGGAGAGAAGTACAGATCCTTAGGTCCGAGTCTATCACATGGAGTTTAGTAATATGACGTATATATACGGGCCTTATAGATGCCTTTTGTGACAGGGATAAGGCGCAGTAAGATAGGTTAGGTACCTATGAATCATCGAGGACATGTAAACACTGAGAGGTAAAAACTTCGCCAACAAACGTGGATTGTTGTAACTCTACTTCTACATAAACATTAAATTTACCGGCAACGTAATACCATATTGTATATATACACAAAGTAGGAAGTGTAATATATTGTGACTTTATAGTGTTGGTTTTAACACTTTTATTATTAAACATTTCTATGTGTGCAGCATTATGATCGCATTCTCCCTGGGTTTTTTTTCTTTTGACAAGAAGGATATCAAGGGGACAAAACAGTTTTGTCCATATTGGGAAAAAACTGCAATATAAACGGTACGAAATGACTATTATACAGGTATATAAATGCACGATATGTGTAGATGTATGAGCCCCACCCAAGTTTAATGAGAAAATAATTGTAACATACATAACGTCTTGTGATGGCTTGATACATACTATATGTATGTGTAGAGAGTTTTATAAAAATCAAAATTATGACTCCCTTTCTGGGTAGTGTTAGAAATTGTAGAATGCTTGCTGTGAGCGCCCATATGACAGCACCGGTTGTTTGCTCCCCACGGAGTTGAGAACGATATTGGCTGGTTGCTAAGGCCCTATAACCACGGATAATAATTTGTGAACCGCTTTGAGGCGCCCTTTAAGGTCGTGATAAAGCAGTATATAAGAACCTCGAATTATTATTATTATTATTAAGAGTTATTGTATAAATATAAAGTAAACCATGAGTCTTTTCTACTAACAGCCATGTTGACTGTCAGATTTGGATATAAATGAAACTTGAGGCAATAATTTATACTATTTATTTGTGTAGATTTTAAACTTCATAAAATCAAGGCATTCCTATAAAATATCCAACATTGTTACTTGTGCCCATATTAATATAGCTTAGAGTTGGGTACACAAAATCAAACGTACCACGGTATACCACGGTATTTAGGCAAATACTGCGGTACGTACCACGGTATACCACCTTGTTTGAATGTTTGAGCTAGCCAAAGGTGTCGGTCTGTTTTGTTCTGAAGCCAATCAACAAAAGGCCTGTCATAAGTTTCTCGTTGTGTTAACCTCTAATACTGTTTGAGTGAAGCTATGTCTGTCCTAGTTGATCAGCAAACTTATAGGAAATAATGAAACCATATTGGAATTCCAATTGATCTATGTAACAAATAGTTCTTTGATAAGTTAAATGAAAGTCCCCACAAAACCGGTACAGGACTAATGTACCACGGTACGTACCATCAAAACTTTATACCACGGTATACCGGTATACCGGTAAAACCGCCCAGCCCCAATATAGCTGTAAATTCCTACTGAGATATGACCTTGACCTGTTATCAGATGACCTTGATATAGCATTAACTGATATGACCTTGACCTAAATGACAGGACCCTGTCAATATGAAGATGGCCTTGACCCTTACTATTCAGATACAGTAACTCACATTTCAAAGAAAAGATAGCATGTACTTAACATACAGACCTCATTGATAATAATATCATATTATTTACAGGCCAAATCAATATATAGCTCTACTGCAACAGTTTTGTTCCTCTGAATGACTGGATTGTCTTCGAGAACAAAACAAACAAACAATTTTTCCCCTATTGACAGTCATTAACCCTAAACCTGCAGAAAATTATCGTAGAATTTTCGTTTGGAAATTTCTTGAATTTTATTCGATAAATCTTTCAATAATTTATTTATTTTTATAACTATAAACAACAACAACATGTACATACAAAAAGACATGACTAAATTAACAACATTAAGTGGAGCTACATTTTGACAGTAATGTGTGAAAATAATAACAGCACATGAACCATTCATCACATCAAGGTAATGGACAAATAAAAGAACATAAACAACATTAAACTACCATGCATGATTGAACACATCAGATAATTAGGTCGCATTGATACGAAAAATGAAACCACTGTAAAAGTTGACGATTTAATGAATGAAATTGAACACCAGGAAAACGTGAGCGTAAAGTGAAATTTCACGCTTGAGTAGAGACTATCGGCACACAGAGACGAAATGTCTATGGGAATATGGACATGCATAGTAAACATACACACAACAGTGACAATCAATTTTACCTTTGAGCAATTCTATAATTTCCCATTTTGAGAGCAAAGTTGGAAAACAAATGATGATTTTGAATGATTACTGCAATTTTAATTAAGGGGAAGTAACTCATACAGTTTGTGAATACACATACAATGTATATACCTTACGGACCCTCTGTAGTAACTTGATATTAATAATTTTCATAATAAATTTACACGGTGACTGTATCAGTCACCTTCATATTTAATAAGCAATCCTGAAGAATTTTTGAAAAGCAACATATTTTCAAATATGTTATAATTATGGACTTTTCCTCTTAGTTTCAATGAGGACAACATCTTAAATTTATATAGCATTTAATTTTCTGGTATGGAATTAGAGTCATGCATCTTTTTACGCGGTGGTGATCTAGTATGCATAAATGTTATGACCCTGTAATCGAGTTAAATGGGGTTACACCAGGCTCAAGGTCTAAACCTGATAACATTTGTCTGATCATCCCAAGCTAGCACATACATGGTTAAAGTTAGGATTTCATGTAAGGATCCATGGATTAAATCTCATACTAGCATGAGTATATTTTTCTCTTATTGTCTATATCCATTTAACAGTATAGCAAAGTTACACTGTTAGCCAAAACCCTCTGCAAAATTATCCCTGCAACATCTTTATGTACAATTTTGAATCCCCCATATCTAAGGATATTTACTATCAAATATGGAGAAATCCAGTGAGTTTGTTAAGTATCAAGGTTATGATGTATTTTATATAAGTTACATGGAGTTTATTGTAAATGTGTTACCAGTAAGTTAAAATTTCCCATTTCAATATTAATTTTATGAAGGAGACAAACAAGTACAGACTATAATGTAAGGGAGCTAACTCCGAGATTGTAAAGAAAACATGTAAACTTGTATCCAAACTACAATAGAGGGGAGATAACTCGCATAGATAAATTTGTGTGGTAAGGAAGCTTTGGAAAGGAAATTGTGCTGTTAGTGAAGTTAATGTTGTCCTCTGGTTTTGCATATCTTTAACAATATTTATCCCCCACCTCCCTTCCCCCATCTTCATTTCAATACATTTATTATTTGTAGTAACATAAATTAAATATAATCAGACTAGTTTGTTGAATGCATTGTTGTTTACATGTAGTTTTTTTTTACAGAATTATGTCTATTTAATCATTACTGAAAAGAATCTTAATTTAAAATTCTTGTGTTTTGTCAATATTGATTGTTATTAGAAGTTTACTGCACTATGTGAAAAGCTAAAATTAAAAAATAATTGATATTATAGCTTTAAGTCCCAAATCAAAGTATGGTTTTTGATGTCAGGTCAAGATAAATATCAACAATAATGGTGGGATTTATTTTTAAAATAACAAGCCCTTCTGAATTAGGGATAAAATATATTCACATGTTTTTGTTGAAGTTATTTTTTGCTTTAAATAAAGTCATCATGGAGCCAGGTTTATGCTTCACAGCTTTTGAACTTTTAAAATTCACTGGTCACATTGATGTCAATCAATTCACTATGAAATGCGACACCCCTTCCTTCTTTGATATTATGTATGAGACTACACACTTTTATGACCACTTCAAGTTGTCAAATTATATTTTTCTCTATATGCAAAGAATACTTTTGTGATTAGCCATTCTAGTGTAAAGATGTTCAAAGAAAATAAGAAGGACCGAAACATCAATTGATATGCACATAACACTTCAAAAGTATTATTTGACACACTTTCAAAGTCTCCAATGATTTTTTGGAGATGTTTCTCAATCATTAAGCTTTTTTTTATATCTTCAAAATCAGCTAAATCTTGTTTGTTCCCTAAACTTGTTTAGTCAAATAACAGAACAGCCTAAAATACAGCATATCTTATCTCTTCAAGACTGCTTATCTTTAAACAACCTGCTGTCTTACTTACTGATGTCAGAATTTAAACTCTAGAAGTTTCTACTGTCTTATATGAGCAAATCAAACTTTCTACAACAACTATTTCTCTGATATTGAAATTTTTGCCTATTCCCTCCTGTGTTAGCCAATCAGAGTTAAGGACCTTGCCTCATCCTTTCTGTGTTAGCCAATCAGAGTTAAGGTTATTGCCTCATTCCCGCAGTGTTAGCCAGTCAAAGTTCAGGACCTGCCATGCCTACCTTTGAGCAGCTGTTTGAGGTCGCGAGCAGCACGTGTTGTGGTGTAGGTTGTCACGATGTCCAGCGCTGTCTGGTCATACGAATTAGACTTGTTGACATCGACCCCACACTACAAAACATAAACATCAGCAATGAATAGTTAATTTTTATATTAGGCTCAAAATAACATTTGACATATGAATCATTGAATTTTATCGATCATTTTGAGGTTCTGATTCACAATTCAAAAGTCTGATGTTCTTATACAGGAACAACTGACTTCCCCAATAGCAATATCAAAATTTGATTCGAAGAGTCAATTTAGGTATATAACACATTCCAATACTAAACTATCCCACCAATGAACTCATACTGCTATTAGTGTGCGCTTTTTGGGATCAGGATGACACAATTCTGACAGATTGATTGGGGTGAAGTTAAGATCGCACCAATTCAATAATAACAGCCAGCTGATATAAGTTTGTTGCTGATATTTCATTTTTAACAGAAAAACCTTTGTTGGAATATCTGTATCAATGTATTTAAGAACTCTTTTGGAAAATAGGATTATACAATACTTTCTTTCCTCACTTAGACCCCCACACCCACTCCATCCATTTTGCAAACCCATAATAGTCAGGGTAAAACTTCCCATGGCTTACCACCTTTATGGAAGGGATCCAAATTCATCCAACAACTTATCAATTGTTTGTTTGATGCCTCAAAGTTTGGAAGTCAATAGAGGCAGTATTATGACTTCATCAATAAATTATAATTAAACATAATGACAAGTTTGGGATCGTGTGTATTTCAACAAACACAGATCTGCTGTAAGGTTCTGTGAAACATTTCCCCCCGACACCCTAACCCATCGTTTCTTTTAACATGTTTTCCACATTAAAAACCAATATAAACAACCATGTGAATTATTAACGATGAAAAAAACAAAACATGGCTCATTTTGATTGCCAAATATGGCAAAAACACCAGGCGTAAAAAACTGACAAATGCCTGGCATGATTATTTGAAATTGATGCCATTGTATAGAGGAAGGATGCGAGTTATTTGATGTTGGAGAACACAAATGATTCATAATTACAGGAAATCCCTAACGAGTGATTTACTGGTAACTTAAGGATGTTTTTTTATGATATGGAGCCAGGTAAAGATCGTTGTTCAGTTGGCAGTATGAACCGCCAGGTACTGTAATTACACTATAGCTATCATTGTGTGGAAAATTGATACAGAACCAGAAGTAACAGCTGATAGTCGGGCCAGGAATCACAGAGCCATTGTAGATAGTTTTGTTAACTTTAGATTGTTATTTTGTATCTCATAATATATTTAAGACAAGAGGCCCAATGGGCCTGCATCGCTCACCTGGATGGAATTAATCTCTGACTTGTAACTCTAAAGTCGCCAAAAAGGCCCCTTAAGGGGTCAGAGTCACCATTTATGTAAAAACCAGTTCCCCTTCCCCAAAGGATGTTTCTGACCAAATTTGGTCAAAATCATATCAGGACTTTTCGACAAGAAGTGATTTAAAGGAATAACCTCTATTTTCCCTATTGGGCCCCGCCCCTCTTGCCCTTTGGGTGTCACCATTTATTCAAAATCTGTTCCCCTTCCCCCAACGATGATTCTAACCATATTTGGACAAAATCTATTCATAACTTTAAAACAAGAAGAGATTTAAAGGAATTACCTCTATTTTCCCTTTTTGGCCCAGCCCCTCTGGCCCCTTTGGAGTCAGTGTCACCATTTATGCAAAATCTGTTCCCCTTCCTCAACGATGTTTCTGACCAAATTTGGTCAAAATCCAAACAGGACTTTTTGACAAGAAGTGATTTAAAGGAATTACTTCTATTTTCCCTAATGGGCCCTGCCCCTCTGGCCCCTTGGGTGTCAGTGTCACCATTTATGCAAAATCTGTTCCCCTTCCCCCAACAATGATTCTGACCAAATTTGGACAAAATCTATTCATAACTTTATGACAAGAAGAGATTTAAAGGAATTACCTCTATTTCCCCTATTGGGCCAAGCCCCTCTGGCCCCTTGTGGGTCAGAGTCACCATTGATGCAAAATCTGTTCCCCTTCCCCCAACGGTGTTTCTGACTTAATTTGGACAAAATATATTCATAACTTTTTGACAAGAAGAGATTTAAAGGAATTACCTTAATTTCCATATTTGGCACCGCCCATCTGGCCCCTTTGGGGTCAGAGTCACCATTTTTGCAAAATCTGTTCCCCTTCCCCCAATGGTGTTTCTGACTAAATTTGGACAAAATATATTCATAGCTTTTTGACAAGAAGAGATTTAAAGAATTACTTCTATTTTCCCTAATGGGCCCCGCCCATCTGGCCCCTTGGGTGTCAGAGTCACCATTTATGCAAAATCTGTTCCCCTTCCCCCAATGGTGTTTCTGACTAAATTTTGACAAAATATATTCATAGCTTTTTGACAAGAAGAGATTTAAAGAATTACTTCTATTTTCCCTAATGGGCCCCGCCCCTCTGGCCCCTTGGGTGTCAGTGTCACCATTTATGCAAAATCTGTTCCCCTTCCCCCAACAATGATTCTGACCAAATTTGGACAAAATCTATTCATAACTTTATGACAAGAAGAGATTTAAAGGAATTACCTCTATTTCCCCTATTGGGCCAAGCCCCTCTGGCCCCTTTGGGGTCAGAGTCACCATTGATGCAAAATCTGTTCCCCTTCCCCCAACGGTGTTTCTGACTTAATTTGGACAAAATATATTCATAACTTTTTGACAAGAAGAGATTTAAAGGAATTACCTTAATTTCCATATTTGGCCCCGCCCATCTGGCCCCTTTGGGGTCAGAGTCACCATTTATGCAAAATCTGTTCCCCTTCCCCCAATGGTGTTTCTGACTAAATTTGGACAAAATATATTCATAGCTTTTTGACAAGAAGAGATTTAAAGGAATTACCTTTATTTCTCTATTGGGCCCCACCCCTCTGGCCCCTTTGGGGTCAGAGTCACCATTTATGCAAAATCTGTTCCCCTTCCCCAAAGGATGTTTCTGACTTAATTTGGTCAAAATCCAACCAGGACTTTTTGACAAGAAGAGATTTAAAGAATTACCTCTATTTTCCCTATTGGGCCCCTTCCCTCTGGCCCTTTGGGGGTCCGAGTCACCATTTATGCAAAATCTGTTCCCCTTCCCCCAACGATGATTCTGACCAAATTTGGACAAAATCTATTCATAACTTTGTGACAAGAAGAGATTTAAAGGATTACCTCTATTTCCCCTATTGGGCCCCGCCCATCTGGCCCCATTGGGGTCCCAGTCACCATTTATGCAAAATCTGTTCCTCTACCCCCAACGATGTTTCTGACCAAATTTGGACAAAATCTATTCATAACTTTAAGACAAGAAGAGATTTAAAGGAATTACCTCTATTTTCCCTTTTTGGCCCAGCCCCTCTGGCCCCTTTGGAGTCAGTGTCACCATTTATGCAAAACCTGTTCCCCTTCTCCCAACAATGCTTCTGATCAAATTTGGACAAAATCTATTCATAACTTTGTGACAAGAAGAGATTTAAAGGATTACCTCTATTTCCCCTATTGGGCCCCGCCCCTCTGGCCCCTTTGGGGTCTGAGTCACCGTTTATGCAAAATCTATTCCTCTACCCCCAATGATGTTTCTGACCAAATTTGGACAAAATCTATTCATAACTTTGTGACAAGAAGAGATTTAAAGGAATTACCTCTATTTCCCCTATTGGGCTATGCCCCTCTGGCCCCTTAGGGGTCAGAGTCACCATTTATGCAAAATCTGTTCCCCTTCCCCCAACGATGTTTCTGACTAAATTTGGACAAAATATATTCATAGCTTTTTGACAAGAAGAGATTTAAAGGAATTACCTCTATTCCCCTATTGGGCCCCGCCCCTCTGGCCCCTTTGGGATCAGAGTCACCATTTATGCAAACTCTGTTCCCCTTCCCCACAGGATGTTTCTGACTAAATTTGGTCAAAATCCAATCAGGACTTTTTGACAAGAAGAGATTTAAAGAATTACCTCTATTTTCCCTATTGGGCCCCTTCCCTCTGGCCCTTTGGGGGTCAGAGTCACCATTTATGCAAAATCTGTTCCCCTTCGCCCAAGGATGTTTCTGCCCAAATTTGGTTAAAATCCAATCAGGACTTTTTGACTAGTAGCGATTTGAAGCAAATGTTGACAGACGACGGACGGACGACGGACGACGGACGACGGATGCTGCGCTATGGCATAAGCTCACTGGACCTTCGGTCCAGGTGAGCTAAAAAACCTCATCAGAAGGAAAATTCTTCAAATTTGAATGTTTCTATCATTAAAATAAGTGATACAGTAAATGTACAAGTTTCTTCTGTGTATATTGAGACTTTTCAACTTTCTTAAAGCTTTCTTTAAAGGGAAGATATCAAAACAGCTTAACAGAATTGTTCAATATCTTGCCTTTTAAATCATGTTTATTTTTTTTTTTTTTTTTATATTTAGCATGTTAACTAAGCTTCATTTAAATTGGTGCAGTCAGTCTTTTATAAGGAGAAATTGAACAAAGGGACATCACTCTAAAATAAAATAATATATATGATACTTTATTATTCACTTTTTCAGAGGTCAGATTCAGTGTAAGAATGATGAATGAAAAGGATGTAGAAGTATTGCATTAGTGCGAAATTTACAACTTGGTGTCACAGGCAGAAGACATAAAGAGACGACTTAGACCACCTGATTCCAGTTGCTCGCCCAAAATACCAAACTTCATTTAAGGATTAACCTTTGATTTTGTTTAGTTTATGAGATCATAAATCCAATGGAGCACGAGGTAAATTGCGTAAACGCTTCGTGTTTACGTTAAATTTACCGACTGCTCCATTGGATTTATGATCTCATAAACTAAACAAAATCAAAGGTTAATCCTTATATTTACAGTATTTTCCTGTAAATGGTTCATAACTTTTCTGTTCAATTTAGCCCCATCTGCAGACATATATTTCATTTCAAAACTTACAAACGTGAAAACAGTTCAATAAATGTAATAGCATGAAGTTTGCATAAGCCGTAGCTAGCCCCGCCCATGTCAATTGTTAATGACGTCATACAATTGTGATTTGAACGGGATAATTTGCATAGCTCCGCCCACATGTACTGTTATTGACGTCATAGAAACTGTGCACGTTCTCAAGTATAGCTACTGGAAAATAACTCTAGTTTGCAGTACAATGGTTATCGAGTGAATATCAGTGTAGACTGTAAATATTTCAGGATGCATTAAAATCAAGTACAATAAATATGCAACACTCCACCATACGACTTAACACACAAAAATCCTCTTGAATCTGCATAAAACAAACTTCTGAGAATTAACTGGTTTGGGAAGAAAGACTCTTTACTGCAAAATTTTACCCCAAAACACAGATGCCATTAGCCTTTCTATCTAAAGTACAATTCTCTATCTCACAATGCTAGAACAGCTGTATATCTGTGGAGTTTCAACAAGATGTGTTTACCCCATGTGACCTTTTACCGAGGAGAACAAACATTCACGAGACTACAATTACATCAGCTGACTCTGGGTCAACAAAATGTTTTATTTTTATTTCTTCTGCAAAGCACCTGTTTGACAGAAACACCTATGCTATCATTCCAAGCAATACATTCTCAGTAGAAAATGAAGCATCTGTTATCGTGCTTCATATTTCCTTGAATTTTGAATGTAGCGCTTGCTGATGATATCAACCAGCTGTGTGGTTCAGGGTCTTGACATGTGACCTTTGACACATGTGTCTATTGACCTCTGCCCTTTTTCCTGTTGTACTATCTGAGTAACAGCACCTCAACAGCTGTAAAATGGAGATTACAACAGAAATTTGTTACATCCTGCCTATGGTTTATGTTCTCAGTATCTACTGGTTTATCAACTGTAAATTTTAGAATTTCAGAAACCAGATATTGCCTTTATTCTTGTAAGGTCAAATAATACAGGTCAATGTAGGTCAAAACACATTTCTAGGCGGTTTTTTGTTGAGCTACATATAACAACAGTGACCTTGGCATTGATCTTTGACCACAAAAAATCATAAAAAAAATCTGTTTAAGAAAAGTTGGTGTGTTTGTGTTTAAATAAATATGTTCTATTGACAGCTATATAATGGTCAATAACTCATTTAAGATGTGCCAGGTTTAAGTGGTTGATGAAGGCCGGAGTTTGGAGATTCCGGAGAAAAAATAGGGACCAAGAATCGTTTATTTACCAATAAATTCTGACTGATGGAATGTGAGGTGGAATATGAGGACAGGTTGCATGGAAACCACTGACATAGGAAACATTGCTTGGTCCCCAACCCAAAATAAATTGTACAAATACAACATCATGGTATCTTACTACCGGGTACATTGTATTTAGTTCACATGGTGGTACACATAAACAATTGCTTTGAATTTTGTCACATTTTCCAGTTTTCTTCTGGAAAATGTTATTCAGAAGAATTCTTATGTCAGTAACTAAGTTTGTCAGAGGTCAAGGTCATAAAAATCCCTGCAACCAACACTACTCATTCAAATGTATTAGCCTGTGAAGTTTCATGACTATTATAGGCCTGGTACTTGGGTCAAAGCTGACCTAAATGCATGCAGACACTAAACCAAAGTCCCAGAGGTCAAGGTCGAGGTCATAAAATGAAACCTGCAATCAACACTACTTGTTGAGATGTATTAGCCTATGAAGTTTCATGACTATTATATGCCTGGTACTTAGGCCAAAACTGACATAAACGCAAAAACTAAACCGGAACAGATGAACAAGGGTAACACTAAATGCCCCACACCACATCGTTGGGTGATATAAAAAACATAAATAAAGTTATTTCCTGTCATTCTAATGACATCAATGCACAGAAAATTCAGGTTAAACTCTTTCAAATTCTTAATTTCTCTCAACATCAAATGATTTCAAATCAAGCAACAAGCATATCTTTCCTTTAGAAACGTCTGTTTCAAATAGAATTCGATCCAATTTAATCAATAGATAACCTATTCCCAAAATAAATGTCTTAAGTGCAATAAACATTATATATGATGTAATCAGTTTCTTTGCATCTGCAGAATTTATGTAATTGCCAGAACAAATTGGTAGATTCCGCTATTTTACATATACATTTGAATAATCACCGCCATTAACAATGATATAATGATCCAAACTTTAGTAGCTAATAAATGTATAAAACCTCTGACTCATAACGTCGTGATCATTTCAGATTGAGAACGGGCAATTCTAGAATTTCTATTGGCAGGCTCATCTCTTAAAACTTCTTGAATTTAATTAGCCATCTGAGAACGTTGGATCTACGGCAAGTGGAAGATAACATGAAACTGCCGTTTATCTCCAAAGTTACATTGCTATCTTCTCCGTTAACTTTGCCAAGTATGTTTTATTACCCAAATCTTAAGCAATATTAGATATATATCTTATTTTTGGACTAAATACAAAATGTTATACAGCGTATTTTTGGACCAAAGTGCAAAACACCCAATCATGTTTCCATGTTCCTGTGTTTAGTAAAAACATCCAAAGCCAAAAGATAGCAACAGAATCGGAATGTAATTAAATTCGGGCAATAATTTTATTGTACACTTCCTTCAATCGACAACTCTGGGCCTCGGAATTCTTTCAAATGCAATTTTAAGAAAAAAGGAGTTGAAAACTAGAAATGTCTGTGAGACATAAATGTCCCCGCCCCCCATATGAAATTAGTTTTGCATGCTTATTATGTATGCGAAGTTTGATGACAATTGGATCAGTAGTTATTTCAATAAGCCGGTAACATTACCATTGGACAGGACGTGACGGACATGAGTAATACTATATGCCCCCCCCCCCCCCCCCATTTCATGGCGGAAGCATTAAAATTTAAAATTGGCAAAAAACTTTGCGATTTTGAGCAAGGAAACATTATTAAACATACAATTATTGAACATTTAGTTATGATTTCCAAAGATGTATAGAAATATGTTGTATTGCAAGTCCCTTATCCCCACAGGACTGTACACCTAGATAAATACCTATTTCTGGATATAGGACACAGTGACCTACTTTGTGAATACGACACTCCCACTACAGTCACAGGCTGTACTGTATTCACTGGGACTAGATTATCTTAGTAACCATGGTCATCATTTACCATTGTACAAACCTGCTGTAATGTTGTTTTTTCTTTTTGAACACTTGAACATTATCAATGATGTAAATATTAGGATTGTATCTCATTTTTGACTGCATATATACTGTATATTATGCCCACAGTTGGCAACCAATATGTTCACTACTGACTTCAACACATCTAATTTGGAGATGGGTCTCTGAAATATTTAATACTGACCAGTGTTGTCAAGAGTTTGTAGGGACTTCTACAAGTCTACTTTGGGGATGGTTTCTGAACCATACCTTAAACTGACTAGTGTGGTCAGAGTTTGTAGGGACTTCTACAAGTCTACTTTGGGGATGGGTTTCTGAACCATACCTTACATCAACTAGTATTGCCAGAGTTTGTAGGGACTTCTACAAGTCTACTTTGGGGATGGGTTTCTGAACCATGCCTTACATCAACTAGTATTGCCAGAGTTTGTAGGGACTTCTACAAGTCCACTTTGGGGATGGATCTCTGAACTACCTAACACTGACCAGTGTGGTTGTAGTCTGCAGCTAATTATTAGCAGAGCTGATGTACCAGACAAATTGTTTTTAGATGAAGCTTTCCTATTTCTGCACAATGCTAATTGTATGTGAAAGTGGTCCAAAACAAATACTTGCCAGCCTGGGCTGACCATGATGTTGTGGTCACTTTAAGATCACCATCACCTGTGTGCCCTATAGCATCAATCAACATTCCAGTATCTGTCTGTACCTAACTGATTCATCAAGACTCGAATACCCTAAAGTACCTATCTGTTTCACCAAGAACCTAATTGTAGCAAGACCCAACATCCCATAACCTAGTTATAACCTACACAACCTATCTGTACCCTCAAGTACCTTCCACAACCTACATGTACCTTCCAATACCTACCTGTACCCTCCAGTATCTACCTGTAACCTCCTGTATCCTCCACAACCTACGTGTACCTTCCAGTAACTACCCTCCCACAACCTACATGTACCCTCCAAAACATAACTGTACCCTCCTGTACCTACCTCTACCCTCCAGTACCTACATGTACCCTCCAGTACCTACCTGTACCCTCCAGTACCTACCTGTAACCTCCAGTACCTATCTACTCTCCCCAATCTATATGTACCTTCCAGTACCTACCTGTACCCTCCACAATCTACATGTACCCTCCCCAACCTACCTGTACCCTCAAGTACCTACCTGTACCCTCCACAACCTACCTGTACCAACCACAACCTACCTGTACCAACCACAACCTACCTGTACCCTCCACAACCTACCTGTACCCTCCACAACCTACATGTACCCTCCACAACCTACCTGTACCAACCACAACCTACCTGTACCCTCCACAACCTACATGTACCCTCCACAACCTACTTGTACCAACCACAACCTACCTGTAACCTCCACAACATACCTGTACCATCCAGTAACTACCTGTACCTTCCACAACCTACCTGTACCAACCACAACCTACCTGTACCAACCATAACCTACCTGTACCCTCCACAACCTACCTGTACCCTCCACAGCCTACCTGTACCCTCCACAACCTACCTGTACCCTCCACAACCTACCTGTACCCTCCACAACCTACCTGTACCCTCCACAACCTACCTGTACCCTCTACAACCAACATGTACCCTCCACAACCTACTTGTACCAACCACAACCTACCTGTACCCTCCACAACCTACCTGTACCATCTAGTAACTACCTGTACCCTCCACAACCTATCTGTATCCCCCACAACCTATCTGTACCTCTAAAACTTATCTGTCCCCTCTAGAACCTATCTGTACCTCTAAAACTTATCTGTCCCCTCTAGAACCTATCTGTACCTCTACAACCTATCTGTATCCCTCACAACCTATCTGTACCTCTAAAACTTATCTGTCCCCTCTAGAACCTGTCTGTACCTCTAAAACTTATTTGTCCCCTCTAGAACCTATCTGTACCTCTAAAACCTTTATGTATCCCCCACAACCTAGCTGTACCTCTACAACCTATCTGTATCCCCCACAACCTATATGTACCTCTAAAACTTATCTGTCCCCTCTAGAACCTATCTGTACCTCTAAAACCTATATGTATCCCCCACAACCTAGCTGTACCTCTAAAACCTTTATGTATCCCCCACAACCTAGCTGTACCTCTACAACCTATCTGTATCCCCCACAACCTATCTGTACCTCTAAAACTTATCTGTCCCCTCTAAAACCTGTCTGTACCTCTAAAACTTATCTGTCCCCTCTAGAACCTACAACCTATATGTACCTCTAAAACTTATCTGTCCCCTCTAGAACCTATCTGTACCTCTACAACCTATCTGTATCCCCCACAACCTATCTGTACCTCTAAAACTTATCTGTCCCCTCTAGAACCTATCTGTACCTCTAAAACCTATATGTATCCCCCACAACCTAGCTGTACCTCTACAACCTATCTGTATCCCCCACAACCTATATGTACCTCTAAAACTTATCTGTCCCCTCTAGAACCTATCTGTACCTCTAAAACCTATCTATACCCTCCAGTAACTACCTGTGACCAGAAGTGCCCATCATGTTTCTGTAGTTTATTACCTTGCGTGCAGCATAGGGATTACCTATGGTATACCCAACATCCATGGCACTCAGAGACCGTTTGAGTCCCGGTCGAGTCATCCGTTGCGACATTTTGCACAAAATAAATCCAAAAATATTTCCAGAGAAAAAAAGAATCAACAACACATATCACACAATCCCCGGAGATATCAGCCTCAGTAGTGGTTGTAACCCCATCACTTGTCCTCGGGTTTCTACATAACTATGTCCGTGGTCAGCTGTACACAGCCAAACATAAAAGGCTGGGTGTGATGTGTTTTGGCCGTCTGCCCCGCAGTGTGCTCGCTGTCACTGTTGATGAACTCTATAGCTAACTACTGTCCTAAGTCATTATAATTTATCAGACCCACGGTCATTTCCATTCGTCTCTCATTCAATCCTTGCCAAAACACTGCCGAGATGAAAAGACACTCTTTGTGAGAAAAACAAACACTCGCAGCCAAGAAACTTAGTCAAAAGTCTACATTAACACTTGAGTAACAATCTATCTTTGTAATCCGAAATTAACTGCGGGCCTGATTTGTTTTTTTTTCCACATAAAGTACCGACATTGTACACTATCAGGAAACCTACATACCATCATGTTCTATACGAATGTAACACTAGCCAAGTTTTTGGTTGCCCTGCCACTGAAAAGTCTTCTGTTTAATTATTCACTGTACACAGAACTCACAATGAATTGACAAAATTTCCAGGTCATGAAATAATCACATCTTGTAGGGTCGGATTAAATATCTGTGAACTTAGCAACTGACCCAATCGGCAATTAGCGACTCGGATTTCCAGGTGACAGACACATGATACATATACTACCAGAGGGAGTTGACAGATCCGATTTCTACGTCTGTTAATTGCAAAAACATGAAAAGAAATATATGTTTAAACTGTCTTTTGCAATGAAAACCACTGTAAATGTGTCTCGTGCATCACAAATCCTCTCACACGAGTGTAATTAAGGTGAACATCAGTTTTGGAGTCCTGCCATAATCCATGTGGGAGGGACCCACACAGATGAATGTGGGAGGAAAGAAGATGGCTGTAGATATAAATGTCTAAATCAGAGGCAGACTTATATAGCAGAACATTGCAGTGACAGACTTATATACCCTCAACACTGAAGGGGCAGACTTATACAGCGGAACATTGAAGGGGCAGACTTATATAGCCCCCAAAATAAATGAAAGGGACAAATAGATATACCCCCATTATGATTGAGGGAGACTGTTAACTGCTAATATATTATGGAAAAGGGGGAGGGGCTGAGAAGAACATACATTGTATATAAAAACTGCTTGAACAATATGGGGGATACGTTAAAATGCAAAAAACACTGTGTCTACTCGTAAGAAAATATTTCCAATTTTTATCAGGTGAAGATGTTAAAGCGGCCAACAGCATGAGATATTCCATTCAAGATAAAAACCTGAGGCAGATACCATCGCACATACTCCTGTTACGCTGTCGAGTTGAAGAGCTAAGCATTTTGAAAAATTAAATCGTATAAAAAGTTCACAACTCAAGGCAAAAAGAAAAGACCGACTGTGAAAATCGCTGCTGCTAATGTTGATGATGAGACTCAGCACCAGGGGGTTCCAGTGTTGTTTCCACAGGCAATCCACATCACAAGTTTTATTTTAAATGCATCGATTGTACGTTAAAGCTCGTTATACAGAGCCGGATACCTCAAAAGCGTGTATGGTCTACCAACTCTACTACTGTCCAAAACAACTCAAACAAACATGATTCATGCACAGTTTACCAAATTTAACCTTATTTTTTCGCCAAACTTAAGCTCTTCAGTTATCAATGGGGTTTGTACTCCGACTGACAACAGGCAACTTCTGATACAGACCATGATAGCAGAGGTAAAAAACACAGTCCCCCTCCCGACCCGAAAACAGTTAACTGACATTCCCTCTAAACAATCATAAACAAATACTAAAATAACCCTCCTAACAAATTTTTATTTTGAAGTCTATCTTGTAAAAAGCTCTAGAAACACACCACTATTGTCAATTCTCTTCTATAACACTTTATTTGGCCTTGAAAAGATCTTCAAAAGATAACCTGTTTCCAGTCCTCTTTCTGACCCTGAAGTTGCCCTGCAGAAATGAGGGCAATTGTTGGGGCAATATATTAGGGCAGTTCTTCGGGCAACACTTGAGGGTAGTCATTAGGGCAGCATGGAGGAAAGTGTGAGGGCAACAAATGAGGGTAGTCATAAGGGCAGCATAGAGGAGATTGTGAGGGCAATATATGAGGGTAGTCATAAGGGCAGCATGAAGGAGAGTGTGAGGGCAACAAATGAGGGTAGTCATAAGGGCAGCATGGAGGAGAGTGTGAGGGCAACATATGAGGGTAGCTATAAGGGCAGCATGGAGGAAAGTGTGAGGGCAACATATGAGGGTAGTCATAAGGGCAGCATGGGGGAAAGTGTGAGGGCAGCATATGAGGGTAGTCTTAAGGGCAGCATGGAGGAGAGTGTGAGGGCAACATATGAGGGTAGTCATAAGGGCAGCATGGAGGAGAGTGTGAGGGCAACATATGAGGGTAGTCATAAGGGCAGCATGGAGGAGAGTGTGAGGGCAACATATGAGGGTTGTCATAAGGGCAGCATGGAAGAAAGTGTGAGGGCAGCATATGAGGGTAGCCATAAGGACAGAATGGAGTGTGTGAGGGCAACATATAAGGGTAGTCATAAGGGCAGCATGGAGGAAAGTGTGAGGGCAACATATGAGGGAAGTTGTAAGGAAAACATATAGGGGTAGTCATAAGGGCAGCATTATTAGGGAAATGAAAGGGGACTATTTGTTAGGGCAACATGAAAAAAATTAAGAGGGCAACTAATGAGGGTATTTGTAAGCGCAAGATACAAGAAGTGTGGGTTTGGGCGCAATATACACAGAGAATGTGTGGGTTTGAGGGAAACATACAGGGAGGATGTGTTGGTTTGAGGACAACATACCTGTGAGGAGGATGTGTGGGTTTGAGGGCAACATACAGGGAGGATGTGTGGGTTTGAGGACAACATACCTGTGAGGAGGATGTGTGGGCAATATAACAAGAGGTTGTGTGGGTTTGAGGGCAACATACAGGGAGGATGTGTGATTTACATGTAGGAAGCTGGGAAAGGTGGGTGGGTTACACATGAATTTGCCATTCATTAAGTGGGTCGGTCAGGCAATGAGAAACATATTCCATTATCTGAACTGGATGTCAATCAGGGCTTCATGGACCATTTCTCACAGGTCAGAGGTGAGGAAAAGAAGAGTTCTGAAATTCTGTTTTCCTGTTTTTATCAGAATTTAATAGCTAAATAGAAAACATATCTGGTTTCACTGAGAAAAACTATCCCACCATATAACACCAGACCTCCATGTAACAGTCATTCAGACCAAATCTACTACTTGAAGAAATAAACTGCCTTTCCACTTTAAAATATTTAACATTTCACATTGAACAGATCTAGTTATCTACATAAATTCTTAAAAAAATTGCCACCTGTTGTTTTAGAAACTTATCATATATATCACCAATTAACTTGTCCACTCCTACCTATCTATAGTGGACTTGCCCATTCTTTTGACTTGGTACAGTCCAAATATGACTATAGGGGTGACAGGTAATAACACCTGTATCTCCCTAGGTAACCAAGGTAACCAGTACATATCTCCACATGTTATATCAACACAGAGACTGTTATTGCTTCCATAAAAATATTATTATAACTTGAAACTCTGAGGGATTATTTATTCTTGAATTACGTTTCTATCTGATGATACTAGCACTTCAACTTGAAACATTAATTGTCGGTATGGTTTGTGAAATCAAAACCAGTAGGACTCCATCAAACGCAACTCATATGATTCAAGAGGTGAAGACATGTATCACTCAAAATTTTGATTCTTGAGACGATTCTATAACGACATTACTGAATGAAACCAGAGGTTTGGTTTGATTGTTTTTTAAGGACCCAGTATACATAATGTTCGGCAAAACTTGAAGCGAATATCAAGTCTAATAACTTTTTATATTTATAGATTTGGTTAAGATTAAGTGATATCAGCAATATTTAAGTTGAATTCTTACGTGGTTACCGGTACTGCAGCAGTTGAAACTCGGTATTTGTAAACACGCGTCCATTTTGAACTGTCTTCTAACTTCAGCTTGTTGTTGAAGTGGGCCCCACCTGAATTATTTTCAATTCTTTGGATTTTTCTGTCAAGAGTTCCTTGTTAGTTATCACTCAGGTTTACTTAGTTTTAGACTTATTTTTGCATGGTTATCAACTGGATTTTTTTCATAATTATTCAGAATCACGAAAAATTTCCTGAAGTTACCTGTTTGTATATTGGGACTTTAAGACTTGCCAGGTTTTGGCAATGGAGGAAAGCTGGAGTTCCTGGAGAAAAACCACCGACCTACAGCCAGTACCTGGCTCATGTAACCGCGAACTTACGACCCAGATGTGAAGGGCTAGTGGAAACAGTGTCAGACCCCTCAATCACTTAGACAGAATGATCCAGAGAAACCATTTGTTTGATTTGTAAGATTATTAAAATGAAGATTTCTACAAGTACAACTTAAAAGATGAAAACTTGAATTGACAAGAGGACACTAAATTTAAGATTTGAAATATGAATGTCCTTTAGGTCTCAAGATGTGATGATTTGGACTTCTGAGATTACGAAAACTTGTATGATTTGAGAGATTGTAACTTGTGTCTTTTCAGAGATTAAAACACTGGGATGACGTAAAAAATAGTTTGTTATTGTACAACTGTAGAATATTAAAATGCAAAATTAAATCCTTCATTTTTCATACAGTGAAAGTGTTTTTTTGGGGTTTTTTTGCGTGTTGAAATGTTTGCTTTTATTCTTTGACTTAATAGTTCTGAAATCTATACACATACATATTGTATTCTATGTAATATGTTGACATTTTCCTTCTAATAAAATCACTCAAACTGGTTTACGCGACCAATTTCATATCACAAAATATTCCATTTTTACAGTAGACAGATCACTCTTTAAATAGGTACATAGAAAAATTATCAGTTTGGCGGGAGACTGGCACTGATTTGAGGGGAGACAAGAAGAGAACCCTGTACATATTTCCAAAATTCCAACCAATTTTAAAAACATTAAGATTAGAAATGTGATACTGAACAGTTGAGACAGTTTTATTATTAAATTAGATTAAAGACAGAGAAAATTCAATTGTAATAATAAACGATTTTACATTTAATTTCAGCGGAGGCTGTGTTATAGCCAAGAGACCCGAGAAACAGAAATAAGGAAAGGGGGAAGAGAGGGGGGAGGGGGAAGGGGAGAGGCGGAAGGGAAGAGGGGATGATACACAGCAGTGATAACCTATACTAGATACCATGGACTGCATCTTTATCTCTATCCCCTCCACCTTACCACCCCCAACCTTCAGTACACACACTTCAGCAGTAGCTCTACACCACATACACCTCCCTACATCACTGGGTGTGTAAACAGTATCTGGGATTAACATAAATCCTTGATCCTGTCAC
This sequence comes from Mimachlamys varia, assembly GCA_947623455.1. NCBI lineage: Eukaryota > Metazoa > Mollusca > Bivalvia > Pectinida > Pectinidae > Mimachlamys > Mimachlamys varia. The sequence goes on from OX392527.1 coordinate 51,545,228, forward strand.
AGTGACCTAACTGAAGGTTACCCAAGGACAAACCCTTGGACACAATGTCCTCTACACTCACCAGTTAAGGACAATACCTGTATGACTTTGTGTACCGTGATCCCTAACCAAACATTTTAAACATTACAGTGACCTCTCGTCTGATCATAATGGTTGATTGTGTGAGGCTGTAAACAATTTGGTGCCATTTTCAAAATACTGTTTTTTAAGTACCATTTGTATTATGATGTTTTTAGAATATTTAGAACAACAAGTACATTTTTAAGGGGCGTACAATTGTTAAGTATCCAAAACAAACAGCATTTAGCAAACTTTATTTCAACATTTGCAAAGCCAACGCAATGGAAACCATTCAGATTAGCTTGGAGGATAGTATTCCATAATCCTTGAACGATTTTTATCAAATTCACTAGCAGTAATGTAATGATGACAGCATTTATATAGAATTGAATAAAGAAAGCATAAAAAAAGAAAAATTACACTTTCCATTGTGAATACATCATTCCACAAGATACTGTGGATCCCTAGAAATCTGCTACAACCTGTAGTCAGGGCTAGTGTATGGAAATTTCTTTGCTGTGATTATGGTAAAAGTGAATAAGCGTCATCATGTGTATAGTTATATATAGTTTGGTTTTTTTTTTACATCCTATTAACATCCAGGGTCATTTAAGGACGTGCCAGGTTTTAGAGGTCGAGGAAAGCCCCGGCATTTGTGTTGTATCCTTTAGCAAGATATTTTACTCTGCTTGTTCCAGTCTACTCAGCTGTAAATGAGTACACGGTTGGGTAGTGCTAGAAATTGTAGAATGCTAACTGTGAGTGCCGAAATGGCAGCACCCGTTGTATGCTTGCCCAGGAAGTTGAGAACGATATTGGCTGGTTGCTAAGGCCCTATAACCATGGATAATAATTTGTGAACAGCTTTGGGGCAGCCCTTAAGGTTGTGATAAAGCGGTATATTATAAGAACCTCGAATTATTATTATATTATTGGAGGGCTTGTGGTAGACTGTCCGGACAACTTAACCACTTGGCCTCTCATGTGATAAAGATATCTTGACTTTGACAGACTTACATCCAGTAGTAGTTTGACGACTTCTGTTTTGCCACACAGTGCCGCCTCGTGTAGACATGTCCCCCGCAGCGTGGATCTGTTGATGTTGACACCTGCTTGCAGTAATAACCTACAAAACAAAGATAGGACATAGGTCAAGGTCACCATTGATATCAAGGGTATAGACCAATGTCAACATTGCCATAAAGGCTATAGGTCAAGGGTTCATTCATTTGAATATACTTCGTAGCTCTTAACCCCAGTATGCTATGGCTCAATATCAGGACCCCGGGCCCTTTATGTTTTGAGAAGAAAATGTTTGAAGATTTTCAACACATTTGACCCCCGTGGTCTAGAAAAAAGGTCCTGGTCATTCATTTGAACAAACTTGGTAGCCCTTCATCCCAGCATGCTACAGGCCAAATATCAGTATCCTGGGTTTTCCTGTTATTTAGAAGAAGCTGTTTGAAGATTTTAACAGTTTTGACACCTTTGAACTTGAAAGTAGGTCAAGGTCATTTAATTGAATGAAGCTAGTTGCCCTCAGCCCAGCATGCTATATGCCCAATATCAGTCACCTGGCCTTTTAGTTCAAAGAAAAAATTGTTTTTGAGAGATTTTGAACACATTTGACCCATGATATTAAAAACAGTTCAAGGTCATTTATTGGAAAAACTAGAACTGTAAGCCAATGACTAACTTATACACCCGCCCCCACCTTTACAATAAAAATTTTAATGATGCAACGTTGATGATGAACACATTTTAATCTGTGATGCATCTATACCTCATTCCCGTGTAGTTTCATTGAAATTTGATCACAGGTTTTGGAACATTTTTCCAGCAAAAAAATTTCTTCGCAAAATAATTTGCATGCACATTTACACTGGGTCCCTAACATTTCTGTGTAGTTTCACTTGAATCAGCTGACAGGTATAAACATGGTAGCTCTTTTACCCAGCATACTACAGGCCAAATATCTTTTAACATATTTGACCCCTGTGACCTTTAAAGCAGATGAAAATAATTCATGTGAATAAATGTGGAAGCATTTCATCTCAGCATGATGCAGTCTTACCAGTTATTATATATGACACCATCAACATACACTTGAATTTTTAGTTTCCATATTATTGTAACCAAACCTAGATGACACAACGACCTTCACATGTCATTATAGAAATGTTGATTTTACACCTAGCTTGTCAAGTTATAGAACTGTCTACAGACAGACAGAAGTACAGTTGCACTTTAAAAACATTTTCATCATTTACACTATAGCTGGGAACAACACTAATGTAAGTAATCAATTTATCAAACTATCAGTTATAATTTTATCAATATAATCAATCAAATGTACAATCAATCAGCTGTTTAAATTTGATATAAATCAAATCCCTGGATTTCTACTACACAAATAGGTTCACACATTCCTACATGCTAAACCCTTCATATAACAGTACTTATGTACAGGGCTGTAGCTAAATTAACACACGTGCCAGTCTAAAGTCTACACACCTGCCACCTAATCGATAACGATCTAATACACAGGTGCTACAGCTTAATTGATTGACCCTGTAGATTTTTACCTGTAATCAGATTAGGACAGGTAAAACACTACTCAACACTAACATAATTTACTACACTACAATAGCCCTTTTCACCTGGACTCATTCTCAAGTACCTAGTTGGGCATGTAATCACAGGTGTTCATTGCCGCAAAGACAATGTACAGCACATAAACTTCTCGTAATGTATCAACCTTATTCAAATAAGCCAGAACTACAGAAAAAAAAAATCAAATTAATTAATTGCAAGAAAAAAAACTTGAATGTCTGTGAGTCACCTCAAAAATGCTTCATCATTATGTACTTCTTCATGGATCACATTGACGAATGTTTTTACATGATACAAGGGGGATAACTCTTACAGTCATATGCTATGTTCTAGTTCACAGCAAAATTTGGCTCTTAAATGTTCCTTTGATTTAGGGGAGGTTAACATATGAAAAATTCAGTGCAGTGAGACATTTGTTAAAATTTATGATTTACATAAGTTATAATTTTTGTATGATATACAAAATATTAAACTTGTGTGAATATGTGAAATATAAAATTTCTGTGAATATGCGAAATTTTTAACTTGTGTGAATATGCGAAATTTTTAACTTGTGTGAATATGTGAAATAGGTATTTAACAAGTAATAAATGTAAGATTTACTGTATTTTAAAAGACATGCTTATTTCAATGTAACCGTCTAACAAAGTTAACTAACTATTAACCAAACTCATTATAACCACAAACTTAACACCTGACACAGTTGCATTCCATATATATTTTATATCATTGCGTATACTGTAATTTATTCGCAGTCAGAGTTTACTAAGATCAAGAAGGGAGAGGTGTAAATATATCAGTGTGGACATTGTTGGTCTATAGACTCACCTGATGATTTCTATGTGTCCGTTCTTCGCGGCCAGATGTAAACAGGTGGTGCGATTGTTGTCGATCATATCGCTTGGTGATTCTGCGAGAAGTCCGGCACAAAGATTACTCCTAAGAAGTAGATCCACAACTCGATATCGTCCAAACTCGCAGGCCAGGTCCAACGGCGTCTTCCATTCCTTGTTTACGATGGTAGGGTTAGCATGGTGCAGAAGTAACAGGTTAACCTGAAAAATTACAAAATCATATCATGATTATGTGGTTTGTAATACGAACAAGTCTTGCTATGGAAATATCACAAGTTGTTTTCCTTTGTTACTTGAAAATGTTGGCCATCGTACTGTGGTACAACTTTTATTTTGAAGTTCCATCCTGACAACAAGAATTACGCGTAATTATATGTGTCGCCTTTCCCGCTTTGTCAATAGTGATAGTGTTCGTAGAGTCATAATTCACCTATATACCAAATTTGATTGAAATTGGACAATATCTAAATTTCGACCAATCAGTGGCAAGGAAATGGCGGCCATTTTGTTGAATCATAAAACAGAAGGTGCGATAGTGTACATTGAGTCATAATACACCTACATATCAAGTTTGGTTGATGTAGCTTTTATACTTAGTCAGAAACAGCATAATATGCAAGAGCTAAACGCAAAACTTTAACGTTGTAATTCCAGAAATTTGAGATTTTTACCCCAAAAAAGGAGAAATCCAGGATTTTTTTTAGCCCAGTAGGCTCTACTACCCATGCTTCATCTATGATTGAAGTTTGGTTGATGTAGCTTTTATACTTAGTCAGAAACAGCATAATATGCAAGAGCTAAACGCAAAACTTTAACGTTGTAATTCCAGAAATTTGAGATTTTTACCCCAAAAAAGCAGAAATCCAGGATTTTTTTTTAACCCAGTAGGCTCTACTACCCATGCTACATCTATGATTGAAGTTTGGTTGATGTAACTTTGTCAGAAACAGAGCTAAATGCAAAACTTTAACATTTTTGACGCCGCCGTCGCCGTCAGAAAAGTAACCCCTATGTGCCGCCTTTCCGACATCCGTCGGAGGCGACACAAAAACTATAGGTAAACAGATTATCGACAATTTACACAGTGTTTTTTTTTTGCCTTGACACACACCTTCACACAATTAAAAATCATCATCATCATCATCATCATCATCATCATCATCATCATCAGAAACATCACATAATTGCATCATCATCATCATCATCATCATCATCTTTAGAAACAACACATAATTGCATCATCATTACAGTGGTCCTGTAGTTCAAGGTGATATGAACATTAACTTCATATTGTTATACAATTGAACTGCATTTATGCCTCCATAAAAATTGTGGCAATGGAAAGAGACTGGACAGGTTTTTGAAAAATTTGTCCCATTTTGTTGTTATTTAAGCCAACAGCATAACGTAAACTCAATTTCACAATAAACTGCAGGATGTTGTAGAGGGTTTGTTAAGACTAGTGCCTGTATAAGCTTTAGTGAAGCAACAGATTTTGTTTTCAACATGACATTATCTTTACATTTAGTATAGAAAGATTAGTATTTGAAAATATCAAATCAAGTGTTTATAATTGTATACACATGTTGAAAATAAATGAGTCTTAAATATCTTCAAGCCAATGGTAAGGTCATGAAAAAATTGGATTCATTAGCTCATAAATAGGCCAGAGTATTGAAATTGCTACGTGTCAGTTTCGACATCATTACATCAGAATATCATTAAACTAATCCGACAACAGCTAGCAAAACCCACTTCTGGTGAGCTGCTTATGACTCACAGATTAATATTGCAAAAAACTAAACAATTCATACAAATCATTATCTCACAAAAATCTTAAATATTTGACAAAGAATACAACAGGTCTTTATAGCCCCATTAATCAACTCAAGATTTCTATAATAAATCTCTCATGCTCAAATATCAAGAATTATTTTTGATTATTTAACCCCCGATCTATTTGTTTCCTCCACAACAAGAATTTTTCCCTAATATAATTTATTATATTTCCCATTTTGTTCATTTTTGGTACCTTCATGTGACATCTGGAATAATTTTACACATACAGGAAATATAACAATGCCTTTCTGTCAGAGCGCTGTCAATATAAACTTTATTTATTTTACAACAATTATGAAACAAGTTATCCAACTGATATAAATCACTCTTGTTGGCCTGAATGTTAGCATGCGAGGGGTCTTTAAGTATGGGAGGAAACCGGAGTACTAGAGAAAGCCCAAGTGCCTGGGCAGGTGACCCCATACCTCTTCAAGTCCGGTCGGGGAATCAAACCCCGGCCGCCTTGGTGAAAGGCAAGTGCGTTATCAACTGCACCACCTGACTCCCCAAAAGCACTGTATGGAGGGAAGTGTGTATGATACATATGTTATGATGAATATAAACTGTCAAACTATAAAATGTCAAGAAGGTACAACACCTTTTGATGCTTCTGCAGAGTTAAAATAATACAAAGATTGTGTTACTGTTATCATAATCACTTATGACATCATCAGAATGCAAGGTATTATGATGGCATTTAAATTTGGTGCGAATATCAGAAATGAAATGAAGCATTCTAGTTAATACTTTTATGTCAGAAGTGAGTTGCCTATTTATCAAGACAAATGGGTATTTATGTTGACTGTTTAATGTAATGTTAAAGAGATTAAGTGAGACTGTGACCTTCGACCCACAATAACACAAGTCATTGTATCAAGGGAGGTAATCCCAATTATTTAATGTGTATACACTTGTTACCCAAAGTACTGAATATAAAGTGCATACAGGAAACCCAAAATATAGAATCTGATAGGTCAATACAGGTATTTCAAAATTATTGTAAGCCAAGGGAAGTAACTCAAAGCACTACAACGGGAGATAATTTCAAAATCTTGTATCAAAGGCTGTCATTACAATTATAAAATGTCATTTTTTTCCCTCTGATATCATTCTACATGACAACTGCCTAGACTTTAATTAAATCAATTTTGCACAGAGTTTGTTTTTCAATTTAATCAATGAAACATCTACAGTTGCCAGGTTTGCAGTATGACAGTTAAGTTTGGCAGCCATCGATCACAGATGTCACAAGCCTGAGTTTACGACATTGCCTGGAAGGTGCTTTACCCCACTGGAAAGCTAGCAGTACTTTAACAGGGCCTAGTAGCTTAATACAGCTCGTCATTTCTATCTGCAAATGTCACAGGAAATATCTTAATCTCCTTTCAATTTGTAGATTTGTTTTTTTTTCAGAACGAACATTTTTTTGTTATTACATCAACATAGAGAAAAGGTCGTAAGAATCATTTTCAGATAAACACAACACATTGTACGTAACTGTGTTTACACACTGGCTTTTGGGAAAGTCAAGCTTTCTTTAAAGGTTCAAGCAAGTTCTCTGACAAACTTTATACTGAAATATGACCTTGTAGTGTTCTTCACAATGATTCAATCTCAAAGGATCTACTTTTTTCACTTTTCGCCATCAATAATAGATATTTATATGTGCACATTTTGACGATTCACATGAGAGTTAGATGTTTAAACGGACCAGGGTACTATGACATTAGCCTCATGATCACTTTTTGTGTGTTAAAAGTAATTCACTTTCAACACTGTATACCATATGGCATCACCTGCAAAACTCCAAAACCTCATTGTGAACTTTGACCCAGGGTATCCCTAACAGTATGACTTGTAATTGTGCTGGTAAAGAAAATGACCAAGCACAAGAGCCATTATCGTGACCATTGACCCTATATATGTTTGTATACAATGACATGACCGGAGATGCTCTTAACTGTGACCTCTGACCTGTACTCAATGACACTAAAAGCCCTGGTGCAGTGACTGTATAGCCGCCCCAGAGATGTATGTATAACCCACAAACAACCACCTGTATATATATCTGTTACGTAAACAAAGGGATGATAGCCGTACACAACTCTACAGATTGGCATGTGTACAGAATCATAGCGGCCATTATAACTTTACGCTTGGAATTTCCTTCCGATGTCTGGCACCAACAACCAACTCACTCCCATTGTTAATGTTTTGTACAAACGGACCACATTTCAGTAACACCCTGTACATCAAGGCACAGCGGAACGAACGCCGATTCCCGTTACATCGGTACTGCCAAAAGGTAACAAGGATCAGGTGCAAGCCTATAGCCACCAGGAAAAGAAAAAAGCTTTTAAAAAAAATCTGTTTTCTATCACATGCATATCCATTTCTTTATTGGTGATCTTTTGTCATCGCAAGAGTTACTTCCCTTTACATATATTGGCCGTAGGTTAGCACCACACAACAAACAAAAACATTTCTGCGTGCTGTCGTGGTGTATACCCTTTACTTGGATTTCAGCCACACACCGCTATCTGAGAACTGGAATAATTTAATGAACAACAGATTGAAATAAACTGTCAATCATATTATAAATTTTATGTATGACATCCTGACCTTGCTGTCAGAATCAATCCCCCATCCGTTCAAGCGTGCAATATTTGAAAATTGGAGCGTAGGGGTCGCGGCAGTGTGAACTCAGTCAAGTGGAAAGTCACAACACGGACAGATAGAAATGCTGACTATGGATTATCATTAATCACACAGCGCAGATTAAGGTTGGACAGTGTCGTAAATCAGACATGAAATCACTAGCCATATTCCATCATATCCTCCAGTACATCAGCTTCAGTATCAAGTATTCCCATGGTATCAAAGTAATTGTCAAATGCATGGCATCCTGTTTTGATTGCATGTCACAATAGCAAACTGATTTTTTTTTATTAATGAAATGAGATTCTGTCAAGTGAATCTAACAATTGAATTATCAGAAAACAAAAAAATTAGTTTAATAATCTGTGAATCTAACAATTGAATAATAAAAAAAAATATTCGTATAATAATCTGTGAACCTAACAATTGAATAATAAAAAGAAATATTCGTTTAATAATCTGTGAATCTAAAAATTGAATAATAATAAAAAAATATTTGTTTGATAATTAAGACCTTTTTGTTTATCACGTTTGTTGTTTGGCAGATACTCTTACTTTCAGACATACATATTACAAATTTCACTTAACCAGGCATCTGAAGTTAAAACACATGAGTCTACCCAGCAGTAAAAATGTATAGTGGTACCAATGAAGTCAACAGTATATCAACCAAAGGGTACGAATGCAGTATTTAAATTTTGATGGAAACAAATTTCAAACGTATATACACATGCAGGCCATTGGAAGGGAAGAAAATGCCACTTTCCAAATTAAGTTCTCCAGCATCCGCATCAGGGTGAGAGAAGAACATTCAACATTTATACCTTATATGACACTAATATGTTTTCTATGTATACAGTGTAGATCCAATACCAGATTACACAAACAGGTTGTCCTTATAGCGCTCGCTCGCCACTCATGACACTAAGCACGTCGGTGTTACATACACGACTCATAGGACACTAGCCGTGTTCACTTTCAGTATCATCCTATCGACATGAAATCACATGGGAACCGCTTCAAAGGAGCTTACACACAATTACGATATGTGCTAGTCCTGAACTTTACACCTTCATACATACATGTATATCGGTGGTATCTGTCAGTTATGGTTGGGTAAACACAGGGTTCCAACTGTCAGTCACAGTTGAGTAACTCGCATAAATCGTTAAGTAATTGACACCCATCTATATATATGTATTGGCCCTGACTTGTACAGATCAAGACCCCTGTTTATTTGATATATATACTGTATAACACCAGCGAAATCTATCTAGCCACTTCTGCTAATTAAATTTTATTATGATATACTGTTAATAACAAACTAATTAGGCTCCTTACCCATACTTGCCAACCATCCCTATTTAGGAGGGAGACTCCCAATTTTGGACCCTAAAATGTTGCATTTTTAACTTTGGAATTTGCTTATCTGTTCCTATTTTTAAAGATCTGATGATTTCTGCTGAAAGAAGGGCTCAAAAGAAGCCATTTAAAAGTGTTATTTTACCTCTGAATGTACATGTATACAATTATTTATATTTTCAAATCTGAGGACACGTAATCTCCCCCATGGAAATTTCAAAAAGTTGGCAAGTATGCTTACCATCACAATTTTAACATCAGCAACTATACTGAGCTTTATTTGTGAAAAATGCACTTTAATTATCATTTCTATCACAATTGAATTGATACTGGTAAACTTTATGTCACAATCAAAAGATAGCGGTACCCCAACAAGTGGCCGTCAGTTATCATATTTACCAAGTGTTTAGTCCTAACAGAATTTAAAGTCATGTTTAGCCTTAGGCCCTTAATATCTCATGAAAGTAAAGCTGAAAACCAACCATCATTAAGTATGAGAACCCCTTTTTTCTGTGATAAAGTTCAAACTGTCTAGATAACCATGTATCCTCACACTAGAAAATCATGATTCCTGGTTCTTGCTGGGATAACTTAGTTTGGTTTATTTTGTTTTACGTACTATTAACAGCCAGGGTTATTTAAGAATGTGCCAGGTTTTGGAGGTGGAGGAAAGCTGGAGTACCCGGTAAAAAACCACTGACCTAAGGTCAGTAAATGGCCACTGCGCCACATGGGATTCGAACTCGCAACCCAGAGGTGGAGGGCTATTGGTAGAATGTCGGAACACCTTAACCACTCGGCCACCACTGCAGGGATAACAACTGCCACTTATCATAATATAATGTCAAGAAGGAGAGATGCACATAGAATGCACTGTAACGTGACATCATAATTAGACAGGCCAATTGAGCCACATCCTGGTATGGCTGTAAGCGGTTACAGGAGAAATGCAATTTTATGTTTAACAATTTTAAAGTTTACAGAATTTTTTTTTCTGTCAACAATTTGAGGCAAGCTCATAAATATCAATATTTACAAAAATGTTAGCTCTATATAGCCTTGAGATCTAGACGTAGAGCATTGAAACAGCCGGTATAAGCTTCCCATTATCGTTGTAGAGCTTGTGTCTTCGACTGAAGTTATAGCTTGTGCATCTGTCAAAGTAGAGTTGTTATGCTGGTATTTATGAAATAAAACAAAACAAAAAACCAGTTGGAAAGACCTTTGGGAGCTCGTTCACTGTTAAATAATTTTTTCAACAAAAATAGAAAAAAAATTTCATCAGACTTTTTTCCGCATACAGAAGAAAATATATTTCATCAGGTGATAGCTATGCATTTAAATGTCAAGACATCTGTCGCAGTCCCTCCTGTCCATATAACATGTGTTTGTAATGTACAGCGTGCCAGTGAATAACATCCATTTTAGGTGTCGTTGCTATAAAAACTTACTGCTCATAAACAAGTTGTATAAATGTCCCCTGGCTAGGAGTTCCCCCCATAATTATCACATTCTGTAATTATATAATCAGTTAGCCATTGTAAGCGAAGTTCTTTCTAGGGTCTCCTGGGGTTTCGCAATAAACATCTATTTCTGGCCATCGATAAAGCTAACCAGTTCGACAAAGACGACACGAAATGTATATGTTTGCAACAATGCACAAGCAATCTCCTGCTCTTCTTTCATTTACTAACAGTTCAATTAAGATCAGCCAGGATAAGGTGTGTTGGCGACTCGGGCGCGACATCCACACCCGCTGACAGTATCTGATATTCCTGCACTGATCACTGCATATGCCAAGCTTGGTTTGGAATTAATAGGTTGCAGAAATAGTATGCAGACTTCTTCTCTCTACTGAAGAGTTCTGCTGAAATGTTCTTTCAAACACACAGTAGATCTACATCTGTATATAAACAGAACTATAGACAAGGCACATCATACAAATAAAACACAGCAACCAGCAATCACAAAACATTATACAGTTTAGATAAGCCCTTCACCTAATCCTAACCTTGACCTTGACATCCACCTGATTCTCAGCTCGACTTTGACACCCACCTAATCCTTAGCTTGACCTTGACCTCCACCTGATGCTTAGCTTGACTTTGACCCCCACCAGATCCTTAGCTTGACCTTGATCTCCACATGATCCTTAGCTTGACCTGCTTGAACTCTACCTGATCCTAACTTGACCTTCACCTTCACCTGATCCTTAGCTTGGCCTTGACCTCTACCTGATTCTAAGCTTGACCTTGACCTTTACAGTTCTTTTAAATATTCTTGTAAATTAATATTCTAGCCACTTCCCCACTAGACCAGGGTGCAGTTCTCTTCACTCATTCGATAGGGCACTAGAATTTAAGTATTGCCAGAGTTTCCAGATTTGAACCATTGCAAGTAAACAAATATTCACCTTTGAAACATATTTCTGACAACTGTCTACTGAAGGGCATTGCTGAATATGACCTGTTTTTTGGTTCAATAGTAGTGTACACAAATATCAACACCCTGCAGGTGATATTTCTCAATTGTGACTAGTTTTGACACATACAGGATAATGATTTTCTGTTGTATTTTAAGCTATAAAATAGGGTAAATGTTTATTAGAATGGACCCAGAAATTTTTTTATCAAAATTAATCAAAACATCAACGTAATCTGCTTCTCATTAAAGCTTGTAACAGTTGCAATATACAGCCCTGGTATTGGTTGCTGTGATAAGGGAAGTCTTCGTTCCGCCGATGGCTATATGTGGATTCTTAAACGGCTATCATTGAACACCTTAGCACTTTGGTATACAATCTCCAACCTTATATTTTATTGATCGGCCATAAGCTGAGCTTGGCATGCAATGTGTTTAAAATCTCCAGGCAGAGCCAGCTTTACTATTTGACAGAGCAGCGTGCAGCACTTTGCCATCCTACTCGAGGTAGAAGTTGGGACGGTACAGTATTGTCAATAACTACAGCGATAATCAATCCGTAGCAATGACAACAAAAGGAATTGAAATCTAAGAGGTGTGTGATGTGCGTGCGAAAGTGTATTGTCAGCGAAATATCAGAACGTTGCCGGTAAACTAACGGCAAGTAAACATTTCCAGTGTTAGTTAGTACATTTACTTAATTAGAGGTTCATCAGTACAGTGTCAGTGGAAAATCAGTACATTTTCAGTTGGAAATCAGTATATGTCAGTGATATAATCAGTATAATATAAACAGAAAATCAGTATATTTTCAGTTGGAAATCAGTATATGTCAGTGATATAATCAGCATATTGTAAATAGAAAATCAGTATATTTTCAGTTGGAAATCAGTATATATGTCAGTGATATAATCAGTATATTATAAATAGAAAATCAGTTCATTTTCAGTTGGAAATCAGTATATATATCAGTGATATAATCAGTATATTGTAAATAGAAAAGCAGTTCATTTTCAGTTGGAAATTAGTATATGTCAGTGATATAATTAGTATATTGTAAACAGAAAATTAGTACATTGTAAGTGAGATAAGTATCATGAAAGTGATTTAAAATCAGTAGTGTTTCATTTGTTAATAAATACATAACCAGTAGGATATCAGTATACAATCAGTGGTAAATTGTGCAGTATATTGTCAGCAAGACATGAAGATTTACAGTATTGACGATAACCGTTTTCTGGGAAGATTACTTTTTCGTGAGATATGTTTGGGTCTTGTTATTACAGGACCAGGGTACCAATTTGAGATTCCGTGAGGTCTACAGACACAGCGACGACTCACCACATCAAAGTGTCCATGTTGACAAGCAAGGTGAATCGGTGTCTCGCCTTCCTTCGCTTGTTCGTTGGTTGGCGACTGCCATTGTAGTAACATGTGTACGGGCTCCGACTTTCCCTGCCAGGCGGCATAGTGAAGGGCTAGCATTCCTGTAGGTTGTAACAAACATTACGTCAAAATTCTCAAAATTACTGTCAGGGCACTTTGTATGCTGTACATATTTTGACACTTGAGATAATTTATTAACTGATTAAATGAGTATAAATACAGAGAGTTTTTTTTTATAATTTATCTACAGCCCATATCACTTCTATTTCACACAAAGTCTTCCATGAAATACAAGTGACTTACGATGCAACAGTTCTTTAATACATTAGGGCAATTGCTGAGTATTACTCGGGTACCTATCTGATGAAGGAATGCTGGGTATTACTCAGGTACCTATCTGATGAAGGAATGCTGGGTATTACTCGGGTACCTATGTGATGAAGGAATGTTGAGTATTACTCGGGTACCTATCTGATGAAGGAATGCTGGGTATTACTCGGGTACCTATCTGATGAAGGAATGCTTGGTATTACTCGGGTACCTATCTGATGAAGGAATGCTGGGTATTACTTGGTTATCTGATGAAGGAATGTTGTGTATTACTCGGGTACCTATCTGATGAAGGAATGCTGGGTATTACTCGGGTATCTATCTGATGAAGGAATGCTGGGTATTACTCGGGTACCTATCTGATGAAGGAATACTGGGTATTACTCGGGTACCTATCTGATGAAGGAATGCTGGGTATTACTCGGGTATCTATCTGATGAAGGAATGCTGGGTATTACTCGGGTACCTATCTGATGAAGGAATTAATGCTGGGTATTACTCGGGTACCTATCTGATGAAGGAATACTGGGTATTACTCGGGTACCTATCTGATGAAGGAATGCTGGGTATTACTTGGGTATCTATCTGACGAAGGAATACTGAGTAATACTCGAGTACCTATCTGATAAAGGAATGCCGGGTATTACTCGGGAATCTGATGTAAGAATGCTGGGTATTACTCGGGTACCTATCTGACGAAGGAATACTGAGTATTACTCATGTGCCTATCTGATAAAGGAACGCTGGGTATTACTCAAGTCCCAATCTGACGAAGGAATGCTGGGTATTACTTGAGTACCTGATGAATGAATACTGGGTAATACTCGGGTACCTATTTGATGAAGGAATGCTGGGTATTACTCGGGTACCTGATGAATGAATACTGGGTAATACTCGGGTACCTATTTGATGAAGGAATGCTGGGTATTACTCATGTGCCTATCTGATAAAGGAACGCTGGGTATTACTCATGTGCCTATCTGATAAAGGAACGCTGGGTATTACTCAAGTCCCAATCTGACGAAGGAATGCTGGGTATTACTTGAGTACCTATCTGACAAAGGAATGCTGGGTATTACTTGAGTACCTATCTGACAAAGGAATGCTGGGTATTACTTGAGTACCTATCTGACAAAGGAACGCTGGGTATTACTCACGTCCCAATCTGACGAAGGAATGCTGGGTATTACTTGAGTACCTATCTGACAAAGGAATGCTGGGTATTACTCGGGTACCTATCTGACAAAGGAACGCTGGGTATTACTCAAGTCCCAATCTGACGAAGGAATGCTGGGTATTATTTGCGTACCTATCTGACGAAGGAATGCTGGGTATTACTTGAGTACCTATCTGACAAAGGAATGCTGGGTATTACTCGGGTACCTATCTGACAAAGGAATGCTGGGTATTACTCGGGTACCTATCTGATCAACCAATGCTGGGTATTACTCATGTACCTATATATCTATCATTAAGTCATTGTTCGGTAAATGTGGGTGTGTGAATAGCCGTCAATCACTGCTACGACCTCTACGACCCTCCTCACAGCAACATGATTCGGACTGATGGACAGATAGGCGACAGGATTCTATCGGGATTGTATCGGATGATTCACGTACAGATAGACAATAATGGCTGACAAGGCCAGGGTTCTAGTTCACAGGAGCTTTGTTTTCAGAGGTGAAGAAGATAGCATACAGGAAATGAGTTTTGTTTGTCTCAGGTACACAACACATTGACGGAAACAAGATAGGAAGGAAAAAAAGCATCGAGATATTTCATTCAACGAAACGAGGTAGTACTAAAATAGGAGTAAGATAACAGTTTGGATGACAAATGTAAAGAACATTAGTCTTATTTACACCCAGTTATTGCCGATATTCTTGACATGAAGAAATTGAATTCAAATTCATCTAATTGATCAATAGGAAAGTAAATTTCACAAAAAAAATAAATTTAGAAATGGAACAAAGGCATTCATTCTTAAGTAAAATTTCATTGTGTTACGATGATAAGACCAGCCGGAATTACCTTTGTTGTCTTGGATACTGACTGATGATCCATTCTCCAGCAGCAGTTGCATCATGTCCAGGTTTCCAACCAGAGCCGCCTGGTGTAGAGCCGACATGCTGAAAAACAAACCAACAGTTCAATGTCATATGTAGTCTGTTATATCTAGTGTCAGGAAATGTTAAAAACAAACCAACAGTTGAACGTCATATGTTGTCTGTTATATCAAGTGTCGGGAAATCTGTTAAAAACAAACCAACAGTTCAATGTCATATATGTAGTCTGTTGTATCTAGTGTCAGGAAATGTTAAAAACAAACCAACAGTTCAACGTCATATGTTGTCTGTTATATGTAGTGTCGGGAAATCTGTTAAAAACATACCAACAGTTCAACGCCATATGTAGTCTGTTGTATCTAATGGTGGAAAATCTGTTAAAAATTTCAATTGACCATCAGTTCCGATAAAAATTTGTCTTGATAATCAATGCAAATAATTAATTAAGTTACCAGTTACATACGGTATAGACATAATGAGTTTTGAAATTTTAAAGGTATTTTGATTTTTTACGACACTGGATTTGACCATGTAGTGAATTGGTCTACATAATAGTGCATGCACATGAAATTACAATAAAATAGAAAAAGAACTTTAAATTGTAAATTTTTATAAAATTTGTCTTTTTAGCGCTCCTATATAAGCAATGATAAATCTAAGTGAATTTGTTTATTTTAAACAAGAGTAAAAATGTAGCTTGTTTCACACAGGTCCGATTAATTGATTATTATGAATTGTAATCAATAATCGCATCGGAAGAGGGACAAAACGATAATTGATAATTGATTACTGATTAATCAATTACATCTAATCAATGCCCCATCACCAAATATATTGGTATACAGTGGACTCCACTTACATCACCCCTGTTAATATCACATTCCTCTTTATATCATGTTTTTCCCAGCACCATTTTTTCTCTCTATATACTCTATGTAGTTTTATTTGGTTAGTATCATGTATTTTCAGGTGAATTCCTCTTAATATCATGTTTTTTTATAAACCAATCACATAAAATATCCAGAAAATGATGTCATTTCCATTGATTTCAGATACAACTTGTACAAAATGTGGCATAGAAAATAAAAAATAACCCCAAAAATGATTTTTAATTGAAAATAATATTATCTGTATAATGAAACATCTTCATATGTACATTGAATAAATTACTTTTAGTTATGGAGATTGGAAATGCACTAGACTTAGTGGAAAAAACATGTTTCTCTTAATATCACATTCCTGTTAATATCATGTTTTTGTGTGACAAGTGCAACATGATATAAAGAGGAGTGCACTGTACTAACATGGGATCTGACAGTGGTTTCAGGTAGGGTTCACTGAAACGCTGTTATATATCAGTCAAGTCAATCTGATTGTCATAAGGAATGGGGAAAGAACATCCAAGAAACATTGGGAACAGGAAAGACAGGCATAAACTGACAAGTCAGTGTTTCACTCCAGTGACGGACAAACCAATAAGGATGGAAGGGAAGACAACTTGCAAGCCTTCATGCATGGGACATACAAACTAGAAAGGAGGGAGAGGAACCACAGAAAGAAAGATTTAAAGGTCAATGATGGAGACAAACAAGCCAAAAAGGAGAGAAAGGGACACAAGCCATTCTGAGACAATTACAACCAATTATAACCAGGCACAAGATCAGTGGCCCAAGGGAGAATAAACAAAGGAGGTGGTCTATCACAACCACATGGGAGAGAGGAAAGTCACTTTACCAGATAGTTAAGCCAATATGACGGATAGGCATGCTTATTAGGGTCAGTTTTGTAAGCAAAAGGTAAACAATTATATCAGGCCTTCATGTGAGCCAGTGATGTCGTGTAAAAATATTTTCGGAGTCAAATTTTGGGATGACCGATTCTAACCAAGACTGGAGAAAATATTTATTCCAGGTCTGAACAAGGTTAAGTTGACATACAAATGAAACACTGCTTTAAGTCAACATTATTGAGTGTTCACCTTCCCATATTGCAGATAATTTTTATTCTAATGATCAGAGACATCTGTTGGTGAGATATATATATATTAGTGGCCAGACGGTCCAGCTCAACAGTCAATGAGGAAAGTTATGGAAACAGTCCGAGATCCATTGATTGTGTGCTTAAATAATGCACTGCCGACATAAGAACATACGGGTGCCATCATTGCCGAGCTTACCATTGTAATCTAAAGTTAACCTCCTGTAAGCTCTTTCTCATATACGCTTTATCCTGCCCCACTTTATCCTGCCCGCTAATACGATATAGTGCTGTTCCAAACAGCCATCGTAGACATATATCCAGATCAGTGACAAGACCCAGACATAAAAAATATCACACTTCTACTTCAAACAACAAACTCAGTCCTTTTCTTTTGGACAAGAAAGTTGTGAAGTTTGATAAATGTTTGCCTATTTATAACAGTCTGTAGTTAAATTCCCCGACAGAATACAACAGACATTTAAATCTGTACCCCCCAGTTATTGTGCACGGTTTTGTCCACTAAGTCAAACAAACAAAACACATATACCTACCCTGGTCAACCAAGGGGTCTAGACAGCTTAAATGGACATTATTAGTGGGTACAGGTCGCGATCAGACGTCTAATCCGTGATTAAAATTAAAATCTGAAAAATGTTAAAACTAGAAAAGGACTAAATTATCTACCTGATACATTTTTATATCGACAGAAAAAAATATTTTCCATATTAATTTGTTTTTCTTTCTGGTTTCTCCTTGGCTTCAGATTTACCACCTTTTAATAAACTAATACAAATTTTAATTTAAGAAAATTTATTGATGATTTTGTAAATATTTTAATCTAAAAACTACCATATTATATTCCTCATAGAATTTTAAATGATAATTAGCCGGAATAAATAATGAAAATTTAAAAGGAAAAGGAAAAAAAATTATTCGCATTTTGAAATGGGTGAAGTTTTTACTAAATGTTTTATTAACAATAGGTTAGAAATTCTGAGAGTTGAAATGTCTTGAGACAATATGTAGTAGGTATGTAGGCTACAGCAGGTCCATGGTCTCCTTCAAATTAAGCCACAGTTCACGTTGGGTTCTATAATGTTCTATATACCACAGTGAGGATCAGAGGATAAAGCCAGCAAACCTCACCATTCCAATCTACCACCAGACAGATATGTGCTATATGTAAAATCTCACGTATGTAAAAACACTACGATTTTTACATGTCTAATCGCAAACAGATGTTTGCAAACAGACACTAATATTGAACCAGGATATTGCTGTCTAAACACTGCCAGGTGTAGACAGGGGGTGAGTGACTCAATATTGGCGGAGCTTTATCAGGAAGCCGTGAAGATATAGCAGTATATTACCGGGATACTGAACTGTTTGTAAGGGTACAAGTTTATATGCCTTAAACCATGCACGTCAGTATTAACAGTTAGGAAGAATGATTGTTTTTCATCACCATAAAACAGTAATCTCCAGTTTTCTGTTGAACCGGCCCATTAATTGTGGCCTTCTTCGACTTGTAGAATTTTTGTATTGCATGTACATGTAGTTATATAGACTCTCTTCAGTTAAAATGCAAGGCTACCTAAGTTTTGATGAACAGACTTCAAGTAGCCTCCCTTGATCATTGCAATCTATCTTCATCATAAGTAGTCTCCCTTGATCATTGCAACCTATCTTCATCACAAGTATTCTCCCTTGATTATCACACCCTATCTTCATCACAAGTAGTCTCCCTTGATTCTCACAACCTATCTTCATCACAAGCATTCTCCCTCGATTATCACACCCTATCTTCATCACAAGTAGTCTCCCTTGATTATTGCAACCTATCTTCATCATAAGTAGTCTCCCTTGATTATTGCAACCTATCTTCATCATAAGTAGTCTCCCTTGATTATTGCAACCTATCTTCATCACAAGTAGTCTCCCTTGATTATTGCAACCTATCTTCATCATAAGTAGTCTCCCTTGATTATTGCAACCTATCTTCATCATAAGTAGTCTCCCTTGATTATTGCAACCTATCTTCATCACAAGTATTCTCCCTTGATTATTACACGTACCTTATCTTCATCACAAGTAGTCTCCCTTGGCTATCACACCCTATCTTCATCACAAATAGTCTCCCTTGATTATTACAATCTATTTTCATCACGATCGCATGTGGAAGTCGAAATTGTTTGAATATTTTGAATTTTGGGCTACAAAGATGGGTGTAGGTATTGTATATATACAGTACATACCAATGTTATATAGTATTCATCACTGAAATGAATTTAATTTTATATCTAAATGTACTTGCACCACAAATAACCTCCATTCCTTATTTCACCTTCCTTGTACAAAACTAGCCTTTACAAGTTTATATAGGTTTAAGCTTAAAATGCTTACACATATGCTTAAAGGCCCAATATACATAACTTAAGGGAAATTTTCGTGATTCTGAAAAATTCTGAAAAAAAATCCAGTTGATAACCATGCAAAAATAAGCCTAAAACGAAGTAAACCTGAGCGGTAACTAACAAGAAACTCTTCAACATCAAACCGAAGATAGAAGACAGTTTGAAATGGACGCATGTTTAAAAATAACGTGTTTCAACTGCTGCTGTACCGGTAACTGTGTAAGAATTCTTCTTTAATATTGCTTATATCATTTAATCTTAACTAAATCTATAAATATAAAAAAGTTATTAGGCTTGATTTTCGCTTCAAATTTTGCAGAAAGTTACGTATATTTCGCCTTTAGGTATTTACCATTTTATATAATTGACTTTGCATGCTTTAGCATGTAAACTATCTTTTTGTGTACCTATAGGTTCCCTTCCTGCCAACTGCATGTCAAAAATTTACCTCATCACATAAAACTATAAACCAGGTACAGTTGTAATAACAAATGAAAATTTCAAGAACTTGCTCTACGATTAAATCACTGCGCTTGGTTCCCCGTGACTTATAATCGGGTTAACTCGGACAATAGAGATATAGCTCAGCAGCATGATGTTAATGCCGAGAGCTATTGGCTTTTCAATCATGTAATAATATTTTTCGTCAGCGATGTACTTGATCGATCTCTAGTGACAATTAACCTCTAAAAACATTTTACCTCAGACTATACCAAGCTTATTAGTGTCATTCTTCCGACAGAGTGAACAAAAAAGGAAGAATAGATTTCTGTTCTGAAAATATTGATTCAGCTGCTGGTGTTATAAGCTTCCCATAGAATCCTTTGGATGCATATCTGCCACCGTAACCAGCTCTCCGAAAGTCTTGTGTGTTCCCTATTACTGATATCCTTATTATAAGTATGAGAGGGATCCAATCGTGGCCGAGGAAATAATGATTATAATTATATAAATACCATGAACGGAAGTGTCATTACATTCACGTCCATAATCATCTGAAATCATATTGATCTACAATGTTCAATATTTATTTTACGTGAAGAAATCTGTACCAGTAGGAAATAAGAAATTGTGTAATATTAATCATGAAAGTCCAGGGGAACAAGTTTGAGAATTTTGGAGGAAATAATGAAAATGAAAATTTTGTCAGGAAATGGAACGTTCTTTAAACACTAGTGTACACAATATACTGGTCACTACGCTGATTTATAATACGGTAGAATGGGGAAAATATCAGGGACAAGACACTGAGATTGATGACTGTACGACAAACTCAGATTGTATAATTATGTGCATAAATTTAATAACATATATATATTGCACACTGACATACTGTATTACATAGAGGTTTATCTATATATTAGCATGTCGGCACGGTAACAGCTGCCAATAAATAACAACCACATATATATATACTGTACATGTTGGATATCATATCTGTATAAACCAGATATCGGTATGTACTGCATATCAAAATAACACGAGAAACAAGGCCATGTAACTTCTGTATTTGAGTACTGGACTCGGGACTCGCACGTAGATTGATCACTGATGTGGAGGTATTGGTAAGGTGGCATAGGGCTTTAAGTTAATGACTGATAATGATAAGACAATTCTTCAGAATTGCATGTCTTTATATTGCAAAGCATTTAAGAGAAGCTTTAGAGTATATTATATAAAATCCCCCCCCCCCTCCCCTTGAACACATCATCTCTGGATGCCAATGAATTGTTTATAAAGATAATTGCAACCTACTCTATAACAAATGTCTCAAACAAAACGTGAGAAATGCTGATTAGGAGCTTTTACCTGTAAGGTCAACAACACCTACGGGACATCAATCCCCGTAAGATAACCATACCTTGTTCAACACCTGAAGGATCTATTATAAGGTCGGACTAAAATAGAGGGTCCTAAAAATGTAGTACGTACCACCAATCTGTTGAGTTCAATGTAATAAATGTGATCAATTAATCAAATGAACACCTTTAACAGTTCAGGCAATGACGGCCATCATGAAGATTACAATCTAGATATATGGTCTACGATGTTTAGGTAATACTAAAACTAAGATATTATCTGTGTGTACAAAATATACCCGACCAGGGTACATATATTTTGTTTACAAAATACCCACATATCTTACTATGGTTTAATTTGTCAGTCATGTGCTTCGAATACAGGGTGTTATCCCGAGAGGGAGCCTTTATAATATATATATATATATATATATCGAAATGTGGGACATACAGTATCTTTTTCTGAAATCTGTAGGAAACTGTAAAAGCCTTAAAAAAAAAGATTACTTTCCCACATAAAATCAAAACTTTTGTCCGTTTCAAACACAACTGAAGAGGTTTTAGTGCAAACTTTGATGATGAAAATATCTCCTAAAACTCATGCAGTTTTTGTTCGAGACAATTTACTCTTGGACATTACCAAGCTAAGCAGCACACTTATATATGGGACACATCATGATCACCATGCCAACTAGGCTGTGCACCTTAGCTTGATAGTGCTCTATGTACAGGAATCACTGTACTGAATTGAAGGTTAGGGCTTTAATTACAGGGTACAGATGAATGGTCAATCCTGCATGGTCAGTGTGAGGCCAGCTACACCCAGAATAAACTCGGCTTAGTGCTAGGGAGTAGGAGTTACCTATATAGGGACAGTGATACTACCCTAAGCTTTTGATCTGCTTAGCTGTTCTTGACCTTTCTGTAAATCTCCGAGTCTTAAAATTCCTCCAATTCAGTGGGTTTCCAGCTGAAAGCCTACACCTGCTGTGTGTGTGGGTTATACATACCTGTAAACCTGTACCTGTGTTATAATGTTTAACTTGTAAGGACTCAATCAGTACAACATTTATAGGTACCACACCTACCCAAATACATCATTCTTAAATTTAAACCTAAGCTGTGCTAGAGAGGGGGAAATCCCTGGGGATGGGAGGGGGAGGACCCTAGGGATGGGAGGGGGAGGCCCCTAGGGATGGGAGGGGGAGGACCCTAGGGATGGGAGGGGGAGGCCCCTAGGGATGGGAGGGGGAGGACCCTAGGGATGGGAGGGGGAGGCCCCTAGGGATGGGAGGGGGAGGCCCCTAGGGATGGGAGGGGGAGGCCCCTAGGGATGGGAGGGGGAGGCCCCTAGGGATGGGAGGGGGAGGACCCTAGGGATGGAAGGGGGAGGACCCTAGGGATGGAAGGGATGGGAGGGGGAGGCCCCTAGGGATGGGAGGGGGAGGACCCTAGGGATGGAAGGGATGGGAGGGGGAGGCCCCTAGGGATGGGATGGACAAGTGAACAATATCAATGCATGAGTATTGTATTGTATTGTTACAATGGTGAGTGGAAGGAGTAGACTGTTTGTTAACAAACTCCCTGCTAGGTCCTTCCATCTGAGTTTCAGATATATATTATAAACCATGAACTTTCTTTTCAAAAGAAAAATATAGATAATTTTGATCATATACTGTATATGTATCCCTCCTATATTTGAGAATGCAATAAAAACAAACCCAACTTACTCAAACCCAGTTTACTTGAACACACCTAGCTCATATTCATCGAACAGTTTATTTGGTCCCGACTGAGTTGGTACGTCAAATTCAACCAACCTCGGATTATTCGAATACCATGCATGTATCCCTTGAACTATTGATCAGGTCCCTACGAGTTCGAGTAAGTGGTGTTTTATTGTACTTATAAACAGACTTTTCTTCATCAACTTCTTTCCTCAATGTAACATGTTTATATAACACGACAATACATATGACTTCAAGGACAGATTAAGCTACCGTATATGCCCTTGTATAGACATTATGGGACCCCATACCCTGTGTATGCAATATGCACTAATGCTGTACAACTCTAAATTTGACTTATAAACCATTGGACTATCAATAAAGCTGAGAAAATAAACCCAAATAAAAAGAACCTAGAGTAGCTACAGTTTCTGTCTATACAACTCCCCTGTTCAGCAGGTAGATGATTGCTAGAGATCAAGCCCTAATTGTGGGATTCTTCTAATATCTTAAATGTAACCTCTGGCTTTATAATCGTTAAGTTATCAAGGTAATGAAGGGAACCATTGTAATCAGACACCCTAGAATGTGACCTTGAAACAAAGCTACACCATATTACTAGAGTAAAGGTCGGTTAAGGTCAGTTAAGGGTCAGTAAAGGTCAGTTAAAGGTCATTTAAAGGTCGTGTCTGTAAGCTCTGTGCTCACAGCTGGTAGTGAGGTAGTTAACAGCAGACGGCTGTAAACCAATTCCAATGTCTGCAGTTTTAAATGATGTAGAAAGTACCAAAGCTTTCACTTTAGTCAAAGACTATAATCTGTTATTTAGGTTTGGAAAGATGATTGGTATCGTTACAAGATATATACTGATGTATCATGTTCTTTAATTCCCGTCTGTCCTAGAGAAACAATTTGGTGATGACCAGATATATATGTAGCTTGAGGGATAAGCGAAACATTCAGCTTAATATTTTAGAAGTTGGAAATAAGAAAGATACCTTATTTTTATTCAAATTATTATTTTCTAACACAGGCCTGCATCTTTCAAATCCAATGCATTGCCGTAGCAACATATCTTCCACTAATCACTAATGCATATTATTTGATCACATGACCTGGCAATAACATTATTGATTTACTTGTGTAATCCTCCCCTCCCCCTCCTACCCTCCCCCTCCCCTCCTACCCACACCTCAGGACCCTGGGCCAGCATGCAGTGATCAGAGTTGGAGCGGAGAGAAGCACTCCTACTCATTGACAATCATTGCCCCCCAGGGAACGGTCCCTCCCAACAAGTGTAGGCCTTTTATTCACCAGCATGCCACGTAATCAAATCTTGAGTCAGATATTTCCGGGGACGAGATGTACAAATGTAGTTACAATCATGAATACTAGGTGCTATAACGCTGCCTTGACCTTTTTCAGCCTGAAATTTGTTTCTGAATTGTTTATGTGTTGCTAGTAAAACATGTAAACAGACCTGGTAAAACTTGCCAACCTAAACGGATCAGCCTGTCAATATTAGCTATGTATGTAAAACGTAGTGATCTAACATTAGTTGAATTTTTAAAAATCGCAAAAAGTCATTTTCAAACGTAATTAAAAAAATTCGTTGAGCAATAAAAGTAATTTCCAAGCTAGATTAGAAACAAAATAAGCATTGATCAGGAACATACACACGCATGTACTGTATGTAATTCTATAAGTACCTGTACATGTCACAAGTTGTTAAGCTTAATTAGGCTTTGAAATTAAACTAATGAACAGTCCCTGCTATCTTATTCCTACAATTCTACAATGGATTTGTAATATTTTTTCATTATCCTAAATTTTGATTTGATTTTTGAAATATTCTTTTTCTTTTCTGTTCCAAATCTGGAAACCCTAGTTTTTGTTTTAAATATGAAAAATATTTCCATAAAAACGTTGTAAAACTAATCAGGCCAAACTGGGATGAGCCTGTACATTATCTGGCTACGTATTTGTTACGTTAGGTGTATTAGCTATAGGGAGACTGCATGTTAAACGTGGTTATGTCTCCAGTTGTACCGCGTTGACACTGCCAGACGTCAGTGCTTTTATAGAATAACCCGACATCAGTGCTTTTATAGAATAACTGCATGCACATATGAACTTAAGTGTTGTATAAATTTCTCAAGGAGAAACTGATAAATGTTCCAGTTGCACTTTAAAGTCGGCCGTTATACATGTATGTATATCAAAGTTGAAACCAAGATATAATATTGGTGAAGTCTGAATGGGGAAGTATTAAACTTTAGTGGTCCTTGGGACCAAATAAGAAAAGATGCTTACATTTCATATTTGAAAAAAAATTTTGCTACGAACTAAATTACGAGCCAGTTAAGCAATTTTAGTATGTGCTGTTTTTAATTTTTCCCTAAAGATTAACAAATATCTATGAATAAAATATTTCAAACCCACGGATAAGAAATTTATGAGTGTTCTGATATATTTTGGTGAAACTTTTTGAAATCACAAAACAGACACAAGGTATTTTATTACAATCACCTGGAGCCAATTAATACATGCACTCTAACACAAGGGGATGGGCTTATTGAAGAACAGTAAAATAATATAGGTTTTTCTGCATTTTACAATGGACATTGGCTTATAATCTTGATATTTAACAATACATTGTACACGAAGGTATTAACAGATCATAGCTCAAAGCTCTTCAAGTTTGGAATCTGGAACATAGAGTTTTATAGTACATGTATTAAGTACTATTTATAATCATCTCTAATAAGAAGTTAAGGTTTCTAAGTCCAATGACCAATCTCCATGGTTACCATGTACTTACCCATCACAATCCTGATAATTAATGCCACCTTTCTTACTGGATCCCAAAAGTTCTGAAAATATACGAAATATAAAATCTTAATCATCATATATTCACATTGAGGTATATATAAATGGTTATCAGAATAATGGCTACCTTGTGTTGCTATTGTAAACTGGATCCTTTAGTACAACCCGAGAAGACTTGACATATATGTGTGATGTTTGAGTATATATACATAATGCAACATGTCTTCCGATAATGAACTCATTCACCCCTGAAATTTCATAATAAACTATTCCAGTCTTTGATTGAAAGAATTCAAATATGTATCTTCAGGGGTGAATATTTAGTCAAACATAAGTTTTAACACCATGAATTATATGTATGTGTTGTTTGAGAAAACACCAGTCTTTATAAAGGCGCTGTTTCATTAATCATTTAGCCTTCCCATGCAGTGCCTTTAGTCATTCCCCCCTGAAATTTAGGGTTCTCACTAAGTTTTGCAATAATTGGTTGTCTTCAAAAGAATACAATGTAGCTGGTTGAATTTTCACATTCTGTAATGTTGACATATATAAAATTCTGAAAAAGTAGCCGGTTCAAAGTTGGCGAATAACAGGCTACTTTTGCCGGCAACTGGCTTTTAATGAGAACCCTGAAATTTTATATTGAACTATTCCAAACCTTGAATTGGAAGAGTTCAAATGTGTCTTCAGTAGTAAAAGGGTCGATTATGTCAACTACGGTACGCGTATACCGGTAATATGCCTAGGTATGATTATATAGTGTTACAGACAGATAGTTCATTATTATAAAACTTGATGCACATTGACTTTTTATCGTCAACATTTGACATTTTGATATTCTTGATGTTAATTAAAAACACCATAATGAACCCTAGATTATTTATCCATTTTGAAATTCTGAAAGAAGAATGTTAAAACACCATATTAAAGAACCCTAGATTATTTAGCCCTATTGGAATTCTGAAAGAAGGATGTTAAAACACCATATTAATGAACCCTAGATTATTTACCCCTTTCCAGTGCTATTACGTAATTGACTGAGATCAATATATCTAGAGCCCTACTGTCGTTTAATTTGAACAAATACACTTTCTTTTGTCTTGCAGATCCTCTGTGCCAAAATTGAATGAATAATGATTGAGAAGATGAAGAAAAAATGGAAACTCGACATAAAATGGATTACACACACAATGTAGCTTTAATGATAACACGGCTCACTTGAGCCTTCGAATTCGCTCGGTGTGAGCTGACAAGAACGCATGACCTTTACTTAAAGAATTTAATCCCATTCATACCAACATCGCCATAGAAACGAAATGGTGTCAAGATGGTAGCAAGTTTGAGGACGTTGAGCGATATTGCTGTACAGATGCTCGAAGACTTCTACGGAACACAAGTTGTCATTAACGTGCTTCGTACCTAGAAGACTGAATAATTTAAGCCATATGTCATTCTCGATTTTCTGTAAAAGGCTGCGACATGATATTATACTACATGTACAGATAACATTTTACAAAGTTCTTGTTCATCCTGTGGAAAATTTGATTGGGTTTAAGAAGTGATAGACAACTTTTTCAAGGTCCTTGACAATCATGATCACAAGTCAAGATTAGAAAGAATTTTTTTTTTCAATTTGCAGAACATACATGTTAATTACTCTGCACCAATATGCACTTCAACAAGTTCTTACCCGTAGAAGTTCAACGTTTCTATCAACTCACTGGCACATTTACAAAGTAAGTGCTGTGTATTTTGTTCTTAAATTTTAACACATTTTCCATGTTTCTCCTATAAATAAATCATGACTATTTACATTCAGTCAATCCCCAATGATAAATATATCTGTCAATTTAGGCCTACATGCACCTATCCTGCAAAGCTATAGCTATAGAGTGATTAAAACCATTCCCCAATAATCCTAACGGTTCTCTAATTTCTCCCATGCTAAGCAAGCTATATGAATGAAGGTGCCTGATCATGACCAATCACCAAATAAAAGGCCAAATATACATAACTTCAGAAAAAATTTTGTGATTCTGGAAAATTCTGACAAAAATCCAGCTGATAACCATGCAAAAATAAGCCTAAAACTAAGTAAACCTGAGCGGTAACCAACAAGAAACTCTTGACAGAAAAATCCAAAGAGTTGAAAATAATTCAGGTGGGGCCCACTTCAACAAGAAGCCGAAGTTAGAAGACAGTTCAAAATGAACACGTGTTTACAAATACCGAGTTTCAACTGCTGCTGTACCGGTTACTGCGTACAAATTCATCTTGAATATTGCTGATATCAGTTAATCTTTACTAAATCTATAAATATAAAAAAGTTATTGAGCTTGATTTTCGCTTCAAATTTTGCCGAAAGTTACGTTTATTGGGCCTTTAAACAGTACTTTATGCCCCCCTTGAAAACTTTAAGCCATACTTTTTTATCTTCTTGTCATACTCAGAGGTATATACAACAGGTACATGTACTACAATCATAATATAAATGCCATTATTATATTCCCATTTGAATGTTTTTTAGTGTGTATCTGTAACATCATTATCAGGATTTTATAATAAGATAAATATCTTTCTATCACGTATACTACACAAATTAAATACGTTTATCGCTTCAGAACACAGTTTTCCCATCCTCTACATGTACTTTTGTTTTCTGTACATTAAATAATTAACAATATCATTCACGTACTGTACATGGGAAGTTTTTTGGGTGGTCTATCAACATCACCTTTCTTTGATGATCATGAGTCATTATTGTATAGATAACTAAACATACTATAGTATTTCCAACACAAACATGTAAACAATTTAAGGTAAGACGAACTACACCATGTCTAACTAAAACACCCTAGTACGTATACGTAGGAAACCGTTAAGATCATACAGCTACAGCCAACATGTACACTTGTGTTTTTTTTTTGTTTTCCACTACACCGAAAATTGCCTCCAGCCGGTTTTAGCATATAGACGTGTTTTAAAGAGCTCCTGGAATTCTCTTTATCTGCGTATCCGCCATAAGATGGGTATAATTAGGGTATACTAATTGTCTCACCATGGAGAACCATCCCAGAGTTATGTTCTAGTGCATGGAACAAATTTGTACGATAGGGAGAGAAAACGACAAATTGTTCATATTAATGTGAAATGCGTGTGTATTTTAAGGCAGGATCTAAAAATACGCCAGTTGTAACATTTTTTTTTATTTCTATAAATACTCCTTTATTGACATTCCAACTAATTTTTTGTTTGTTGGCTTACCCTTGTAAATATACCTGTTTATATCATATTGATATTTTTGTTGTGATCATGCAAAATCATAATAAATGAGAATTACTTAAAAGTTGGAATTGATAAAAATATTACTAATAGTTTTTCATGCTAAACATTTATAAAACTTAGCTTGCATCATTCATAAAGTTTCATATCGTTAATAGAATTTCGGCATAACAAGCAGAATTTTACATCGAATACTCAACTCATTCACACCTTAGAATACAGAATGAACTATTCCAACATTTGAATTAGAAAGGCTCAAAATGAGTCTCCAAAGGTGAATGGGTTAACTGAAATTTCATATAGTAACGAGGGAACTGTTAAATCATAAACATAACCTTTTACATCATTCTGGGTTCCTGATAAATATTATTCTGATATGGAGGCAGTACCAGCTGTTTATAAACTTTTATCTCTCTTTCACGATAAACTTCATCTCTTTCCAATCTATTATCCTTTGAGATACAATCTGTGGTGACCAATCCTAGCATCTCTTGTCTTCAGCAATAAACAGAACAGCAGTATATATGTTGTACATCAATTTAGACATTAGTATATTATGGCTACATAATCACTGTCAACCAAAGCTACAATCTGTGTGACAGCATGCAGACACTAAATTAATTAATGTACATGAATCTAGATGTTAATGTTTTGGTAGTGACAATCCAAGGTGACCAAATTAAACATCTCCTGTCTTTGGCGACATATTGGTCCCTAATATAGACAATGACTCATTCACCCCTCAAATTTCATAATGGAATCTTCCAACCTTTGAATAGGAAGAGTTCAATCGTGTCTTCAGGGGTGGGGGAGTTAATTAAACAAGACTAGCCAAAATGTTTGTTTCGTGACAGATTCATTCAGCAGCACAGCAATGCAATATAGCATTGGACACATATCTCGACACCAAAGCTGCGAATTTCAAAACCATTTCCTAATCCAGTTATCATCAATCAGGAGAATAAGCCATTAGAGGTTCCCCGTGTCTATATATCGCTCTGATTGTGCTGTAATCCTAGAGTGCCACAGACTCCCCCTGGTGGGTACGACTGTCATTGTGTCTACCGAGTTTAGAACAATTGGTGTCTATAAATAAACATAGCCTGCTTCAATCCTTCCATGATCTAAAATGGACCCAAAGGATCCAAATGCCTGCGGAAAAGTTTCACGACAATTTAGCTTCATTTAAAATTTACCAATTTCTGACTATTTAAGGATTTACTTATTAGCTAGACCACTATAAGAACCAATACTTATTTAGGTTGGGAGTTATAGGCAGATCTTGAGCTTCGAGAGCTTTCTGCTATTATAATTATTCATGAATGCTGTTGGCCATGGCTTTGCTGGAATTTTTTAAAAATTTTATTCTAATTTGGACGAAGTTTTCTGGAAATTCAAGTCAATTTTGAAATTTAGACTGTTTCATGTTTTCGATTACATTTTCAGTACAGTAATTATATAATATCCTGGGCATCAGGAATGCAATAAAATGGAGTAATTGATTTTTAAGTTATAGATATAAATTTAATTTACAATCAGAAAAGGTATACCATATTCATTCTTGTAATTTCACATAATCTTATAAATAATACTTAATTCTATACCCAGTCTGTAATTAAAGAAAAGGCAGAAAATAGTGACATATTGTCACCCAAGCTAAGACAAGACTGTACGTAGTCATAATAATTATATAACTGAACGTTTATTCATTCGAAATCCAAACTTAATCTATTTATTTCTTCACCTTTTGCAAATAATTACTTTTTTAAATAATTTATGATAATTAACCCATCTCCATTTGAAAGCAAGTTTTGCAGATGCAAGACTGTAGTCATAATATTTAAATAATTATATAACTGTACGTTTATTCATTCGAAATCCAAACTTAATCCATTTATTTCTTCACCTTTTGGAAATATTTACTTTTTAAATAATTGACAATAATTAACCCATCTCCATTTGAAAGCAAGTTTTGCAGATGTTGAAAAATCGCCTGGATGACTGCTAGAAGTCAGTACTGTATACAAAGTAAGTATATATATATGTGGATCATGTACATATGTTCATGGGTCAGCGATTTTCTGACCCATTTCAGCGTATATATATATATACCTCGTAATGTTACAAAAGGGCCAGAGATCTTGAGATAGAGACGATTTCTGACCAGTGGACAGTCACAAGATGACCATTAGTATATCCTACAGCCATTAGGGTCCCTAATTGACTCGTCTCAGGTAGAGCTGTGACCTAACGATACATAACACACCTGACGGGTAAAATCTCTCATAATAGACCACAATGATAGTGTCACAAAGCTCCCACCCGTTTCTCTTTAGTACACAATACATGTCATCATCAAGTTCAAATCTCGACTTTATACCAATTCAATAGACCTGAAAGTCTGATACTATATATAGTTTACCAGAGAATACACTCTGAAACATTTCTCCGTTTACTTGCGGTTATATAATAAAAAAAAACCCAAAGTACATGTATGTGTAAGACACAGGGTTGGTTTGGTTTCTTTTGTTTTACATCCTATTATTTAAGGACGTTCCAGGGTACTTATCGTAGGTTGGTGAATTTTCTCCACGTACTCCAGGCTTTCCTCCACCTCCAAAACTGGCAACTGCCCCATGTGGGATTCGAACTCGCAACCCAGAGGTGGAGGGCTAGTGGTAGAATGTCTGAACACCTTAACCACTCGGCCACCGCGGCCCCATAATACATAATACATGATACATAATAATACATAAAACTTTCAAGATTAAATGTTAGAAAATATACTTTTACACAGAGAACTGTCGACGTAATCGGAACAATCTTCTATCCAATGCTGTGAATTCAATCACTGTTTGGCAATTTAAGTACAAATTATAAATGAACACTAGATAAACCAACCGCAAAAATACTGTTTTTAAGAAAAACGAGATCTGTGAATGTTTCAATTCTTTTAAGTAATATTTCTATATAAGAGCTGAGTATCAAAGGATTATAAAATAATACTTTGTCAGAATAAAATCTATGTACCTATAATTACCATTAACAAAATGAATTATTGCTATTACACATACAATGTATACTATATCAAGTACTTTAATCGAAGGCAACAATTTCAACGTACTTCAAGTCTGATTTAGTGGCTTCAGTTCCCAATAAGTACAAGCTGCAGTTAGGAGTGAATTTCCTTCTTGCAATATTTTGATCCAGGATTTTACGGGGTGGGTGGGTTAACTATTCGGGAAGGTGAGCTAAAATGATCTCCGCAGCAACAGGTTTGTAATTATATTTCAGGGTCATTTTTATCTCAGAAATATTTTGGTGTTTTATAAACATGCAAAATGTAATCTTGGAAATTATCAACTTTTAAACACCACCCGATTCCATCTAGATCTGTTTATAAATGTACCAGCTCGTTACGATTTTCATGAGACATCATATCTTATGTCATAACTGCATGGCTATACGAACGCGCAATATCTTTACTGGAAATGTTCAGAATGACGCGTGGAATGGCGATACCCTAATTATCACTCTCCAGTACATGACATGATATCACCATCTTAATTAAGATGTAGAGGAATGCCCAGGGTACGCCCTTATCCCTACAAATTGTCGACAGATGTTGAATTCCTCCCCGTATAAACATTATAACCAGCAGTGTCGGCTGAGTTACCCCAGCCGTGATGAGTCGTGCCAAATTATGACGGCAAACACTTCTGGGATAAAATTGAGGTTTTTAGGGAGATGTAAATAAACATCTATGGCATTGATGTCCCTGCTGGTGTGCCGCAGTATATTACAGCTTAAATGGGCGAAATAATTAAAATCTTAAGTTTTCTTTCCGTATAAAAAAATCAGTTTTCATAAACTTTAAGACTTTGAGTAAATTAAGAAAAAAATTTAATTAGCATGAAAAATCTTTTGAGTAAATTTTGAGATTTCAGACTAACCATGCCTTTTATTGCACAATTGAACAAGATGCTTGTGTGCACTTCTCCATACTAAAAAATTCCATTTTACTGCTTAATAACAAATTCAAAAGTTTTATCTTTGCAAGAATGTGCATAAAGATAACCTTGACCATACGGATATCACGGGTATACAGTGTAAAGTAGTAAATAAACTTATCTCCCCTTATCAGGTGTAGTGGACCTCGTGTACACACATAAAATAAACAAATTTGATCATTATACATGTACATGTCAATCGCAAGCCTATATATACTTAGAGAAGATTATGCAATATTTGTGAATTATTTAAGATTTTGCGAGATAAGTATTTCCAGTTTCTGAATCTTTTACATGTAGATTAATATAATTATATTGTGAAAAAAAGATGAAAATAAAAAAATAAAAAAAAAAAATATATTGTGAATATAAATCTGCTGCATCTTATACATACGGCACAGTAGAACTCCACTTTACTCAAATACCTCTTATTCCACACTGAGTTGGTACAATATAATGTATATAAGTCAAGCAACCTCCGATTACTTGAATACCATGTATTCCTCGAACAATTGATCATGATCAGGTCCCCACAAATTTGAGTATGTGGGGTTTTACTGTAGTCTGTTATTTTATGATTACCGCCATAACTTCGAATTTTTGCAAATAACTAATTTGTTAAAGAGTTGCAACTTTGCATCATTAGGCATGTTGATTTACAAATGGGCATTTTATTTATATAATCCCCGGTCTAACTCTGGCAAACAATACAACAAAACTGCCAGATCTCGTTATTTCAACAAAATCATTACCCAGTAACTCATTCACCTTGAACCACATTTGAACTCTTCCAAATCAGAGGTTGGAATAGTTCATTAGGA
This sequence comes from Mimachlamys varia, assembly GCA_947623455.1. Lineage (NCBI taxonomy): Eukaryota > Metazoa > Mollusca > Bivalvia > Pectinida > Pectinidae > Mimachlamys > Mimachlamys varia. The sequence continues at coordinate 51,579,679 of OX392527.1, forward strand.
AATTTCAGGGGTGAATTTGAATTAATTACATTTAATGATTTTTTTTCATTCGAGAAACCAGTGGAAAATCCAAGGTAGAATGGCATTTTGAATTCATACATGTACCTAATTTGATAAAGTTGACCTGTGGCACTTAATCGGTCATGATCAGTCTTGACCATTAAAAGGCCCAGGTGGCCATTTTGGATCTACGGGACCTAGGTGACCCAGTTTCACTTGTCATGTTATTCCTCAAATACATCTCCTTTAACACTTGAGTGTAGCTTCAGAACAAAAGCTGTCCGATCAATTATTGATGGCGTACATCATCTTTTATTTCATTACTCCCAACAAATGTACACACACATCTGCTGGGAGTTGTTTTTAAGATATGGACAAACACTGGAGAACCGACATTTATTTGAACTCGGATCATGTTTAATGTGAAGCAGATGTACAAATAAACGAAAGTGCATTTGGAGTACATGTATAAAGCATACTTGTGATAAAACAGGAAAAACATCTTTTATTTACCAAGTATTCCATCAGAAAGCAGGTTTTATTTACTAATCTCTTGAAATTACATGAAAAAAAAACACAACTTTTATTCCTTTGATTGGCACCACAAAAGTAATATTCTTGTAAATTTGACATAGATTTATCAATAAAACAGAAATCTGATTGGCCACTTATTGATATGAACAATATTTAATTGATACTTGACATGCATATGACACTGAAAAACACAAACACGACCGAGTTCTTTTCTGTCGTGAAACAATCGTACACTGACGACGACCCGGCGCCAGCAAGCCCATTCAACAGATCATGGAAATGAACAAAAATTATTTTTTCCAGATTAATGGTTGCAGGAGATGGCATGATTCAGCAGTGAGTGACTCACGCTAAAATGGGTGAAAAAGTCCGTTAAATCTTCATCAAATTTATAAAAGGATAGAAACGTAACACTGAGGAAACGTGTCAGTATTCCGCTTCCCGATATATATCATCATTCCGTTACCTTATCAACATTTATCGGCCACCCTAGGAGGCATTCCGGAATGCCCGCGGCTATAAAACGATGAAGAAACTGCTTATTTTCTATGAATAATTTATTGTATTGTAGTAATAAGCTAAGGAGGTCACACACAGCTACTGCGGTATATACACCCTTACAATGGTGTCAATCAAATTCCTCTAAACAAAAAAAAAACATGCAAACAATTTATCTCTATACAAAACCAGAAAGCAAACTGCTGAGTGGATGGATGGCACTTAAAATTGCACAAAGTATGAGTATGTTTCCTTTTAGAAGAATGTACTGAAGTCAGGCGCGGTGGTTACTTATAGACAAGACGATGGCTCACGATGGCTCACGGTAACTAACAGAAGACCTCAAATGCCGCAGCTATTAAATGGCTATCCATCATTAACTCTGTTCTTCATGGAGAGAAAAATAGATCATTACAAAAACTACACATGGGATGGTGTATTAATCTTCAGTTAATGCTTTCACTATAGCGGAGCCTTCTCGTTACCAGGCTCTGCATCCTGCATATATACAATGTATATATACATTGTCAGGGTGTCTTAGTATTGGCAGAACAGGCATGACTTTCAGCAGATGGGAAAATGATTTGGTGGTAAAAACTTCCAGTTTAACATGGCAATATCTGGTCCACAAAAAGATACTGCCGGATTCAATTAATTCTTAATTAACTTCAAAGCCGTAAACAGTTTGCATTAAACATGTTCAGTACATGGTGCATAAAGATAGGCCGTGTATTTTTGGAAGCTTCCTTTTTTTCCCCACCACGACATGTACAGATAACAATTTAGAATCAGGATCTAGCTATATATCCCTTAAATGTCAATATTTCATATGTCTGTAGCGAACTCGTAGATACCCAGTTTCCTGGGGCTAACAATAAAACATTTTCTGACAAATTTAACAACTATTTCCGACAGCAAATAGCATTTAAAACGGCTCGAGTGTGATTCCTCCATAAAGATATATGGTAATAACATACAGATATACATGAACATACACTTCGTTGACCTATGATTGGTCCAGAGGGGCTACAAAGTCCTATATGGAAACAGGTCATTCAGGTTCTGCAGTTTTAAGCACTAAATTTTACTTATACTTACGTATAAATTTTCCACAAATTGTACGTAGTGTCACCATTGCCAATGCAATTCAATGTCTGTATACTGCATACTCTTTTAAACAAACATCATCATTGAATCTAAACTACCATTATTGACAAACATGTACATTGATCAATCTACATGCAAAAAATTGTTCTAACGTGTTTCCCATTTCTTAAGAAACCTCACCTTGTCAAACAATATTGCTTAAATGTTAAAAATCTCTTAACTAAGGAACTTGAAATACCCTCTATGGAATGTTGGTTAACTATTTACGATTGATATATAGGATCTTGAGAACCATCTATATGCTCACTGCTGAAATTTTAAACCTTCTCTAAATTAGGAAACTGTTAAATGTTTTAATTACCAACAGTAAAGACATTAAACTATTTACATCCCTAAATGGAAATATCATAAAGTAATACTAATTAAAAATGCAATATCTGTGAAAACATTGCTCAAATTAAAGATAACCATCTCCGAAAGAAAATTCACAACACCCATGTCAGTATTCACTAATTTAAAAGCTTATACAAAAAAAATGTACATTGTATGAATAGGATCAAAGTCAGTTTACCTAGGAATTAAAATAATTGGCCCCGGAAGATCTAAAAGACGAGCCAAACTCTTTCTTTTTCATTCTCATGCCATGCATGCTTCCATTAAAATAGGACGATGACTCACTGTTACAAAACTAGCGCTTTATTCTCATTTTTTACTTGGAAAGCAATTTTTGCTTCTCAATCTCGGATCCTGACTATGCAATGAGCAAAAATAGCTCTGGTGGCAGTGTTTAATTTATTCAAATAACAATTCACACATAAAAATTGAAAGGATATGGGGAAAAATAGATTTAAGTTAGCGGAAAGTTTAAAAGCATTGATATTTTCTTTTCCAATCAAAATAATTCACTTTTTAACACACACAAAGCTTTTAAGCCTTATTTTTTTTATTACTTTATTTGAAAACAAATCAAACTTTCTCTTTCTCTGGAATTTAATGTCTTTTAAAATGTACATTTCGTCCAAATTGTATTGTCTACTGGTATATAAATTTAGCCATCGTGTTGAAAACAACGTGTATGAATTCGGGAGTGAATTGTACGTATATATATTTCCAGGAATCACAGATTCCAGTCCGTGGCAGGCCCACTGGAGCTCCGTGATATCATTTCCCCGTATACCATGACCTTAAGGTGCGAATCTCTCCTGTTCTAATGTGTTACGGATGCTGAAGCCTGTATGAACGCCTTCCCGCAGCAATCACCGCCCAGGGAGGTGACGGAGGCTGAATGGCTCGGCGAAGTGTAACAAAAAAAGATACCCAGTAATAAAGCACAGGTTTTTTTATTGGAATAAGGATTGTACAAACTCTGGTTTGACTACTTATCTTCTGATCTAGATCTGCATTTCTTGTTAATTGTACGAGTATGCAGACATTTCGCCGATATACAGGATCTTAAGTTTAACACACATATACACACAATTATTACATGGAAGTGTGTTTGTCCCCTGTGTGGCCAATAGTACACAGATTATAATGAGAGAGGACACTTTTTAATCAAGAAATATTTTTTGTTAATTATAAATAAACAAGAATAATAGATATTGAGGTTCAAAGAAACTCCAGTTATCTTACAGAAACCTTTGTTTGAAAATCACTTTTATTTCTACAGTAATAACATGCAGTGACCTTGATATTTGACCTTCAGACCTAAGAGCAATCCCAAACAAGAACGAATTAAAGTACTGTTAAACGTTTGAGTTCAAATCCTAAGGGGACTCAGTTTAATGCAATGAAACCTTATAATGGCTTATTTTGAATGTTGGTTCTATTTATAGTACAGTGACATTGATTTGTGACCTTCAGGCTGAAAGAGTAATTATCCCAAACAAGGGCTTACAGTAAAGGAATTAAGTTTGAGTATGATAGACCCAAGGGAACACCAGTTATACCATTGTTCGAATATCAATTCTATTTATAGTAATGGTGACCTAGATCTTTCATCTTAGCTAGACCTGAAAAGCAATCTCAAGCGAGGGCTTTCAGTAAGGACCAGTACAAAAACAGCCTGCCTTGGCTAGCTAGCTAATCACAAGTGAACTAGATGTCTCAATGTTTCACTATTTGTTCCTATTGAAAACAAAAAGAATGGCCTATAATGCAGAGGAACCAGAAAGTCATTTTTTAAAGCTTTCTGTTTCCGTTAGAATCCTAGCTGCATCCATTCATCATTCCCTGAAGTATTAAACAGAAGACAGAAAGCCACGAACTCAATAACCTCAACTTTTGACAGAGTCTGTTGTCAAGAGACAAGCATAACAGCCATAGCTAGCTACATTTTATATTCAGCACTCTCGCCGGATAACCTTAATTCCAATACAGAATTTATCCCCTCTCTCACTCCCCAGGTTCCTTGTAAGCCTGTTATATACAAGGAAACCATTTCAAATATTAAGACATCCCAAACTTAATTATACCGCTGAATTTAATTCATTATTATCTAAATTCAAATTCTCATTAGCATGAAAAGGATTCGGTGTGAAATATAGCTTATTTGAACTTTGACCTGGTCAGTGCAGGTTAATATTTTAGTGTAGTGTACATGTCAGTGTAAATTTAACACAAATTGAAATGAATCTTAAGCGAAAAAAAAAAGTCAGCAATCGTGTTTACTTTAATCAAGTGTCGGAAATTTCACTCTCAAACAAATTGATTTTTATACTACTGCAAGCGACATTTAGATCAACACAAAAGCTAAAACGATCTTTATTTGATTCCTTTGCTTTAAAATTCAAGTAGAGAATTAATTGAAAGCTGTAAAATCGGTGTTGGATGTAGCGCTGGAGTCTGTTCTATGACCGAACTGCAACTTAAGCACATCCGTACATTCCATTCATTTATCAAATTCCGCAGTATCAATTTCCCTCGTCTCCGAATCAATGACATTTTCTTCCAGTGGGAAAGCGAGTACATACAATTGTATATGGTAATCGTCTTAAAGCATTTCAGTGTTATATGTCCTCACGGGCTAAATATTTATCACACAATGATCTGATTTACGATATGTAGACATATACACAATTGTAGGCTGATACAGAAACTCCATCCAAAACTTAAAAACACAGTTATATAATATAGAGTTCACAATATATGCCACCATATCCAAACATGTAAATTAAAACATTTAAATAATGCACGAGAACCTGACTCTCCTGTAATAACTGCTTTAATTGTATAACTTAAGAGTCCTTTTCACTGGAGGACTACAATAATGTAGCATATACCCTTAATTAGCTTGTACAGATAAACACACATAGACTGTACACATAAATTTTCATGTAGATTGCAGTTGTCTGAAAAACTTATTTAAGATTCCATTTATCCTAGCTATCATCTCAGCTCTATATATAGTTTAGGATATTTCTGTAGGGTTTTGACGAAACAACCTTAGCTAAGCCCCATAGGAAATCCAGTCGCATTTCATTTTCCTTAACATAACGTTTTATAGACAATAACGTTTCTCAAGAGAAACCGAAGCGTTTCTTTACGAGTTATGGTTAGGAAAGACCAGATATCTAACTTGACTGGATTAATCATCAGGGCTCTCAACTGACCTTTGACCTTAGCCGATCACAGCAGTCAAATTACGTTTTCCTGTAGTTTAATGGTCAAACACATATATTTGGGGGATTCAATGAAAATTTACAAACTCTCCAAGGTCTTAAAACTGAATGCCCTGATCATGATCAAGAATGAGATTAGGTATTAGGTATCAATATATATATATGTGTATCAATTGAATTCAAGCCCTTACTACCAATCAACACAAAGTAACTGTCATTACATTGGAAGGCCTAGCAGACTGTTTATACAAAATGGTTTCCCTTTATCAAAAAATGTTTCAGACTATACATGTATATTCCTACAGAGAAGTACTGGCCCCCATCCTTCCGTTCAGGGAGCAGGATCTGGTCCAACCATTATTGGTTTCCTGCTTTTATCCAAACATATTTCAGACCACAATTCAGACGAAATAGAAGGAGTAAATCCTTCTTTCATTCCTACCAAAGAAGGATTTCAAAGAAGAATTTGCTCCGTTTCCCCTATTTGGCCCGGCCCCTCAGACCCCTTAAGGGGTCAGATCTAGACCTTTCATTTATACATAATTAATTTTCCCCATCCAAGGATAGTTCGGACCAAATATGAAACAATTCCTTTCATTCCCAGAGAAAAAGTAGGATTTTACAGAAATTGCTTTATTTCCCTTATTGGGATGGATTAGGAAATAATGCTCCTTATGAGATGGACTAGAAATAAATGCTAAGCATCCGTACTCTACAAGTCTGTGTCCTTTTCATTTGTTTTCCAATTTACCCTTAATGACCGTATAGTTCAGTTGTTGATTGGCTGTGAATTAGGCTGAACAAACAAACTCTTGACAGAAAAATCCAAAGAATTGAAAATAATTCAGGTGGGCCCAACTTCAACAACAAGCCGAAGTTAGAAGACCGTTCAAAATGGACACGTGTTTACAAATTCCAAGTTTCAGTTGCTGCTGTACCGGTAACCGCGTAAGAATTCATTTTGAATATTGCGGATATCAATTAATCTTAACTAAATCTATAAATCTAAAAAGTTATTGGACTTGATTTTCGCTTCAAATTTTCCCGAAAGTTACGTATATTGGGCTTTTAAGTGTAAGTTCCTATCTATAATATATATTTTATATACCAGGCAAATCCTAGGCTACTTAAAGGCCTAATATACATGTACGTAACTTTCAGCAAAACTTGAAGCGAAAATCAAGCCTAATAACATATCATATTTATAAATTTAGTTAAGATTAACTGATATCAGCAATATTCAAGATGAATTCTTTTGTGGTTACTGGTACAGCAGCAGTTGAAACACGCTATTTGTACACACGTGTCCATTTCGAACCGTCTTTTACCTTCGGTTTGTTGTTGAAGTGGGCCCCACCTGAATTATTTTCAATTTTTTGTATTTTTTTGTCAAGAGTTTCTTGTTAGTTACTGTGCAGGTTTACTTCATTTTAGGCTTATTTTTGCATGGTTATCAACTGGATTTTTTTTCAGAATTTTTCACAATCACGAAAATTTCCCTGAAGTTACGTATATTGGGCCTTTAACCATAGCTAATACAATCAAGACATTTTAATTATTTTCTCTTTCGCATGTATGAAAATCTATGACATCATGTCACACAACTAAAAAGTCCCAAGTACAACATCAAAGTCATTCAGTTATCACGACGGCGACAGGCGCCACGTTAATCGCACAACATATTTTTTTGAAAGATTTTTCCTTGATTGGTGCAAACCTCACAGTGCTATGCCGACTGCCGAACACCCAACATTACATACACCCAGATTTATATGTCAAGTGCAGACAAAACACTGTTTGTTTCTAAATTGTAAATGACTCAAACGACATGGTCAGTCGGCACCTATTTAACACTAAAACATTACCTGTAGCTCATAGAGGTCGTCTATTCCTGTCATCTAGATCATGTAGGTCATTTCCCTTCAAGAGAAAAAAAACACCTACTGTGGTTTAATTAGAGAGTTGCATAATTATCGTTATACAGCAGTAGTTGATACTGATCTATACTGCGGCCTTTAGTGGGTTCTCTTTGATCTGCCCATATAGAGAGTGCTGGAATGCAATATGAAGTGACACAGAATTAACGGCACATTATTGATTAGAAGGACACTAATAACAACATGCAGTTGTGCTGAAGTAAAGTCACCAGCAGTTAATTGCCAAAATATACCAACATGGAGTTCGATTAATTAAAAACACATACAGTTAGTAAAATGTGAGTTATATAAAACCTATAAAGTCACAACCCGAATTCAAATACAACATATTTACATTTGCTCTACCTCTGGATCGCTTACATTGGAATGCAGTTAGTTTGAATATCAGTTCTATTTATAGTATCCGTGACCTTAATATTTGACCTTCAGACATTGAGAGCTACGATTTTCAGACCTAAGCAAAGACTTTCAGTAAGCTAGGAAACTACAACACTGTATGACGTTTGAGTTTGATGGGCCAAAATGAACTCAAGTTATCACATGGAGACCTTTGTTCAGATGACGATGACCGTTTACAACAATGATTATTGATACAGACATAGTGATTACTATATATCATCTTTACAGGCAACAACAGTCGTCCAGTTTTATAATGCAATTGCTATAGGTATCCCAACATAAAGATTTCATGTATATACCAACAGAGAACTCCACATCAGTTGTTGTCAGTTAACTGAAGTCGAACAGAACTGTTGTCAGTTAACCAAAGTCGAACAGAACTGTTGTCAGTTAACCAAAGTCAAACAGAACTGTTGTCAGTTAACCAAAGTCAAACAGAACTGTTGTCAGTTAACCAAAGTCAAACAGAACTGTTGTCAGTTAACCAAAGTGGAACAGAACTGTTGTCAGTTAACCAAAGTCGAACAGAACTGTTGTCAGTTAACCAAAGTCAAACAGAACTATTGTCAGTTAACCAAAGTCAAACAGAACTGTTGTCAGTTAACCAAAGTCAAACAGAACTGTTGTCAGTTAACCAAAGTGGAACAGAACTGTTGTCAGTTAACCAAAGTCGAACAGAACTGTTGTCAGTTAACCAAAGTGGAACAGAACTGTTGTCAGTTAACCAAAGTCAAACAGAACTATTGTCAGTTAACCAAAGTCAAACAGAACTGTTGTCAGTTAACCAAAGTCAAACAGAACTGTTGTCAGTTAACCAAAGTCAAACAGAACTGTTGTCAGTTAACCAAAGTCAAACAGAACTGTTGTCAGTTAACCAAAGTCAAACAATTATAGCTATCAGATACATTGTCAATCAACAATCAACAACAGTTGTCAGAACTGTTGACAGTTAACCGAAGTTAAACAATATAGCTATCAGATACATTGTCAATTAACAATCAACAACAGTTGTCAGAACTGTTGACAGTTAACCGAAGTTAAACAATAGCTATCAGATACATTGTCATATACAGCAAAACTGTCAAGACCCAAGTTGTCTGGTTTCAACAAAGTTTTCAAAGGTTGTCTGCAGTCACAATCAAATAGACCAGCCTAGCTAGCCTGCACCTTTAGTAAAATATCCAATATCGAGTGCAAACCTACAATATGAATCTCCTTGGCTGGTATTATTGGGGACTAAAAAAAATTCTGTGAGACGGAACTGAAAAGCTTGTATGGATCTGTGAAGGACTTGTAATTTACACATAGTTTCACCTATCTGTGTCTGTAGTATATAATGTATACAGTACTCATTATACCAGGGAACACAAGTAAATACTGGCCAAATATCAATGTGGCTACGTCGTCGCAGATCTAGAGCAAAGATACACTTCTCAAAGGCCATACAAAAACACTGGGTGTAGCTATATAGCTTTGCATTTACCACCCATTGACAAATCAGTCTGCCAACAAATGCTTTTTTACCTGTCTGCACATATAGTGATAAAATCAGGCAGAAATCAAGCTTGTGATATATTGGGTACAATACCAAAAAGAACTATTTCAAAAACTCCAAATCAAAGTCCCATTTGAAAATGCCCTTTGAAAGATATAGCCTTCACATAATCTTTACTATTTTACCCTGTGTGGTGACACCATCAAAATGAATGTTCATGAAAAGGCAATAATTGTTATTTATGAAATAAGATGTTTTATGTGGAAAATGTGAATGATGGTTAGAAAATATTCCTTATTTTTGTCTCTAACAAACAAAGCCTTTGGAATTATTATATATAGTAATATTTTTATCTTAAACAGCCTGATCCAGTTTTTTGTAATTTTGGTCATTTATCATCTCCCATTCATAATCATACAAGATGCCTTGATTAAGTTTTGTGCTGAAGTCCCAGCTGATGCCAGATCATGTCCTGAAGTCCCAGCTGATGACAGTTCATGTCCTGAAGTCCCAGCTGATGCCAGATCATGTCCTAAAGTCCCAGCTGATGCCAGATCATGTCCTGAAGTCCCACCTGATGCCAGATCATGTCCTGAAGTCCCAGCTGATGCCAGATCATGTCGTAAAGTCCCAGCTGATGCCAGATCATGTCCTGAAGTCCCACCTGATGCCAGATCATGTCCTGAAGTCCCACCTGATGCCAGATCATGTCCTGAGGTCCCAGCTGATGACAGATCATGTCCTGAAGTCCCAGCAGATGCCAGATCATATCCTAAAGTCCCAGCTGATGCCAGATCATGTCCTGAAGTCCCACCTGATGCCAGATCATGTCCTGAAGTCCCAGCTGATGACAGATCATGTCCTGAAGTCCCAGCTGATGCCAGATCATGTCCTAAATTCCCAGCTGATGCCAGATCATGTCCTGAAGTCCCACCTGATGCCAGATCATGTCCTGAAGTCCCAGCTGATGACAGATCATGTCCTGAGGTCCAAGCTGATGCCAGATCATGTCCTAAAGTCCAAGCTGATGCCAGATCATGTCCTGAAGTCCCACCTGATGCCAGATCATGTCCTGAAGTCCCAGCTGATGACAGATCATGTCCTGAAGTCCAAGCTGATGCCAGATCATGTCCTGAAGTCCCAGCTGATGCCAAATCTGTGTCATCCTGAAGTCCCACCTGATGCCAGATCATGTCCTGAAGTCCCAGCTGATGCCAGATCATGTCCTGAAGTCCCACCTGATGCCAGATCATGTCCTGAAGACCCACCTGATGCCAGAGCATGTCCTGAAGTCCCACCTGATGCCAGAGCATGTCCTGAAGTCCCAGCTGATGACAGTTCATGTCCTGAAGTCCCAGCTGATGCCAGATCATGTTCTAAAGTCCCACCTGATGCCAGATCATGTCCTGAAGTCCCAGCTGATGCCAGATCATGTCCTGAAGTCCCACCTGATGCCAGATCATGTCCTGAAGTCCCACCTGATGCCAGATAATGTCCTGAAGTCCCACCTGATGCCAGATCAAGTCCTGAAGTCCCAGCTGATGCCAGATCATGTCCTGAAGTCCTACCTGATGCCAGATCATGTCCTGAAGTCCCACCTGATGCCAGATCGTTGTAGTTAACCTTACTTATATATTGCCAGTTGATAAATGATCTAGACAGAGTCATTCACAAGAGTGTATATATTTATGTGTCATAACTTATTTCATGATTCCCATTATATAAGTTGATGTGTATATACAACAGTACAGCACACTCAAAGTTTGGCACTATAGACCTGGCTGTGCATGTTTCAGCACAGACATAAACATGTTAACAATTTATCTCACAAAACTAGTAATAGCACAGGACAGCCAGAGATTCTTACTCCAGGAACTATCAGAACAGTTATTGGGATTAGAGTTGATCTCTGACATTTTTTTTTCATTTGTTTCCAAAACCATTTATATTTAAGAATTACACGGTAAATTGTACATGTAATTCTGACAATACTTAAATTTCCGTTTCAGGAACACAAATAATTATGTCAAAGTCAAAGCTTTTATGCATTTGTACATGTATGTACATTGTATACATGTGATTTTCAGAACTTATTGGTATATATTTCTTTTTGAAGAAAATTGTTCAAACTCTAAATTAAAATGACTGTCCTTCATACTCTGAACTCGCATTATGCAACAGAAAGTATAAATCAAGGAAAGACTTTCATTTTAAGTAGAATTACTTTCTATACATCAGTGTACTGTACATACACTGCGCATGCACTGTGAGACTCTTTATGATCTGTATTTCATACTTTTTCAAAAACTGCCCATCGAACTCCGAACCATAAAAAAACTGGACATATACATGTATGTATACGACATATCCATCATCTGTGATGCAGGTTTCCATGGTAACAAATATTTTCAATGACACTATACACCGAAGACCAAGGGTGGTGTTTTCGCAGCGTGAGAATCACCTAAGTGTGTGTTAATGGTTACAAAAGAGACTGACATCATGCACGCTAATCACCGAGTCTGTGAGGTTTTTTGTAGAGAACATAAACGTTACAGCATCCTCATCAATTAGATGCACATGTCGAGAAAGAAGGGAATACAACAGCATAGTGATGAGCGATGCTGCGATTTGTTTATAGCGCCAGGTACAATAAAACGTTTAATGAGCCAAGTTCCTTATAACAAGTGTGCTTTCAGTACAAACCTGCCGAACGGAGGCCTTCTGGTAATATCTATCATATAGAATGGCTAAATCTGGATACTTGTGTTTTCATTCCTAAGAATGTTCGTTTGCAGAAAACTTGGCTGAAGCATCTTCTTCTCGTTAAATTAAAGTACATTATGTTACTATACAAGTTTGCCGAAGATATTTATAACTATATACATTTTGTAACTCATTAAAGTTCACCTGTACATGTTGTTTTATTTGAATTTGTATAGATTTACTTAATATATGAAAACAATTTAACAGAAAATACTACCAAATCGCCTTTCATCAATGTCAACTTACAACAACAAGTATTGCATGGATATATATATACTGTATATCATAGGTGTAACCTCTGAAACCTCCAATGAAGGAGATCTCCCTCATTCCATCTTTCCAATGAGGGAGAAAATGCGTGAAATGTGACTGAAACTGCATTGCTCAATTTGTCTTTCCCATTTTATGTATCAGTATAACTTCAAAAGGTATTCATTTGATCCAGACACACCTGTTATGGTCATTACACATACCCTGCAGTAACTAGCTAGCTATATAGGAGATCATTTGACCACAGGATGTAGATTCTGAGTTTGGACTTGGATGAGGGAGATTTCAAGGGAGATTGGTAAATTTTGGTCAAAATGAGGGGTATGATATTTTCAAGCCAACCCTGAATGAGACACATGGAGATTTCAAATTTTTCACCCATCAATTTTATATACTTTCAATATTAATCAGTGAATATGCTGATCACAATTCATTCCTCCTGTTAAATACAACTGTATATAATGACTTATAATTAATATCTAAGAGAACAAAACTGCCTTTTTAAAGAATTTTGTAGCCCTAAGGGGTTTTATTTTTGATGTTTTTGATTTGGAGCAGGGAGATCAAATCTGCATCATGGAATTTCAAAAAGTTGGTAATTATACATGTATACAATGCTTTACTTATAACACAAAAATTCCATATAAAAATGCTGAATTCTTTGGTTAGCAAATTTTAAACTTTGGCCAGGTGTTAATGATCAGTGTTAAATAACTAGGTCACTTTGGAATAAACACATGTATACAAAATCTACAACACAACCTATACTCCTACTTAGAGCCTAGATAAGGTAAACAGTACAGGTAAGTCCACAGGTAACTATTGTTGACAGTACCTAGCGATCTCTTGGCCTGTGGTTCGCCAGGTATTGTCACCTGTATCTCGTTAGATCTAGACACACCTGGAGGTCACTACACTACACAAGGTACACACCTGGATCTCATAGACATATATATATATACATTGTATATAGGTCACTAATAAAGGTAGACTTTAGTACAATACAATACATACAATACAATATATTTTATTAAAAGTGTCACATGTCAATTTTACATATAAAATTACATAATGTAAGCATATTATAAAATATACAACATTTTATTAAGATTGACAACCAGCCTATTAAGGCTTACGAGACACTAAATATTGTAGTACCTGTACAGCTAGATATGGAAACTATTTCACTGTTGTTAAGAAAGTGGTGTTTAAAAACACATTCTTCTGCGATACATCTTGTGAACTGTGCTTGCTAACATATATTGCAAATTGGATTCATTCATTAAAAAATTGAGCTTCTGTACATTATTTAAAAAGTTAAAATATGGACAAATCTGTTCAGCTATGGTAAAAAGATGAGCTCTGATATCTGAATAAAAATCGCATACAAGTAAGAAATGACATTCGTCTTCTATACAATTTAGATCACATAATGTACAAACCCTATTTTCTAAAGCTATTATGGGACGAGAATACCGACCCGTCTCAATATTCAACTTTAAATTGCCGCTACGGAATTTAGCTATAACCTGTCTATATCTGAAATCCATAATACTAGAGGCATATGTTTCGGTATGATTACTGGTTTTATACAACCTATACGTTCTCAGCTTATTGCCATTGTTACATTTTTTGTCATTGTGTAACTCGTTAAACCATTTTAAATTATCGACACTTATAAAATGATACTTAATTAACTTGATACATTCTTTGGTAGATATTAAAGGATTGCCGATCAGTTGATCTAGGTTATTGTCTCTTAGTAGGTGCACAACTCTGCTATCCCAACTGCCTTTGATAGAGAGTGACCAATTATGAACTTTTTTCAATAGTCTATTTTCCTCTACGGATTTTAAATATATCCACAGTCTACAAACTTCTACTTTCTGGTTGAATTCGCAAGAGTTCCATCCAAGATCGCCTCGTGCGGCGATATTGGACCCGTTTTTTCCCGTTCCGAGGAAGTATCTGCACGCACGGTTTTGCACTGTTTGAACGAAACGGTATTTGTTATGTCCCCATAGCGCTCCACCATAGAAAAGAACAGGTTCCACTAGAGACGTGTATAGTTGTTTGAAAACTGCCAGCGACATCCCTCCCGCGAATTTCGATTTAGTTATAACTGCACTTAAGGCTCTATTTGCTGATTTAGCTAACTCACGCACTGAAACCGTCAGATCCAGATATTCTGTAAACCAAAATCCCAAGTATCGATAACGATCAACATATCCAATATCCAAATCTCCACACTTGAAAACGAAAGTAGATCGAAGACTTGAGGGGTTTCTAAAATGGATCACTTTTGTTTTATCCTTGTTAATCGAGAGTCGCCATTTATTACACCAATTACGTAGACATTGAAGCATCCGTTGCAGCGAAAGTTCGTCAGAAGCTAGTAGCGCGATGTCATCCGCGTACATTAGAAGCGAAATCATGTTGTTGTCGAATTTTACTCCACATTGTAAAGCCTTAATGTCACTCGCCAGGTCGTTCACATAGATAGAAAATAGAGCAGGCGAGATATTACAGCCTTGTTTTACTCCTTGTGAGACGTTAAACCAGTCGGTGACGTAATTATTTAGACGTACTGCACATCTGACGTCACTGTATAACGATTTGACGGCGTCCATGAAAGCTCCGTCGATACCGATTGCGTATAATTTATACCACAAGCACTCGCGGTTAACGGTGTCAAACGCCTTCCGTAAATCAACAAAGCATACAAAAGTCGAAAGTTTTTTCAATTTCCTATTATTGACGATATTATAAAGAGAATAAATGTGATCCAGGCAACTTCTTTTCCGACGAAAACCATTCTGTTCGTCTGCCAGTACATCGTGTAATTCTAGCCATTTGTTTAATCTTTGGCCGAGAATGTCTGTGTAGATTTTACAAGGAATAGATAGTAATGAAATTCCGCGGTAACTAAGAGGATCTGTGGGATCTTTGGTGTCCGATTTCGGAATTGGCTGTATTATTCCTGATGACCAGTCACGTGGTATCTCTCCATTAACGAAACAATGTGTAAATATTTTAAGGAGAGCGTTAACGCTAACATCGTTACGAAGTACATCCGCTGGAATATTGTCGAAGCCGGTTGATTTTCCCAGTTTTGCCCTGTATAAAGCGGTTTTCACCTCCTCACGTGTAATTACGGCGTTTAATATGGTAGTATCTAAGGGACGACCCGGCCCGGCGGCACCATCCCTTAAACATCCCTTTATTGTTTCCAGATGGGCATCATCAAACGTCTCCGTAGTAGCAGTACCATTGTATAATGTTTTGTATGATGACTGCCAGTGCTTCAGAACACTGTCCACGTTTGATACACTATTGCCGTCAGAGTCGGTCACCGTCATTGGTATGCGAGATGAGCGGTCATTTGCCATACCATATTTACCAATTTCTCTCCACAACTCCCGCGATTTATTCTCAGAATGTAGGTCGTGTAATTTTGATTGCTCCTTAAGTTGGTAGCGACGTTTTGATTTTCGGTTCAGTTTGTCGAATTTTTTACGTTCATGTAAAAAGTTGGTCTTAAGCCTCCTTCTCGTAGTCGCGTGTCCCTTACACTTTAACCATTCGCGTTCCTTTTCCCGCGCTAAATTACACTGGAGTTCCAAATCCTGATTCCAGTAAGGTTTGTATAATGATTTCTTGTGTTTCTGTGGTATAATTTTTGTTACTTTACTTTCCATATGTTTGTCCATTTGAGATATGATAAATTCACTAAAGTCAGTATAAGCCTTATTTACATCACTAAGTTGATTAATGTCATGTTCTATTTTCAGTAATGTTGCTGTAATGTCCTCACGATATACTTCGCCGTTGAGAAAGTCGGGGGGGAGCGAAGATAGGATATAACGCTTTTTCTTGGTACTGTTTTGAATGACATTTTCCTTTTCAGTTATGTTCACTTTCGTCTGCAGTGTCCAGTGTAGTACTGAGTGGTCTGGGACACTATCATGTCCACGCAGACCCAGTTCATCTATAGTGTCCGATATCGTCTTTACCTTAAAATCACTGTAAAGAGATAATTGTTCGTGTGGGACTATGACGTAGTCAACGACGGAGCGACCGCGATGAGAAATGTGTGTAAAATTATCAGTACCCAAACGACCATTCAACACGCATACTTTAGTAGACAACTCCAGTACACACCAAACAGGTATTACATATATAGTATATAGCCAGCTGGGGAATTAGGCCTGAGGGATGCAACTGTCACTGTATATATATATATATGACATGCAAATATATTGCAACTGTATGGACATTTATATTAATTATTAAAGACCAAGTTATGATGCACATTTTCACCATGCCATTTCATTAACTACACAGAAATATCTGATCATCATGAACATGACAAAAGATATTACCAATACCTGCAGTTACAGTAATTTTGCTACGCGCTCATTGTATATTATACATGTATACATACATATCAAATTAATAAATAATGCAAAATGCACTATATGGAAAAAGGTAATCTGAACCCAGGTCCATTTCAATATTCATTATGTAACTATATTACATGTGACAGGGAAATTGCTCCTGACAGCGTAAGGATACATGTATATTTGAGCTCCTGTTCCCTTCGGCTAATTATATTACAATATTACATGTATTCAGTTAAATGTATATTAGAAACCGACTTGTTATAATTCAATATTCTCAAAGTTAGGTATTTATTCTAATATTTCACTTCAACAACAGAAATGGTAAACATGGCACATGTAATTTGTTTTTCAATGGAATTCTTTTGACACTTTTCGCAGTTGATGTATGTACATGTATATCTACTGATCAAATCGATACCATGATCAATGGACAGAAAAGCTTTCAGGTTCTGCACTCTTATGCAGTTCCATGACACTAATGTTATATACAAGACATATATACATGTTTATATTTATATAAATACCAATGTACAAAGTATGTGACATCATTGCAATTGACAATCATTGTTTGTGTGGAAAAATGTGCCGATCATGATTATACATACAGTTAATTAAAGGACAGTTTTGCAGAATGTAAAGCATCATATTATGGTATAATTTAATTACCACACAAGTATCATATCACACTTTTTATTACACAAATGGTAATTATTTTTATATACCATACTTGCCCTTGAAATTTCCGGGGGTGGGGGGGGGGTGGGGGTGGGGGTGGGGGAGATTACATGTGCTCAGAATTGAAAACATAAATATAATGTGTTTACATGTACATGTACATTCAGAGGAAAAATAACCTGTTTAAATGGCTTCTTTTGAGCTCTTCTTTCAGATGAAGGCAGCATCAGATCTTTAAAAATAGGCAAATTCCAAAGTTGAAAATGCACCATTTTTGGGTCCAAAATCGGGAGTCTCCCTCCTATAAATAGGGAGGGTTGGCATGTATGTATACATTGCACTTTTTAAGTTCCTTCGGGATAGTGATATATATATATATAAGACCTTGTAAAATATGTCAATACAGATTACATTCAAACCCTTGTGCAATATCTTATTTTTCTTTGATGAATTACTGTACCAGGTACATTCTCATATAAAGTTGAAATAATGTATCATATACAGCACCATATAGCTATAGTATGCCAAATGTGACATCTTATAATGTACATTTACCATGGTATATGAAATGATTTTTATATAAATCAAGATAAAAGACTTTTTCATGGCCAGTATTTTTTTCAGACTTGGACTGATCATGTTGCACTAGCTGACACCTATATAGTACTGGTCAGACTGTTTACAACTTTCCCACATACAATGTACAAAATATATTTGTATCAATCACTTATACTGTACTAATACATGTATATACAGTGTCATTTATTATCATTACTAGAACACTTTTTGCATTACGTTCCATTTTTAACAAAATGAATGTTGCATATTGTATAGTACAATGAATAGTACATACATATGTACGTAGTATTCAAATTCATTTTATTCACTTTAAGCTTTTACAGCTTATCAGTACATGAATGTAATAAACAATAATACATGTACAACTGTACATGTACATTATTCATGTACATGTTACAGTATATATACAATACATGTACACTGTATTTATACAATGTACGTACAATGTATATACTATTTACCAATACTTTTCAATTTATTATCTATTTAGAAGAGCTAGCTTAACGATCTATAAAAAGATGTTTATTCAAATATTTTTCATTCATGGTACATTGTACGTATAATCTCTGTTTAATTCTCAACACATCAAATTTCTAAAGGTTTGTAAGTGTACAAATTGTATATATTAATTATGTGAAACTGTTGTTGCCATCTCAAATCACTTGTTTAATTAATTACAAAAGTGCAATTAAACACTGGGAGAATCATGCTTTATCAACTGTATGCAATGCCTCTTCATGATCATACCAAGTAACTACAGTACCAAGTGCTGTGCATATTACACAGATGGGGCAGGATCTCTCCACACAATTATATACACACCTGCATATCCACATGCACAGGCAATTAATCCAAGGTATATTGACCTACTATTAGCATATAACAGCATACAAATTATACACCTGCCCATTAGTAAGACACTCCAATACCATATTTATTCTGGTAAAAGGAGCGGGTCTATATATATACTAGTCTCTATCGCTCAGCTGACGGAGCATGCTTCTTTGGCTCAGAGCCGTACGCATATAGATTATCACGTGAGAGGATCTGTGTTCGATTCCTAGTGGAGGCACGACAGAAATGTGTTTTAATCTCCCTGTTTTAGTATATTACAATTTTGATAAACACACCGATGAGATTTCATTTTAGCCAGCAGCCTTTCATCAAAATAAAAATAGAAGAATGGTAATGAAGTCTTATGAAATATATATATAGGAACATTGAATTTATAACTTTATGGAGGAAAAGCAATAATTAGATAATGATTTGGGTATAATTGCTACTGTACCATTTTTTTTAACTCTGTAGGAATCGAATCAAAAGTGCAACTCACAATAGAAGGAACTTGGAGAAAAGGAGCATAATTAAGGTGTAAATTATATACAGTATTTATGAACTTTAAGAATTTTATCAACCATCTCTAATTATAGTGTACCAACACTGTAACTGTACAAAAACTCTTGTTCTTCAGTTATATAAGTACCGTACTGCAGGTTAATCTAACAACAATCTATTAAAGTAACGACATTTTCATGTAAATAACTTATATTAAGAGTTAGTCATGATCAGATACCCATATACATTTATCTAACCATCACAATATCCTGAATGGTAAATTAATGAGCCAACTTTCCCACTATCAATATTAATATATATATATTTGGTGTAAGGATTGGTCTGTATGCTAATTACAGTCTAATTAGTACAGCTATATACATATACCATATTCGCTGTATTGAGCGCCCTGGGCCCCTGAAAAATTTGTTCCAAAGTTGACACTTCATAGGATAACAAAACTAAAATCTGGACTAAAAAAAGTACAGTGGACCCCACTTAATATCACTCCTGTTAATATCACATTCCTCTTTATATCAGGTTTTTCCCAGGCACCATTTCTCTCTCTATAAAGTCTATGTAATTTTATTTGGTTAATATCATGTATTTTGAGGTGAATTCCTCTTAATATCATGGGTTTTTTTATGCTATTTCTATTGATTTCAGATACAATTTGTACAAAATATTGCAAAGAAAATAAAAAATAACATTTTTATGAAATAATGTTATCTTATATAGATTGAAACGTCTTCATATGTACATAGAATAGCTTACTTTTAGTTATGGAGATTGGAAATGCACTAGATTAACCTGTTAATATCATATTTTTGTCTGACAAAGGCAACATGATATTAAGATGAGTGCACTGTATAACCTATTTTGACAAGAATGGATATACTGAATCATGATATATATATATGCAACAATCAATTTCAGACAAGTTGTACACATAATGCCAATATTTGTGGGTGTTTTTTCTTGTAAACATGCGCACAGTAAGGTTTACTGTACAATTATTAAGAATCACTTACGGGGCGCTTACATAATTTTTATACCTCTGTAGAGGTGGAAGGGGGTGCTTAAAGGGGAGGGCGCTAATGACGATGATTATGGTAAATGTAAATATATGTATACAGCTGAAATATATTGATTTTCTATTCAGGTGTTGGTCGCGATAGTGTCTTTAGCTTATAGTACTAATATTCTTTATGTAAACTGTAATCAACCTAATAAGTTCCTTTAATTAGCAATTAGCAATCTCACAATGGAATGATTAAACAGCAAACAGTTTTTATACAGGTCCATATAATGTACCTATATGCAGCTTGAATTGTATATATGATCTATATAATTCCTTGAAATAAAAAATATGTCTTCATGGAGGTTTTGAACAATTTTTAGCTTACAATGTATGTGCAATATAATGTTTTTTAACAAGTAATGAAAACTTTTATTAAATATAACGTTCATTAAAGAGAAGCTCCAGATATGTTTAGGACCAGACTATACAGAGATCTAGACCAGACATGCATATATGTAACAGGAGAAAGAGAAAATGTAGCGTGCAGACCAGGGTTCAAACCCGGGACCATCCGAACTCTAGATGAACACTCTACCACTGAGCTACCGGTCGTCGATGTTCGACCCATGGCCAGTCCAGTTCCGCTACATTCCTCCCTCTAGCTAGTAGATCCTTTTCTCCAAGTCTTCGCCTTCAAAGACAACTATTTACAAGTTTGTATATCCCCTTGTTAAGCGTTACCTCTCAATGCTTTAAACAAGGGTTGGCAAGCTCGCCAATTTTGTAACAAGAGAAAGAGAAAATGTAGCGTCCAGACCGGGGTTCGAACCGTACCCGGGACCTTCCGAACTCTAGACGAACACTCTACCACTGAGCTACCTGATCCACGATGTTTGACCCAGTCCAGTTTTGCTACACATGCATGTATAGCTCTGTAACACTTATACAGTGAAAAATTAACCGAGACAGAATATAAATACTTCCTTCAATTTTACCAATGCAATCCTACATGTATTTTTCTTTGGAATAATTATCATGAATATATTACTCTGCAACCAACACACACATACGATGATGATATTTGCATCCATTAAAATATTGTGCATTGATCATGATTCCCAACACACAATATATATGCTTACAGATTTAAGTAACATTTGTCACTAAATCTGCTCATGATCATTTAAGAGCAGATATGAATACTTACTGTATACAAAAATGTTAACTTTGAAGCAAATGTCAAAATTCCAATGATATTTTGTTACATTTCAATATTGAGAAAAATAATTCCTCCAAAAGAATTTCTGAAAAAAAAATCACATTTTTTAACTTCAGCTCTTAATGTTCAAGAAACATGAAAATACTTTTTACAATTCCAGCAAATGAAATATTTTAATGACTGATCATTATCAAAAGGTCATGTACCTTTTAGGTGTACTGTAAATAAATATACGGTTGTACAGGTAATTCATATCAATTTGCAGGTAAATCATCTGGGCAAAATGTACTATCATCTGTACTATCAGTATATACCACAAGATAAACTTGTAAGTACAGTATTAAAACAAGCTTTGGGTGTTAGGGGATATATAAGTTTAAATTCCTAAATGAAAACCTGCGCTTGCTGATCATGATATACACTACACTACACATGCAATGTTGACATGCAACCGACATAATCGTGGGAATACCCTAAATAGATACACACATACACGTATACCTGTGCGTATATATTACCTTGTATATATATCAGGTTATTAGATATAAATAGCCCCTATAAGTTACACCTTGTAAACAAACATGGTGCCTTATATCTATATACGAAGATTACCTGTCAATCTTTAATCAATTAAAATTTTATCATACAGGTAAATGGTATTATATGTCTGCATGTGTAGTATTGTGTATTCCATGTATAATAATTAAAAAATAGATACTTTTATAAAAGAATTTGTGTATGACTTTATACAGATTTGAACCTTGCATGGCTCAAGCTGACATTCAGTTTTTAAATTCAATGTTTAAAGACATCTACTTTTAGCTACAGTATAGTATCGCAACTCTAGATCTGTATACATATATACTCAGAAATTAACAAATACAGTACACATATATAATGGACTCTGTATTACATGTGTATCATGAGTACATATTAAATGTGTATAGACAAACAAACTGTATGACATAACACAGGAACACCTTTTCAACTTTGATAATACAAAGTTAAATGTTTAAATTGAAACTTATGCTTCAAGCTAAATGTTTGAATTGATGCTTAATAAAAACCTTATGGCTAAATGGGAGTTACATGTATGTGTATTTTACAATAACATATTTGTCAGCTTTATATATTTAACAGGAAAGTATGTCATTTCTAAAGAAGTTTGATCTTTAATGGATAATATAAGTTACTACCGTAGGTCAGATCATCTGACTATAACGGTAACAATGACATTTCAAGACAACATACAATACCGTAAATAAATGAAAAAGGGGGGGGGGGGGGTAGGGAGACTTGTTTGAAATTCTGGAAAGATTATTAAATGTGCATAGATTCTAAATCTCATTGAGTAGGCCTATGCTATGACTCATGATGTGTACTGTGCATGTACAATGTATTTTTTTAGATTTTTTTTAAAGACTTATAAATATAAATCAAATTGGTTGTTAATTTTCTTATTTTTAACGTATTTAATTTTCAGTTTGATTTAGGTATACAACCATTTTTTTCAAATTCACGACAAAATAAAAAAAATTGTCTTGGTGCATTGTTTTTTACCCAAATTACGCACGCATCATGACCACTTGCAGCTCCAAGTAGGCCATTTCTATTTGGAAAAATGGAATTAAAATATTTAAGTAGGCCTAATACAGTTAAAACAGTTTCCATCGCCGGGACAAACTTTCTTATGGAGAATCATTTTTCTGACAGGTGCGTGTCGCTAACGACATGTGTTTATCTATATGTAGATAGCACGTGGTCTATAATTAGACTGATATGGACAGGTATGATTACGTCCGCGATCGTAACAATCTGTTTAAGAGTCTTAAACTACACAATACTAATAAATGAAACAATATTCATAACAAAAGAAACTTACTGTTTTTCGACTGTTTGCCGAGTTTGTTGAGAATCTTCTGAAGACCATGCGAATCTCGATCTTTCACTGCCTGGATAATATCGTGGTCTTTTCCCATTTTCGGCGATGTTTTCCTTCCAAATTTATTTGCCTATTTCAGTAATATCCACCGATGTCTAAACACAAATTATTAAACATTTAACCCGTTCATAAAAAAGCCATGACGTACAAACCGAAGTAGCACAGCGATCGAATGTAAACAAAACGTGGCTCTTGCTCGAAATAGCATTGACCCTGCTTAGGCGCAAATCTGTGACTCAAAGCATGACGTACGATGACTGGGAACACGCGATCTTGAGAAACAATATCACAAGTAAATTGTAAAAACAATCTAACTGTACACAACGAATTGAATCCTGCAATTATGTGTTAATCCAATCACTATTTCACTATATCCATGCACACTTATTCAAGGGTCTGTAAATTCCGGTATGTTGATATTTGTACACACACACCTGGCTGTGTAGAGCCTCAGGAGTTATTTGCGTCTGCGTGACTGTGGCCAATCAACATTAAGATAACAGATTGGCGGCCAATAGAAACTTCTAATACATTGTAAGAATGAATGGGCGGTCGGCTTTGATCTATAAAATTGCAATTAGTAGATCAATCGTTTACCTGGAGAAGAAGGGCAAGCAGAGGAAATAGGTTGGAGACAATATATGGACACAAACATGAAAAATCTTCCGTGGATGAAGATTAGGAAGATAATGTACCACATCCTTTTCAGGTTTATATTTTTTTTCAATCATTAAAAACTTACTTGTTCGGTATTGATTGATTGGTTGAATGGTGGATTGATTGGGTTTAAGCCTGTGAAGTCTCACGTTATCGTAATAGATCTGTATCAACATAGGGTTATGTATAAAACTTCCATCATCAACTGTTGCTGTTAAACATGCTTTTTATGCATTTCTTGTTTTGTAAGTTACTTTCTGAAAAGTACAATACTGAGTTCTACCACGGACTTAGATCGATAGTGCTAATCTAAGTCCGTGGTTCAACTAAATTGCATATAGACTGAATAAGTGTCAGAAAATACCGACACTTTGAAAATTAAAAAAAAAATAACTTTGAAATAACCCCGCACTCAAAAATCGAATTATATATGGAAACAAATTTAAGTTGGGATTTTCACAAGGATATTTTTAACCAGAGACGTATAAGCTTATGCCTTAACGTTATGCACATTCGTGTCTATTTCTTTCTTTAGAGATTTACGTCCTCACGTGGCCTTACGACTTTCAGTGGACGAGGAAAGATAGGAAAGAAAGTAGAAGGGATACTAAAGTATGTAGGAGGAAAGGCAAGGGGAATGGGTTGAGAGGGTGGATATAGGAGTCGTCTGGCCTACCAACCTACATAGGGGCGCTATAATTTGAAGACGACCCCTTTGCCTAAAGTTGATCTACCTAGAAATGGATGGCGGAATTTTGCCGGTCGTACCAAGATGACTTAGCGCGAATGGAAGATGACCGAGAGTGAGAAGAATCTATTCTCAGAAAAAAACCCGAAAAAACCGTCGATCCGCACCGACCTGGCCGCCCAGGGTTTCCTTTCAAATTTGGTATTATCTATGATTTTGGATGTCCGCCTAAATAGCTAATAAAGGTCTATTTCTATGAATTAAAAAAAAAATCGCTATCCTCTGAGCCGGCGTTATCACACCTACTCTTCTTCGAAATACTCAAAGGGATCTTTTTCACGAAAGATTGGACAAATCTCACACGGGCCACCATTTATAGTCCCATCCGACGGACTGTATGTTAGTGCAAGAAGGCATGCAGGTGATGATTTATTTTTGTAGCCCATTCTCTTTTCCGTTCTTCTTCATTCGTCACAATATATACCTTTATCACTTTACAAATGTCCACTTTCTTATAAGTCTCAACCACGGACTTCGGTAGCAATCTAAGTCCGTGGTCTCATCACAGCTTTCACCTTGTACCCAATGTACCTATCATCGTTCAGGCTTCTTTTGATGTTTTAAAATGCATTCGTGTACGTCCCTCGGTTTTTATACTTCTCCAAAATAGTCAGGCACTGACACGCGACAAAATACAAGCTACGAAATTATAAACAAACAAACAAAATTGACCGCTATTGTAATGTGAAGAATGCGACGTATATCTAAACAGTTTAGTCGGCATTGCCTGTTCATACGTCCACGTACACGACGCAATGTTGTTGATGGAAGATGTCAATATCGACTGGTGACAGATTGAAATCGACATTGGTGTATGTTGCGTCAGTCAGCTGGGTAGTATATTTTGTGATTATCTGAACTGATAAAATTACGTAGAATTTCAGCAAGGAAGATTATTTCATTTGGATATCGCGGACATGGAAATTGATTTGGATTTAAATATCTGCTTTTATTTTGTATGCAAAATTGGTATATTTGTGGAAAATTATCTATAGCTAATACACCATACGTAACAAATACGTAACCAGATAATTATACAATGTACAGGCTCATCCCAGTTCGGCCTGATTAGTTTTACAACGTTTTTATGGAAATATTTCAGGAAACATTTAAACTAGTACAGCTGAAATTTAAAACAAAAACTAGGGTTTCAAAAATTCAAATCAAAATTTAGGATAATAAAAAATATTACAAATCAATTGTAGAATTGTAGGAATAAGATAGCAGGGATATACAAGTCAATACCCATCACTACAAATCAGGAACTTTTTCAAACACACACTCTGTCTAATTCTCATGTCCCTGTGCAACGTATAGTAAATAATTGTATCTTACATTAGTCAATTTGATCAGATACAACATAATTTTAGCTTTCAATAAAATCTGATTAAGAAAAAAAACATCATTTTGTATGCACGGGGAAGTTTAATTAAGACACCTGACTGATGATATTTAGTGATAAACGTACCGTCACAGACACATTTTTACCTTGTGGATGACCCTCCAGACTTTCGTAAGAATACAAACCATGAATTGGAAGGACATGTCACTCATTCGTCACTGGACAGATTGTTTTCTTTTCTCTTCGATGAGAAAAATAGAACATCTTGATTGAAAATTGTAATAATTAACCCCACCCCCACGCAGGATTACACATGGCGACATTATCAGTGAGTTGTCCACACCTCTGCTCGTTCATCTGACCGCGCATCCCCATAGCACGTGAAATACACGCACTTCAGACGAGGTGTCCCACCAACTAACCACAGGGACATGAGGATTTGTTACAGCTTGTTTTGGATCGAAACTGGTGTCTAGAGTTATTTGACACTTTTTTTGGGGGGGGGGGGGGGGGGGGGAGGTTAAGATCAATTTTCTATAAAAAAAAAAATGCCCCCTTAATGGTCATAAAGGCTTTATGACCATTTCACTTTTATGACCATTGAGGGGCATTTTTATCGAAAATTGATCTAAGCTCCCAAAAGTGTAAAATTACTCTAAACACCCTTGTTTTGGTACAAAACTAGTTGTAACAAATTCTCAGGTCCATTTACAACTAACGACTCACTCGAGAGAGCCGACTTTAAAACAAGACCACACGATTTATCTCCCTTTGGTCATTTGAAATCAGTTTTTCCGAACGTAAAATGGAGAAAAAATGTTGGATTATTTAATAAATGTTGGATAATTCAACGCATCTGGATTCAACTTTCAGCAATTTAGATCTAATAATCGATTTCCTCTGAAATGGAATATGTAAAACTTTCAATAAACTATTTCAAATGTTCAATATTTTATAATTAAATTCGAAGTAATCAATGTCTCCCGTGTATAAATTCTATGCAAATGAATTGCCATTCATGTACATTTTATGATCTGTTTTAATTGTATTTAATAATGTGATTGAACCAGAGACGCGTTGTTTTAATTGAAAGTAACCCATATAAGGATATGAGAAAAGACACGCAAATTACTATATCAAGTTGAATCAACTCCCTCATATGTTTAAAACAAGTTTCCAAACAGATAGCAAGCCCTGATGATTATCTACTGGAGTAAGAAGGTATGTAACCCAGGGATAATCCTTACAGACTCACACTGAAATTTGTTTCCAATGTGTGTTCACGGAAACCGTACCCATCCCATACCTCACAGCAGTATTCTAATAGGGGTAAAAAATATAATCTATAGAGGATATTCAATGGTTTCGCGTTAAATTTCAAATTTATTTCACAAGTATGGCAGATTTTTTTTATATCTTCACAAGTGCGTAGCACGAGTGAAAATATTTTTAAAATCTGCCATACTTGTGAAATATGTTTGATATTTAACGGGAAACCATTGAATTTTCTTTTTTATTACATTTTCGAAATTTCCAAAAGTCTGATTTCATTTTTAAAATTTGCGGTTACAACTGATCGGGACGGAGTGCCTAAGGCTTATAGAATATTTATACGCCACAGGATGAAGTTCTATTTTTTTTTTGAAAATATAGTAAAAATACAAAAACATATTAATAAAATTCATTGGATGTCTATATTAATTTTCAAAATACTATTAAGGTTTTTAATTTCCTTACTTATATTATTTGATTCTAGAATAACGATAAAATAGTACGCAAATAGTGCGCAATGATATCGGACCGAAACTTATACCATCACTAATGGTGATATAAGCAGTGATGATATAAGTTTTATCAATTTGATATTTTCTGATATTTCACTGGTAAAAATGCAATAAATAAATTTTACTTCAAATTTCTGGTCTCAAAATGAATTTGAACTTATGCGCAACGCTTAATTGCTTCGATACTTTTGAGTTTAAAGTATACGAATTAAAGGTACGTAACCGTTATATGCTCACGTCACTTTTAAAGATAAGATAAAATGTCTGTATGTCTCAGTCCCGAGTACACGATTTGATAAATAAATTACGCAATAAAAATGTAAGGGTGGCTGAATAGGGACAATTAATTTTTTATACGTTATTATGTCGTTTGTAGAATTGTTGGCGCCCTTTCGTTTTTTTTATGAACCCCTAAAAGCGCGGAAGCGCCGGACGTATTTGTTTACTTTTTTTATATTGATATTATTGTCGTCTTTTAAAAAACAAACGCCACTTATGAAAATATAACATGTACAATTATTTATTTTTCGCGGCGACAAAGTGATGTTTAAGAAAAATCGCTTCATCGCCACAACAAAACGGACGGTCGAAAAAGTGAAAGATGTGTCATGAAAACAAGAGGTGAAATGGAAATGATTCTAATTATGTTAAATGACAATCCGTTTATAAGTAAAACAAATAGTCGTTTCAAGATTTTGTAATTAAATATACAAATTGCAAACGATCATAAATGTTGATTTCAGTTTCAAAAAATTGCATTGTCTGTATATTGATATCTGAGTTCTTTAAACAACAGTTTGGGTCCTTCTTGTACATTTTACTGAGCAACCATTCCGTGGACTCGAAGAGATGTGAGACCGTCCGTGTATAGAGGTGGTAGGAATTTTACAGAGGCTGAGGTCCTCATAATTCCCCGGGGGACGGGTAAACGGACTCTCTCTACTGACAATGTGCTGCTCCTAACGGATTCCTTGCCAGGTACAGACGGGTTACTTCCCTTTGGCACAGTTTTTCTACGGCGACCAGCTCTGAAGCTCGGCATGTTTATTGGTTTATACGGTTCTGAAGGTGTTTCAATCTCTTGAAATATTTTCGGTGTCTTCTTTGAAAATCCAGTGCTCGGCACATTTTTTATCGGTGGTAAAGAATAATCGGATCCTTTTGTTGTTTTCTTGGATGCGATTTTCTTTCCAGTCGTTTTCTTCTTAACTTTGTCTGAAAAGATAACCACGCAAAACTATGAATAAGATGAATTCATATATTGTACATTTTTTGATGGTTTTGCATAACATTCCGAAGGATACCTTTAATAAAATTGTAGTTCAAATATACATACTGACAATAAAAAATGCTTCCGACTTAAGATATCAGGCAGTAGTGCCGTTAAGATCACAGGGGCCTGGGAATTGGTTACAGCTAGTTTTTAACCTTATGGTAACTTTACACTTTGGGGGGGGGGGGTTAGATCAATAATTATGAAGGCTATACGTAACAAATGCTCATGTCCCTGTGGTTAAGAACGCTTATCTATGGTTGTCGATATATTCGTTCTCCGAGAACGTCCCTTAAACTCTATGTAATGCAAATAAACACAACTATTTAATACAATTTTTATTTCATTCATAAATAGGATTAGGATTAGGAATAGGATTCGGAAACAAGTTTGTTACTTATATAAATCCGTCTCCTCATTACTACTTGTAGGTATGAGACTCACCTTTGTTGTCCAAACTGATCAGAGACACCTTTCTTGGACTGTCCGGGCGGATGTGGTCACTCCATGGCTCACTGATCAGAGTTGGAGAGCCCGGGATCGGAGACAATACCTGGACAGATCCAGCGTTGCTGTAGTACATGGTTGTTTCGCCGATTACCATGAACCTATCCTTCATCGTTTTCTTTAGATGGATGCCTTGGAAAGACTCCGGGTTAGGAAATAGTTGCTGGTCTTTTGTAGTAAGCATATTCCGTATTGTAGTTAAAAGTAAAGTCCGATAGTAAGAGCAGTAGAAATAAGCAGTCAGTCGGTCTGAAATCTACTGTCGTAGTTATGGGACGCAAGCATTATGGGTATCAATTATGACACATTGTAATGGTGACGTCATAGTTATTGTGACGTCATCCTTTTGTTAATCTGTTTGTGAAGGCCCCGCAACATAGAGTGGCGGACCCCTTATGGTGGTTCCTCGTCCGTCCGTTCAAAACACACTCGTTCCCACTCCATGTATTTCTAACCAGTTATAGTAGAGCGATGAAACTTTGCATGACTGTAAACCACTATTAAATAATACGACCTTCATCCAAGGAGGAGAAAAAAAAAAACAATAAAATAAAATGTCTGATTGTGACTAACATGCTGGAATGAAGAGCTGACTTGTTTGTTCAAACGGATGATCATTGAACCGTTTTCAATGTCACATGTCAAATATGTTTAAAACATCCCAATGACTATTTCTGAATGACCGCGATGCCTAGGGAGATGATATTTGGTCAGTAACATACTGAGATGAAAGTACACAAAGATCATTCAAATGAATGACCTTTAGTTATGCTGATATATCCAAGTTCATGGATCAAATATGGTTAAATGCGGTTTTTTTTTTGTTGTTTTTTACATGTAACGAAACGGACCAAGTTGATGATATTTGGCTAGTAGCATTGGTCGGGTAAAGGGATATAAAGGTTTTGTTTTTATGTTTGTAAGTTGTTTTTTTTTTGTAAAGTAACATCAAGAAGGTTTTTGTTTCCAATGAATGACTTTTGCCTATTTGTTTAGGTCAGTTGGAACAAGAATATTAAACCAAAAGATCCAGTATAACGACACATTAAAATATGCTATGAATTGTGTTCAACTTAATGTCCTTCTTTGACTTTAAATGTCAAAGTGGTCAAATGTTGAAATGTTTTGATTCAAACACGAATGTTTTGCCTGTAGTAATCCCCCGCAAAACGCCCATCCGTCTGTGCGATCAAGGGCCTTTTCCGATTAATATCTTACTGTTTAGATACTGTAGAAGTGGAATTTTTTGCAGTGAGGAAAAATTCGCTTATTTCGCTGATATTACATTCCCACGAATATAACCACAAGTGATCATATTGAACACCTCTCAAACTCGACATTGTATAGTAGTATTATAGGTACACAGTGCTAAACAGCATGACTGACAGCGCGAAAAAAAGTCCACGCCGCGAACGGTTTGGAGGCTGACTTAGCGGGGAAAAACACGCGCAAAAATATCGGATTTTACAGTATCAAGTGTGAGTTGTATACCATGCAGATGAACGATTCAGGCGTATTGGACATCTTGTATAAAACAGAATCTGAAGACGGAACTGCATATACGCCGGAGTCCCTAGTAAAAATGTCGAAAAAAAAAATAATAAAGAAACACTAATATCACTACAAACGTGTCATATATGGTGGCTAACTGGGGACTTTTTCATATTTTTTTATGCCTGTATTTCATTTTACAAAGTGCCGTTACCGCACCGTTTCGTGAAACAAAGCGGCAGTTTTCCCCCCATTTCATAAAACAAAATGGCGTCTGTAAACCTTTCACAGAAACACAAAAAAGAGTCGATAATGAAAATGAAGCTTCGTCACAGCGACACTATGGAAAAGCGTAAAAGGAAAAGTTTTTGTAGTATGTTAGCTGTTCATATGTCATAAAATCAAGACCTTACTACACTTCAAGTATTAGCTTTCCAAAAAGCTAAGAGAGCTTCCAACAGCATTATTTATTATGAATAAAAATAGTAAATGCAGAGACCGATCTTTATGCAAATTCTTGTTTAGTTATGCTGGTCGCTTATTCTAAAGAGAAAAAAATCAGATTCGCGGGAAAAGTAGTAAACATAGAATCCTCGGCTGATTCGGTAAACCATCGGTAGAGGGCACTCGTCACATCAAATTGTTCACCCATAAAGTTTATACCCCTTCAGGTATAATAATATTAATATTTCTGTCGTGTTTAATGATCCATTTTATCTTGTATGACATGTATAACACTTCAGTTAATAAAAAAAAATAGTTAAACATTTCCCTTCGGTAGATTCCGTAACAAAACAACAGCACCACCGCACATGGAATAGTAGAATAATTCGAAATAACCTTGTAAAATACGTTCGGACCTCTCACACTTTATCATTGATACTTGTTTGCTAGTAATCCCTTGAATGGTATCATCCCGGGATGGTATCAATAAATATACATAAAAAAACATCCGGAGAAGAATGAAAATATTACTTCTAATAAAAACACTATAAAGTAAAAGACAAAACAATAACTCTTTAAAATCAGTTTGTTTTTATTTTAATATTCAAATTCGACTTGTTCAATATTTTGTTAAATTTCGGTTTCAATATGATAAATTGTCTGCGCATCGCAATATGAATCTTTATTCATTGAAAGTCTATATCGTGTGAAAGTTGATGTGTTTTATTCTTTACTGAGCAACCATTCCGTGCACTCGAAGAGATGGGAGACCGTCCGGGTATAGTGGTGGTAGGAAATTAACAGAGGCTGAGGTCCTCATAGTTCCCCGGGGGACGGGTAAACGGACTCTCTCTACTGACAATGCGCTGCTCCTAATGGTTTCCTTCCCAGGTACAGACGGGTTACTCCCCTTTGGCACAGTTTTTCTACGGCGACCAGCTCTGAAGCTCGGCATGTTTATTGGTTGACAAGTTTCTGTAGCTGTAGTCGCATTTTTACTTTTATTCACCGTCTTCTTTTGAAATTCAGTTGTCGGTACATTTTTTATCGGTGGTAAAAAATAATCGGATCCTCTTTTTGTTCTCTTGGTTGCGTTTTTCTTTCCAGACATTGTCTTCTTAATTTTATCTGTAAGAAAAACCGGACAAAAGTTAAATCAAGAGCCTTTTTCTATTGCTTTCGTGTAATTGTTAAGCATAACATCAAGAAATATCCTCTTAGTTTTTGACGAAAAAATGAGCAGGCGATTCCGCATTTCATTTTTCATTACCTCTTATTGTTGTTAAATATTGTTAAACATGTTGACACTGGAAGAACTCTTCCTTTTACTCAAGGTAATGTAAATATAGTCGACCTTCGTTAACTCGAACTCTTATAACTCGACAATCCCGTTTAATAAGATTATTTCGTCGGTCTCAGCCAAACTTTGCACTTAACCTTTAAACTTAGGTAACTCGAATACTTGGATAAGTCGAAGTTACCCATGGTCACTGTCGCCTTCGAGATAACGAAGTCCTATTTTTAAATGTGAAATTACCTTTGCTGTCCAAACTGATCAGAGACGCCTTTCTTGGACTGTCCGGGCGGATGTGGTCACTCCATGGCTCACTAATCACGGTTGGAGAGCCCGGGATCGGAGACAATACCTGGACAGATCCAGCGTTGCTGTAGTACATGGTTGTTTCGCCGATTACCATACACCTATCCTTCATCGTTTTCTTTAGATGAATGCCTCGGAAAGACTCCGGGTTAGGAAATAGTTGCTGGTCTTTTTTAGTAAGCATATTCCGGCTTTGTAGTTAAAAGTAAAGTCCGATAGTAAGAGCAGTGAAAATAAGCAGTCAGTCGGTCTGAAATCTACTGTCGTAGTTATGGGACGCAATCATTATGGGTATCAATTATGACATAATGTAATGGTGACGTCATAGTTATTGTGACGTCATCCTTTTATTAATCTGTTTGTGAAGGCCCCGCAACATGTAGTGGCGGACACCTTATGGTGGTCCCTCGTCCGTCCGTTCAAAACACACTCGTTCCCGCTCCATGTATTTCTAACCAGTAATAGTAGAGAATTGAAACTGTGCATGACTGTTAACCACTATTAGATAATACGACCTTCATCCAAGGAGGAGAAAAAAAAAACAATAAAAAAAAATGTCTTATTGCGACTAACATGCTGAAATGAAGAGCTGACTTGTTTGTTCAAACGAACGATCATTGGACCGTTTTCAATGTCACATGTCAAATATGTTTAAAATATCCCAATGACTATTTCTGAATGACCGCGATGCCTAGGGAGATGATATTTGGTCAGTAACATACTGAGATGAAAGCACACAAAGATAATTCAAACGAATGACCTTTAGTTATGCTGATATATCCAAGTTCATGGATCAAATATGGTTAAATGCGGTTTTTTGTTGTTGTTGTTTTTTACATGTAACGAAACGGACCAAGTTGATAATATTTGGCTAGTAGCATTGGTCGGGTAAAGGGATATAAAGGTTTTGTTTTTATGTTTGTAAGTTGTTTTTTTTTTGTAAAGTAACATCAAGAAGGTTTTTGTTTCCAATGAATGACTTTTGCCTATTTGTTTAGGTCAGTTGGAACAAGAATATTAAACCAAAAGATCCAGTGTAACGACACATTAAAATTTTCTATGAATTGTGTTCAACTTAATGTCCTTCTTTGACTTTAAATGTCAAAGTGGTCACATGTTGAATTGTTTTGATTCAAACACGAATGTTTTGCCTGTAGTAATCCCCCGCAAAACGCCCATCCGTCTGTCCGATCAAGGGCCTTTTCCCATTAATATCTTACTGTTTAGATACTGTAGAAGTGGAATTTTTTTGCGGTGTGGAAATTTTCGCTTATTTCGCTGACATTACATTCCCGCGAATATAATCACAAGCGATCATATTGAACACCTCTCGAACTCGACAGTGTATAGTAGTATTATAGGTACACAGTGCTAAACAGCATGACTGACAGCGCGAAAAAAAAGTCCACGCCGCGAACGGTTTGACGGCTGACTTAGCGAAAAAAAAAACACGCGCAAAAATATCGGATTTTACAGTATCAAGTGTGAGTTGTATACCAGATGAACGATTAAGACGTATTGGGCATCTTGTATAAAACAGAATCTGAAGACGGACTGCACATACGCCGGAGTCCCTAGGTAAAAGGATCGAAAAAGAAAATAAAGAAACACTAATATCACTACAAACGTGTCATATATGGTGGCTGACTGGGGACTTTTTCAAATATTTTTTTATGCCTGTATTTCATTTTACAAAGTGCCGTTACCACACCGTTTCGTGAAACAAAGCGGCAGTTTTTTCGCCATTTCATAAAACAAAATGGCCTCAATAAACCTTTCACAGAAACACAAAAAAGAGTCGATGCTTCGTCACAGCGACACTATGGAAAATCGTAAAAGCAAAACTTTTTGTAGTATGTTAGCTGTTCATATGTCATAAAATCAAGACCTTACTACACTTCAAGTATTAGCTTTCCAAAAAGCTAAGAGAGCTTCCAACAGCATTATTAATTAATGGATAAAAATAGTAAATGCAGAGACCGATCTTTATGCAAATTCTGGTTTAGTTATGCTGGTCGCTTATTCTAAAGAGAAATAAATCAGATTCGCGGGAAAAATAGTAAACATAGAATCCTCGGCTGATTCGGTAAACCATCGGTAGAGGGCACTCGTCACATCAAATTCCTCACATACATAAGGTTTATACCCCTTCAGGTATAATAATATTAATATTTCTGTCGTGTTTAATGATCCATTTATCTTATATAACATGTATAACACTTCAGTTAATAAAAAAATAATCAAACATTTCCCTTCGGTAGATTCCGTAACAAAACAACAGCACTACCGCACATGGAATAGTAGAATAATTCGAAATAACCTTGTAAAATACGTTCGGACCTCTCACACTTTATCATTGATAATTGTTTGCAAGTAATCCCTCGAATGGTATCATCCCGGGATGGTATCAGTAAGTGTACATAAAAAAACATCCGGAGAAGAATGAAAATATTACTTCTAATAAAAACACTATAAAGTAAAAGACAAAACAATAACTCTTTAAAAGCAGTTTGTTTGAATTTTAATATTCAAATTCGACTCGTTCAATATTTTGTTAAATTTCGTTTTCAATTTAATAAATTGTCTGCGCATCGCAATGTGAATCTTTATTCATTGAAAGTCTATATCGTGTGAAAGCTGATGTGTTTTATTCTTTACTGAGCAACCATTCCGTGCACTCGAAGTGATGGGAGACCGTCTGGGTATAGAGATGGTAGGAATTTCACAGAGGCTGAGGTCCTCATTGTTCCACGGGAGACGGGTAAACGGACCGTCTCTAATGACAATGCGCTGCTCCTAACGGATTCCTTGCCAGGTACAGACGGGTTACTTCCCTTTGCCATAGCTTTTCGTCCTCGACTAGCTCTGAAGCTCGGCATGTTTATTGGTTGACAAGTTTCTGTAGCTGTAGTCGCATTTTTACTTTTATTTGCCGTCTTCTTTTGAAATTCAGTAGTCGGTACATTTTTTATCGGTGGTAAACAATAATCGGATCCTCTTTTTGTTCTCTTGGATGCGTTTTTCTTTCCAGACATTGTCTTCTTAATTTTGTCTGTAATTAAGAAAAACCGGACACAGGTTAAATCAAGAGCCTTTTTCTATTGCTTTCGTGTAATTGTTAAGCATAACATCAAGAAATATACTCTTAGTTATTGACAAAAAAATGAGCAGGCGATTCCGCATTTCATTTTTCAACACCTCTTATTGTTGTTAAATATTGTTAAATATGTTGGCACTCGAAGAACACTTCTTTTACTCAAGGTAATGCAAATACAGTCGACCCACGTTAACTCGAACTTTTATAACTCGACAATCCCGTTTAATAAGATTATTTCGTCGGTCTCAGCCAAATATTACACTTAACCTTTAAACTTAGGTAACTCGAATTATTGGATAAGTCGAAGTTACACATGGTCACTGTCGACTTCGAGATAACGAAGTCATTTTTCTAAATGTGAAATTACCTTTGCTGTCCAAACTGATCAGAGACGCCTTTCTTGGACTGTCCGGGCGGATGTGGTCACTCCATGGCTCACTGATCAGAGTTGGAGAGCCCGGGATCGGAGACAATACCTGGACAGATCCAGCGTTGCTGTAGTACATGGTTGTTTCGCCGATTACCATACACCTATCCTTCATCGTTTTCTTTAGATGAATGCCTCTGAAAGACTCCGGGTTAGGAAATAGTTGCTGGTCTTTTTTAGTAAGCATATTCCGGCTTTGTAGTTAAAAGTAAAGTCCGATAGTAAGAGCAGTGAAAAAAAGCAGTCAGTCGGTCTGAAATCTACTGTCGTAGTTATGGGACGCAAGCATTATGGGTATCAATTATGACACAATGTAATAGTTACGTCATAGTCATTGTGACGTCATCCTTTTGTTAACCAGTTTGTTAGGTCCCCGCCACATATAGTGTCGGAGTCTGGATTACGATCGCTCGTCCGTCCGTACTTCCGTCCGAAACATTCGTTTCCGTTCCATTTGTAACCTGTCACAACAGAGTGATGGAACTTGGCATCCTTCATTCATGTTTGTTCTACAGCGGTCTAGGTATCAAACTTTGGATTTTCTTAGTACCCCTTTATTATGAAACACATTCATTTCTGCTGCATACTTATGTTTCTAACCTGTCAAAGAAAAGCGATGAAACTTCACATGATTATCAACGACTATTAGATAATGCGACCTTTACCATAGAGAAAAAGTTCAAGAATGTATGATTTCTTCAAACTTTTGAAGGTGTACGCCAAGGCGATGCCAACAGTACCTCACTGTATCGAATTACGCTTAACAATTACTGACAAAACCTCAAACATCACAACAAAGGTCTGGCTCATATTTTGCATTTCTTAAACTCCTTAAAAAAATTAAGGCATATAATCCCTTCGGCTGATCGGACGCCGAAGGTCCTACCAAATCAGCAAAATTATTTTTTTTTCATGTTTTATGTATATTCTGTTCATGTGATGTAACGTGTATTTTATGTGTCTTGATAAAGGGGCGGATAGCCTTGAAAATTTGACAATTTGTTTGTCCGTTCTGTCGCTATTACTTCCACGATCATATATCTATTTCAAGTAAGACGCATCCAACCAACATTTGTTTGTTAGGATCCAGTACATAGAGTGGATCATACCGTCGATATTACTTACTAGACCAAATTTATTTTAGCTACATGTATATGTACATGTACAAGAACTGACCAAACCTCAAACCTCACAAAAATGGTCTGGCTCATATTTTTGCATTTCTCAAACTGCTAGATAACTTATTACATCATTATGAAGCAAAATTGAAGCAAGGTGTGAACTGACCAAACTTTAATGACATCGGATCAAAGGTCAAATCCAATTTTACATCCCTGTAACCTCTAAATTATGGTCATATTATAACATAGTGGGGCCCCCTCCTGACATGTCATTGTATTAGGTTTGCTGAAACTTTGTATGCAACTCATTTGTAATTAATCTATAATTGTGCACTGGTGTAGCCTTAATGGTGCTTTAAGGCTTTATATCTACCTGCTATTCCACTGAATATTCCTATTCTTCATAATAGTTTGCCCTTATGTAGACACAATGATAATTTTGGTACTCACAATATATTTACTTTATGTTGCAACATAAAAAAGTCTAACATTTCCCATCGGTAGATTCCATAACATAACAGCAACGCCATAGCACGTGAAATATCAGAATATTTGGACCTCTCTGGCTTTATCAATGATAATTTTTGAGCAAGTAATCCACCTAATTCTCCTTATTTGAATGGTATCATCCTGGAATAGTAGCAAAAAGTTTAGATAAAAAAAAAACTCTTCTAATAAAAACACTATCAAGTAAAAGACAAAAAAAATAACTCTTAGTTTGTTTGAATTTTAATATTCAAATTCGACTCGTTCAATATTTTTGGTTTCAAAATAATAATTTGTCTGTGCATTGCAATATGAATCTTTTTTCATTGAAAGTCTATAACGTGTGAAAGTTGATGTGTTTTATTCTTTACTGAGCAAACATTCCGTGGACTCGAAGAAATGTGAGACAGCCCGGGTATAGTGGTGGTAGGAATTTTACAGAGGCTGAGGTTCTCTTAGTTCCCCGGGGGACGGGTAAACGGACTCTCTCTACTGACAATGTGCTGCTCCTAACGGATTCCTTGCCAGGTACAGACGGGTTACTTCCCTTTGCCATAGCTTTTCGTCCTCGACTAGCTCTGAAGCTCGGCATGTTTATTGGTTGACAAGTTTCTGTAGCTGTAGTCGCATTTTTACTTTTATTTGCCGTCTTCTTTTGAAATTCAGTAGTCGGTACATTTTTCATCGGTGGTAAACAATAATCGGATCCTCGTTTTGTTCTCTTGGATGCGTTTTTCTTTCCAGACATTGTCTTCTTAATTTTGTCTGTAATTAAGAAAAACCTGACACAAGTTAAATCAAGAGCCTTATTCTATTGCTTTCGTGTAATTGTTAAGCATAACATCAAGAAATATACTCTTAGTTATTGACAAAAAAATGAGCAGGCGATTCCGCATTTCATTTTTAACACCTCTTATTGTTGTTAAATATTGTTAAATATGTTGGCACTCGAAGAACACTTCTTTTACTCAAGGTAATGCAAATACAGTCGACCCACGTTAACTCGAACTTTTATAACTCGACAATCCCGTTTAATAAGATTATGTCGTCGGTCTCAGCCAAATATTACACTTAACCTTTAAACTTAGGTAACTCGAATTATTGGATAAGTCGAAGTTACCCATGGTCATTGTCGACTTCGAGATAACGAAGTCCTATTTCTAAATGTGAAATTACCTTTGCTGTCCAAACTGATCAGAGACGCCTTTCTTGGACTGTCCGGGCGGATGTGGTCACTCCATGGCTCACTGATCAGAGTTGGAGAGCCCGGGATCGGAGACAATACCTGGACAGATCCAGCGTTGCTGTAGTACATGGTTGTTTCGCCGATTACCATACACCTATCCTTCATCGTTTTCTTTAGATGGATGCCCCTGAATGACTCCGGGTTAGGAAATAGTTGCTGGTCTTTTTTAGTAAGCATATTCCGGCTTTGTAGCTAAAAGTAAAGTCCGATAGTAAGAGCAGTGAAAAAAAGCAGTCAGTCGGTCTGAAATCTACTGTCGTAGTTATGGGACGCAAGCATTATGGGTATCAATTATGACACAATGTAATAGTTACGTCATAGTCATTGTGACGTCATCCTTTTGTTAACCAGTTTGTTAGGTCCCCGCCACATATAGTGTCGGACTCTGGATTACGATCGCTCGTCCGTTCGCACTTCCGTCCGAAACATTCGTTTTCGTTCCATTTGTAACCTGTCACAACAGAGTGATGGAACTTGGCATCCTTCATTCATGTTTGTTCTACAGCGGTCTAGGTATCAAACTTTGGGTTTTCTTAGTACTCCTTTATTATGAAACACATTCATTTCTGCTGCATACTTATGTTTCTAACCTGTCAAAGAAAAGCGATGAAACTTTACATGATTA
Organism: Mimachlamys varia; assembly: GCA_947623455.1. Classification (NCBI taxonomy): domain Eukaryota; kingdom Metazoa; phylum Mollusca; class Bivalvia; order Pectinida; family Pectinidae; genus Mimachlamys; species Mimachlamys varia. The sequence continues at coordinate 51,620,327 of OX392527.1, forward strand.
TCAACGACTATTAGATAATGCGACCTTTACCACAGAGAAAAGGTTCAAGAATGTATGATTTCTTAAAAATTTTGAAGGTGTACGCCAAGGCGATGCCAACAGTACCTCACTGTATCTAATTACGCGTAACAATTACTGACAAAACCTCAAACATCACAACAAAGGTCTGGCTCATATTTTGCATTTCTTAAACTCCTTAAAAAAATTAAGGCATATAATCCCTTCGGCTGATCGGACGCCGAAGGTCCTACCAAATCAGCAAATTTTTTTTTTCATGTTTTATGTATATTCTGTTCATGTGATGTAACGTGTATTTTATGTGTCTTGATAAAGGGGCGGATAGCCTTGAAAATTTGACAAATTGTTTGTCCGTTCTGTCGCTATTACTTCCACGATCATATATTTATTTCAAGTAGTACGCATCCAACCAACATTTGTTTGTTAGGATCCAGTACATAGAGTAGATCATACCGTCGAAATTACTTACTAGACCAAATTTATTTTAGCTATATATATATATGTACATGTACAATAACTGACCAAACCTCAAACCTCACAAAAAAGGTCTAGCTCATATTTTGCATTTCTCAAACTGCTAGATAACTTATTACATCATTATGAAGCAAAATTGAAGCAAGGTGTGAACTGACCAAACTTTAATGACATCGGATCAAAGGTCAAATCAAATTTTATATCCCTGTAACTTCTAAATTATGGTCAAATTATAACATAGTGGGGCCCCCTCCTGACATGTCATTGTATTAGGTTTGCTGAAACTTTGTATGCAACTAATTTGTTGGTGTAGCCTTAATGGTGCTTTAAGGCTTTATATCTACCTGTTATTCACCTGAATTTGCCTATGCTTCATAATAGTTTGCCCTTATGTAGACACAATGATAATTTTGGTACTCACAATATATTTACTTTATGTTGCAACATAAAAGAAAGTCTAACATTTCCCATCGGTAGATTCCATAACATAACAGCAACGCCATAGCACGTGGAATATCAGAATATCTGGACCTCTCTGGCTTTATCAATGATAATTTTTGAGCAAGTAATCCACCTAATTCTCCTTATTTGAATGGTATCATCCTGGAATAGGAGCAAAAAGTTTAGATAAAAAAAAAACTCTTCTAATAAAAACACTATCAAGTAAAAGACAAAAAAAATAACTCTTAGTTTGTTTGAATTTTAATATTCAAATTCGACTCGTTCAATATTTTTGGTTTCAAAATAATAATTTGTCTGTGCATTGCAATATGAATCTTTTTTCATTGAAAGTCTATAACGTGTGAAAGTTGATGTGTTTTATTCTTTACTGAGCAAACATTCCGTGGACTCGAAGAAATGTGAGACAGCCCGGGTATAGTGGTGGTAGGAATTTTACAGAGGCTGAGGTTCTCTTAGTTCCCCGGGGTACGGGTAAACGGACTCTCTCTACTGACAATGTGCTGCTCCTAACGGATTCCTTGCCAGGTACAGACGGGTTACTTCCCTTTGCCATAGCTTTTCGTCCTCGACTAGCTCTGAAGCTCGGCATGTTTATTGGTTGACAAGTTTCTGTAGCTGTAGTCGCATTTTTACTTTCATTCACCGTCTTCTTTTGAAATTCAGTTGTCGGTACATTTTTTATCGGTGGTAAACAATAATCGGATCCTCTTTTTGTTCTCTTGGTTGCGTTTTTCTTTCCAGACATTGTCTTCTTAAATTTGTCTGTAAGAAAAACCGGATACAAGTTAAATCAAGAGTCCTTTTCTATAGCTTTCGTATAATTGTTAAGCATAACATCAAGAAATATACTCTTAGTTATTGACAAAAAAATGAGCAGGCGATTCCGCATCTCATATTTCATTTTTCAAAACCTGTTTATTGTTGTTAAATATGTTGCACAATTTATCACATCTTTAAAACCAGGATGACCAAGCTTTGTCAACATTCATATTCATGTTCCGAAAAGGTGTAAGTTTCTATTCAACGTCATCTCTCATTTGAGCTGTTTGCTTTTTCCCATAGACGTATGGTACGCCTTAAAGTTTTTTTTTTATAGACGGAGTTTATATATAACTGTCGATAAGGATAATATATATTGTGGTCTGATACACCTTGGATTACCTTTCATTTTTTAACCAATGAAGGGATGTTTTTAAGAAGAAATCCAGAGTATTGTTACCCTTGGTGGGGAAATTCACTCACTGATTAAAGCAAAGATTTATCATATATGACTGGAAAACAACAAACATTGCTCAAATATATGAAAAAAAAATTAAAAAAAAAAAACGATCATACAAATTACCGTCACATATCAGGGACATTTATTATATATGATCAAAATGACTCTTTGACTGAACAGACAAATGGCTTTTTGCTTTCATGTCGCACTTATAATATTAAAGTACCACCAAAATATTATGGCAGTTCAAACATTGTTATTTTTTGCTCGCTTAATACCCGATACCAAAACTTTCTTCAGCAGTTCGTGTTTACTCATCACCGCAATGCAGTTCGTGTTTACTCATCACTTAACAAAACTAAAGAATTGACACCGAAAACAATATTTTTCAACAGAATGATTCGATGTACAATCGACTTTAGACCGTCGCTTTCTGCAACGATCAGTTTTGTAGCCCAAGTTGTTGTCTAGACAAAGAAAACGTACGAAATAGTAAATGTTCGCGTAAACCACCACCCCTCGTTCGAGGAGAATCGCTTCGATTCAAAACTTTGGTCAGAATGTTACAGAAAACTACGGACCGTTGCAGCACAAATGAGGTATCGATATGTCTAGAATTCAGTATGGTATATGCTCGTCACTATGAAATGCTTATGTAATGAGTATTTTCAGTGTCTTCCCTTTATTTTCACTTTCAACCATTTTTCGGCCATTTTATACTCGTGTTACTTACCAACTGCAGACCACGTGATTCCCCATTGTGAAACTGCCTAACAAAATAATATTTGAAGTACTATTTTAACTTACAGACTTGAATTACTTACAACATGAAAATTAATTTAAACGCCTTTCTTGGCAGTAAAAAGGCATTTGACACAGTATGGCTCTCTGGTTTACTGTGTCCAAAATACAAATATGTGAATTTCAACCGGTAATTTCAACAAAGCTTAAATATAAAAAAAAGAATATGGACACACTAAAACACACCAAAATAAAGAGTACCAAAGCTTTCGTTAAACATTTGAAAGGAAACCAAATCTTGGCATTTTGGTGAACAAAAAGGAAAATCAAGACGAAATTAACCTAACGAAATGAAAAAAAAAAACTAAAAAAAAACAACAATGTTTTCCGTTACAAAATGTTAGGATGGAGAAAATGATGCCAAATGTTAAATCTTTTTTTACTTGAAATAGCTAAATCAATCAATAAACCCAAAAGTGCTACATAATTGAAATTTACTCCCTCCCCAAAAGTCAATTAAATGATGACAGTTGAATGATAAAAAAACTTATACATCAGGTATTCTTTACATACTCCATGTAAGATATAAAAATGAAAAATTAATATTACCTGGTAAATATGTGAATCTCGGGAATCCGCGTAAAAGCTTGGAAATACACTGCAAAGCTCTGAAATCCTGAGTGAAGTTAGAAATCCTTGGTGAAGCACGAAATTAGAGAAACCTCTTTCGGCTTTTGTATTTGTTTTAGCTCTTTTCTAAATATTGTGCCTCCTACCTCTCCCATATGACAAAATGTGAAAAAAAAAACAATAATAAAACCCAAAACAAAGAGACAAAAGCATCTATCAATTATATATATTTTAAATCCATAAAGCTAAGACGCAGTTTTCTTCTTATGACGTAATGTATATACCTAAAGGAAAGAAAAACATTATGGTAATTAGTTAAACAGAAAAAGAAGCACTTCTGATCATGACAAAGACTTCTGTTGGTGATGCTGGTTCTTTAAAAGTTTAAATATCGTGACCAGCTGAACAAGAAATGACGAAATAATGAATTATGCATGTGTTAAAATTCACTTGATTACTGGTTTTACATGCTATACAAAATTATCTTGTCATCATAAATAGCTCAACTTAAATTATACAAACTTGTAAACATCCGCCATAATAAGCATTGTCATCTTCCCTGGCTTTCTAGTGAAGGCTCCTCTTAAAGGCCCAATATACGTAACTTCAGGGAAATTTTCGTGATTTTCAAAAATTCTGAAAAAAAATCCAGTTTATAACCATGCAAAAATAAGCCTAAAACAAAGCAAACCTGAGCGGTAACTAACAAGAAACTCTTGACAAAAAATCCAAAAAATTGAAAATAATTCTGGTGGGGCCCACGAAATGGACGCCGAGTTTTGCCGAAAGTTACGGATATTGGGCCTTTAATCTTGGATTGAAAATATTAAAAAATAGTACATATAATTCATATAGGCGTAATGTTTAACATTAATTAAATATAAAAAAAAAAAAAATGTAGATAATACTTTGTAGCAGGTTTGTGTTTGAATTATATGTTTCAAGTGTTTATATTGGTATGAGTGAACCATTTTATATCCACTATAGAAGGACTTCAGTTTCAAAACAAATTATTCTGGTAAATGATTTTTTTAACTATATTAAATAAATAAGAGAATACCGAAGTGTCAACATAATCATAATCCAAACTCAAAATCAATTAAACCAGGGGCAAAAAAATTGAACAAAGGAAAGATTTACATGGAGACCCTTGCAAAAGTACAAGAGAATAAGACCAGGTGTTCCGGAAGAGTAAGCGTCTTCTGCTTCATCGACGACACCCGCTATGCAAATCTTTGTCACATCCAAGTAAACATCAAGTTCTCAAAATGAGAACCGAGTATCATTTTCAATCACAACAAGTAAACACACTAATAAGCATACTCAAAAACGTCCATCTTCATATCACTTAAAGATACAGAATATTTCTCAATGAGACAAAGATGGCGACTATAAAACTTGCCCATAGTACTGATCAACCTGCATCTCTCGAATCCCAAGTGTACCATAGCATCACATATCAATCTTGAATGCGGCATTACGTTTGCATTTATATTTCAGATTGAATATATCAGAACAGTTTTGATGTACAATATATACAGACACTGGGTTTAGGAATTAAAATGAAGCTGAGTAATATAACTAAACATTTATATAATATCAACCACATCAAAGATATAAATCTAGCTGGATATAAGCAAATGTTTTTTTTACTGTTATTTGGTTTACATTATTACTTCGTGAGGACACTTAAATTGCATTTTGAAAATTACACAGCAGTTTTGCTGTACATATATACAGATAATGGATGTAAGGTTTATGATAAAGCTGATTAATATGACTAAACATTTGTATAACGTTATGCAATCAAACATCTTACATTCTTTAAAATTCAAAGATCTTATAATGAAATACAATTTTTAAACCCATCCGTCATCCTTGTTATTATAAGTGACAAACCCAAGCCATTTTAGATATACATCTGAAAATTTTATTACAAACTTTGTCTACCTTTTAAGCCATTAGCCAACAAAAAATTTACACAATTGATGCAATTTCCTAAAAATAGTCCAATTATCAGTGACAACTGGCATTTTATTTCAAAATTACGTAGTCCTTTCTTGAAAGTCTCAATCATATGATATTAAAATGTCGCAGTTGATTCGTTTTTTTAGGGCTTGCTCTGAATATTGAAATTTTCCTGATAGATGTCAACTGCTGAAAAACTTATGGCACAGGGATTCGAGAGATGCAGGTTGATGATGAAGAAACTATGGGCAAGTTTTATAGGCGCAATCTTGGTCTTATTGAAACATATTCTGTATCTTTGTGTGATATGAAGATGGACGTTATTAAGTTTGCTTATTAGTGTGCTTTTTTGTTGGGACTGACAATGATGACTCGGTTCTCATTTTGAGGACTTGATTTTTACTTGGATGTGACCAAGAAGCAGAAAACACATGTTCTTCCGGAGCACCTTGTCTTATTCTCTTGTGCTTTTACGAGGGTCTCCATGTAAATCTTCCTTTTGTTCATATTTTGCCTCTTGTTTAATCGATTCTGAGTTCGGATTATGGTTTTGTTGACGCTTCGCTATTCTCTAATTATTTTTGATGAGATATGAAAATAATGGCAGCACTAACAAGCTGGTATACAGAAGATACAAATGTAATACTTCAAACAATACGACATTTAATTCGCCGAGGCATAGACAAAGACATTGCCGAACAGCAATAAATAAAGCTAAATTACTGTATGTTAGTACTGTTATTCGGGACATTATGTGTACACAGGTTTAGAGTTACAGAGGGCATAACACTATTACAATAATATAATTGTAATATCATGTGACTCAAAAGTTAGGATGCTGGTTTTGTTGACGTTTTGGTATTATCTGAGTTTTTTTTGTGCTCAGATATAGGCTGTTAAATATCTTTATATTGACATTATATTTTAAAAGAAAGTTGAACACTTAACACACTTAATCACATGAAACCACATACATACACCCACACACAACAACAACCACACACACTCACACATTCACCCCCAACCCCAACCCCCACACATCACAACGCTTACCGTCACCCCCATACCATACACACCACCGCTTAACGTCACCCCCCCTACACACACACACCGTTTACCGTCACCCCCACCCCTCACTCACCACAACGCTTATCGTCACCCCACCCCACACACACTACAACGCTTACCGTCATACCCCCTACACACACCGTTAACCGTCACCCCCACACACCACCCCACCAACCCCCACCACAACCCTTACCGTCACCCCCCCCCCTCAACACACACACACAAATACACGCGCGCACAAAAATAGACATGATACGTATTTACACATCCTCTCTCTCTATCTCTCATATACGCATCCATCCACATATATATATATATCACATGGACATTCCTTGTATGTATATTGAACTTATTACATGGAACCTGTACATATTATTTTACGTATAACCATGAGCCATCAGTTTGATCATCATTGCACTATTTTCAATTTCTTCTTTTAATCATTTGTTTTTTGTTTGTTTTTTTGTACTTGTTCAAATACATTGCCATGTTTTTTAACAATCTCATATCTGTATATCTGTGTAGTAGTAAATTTCTCTCAAGGTACTTCTTAAATAAATGCACAATGGAACAATTTTTAACCCTTCTATTTGAAATGTGGTTATGTTTGTATATCGTAAAACCAATCAAAGACATCAGAATGTTTAATTCTTTGTACTTAATATCAACAATCTTGTATCCTATCAAACTGTTATGCATATTTCTTAAATGAATACTAACAAGATATTTCAGTAAAAAAATCGATTAAATTCCACAATGAATCTACGCATTGACATTCAATAAAGTAGTGCGTATAATCATCCTTTACTTTACAAATACAGCATTTATCATTATCAATAATATTCCATCTTTTAAGTAGGCCTCCATTTGGAAGAATATTATGGAATAATTTCCATTTGAACATTTTTTTCTTCGTTCTCAATTATAATACTATTATTGAATTCAAATAATCCACAATAAATCAAACCAATACTTTCTAATTCAAGCAGACTTTCCCATAGCTCTCTGCAGTGAGACATCGACTTCTCTTTTCCCACTAATGCCAAGTAAAGAAACTTATTGTTTACATTATCAATTTTAAATCCTACTCCTTTATCAAAGACTAATAGATCCGTGCAAGTGTGTACATTTGCCCATGCATTATCTGCCTTGATCTTGTCTTTCCATTCTTTTGGTATTGCTTTCTTTACCTGATTTACCTGACTTATCTAGTCTCTCTTTTCTTTCAACTGTTGGTAAATTTTAATTTCATCTAAACCACCATCATTATCAACTATATCGTTGACAAAGATTAACCCAGATTCAATCCAGTTCTTGAAAATTAAAGAACTGTCATTAATTTTGATATATTTATTTCCCCAAATAATCTCCCGACGGATGTCCTTATAGTTATATTCACCAACCGGTGTATCATCGTTTCTTAGTTTCAACCATGATTGTAAGACATTAATGAAATTCCTGAAATCTTTATTTGAATTAAATCAATTTATTTTCTTTCTAATAACATTTTATTTATTACGAGGTGTTGTCATTTTACTAGTGACGACAAAAATTCAATAATTTAAACCATTCAACTTTTAATTAAGAGTGGGACATTTATGTGCCGACTCCGTTTTCTCGAGATTGTCATCACACACCAGACAATTCGACCTTTTTTCAAAAAACTTTAATTTGCCCGCTCCTAATGTATGTTTTCCTAAATAACTTTTTAAACTAGTTCAACATACTTTTATATAACCTTTGATGATATATTTTCAGAATATTAACATGTATTTTTTTATTTCGAGTGGGGCGAAAATGTACCGACTCTGACTTTCTCGGGGTCGACCCAATCTGAAACAAATTTTATAAACAACCTAAAAGATACGCTCAGTAGCTGTCCTCTACGATTAGTAACAACATTTTTGGCTGAATTTTATACTATTAACATCACATTAGAATGTTTTTTTTTGCTGATTTGTTAGGACCTTCGGCGTCCGATCAGCCGAAGGGATTATATGCCTTTAATTCTTTTCATATTTTATGTATATTCTGTTTATGTGATGTAACGTGTATTTTATGTGTCTTAATAAAAGGGCGGATAGCCTTGAAAATATGACAATTTATTTGTCCGTACTATCGCTATTACTTCCACGATCATATATATATTGTGATGTGTATTACTTATTGAATCAATTTATTTTCTTTCTTATAACTTTTTATTCTATTTCACTGTATTGTCATTTTACTACTGACGAAATCATTTCGGAATTTAAACCATTCAATTTTTAATTAGAGTGGGGCATTAATGTACCGACTCCGATTTTCACGAGATTGTCATCAAACACCAGACTGTTTGAATTTTTTAAACCACTTTATTTGCCCGCCACTAATGTAAATTTTTTTACAAACTTTTTATACTACTTCAATATACTTGTATTTAACTTTTGACGATAGATTTTCAGAATATTGACATCTATTTTTTTATTCCGAGTTGGACGAAAATGTTTCAACATTTTTGACTGAATTAAATAATTGATAAACATCAATTTAGGATGTTTCTTTGCTGATTTAGAAGGTCGCCGAAGGGATTATAGGCAACATTTATCATTTAAATCTAAAATTGTTTCATGTTTTATGTATATTTAATGTGTCTTGATAAAGGGGCGGATAGCCTTGAACATTTAACAATCTATTTGTCAGTACTATCGCTATTACATTCACGATCATATATATACATTGTGATATATAATAGACGATTTGCCACAATGATCGAACTGTATATCGCTGCGACATCGAAACATGTTTTAGTGATGCCGAGTTTTAACAGTGGTAATAGCCGAGGGCATTTCTGGTTAGGCGATTTGGTGACGTAGATCGTGAGGTCGAGGCCCTGTGAGGGCTCGGTTTAAACATGTCTTCCTTTGGCATTTGTGTTTCTATGTTATTTATTTATCTGCCTATCTAACTATGTATCTATCTATCAATCTATCCTTTGTCCTTTTGTATGATTAAATATTAATAACAAAACATACCACAAAGACAGTGGTTAACCCTCCAGGCTTTCACCTCTTGTGAGGTTTTATATACAGGATGTACATAAGATAAATGTTGATAAAGTTACTGTGCCGAAATAATTAATAGAAAAACATTAGATAGAACAGACTTCTCTAGCGCTTCCACCTCCTTACATTCTCGTAATGTGCCTCTGAAGCGCCAAGTAGGAAGTATGTAATGGTATAATTCTCCTGAATATGTGTCATACAGCGAAAGGTTTTGAGAATCTGTATCGCCGTATTCTTTGATTGATTTCAAATATCAAATATCAAAATGTCCCCTCTAGAACGCTAAGCCAGTGAGAGTTCAAAAAATTTGTCCAAAATACATCATACTCATGTTCCGGCTCGAGGATGACCTGTGCAGAGTTGCTTGAGTTTCTGTCAGTATATACATTTTTTTTAAATATATGGAGCCGCGGCCCATTACAAAAAAAAAAAATAATCAGAGAATACCAAAGCGTCAACAAAACCATAATCCAAACTCAAAATCGATTAAACTAGGGGCAAAATAGGAACAAAGGAAAGATTTACATGGAGACTCTCGTAAAAGCACAAGAAAATAAGACCAGGTGTTCCGGAAGAGTAAGCGTCTTCTGCTTCATCGACACCAGCCATGTAAATCTTGGTCACATCCAAGTAAGCATCAATCCTCAAAATGAGAACCGAGTCATCATTGTCATCACAACAAGAAAACACACAAACTAGCAAACTCAAAAACGTCCATCAAAATGTAATGAAAGTATTCCAACGTTATTTCTCGTTACTGTAATGGGAAGCTCATTTCACACATATATATTTATTATTTACTGACAGAAACTCAACCAACTGTGACCTACGTAAGGTCTTGCGATCATGTTTAGAATGTTATATATATGTGTGGAGCCTTCTTACGTTTCTGTTTCTGTTTTTAGTAATGCCCGGTTCAAGTTCGAGGCAGGTTAATATTGCTAAACTGGAAGCATTGTGTAAATTGTGAGTGTAGGAGCGGATTTAATCTCTGACGTCAGGCATCACGTGACCTGTTTAACAAAATCCCGTCTTCTTGAGAGCTGTTACACTGTAATTCCTACACACTCATCAGCTGACTGGAGGGAATCACTTTCATTGGGCAGAACAACCTAACATTTTGTGGGAGGACAAAACACGTCTTCTGACATTCTTTATTAAGGAGGCGTAGTAAAAGATGCTGGCTCCGTTTGTTTTGTGATCATGACAATATATACTATGTGTTCCAAATTTGGCTGACTGAAGACTATGAACTATAGGACATTCACCATAGCTTGATTTTTGATCAATTTAACGGTAAGCAGTACATGATATTTGAACGAAAAATACACCTTTCTTTTGTTTTATTTAATATCTTTATTTCAGAATATGTAACACAATTTTTTGCGTATTGCCCACTACTTTGTATAGCTACAACAACTCAAGATATCGTTTTAATTATTTGAAAGTTTTAGACAGCCCGCTCTTTGGAAGTGAAGTAAAAGCAGGTTTATAAACTATTACACTACACTTTTACTGTCGGTGTGAAACATATGTCTCGATATAATTGTGAGGCTGGGGTTTTTTTGCTTGAAATTTTCAACTAGGAATATTCGACAGTGTTACTTCAATTAAATTTTCCATCGTGAACTAATATATTCTTAAGAATAATTATTACCTTGTATATACATGAGATTTATAAATGGAGATGTCTTCTGGGTCTAAGACTTTGTTAAAGGAGGGAGTAATGTAGAGGATCTACACCAGGTCGATCGGCGGCGACCAGATAGCTCAATTGGTTGAGCGTCCGTCTAGAATTCGGAAGGTTTTGGGATCGAACCCCAAACTGGGCGTGCATTTTTTCTTATCCTATTACACGGTTTTTGATTTGACAGATAACCTGCAGTTTTTAAGCAATTTCGGAAAATAATTTATCAGACAGTCAGCTTCATCAGGCCGCGGGAGGCATTTCTCTATCTTTAAAAAAAAAACAACGTCAAGCCTGTTGGCAATTCAACATTGAAGTGTCTTGATGTGGTATTTACGGTCGATATAAAAGACAGAGTTTGCAGGCAAACTTTTCATTGTGCGTATTGATAATAGATTCACAGCTACAAAATGAGTTGACATTCTTAGCTGAAACAAGCTACCAGTAAAGTTCAAAGAAGTCCTTATATAAACACCCTCCTTTAGATTTTACAGAGTTGGTATTCGGGAGTCGTACGGGGTGTATCCTATCATTTTCACAAGCCAAATGGTCATTGAAACGAATATTACTAGAATAAAAATGATATTTTAATAAGTCTATCAATTTATTAAAGATTTCTAAAATAAAGGCCTGCTTGAAACCGAGGTAAACCTGCTGACTAATTCATCGGTTTTTCGATAGATGAAATCAAAGCAACGTTTTATTGCTGGCTCTGCAAATTGCTCGACCAAGTCTTTTTCAAAATTTCTTACTTCCATTCTAAGTACCATTAAATCAGGGATTCAGTCTTATTGTGGCATCGTGTACTCCAGAAGTGGAATTAACAGGATGTGGACTTTGAATAACTCGAAAGACCATTGATCAATCTCGAGCACCCACTCCTAAAACAAACAAAAAGAAAAACAAAAATTCGATAAACTATTTTATTTTTCTACTCTATCAAACCACATACAAAACTGAAATAACGTCTCACATATCTCATTATTACAGCTTTCTTTTTCAAAAAGGCGGACGACGATACAAATATATGCTAGTGAGCTATTAACTTTGATGTTATCAAGATTTATATTGGCGGGTGTCGTAAATGAAGCCACAGACGCTTACTCTTTCGGAACACATGGTTTTATTATCTTGTATTTTTGCATAGGTCTCCATGTTAATATTTTCCTTATATTTTGCCGCTACTTTAATCGATTATGAGTTCGGATTATGGTTTTGTTGACGCTTCGGTATTCTCTAATTATTTTTGATGAAATTTGAATTTTTTTTTAGAATAAAACAGCCTGAATATGATGATCTTATTATGATGCCTAAAGAGGCGACATTTAAGGATTGACCTCTGGTTTTAGTTTATCAGATCATAAATCCAATGGAGCACAAGGTAAATTGCGTAAACGTTTACGTTAAGTTTACCGACTGCACCATTGAATTTATGATCTCATAAACTAAACAAAATCAAAGGTTATTTACAGTGTTTTTCTGTAAATGGTGCATAAGGTTTCTGTTCGATATACAGTTGAGTGTAAGCTAATCTTTACACCCTAGTGCACTAGGAGTGTACTACGTTTAAACTAGTAGTGCACTACATTTAAGCTACAGGTAAACTAGTAGTGTACTACGTCCAGTCATGTGTGACCACGAAAACCCCACACAAGTAATGGGAGTGTCCATACCTACGTCCATAGTATAGTACTTTAATGAACAAATATGAATGTAAGAAAGATTTAAATGGAGACTCTCGTAAAAGCACAGGAGAATAAGACCAGGTGTTCCGGTGTTATATAAGAATGACGTCAAACAGATTTTATGCATTAACTTCAGTTTCTTTTGGCCTTTCGAACTCAAACTTGAGAGATCACTAAGATGATTTTGTGAAAAAAATATATTTGCATTGAGATGTTTGTTTCAGATAAAAATATTCAAAGCCTATTTACTGTCATGGATAATCGTACTGTAATGTTTGTTTTCAAATAAAATTTACACATCATTTGAATATGATTAATTTTTAATTTTTCAGTTATCCTAAGAAGGCCAGCTGATTTGTATGTACAACATGATACGGATGTTTGCTTCGATCTGTAGAAGGAACAGTGTTTCGAAGATTCTTGGGATATGTTTTACATTTGCCATCATCACAACCGTTTACTTCATATTGGTCTCTTCTTACGGGATCACTCGGAGAAACAATATAGCCAAAAGGCGGACCTGCATCGAACCTGCAAATATTCCTGACATAGATCACAGACCCCGTTTCGTATTAGGAATATTATCATCAGATAAGCATGTTGACTACAGAAATGCGCAACGATCAACATGGATATCTTCTATGCAACTTTTGCGAGATGAGCTTCCTTTTAGAATTGCCTACAGATTTCTCCTTGATTTACCGACAAATGAGACAATATCAGAAAACAAGAAATATAAGGATGTCTTATTCCTGAACGTGACCACTCATGGACGAGCAGTGAAATTTGGAGAGAAACTATACTGGTGGTTGAAATACGTACACAATCGATACCCTGATACTTTACTCACAGCCAAATTAGATGACGATATTTTCCTTTGTGTCCCTCAGGTATTCCAAAGGCTTGATCAGCACAAATCAAAGACACTGTACTATGGATGGACACACTTTGGCGCGACAGAAAAACTAAATAATCACCAGTACTATATGGACGAAATGTTCGTTGTTATTGGTAAAAACTTGGTAGAACGAATCGCGAAGCGTAAATATTGTGGTGAACGGAGATGCAATCGCAGTATGGATTTAATGGAAAATGACTTTGCCGACACTTCTTTGGTACAATGGCTGTCAGTCTACAACGACATAGATCATGTTGCAGATAACGGAAAGATTGTACAAATGGGAAAAGGAATGGAAGCAAGAATCTTGAAGAACATAAAACCAGGGTTTTGTTCAAAATATATTTTAAACCATAAATCCAATGTAGAAGTAATGAACAAACTTCACGAATATAACAAACCTTCAACTTTCTCTCCAAACGATATGATTGGTGCCGTAACTGGTTCATTGTTTTCAGGCGAAATTGTAAGGACACAGCTACCACAGTCGTTAACCAATAATCACAAATATTTTGCAACCAAAGACAAAATGCAGGACTGCGAAAACTGGGCTGTTGTCACAACGATATTTTCTCCTTCGAAAGCTATTAAACACGTAGCAAATCTTTCCGATTGGTGCTTAGTGATAGTAGCCGATAGGAAAACGCCACTAGAGGGAACGTATATGCCTGAACTAGGAACGGATAAGAATACTAATAAAAGAATCAAATATCTTTCTGAAAAAGAACAAAACGTCCTTTATCCGTTATTATCGGAAGTTATACCATTTAACCACTTCGGAAGAAAAAATATAGGATATATGTATGCTATACACCACAAAGCAAAATACATTTGGGATTTCGATGATGATAATAATGGAATTATAGACATAGATGATTTCCGTCACGTTTTACCATTTCCGTATGTCACTGATTGTCAAAACGCTTCACGGAAGAATCTTCTTAACCCTTATCCTTATTTCGGAGTAACAGAATCTTTGACTTGGCCCAGAGGGTTTCCCCTGCAAGATATTAAAAACAAAACAACCACACTAACACCTTGCACTTCAAATACATCGTTTACACTAGGCGTAGTACAGTCATTAGCAAATCAGCAACCAGACGTGGATGCTATTTATAGAATGACACGTGAAACCCCTTTTGACTTTCAAGCAACACGAAAATCTCGTCCGCCATTTGTTTTACCTGTTAACACATACGCACCATTCAATGCCCAAGCAACTTTATGGTTCGCACATGCATTTCCTTATATGGCATTGCCTATCAGTGTAAATGGTCGCGTTAGCGATATTTGGAGAAGTTATATAGCCCAATATTTTTTTCACAGAAATGGTCTTCGTTTAGTATTTTCTCCACCTTATGTGACCCAAGACAGAAACCATCATAACATTTTAAGGGATTTTAACGCAGAGTTAGACTTATATACAAAAAGTAAGCAACTGGTGGATTTTCTTTCCTCTGAAAAAGCTGGAAATCAATCTGACATAGTAGAGTTGTACAAGCAGTTATACACAAGACAATACTTAGAACAATACGACATCCAATTCGCCGAGGCATGGACACAAACATTGGCAAACCTCAATAAATAAGGTTTAATTCTGTGTGTGGGTAGCGATATTTTGAGTTACAGAGAGCATAGCATATACCAGTGAACAATATTACAATAATGTGATTGTAATATCGTGTGGCTCAAATTTTGTAAGTGACAAAATAGTTCATTTATTGGAACCAAGAACAACCTGTATGTATACATAGATATATGTACCGTCCTTTTGGTGTTTTGTCTTTGTCAACATGACCAGTACACGGTGAAACATATTTGTATAATGATTCTCGATTCATTGGCGATTTTTTTATATTTACTTTGTAAATGTATTATATAAACGTACCGTGTAACAGAATGTATGTAAATATTCTCAATTCATTGGTGTTTTTTTCTGTAAACTTATTATATAAGTTTACAGTGAAACATATGTATTTATAATAATTCTTGCTTCATTGGTGATTTTTTTGGGGGTTTGATCTGTAAATACTTTGTGCACTTCCGGTGCTTCCGCATCTGTGAAAGCCTTCTGGGAAATTAAGGCCGCGTACGGTCTACAAAATATAATAGCTGACTCTACGGTATTTGTATTTAGTACATTTAGAACAAAATAATGTAATAAATAGAAAAGTTCATAGTTTTCCGCTAATTACGATACATATGTGGCATATTTAAATTGTTCATGGGATTAATCAAGGTGGCTTTGTAGCTTCGAATTAGAGGGGTATCTCTTTAGCTCTATTAGAGCGTCCGACGAAGAATTATGTCATGAGGGTTCGGTCCCCAGGGAAGCACACTTTTTCTGCTTTCTGAACAATGCATATGGTACGAAATAAACATGGCTTGTGTTGTTCGCGGTAGAAAACGTTGAAAAGTGGAGAAAGGGTCAGATTCGAGTTATACCTCAAAGTAAAAGGTTTACATTTTCCCTGTAGCTCAGCGGCGTCGGGCTGTCGGGGTGCGAAGGGTCGTGGGTTCGAGCCCCAACGACGGCATAATCTTCAAGCTTTTCTTCATCCTATATAGGTATTCCACGCGTTTCAAACGATAAAACAGCAATAGCGTTTAGGCAAAATGGACCAGAGATAATAAATGTTATTCCAATGACGACTACGATTGACGCTATAAGCCAGAGAACGGTTGACAGTTTATCCAAAAGTCACTGTCAAAAGAAATATTCATGGGAATTGGTGTAGTTTCAACAGTATATATACATGGATTTACAGTAGATCACTCCTTCCGGTCACATTTTTCTGACGACAGGTAAACCAGTCGTTCCACTCCAATAATAATGAGCATCAAGCCGGGAGTAGTAACTACCACTTTTTGAGACTCTGGTATGTCCCAGCCAGGGGCCAGAACCCTTAACCTTCCTCACAGCAATGATATACCAATATCTAACACCAAGTTTTTCGAGTTATTTTACCTTCATTACTTTCTTATTATTTAGATTTTTTTTTGGATCATACATTTTTCGTTCGTTATATACAGTCAAAGCTCGAAGTCGGTTGGACAATTGAAAACTGGTATCGAATGATTTAATGCGAAGCTTTGGCCGAGACCAACCCAATGTTTCTAATAAAACGGAGCCTTCCAGTTTTGCGAGTTCAAGATAACAGAGGTTGACTGTATACACGATTTAATAGTGTCTGCTTATTTAGGAAAATACTATATATCGTGTTTTTATTGATATATAAGAGTATGTATGAACGTGTAAGATCATGTATGGAATACAATATTTTGTAACATTCGTGTAGCCGATGATTAAAGATATATTCAATAAATGTATAAATAATAAAACCGTCTGATTCTTTGTTTTGTGTTTTTTTTTAATTTAATTTTATTTAATGGAAAATCAAGAAACGCATTTCTAGCAACCCAAATAGTAATATCCGTCAGATAAGGATAAGATGATAAATGTTTCCCTCATACAGTTATATCTTGATACATGTTTCCCTCATATATGAATATCTTGATATGTGTTGCCCTCATGTAGGAATATCTTGATACATGTTTCCCTCATACAGTAATATCTTGATAAATGTTTCTCTCATACAGTAATATCTTGATAAATGTTTCCCTCATACAGTAATATCGTGATACATGTTTCCCTCATTCAGTAATATCGTGAAACATGTTTCCCTCATACAGTTATATCTTGATACATGTTTCCCTCATACAGTAATATCGTGATAAATGTTTCCCTCATACAGTTATATCGTGATACATGTAGCTATCATATAGGAATATCTTGATACATGTTTCCCTCATACAGAAATATCTTGATAAATGTTTCCCTCATACAGTTATATCTTGATACATGTTTCCCTCATACAGTAATATCTTGATACATGTATCTCTCATACAGTTATATCTTGATAAATGTTTCCCTCATACAGAAATATCTTGATAAATGTTTCCTTCATACAGTAATATCGTGATAAATGTCTCCTTCATGCAGTAATATCGTGATAAATGTTTCCCTCATACAGTTATATCTTGATAAATGTTTCCCTCATACAGTTATATCTTGATAAATGTTTCCCTCATACAGTTATATCTTGATACATGTTTCCCTCATACAGTTATATCTTGATAAATGTTTCCCTCATACAGTTAATCTTGATAAATGTTTCCCTCATACAGTTATATCTTGATACATGTTTCCTCATACAGTAAAATCGTGATACATGTATCCCTCATACAGTAATATCGTGATAAATGTTTCTCTCATACAGTAATATCTTAATACATGTTTCCCTCATACAGTAATATCTTAATACATGTTTCCCTCATACAGTAATATCGTGATAAATGTTTCTCTCATACAGTCAAATCGTGACACATGTATCTCTCACATAGTAATATTGTGACACATGTATCCATCGTTTAAGCTTTGATAGGAATATTTTTAGTTTCATGCAGGAAACCGAAAAAACCGAATTGCAAACTGAATAAATGCACGAACCGCTTCATGATAAGTTTGAAATTCGGCTTTTTTCATACCTGTATGAAACTAAACAATATTCCTGTCAATGCTTATAACTAATTTTGTAAATACGTTTGAAACCAAAAAAGCGGTGCATTTATGCTGTAATTAGACGCTAAAACGACGGATTATATTTCGCACGAATTAATACACATCTGTACGCGTAAGAACGCGTGATGTGACGTCATAGACAAGCCAGTCACGCCATTTTTCAAAATCATTTTCAAACTCATGGGCCGGGTTATCACTTTCCAAACGGAAATGTACAGAAATGGAATGAAAAATATGGCAGCAGTCCAGCAAATGACAATTTCCAAACGCCTACTAAGGTACCGTACCCACTACGTGTGTTAAATTGTGGTGATATTTGTTTATCTAGAAATATTCGTTACGCTATAGTAAACATTCATAAAGAAAAAGTAGGCCTGACAGACACGTCAACAGATGACGCGTTGCTATCGACTCCACCAATCATGATCCAGAGGGCGAAGCTTTGGATTTTTTCTTTTTTCTTTTTGCATCGAGAATGGAAAAAGAAAATGACCAATCACAGAGCAATATTTCACATACAAACAGCGAAAGATTAATTATACAGGAATACAGGATCCCTGTATCTTCAGATAAAGGTATCTTCATGCATGTATCCCTCAGATAGGGATATCGTGATAATGTTTCCCTAAGATAAGGGTATCTCGATACATGTATCCCTCAGATCATTTATCAAGATACCCTTAGAAGAAGTCACTGGATTGCTTAGATTTACGAAAAAATTTCTCTAACTGGAAGCACAATCAACATATGAAAGTTTTAAGGAAATCTAGCGGTTAATTGCGAAAGGGTCGTGTCTCCTAAACTATATTGATATTCTGATTTATCAAATTTCCCCCCAGATACCGTCAATAGTGTTAACATGGCGGTACTGATTGTCACATTCTTTCGTAAATTACAACATCTATTCTTCAATATTAAATGAAATAAGTATTTGTATTCGATTGTTTGTCAACTTCTTTCAAATTCCATGATACTGGAAACGCACTAACCTGAGTTTATGTAACTCACTCTGTTTCTGTATTTCTCCCATAAAGTGACCATCACAACATATTGGACAGAAATACACAAGAGGGTGGAAAACGTTACACTTTTTAACAATGTGAATATATTGTATAGAACAAATCAAAGTACTCAAAGTACTGACGGAGGCATTACTCGGATATTTGGAAATTGGAAAGAAAAATAGATGTTTAAGGTGCATCTATCCAAACAAACCTAGTTTCTATTCTACTCTAAACAGCTCTTAATGAATACATAACACGCGAAAGAGCAGGTGAAACTGTTATCAAAAATGTATTTTCCAAGTACGCAGCATATGTACGCCGATCAAGTGCTTATTTGAAAGATATTAGGGCACATCTGGGTTAAAACGATCAATTAGCAAATTATGACTGCGCACCGATACCTACTTATTGGTATAATTCATCAACATAGTGTGTGTGCAATCTATCAAAAATATCTTCTTCGATTCGAACACATTTCTTCAGTAAGAAGGTCGATTTCAGTAACGCTTTTCATTGGTCGATCGAATAAAAATCAGAAGCGTCAACAAAACCATAATCCGAACTCAAATCGATAGAAATAGAGAGGCAAGATATGAACAAAGGAAATATTTACATGGAGACCCAGGTAAAAGACAAGAGAATATTACCAGGTGTTCCGGAAAAAGAGTAAGCGTCTTCTGCTTCATCGACGACACCCTTGGTAAATCTTGGTCACATTCGAGTAAACATTAAGTATCGAGTCATCATGTCAATCCCAACAAGTAAGCACAATAAAAAGCATAATCAAAAACGTCCAACTTCATATAGCACAGAAAGATACAGAATATTTCTCAATGACATCAAAATGGCAACCATTAAACTTGTTTATAGTCGTCATCAACCTGCATCTATTGAATCCCCGTGCCGTAGGTTTTGAGGTCGGCCGCTGACATTTATCACGAACATGTTGATATGGCATGTTAACACCTTAGGATGGATGGAAAAGCAGGGATGTTTCTATCAAGAAATGGAAAGCTCGCGATCGAAAAATCGAAATCGTCACGTTTGTCATACAGCTTAGTAGTAAGCTACACGCAAAGATCGAGATAAGAAGCTGATGTAGGAGAGTATATGGTGTCCTTAATATCAAATTCAGTAGAGTATGTACGATTGACTAGGTCGCAAATATCTTGTTGTTTATAGCCAACGCATCGTCGATACACCTGAAAGTGAAATTGAAAAATTTAGCAATGTTTTTTTGTTACCCGTCCTGATAAGCCCCTCGACAAGTTCAGCCTCGTTTGAAAACAAAAACACGTCAGTCAAAATTTAGTTCCCAGTGAAATATCAACAGTTTGTTTGAAAATATTTTCTTCTAACCCAACGGTAACTACGGACACGGGTCGAGTTACTACGGTCACGGGTCGGGCAACTATGAGCATGAGTAGGGTAACTACGGTCACGGGTCGGGTAACTATGGTCACGGGTCGAGCAACTACGAACATGAGTAGGGTAACTACGGTCACGGGTCGGGTAACTACGGACAGGTGTAGGGTAACTACGGACACGGGTCGGGTAACTACGGACAGGTGTAGGGTAACTATGGTCACGGATCGGGTATCTATGGTATGCGTAGGGTAACAACGGACACGGGTCGGGTAACTACGGTCATGTGTAGGGTAACAACGGACACGGGTTGGGTTACTACGGACACGGGTCTGGTTTCTAGGACATGCGTAGGGTAACTACGGACATGTGTAGGGTAATTACGGACATGTGTATGGTAGCTACGGACAGGGGTCGGGTAACTACGGATTTGCGTAGGGTAACCAAGGACTTCGGTCTGGTAACTACGGACATGTGTAGGGTAACTACGGACATGTGTAGGGTAACTACGGACAGGTGTAGGGTTACTTCGGACAGGTGTAGGGTAACTAAGGACATGTGTAGGGTAACTACGGACAGGTGTAGGGTTACTACGGACAGGTGTAGGGTAACTACGGACAGGTGTAGGGTTACTTCGGACAGGTGTAGGGTAACTAAGGACATGTGTAGGGTAACTACGGACAGGTGTAGGGTTACTACGGACAGGTGTAGGGTTACTACGGACAGGTGTAGGGTAACTACGGACATGTGCAGGGTAACAACGGACATGTGTAGGGTAACTACAGACATGTGTAGGGTAACTACGGACATGTGTAGGGTAACTCCGTACATGTGTAGGGTAACTACGGATATGTGTAGGGTAACTACAGACATGTGTAGGGTAACTACGGACATGTGAAGGGGAACTACGGACACGGGTTGGGTAACTACGGTCATGTGTAGGGTAACAGCGGGCACGGGTTGGGTTACTACGGACACGGGTCTGGTTTCTAGGACATGCGTAGGGTAACAGCGGGCAGGGTTGGGTTACTACGGACACGGGTCTGGTTTCTAGGACATGCGTAGGGTAACTACGGACATGCGTAGGGTAGCTACGGACATGTGTAGGGTAACTACGGTCATGTGTAGGATAACCACGGACATGTGTAGGATAACTACGGATATGTGTATGGTAACTCCGTACATGCGTAGGGTAACTCCGGACAGGTGTAGGGTAACTACGGACATGTGTAAGGTAACTACGGACATGTGAAGGGTAACTACGGACATGTGTAGGGTAACTACGGACATTTGTAGGGTAACTTCGGACATGCGTAGGGTAACTCCGGACATTTGTAGGGTAACTCCGGACATGTGTAGGGTAACTACGGATATGTGTAGGGTAACTACGGACAGGTGAAGGGTAACTACGGACAGGTGTAGGGTAACTACGGACATGTGTAGGGTAACTACGGATATGTTTAGGGCAACTCCGTACATGTGTAGGGTAACTACGGACAGGTGTAGGGTAACTCCAGAAATGTGTAGGGTAACTACGGATATGTGTAGGGTACCCTTGGGTTGGGTTGGGTTACTACGGACACGGGTCTGGTTTCTAGGACATGCGTAGGGTAACTACGGACATGCGTAGGGTAGCTACGGACATGTGTAGGATAACTACGGACATGTGTAGGGTAACTAATGACAGGGGTCGGGTAACTACGGATTTGCGTAGGGTAACCAAGGACTTCGGTCAGGTAACTACGGACATGTGTAGCGTAACTACGGACAGGTGTAGGGTTACTTCGGACAGGGGTAGGGTAACTACGGACATGTGTAGGGTAACTCCGTACATGTGTAGGGTAACTACGCACAGGTGTAGGGTAACTCATTACTTGTGTAGGGTAACTACGGATATGTGTAGGGTAACTACGGTCATGTGTAAGGTAACTACGGACACGTGTAGGGTAACTACGGATATGTGTAGGGTAACTCCGTACATGTGTAGGGTAACTACGGATATGTGTAGGGTAACTCCGGACATGTGTAGGGTAACTACGGATATGTGTAGGGTAACTACGGACATGTGTAGGGTAACTACGGACATGTGTAGGGTAACTCCGGACATGTGTAGGGTAACTACGGATATGTGTAGGGTAACTCCGGACAGGTTTAGGGTAACTACAGACATGTGTAGGGTAACTACGGACAGGTGTAGGGCAACTACGGTCATGTGAAGGGTAACTACGGACGTGTGAAGGGGAACTACGGACACGGGTTGGGTAACTACGGTCATGTGTAGGGTAACAACGGACACAGGTTTGGTTCCTACGGACACGGGTCTGGTTTCTAGGACATTCGTAGGGTAACTACAGACATGCGTAGGGTAACTACGGACATGTGTAGGTAACTACGGACATGAGTAGGGTAACTACGGACATGTGAAGGGTAACTACGGACATGTGTAGGGTAACTACGGACATTTGTAGGGTAACTACGGACATGCGTAGGGTAACTACGGGCAGGGGTAGTGTAACTACGGACATGTGTAGGGTAACTCCGAAAATGTGTAGGGTAACTACGGATATGTGTGGGGTACCAACAGACATGCGTAGAGTAACTCCGGACATGTGTAGGGTAACTCCGGATATGTGTAGGGTAACTACGGACATGTGTAGGGTAACTCCGGATATGTGTAGGGTAACTACGGATATGTGTAGGGTAACAACAGACATGCGTAGAGTAACTACGGATATGTGAAGGGTAACTACGGACATGCGTAGAGTAACTACGGATATGTGTAGGGTAACTACATATATGTGTAGGGTAACTACGGACATGTGAAGAGTAACTACGGACATGTGTAGGGTAACTACGGACATTTGTAGGGTAACTACAGACATTTGTAGGGTAACAACGGATATGTGTAGGGCAACTCCGGACATGTGTAGGGTAACTACGGATATGTGTAGGGTAACTACGGACAGATGTAGGGTAACTACGGACATGTGTAGGGTAACTACGGACATGTGTAGGGTTACTACGGATATGTGTAGGGTAACTACGGATATTTGTAGGGTAACTCCGTACATGTGTAGGGTAACTACGGACATGTGTAGGGTAACTCCGGACATGTGTAGGGTAACTACGGATATGTGTAGGGTAACGACGGACAGGTGTAGGGTAACTACGGACATGTGTAGGGTAACTACGGACATGTGTAGGGTTACTACGGATATGTGTAGGGTAACTACGGATATGTGTAGGGTAACTACGGACATGTGTAGGGTAACTCCGTACATGTGTAGGGTAACTACGGACATGTGTAGGGTAACTACGGATATGTGTAGGGTAACTCCGGACATGTATAGGGTAACTACGGATATGTGTAAGGTAACTCCGTACATGTGTAGGGTAACTACGGATATGTGTAGGTTAACTCCGGACATGTGTAGGGTAACTACGGATATGTGTAGGGTAACTACGGCCATGTGTAGGGTAACTACGGACATGTGTAGGGTTACTACGGATATCAGTAGGGTAACTACGGACATGTGTAGGGTAACTACGGATATATGTAGGGTAACTCCGTACATGTGTAGGGTAACTACGGACATGTGTAGGATAACTACGAATATGTGTATGGTAACTCCGTACATGCGTAGGGTAACTCCGGACATGTGTAGGGTAACTACAGACATGTGTAGGGTAACAAAGGACATGTGAAGGGGAACTACGGACACGGGTTGGGTAACTACGGTCATGTGTAGGGTAACAGCGGGCACGGGTTGGGTTACTACGGACACGGGTCTGGTTTCTAGGACATGCGTAGGGTAACTACGGACATGCGTAGGGTAACTACGGACATGCGTAGGGTAACTACGGACATGTGTAGGGTAACTACGGTCATGTGTAGGATAACTACGGACATGTGTAGGGTAACTACGGTCATGTGTAGGATAACTACGGACATGTGTAAGGTAACTACGGTCATGTGTAGGATAACTACGGACATGCGTAGGGTAACTACGGACATTTGTAGGGTAACTTCGGACATGTGTAAGGTAACTACGGTCATGTGTAGGATAACTACGGACATGTGTAGGATAACTACGGATATGTGTATGGTAACTCCGTACATGCGTAGGGTAACTCCGGACAGGTGTAGGGTAACTACGGACATGTGTAAGGTAACTACGGACATGTGAAGGCTAACTACGGACATGTGTAGGGTAACTACGGACATTTGTAGGGTAACTTCGGACATGCGTAGGGTAACTCCGGACATTTGTAGGGTAACTCCGGACATGTGTAGGGTAACTACGGATATGTGTAGGGTAACTACGGACAGGTGAAGGGTAACTACGGACAGGTGTAGGGTAACTACGGACATGTGTAGGGTAACTACGGATATGTGTAGGGTACCCTTGGGTTGGGTTGGGTTACTACCGACACGGGTCTGGTTTCTAGGACATGCGTAGGGTAACTACGGACATGCGTAGGGTAGCTACGGACATGTGTAGGATAACTACGGACATGTGTAGGGTAACTTAGGACAGGGGTCGGGTAACTACGGATTTGCGTAGGGTAACCAAGGACTTCGGTCAGGTAACTACGGACATGTGTAGCGTAACTACGGACAGGTGTAGGGTTACTTCGGACAGGTGTAGGGTAACTACGGACATGTGTAGGGTAACTCCGTACATGTGTAGGGTAACTACGCACATGTGTAGGGTAACACATTACTTGTGTAGGGTAACTACGGATATGTGTAGGGTAACTACGGTCATGTGTAAGGTAACTACGGACACG
The DNA here is from genome assembly GCA_947623455.1 of Mimachlamys varia. NCBI lineage: Eukaryota > Metazoa > Mollusca > Bivalvia > Pectinida > Pectinidae > Mimachlamys > Mimachlamys varia. The sequence continues at coordinate 51,645,963 of OX392527.1, forward strand.
TGTAGGGTAACTACGGATATGTGTAAGGTAACTCCGTACATGTGTAGGGTAACTACGGATATGTGTAGGGTAACTCCGGAGATGTGTAGGGTAACTACGGATATGTGTAGGGTAACTCCGGACATGTATAGGGTAACTACGGATATGTGTAAGGTAACTCCGTACATGTGTAGGGTAACTACGGATATGTGTAGGGTAACTACGGACATGTGTAGGGTAACTACGGACACGTGTAGGGTTACTACGGATATCAGTAGGGTAACTACGGATATGTGTAGGGTATCTACGGATATATGTAGGGTAACTCCGTACATGTGTAGGGTAACTACGGACATGTGTAGGATAACTACGAATATGTGTATGGTAACTCCGTACATGCGTAGGGTAACTCCGGACATGTGTAGGGTAACTACAGACATGTGTAGGGTAACTACGGACATGTGAAGGGGAACTACGAACATGGGTTGGGTAACTACGGTCATGTGTAGGGTAACAGCGGGCACGGGTTGGGTTACTACGGACACGGGTCTGGTTTCTAGGACATGCGTAGGGTAACTACGGACATGCGTAGGGTAACTACGGACATGTGTAGGGTAACTACGGTCATGTGTAGGATAACTACGGACATGTGTAGGATAACTACGGATATGTGTATGGTAACTCCGTACATGCGTAGGGTAACTCCGGACGGGTGTAGGGTAGCTACGGACATGTGTAAGGTAACTACGGACATGTGAAGGGTAACTACGGACATGTGTAGGGTAACTACGGACATTTGTAGGGTAACTTCGGACATGCGTAGGGTAACTCCAGACATTTGTAGGGTAACTCCGGACATGTGTAGGGTAACTACGGATATGTGTAGGGTAACTACGGACAGGTGAAGGGTAATTACGGACAGGTGTAGGGTAACTACGGACATGTGTAGGGTAACTACGGACATGTGTAGGGTAACTACGGATATGTGTAGGGTACCCTTGGGTTGGGTTGGGTTACTACGGACACGGGTCTGGTTTCTAGGACATGCGTAGGGTAACTACGGACATGCGTAGGGTAGCTACGGACATGTGTAGGATAACTACGGACATGTGTAGGGTAACTAAGGACAGGGGTCGGGTAACTACGGATTTGCGTAGGGTAACCAAGGACTTCGGTCAGGTAACTACGGACATTTGTAGCGTAACTACGGACAGGTGTAGGGTTACTTCGGACAGGTGTAGGGTAACTACGGACATGTGTAGGGTAACTCCGTACATGTGTAGGGTAACTACGCACATGTGTAGGGTAACACATTACTTGTGTAGGGTAACTACGGATATGTGTAGGGTAACTACGGTCATGTGTAAGGTAACTACGGACACGTGTAGGGTAACTACGGATATGTGTAAGGTAACACCGTACATGTGTAGGGTAACTACGGATATGTGTAGGGTAAGTCCGGACATGTGTAGGGTAACTACGGATATGTGTAGGGTAACTCCGGACATGTATAGGGTAACTACGGATATGTGTAAGGTAACTCCGTACATGTGTAGGGTAACTACGGATATGTGTAGGTTAACTCCGGACATGTGTAGGGTAACTACGGATATGTGTAGGGTAACTACGGACATGTGTAGGGTAACTACGGACACGTGTAGGGTTACTACGGATATCAGTAGGGTAACTACGGATATGTGTAGGGTAACTACGGATATATGTAGGGTAACTCCGTACATGTGTAGGGTAACTACGGACATGTGTAGGATAACTACGAATATGTGTATGGTAACTCCGTACATGCGTAGGGTAACTCCGGACATGTGTAGGGTAACTACAGACATGTGTAGGGTAACTACGGACATGTGAAGGGGAACTACGGACACGGGTTGGGTAACTACGGTCATGTGTAGGGTAACAGCGGGCACGGGTTGGGTTACTACGGACACGGGTCTGGTTTCTAGGACATGCGTAGGGTAACTACGGACATGCGTAGGGTAACTACGGACATGTGTAGGGTAACTACGGTCATGTGTAGGATAACTACGGACATGTGCAGGATAACTACGGATATGTGTATGGTAACTCCGTACATGCGTAGGGTAACTCCGGACAGGTGTAGGGTAGCTACGGACATGTGTAAGGTAACTACGGACATGTGAAAGGGTAACTACGGACATGTGTAGGGTAACTACGGACATTTGTAGGGTAACTTCGGACATGCGTAGGGTAACTCCGGACATTTGTAGGGTAACTCCGGATATGTGTAGGGTAACTACGGATATGTGTAGGGTAACTACGGACAGGTGAAGGGTAATTACGGACAGGTGTAGGGTAACTACGAACATGTGTAGGGTAACTACGGATATGTGTAGGGCAACTCCGTACATGTGTAGGGTAACTACGGACATGTGTAGGGTAACTCCGGAAATGTGTAGGGTAACTACGGATATGTGTAGGGTAACTACGGACAGGTGAAGGGTAATTACGGACAGGTGTAGGGTAACTACGAACATGTGTAGGGTAACTACGGACATGTGTAGGGTAACTACGGATATGTGTAGGGTACCCTTGGGTTGGGTTGGGTTACTACGGACACGGGTCTGGTTTCTAGGACATGCGTAGGGTAACTACGGACATGCGTAGGGTAGCTACGGACATGTGTAGGATAACTACGGACATGTGTAGGGTAACTAAGGACAGGGGTCGGGTAACTACGGATTTGCGTAAGGTAACCAAGGACTTCGGTCAGATAACTACGGACATGTGTAGCGTAACTACGGACAGGTGTAGGGTTACTTCGGAATGGTGTAGGGTAACTACGGACATGTGTAGGGTAACTCCGTACATGTGTAGGGTAACTACGCACATGTGTAGGGTAACACATTACTTGTGTAGGGTAACTACGGATATGTGTAGGGTAACTACGGTCATGTGTAAGGTAACTACGGACACGTGTAGGGTAACTACGGATATGTGTAGGGTAACTCCGGACATGTGTAGGGTAACTACGGATATGTGTAGGGTAACTCCGGACATGTATAGGGTAACTACGGATATGTGTTAAGGTAACTCCGTACATGTGTAGGGTAACTACGGATATGTGTAGGTTAACTCCGGATATGTGTAGGGTAACTACGGATATGTGTAGGGTAACAACAGACATGTGTAGGGTAACTACGGATATGTGTAGGGTAACTACGGACACGTGTAGGGTTACTACGGATATCAGTAGGGTAACTACGGATATGTGTAGGGTAACTACGGATATATGTAGGGTAACTCCGTACATGTGTAGGGTAACTACGGACATGTGTAGGATAACTACGAATATGTGTATGGTAACTCCGTACATGCGTAGGGTAACTCCGGACATGTGTAGGGTAACTACAGACATGTGTAGGGTAACTACGGACATGTGAAGGGGAACTACGGACACGGGTTGGGTAACTACGGTCATGTGTAGGGTAACAGCGGGCACGGGTTGGGTTACTACGGACACGGGTCTGGTTTCTAGGACATGCGTAAGGTAACTACGGACATGCGTAGGGTAACTACGGACATGTGTAGGGTAACTACGGTCATGTGTAGGATAACTACGGACATGTGCAGGATAACTACGGATATGTGTATGGTAACTCCGTACATGCGTAGGGTAACTCCGGACAGGTGTAGGGTAGCTACGGACATGTGTAAGGTAACTACGGACATGTGAAGGGTAACTACGGACATGTGTAGGGTAACTACGGACATTTGTAGGGTAACTTCGGACATGCGTAGGGTAACTCCGGACATTTGTAGGGTAACTCCGGACATGTGTAGGGTAACTACGGATATGTGTAGGGTAACTACGGACAGGTGAAGGGTAATTACGGACAGGTGTAGGGTAACTACGAACATGTGTAGGGTAACTACGGATATGTGTAGGGCAACTCCGTACATGTGTAGGGTAACTACGGACATGTGTAGGGTAACCAAGGACTTCGGTCAGGTAACTACGGACATGTGTAGCGTAACTACGGACAGGTGTAGGGTTACTTCGGACAGGTGTAGGGTAACTACGGACATGTGTAGGGTAACTCCGTACATGTGTAGGGTAACTACGCACATGTGTAGGGTAACTCATTACTTGTGTAGGGTAACTACGGATATGTGTAGGGTAACTACGGTCATGTGTAAGGTAACTACGGACACGTGTAGGGTAACTACGGATATGTGTAAGGTAACTCCGTACATGTGTAGGGTAACTACGGATATGTGTAGGGTAACTCCGGACATGTGTAGGGTAACTACGGATATGTGTAGGGTAACTACGGACATGTGTAGGGTAACTACGGACATGTGTAGGGTAACTCCGTACATGTGTAGGGTAACTACGGATATATGTAGGGTAACTCCGGACAGGTGTAGGGTAACTACAGACATGTGTAGGGTAACTACGGACAGGTGTAGGGCAACTACGGTCATGTGAAGGGTAACTACGGACGTGTGAAGGGGAACTACGGACACGGGTTGGGTAACTACGGTCATGTGTAGGGTAACAACGGACACGGGTTTGGTTCCTACGGACACGGGTCTGGTTTCTAGGACATGCGTAGGGTAACTACAGACATGCGTAGGGTAACTACGGACATGTGTAGGTAACTACGGACATGAGTAGGGTAACTACGGACATGTGAAGGGTAACTACGGACATGTGTAGGGTAACTACGGACATTTGTAGGGTAACTACGGACATGCGTAGGGTAACTACGGGCAGGGGTAGTGTAACTACGGACATGTGTAGGGTAACTCCGAAAATGTGTAGGGTAACTACGGATATGTGTAGGGTACCAACAGACATGCGTAGAGTAACTCCGGACATGTGTAGGGTAACTCCGGATATGTGTAGGGTAACTACGGACATGTGTAGGGTAACTCCGGATATGTGTAGGGTAACTACGGATATGTGTAGGGTAACAACAGACATGCGTAGAGTAACTCCGGATATGTGTAGGGTAACTACGGATATGTGAAGGGTAACTACGGACATGCGTAGAGTAACTACGGATATGTGTAGGGTAACTACATATATGTGTAGGGTAACAACGGACATGTGAAGGGTAACTACGGACATGTGTACGGTAACTACATATATGTGTAGGGTAACTACAGACATTTGTAGGGTAACCACGGATATGTGTAGGGTAACTCCGGACATGTGTAGGGTAACTACGGATATGTGTAGGGTAACTACGGACAGGTGTAGGGTAACTACGGACATGTGTAGGGTAACTACGGACATGTGTAGGGTTACTACGGATATGTGTAGGGTAACTACGGATATGTGTAGGGTAACTCCGTACATGTGTAGGGTAACTACGGACATGTGTAGGGTAACTCCGGACATGTGTAGGGTAACTACGGATATGTGTAGGGTAACGACGGACAGGTGTAGGGTAACTACGGTCATGTGTAGGGTAACTACGGACATGTGTAGGGTTACTACGGATATGTGTAGGGTAACTACGGATATGTGTAGGGTAACTACGGATATGTGTAGGGTAACTCCGTACATGTGTAGGGTAACTACGGTCATGTGTAGGGTAACTACGGACATGTGTAGGGTTACTACGGACAGGTGTAGGGTAACTACGGATATGTGTAGGGTAACTCCGTACATGTGTAGGGTAACTACGGACATATGTAGGGTAACTACGGACATGCGTAGGGTTACTACGGACACGGGTCGGGTACTAACGGTCACGCAACTTACACTCGAACAATACTCATAGGAACTGATTGATATATATATCGCCCGAGGTTATTACATTTTCTTCTACAAATTCTGTCCCGTCAACTTATAAAACATACTGCTGATTAAACTTTCCTCTGTTACTGACCAGGCCTTTCATAAGGACGGCCTCTCGGTGTAAGAGAGGTGGATGCGTTTGTTTAGTACGTTTGTATTAGAGATTTCGCATTAAGCACTTGGTAATATAGATGTTCGTATTCATATTGATAATAGATATAGGTTTCCTGTATAAACTTGACCAACAACTTAAAATGTATAGACCAATTCGGATTCGTGTCCACACGCCATCGGCTACATTGTACATGTAGTGCACGAAGCGTGACGAAAACATGCGAAATACACGTACCCGAGGATTACTACAACTAAAGTTATATTGCATCAAGGCAGATGAATTTAAGAGAGAATTGCGTACACTATTTAAAAAAGAAACATAAATGAATTTCCCTATAATGTCTTAAATTAAACGTTTCTCCCTGTCCGATACGTATACCGATGCGTTTACGGATACGGATTCGTGCTTAATGCGGTAGCGGTATGTTCGTGTAAGCCTTCTTGCGATAGTCCGAATCTTTTGTCGAGTTAAAGTGCTACCAGACTGAAAAATCCAGTCGAATGCCCCCAGCAGAACACCCCACACGGTCACATTATACTGACAACGGGTGAACCAGTCATTCTACTCCCATAATGCTAAGCGTCAAGCAGGAAGTAGTAACTACCATTGTTAGAGACTCTCGTATGTCTCGGTCTGGGGACAGAACCCATAGTCTTCCTCACAGGGGAAAACGCTCAACTAAAGGCCAAAAGTGAGGTCGTGTCAAGGGAGACAATAGCATGGAGCTCTTGACACGGCCTCTTTTTTGGCCTTTAGTTCAGCGTTTGACCCTGTGAGGAAGACTATGGGGTCAGATTTACATTGCGGGTGTCGTCGATTAAGCAGAAGACGATTACTCTTCCGGAACACCTGGTATTACTCTCTTGTTTTTTTACCAGGGTCTCCATGTAAATCTTTCGATACCTTTGTTCATAGTTTGCCTCTATTTTTATCAACTGAATTCGACTTTCCTGCTGAAGAAATGTGATCGAAGAATATATCTATGGTAGATTGTACACACACCATGTTGATGAATTGTACCAATAAGCAGGTATCGGCGCGCAGTCATCATTTGCTAATTGATCGTATTAACCCGGATGTGCCCTAGTATTTTTCAAATAAGCACTTGATCGGCGTTCATATGCTGGGTACTTGGAAAATACATTTTTGATAACAGTTTCACCTGCTCTTTCCCCTGTTATATATTAAAACTTTTCTAGAGCAAAATAGAAACTAGGTTTGTTTTGCTCGATGCACCTTAAACATCTATTTTTCTTTCCCATTTCCAAATATCCGAGTAACGCCTCCATCAGTACTTTTAGTACTTTGATTTGTTCTATACAATATATTCACATTTTTAATAAGTGTTACGTTTTCCACCCCGTTGTGTATTTCTGTCCAATATGTTGTGATGGTCACTTTATGGGAGAAATACAGAAACAGAGTGAGTTACATAAGCTCGTGTCCAGTATCATGGAATTTGAAAGAAGTTGACAAACAATTGAATACAAATATTCAGTTCATTTAATGTTGAAACATGGATGTTGTAATTTACGAAAGAATGTGACAATCAGTACCGCCATGTTAACACTATTGACTGTATTGATTTATAGGGGGACATTTGATAAATCAGAATATCAATGTAGTTCAGTAGGCACGACCCTTTCGCAATTAACCGCTAGATTTCCTTAAAACTTTAATTTGTTGATTATGCTACCAGTTAGAGATGATTTTGTGAGAATCTAAGCATTCCAGTGACTGGTTTCATTTTTGGTTACAAAAACATTGCAAAAAAAATAAAAATTAATTTCTTCTCCAAATTTAATGTGTTGGTATTTTTTTCTTGTGAATTTTCTTGAAAATCTCAAACATAAAATAAAATAAAACAAAAAGGATAAAAAGCTTCCCCAAAAATACTTCATTCAGAAAAATGGACAAAATGATACTAGGCCTGTGTTAGTATTATGGGACTTGTGTAAGTCTAGGTTCGTTTGATGACCCGTTGTTGCGTTTGCGCAGTACTATGTATGTACCGGATGTAAGACGACATGGGGAGTTCAATAAATGGATTCAGCCAGAGCACTTGTCCAGTGATGATTTAGATTGAATATCACAACATGGTGTCAGATTGAGGCAAGTGCAGTTACTTCCTGGTAGTAAATAGGAACTACAACATCGATTTGTCCAGATGGCAAAGTTCCAGGCCCCAGAGAAGTTCGATTTCAGCCGACCAAGCGGATGGAATGATTGGCGAACGAGATTTGCTCGCTACCGCACCGCAACAAAACTTCATAAGGATGAGGACGTTGTACAGATAAGTGCATTAATTTACGCAATGAGCAGTCAGGCAGAACATGTTTTTAAAACTTTAGTGTTCAATGTGGCCGGCGATGAAGATAAATATGACAAGGTCATTGAAAAGTTCGACAACTATTTCATTCCCAAACGAAATATAATCCACGAGAGGGCGCGGTTCCACCAGCGGAGTCAGGCCCCCGGCGAGTCTGTTGAGGGATTCGTGAGAGCATTATATGAAATAGCGGAACATTGCGATTTTACATCACAAGATGAGTTCATCAGAGATAGAGTAGTCATAGGAATTTCGGACAGACATATCTCAGAAAAACTACAAATGAAAGCTGATCTAACATTAGAAGGAGCTATTCAAACGGCAAGGCAGGCCGAGTTGGTGAAAACACAGATTAAGGACCAAGGAGGACAAAAACAACACGTGGAAGAGGTGAGAAAAGGGAGACAATTCAAAAAGAAAAACAACCCAACTACACAACATCAAGCACAAGGTCAGTCATACAATAAACAGTCTCGCAGTGAAAAGGGTGCATGTTCACGGTGTGCTCGCAGCCACGGACAGGAAAAATGTCCAGCTATAGGGAGGCGCTGTAGATCTTGTAATAAGATGGATCACTTCGCGTGCTGCTGTCGGTCGAAAAAGGATATAAAGGAAGTGACGGAGCGGGAGGAATTCTTTCTCGGAGCAATAACCTCATGCTATGGTTATGAAAAGGCGTGGGAGGTGACACTGAAGGTAGGAAACACACCCGTAACATTCAAGATTGATACTGGGGCGGACACTACTGTTATCTCTCGGGAGACATATAACCAACTTAACCAACGTCCAGCTTTGAGTCCAGTCAGTTCTATACTTCAAGGTCCAGGAGGAGGAGTCCTTCCATCAGAAGGTAAATTTGACTGTCAAGTTAAGTACAAGGGGAGACAATTCAAATTACCTATATGTGTGATCGGTGGAGCCAGCTCCAGCAACCTGCTAGGAAGGAGTGCTGCACACCAAATGGGACTGGTAGTGAGAGTTGATGCAGTTACCGACGATTTATTTGGACCAACCGGACTACTGTCGTGTGAACCAGTCAAAATAACATTAAAGGATCACGCAGTTCCATATTGCATTAGTGCTTCAAGGCGGGTGCCATTCCCACTACTCGAAAAGGTGAAAACCGAGCTCAGTCGAATGGAACAGGATGGCATCATAGAAAACGTGACAGAGCCAACAGACTGGTGCGCTCCCATGGTTCCTGTGGTGAAAAAGACCGGGAAAATTAGGATTTGTGTGGACCTTAAACGGTTAAATGAAGCTGTAAAGAGGGAACACTTCATGCTACCAACCCTGGATGATATAGCACCAAAGCTAGTGGGCGAGAAGGTATTCTCCAAGTTAGATGCCAGTAGCGGGTTTTATCAGATACCCCTGGATGTAAATAGCAGCAGGCTCACTACATTCATCACCCCATTTGGACGCTTCGCCTTTCGCAGGGTTCCGTTCGGAATAACCTCAGCCCCTGAAATATTTCAGCGCAAGATGTCAGAGCTGTTGACTGGTCTGGAAGGAGTCGAGGCTATTATAGATGACACCTTGATCTATGGAAAGTCTAAGGAGGAACATGACGAGCGTCTTGCCAAAGTCCTAGACAGGATTCGAGCATCAGGCCTTAAACTTAACAAGGATAAGTGCGAGTTTGGGAAGTCCAAACTCGAGTACTTTGGCCATGTCGTTGGTGGGGACGGTATAAGTGTCAACCCAGAGCGTGTTGCAGCAATCAAAGGACTAGAAGCACCTAAAGATGTAACTGAGCTACGAAGGGTCATAGGCATGATCAATTACCTTGGAAGATTCATTCCGGATTTGTCTACCATCATGCGACCCATGACAGATCTCCTGAAATCTGACATTGTTTGGCAATGGATGCCAAGACAACAGCAGGCATTTGACAGGGTAAAAGGAATGTTGACCAACACCCCTACTTTGGCATTTTACTCTCCAAGTAAACCAACCATAGTCAGTGCCGACGCAAGTAGCTACGGTCTGGGAGGGGCCATGTTTCAGATGGACGGAGACGAGATTAAACCGGTGGCTTACTGTTCTCGCACCTTGTCACCAGCAGAGTCAAGGTACGCACAGATCGAAAAAGAGTGCCTCGCATCGGTCTGGGCATGCGAAAAGTTTGAACGATATTTGGTCGGACTTGAATCTTTTAAACTTCTCACAGATCACAAGCCCTTAGTTCCTCTCATCAACACACAGGATCTTGACCGGATGCCCCTGAGGTGTCAGAGGCTACTCATGCGTTTGAGGAGATTTACTCCAATCGCTGAACACGTACCTGGGAAACTGCTCGTTGTTCCAGATACCCTATCGAGGAGCCCCCTCAAGCTAAAGGAGGTCCCGATTGACGAGGATGTGGAGGTGTTCGTGGACTCCGTGGAGTCCATCAGGCCTATATCAGATAGGAAATTGGCTAGGATTCGACAAGCTTCGTTGGAAGATCCTCACCTTCAGAAAGCCCTATGTCTCACAAAGACAGGGTGGCCGGATCGAGAAACCTCCCTAGAGGAGATGGATGGTTACTTTGCAGTACGTAACGAACTGTCAGTCTCGGATGATTTACTGCTCTACCGACAAAGGATTGTGATACCGAGTACATTACGTGAGGAAACCCTGGATACACTCCATGAAGGGCACCTAGGTATAGCCAAGTGCCGCGAGCGTGCAGCTACATGTGTGTGGTGTCCAAACATAGGAAAGGATCTCAAGGAAATAGTGGAAAGCTGTAGTTTCTGTCAGGAGCACAGACCAACACAGAGGAAGGAACCCCTAAAGGTTACCCCTCTACCGGCACGACCTTGGCAAAAGATCTCAGCAGATCTTTGTGACTTCAAGAATGACAGTTATTTAGTGGTTATTGACTACTATTCGAGGTACCTAGAAATTGCCCATCTCTCTAATATAACCAGTGGTCAGGTTATAGGAAAGTTGAAGAACATCTTTGCTCGTTTCGGAGTTCCCGAAGAGTTGGTCTCCGACAATGGGACACAATTCGCGTCACAAGAATTCAACGAATTCGCAGAGAAGTACAACTTCATACAAACTTTCACTAGTCCGCACTACCCTCAGGCAAATGGGCAGGCGGAGAGCGGAGTAAAGATTGCTAAACGCATACTCGCTCAACATGACATATTCCTAGCACTTATGGCTTATCGAGCCACGCCTATCGCGTCAACAGGAGCTAGCCCAAGTCAGCTGATTATGGGTCGACAGATAAGGACAACCGTACCGGTCGCGCCCAAGACGCTTAACCCGAAGTGGCCGAGCAAGAAGTCGGTGCAGCAGCGTGACCACAGTTATAAGGAACGATACAAATCACAGTATGATCGTCACAATGCAGTGCGCTCACTTCCTGAGTTGGAACCTGGAGACACTGTTAGACTCAAACTCGACAAACAAAAACTCTGGAGTTCGGAAGGACGAGTGGAGAGAGTCGATCACAAGAGACGGTCGTATCAGGTCAGAACACCCCGAGGTGTATATTGGAGAAATCGTAGACATTTGCAGTTGACAGAACGCAAGACCCAGTCTAGTGACAATTCTGACTTAACAGGAATCATTAGAGAGCCTGTGTTCACAGACACACCGATTACTCAAAAGGTGTCGGACAATGTAGTTCTCGAGAACGTCCCACCTGGGAATGTGACAGATAGTCCGCCACTTGGGAAAAGTCAGAACAGTGATGAGTCTCGCCAAGACTCTGATCGCGTACAGGATGCAAATCTAACGCGTAGTGACACTACAACTATTACCACGCGTGTAGGCAGACGTGTAGTAAAGCCAAAGCACTTTGATGACTTTGTTGAGTGACTTTAATTTGTTCAGTTATTGAATAGCTATGATATATCCATCAGTGAGTCAGTTCTAATTTTATAACAATCTAGGCAAGGTATTATGGACATGGTTCTTCTCCTTATGGACATGGCTAAATGTTTACTTGTTAAGATCCACATGGATTGAGTTAAATGAAAAGTGTTATTGTTTGCATGTTACAAGTTTCACTTAAGGGGGAGATGTGTTAGTATTATGGGACTTGTGTAAGTCTAGGTTCGTTTGATGACCCGTTGTTGCGTTTGCGCAGTACTATGTATGTACCGGATGTAAGACGACATGGGGAGTTCAATAAATGGATTCAGCCAGAGCACTTGTCCAGTGATGATTTAGATTGAATATCACAACAAGGCCTATCTTCCGTTTCTGTACTGTTGTATTCACTGTCAGTGTCCGACCATGTGTCGATATCGTGTACATCTATTTTTTTCGTTGTTTTGCAAAAGGAGTGGTCGTGACAATACTTCTTTTCTTCGTAATCTTGACTTGAAGACATGAACCGTCCCCTCTCATCTCGGCTCGCGATTGTTGATATCGCGACCTATTTTTCTATCCTAATTGCGCAAAAGAGCTCTCTCTCTCTCTCTCTGAAGCACAAATTCAATACCCCGTATTCCAATACCGGGTAGATAAATAACAGGCTACGTCACCACAAAACGAGAATCAAAACCTGTGTATTACGTAATGTCGAGCATTCTTAATAAAAGACTTATCCTTAGCTCGAGTTGCATCCCTTAGATCGCGCGCTGTAATGGCTTCGTTATAGTAACTTTATGTTGATGATAATTCACCGCACGCATTCTGGAAGCAATGGGAAACAAACCTCCAACTGCTAGTTATATAGTGAGACCTACCTCAAGTACCCAAAATATCGGTATAAGCAAGTGATAACATTAGTCTTGAATACCTACCCATCTTTTCTGGGATATTGATGACATCATTGACAAGTGATTATACAGTCTTTACTGTTCACGGACGGTATGGACTGCACTGGCCGGCTTTTATGCTCTCCGCCGGGGTGGCATCAGCCAATCAGCATTGAGCAATTACGTCACTTTTGAAGTCCGCCAAAGTGTAAACAAATGCGAAATTCTCTCCTGGAATTTTGCGGAATAAACATATTCTGATATTTTAGAATGTACAAAACAATAACACATTGCTGTATGAAGCAAGCTATAAAAATGTACGAAGGATCTATAAGTATACGTTTATTATATAGAGTCGTAAGATATAAACCTGAAGTCGTGTTTGAAGTTGAAGAATCTCGCCATTTTGAACGGCATATTCGAGCTTCAGTCGTAGCTGATTGAAAAACATTGGATATTTCTCCCAAAATACGTATATGTATATAAATATTATATTAATAATTCCATTTATTGGTGATGAATTTTTCTTCTCTCTTTTTACATTTTAAATGAATTTTTAATGAATGACTCTTGTTGGATTAGTGATTATTTTTATTTACTATTTGTCAAATCCCTTACCGACAGCTCATTTTAATATCTTTCTTGTTTAATTGTTTTCTTGTTAAATTACTGCTCTAGAAAACGAGCGAGCTTATGCCATTGTGTGGCAACCGTCGTCCAGCATTAATCTTTTACTTTGAACTTATATTTGGCAAGCTGTCATGGATAAGTTTCAAGGTCATAGGGGCCGAATGTCTTTAAACATTCAATTAACTTTTTCTCAATAACTGTGAATGAATGGAGAAAAAATTATCATGATATCCCTATCTGAAAGACAAAAAAGTATTATGGCATCTCTATATGAGGGATATATGTATCACGATACCTCTCTCTGAAAGAAACATGTATTAATGTATCCCTGTATGAAGAATGTAAGATCACGATATCCTTATCTGGGGGATACATGTATCAAGATACCCTTATCTTAATGATACATTTTTACGATATCTCTATCTAAGGGATACATCATCAAGATATCTCTATCTGAGGGATACATTATAACGATATCTCTATCTGAGGGATACATTAGCACGACATCTCTATCTGAGGGATACATCATCAACACATCTCTATCTGAGGGATACATTATCACGAAATCTCTATATGAAGGATTCATGTATCAATATATCTCTATCTGAGGGATACATTACCACGATATCTCTATCTGAGGGATACATCATCAACACATCTCTATCTGAGGGATACATTATCACGATATATCTATCTGAGGGATACATGTATCACGATATCTCTATCTGAGAGATACAAGTATCAAAATATCTCTATCTGTGGAATACATCATCACGATGTTTCTATCACGAAATCTCTATATGAAGGATTCATGTATCATGATATCTCTATCTGAGGGACAAATTATCAAGATATCTCTATCTGAGGGATACATTATCACGACATCTCTATCTGAGGGATACATCATCACGATATCTCTATCTGAGGGATACATTATCACCACATCTCTATCTGAGGGATACATTACCACGATATCTCTATCTGAGGGATACATCATCACGACATCTCTATCTGAGGGATACATTATCACGAAATCTCTATATGAAGGATTCATGTATCACGATATCTCTATCTGAGGGATACATTACCACGATATCTCTATCTGAGGGATACATCATCAACACATCTCTATCTGAGGGATACATTATCACGAAATCTCTATATGAAGGATTCATGTATCACGATATCTCTATCTGAGGGATACATTACCACGATATCTCTATCTGAGGGATACATCATCAACACATCTCTATCTGAGGGATACATTATCACGATATCTCTATCTGAGGGATACATCATCACGATATCTTTATCTGTGGAATACATCATCACGATATCTCTATCTGAGGGATACATGTATCAAGATATTTCTATCTGAGGAATCACGATATCCTATATAATTAATTTTTCGCTGTTTTTTATGTGATACGCTGCTATCTGATTTGTAATGTTTTTCTTTCCATTCTCTATGCAAAATATGGATATTTCTACATAAACAAATATCACCACAATTTAACACACGTAGTGGGTACGGTACCTTAGAAGGCGTTTGGAAATTGTCATTTGTTGGACTGCTGCCATATTTTTCATTCCATTTCTGTACATTTCCGTTTGGAAAGTGATTACCCCGCCCATGAAGTTGAAACAGATTTTGAAAAATGGCGTGACTAGCCTGTCTATGAAGTTACTTCATGCGTTCTTACGCGTACATATGTGTAGTAATTTGTGCGAAATATAATCCGTCGTTTTAGCGTCTATTTACAATTTTTATGCTCCGCTTTTTTTTTTATTTTAAACGTATTTAGAAAATAAATTATAAAAAGATTGTTAGTTTCATGCAGGTATGAAAGAAAAACCGAATTTCAAACTTATCATGAAGCTCTACGCGCATTTATTCAGTTTGCAATTCGGTTTTTCTTTCATAATTACATGGAACTAAAAATATTCCTATCAAAGCTTAAATGATGTATACACGTGTCACAATATTCCTTTATGAGGGAAACATGTATTAAGATATTCCTATTAGATAGACCTGTATCACGATATTACTGTATGAGGGAAACATGTATCACGATATTACTGTATGAGGGAGACATCTATCACGATATTGCTGTATAAGGGAAACTTTTATCACGATATTACTGTATGAGGGAGACATTTATCACGATATTACTGTATGAGGGAAACATGTATCACGATATTACTGTATGAGGAAAACATGTATCACGATATTACTGTATCGGGGAAACATGTATCACGATATTACTGTATGAGGGAGACATTTATCACGATATTACTGTATGAGGGAGACATTTATCACGATATTACTGTATGAGGGAAACTTTTATCACGATATTACTGTATGAAGGAGACATTTATCACGATATTACTGTATGAGGGAAACATGTGTCATGATATTACTGTATGAGGGAAAGATGTATCACGATATTACTGTATGAGGGAAAGATGTATCACGATATTACTGTATGAGGGAGACATTTATCACCATATTACTGTATGAGGGAGACATTTATCACGATATTACTGTATTAGGGAAACATTTATCAAGATATTACTGTATGAGGGAAACATGTATCACGATATTACTGTATGAGGGAAACTTTTATCACGATATTACTGTATGAAGGGAGACATTTATCACGATATTACTGTATGAGGGAAACATGTATCACGATATTACTGTATGAGGGAAACATGTATCACGATAATACTGTATGAGGGAGACATTTATCACGATATTACTGTATGAGGGAAACATTTATCACGATATTACTGTATGAGGGAAACATTTATCAAGATATAACTGTATGGGGGAAACATTTATCACGATATTACTGTATGGGGGAAACATTTATCACGATATTACTGTATGGGGGTGAACATTTATCACGATATTACTGTATGGGGGTGAACATTTATCACGATATTACGGTATGGGGGAAACATTTATCACGATATTACTGTATGGGGGGAAACATTTATCACGATATTACTGTATGAGGGAAACATTTATCACGATATTACTGTATGAGGGAAACATTTATCACGATATTACTGTATGAGGGAAACATGTATCATTGTATCCTTATTTGAGAGATATATGTTTCACGATATTCCTATATGAGGGTAACATGTATCATGATATCCTTCCTATATCAGGTGCTAGAAATGCGTTTCTTGATTTTCCATTAAACGAAATAAAAAATAAGACTGTTTTATTAATCATTTATTGAATATATCTTCAATCATCGGCTACATGAAAGTAACAAAAATATTATATTCCATACAGGATCTCACACGTTCACACATACTCTTATATATCAACAAAAACACGATATATAATATTTTCTTTGATAAGCAGACACTATTAAATCGTGTATACAGTCTAACCTCGTTATCTTGAACTCGCAAATCTGGAATGATCCGTTTTATTTGAAATATTGTGTCGGTAACGGCCAAAGCTTCGCACTGAATAATTTTTAATTGTCCCGCCGACTTAGAAATTTGACTCTATACACTAAAAGTATGATAACAATAATAACTGAATAATAAAAAAGTAATGGAGGTAAGATAACTCGGTGTTAGATATTGGTATATCATTGCTGTGAGGAAGGCTTTGGGTTGTGTCCCCTGGCAGGGAAATACCAGAGTCTCAAAATGTGGTAGTTACTACTCCCTACTTTACGCTAGGTCAGAATTATTGGAGTGGAACGACTGGTCTACCTGTCGTCATAATAATGTGACCGGGAGGAATGATCTACTGTTAACCCCTGTGTACAGTAATTTCCATGAATATTTCTTTTGGCAGTAACTGTTGGATAAAATACCATCGTTCTCGGAATACATATATATAAGATGAAGAAAAGTTTGAAGATTATGCCGTTGTTGGGGCTCGAACCCGCGACCCTTCGCACCCCGACAGCCCGACGCCGCTGAGCTACAGGGAAAATGTAAACCTTTTACTTTGAGGTACAATACAAATCTGTGACCCTCCCCCCGACTTTTAAACGTGTTTTACCACGAACAACACCAGGTTCATTACCATTTGAAATGTTCAGAAAACAGAAAAATGTGCTTCCACGGGGACCGAACCCTCGATGACATGGTTCTTTGTCGGACGCACTACTACTGAGCTAGAGAAATATCCCCTCTAGCTCGAAGCAATATGACAAATTTACCATGTAAATACAGAAAAAATACATCACCAATGAAGCGAGAATTATTATATACGTATATTTCATTGTAAACTTAAATAATGAATTTACAATGTACATGTAAAAACAGAAAAAAATACCAATGAATCGAAAAGCATTATGAAAATATGTTTCGCTGTGTATTTGCCATGTTGACAAAGACAAAACACCACTACAGATACTTTATGTATACATACATGTACAGGTTGTTTTTGGTTCCAGTAGATGAAATATTTTGTCACTCATTTGAGGTTTGCCAATGTCTTTGTCCATGCCTCGGCGAATTGAATGTCGTATTGTTCTAAGTATTGTCTTGTGTATAACTGCTTGTACAACTCTACTATGTCAGATTGATTTCCAGCTTTTTCAGAGGAAAGAAAATCCACCAGTTGCTTACTTTTTGTATATAAGTCTAACTCTGCGTTAAAATCCCTTAAAATGTTATGATGGTTTCTGTCTTGGGTCACATAAGGTGGAGAAAATCCTAAACGAAGACCATTTCTGTGAAAAAAATATTGGGCTATGTAACTTCTCCAAATATCACTAACGCGACCATTTACACTGATAGGCAATGCCATATAAGGAAATGCATGTGCGAACCATAAAGTTGCTTGGGCATTGAATGGTGCGTATGTGTTAACAGGTAAAACAAATGGCATACGAGATTTTCGTTTTGCTTGAAAGTTAAAAGGGGTGTCACGTGTCATTCTATAAATAGCATCCACGTCTGGTTGCTGATTTGCTAATGACTGTACTACGCCCAGTGTAAAAGGTGTATTTGAAGTGCAAGGTGTTAGTGTGGTTGTTTTGTTTTTAATATCTTGCAGGGGAAACCCTCTGGGCCAAGTCAAAGATTCTGTTACTCCGAAATAAGGATAAGGGTTAAGAAGATTCTTCCGTGAAGCGTTTTGACAATCAGTGACATACGGAAATGGTAAAACGTGACGGAAATCATCTATGTCTATAATTCCATGATTATCATCATCGAAATCCCAAATGTATTTTGCTTTGTGGTGTATAGCATACATATATCCTATATTTTTTCTTCCGAAGTGGTTAAATGGTATAACTTCCGATAATAACGGATAAAGGACGTTTTGTTCTTTTTCAGAAAGATATTTGATTCTTTTATTAGTATTCATATCCGTTCCTAGTTCAGGCATATACGTTCCCTCTAGTGGCGTTTTTCTATCGGCTACTATCACTAAGCACCAATCGGAAAGAGTTGCTACGTGTTTAATAGCTTTCGAAGGAGAAAATATCGTTGTGACAACAGCCCAGTTTTCGCAGTCCTGCATTTTGTCTTTGGTTGCAAAATATGTGTGGTTATTGGTTAACGGCTGTGGTAACTGTGTCCTTACAATTTCGCCTGAAAACAATGACCCAGTCACGGCACCAATCATATCGTTTGGAGAGACAGTTGAAGGTTTGCTATATTCGTGAAGTTTGTTCATTACTTCTACATTGGATTTATGGTTTATAATATATTTTGAACAAAACCCTGGTTTTATGTTCTTCAACATTGTTGCTTCCATTCTTTTTCCCATACTCACAATCTTTCCGTTATCTGCAACATAATCTATGTCGTTATAGACTGACAGCCAGTGTACCAAAGAAGTGTCGGCAAAGTTTGTTTCCGTTAAGTCCATACTGCGATTGCATTTCCGTTCACCACAATATTCACGCTTCGCGATTCGTTCTACCAAGTTTTTACCAATAACAACGAATAATTCGTCTATATAGTACTGGTGATTATTTAGTTTTTCTGTCGCACCAAAGTGTGTCCATCCATAGTACAGTGTCTTTGATTTGCGTTGATCAAGCCTTTGGAATACCTGAGGGACACAAAGGAAAATATCGTCATCTAATTTGGCTGTGAGTAAAGCATCAGGGTATCGATTGTGTACGTATTTCAACCACCGGTGTAGTTTTTCTCCAAATTTCACCGCTCGTCCATGACTGGTCACGTTCAGGAATAAGATATCCTTATATTTCTTGTTTTCTGATATTGTCTCATTTGTCGGTAAATCAAGGAGAAATCTGTAGGCAATTCTAAAAGGAAGCTCATCTCGCAAAAGTTGCATAGAGGATATCCATGTTGATCGTTGTGCATTTCTGTAGTCAACATGCGTATCTGCCGATAATATTCCTTATACGAAACGGGGTCTGTGATCTATGTTAGGAATATTTGTAGGTTCGACGAAGGTCTGCCCCTGGGTTATATCGTTTCTCAAAGTGATCCCGTATGAGGAGACAGATATGAAGTAAACGGTTGCGATGATGGCAAATATAAAACATATCCCCAGAATCTTCGAAACACTGTCCCTTCTACAGATCGAAGCAAACATCCGTTTCATGTTGTACAAACAGATCAGTTGGCCTTCTTAGAAAAACTGAAAAACGAAAACAAACATTACAGCATGATTATCTATGACAGTTAATAGTTTTTGAATGTTTTTTATCCGAAACTAACATCTCAATGCAAATAATTTTTTTCTTAAATAGATTTTGGTGATCTCCCCAAGTATGAGTTTGCAAGGCCCAAGGAAACTGAAGTTATTGCATGAAAACCTGTTTTGACGTCAATCCTATATATAGACACAAGAACCGTTATCTTTGATATCAGACCTATACAGCAATCTCAAGTAAAAACTTCAGTAAAGTAGCACCGTATGAAATTTGATTATGATAGGTCCAAAGGAAATATCGTTATAGCACGGAACCCACATATGGATTATATTTATAGCAAAAGTGATCTGGGTGTTCAACCTTTAACCCCAAGCCAAACCTTTTATATCGGATGCATTGTATATAATTTGAGCTCGATAGGCCCAAAAGAAAACAAGGTTATTCCGTGGAAACTTTTGTTAAGACAACTCAAGCGACGACATCGGCAAAATGGTTCCTATGTAGTTACGGTCTACATTGACATTCACTTGATAACTTGCAAACAAAAGTTATTTTCCAAAAATCTATACTTGAGAACGTGCCAAATATCTTTGATATCGACAACAATATATGTGGGCGGAGCTATGTAAAGTATCTAGTTCGAGTCACAATTGTATGACGCCATCAGCAATGGACATGGCCGAAGTTAACCATGGCTTACGCAAACTTCCTGCTGTTGAACCGTTTTAACGTTTGTAAGGTTTGAAATGAAATCTATGTCCGCAAATGGGGCTACATTAAAAAGAAAAGTTATGAACCATTACAGAAAGACCCTGTAAATATCAGAATTAACTTTGATTTTGTTAAGTTTATGAGATCATAAATGCGATGGAGCAGTCGGTAAATTTAACGTAAACGCTTTCCGTTTACGTAATATATCTCGTGCTCCATTGGATTTATGATCTTATCAACTAAACAAACTCAAAGGTCAATCTTTAAATATCGCTTCTTTATGTATCATAATAAGAACTGATTATTCTGACGTGACTTAATGCCGATTATTCAAAGTTATCATATTCAGGCTGTTTTATTCCCGATTTTTTTCAAATAATAAGAGAATACCGAAACGTCAACAAAACCATAATCCGAACTCAAAATCGATTAAAGTAGCGGCAAAATATCAACAAAAGGAAAATATTTACATGAAAACCATGCAAAAGTACAAGATAATAAGACCAGATGTTCTGGAAGAGTAAGCGTCTCTGGCTTCATCAACGTCACCCGCCATGTAAATCTTGTTCACATCCAATAAACATCAAGTCCTCAAAATGAGATCCGAGTCAGCATTGTCAATCACAACAAGTAAACATCGATCACAAACTCGCTATTTGAAAGCCAGCCCCAAAATAGCGAGTTTCAACTGCGACATGTAATCACCATAGGATGGGGAATCAGGCATGTTACTATCAGGAAATGGAAAGTTTACGATCGGAAAATTGAAATCGTCACGTTTATCGTATAGCTTAGTAATAAGCTGTCCATGTTAGTCATAGTGGAGATCGCAGTAAGCAGCTGATGTTGAAGAGTCTGTTGTGTCCTTAATTTCAAGTTCAGAAGGGTATATACGATTGATGTGGTCAGCAAACCTTTTGTTGTTTATATACAGGATATATCTGAAAGTGAAAATTTCAGGATAAAAAATAATCAGCTAAAAATGGGGCACATTTTGGTCAAATGAGACTGCCAATAGTCCAATGGAAAATCTTTCCTCCAAACCCAACAAAAATGTTGTCAACCAGGAATTCAAACATTCTTCAGTACATTTCATCTTGGCTTTTGTTGTTTTTCACAGTGTATATTCTCAAACTAACAACACAAGGATTCGAGTGATGCAGGTTGATCAGAACTATGGGCAAGTTTTATGGTCGCCATTTTTGTCTCATTGAGAAATATTCTGTAACTAAGGTGATATGAAGATGGACGTTTTTGAGCATGCTCATTAGTGTGTTTACTTGTTAAGATTGACAATGATGACTCGGTTATCATTTTGAGGACTTGATGTTTATTGGATGTAACCAAGATTTACATGACGGGTGTCGTTGACGGAAACGCTTACTCTTCCGGAACACCTGGTCTTATTCTCTTGTACTTTTCCAAGGGTTTCCATATATATCTTCCTTTGTTCATATTTTGCCCCTAGTTTAATCGATTTTGAGTTCGGATTATGATTTTGTTAACCCTTCGATATTCTCCATTTTTCCCCTAGGTTAGCCCATTAGCATATAGTTGTATCGTCGTCCGCCTTTTTGAAAAAAATGTTCCCATGGTGAGAGATCTAAGACGTTCTTTCAGTTTTGTATGTGGTTTGGTAGTAAACAGGGTAGAAAAATCAAATAGATTTATCGAAAAAAATCATTTTTAAGAGTGGGCGTTCGAGATTGCTAAAGGATCTTTCGAGGTTTTCAAAATCCACATCCCGTTAATTCCACTTCCGCAGTACACAGTGTTACAATAAGACTGAATCCTGATTTAATGATACTTAGAATGGAAGTAAGAATTTTTGATAACGGCTTGGTCGAGCAATCAGCAGAGCCAGCGATAAAACGTTGCTTATACGGATCCTTGTGTGGTTTCGGTATCCAATAAAGACGAGGTAGGTCAGCGTCTTGCTTATTAACCGGCATCTTGAAATATTGCAATACTGAAGCATGGTTAGAAAGTGTTCATCTATCAAAAAACCGGTCAATGTGTAATTAGGGGTACATAGGTTATCAAGCAGGCCTAGTTATTTTTGCAAGCAATAAATGTAATAGCGTTTGCAAACAATTATCAAGTTGTTAGATGCTTTGTCTGCAGAAACATTTAACTAATTATCATGTAGATCGTTGAATGTTGTTTGAGAAAAATATTTGATATATACATATTAATTTACAAATCTTGAATAAATTGATAGACTTACTAAAATGTCATTTTTGTTCTTGTTTTATTGGATTCAATGATCATTTGGCTTGTGAAAATGATAGGATACACCCCGTAGGACTACCGAATACCAACTCGGTTAAATCTAAGAAAGGTGTTTATATAAGGACTCCTTTGAACTTGACATGTAGCTTGTTTCATCTAAGAATGTCAACTAATTTGACAAAGCAATACGCGCAATGTAAGGTTTGCCTGCAAAGCTCTGTCATTTATATCGATCGTAAACACCACATCAAGACACTTCAATGTTGAATTGCCAACAGGCTAAACGTTTTTAAAACAGTGAAAAATGCCTCCCGCGATGAAGCTTACTAGCTGATGAATTATTTTCCGATCATTTTATAAAATGCAGGTTATCTGCCGAATCAAAAATCGTGTAACAGGAGAGAAAAACTGCACGCCCAGTCCTGGGTTCGAGCCCGGGATCTTCCGAACTCTGACGGACGCTTAACCAATTGTGTTATCTGGATGCCGAAGATCGACCCGGTCTAGATCCGCTGCATTACTCCCTCCTTTAACAAATTCTTCGATCCCAAAGACATCACTATTACGGGTGTCGTCGATGAAGCAATAAACGCTCACTCTTCCGTAACACCTGGTCTTATTTTCTTGTAATTTTACAAGAGTCTCCATGTAAATCTTTCAGTTGTTCATATTTTGCCCCTGATTTAATCGATTTTGAGTTCGGATTATGATTTTGTTAACGCTTCGGTACTCTTTAATTTATTGATAAAGCTCATGTATACACAAAGTAATATTCAAAAATGTTAGTTCACGATGGAAAAGTTCATTGTAGTAACAATGTCGAGTATTCCTTGTTGAAAATTTTAAGCAATAAAAAAAAAAAAACTAGCCTCACAATTATATCGAGTCACATGTTTCACACCGACAGTAAAAGTGTAGTGTAAAAGTTTATTAACCTGCTTTTACTTCACTTGCAAAGAGCGGGCTATCTAAAACTTTCAAATAATAAAAACGATATCTAGAGTTGTTCGAGCTGTACAAAGTAGCGGGCAATACGCAAAAATATTTGTTGCCTATTCTGAAAAAAAAAAGATATTAGATAAAAACAAAAGAAAAGTATTTTTTTCGTTCAAATATCGTGTAATGCTTACCGTGAAATTGATTAAAAACTTAGTTATGATGAATGTTGAATATTTCATAGTCTTCAGTCAGCCAAACTTGGAACACATAGTATATATTGTCATGATCACAAAACAAATGGAGCCAGCTTCTTTTACTACGCCTCCTTAATAAAAATTGGCAGAAGACGAGCTATGTCCTCCCACAAAATGTTATGTTACACTGTCCAATGATACTAGAGCCCAAAAGTGATCCCCGCCAATCAGCTGATCGCTGTGGAGGCATTACAGCGTAAATGTTCAGCTCTCAAGATGTCTACGGGATTTTGCTAAACTGGTCACGTGATGTCTGCCGACCGAGATTAAATCCCCTCCTGCTACACTCACAATTTACACACTGCTCCCGGTTCACAATATTAACCTTCCTCGAACTTGAACCGGGCGTTACTAAAAACAGAAACGAAGAGAAACGCAAAAAGGCTCCACACATGTATGTATACATTCTAAACATGATCGCAAGACCGTACACAGGTCACCCTTGGGCCGAAACATGAGTATGATGCATTTTTGGACAAACGTTTTGGAATCTAACTGGCGAAGCGTTCCAGAGGGGACATTTTGATCGTTGATTATATAGAAATCAAACAAAGAATTCAGCAAGACAGATTGTCAAAACCCTTCGCTGTTTGACATATATTCAGGAGAATTATACCATTATATACTTTTTCCTTGGCGCTTCAGAGGCACATCACGGGAATGTAAGGAGGTGGAAGCGCTAGAGAAGTCTGTTCTTTCTAATGTTTTTTCTATTTATTATTTCGGCACAATAACTTTATCAACATTTATCTCATGTATATAAAACCTCATCAGAGGTAAAGACCTGAAAGGTAAACCACTGTCTGTGTGGTATGTTTTGTTAATAATATTTAATCATACAAAGGGACTTTCACTTTTCATTGTTTTATATAGATAGATGGATAAATAGATAGATAGATACATACATAGTGAGATAGGCAGATAAATAAATAACAGAAACACAAATGCCAAAGGAAGACATTTTTAAACCGAGCCCTCACAGGGCCTCGACCTCACGATCTACGTCACCAAATCGCCTAGCCAGAAATGCCCTCGGCTGTTACCACTGCTACAACTCGGCATCACTAAAAAGTGTTTCGATGTCGCAGCGATATACAGTTCGATCATTGTGGCAAATCGTCTATTATAAATCAAAATGTATATATATGATCGTGAAAGCAATAGCGATAGTACAGACAAATAGATTGTCAAATTTTAATATCAAGCGCAGTAGGGTATATAGGATCGACTAGGCCAGCAAACGTCTTGTTGTTTATAGACAAAACATCGTCGATATACAATGTACTTGGAGATGAAATTTAAAGATTTGGCAAGGTTTTTGTTACCCATCCTGATAAGCCCCTCCTTAAATGACCTTAAAAATCAGAAAATCTTTCAATTTGAAATGTATTATAGTTATGTCACTTAACATAATAAGGATGATGAGATGGGTTTAAAAATTGCATTTCATTATAAAATATTGTTTTTAAAGTATGTTAGATTTGCGTAATAGTATACAAATGTTAGATTTGCATAATATTATACAAATGTTTTATTTCAAATCTTACTTTCAGTATCTGCATATTTGTATAGCAAATCTGCTGTGTAATTGTCAGTCTGCAATTTGAAATTCCTCAATAAGTGATAATGTACATGTAAACCAAATAACAGTACGAAAAACATTTGCGAACATCCAGCTTGATAATATTACTGGTGCGTTTAATATTACCGACTACCGACCTGTCAGTCTTACTAGTATCATTGTTAAAACCATGGAAAAACGTATACGTGATAGTATAATGCAACATATACAGATAAATAATTTATTCAATGAGAATCAGTTTGCATTTCTTGCTGGAAGATCAACAACGTTAACACTTCAAATGCTTATTGTCTTAGATCATTGGACTCGTATGTTGGATACTGGAGGAGAAATTGATGTTGTTTACATGGATTTTATGAAAGTTTTTGATAAGGTACCCCATCGTAGTCTGATACACAAACTTTATAATTATGGCATTAAGCCGAAAAACTGTCAAATGGATAGAAAACTTCCTAAGTGATAGACATCAAAAAGTAGTGATAAACGGATCTGCATCAAAATTACAGAATGTACTTAGCGGAATTCCCGAGGGTAGTGTATTGGGACCAATATTGTTTGTTCTTTATATTAATGACATGCCAGATAACGCATTGTCGTCATGTCCTCTATTCGCAGATGATACCAAAGTATACAGTAAGATTAGAAATAATGAGGATATGGAAATTCTACAGGCATATTTAAATAATCTTCAAAAGTGGTCTGATGATTGGCTTTTAAAATTACATTCAAATAAATGCAAGGTACTGCAACTTAAGGGATCACCAAACAATAACCGATGTTATCGTCTCACCAGTCAAAATGGAGAAGTCGTACTGGAAAATATCGTCAGTGCAAAAAGGATCTAGGTGTAACGGTGGATGCCAACCTCGATTTCCGAACCCACATCCAAAACTCAATAAATAAAGCAAATTCAATTCTTGGAGTCATCAGAAGATCCTTTACCAATTTGGATGAGACAATGTTTAGACAGCTTTTCAAAGCACTGGTTAGACCACACCTGGAATATGCAGTCATTGTGTGGAGTCCGTACAAACTCAGAGACATTCAAATGATAGAAAATGTACAAAGGAGGGCTACTTAGCTTCTTCCAGGTTTTAATTAAAAGAACTTTCATATGAAGAACAAGTGAATAAGCTGAAACTTCCAAAAGTCAAACACCGCAGGACCAGGGGAGATTTGATAAACGTTTTTAAAATTGTGAACGAATAATTCGTTGAGAGGGTTACATCTAGCATAATTATTTTAGATAATAGCGAAAGAACTCGAGGTCATAGATTTAAGTTGTACAAACAACGATGCAATACAAAACTAAGAAAAAACTTGTTCAGTTTTAGGGTAGTAGATGCCTGGAACAAGCTACCAGATTATGTCGTAAATGCGAAAACTATTAGAGATTTTGAGATATTGCTATATGATCATAATAAGGACAATATCTATAATGATAACTGATAAAAATTTTTAATGAGTATATATATTTCATGTATAACTTTGCCAGTGGCATTTTATTTTGTATATATATATTGTGATATGGACTTTTTTCCATTAAATTCCATTAAATCCATTAAAATATTTTTTTAAATGTCACTCAGCTTTATTTTAATTCTTAAATCCAGTGTCTGTATATTTGTACAACGAAAGTGCCTTGAAATATGCAATCTGAATGTACATTAAAATTGAGTCAAAAATTGTCTTCCTTCGTCATTTGTGTTTCCGTGTTACTTATAAATGAAATTACATGTATAAGGAATAAACACACAAAACAATGTGATCATCCCTTAAAGGCCCAATATACGTAATTTTCGGCGAAAATCAAGTCTAATAACTTTTTATATTAAAGGATTTAGTTAAGATTAAATTATATCAGAAATATCGAAGATGACTTCTTTCGCGGTAACCGGTACAGCAGCAGTTGAAACTCTATTTGTAAAAACGCGTCTATTTTGAACTGTCTTCTAACTTCGGCTTGTTGTTGAAGTGGGCCCCACCTGAATTATTTTCAATTCTTTGGATTTTTTTTTTGTCAAGAGTTTCTTGTTAGTTACCGCTAATGTTTACTTCGTTTTAAGCTTAATTTTGCATGGTTATTAACTGGATTTTTCCCCCAAATTTTTCAGAATCACGAAAAATTTCCTGAAGTTACGTATATTTGGCCTTTAAATAATAGTGAATTAAATATGAAGACTGAGTGACATACCGGTTACCTGATTCTTGGGACGCCGTAGGGCCAGATCGTTTGTCCATATATTAGTAGCTAGGCGGTGCTACCCCTGGTCGATTACTAGCATGGTTAACCGAACTAGTCGATCATGAAGTGGAAGTAAAAGCCAGTCACTCAATCTATCAGGCAATACATCAATAGGGATCGAACAGGACATTTCTCTCATGTCTAGGTGTGTAATACTGGCCTGTCTAGGGCAATACACATATGATCGCTGTGGTTGTATTACACCCCTACCCATGCAATACAGCCACCGCGTGACGTCACAATGGCGCAACAATGTCGTGACGTCACGAGTTCGGTAAAATCTGATGCCGAAAAAAGAAAAATGGCGACGTGATGAAATTAAAACCTTTCACGATATTTTAACCGTGTACATTAGAAAGCTGAGATTATTTTTTCTGCGCAAACTACGTTTGCAAATATGGGGTATGCTCGATCTCGCTGTATCATTTGTTTTCGTCAAAAAAATTAAAGGAAAAATTTGATATTTTCAAAATGGTGGCCAGTCAAAAGTATTTTCATGGTTTTTGAGCTTATTCAGGTAGTTGAAATGAGAGAAAAATACTCTTTCATGACCAGAGGTGTAAGATAGGGAAATTCCACCCTCGGGATTTTCAAATTTGGCAAAACCCTCGGCAAAGCCTCGGGTTTTACCAAATTTGAAAACCCCTCGGGTGGAATTTCCCTATCTTACACCTCTGGTCATGAAAGAGTCTTATATTCTAACATTGGTAAAGCCAAGTGCAATACCAGTGCACTTGACTGTTTACTTAAGTGTATTCCTCTGCATTTTTAAGTCTCACCTAAAGGCAGTAAGTTTTAAATATTTCCGTGTTAAGGTACTGCATGCCATACTATACTATCATCAATCTTATACATTACTGATATACACATTTTCGTAGTACACGATTTGAAATTATACAGAACAAGTTTAATTTTACTTCAAAATTCATACATTAAAGGAGTTTTACGCACCTTAAACTTTCTGCTTCTACATTAATTTAGAGATTTTGGATTCCCACCTTTTGGCCCCCAGCATCACTGAAGAGTCCTAGGAGGACGAAACAGCTGTATGGTGCAGTTTAATTTTTTTTCGGCATGCTGTGTCTGTTACTAAATTTGGAAGGTGCAGCACATGTGTGTGATACGTCATCTTTAATGAAAGGGGGTGGCACACTTTGCTGTGTTTTTTTTTTAGTCCCCGAGGTTTGCTGGAGCCTCCATAGCCACAGCTAATCGCATTTGAGTAGTGGCACGGTACATTATATACACATTTTCGTAGTACACGATTTGAAATTACACAGAACTAGTTTAATTTTACTTCTAAATTCATACATTAAAGGGGTTTTACGCACATTAAACCTCCTGCTTCTACATTTGTTTAGAAATTTTGGATTCCCACTTTTGGCCCCTAGCATCACTGAAGAGTCCTAGGAGGACGAAACAGCTGTATGGTGCAGTTTAATTCGTTTTTTCGGCATGCTGTGTCTGTTACTAAATTTGGAAGGTGCAGCACATTGGTGTGATACGTCATCTTTAATGAAAGAGGATGGCACACTCTGCTGGTGGATTTTTTAGTCCCCGAGGTTTGCTGGAGCCTCCATAGCCACAGTTAATCTCATTTGAGTAGTGGCACGGTACATTATATACACATTTTCGCAGTACACAATTTGAAATTACACAGAACTAGTTTAATTTTACTTCTAAATTCATACATTAAAGGGGTTTTACGCACATTAAACCTCCTGCTTCTACATTTGTTTAGAAATTTTGGATTCCCACTTTGGCCCCTAGCATCACTGAAGAGTCCTAGGAGGACGAAACAGCTGTATGGTGCAGTTTAATTCGTTTTTTCGGCATGCTGTGTCTGTTACTAAATTTGGAAGGTGCAGCACATGGGTGTGTTACGTCATCCTTACTTGCATGTTCTTATCAGTGATAGTTAACTATACTTTTATTGTCATTGTTATCAATTTTTTATCCTTATGTTTACAGTATCTTTCTGTGAAATGTTCGTAACTATTTTGTTCATTATAGTCAAATCTTCGTACACAGATTTCATTTCAAAACTAATAAACATGGGAATTGTTCAATAAATGTAACAGCATAAAATTTGCAAGCTCCGCCCTCGTTTATTGTTGGTGACGTCACACAACTGTGTTTCAAACTTTTTAATTTGCATAGCTCCGCCCACATGTATTGTTGTCGACGTCATAGAAATTTGGCATGTGTTTGACTACAGTTATGCGGTGATAATGATAATCTGTTGAGCAATGGTTATCGAGCGAATGTCAGTGAAGAAGATATAGGGTGTTTATTTTCCTTCTAACTCATAATCAGTGGTAAAGCATAGAGCTGTCCAAGAGCCAAGGGTTGCGGGTTCGAGCCAAGGCAACGGCACAATCTTCACGCTATTGTTCGTCCTATGATACTATAGTATATGTTTCACACATGTCAAACGAAGAAAACAGCAACGGCGTTTAAGCACAATAGCCCAGGATAATAAATGTTATTCAAATGGGGTCTACGATTGACACTTTAAGCCAGAGAACGGTTGAAATTGTATCCAAAAGTCACTGCTAAAAAAATATTCGTGAAAATCGCTGTAATTTTGACAAAATATATGTGTATGTAAATGATACTTAAGTGACAATAATTCAATTGTCAATAAGTTTAGATTTTTTTTTTTCATTTTTACTCGCCAGAGTATCGCAAAAATGAAAAATTCAAAACTCGTATCATAAATATAATATGAAGAGAAACTGTGAAATATAATGCGTGTACATACATAGGTTTTGATATACAGAAATCAAATAAAGAACGCCCCGCCCCCCCCTCACACATACAAACACCCCCAACCCCGACCCCCCGACTACTGCAGCGTATGTTCGATCTTAAAAGGTATTGACAGATTATTCCTTTAAATCCACATACCCATTTGACTTAAAATGAAGATTTAAACTCATCACCACTCTTCTTATTGAAGTGATTTTTTAACGACAAGAACTTGAATTCCCACCATCAAAAGTTAGGCGTCGTACACACATTGCTCAATAGATGTGAGACAATTGTCACAGAACAGCATGACCAACTTCAAGAGCAGAAACACATTACTAAGGAAATGAAAACATGCTCATATCCAGAATGGGCCCTAATACGGGTAGAACAATATTGTCAAAGTAAGGGGAAAGACCAGCTTAGGATAAGAACAAAACAAAAGGCAGGGGCGTAGCTTGAGGTATTTTGATGTGCAAGCCCGCGACGTTTTCAATTTTGAGGAGGGAGTACTTCAGGGGTGGGGGAGGGATGGATCACATTTGGACTTCAAATGGTGCCATTGTTTTGGACTTGTTTAAATCATCCTTGTCTGGCTCATCATTATACAAATTATTAATCCGAAAATGGAATACGATATGTTTTATTTCCATGATGTATGGAAACAAAATCATTATCCATACCTTTCTTATGTCATTAACTCATAAGTAAATAAAACCATCTTTGATATACATACGTCTCTGTTTATAAGTATATATGTTCTGTGCAGGACTCAGGAAGTAAGAACTCATGCTAGTGTTCTTAAGCATAATTTTGTATAATTCGAACAGGCCTAGTTTTACGAAAGTTCCTCGACTTAAAAATATCCATAGAAAAGCATTAAAAGAATTAACGGAAAAATCGTAATTTAAAGGAATTTTCCTTAATTTCTGTAATGCTTTCCTATGGAGATATTTCACTTAAGGAATTTTGGCCGGGCTCATTAATAATTGTATTTGCTGACATTTTGTTTGTACCGAAATGTAGTAAAATTTGGCCCTTCTTTTATTACTCTGAGAATGATAAAGGGGTCATTTGTGTATATTAAATCTAATACAGATTTACTAAAAAAAAACAGAGAGTACCAAAGCATCAACAAAACCATAATCCGAACTCAAAATCGATTAAACTAGAGGCGAAATATGATAAAAAGGAAAGATGTACATGGAGACCCTTGTAAAAGCAAAAGAAAATAAGACCAGGCCCCGCTTTCACGAAACTTCTTAACTCCGTTCTCAATGCTTAACTTTGAGTATATGCTTAACTTTAAGCATATGCTTAACTTTTGGCTTTCTTCAAAATTCTCAATTCTCAATTCTTAGATTTTAAGTTGAGAATGGGCCAATATTTGAGAACGGTCCATAGCATGCTTAACTCTCATTCTTAAATATGACGGACATAAATCGAGCGCTTCATCGTCAGCTTCAGAGAACTGTGTGCAAGTCGAATACATTTTATTAATGTTTCAAGAGTGTATATTTTACATACGTTCATGGTTAAACTACTTAAGTATTCCTGAGGATCACTCAAAGGTTTTTAGAAGCCGATCCTCATTGTTTTCACCCTGCAATAGGCTCAAAACGAAGGTATTCGCCACAGGAAAGTACATGTAGGTCTATTCGGCCTACGTCATGCTTTTCAGACAAACTCCTGTCGCTACTGTGCTCTGTGTTCCAACTGGACACAGAATGTCGATGTTTGTTGTTGTCGCCAACATTAAATATTTGCAATTCAACCGGACAAAAACCTGTAGAATATGACCCTATAGATTCCATGCACTTGCAGTTTCGTCAACACAAACTTTCTAGAACGTCGGCCCCCTATCGGCGACCTCAATCTATTCGTAATACTAAATGCTGTATGTACCTCCATGTGTCCGTCTCGTTACCATCCGACACGAGCCAGCTTCATCAAATTCTTACACCTCACTCTGAGGTAGGTCTATTTACAAAACGTTACACATTATTATTAATAACCAAAATGTATTACCAACACTTATAAATACGTAATTCTCTATTTCATACTAGGTCTCCTCAAACATCAAAATATTCTATAAGGCCTACTGTATTAACAAAATGTCAATGATGAGGAACACATTTCAAGAAGTGTTATATTATACATTATATTTAGTATATATGCAAGTTGGTGTTGTGCTGGGTCATTTTCATTACCATATAAGTTTATATTCTTTCTGATACATGAACATGGTGCCAGGCACATCACTGGAAAAAGAAGATGTGGTCAACATTTTTTTAATCAGATCAAAATCTTTTGTCAAACTGAAGACATTATATTCTTAAAAACTTCCTTCAATGCTTCATAGTTAAAAAATTTAGAAAAGCTTGAAATTGTTTAAACTCTGACAATAAATATCATTTTCAAGTTTGAAAAAAATGACAGCTGTTGAAAAAAATGCACATGATTTAGTTTTTTAGTTTTCTGATCAGGGAAAGAGGATGGATAGTATATTTTATTATTATAGTTCAACAAAAATACTGTCATAATCTATTTGTGTGTGCTGTATAATTTTATATACATAATCCAGCTTAAGAGGACATGTTTTTTTTTGGAATAAAAATTCTCATGTTTATAAGGCAGATTGTATCGGTCAGTATTTATTTCCTTAACAGTGCAAATGATTACACTTACTTGTGTAAAGTCAAATCTTCCCTTGTTGGTGGTACATTCATGTTTTCCGTCTTTTCACAAGCAGGTAAGCGGACATTGTATATGTGTACACGTGTATTTGAATAAACTATCTTAGCTCACTCACCTTCAACACCGATATGTCTGTCTCTGACCCAAAATCATGGCACAAGTTTCCCCGTAGTTTTGTAACAAACTTTGTTTCAATCACAAAAGAGTTCCATGTGAGGCCGCTTAGGTCGCGAGAAATGCGTTCTTAGCTGAGAACGTTCTCAAATATTTGAGAACGTGTTCGTGAAAGCCAATTTTGAGAACTTCTCAGCTAAGTACGTACTTAGTCTGAGAATTGAAAATTAAGAATTGAGAAGTTTCGTGAAAGCGGGGCCAGGTGTTCCGGAAGAGTAAGCGTCTTCTACTTCATTGACGACAACTGCCATGTAAATATTGGTCACCAAGTCCTCATTGTCAATAAAAACAAGGGAGAACACTAATGAGCATACTCAAAACGTCCATCTTCATATCACTTAAGATACAGAACATGCTCCATGAAACCAAGATGGCGATCATAAAACTTGCCCAGTCTTCATCAACCTGCACCTCTCTTTTCTCTGTGCCATAATTTTGTTCATCAGCAGCTGATATCTATCACTAAAACCTAATATGACATGATTTTATAAAAACAAGTCGACCTAAGTGAAGGTAGTTTCAAACTGATGCTTATGTTTGGATGTTGTTCGGTATTCATTTGTATACAAATTATCTCACGATATAGCCGTTACCTATATTATTTGAATTGTGTTGGCTGCGGTCTCCGACATCTTGCACGATTATATATGATTTAATATACATGTATATTGTAATTCTATATGCTATTGCATTCGGAAAGAAATAAAATTGAATTTGAAGTATTTATAGCAAACATTTTTTTTCTGCAATCTAATATGTTAATCTGACGAGTCGAAAAAAAAGAAGTAACAATATCAGTGGACTTTTAAGAATATAAGTTGAATTATGAAATTTCTCGACTTTAATACACATACTTTGGAAAATGATGTACAAGCACGGGCTTATGTGCTTATATGGCAGCTACGTCCCTGAAAGGTCAAGTGGCTTAGTCATCCCGTATATTAAAGGCATATCCAAAACCATTCAGAGGATATATCGCAGTCATGTCATAGAAACGGCCATGAAAACTCTTCAAAATAACCTTGCACACAATATGATAAAACAGTGAGATGTCGCAGTATGCGTACGCAAAATCGAATGCCAAAAATTGTTATGTATAGATCAGAACAGAAAGGAAGCAGGCAGAGTAACAGACAACTGGAGGGGGGGGGGGGGGGGGGGGGGGGGTGAGGGAGAGAGGGAGAGAGCAATCTGCTTAAAGGCAGATACAAGAAGCCATCTAGATACGCCACAGCGGACCAATTTTAAATCGAGATGAGGAGACTCACAGACTCTCGCAGTCTTACATAACGCGTAGCTGAATCAAGTCATTTCGGTACAATAATTTTACTATTGTACATATGCCTAACAGTGTAGACGAAATCGACCGATTTGATGTTACAACTCTTACAAAATTTACACTTTTTTGTGCATATACGCTTTGTTGGTCATTTGTCTGATGAAGGTGACAGGGTACATATCGTATGAGTCATCGAAACGTCACATAAAACATTAACTGGTTGTAAAATAATCTTTACGTTAATCAATTATTGCTTAAAATAGTATCTAAAACAAAAAGTCAAAACGTATTTTCCATATGTCAAGACAATTTTCTTGTCAAAATATTCAAAGCTGAAAGGGTTCTCTTTCCATCCTATTTAGTACACACTAGCAGATGATAGCTTGTAAATAACGAAGTCCCACTTATACCGCCAACTACGCTTCAAACATCCTTAATTGAATCATTACGGTCCATTATGTTTCGGTTTGGTACGGTACACAGTCCCTGTGTCTGACAGTCGGCCATTTCATCTCCAAGCAGCAACATGTCTCCTCTCCTATTCCTAGTCGCTGTGATTGGAGGATGTGTTTCAGGTAAGATGTTGGTTACTTAAGGATTGGGGCAATGTGGTCCGTTATGGTACACTTCACGGAAACAGTTACCTCGGCCGATACTATAAGGCAGAGCAGCAATCGCGACAACTCGGGGAAATTTCCGGTAATCTTCGGAAATCTAATTTCTCGAATGCATGTATAGAAGATCGCATGTGGTAAACGTCATTTTCCAAAATGGCAGCGCCCATTACCACGCCGAAACCTTTGTTGTATATTCGTAGTCTTTCGTTATTCGTTGATAAAGTCCGAGGACTTTAGAACTACATGTATGTCGTGATTCACTGCATAACTTAGAGGCGTATGCATTCGAGGGAGTAGAGGTATAAAATTAATATGAATTTGGTCTTTAATATGACAACTTTGAAGCTTGGTAAGTTATTGGTATATGTAATGAAAAACAGTGAGGTACCAATGAGATCACCTTGACGTACACCTTTGTTGGACATAAACTGATTGTTTTAGGTTATTGAATTTCCCCCGGTCTATAAAGAACCAAAAGGGTCTTTGAGCCCGTAGAGTAGATCCCTCCTCGTCCAGAGATACCTAATTCGTGACACTGAGGGGGGAGGGGGGGGGGGGTATACTGGAATCACCCTGTCTGTCTATATATATGTCTAGATGTCTGTCTGTCATCCACAGTAACTTGTCCGGAGATTTCCTACTTAACTACCTGTCAGAATTCGGTGAAACTTCACATGAATTATTAGTAGGTCATGAAGTTCTGCGTCGGCATTTCTATTTCAGATTTCGACCCCTTTAAAGGTAGTTATTGCCCTTTATTGGAAAATCTTGCCCGGTTAGATTTTGATGAAACTTCACATGAATGATCAGTATGTTATGATCTTCATCACCGTAAACGTGAATTTAAAGTGAATAATTTCTAAAGAAAATGATCAATTCTGTAAGTTTACCGTCAAGGTCAGTAAAGGATTATAAACTATCAGCATCTGTTGGGGTATTAGTTATCTAAAGGAAGACAGTTCTATAGCTAGTTATGTTTTTATATTGTTAGCTACCACAATTCGAGATCTATATACCGGGGGAAACAGCGTTGAAGACATACTAGAACACCAGGACAGCCAACATGACGGAAGTGACGAAATCCCCACATTGCCAGAAGACAACATCGATGTCGAGATGATGAACGCAACTAACCTTCCCGACATGCATTGTATGGAGTATTACACGTGCTTACCGGAAGTAGATAATATCCCACCAGGATCCATAAAGAAAGGCTACTACATAACCACAGCCTACGCGAGGAAGCAATGCAGGTAAAATTGAATATTACAATACTCAGTTTTAAGGAAGCAAACAATAATCAGTCGTTTCACATTGTCCAATTTGACTAGATACCAATATATTTTTTTTAAAGTAGATATCAATATATTCTGCAATTGAATTATAAAGCGTTATTTTTTACTAACATATTACTAGAATGATGTTTAAAACTTAATTTGAACGGGCACAGAACATTTTTCCCTGTCAAAGTCATCGCATACATTTGAGTACGAAAGTACAACAGCTCAGAATAGTCTTCATTGCTTACATGTACCTTAGTTGTATTTCCTCCCGCTAGGCTTCGTTGTTTCACGATTGTCGCAGTGAAACCTGTCGGAGGATTAAAGAACTAAGGGAGATAATCCAGTCTTCGTTTTTAGATACACATCATTCAATTATGCACAATGAAGGTAATTTGTGTAGCTGTTTAACTGTTCAAAAAATACTTTTAATGGTGATGTTGAATTTGACAGGAATACGAAGAGGCTGTTAACATGTTACATGGCTGGGGACTACTCAGACTGTCCCACTGCCGCAGACACTTACACTACGATGTTCCAGCTATACAACTACATGTGTGTGGAGCCGAGCCGATCAGGTATGTATGGTGGCTGATTCGGGACATCGTAATACCGCTTCGTTTTAAACAACGTCATATAACGATATTAAGTATTTATATGTCATCGTAATGTGGAATGGTTATAGCAATAGTGTAAAATAGCAAGTTAAAGCAGCGGTGATTAAAAGTAACGAGGTTATATTTATGGTGAAGTGATAAGGTCATGGATTTATATTAACGATGTAATGATAAGGTAACATTGTCATATGGGATTGAACGACGTTTTGGTTTCTATTTTCATGCCGGAATAAATGCAAAACGGTTGCATCCATATTGACCATGAAACCTGCATTTATACCGACATGAAGATTAAAAAACCAACAATAATAATAAAAAACGGCGTTCAATCCATGTTTTTGGATTTTTTTTTACTAGAGAACAGTTGTTAGTTTTACATTCACTTGTCCTGCACATTATTATTTTTTTATTATTCTTATTATTTAAAATAGACAGCAATTTTAAACTGTTTTCTTATGATTTCTTAGATGTGCTGTCATTTCTTCCCTGTGCCAACAACTATGATGTCCAACTGTCGTTTTACACGTCGTATATCCAGTTCGAATCGGCATTCAATACCATCATGCACTTGCCAAACGCCAACCCTACAGACATCGGCCGTATGCTCTGCTGGTATGTACAATCGTTATCTGGGTCCATCACTAACTTTTTATGTTATAATCATTAGTGGAGACAATCATAACCTCTAAAACTTGAATTAAAAAAAAACTGAAAACCTAATATAAATGTAACTAGGTATCTGGTCCTTATTTACATGTAAGTACAGTAATCAAGCAGACATTGAAAATGTTATTATTTTAAAATGTCAGAACACGATAATTGACGCTATATGAACACAAATGCCACAAATTGTAAATTTGCTTTAAAATCTGCATCCGTTCGCTTTTATGATTGGCCGAAAAAGTTCACAAACGTTTTTGTTTGATTAGTATAAACTAATTTTTTTTTGGAATTGAGTTGTTTTAATTCATGGTGGTGAGTTCTCTCTAATGTATCATTATAATTGACAAAGAGAGCGGTTTTGGAGCGTTACATGTGGTATCCAGTACAACATCAAACTTGATGTTTCAGGGCTATGAGTGAGTTCAAAAGGAAAACAGGAAGTGTTATCGAGACCGAATGTTCCGTGCACGACCGAGAAATATTCGAGAAAGTGATCGAAATGTCAACTGAACGACAGTTCAACTGTCCTCAACATGGAAACGACCACGGCCACTGAAACATTGCAATACAAAATCGATGGATTACCTCCCTTCGAAAACATGGATTACCTCCCTTTGTTATACATGAAGATTGGCAGCTTTCCTTTGATGTACATGAATAATATCATTCGCTGCTTGCCATCTCTTTATCATATATTATTTCCATCAATAAAGTTTTAAATAATTTCTGGCTAATATGATATTGTGATCCCAACTATTATTTCATTTACTACGTATCTTATTTTGCATTGATATGTATTGCTATTTCTCATAACGGGTCGTAACAGACACGACTATTTCAGTACACACCCGATCTTCGTTGCGAAGGGTATACCATGAAAATTTGAAATTGTTTGCCGTGTTTGAGATGGGTTTTTTGTTGTTGTTATTTTGTTTTCTCTTTTTTTATTGCCAAAAAGATAGAAAATTCAATTGACAATCGTAACCAGTCATGAAATAAAATATAGTTCCTCATCTAAATAATAACTTAAATAAATACTCAATAAATCTTATATTAGGAATAAGATTCATCAATTTGGTATGAGTGATATATTCTAAGTTTGTTTTGTACACAAACAGGAATAGAAAACTGAATTTACGAGCTTTCGAAAACCACTGTTTCCTTTATCAAGCAAAGAGTACAATAGCCGAGTATCGGTGTTCTGTCCGCTGAAATCAGTTCACTATCCCAAAAAAGGTCGAATTAGAGAAGTCAGCTGTCAAATTCGTAGCGCGGCATTTCGTCCAAATGTATTCTAATACTACAGGCAGACAATTGGACGGGTAAGATGCTGACCCATTAAGAGGCGGAATGGGTAAACATCTTACTCGTCTCTCTGTCTACCTGTAGTATTAGAATACATTTTGACAAAATGTCGCGCAGCTGACGTCACTACTACGGCCCATTTTGGGTAGGTAGCTGATTTCAGCGGTCAGTTTGCTTGACAAAGGAAACAGACGTTTTCAAAAGATAAAATTTTCAATTCCTGTTTGTGTACAAAACAAACTTTGAATATATCAATAAATCTTGTTTGGAACATTTATATAGTTTGCAGGTACATAGTAACTCACTTTTTCTGGAAAAAGTAGCATTATCCAGTAGTCAGTGGGGTTGAAATGGGAAAAAGCCATCTTGTTGCTATAGCAATGCAACTAAACGGCGAAGTTTGCAGTCAATGTATCATCAATGGCTACATCCAGTTGGGATATCCCGTTTGTAGCTATACAATACAAATAAACATGGCGGCAGCATTGCCTATCAAGAAAGCATGTAGGTTGTGTTTGAACAACATAGGAGACAAAAGAGTCCAAACAGACATTGACATCGGCGTCATTCTTTCAGAAATCTACCATGGCAAAATTATCAAACCGAGTGAAACGAGAAACGACTATTCTGATTGGTCGAAATCTCCGAATAAACTTCAATTCGGAAGAACAAGACTCTTCGTCTGGTCTGGCATACGGGATACAAACGTAAGAAAACATCAAGTTGGTTTCTGACAATGACTATGATCACACTGTTGCCTGTTTACTGTCGTCGAGGTCTTTTTAGCGCTAAAACTACGAGTAGTTTTTGCGTCTATTGCCGCCACTTTTCTGTGACCTTTTGACCCATGTCATTCCCCCACTCCCGCTCCGGAAAAGCTTAAATAACTACCAATCGCATGATATATGAACTATTTGAAAGCCTAAACATTACAGGAAATGATGTTCCCATGCTATTGTTAATAATTATGATGACTTTAATAATCTATATGCAATTTGTAACAAAGAAATCAATTTTTCACTCCCATGGCTCATTTAAATATTACGTCTCTGTTCTTAGTTTGACCTCTCTGTGTATACATAACCTCTCGGTGTATACACACATCCATGTATAACCTCGAGCTCTCGCGATCGGTGCTAATTATACACTCGTATACGGATCGCGATATGTCTCAGACACATCACTAACAGGTGCGTGTGTACTGTCATGCAATTTGTATTAAACTTTGATTATATAATCGCTTCATAGCCAACAGTCCTGATTTTGGTTTGATTTCTGACCGACGGCCATCTTGGACATTTAGCTCACAGAATACCATCTTTCAGTTGATGATGCCTTTTCTTAAGAAGAAAAAAGAAAGGAAAAAATAAAAAAAAAACAAATGAAGATAGTCTATGGTGGGTACCAAGATCCTTCTGGGACCAATTGTTTAATGTTCATACAGATATGTTTGGCTTACTATGTATGTGCATACGTTAGTGTCTCTGATGCACGGAATATTCTTTATCCGATGTCTTAAATGTTTATAAGACTTGATAGTGTATATGTGTTCTAAAGTTAATGTCGCATTTGGTTTCTTAAATCTTCTATGAGATATACATGTACATATGTATAATATAGAATGAAATGAAACGAAATGTTTAAATGCTACATTACATCCGTTTTCATTAATCGTACTTTTAGGAGGTTGGTATGATATGTCTACTTAATAATGCAAACTGTTTTTAACTTACAAACAAACATTTGATTATCAAAACAAACCAGTATTTGTCGTTTCAACTTTGATCTGCCATTGCTCCCGTAATTAATCCTCATCTTGCATTTCCAACTGGATCTCGGTTGTGATTTTTTGCTTAAAGTGTTGCAGGGAAGGTTTATGAAATAAAGCTTCATTTTGTGTCTAACAAACTAATACCGTTTATTTCAATGCATATATTAAAAGAAACACATTCGCTTCCCTGTAAATTGATCAATATTCATTTCAAAATAAAAAAAAATGATATTTTAGTCAAATTGTAAAAGCACCGCACTAAATTGTACATGTACATTGAAAACAACTCGTCAATCTAAACAATTTGCATGTAAATTATGTTTACTCTAAATACTTACTAACCTAATCCCTATTCTGAAACCTTCTGATATCGAAACTTATTAACCCACACAACAAAATCACTTCAATAGCTGTTGAAAAATACATACTTTTGTTTGAAGTTTTAGCGTTTCAGTACTTTCAGTACTTTGATTTGGTATAGTATGCGGTGGCCTCTCAGACCCGCTTCATACTGGCGAACATGTGCTCATATTATGAAATATATATTGATAACAGTTATTTTAGTAAGTTGGTTGGTATGTAGAATACATCGGTGTTAATTGAGATCATTTTCCTTATGTTTCGGTGAGCTCAGTTATAAAAATTTCAAGGTCAGACTGTTCCATCTAATCAGGGTCCATGTCATGCTGTTAAATCTAACCAGTGACCACATCGCCTCGGGCTGTTCCGTCTAACCATCGACCCACGCCGGGCTGTTCCGTCTAACCATTGACCACGTCTGGCTGTTCCGTCTAACCATTGACCACGTCGGGCTGTTCCGTCTAACCATTGACCACGCCGGGTTGTTCCGTCTAACCATTGACCACGCCGGGTTGTTCCGTCTAACCATTGACCACGCCGGGCTGTTCCGTCTAAACATTGACCACGCGGGTCTGTTCCGTCTAACCATTGACCACGCGGGTCTGTTCCGTCTAACCATTGACCACGCCGGGTTGTTCCGTCTAACCATTGACCACGCCGGGCTGTTCCGTCTAACCATTGACCACGCCGGGCTGTTCCGTCTTCCCATTGACCACGCCGGGCTGTTCCGTCTAACCATTGACCACGCCGGGTTGTTCCGTCTAACCATTGACCACGCGGGTCTGTTCCGTCTAACCATTGACCACGCCGGGTCTGTTCCGTCTAACCATTGACCACGCGGGTCTGTTCCGTCTAACCATTGACCACGCTGGGCTGCTCCGTCTTACCATTGACCACGCCGGGTCTGTTCCGTCTAACCATTGACCACGCCGGGTCTGTTCCGTCTAACCATTGACCACGCCGGGCTGTTCCGTCTAACCATTGACCACGCCGGGTCTGTTCCGTCTAACCATTGACCACGTCGGGCTGTTCCGTCTAACCATTGACCACGCCGGGCTGTTCCGTCTAACCATTGACCACGCCGGGTCTGTTCCGTCTAACCATTGACCACGCCGGGCTGTTCCGTCTAACCATTGACCATGCGGGTCTGTTCCGTCTAACCATTGACCACGCGGGTCTGTTCCGTCTAACCATTGACCACGCCGGGTCTGTTCCGTCTAACCATTGACCACGCCGGGCTGTTCCGTCTAAGCATTGACCACGTCGGGTTTTCGTGGACGTTTACCAATAAGCGACAATCAATCACTGCTTTACTTCTAAATCACGTAGTTTTCAAGACATACGCACCATGTCATTTTGTTGCTGCACAAATGCGCATTCGAGACGCATATGTTTGGTGGGCTTCTTTTGTCTAGTCCATCTGACAATGACTTTTGCCCTTTTAAAATATCAACCGTCACTAGGCCTATGCATACACGTATGATGCAACGAAAAATGTAACAATTTCGAAAAATGTAATAAATGTTACAATTTTTGAAATTGTAACATATTTCGTTGCATCACACATATCTTTACCTACATTCCATAAACCCAACACATACATGAAGTAGTGATTTATCCTCTAATGTAATAGTTCGTTATACATGGAAGAGATGAAGCTATACTGACATTTGAAATGGTGTTATTTCAGCAATGCTCATTATCAACTGCTAATATAAATTTACAAGTGTATATAACTACATTGTAAATAGTACTAAATACATGTACGAGGTAAATATTAAAGTCAGGATTTCAAATTGACCAATTACAGCAGAAAATATTGTCCGAAACAAAATGTCAAAAGTTGTTTGTAGTCATTGATGGTTTATAATGATAGTTTACAAATACCAAAGTCCCGCTTAAACAGCCATTTTAGGTGTAAAACATCCTTAATTGAATCATTATAGTCTATTATGTTTGGGTTTAATACGGCAAACAGACCATGTTTCTGACAGTCGGCCGTCTCATCTCCAGGGAACAAACATGTCGCCCCTCCTATTCATCGTAGCTGTCATTGGAGGATGTGTTTCAGGTAAGATATTTTTAAT
Source organism: Mimachlamys varia (assembly GCA_947623455.1). Taxonomy (NCBI): domain Eukaryota; kingdom Metazoa; phylum Mollusca; class Bivalvia; order Pectinida; family Pectinidae; genus Mimachlamys; species Mimachlamys varia. The sequence goes on from OX392527.1 coordinate 51,689,700, forward strand.
CAATTTCATACTATAACCAGGTATAAGGAGAAATTGATTTTTCTCTTATGCTTTTTGTCTGTCTTAATGTTATAAGTTAAATTATATTGTGTTTAAGTGTTATTTTTGCGACTAATGTATTGCCTTGCGTTATAATACTAAAGTTTTGCCGTTCCTATTTCGCTCGGACCCTTTTATTTGAGATTGGCATTATTTGCCCTTTCTTCTGGTTCTGCTTGATCGGTCGCCTGTGTTCACCTCATCGTTAACCTTAACTAATAGACTTGAGATGCTAATTAAGCATAAATTATGCGATCAATTTATACAAATTTGATTTCATGATGTTTAAAATTCATCGCGAGGGCAAGTTTACTTCATATTCAAATATCAAATTCAATATTTAACCATATCTTTTAAAGCTTAATCGTAACAAACGAAAAGTATTTTGTAAATTAAGAAAATTTGATCTAAAATTTCTTATAGAAACAGGAAGATGGTAAAAGAGTCTCTCGCCAGGAAATGCTATATCCTCTCTGCGATAACTGTGCTGGAGCCGAATATCAATACAATTTATATACCAAATTATTATCATGTCATCGCAATGTTTATCAAAATTAAAGGAATGTTTTCAGTATATGTAACATTATACAAACTTATACAAACAATAACTAAGCTGTAAAAATAAGTTAACTCCAAGAATGATTGAAATAGTTTGATATTATTTATTTTGTATCTGTAATATGCTTTATATAAAATTTGTCTATTATGGCCATCTTTGCATACTGTGTAATATTGACCTCTTGTTACGCACCGTACATGTGTGACGTCAGTGTAATTACAAATCTTGAAATCTTAAAACCTTAGTCTACTTTGTAAAACAATGACATGTGATTTATTTAGAAGAGGTGGCTGCATTGTCTTGAGGTGATCCTGTTTAAATAGATCGTTCGTTATGATGATAGTGAGTTACAGTCTATTGCAGAAACGATGTACATGTATACTGCGCAGGGAGATCAATTTCTTAAAACTTTTATCTCATAATGGTGTAGTCCAACTTCACTTATAAAGCGTCTACAGCATCCTATCAAAATAGAGTTGTCGATCATGAGGTTATCGGCAGTATGGTATTGCTAAGGTCGGAAATAGGGTAATTGGTAATGAGGTTACTTTGTATCGGCAGTGTGGGTATTGCTAAGGTGGGAAATAGGGTTATCACTAAAGAGGTTACTTTGTATCGGCAGTATGGTATTGCTAAGGTCGGAAATAGGGTTATTGGTAATGAGGTTACTTTGTATCGGCAGTGTGGGTATTGCTAAGGTGGGAAATAGGGTTATCACTAAAGAGGTTACTTTGTAGCGGCAGTATGGTATTGCTAAGGTCGGAAATAGGGTAATCACTAAAGAGGTTACTTTGTATCAACAGTGTGGTATTGCTAAGGTCGGAAATAGGGCTATTGGTAATGAGGTTACTTTGTATCGGCAGTATGGGTATTGCTAAGTTGGGAAATAGGGTTATCGGTAATGAGGTTACTTTGTATCGCCAGTATGGGTATTGCTAAGGAGGGAAATAGGGTTATCGGTAATGAGGTTACTTTGTATCGGCAGTGTGGGTATTGCTGAGGTCGGAAATTGGGTTATCGTTGATGAGGTTACTTTGTATCGACAGTATGGTATTGCTGAGGTCGGAAATAGGGCTATTGGTAATGACGTTATTTTGTATCGCCAGTATGGGTATTGCTGAGGTCGGAAATTGGGTTATCGATCATAAGTTATCGGCAGTACATTTATGGTTATTTTGTTAAGGAAGGGTATCCCCAAACATATTCAGATTGTGTAAGGGGAGGTAACACCGACAACAGTATGTTGCTAAAGTCTATCCATTTCACAGGCAACACGTCATTTATAGTTTAACTTGCACAAACAAAAATAATCTAATTGGTAGGTCAGAAAATGTATAGGACGTTGGTTGGGGAAATGTTATATAATTTATTTTCTATTTCAAATGACCAACCATCGATTGATTTATTTTATCTTCATTATTTGATAATAGTGTTACCATGTGAATATGATGTATTTTGTTTTTGTTAAGGGGTTGTTGTTAAGCTAGCACGTGACTTGCTATTCTGTACAATTATGGGATCTTCTTCTTATATGTTTGCCCTCATGAAATACACACATCTAGCATATATGTTAGTCACAAAATTTTGACATTTCGGGTATAACAATTGTCTACTTGGGATGTGTGTTACTATTAATTCTAATTGACAAATCGCGGTGACCTTAAAAAGTCACGAATCAAATAAAATACTGTTGAAAATAACATGAACTGGAAGCTCGTAATATGGGAGCTTTTCCGCAGGCAATAAATAATTATTAATATACAACATTTGATATAGCACCCTATCTATATAACATAAGCTACTCTAAAGCGCTTTACAAAACATACATGTATATATTTAACAATTAGGTTACAATCAATACAATTCAACACATTAGTTATAATATATACAATTCTAATGAATTCACATGAGCTGCCTTATCTGGCGCTAACTTCTAGTCCTGTATCACATGGCTAATATCTCTCTATGTGTATGTGTGTGTGTGTGCTGGGTAGATGTATTGTGTTCTGTTTTTAGCGGGACCTTGCTTCCAACGGCCTCTTTTATAGTGCCACCTCACTTGAATGCTACAGCACAGATACCACATTAGCCACATTGTTCATTGAAGGCCAGCAAGTGACACGTGACTAGTTATGGAAAATTAAAGTCTATCAGATCAGCCTAATGTTTGGTTAATTGGTAAACTACGCTACATTGGTCGTAGTCAATTTAACACCAATTAAACAAAGTGAGCAGGGGCTTACATAGATATTTATCCACATTCCTGAATTGGGAAGTAATTGGTGAATATTATTGTCATATAATCTGTAATATCTGTAATTGCGATGATCGCAGTGAAGGAATTCCTAACAGTGCAAAAACAAAACAAAATCATGCTACATTTTATTTATAGATTAAAAGTCATTTTTCAATTTTTTTTCCAACTTATGTACTTTTGAAAGTTCAACAGCTACATCTATATTACATAAAGCCAAATATGAATGAAACCGCTAAACGTTCATAACAATTCCGGGAATCGAAAACCCTGGCTGTTCTGGCGAAACCCTAAAAGGCACTAACCACTGCGCCACCCGACATTACATATACCAGCATTGCTTCACGTCTTATGAGTTTAAATACTTAACTTCGATATAACGCCACATAACATGCATTTTTTTATGATCTACCCCCACCCGACCACCCCCTCTGCCCCCCCCCCCCCCCCCAAAAAAAAAATCTGATCTGGTCTCAGTATAAGGCAAATAGGGCAAACAAATATAGTACTTGATTCCCATGTCCCTGTGGTTGAATATTGATATCCTCCATTACGCCTACCCAGACTTATGTCCGGTATTATCATACCTTCGCGACGAGTCGTCGAGGGTATTTAGGAATACCCTCCTTACGTAGGTACGTTTCCAAAAGGACGTCACCGCTCTTCAGACTGCATTTCTCGACTGATTCGCATAAAACTTCACACATGTATTCATAAACATCATACCTTGTACGAGTTCGCGTTTTAACCTGCTGCGGTCAAAATCTAGGTCACCGTTACTATAAATATAATTTGACAGATCCGAAACGCCACCGCTTTTCAGGCTGCATTTCTCAACCGATTTAATAACAACTTTACACACGTGTTCAGAAACATCGTCCCCTGTACGGGTTCACATTTCAACCTGCTTTGGTAAAAAATAGGTCGCTATTAATATAAATATAAATCGACCGAAATTTAAAGGTAGGTCACCTTTACCATAATTTTTTTTTAAGTCAGCACTCCACAAGCTGCATATCTCAATTGATTGGCATAAAACTTCACACAAGTGTTCACAAACAGCATCGCTTGTATGAGTTTACATTTCATATTTTTCATGGTAAAAAACTAGGTCACTGTTACTATAAATAGAATTTCTGCGCCATCATTAAAATAACACTTACCCGGACGCATACCAGCCCTTAAAACATGTCTTATCTAATTACTCAATATTTCGTTCTCCACTTCGTATTTCAATTTTAGAGCGCGAGGGTATTAGTATCGTCTGCGATGCCTTGTTATGTAAGGATTGTGGCTCAGTTTGACTGCGTATACGGTAGTATATGCCCGCAGTTGGCCACGAACATATTCTATGGTCCGAGTTAGGCCCTTATACGCAGTCAGAGTTTATACTAAGCAGGTAAGAAGGGTACGGAAGAGCATAAGGGTCATGCAGGAAAAAAATAATTTTGTTTTTTTCATTTTAATAACTCGAAATTTCAAGTCGAAATTTCAAGAAAAAACGAAATTTCTGCATATTAGGGACAACTTAGACGTCATGTATATTATACTGACATTTGTTTATCTATAGTAGATGTAGTTCGTATTTATATGCATTTTTTTATATTATCACATTAACTTAGATTGTAATAACTTCTTTATTTATGCAGTGTAAATATCAAATTATTATCTACATGTTGTGAAGCGCTTAAGAGTAATTTTACAAATTATATAGAGCGCTATATAAATGTTGTATATTATTATTATTATTATTATTAATTTATGTTTTTCCTACATGGCCCTAATGCTCTTCCGTAGTGCGGTGAGATGTAAACGTTATTTTTACATTGTTAGCTACTACGATTCGAGATTATACCGGAGGAAACAGCGTTGAAGACATACTAGAACACCAGGACAGTCAACATGGCGGAAGTAACGAAATCCCTACATTGCCAGAAGACAATATTGATGTCGAGATGATGAACACAACTAACGTTAACTTTCCTGATATGCAGTGTATGGAATATTACTCGTGCATAATGGATGTTGATCAGCCTATCCCACCAGGATCCATAAAGAAAGGCTTCTACATAACCACAAGGTTCATAAAGAAGATATGCAGGTAAAATTAGAATATTTCATTTTCAGTTTTTGCGGAAGCAAACGATATTCAGCCGTTTCATAGTTCTCTTAATAGTTTGTGTCATTGAAATATGAAGCGTTTCTTTCACTGATATTCTACTAGAATGATGCTAAAATCTCAATTTAAACGACCGCAGATCAGAGATCAGGTTTCACTTTCTTAGTAACCAGATAGATTAAAGTAACATTGCAGGGTCCATCGTCGGAAACCCATGGTACACTTCTCTTACGTTTGCATACCGTGGGCTAAAATAGATATAAATCTTCGTTTCCCCGAATAGAAGTTTATTAGGAGATTTCGACCAATCAGAATGGTCGTTTATCGTGACACTCATATTAGATCATATTACCACGACCAGTATATTTATGTAGGCATGACGACGATGTCAATCTTCGTATAGTAGGACCTTATGTTTTAATCACAATCGACACAATTATAACTCAATGACTGGCAGTGCTACAAATTAAACGGGATACCCCGGCTGGATGTCCCGGCTGGATGTAGTCACGGATGAAAGTATTGATATGATTGACTACTATTTTAGAATGAAAAAGAGGGTTTCCATCCATTTTAGCCCACGGTATGCAAACATCAGAGAAGTGTACCGTGGGTTTCAGACGATGTGCAGGGGCCTGTGATTTTTTTTACAGCTGCGTTGCGTAATTTTACACTTTTAGGGGGTATGCCCATAGAAGGGGGTTATCGAAAATTGATCCAAACCCCACAAACGTGTAAAAAAAACTCTAAACATTTTCAGGCCACTTTGGTACCAAAGGAAAACGTCGTTCATTCACGATTTTCGCAGCAAAATCTGTCGGAAGGTTAAAAAACTAAGATATGTTATCCTGTCTTCGGTTTTAGAAGCGAATCAGCTTGTTCTGTATTATGTCAAGTTATTCAATCATTGTATGTCAAATTTTCTGCTGCTCAACGTTTCAACTTATTAATAATTTGATGTTAATATTGGATTTTTCAGGAATACAAAGAGGGTGTTGTCTTGTTACGTGTACGGGGACTACGCTGACTGTCCATCTGCGAAGGAAACTTACACTACAGGCTTAACTCTATATAGCCACATGTGTGTGGAGCCGGGCCGATCAGGTATTTAAATACGTCATCGTAATGTAGAATGGTTGTATTAATAGTGTAATGAATCAACTGCGTGATCATGAAATAGCAAGATTAGAAAAGAAATCAATATGAGCTGATGTAGACATTAAGATTGTTTATATAAGAGGTTATATTAACGGTGTAATGATAAGGTAGCGAGGTTATATTAACGGTATAATGATAAGTTAGCGAGGTTATATTAACGGTATAATGATAAGGTGGCGAGGTTATATTAACGGTGTAATGATAAGGTAGCGAGGTTATATTAACGGTGTAATGATAAGGTAGCGAGGTTATATTAACGGTGTAATGATAAGGTAGCGAGGTTATATGATAAGGTAGCGAGCTTATATTAACGGTGTAATGATAAGGTAGTGAGGTTATATTAACGGTGTAATGATAAGGTAGCGAAGTTATATTAACGGTGTAATGATAAGGTAGCGAGGTTATATTAACGGTGTAATGATAAGGTAGCGAGGTTATATTAACTATGTAATGATAAGGTAGCGAAGTTATATTAACGGTGTAATGATAAGGTAGCGAGGTTATATTAACGGTATAATGATAAGGTAGCGAGGTTATATTAACTATGTAATGATAAGGTAGCGAGGTTATATTAACGGTATAATGATAAGGTAGCGAGGTTATATAAACGGTGTAATGATAAGGTAGCGAGGTTATATTAACGGTGTAATGATAAGGTAGCGAGGTTATATTAACGATGTAATGATAAGGTAGCGAGGTTATATTAACGGTATAATGGTAAGGTAGCGAGGTTATATTAACGGTGTAATGATAAGGTAGCGAGGTTATATTAACGGTATAATGATAAGGTAGCGAGGTTATATTAACGGTGTAATGATAAGGTAGCGAGGTTATATTAACCGTATAATGATAAGGTAGAGAGGTTATATTAACGGTGAAATGATAAGGTAGCGAGGTCATATTAACGGTGTAATGATAAGGTAGCGAGGTTATATTAACGGTGTAATGATAAGGTAGCGAGGTTATATTAACGGTATAATGATATGGTAGCGAGGTTATATTAACGGTATAATGATAAGGTAGCGAGGTTATATTAACGATGTAATGATAAGGTAGCGAGGTTATATTAACGGTTTAATGATAAGGTAGCGAGGTTATATTAACGGTTTAATGATAAGGTAGCGAGGTTATATTAACGGTGTAATGATAAGGTAGCGAGGTTATATGATAAGGTAGCGAGGTTATATAATAAGGTAGCGAGGTTATATTAACGATATAATGATAAGGTAGCGAGGTTATATTGACGGTGTGATGATAAGGTAGCGAGGTTATATTAACGGTGTAATGATAAGGTAGCGAGGTTATATTAACGGTGTAATGGTATGGTAGCGAGGTTATATTGACTGTGTGATGATAAGGTAGCGAGGTTATATTAACGGTGTAATGGTATGGTAGCGAGGTTATATTGACTGTGTAATGATAAGGTAGCGAGGTTATATTAACGGTGTAATGATAAGGTAGCGAGGTTATATTAACGGTGTAATGATAATGTAGCGAGGTTATATTAACGGTGTAATGATAAGGTAGCGAGGTTATATTAACGGTGTAATGATAAGGTAGCGAGGTTATATTAACGGTGTAATGATAAGGTAGCGAGGTTATATTAACGGTGTAATGATAAGGTAGCGAGGTTATATTAACGGTGTAATGGTATGGTAGCGAGGTTATATTGACGGTGTGATGATAAGGTAGCGAGGTTATTTGATTAGGTAGCGAGGTTATATTAACGGTGTAATGGTATGGTAGCGAGGTTATATTGACGGTGTGATGATAAGGTAGCGAGGTTATTTGATAAGGTAGCGAGGTTATATTAACGGTATAATGATAAGGTAGCGAGGTTATATTGACGGTGTGATGATAAGGTAGCGAGGTTATTTGATTAGGTAGCGAGGTTATTTGATAAGGAAGCGAGGTTATATTAACGGTATAATGATAAGGTAGCGAGGTTATATTAACGGTGAAATGATAAGGTAGCGAGGTCATATTAACGGTGTAATGATAAGGTAGCGAGGTTATATTAACGGTATAATGATAAGGTAGCGAAGTTATATTAACGGTGTAATGATAAGGTAGCGAGGTTATATTAACGGTATAATGATAAGGTAGCGATGTGATATTAACTATGTAATGATAAGGTAGCGAGGTTATATTAACGGTGAAATGATAAGGTAGCGAGGTTATATTAACGGTGTAATGATAAGGTAGCGAGGTTATATTAACGGTGAAATGATAAGGTAGCGAGGTCATATTAACGGTATAATGATAAGGTAGCGAGGTTATATTAACGGTATAATGATAAGGTAGCGAGGTCATATTAACGGTATAATGATAAGGTAGCGAGGTTATATTAACGGTATAATGATAAGGTAGCGATGTGATATTAACGGTATAATGATAAGGTAGCGAGGTTATATTAACGGTATAATGATAAGGTAGCGAGGTTATATTAACGGTATAATGATAAGGTAGCGAGGTTATATTAACGGTGTAATGATAAGGTAGCGAGGTTATATTAACGGTGTAATGATAAGGTAGCGAGGTTATATTAACGTTGAAATGATAAGGTAGCGAGGTTATATTAACGGTATAATGATAAGGTAGCGAGGTTATATTAACGATGTAATGATAAGGTAGCGAGGTTATATTAACGGTGTAATGATAAGGTAGCGAGGTTATATTAACGATGTAATGATAAGGTAGCGAGGTTATATTAACGGTGTAATGATAAGGTAGCGAGGTTATATTAACGGTGTAATGATAAGGTAGCGAGGTTATATTAACGGTGTAATGATAAGGTAGCGAGGTTATATTAACGGTGTAATGATAAGGTAGCGAGGTTATATTAACGATGTAATGATAAGGTAGCGAGGTTATATTAACGGTGTAATGATAAGGTAGCGATGTGATATTAACGGTATAATGATAAGGTAGCGAAGTTATATTAACGGTGTAATGATAAGGTAGCGAGGTTATATTAACGGTGTAATGATAAGGTAGCGAGGCTATATTAACGGTGTAATGATAAGGTAGCGAGGTTATATTAACGGTGTAATGATAAGGTAGCGAGGTTATATTAACGGTGTAATGATAAGGTAGCGAGGTTATATTAACGGTGTAATGATAAGGTAGCGAGGTTTATTAACGTTGAAATGATAAGGTAGCGAGGTTATATTAACGGTATAATGATAAGGTAGCGAGGTTATATTAACGATGTAATGATAAGGTAGCGAGGTTATATTAACGGTGTAATGATAAGGTAGCGAGGTTATATTAACGATGTAATGATAAGGTAGCGAGGTTATATTAACGGTGTAATGATAAGGTAGCGAGGTTATATTAACGGTGTAATGATAAGGTAGCGAGGTTATATTAACGGTGTAATGATAAGGTAGCGAGGTTATATTAACGGTGTAATGATAAGGTAGCGAGGTTATATTAACGATGTAATGATAAGGTAGCGAGGTTATATTAACGGTGTAATGATAAGGTAGCGATGTGATATTAACGGTATAATGATAAGGTAGCGAAGTTATATTAACGGTGTAATGATAAGGTAGCGAGGTTATATTAACGGTGTAATGATAAGGTAGCGAGGCTATATTAACGGTGTAATGATAAGGTAGCGAGGTTATATTAACGGTGTAATGATAAGGTAGCGAGGTTATATTAACGGTGTAATGATAAGGTAGCGAGGTTATATTAACAGTGTAATGATAAGGTAGCGAGGTTATATAAACGGTGTAATGATAAGGTAGCGAGGTTATATTAACGGTATAATGATAAGGTAGCGAGGTTATATTAACGGTATAATGATAAGGTAGCGAGGTTATATAACGGTATAATGATAAGGTAGCGAGGTTATATTAACGGTGTAATGATAAGGTAGCGAGGTTATATTAACGGTATAATGATAAGGTAGCGAGGTTATATAACGGTGTAATGATAAGGTAGCGAGGTTATATTAACGGTGTAATGATAAGGTAGCGAGGTTATATTAACGGTGTAATGATAAGGTAGCGAGGTTATATTAACGGTATAATGATAAGGTAGCGAGGTTATATTAACGGTATAATGATAAGGTAGCGAGGTTATATTAACGGTATAATGATAAGGTAGCGAGGTTATATTAACGGTGTAATGATAAGGTAGCGAGGGTATATTAACGGTATAATGATAAGGTAGCGAGGTTATATTAACGGTATAATGATAAGGTAGCGAGGTTATATTAACGGTATAATGATAAGGTAGCGAGGTTATATTAACGGTGTAATGATAAGGTAGCGAGGTTATATTAACGGTGTAATGATAAAGTAGCGAGGTTATATTAATGGTGTAATGATAAGGTAGCGAGGTTATATTAATGGTGTAATGATAATGTAGCGAGGTTATATTAACGGTGTAATGATAAGGTAGCGAGGTTATATTAACGGTGTAATGATAAGGTAGCGAGGTTATATTAACGGTGTAATGATAAGGTATCGAGGTTATATTAACGGTGTAATGATAAGGTAGCGAGGTCATATTAACGGTGAAATGATAAGGTAGCGAGGTTATATTAACGGTGTAATGATAAGGTAGCGAGGTTATATTAACGGTGTAATGGTAAAGTAGCGAGGTTATATTAACGGTGTAATGATAAGGTGGCGAAGTTATATTAACGGTGTTATGATAAGGTAGCGAGGTTATATTAACGGTGTAATGATAAGGTAGCGAGGTTATATTAACGATGTAATGATAAGGTAGCGAGGTTATATTAACGGTATAATGATAAGGTAGCGAGGTTATATTAACGGTATAATGATAAGGTAGCGAGGTTATATTAACGGTATAATGATAAGGTAGCGAGGTTATATTAACGGTATAATGATAAGGTAGCGAGGTTATATTAACGGTGTAATGATAAGGTAGCGAGGTTATATTAACGATGTAATGATAAGGTAGCGAGGTTATATTAACGGTGTAATGATAAGGTAGCGAGGTTATATTAACGGTGTAATGGTAAAGTAGCGAGGTTATATTAACGGTGTTATGATAAGGTGGCGAAGTTATATTAACGGTGTTATGATAAGGTAGCGAGGTTATATTAACGGTGTAATGATAAGGTAGCGAGGTTATATTAACGGTGTAATGATAAGGTAGCGAGGTTATATTAACGGTGTAATGATAAGGTAGCGAGGTTATATTAACGGTGTTATGATAAAGTAGCGAGGTTATATTAACGGTGTAATGATAAGGTAGCGAGGTTATATTATCGGTGTAATGATAAGGTAGCGAGGTTATATTAACGGTGTAATGATAAGGTAGCGAGGTTATATTAACGGTATAATGATAAGGTAGCGAGGTTATATTAACGGTGTAATGATAAGGTAGCGAGGTTATATTAACGGTGTAATGATAAGGTAGCGAGGTTATATTAACGGTGTAATGATAAGGTAGCGAGGTTATATTAACGGTATAATGATAAGCATCGTCGGATACCCACGGTTGATCTCGCTTCGCTAACTCACTCATCACTGTGTGAGTTAGCGAAGCGAGATCAACCGTGGGTATCCGACGATGAAAGATAAGGTAGCGATGTGATATTAGCAATGGAGCCATCTATCATTTGAATTATTTTTTTTTTATTCTTGATATTTGAAATATACAACAATATCATTCTGCTTTTCTCACACTAATTTAGATGTGTTGTCATTTCTTCCCTGTGCCAACAACTATGATGTCCAACTGTCCGTTTACACGTCATATCTCAAGCTCGAATCGGCGTTCGATACCATTATGAACATGACAAACGCCGAACCTGCGGACAACGGTTACATGATGTGCTGGTAGGTATAGTCGTAGTAATAGCTATTATAGAAGTAACAAAGAACTTGATCTGGTTACTATGGTATTTACATGTGATGCAGTTATCAAGTACACCATGGCCCGTATTCACGAAACAGTTGTGCCTAATCCCTTGTTCAATGTCTATTGGCAATAAATATGTTTAGCAGTAAAAATAAGTCATAAAATCGTTTTCATGCTCAAGCGTGGATTTTGTCAATTTTCTTGTAAATCACTTTAATCGTGTCAAACACTCAAATGTCAATTGTAAACATCGAAAACAGTGTTTGCCTATAAGTATCTTAAAAATATTTCCATTTTTTTTGCAAAATATTTCTTGAACAGGAAAATGGACTTTAGCACAGAATCCTGGCTTGAACTGTTTCATGAGGTAGTGAATGCCATCTGCGTCCCTATTACCGTCATGTGAGCTTGTCCAAACCACAGGGGCTAGGCACGGACCTATGTCACTATGAAATGATTATCAGATATTTGTTTAACCTTTCTCGAATATAGCCCCTCCTACTACTATATATCACAGATATATAGTTGGAGGGGCTATATTCGAGAAAGGTTAAATAAAAAATATCTGACAATCATTTCATAGTGACATAGGTCCGTGCCTAACCCCTGTGGTCCAAACGCGGTGATTGCGTACGTTATTAGGAGTGAAATAGTCAGAAATGATCAATCTGCTTAAAACAAATTATGTACTCGTTCGATTTTCTTATTGGTCATCAAACAAGCTTGCTAAAACTTCTGATTGGTCGAACAAGCTCGCAAAGGCTTTGATTGGTCGAAATTAAGATAAGTTAGAATAGAGGTGTGTGATGGTTTCATCATAATCGACTAAGATATTAAGTTGATAGGATTAGCCCAATCACCTGTTATCGATCCTCGTAAACATATGCAACATATGTGTTCCTATTTAAACATTGCACATACTGTTTCACAATTTTTTATTCTAAAACGATACGTTTGTAATACGCGTTTTGATTGGATATGGACCATGTTCAAATGTGCGATAGAATCATGATCAATCGTATCAAGCTCCACCCATCGAGCTTAAGCCACGCCCTGTTTCTACCCAAAACAAAATGGCGTTGTGATGGCGATCGTCTATCGATGAAAATTCCACTGCATGATAGGCGTACGTCAAGTTAGCATCAGAGCAGAGAGGACCGATTGAATGTATTTGCTGAATATATTAAGAATAAAACGTAAACATTTCATGTTCTTACCTCCATTTATTCATGAAACGTTAATTCCATCCATGTGTAGGCATTTCTATCAGGAATCAAAACAAACATTTCACTGTGTCGTGCGTGTACATTTGCACAAATTTTGACAGATCTTAACACACGATTTTGTCGATACGAACATATTGGCATGCATACTGACATGGAATTGTAGACATTTGGTCAATGTTTAATATTGTTAATCCAAGTATGTCGTTAAATACGTTCACGAAGAATCTAAATCCAAATATTCCGCCTCGTCAACATTCAGACCAAGCGCTCGCCAGTGCATGTATGGGCGTGGCTAAATGACCGACATTTGAAATCTTCCTTCTGATTGGTCAGTTGGCTATAGAAAGACACGTCACCTGCCAGGTCACATAGTACTTTACTACGAACATGTACATGTAGCAAAGAAATACAATGTATCTAATGTACCTATCGGTCTCGAGTTCAAACCAAATTTCATGTTCTAATCGCCAGTATAGCCACTCAAAACAACGTACTATCCCCTAGAATAATTCTTATTAATTTTATAAGTAAATCTTTGTGTGAGGACTCCATTTGCAATTAGCCCCCCCCCCCCACCCCCCCCCCCCCCCACCCCAAAGCTTCCATGCGATATCCTTGGCGAAAGCCTTCGATGATATACGATAAAGATATATATATATATATATATATAAAGTGCAATATAATTTATACCAACTACCGTAATACCATTAATTATTTACCATGCTGAACTAAAATTATTTAATCATTCTTTTTTGAGAGAGTGGTTTAGGGCACAGGGACCTGATAATTTGTTACAGCTAGTGTTTAGAGCAATTGAATACTTTTAAGGGGTTAAGTTCAATTTTCGAAAAAAATTCCATACCCCCCCCCCCCCCCCATGGCCACTGGACTGGAACTATGGAACTAGTGCCTAATGCTCAGGTCCCTGTGGTTTAGGGCGTTACGTAACGTTCTCCGATAAAATATCAAACTTGTCATTTCAGGGCTATGGATGAGTTCAGAACGAAAACAGGAAGTGTTATAGAGACCGAATGTTCCGTGCACGACCGTGAAATATTTGACAGAGTGGTGGACATACAATCGCAGCCATTTGAAAGACAGTTCAACTGTACTTTACATGGGAATGACTACGGCCACTGAACCATGAGAATACAACGTCGACGGATTGTCCCCCTTCGTTTTACATGGATAACCTCCCTTTGTTGCACGTAAATAACTCCCTTCATTGTACATGGATAACCTCCATTCATTGTACATGGATAACTTCCCTTTGGTAAACATGGATAACCTCCCTACTTTGTACATGGATAACCTCCCTTCATTGCACATGGATAACTTCCCTTTGGTAAACATGGATAACCTCCCTTTGTTGTACATGGATAACCTCCCTTCATTGGAATGCATGTGTATATGGATACTCTCCCTTCGTTGCTTACTCTCCTTTTATCAGATATCATTTCCATCAATAAAACATTTCTGCCTTACATAAGTTTTTTATGCTTTTTTAAATTTTCAATTTAATTAATGTTTTACTTTTAGTTATCTGATCTAATAAAGACAAGACCGTCAAACATCATTTTAAACTATTGAAAGGCTTACAGGAAGAATTTGGCTGACATTGTTCACTTTTTTGTTTGGTATTTGATGTTTTTAGAAATTGAAGCATTCAAGAACATTTGTGGGGCTTAACAATGGTCCTGAATAGACTCAACTTACGTAAAATTTGGAATTTACAATGTTTGAATAATATATCAATGAAAATTTTATCAAGTTAACTTTATTGTTAAACATATACACTAGCCCTACCAATAAATCAAGCAAATATTATACTATACTTTCTGGTCTAGGTAACAACTGCATTCTTATTTAGGACCATTTCCTTGGATGTGCTGAAATATGAATGACAAGTGGCTAACCTGTGTAAATCACGTACTGACCACTGTGGATTGGTCGTGCTGACCACTGTGGATTGGATGTACTGGCCACTATGGATTGGACGTACTGACCACTGTGGATTGGACGTACTGACCACTGTGGATTGGACGTACTGACCACTGTGGATTGGACGTACTGACCGCTGTGGATTGGACGTACTGACCACTATGGATTGGAACAGTCACCCAGAAATTCCACCTCATCAAAACATCCGACTTCGACCTAAAAAATCTAGTATCAACAATAAAGTCCAGTCGCGCTCCTCCAACCCCGGAATGAAACTGATACATGTAGCTGTATTGTTATTGTAAAGAGTTATTTCCCTTATATGCATTTTTCGAAATAGTTCGATTTTTTTTTATCATTTTAAATATATCACAGATTAATTTACCAAGTGTAAAATTACACTCGTAAACATCTTAACCATAGAGGATGTCCTTTTACAGTGGGGTTCAAATTAATGACCAGAACCCTGGTCTAGTGCACTACATTTGTATGTACATGTATAAACTATATAGACAATAAAGCTGCATGTCAGTCTGTAGACGAAGATGCGACTCTCGATCAAGTCCCGCTAAAGTTTTACACCAAAAGATATATTGTTGATTCTAATTTGTAAATTTCTGATAATAGAAATCATTGAATGAAGGAGGTACACAGACAATTTTTTTACGTGAAATTCACATGAATTTTGCGTGATATGTGGTAAAAAGTGAATTTCAAGTAAAAAATAAATTTACGTGAAATTCTATTTAATTCATTTTCATATGCTTAATTTTTCATGTGAATAAATTTTGCATGTGAAATTAAAATTCGCAGGAATTTCACATGAAATTCACTTGAAGGAAATTAGCAGTGTAAAACTGTATCAAGATCTAGTCGAGCATTCAATGACAATACATGTAGTAGACTTTATCACTGCATGGTCAAGACGCTGGACTCCAAGATCAAGTCTTGGTCACATATATGTTTTTACACAATGCTTTGTACTGACTTCTACCGACTCCGATAACTTTCAGGGAAGAAACATTCTGAAAACTGTCCGTTTGTGAAATTTCCTAGTGTGGTGATCTTTTTTCTTCAACTGTGTTTTTATTCACAGGGGCTCGTCACGGACCTATGTCACTATAAAATGATTGTCAGATAATTATTTTACCTCTCTCGAATATAACCCCTCCCACTACTATATATAGATCAATTATGGACCTTTGATGAGGTTAATATGGTGTTATACCGACCTGGTAGAATCAAACATTAACCGAGGGCGTCAGCCCGAGGTCAATATTTTAGATTCTACCAGGTTGGTATAACACCAAATTAACCGAAACAAAGGTTTCTTTAATTTTTATATGAGATGCAAAAGACTTAAATTGAATTATATCCGTCTTGATAAAGAATGAAATTTACAGATGCATGCATGGGTACTAAAACGTCACAATGATTATGACGTCACAAATGCAATATTAATTAGATGTTTCTAAAAATAGGAACATCAGGTTGATATCACAAAATATGAACCTCCATGTAACCGTATTTCAGCCAATGAGAATTGAGGAAAATCAGACCACATCTAATAAATATATTCGAGAAAGGTTAAAAAAAATATCTGACAATCATTTCATGGTGACATAGGTCCGTGCCTACCCGCGTGTTTCGACAACAACGGTAGAACATTGTGTGTCACCAAAGTAATTCTACTATCACTACCGTCCGTCGTAATATTAGAGTTATTTCCCTTCTAACAGTGTGTTGTCTGCTCAAAGACTCATCGTTTTCAATATTACAAAATACAATGATTGTGACGTACGGATTATATGTAATTTTTAATGACCACGTTAAACTTCAAAGTATACATAATACTGACATAGACCGCCAAGTAAGGGATTAACTATTTTGTGTTACAGGACCGCCAAGTAAGGGATTAACTATTTTGTGTTACGGGAAAGTCAAGTAACGGATTAACTAGTTTGTGTTACGGGAAAGTCAAGTAACGGATTAACTAGTTTGTGTTACGGGAAAGTCAAGTAACGGATTAACTATTTTGTGTTACGGGACAGTCAAGTTACGGATTAACTATTTTGTGTTAGTGAAGTTACGGATTATATATTTTATGTTACGGGAAAGTCAAGTTACGGATTAACTGTTTTGTGTTACGGGAAAGTCAAGTAACGGGTTAACTATTTTGTGTTACGGGAAAGTCAAGTAACGGATTAACTATTTTGTGTTACGGGACCGTCAAGTAACGGATTAACTAGTTTGTGTTACGGGAAAGTCAAGTAACGGATTAACTATTTTGTGTTACGGGACAGTCAAGTAATGGATTAACTATTTTGTGTTTCGAGACGGTCAAGTAACGGATGTTTGATGAAATAAATGATGAAGGCAGGGGAGAATTCGATGAAATTTGATATTGACATCACAGTAGCGCCGGGTAACTGTTTGGCAGTGTCAGACCTATGTATCGTAAGACATTTACACAACAGACAACAGAGTTGATGGACCAGAATGTATTTATTGAGCAAATGATATTATACTATCTTTGTGATATTTTTAACACCAATCAACTCAATACATGGAATTGAAGAAGATGTGAAAAGTCACTTTGTTTAATTCTGTCGAAATATACCAAACATCCTCGTGATTTTTCATGTCTAGATACTTACTATTACCAGAAAATTAAACAGAATATCAAAGCGTCATCAAAACCTTAATCCGAACTCAAAATCTATTAAACTATGGGCAAAATTTGCACGGAAACTCTTGATAGTGTACAAGAGAATAATACTAAGTGTCCTGGAAGAGAAAGTGTCTTCTGCTTTATCGATGACCCCCACCATAGAAATCTATGACAGATCCAAGCCAATGCCATGACCTCAAAGTGAGAACTGATCACAACAAGCAGGCATACTTATTAGCATATTTAGAAACGTCCACCTTCATATTATTCAAGGATACAGAATATTTTTCAATGAGACCAAAATGGCGATCATTGAACTTTTTCACGGTCTTATCAACCTGCATATCTCGAATCCCTGTGCTGTAAGTTAGTTTTATCAGTGTACATATATATAGAATATACATTTTTTATCACAGTTTCACCTACTCCCTTCCCAGTTTTTAATGCATTCAAAAGTGTTTGGAGCAGAGCGGAAACTTGATTTGATTGGAGAGCTGAAGTCAGTGATTTGAAGACAGTTTTAGATGAAAATTATTTTCAGTGTTTCATAAGTGGGTAAATATTTTTAAATAATTGCTCATGCATGTACATCAAAAGTTGTATGATGACACCTGTAATAGTATTGCACAATTTCCATCTTATACATTTCATTTCTTTCCTATTTCGAAATAGCCGGGTATCGCCTGCTTAAGTCCTCTCCCCCCCCCCTCTCTCTCTCTTTCTCGCTTACCAGAGACGTATATAACACAGCTTTATACGTCTCTGTCGCTTACGGATAAAAACTTGTGTGAGATTATCAAAGTACATGAATTTAACTTAAGATTATGAACTCGCTCTCTTCAATATAGATAACAATAAGTTACCAATAATTACCTTTTCATATACCAAACTAAAAAAAAACATTTGTAATGGAGATTTGGGAGCTTTCGGATAATTTTCGGTATGTGAGGCACACGCGTGTATATATTACGGGACATCGTCAGCACGTTGAGATACCATCACAATGCATGTACTAAGGTCCGTTTATCTTCTCACAACGGTCCAGTCTTGACCACTACATTTCTTGTTCTCATACAAAATATCCCCGAAAGCATCTTCATGTCCGATTCAATTAACAAGGTCCAGAAATGTTGCTTTATCTTCTGCGGCCCATATCTCGGATGTTTGTCTCGGCGCAACTTTTGATCTAAATAACGGAAGGTGAATATATAAGCTGTGAATGCTCTGACTTAGAGTAGTGTTGCTTTTATGAAGATATTTGTTCCAGTATCTAAATTATTTTATAAGCCTCATAAAATTATGCTTCTCTTAGCAAAGTTCACATAATTCCTTTCAGAAAGAAAAATATTCCTAATGACACCAACAACATGACGCATTTGTCTGAAACAGAAATCTTGTTCAATCTTTTAGAAAAAAATTATAGTGACAATTAACATACAATATGGTAAAGCTCTTGTATCGCTATATGTTGCAATATTATTCTATTAGATATTCCAGTTGGACGTAGTCGGGTGGTGCAGTGGATAACGCACGTGCCTTTCACCAAGGCGGCCGGGGTTCGATTCCCCAACCGGACGTGAAAAGGTATAGGATCACCTGCCCGACCACGTGGGTTTTCTCCTGGTACTCCGGTTTCCTTCCACACTATATCCAATTAGCGTGCCGATCCCTCTCCACACACGCACATTCTCAATGAGCGCCAACCATAAATAACAATCTCCTAAGATACCCTGTCATTTAATTTGGCAGACAGTACTTACAGAAAACACCTATTGTGTTAGAGGTACTTAGGGATCCAAAGTAGGTGTTCAGGGAGACGATCGCGATGCGCCACGGAGACTGTCGATGAGAGGCGACAGGTGAGCCACGCTAAACGGTATTTCTCCTACATGTGTGTGTGTGTATCGCAGAGATCTACTTTACCCGCCAATACATGCAGGATGTTGATACAGAGGCTGAGAGCGGGATACAATGCGACACCTATACCGCCTGGTTTTGGCAGGTGTGCTTCATATATCTTAACACCTGTGTGTCTTTTGATTAGTAAGTATGATGTAGCAGTGTGTCTTTGAAACAAAGGCACTTATTATATAAAATGCAATTGTAAGGGAAGAACAATTATGAGCTGTAGTTTGTTCAGTAAGCACCATTGTGAGGGAATTCTTTGTAACACGACGACTCTGGAGCAGTAACAGTATTACATAACTGTAGCTTTCCTTTGAGGCGCAGACAGAATCGGAATGTAAAATACAGCTGAAATTGCAGATTAACTCTCTGTTATATATATATAGGACGGCATAGTAAGAATGTTTACGAATCAGAAACACTCTTTGAACTTTAAGGTTCTGACCTGGTTAACGTGTGTACGTGTATGAATATCGCATCATAATCAACATCTATTTTGGTATACATGTACCTTGCCTATATCACATTTAAACCTATTTTATGGACGAATGATGTGTTCTTCGGTTTGTTTTCTTTGATATGAAAACAGAATGAGGAGTTGATATCACATATATGGGATAGGCGAAAAGACGACGAATAAAAAAAAAGATTTACTTAGGCGCAAATAGATAAAAACTCCATACATTTCAAGCGTAAACGTGTCTATTAGAAAGCCAATTATATGTCTTTATATTCTTTTTTTAACATAATTTTATAGTTTCACAGACAGAAAGCGACCGATGACCCTAGAGAAATCGTTTAAAAATAAAGTGACATTGTCGTTTCTTAGATGAAGAAATATATAGACGATAAGCAGTTTATCACACGGTACAGTCAGGGTTTGCCGTTCGAACAATTTTCTCATTGCTCACACGTGGTAAGACCACGAGTCCCCCAACGATGGCCTCTCGATTTTATTACCCACGTCTTCGCGATGAGAAACAATTGTTCTCGCGACAAACCCTTAAGTGCTGTAATCCTTAAAAAATGTCTCGTTCTCGATGACAGAATATAGAGGACAGTCCCTACGGAAACATAGTCTGACTTTTGTGATTGACCAATCCGGGCATGAGGAAGTTATAATGCGAAGATTTGCAGTTGCTGGGAAGATTTTCGGATATATATCTATATACTGTAGATACTGTATTTTACAAGCTTTTATTTTGAACAGAAATATAGACGTACATTAGGTCGCGGTGTAATAAACCGTTATTTTATATTTGATTGACGATATATTTTCTATTTTTTTTTGCATTTGACAGAGTCTCGCTAAAATCAAACACTATCACGATCATCTATTTATTCCAGTTAACAGGTAAAACGAGTTATTATACACAGTAGTATTCGATGTGCTTGTGTATCTTACAGCTTTATTTTCTTTATTCAAGTTCTTCAGAAAACGTCAACATTTTTGCCGAATACCTTTAACTTTTCAATATCATGAAAATGATAGACCATCTGTTATGCTTGAAAAACATGAGAATACTCCATTTCGACTAGCCTTACAGACTCAGCTCAGAATAAGGAGACATTAAGAACGATAAGCTTCCAAAACGAGGTAAATTTTTAATATTTCAAAAGTAAAAATTATGATTATCAAAATGAACTGCGTTTGTAAGGGAAACGAACATATCGGTATCCTTTTATATACACCGCCAAGTTAGATAAATTCATTCTTTTTGTCATTCCAGATCTTTCTTCCTCTTTACGATCAAATACATTGTAAGCACTCCATAACTGCGAAATGGCACAATTAAGGTGTATAATTTGATCTGACGTATAACTTGATCTGACTCGGTGATTATGATTGAAAGATAAATTGAATTCCGCCGAATGTAAATAGTAAATAACCAAAGATAGCTGAAAGTGTCCTAGTGGTAAATTAGAAGCTGTCCTTCAATCAAATTTCAACGTTTATGATGATGATGAATGATGTTTGATGACGATTATGATGTTGATGATAATGATGATGCTTATTGCGCATGAACGGAAGTGATTATCATGTGCAAAGATGATGATGAGGATGTGCATGGATGATGATTATGAGCATAGATGATGTTGTTGTTGTTGATGATGATGCTGCTACTGCTGCTGCTGCTGATTGTGATGATGATGATGATGATGATGATGATGATGGTGATGGTGGTGGTGGTGATGATGATGATGATGATGATGATGATGATGATGATGATGATGATGATGATGATGATGATGATGATGATGATGATGATGGTGATGATGATGATGGTGGTGATGATGATGGTGATGATGATGATGATGATGATGTGCATAGTTAATGATGTGCATGGATGATGATGATGATGATGATGATGATGATGATGATGATGATGATGATGATGATGATGATGATGATGATGATGATCTCTGTTATACTCAACACTGTACTATCATACCAGAGAATATTGACTGTGAGTGTTATGTGAACTTGTGTTACTGCGTTAGTCAGGGTATTGTACTTGTCTTGTATATGTAAGGAAGAATTGGAAAAAATAAAACAATATATACAAAAAAAAATTCAACGTTTATTCGTGAAGAGTGTAAATACATGAAAGTAAACACCACAGTATTAATGACGCGAGTGACATCACATACATGTATATATCGAGGGCTTAGGTGAGTAAGGCATCAGAAAGAATTAACATTTCCTGGAACATGTATCGGTGAAGAATGACATTTCGGAGGATAAGCCCCCCCCCTACTCCCCCCCAAGTCTCCCCTCCCCTCCCTCCTCGGCTCGGTGACATTTATGAACGAAGTAAACTACCAAATACTTCTATAAGGATCAATAAACCGTACTAAGTATTAACAGGGAAGAGATGTGATGCTGGTATGCCTTCTTGCACTA
The DNA here is from genome assembly GCA_947623455.1 of Mimachlamys varia. Classification (NCBI taxonomy): domain Eukaryota; kingdom Metazoa; phylum Mollusca; class Bivalvia; order Pectinida; family Pectinidae; genus Mimachlamys; species Mimachlamys varia. The sequence continues at coordinate 51,712,324 of OX392527.1, forward strand.
ACTTGCACGACATTTAAAAAAGACAAAATGATCGAAACATATTTTATGAATGCAATACGCTGTGTGTTACAAGCTATTTATGAACCCACCCCTTCCCCCCACCCCCAACCCCCCCCCCCCCCCCCCAGCCCCCCAGACGAACTCCGGTGTACAAGAAACAAAGGGAAATTACTTTGTATAGTCTCAATTTTAGTGGCTATAGTTACAGTCACTCAGATGCGATTAGGTAATTGTGCTTTGCAGGTTGACAGAAGGGTACGTCACAGACAAAGTGGCGTGTTGAGAGAGAGACTGTGGACATAGATAAACCTACATTGTATATACAGTTACGTGCCAAAAGTCTTTCAATTTTTTATATTTTGCTAAATATTGTTCTTTGTATTTTCAACTTTTTTTTTTAGTGAATTTTCCTGACTTCGTTTATGGATCATTTTTAATGAAATTTTGTGTACTTATAGAGAATTGTTTCCCGTTTCATCTCATAATATTTTCACTGTTTTCCATTATGTATAATTAGAGAAATCATAATTTATTTACAATATCCAATTTTCGGGACGCCATTTTGACGTCATTTTGGTAGCGTTATATAAAGAAATGGCGTCACATTGGAAATTAGCAGTGTAGATAATTCTGTGTAGCTCAATAAATACATAACGGAAAATTACATAAATGTTATGAGAGAAAACCTTGAATATTTCTGTACCAAATACATCCGGGTATTACCGACGGAGGACTTATAAAATACACCCATCCTAAATCGTCCACCTACACCCCGACTCCAGTTTAAGAAAATACCAGAAATAAAATTGTTAGACAGAAAGTGTTGTGGGCTGACGGAATGTAGATGACACCACGTGATTGATAACCGAGAAGACTAAAACTGGGATGGGGATGAGAAAGTCACGATTTACGTATAAATATACTATATATATATGAACTGCACATGTTGACTGGTCGGTAAACAGGACAAAACATAATGATGAAATGGACGTGCTGTTAAAGTGGGCAGTTTATAAAAATGGCACCATCTTACATCAATATCGTGCTGGGTTCATTATACTTAAGGGTGTATGCTACCATATTCATTATAGTTGTGATTAGTTTTATAGTTTATACATAATAGCATTTTGTTGCAAATAAATGATGTTTTTAAGGATTAAAAAAACCCAACAAATTGGTAGAACTCCTTTGCATAGGAGGTACAGCATGTACATGTCAAAGTACGGCAGCCTTGTATCCTTGGGCAGAACTATAAAGTGTGTATTGGACATATTTTCGTGTCAGGTATAAGCTTTGTGCACGTGCGTTTGATGTAATCGTTCATTTTGCAATGAACATAGGGATACAACACATGTCTGTCGTAAATTCATTTATTGAAGGGTACGATGAAATAAAGCGATGCCGGAATGACAGACATATTTGTAGTTACCGTATCCATCACGTGGCCGAATGACGTAATAACATAACGCGTATTTACGTAATAGTTCTCTTCTTCTATAATTCAGACAACATTCTGCCAAAGCAAGACTAGAAATGGAGACCAAATGCCTAAACAGTCGCAAATGATTGTTTTATTATACAAAGAGTTCACAATTCTGAATAAAATTAATAGATATTACATCATTATCATGATATGAAAATATTTTCTATTTTACATTTCAGAAAGGACAAACAAAAATTAAAAAGGACTCATTACCAGAAACAAATATAGACAACCAAACGCAACGACAATGGAAATTGAGAACTCAGATTTGCATTCAGCTTCTGCTTCAAAGAAAGAAAAAGCAAACCAATGGACCGATATACATGTGGACAAAAAGACGGACAGATATAACATGCAAACGGAAAGACGGACAGCTATTACATGTGAACGGAAAGACCGACATATATTACATGCGGATGGTTAGACAGACGGATGTGATATCTGGACACATGGACAAATATAATATCTGAACAGACATAGGGACATGACATTATGATATCTAAACAGAAAGATGGAGAGCAATATCATGATTATTTACAGACGGGAAAATATAACATCCGGGTACAACAGTGAATAAATCCATGCCGTATATAACGTTCAACGTTAATCAAGCTGTTACTGAAGACTCCATAACCCTTAGAATCGCCCTGTCAGTGGACACGGAAGAGCGCCGTTCTACTGAGAACATCACATCACATCTACATCCGATCGTGTTGTCGGCCACGGCCGTACTCATCTGTTCATACCTGTGAAGAGCAATTCTCTATCCTTCAAATGTTGGGGTGCAACGCAGATCCATTGCAATACTATAGAAAGGTATCGAACTCCGGTTCATTCTATTGCTGAAGAAACACGTGCGTATTGGAATCTAAAGACGATTTATTGATGAAGAATGATATCCCTGGTAAAAACGAGGATATTTACATGAATTGCTTTGCCAGCAAGACGCTAACGGTCTATTCATATCTGTCTTTGGTTTTCACTGTGGATCCCGTACCACCTCTAAAAAGTGTTATATAATGTCCGAAATGTGATAACGACATGATGACTTATTCCTGAAAGGAAAGTCAGACTGTATCGAGAAACAATGAAATACACACACTATGATCAACAGCAATGATCTGTGCGGAACATTTCAGTAGATCTACGTGAAGACCACAGCGGACTTGATTAGGCCACAGCAAAACTACATCGTTTAGACCAGGCAAGAACGGAACTATATCAGGCCACAGCGAAACTCAACAAGGCCCAAGCGGAACTAGATCAGGGCCCAGCCGAACTAGATAAGGCCACAGCGAAACTACATCGTTTAGACCAGGCAAGAACGGAACTAAATTAGACGAGAGCGGAACTAGACCAGGCACCAGCGGAACTAAACAAGGAACCAGCGGAAATAGATCATGGCTCAGCGGAACTAGACAAGATCCCATCGGAACTAGATCAGGGCCAAGCGAAACTGAATCGTTTAGACAAGGCCCAAGTGGAACTAGATCAGGCACCATGGGAACAATAGAACAAAACCCAGTGGAACTAGGTAAGAACGGAACACGATAAGACTAGCGAAAGTTTATCGTTTAGACCAGGCTCCAGCTGAACTGGACCAGGCCCCACCGAAACTGCATTTGTTTAGACCAGGCCCAGAGGACTTAGGTCAGGGCCCAGCGGAACTAGTCCAGGCACCACTGCGACACTATACCAGATTCACACATTTGGCCTAAAATTGTTAGACTATTGAGCTGTCTGGTCAACAAGAGTGTTCTATCCTAATTGTGCTACATTGTATCCAACCGGGATTTAAAGGGAGGTAACCATATATACGTACAAGAGTTTTACAGAATTTGATGTGTCGCCCGTGTGGCCAAAAGTAGAAAGATTATAACCAGACAGTCACATTTTCAATGAAGAAGTAGTGTTAAGTAAGGTTTTAAAGAAAGGAAACGCTAGGTTATATAATGTTCGTGTGATAAGCCAAATAAAACTCTTAAAAAACCAAATATACGTCACTTCAGGAATTTTTTCGTGATTCTGAAAAATTCTGAAAAAAATCCAGTTGATAACTATGCGAAAAAAACCTAAAACGAAGTAAACCTGAGCGGTAACTAACAGGAAACTCTTTGACAGAAAAATCCAAAGAATTGAAAATAATTCAGGTGTGACCCATTTCAACAACAAGCCGAAGTTAGAAGACAGTTCAAAATGGACGCGTGTTTACAAATACTTTAAAGTTATCGCACGTAAACCTTTGCTTTGACGTCCGTTCAATTAATAGCAGCAGTGACTTTGGTATTAGCCTATAGACCTTCTGAATCGGTAAGAAGTTTGAATTTTAGGCCAAATGGAACTCAAGTTAGCGCATGAAAACCTTTGTCCGAGCGATGCAACCGACGACGAGACCTTCGGCCGACGGCGACTGACGATGACCAAAGACCAACCACCAAGGACGACTAAGTGATCAGTCTTATTAATTTATATGTCACTTTTCATGCGACACACAACCCAGGCTACAGCGGGACAGGAAACTTTAAACAGGAGAAAACATGAGTAACCCCGATATATTGCTTTCACACGGTATTGTAGAGGGTAACTTATACAGATATATTTTATGTGTTGAAGATGGTATTGTCAATATACAGTAATTAAAACCTTCTATCAACACGTTTGCTGCATTTTGTTTTTTAACTTTTGATAAAGCTGACTCATGTGTTCTGGTGTTGGGAGCAGTTTCAAATTTTAACACTTCACTGATATTTCTGACGTGACAGCAAATTTTATCATAGCTTTCTGCTATGTTCAATTTACTTTTGACAGGAAAATCTTTGTTGTTATGGACGTCTGGACGATCTAACGACGGTGTTTGGCTGTTTGCTATTTTTGATGGTGTGTTTCAGCGTTGTGAGTGTTAAAGTACATCTAGATCTGTCTGAGTCTGTTGAAGATAACGTACAATCTGTTAGCACTCGTTAATTAGCAGTTGATTCTGAGCAATTAGTGCCACGATTTCACCTGTGAAAACATGCACATCAACGTGCTCGTCGTTGGAGCCACGCCCACCAACCTCGGTTTCGTTTGAGGGACCACGCCCACAGGGCCTCGCTATCGTGTAAAGGACCACGCCCATCCAATACACAACTTCCATGTTGTGTCAATTTCGGCGGTAATTGATGGGTGTGCGTGATGTGATGGTTTGGCGAACATATACCGGAGGATAGGCAAGGGACTAGACGTTTTTGTATTATTCTGTTTTAAAAAAAATATTGTAAGAAAATATGATATACAAAGCTACATCAATTTTAATTATAAGCTTGAGGACATTTTGATTTAATTACTATGCACAGTTTTGTGCAGTTATTGCGGAAGGAAAGATGATGATTTTCAATGAATCTATTAAATTTACCCCCTAAGACCCTCATATGCATGGCAAAGAACAAGTGCCAACACACACATATTTGAAGAAAGTTCAAATTACTTTCAAGCTCAATGTAAACATTGTGTTTATTTAAGGGTGAAACTTTGTTCACGAAGATATTTTGGTATTTTCATGATAAGTTAGCTGTTTAAAAAATCACCTTCTTATAGGAGCTATGAGCTATAAAAGTCAGGGCTATGACTCGTACCAATTACATATGTATGTCGGTAATCTTTGTCTTGGCAGCCGTATATATCATACAATGCAAAAGCGTTCAACCCAAGACAAGAAAAAACAGCACTGTCATTAATTTGATCAAAACAACACGTATCATGTCTCTTAGCGAGCTTGTAGAAGTCGTCTCAATGTTTTATAATATTTGTTTTCTGTGTCATTGAATGTGATCAAGGTCATTGGTACTGAGACTAGAGTTAAAAATTTGTTCCCAGCTTCTCCTATCGTGTTTAGATACAGTTTGTGGAGTCGATATTAAGTAAATTCGTACATAGGGACATGATATCATGTTACAGTTGTATTTGAACCTCACCCAAGGCATTCAGTCTACTTAACATGTTTAAGGAGTTTCTAAGCGATTTTTAGGATGTCACTTTGAACAGAAAGCCGATCCCTTTAACTAATATGAACACCCCAGTTTATGTCCAAATATAGCTGTAACGAGTTCTCGGGTTCCTGTGTCTTTTATGCATTTTTAGGTCTTCTGACCCAAAGGGTCAAGCTGATGCCTTAAGCCATCGTGCTTCGTCCGTCGTCGTCCGTCATGCGCAAATTTTTCCTTATTCTCCTCAATATCCGAAAGGTCCAAGGGGGCTGATATTTGGCTAGCATGTATCCTGCATGGAGTGCTGCAAAATTTCCTCATATGAATGACCTTGACCTACTTTCAAGGTCACAGGGGTAAAATGTTTTAAAATTTTGAAGAAACTTCTTCCCAATAACCGAAAGGCCTATGGTAATGATATTTGGCCAGTAGGAACATGCACTTGGGATAGAGTGTTAACAATTACCTCATATCAATGACATTGACCTACTTTCAAGATCATATGGGTCAAAAATGTGAAAACATTTAACACTCTTTTTTTTCAATTACCGAAGGATTTGGGTACAGATATTGGACCTGTAGTATGCTTCGATGTAGAGCACCAGGTTTGTTCAAATTAATGACCTTGACCCTCTTCCAAGGTCACAGAGGTCAAATATGTTAAAAATTCCCAGGGAATTTCTTTTCAATAACCAAACACCCGGGGTACTAATAATTGGTCTGTAGCATGCTGGCATGGAGGGCTACCAAGTTTGTTAAAATGAATCACATTGACCCACTTTCAATGTCACAGAGGACAAATGTGGGGCAAATATTAAATTCTTCTCTATAGCCGAAAGGCCCGGGTTACTGATATCTAGCTAGTATCACACTCGGATGAAGGGCTATCTACAAAGTGTGTTCAAATAAATGACATTGATCCTCTGTCAAGGTCACATGGGTCAAATGTGTTTAAACTCTTTCAAACAGATTCTCAGTTACTAAAAGGCCCCGGGTTTTGACGTTTGGCTAGAAACAAGCTTGAGATGAAGGGCCAACAAATTGGTTTAAATGAATTATCTTGACCCACTTTCAAGGTAACAGGGGTCAAATATGTTACTTTAAACAACTTCGCAATAACCAACACAAACGATAAAGATCTTTATAGTCAGATGACCGTTAAGGCCCAATGGGCCTCTTGTGAGTAATGTTTCCGTGATGTTGTGTCTTGTTTGTTGCGCTGTAAACAGAGTATCAGTTACAGCAATATCACCTGACTGTTTAACAGGTTAACGAGAGATTAATGAGCTGATGACTTTTGTTTATAGACAACATGTTGTTTATAAACACGTCTGTTTTTCTAAAGAGGAGATACCTACAGCACGAGACAGGCGGCCGGTACGGGGTACTTACGTACACTCGGGAGCGGCGCGTGTGTATTGCCCGTCAAACTTTCATCAGTATTTAAACCTGGCGTGTTCTCTAAAAGAAGTAAATAATTCGACTAATAATTGTATTGAGGAAGGTTTCAACAACAGTTTAGTTTTTACTTTTTATTTTCAGAGTAAACGTTCATTATGTTATATCATATTTACACGATTCTTAGATAATATAATTATAATGTTGATGAGCATTGATATTAATTAATTACGCGCAACTTTGTCTTCGCGTTTCAGGGATCGACTAATTAAGTTAGTTAGTTAGTTTGTGTTTTATGTCTTATTTACAGTCCAGCCCTGGTAATGTATTAGGATGAGATAGGTTTTCGAAGTGGAGGTTAACCGGAGTACCCGAAGAAAACCCACCGACCTGCGACAAGTTCTTGTCGTCTGCCAGACGTAGGCCTTAAACCACTTGACCACTGCGGTATCTAAATGTTTTAGAATTTGTTCCTCTTAGAATCACATTCACCATATGCTAAAACAACTCGTAAACAGATTAAAGGAAATAACCTTCCTTCGAAAACCTCTCAAAGCACATTCATTTACATAACGTGAGTTGAAACGCGTGTTAAACGAGATTTTCTTAAAATAAACCTTAGATTAAATTTACACCTCAATTATTTTGTTAATTATATTTAATGGACAGAATTGTGTATAATAACCTCCGTATCATCGTTGGAGTTAGATTTATGGCCTTACTCCAGGAAATCACCCCTTTAAATCACAGAGTGGTGAATCATTTGAGGAGCAGTAGTTTCCCTGCCATATTTGTCGGATAGGTCTTCTCGTTTGTGTGAAATCACAAGAATTTTTTATTTAGGTCTTCCGTAATAGGTTTTTAACTCTGCTGCAGGAGAAAATATGTTACACAAGAAAATGTTGATCGTCAGTGTTGAGGTAAGCAGTCTTATGTGTCGATTTTAGAAATAAATTTATTCAAAACATGACGATCAAATGTAAGAATTTTTGGATTTGCCGACATGTAAGATATCGTTGACTTTCATCACTAAAATTGATGCGATGGGGTTGCCACAAGTTATAAAACCAACTCCTATCGAAAAACCTTTTATATACAAGTGATCACGTGGACAATTTTAGATAAAACATTTGAAAGAAGACCCCATTTTACATGCATGAAAATGATAATAAAAAACCTAATATGTGCAAAATATCGTTGTGCATTATGTGAGCCGATATTAGAAACGGAAATACATTTTGTATGCATATCTCCGTAAAATCTTCAACCAAGAGATGCAATTAATGTGTATATTTTCACTTAACCCCAAAATATTCTTAATAAAATTGTTGCCTTTCGTCAAAGGGAGAGTTATACATAGGACAGAAAATGCCAACACTCCCTATACTATTTAGGAGGGAGACTCCCGATTTCGGGCCCTGCATTTTTGCATTTCCAACCAATGAATTTCTTTAACTATTTTCATTTCCCAAGATCTCATGATTTCATCTGAAATAACACCTCAAAAGAAGCCATATTAAAGTATTACAGTAGTTTTCCTCTGGCTAAAAAAATCACATATTATTTATGCTTTCAATTTTGAGCCCCCATAGAAATTTCACAAAGTTGGCAAGTATGCGACCACGCACAAGAGATTATGTATATAGTACACCATATCAGACTTTGACATTTCTGAACTTTAACTGTACTATTATCACTTTGCCAGCAATCCCTCTATCGCACATGTTTCTATTATCGTCTTACTTTGGTGAAGAGGTTTTTTTTTACAGTTGAGATTATCAAGATTTTTCAGAACAGCCTCCGTGGAAATTGAAGTTACATATATGTTGTACCGTTCAACACAGAAAATTACAATATAGGTCAAAATTACATTTCTGAAAATTACATTACTGAAAATTACATTTCTGAAATTTACATTTCGGAAAATAACATTTCGGAAATTTTGACATGGATATTTATGCACGTTCTGTGACAAGAGAAGCGCCTCTGGTTCTCATTAGCTACTAAACTGTGTTAAAATAAAACGCTTTGCAAAAAAGAGAGTTTTTAATGCTACGGAAGAGAAACTTTCAAGCCTTTTATCGTCTATTGATAAAACCCATTTCCCACTATCTACGACACTCAGTCGAATACTATGAATTGAATCCCGAATGCAATAGTCAAACGTTACTTTGAGCGATAAGACGTTGACTTATCAATAAGTATGTCAATCTCCCTATTTAAGTAAACAAACCCATTCCCTGTTTCTGTCTTTCATCATATAGATAACTTACGTACTGATTCAGTCGGCAACCCAGTGTTCTGGCACGCGTTCACTTCGTATACAAACACCATTGGGCATCGTCAGATTGGAAGGGTACACGTCTTTATTTGAAAAATTACAAATCCTACACGGATAATTAATTAACAGATAGACGCCCATGAGCTTCGGGAAAAGAAAACTTGAGATATAAACGTTTTTTATTTTACAACAATTATGAAAAAAGTTATCCAATTTATAATAATCACTCTTGTTGGCCCGGGCGTTAGAGCGCGAAGGGTCTTATTGTGGGAGGAAACCGGAGTACTCGGGGAAAACCCACGAAATTTAAGAGGCGACTAATGTGGGACCAATTCATGAATCTGAGTTTTATCGGCAATGTTTGGGACCCGTATCTTCTTCTGATCTTCTCTCACTTAATCCTTCTCAGTATGACTTTTGTTTTTGTGAGCGCGTAAAATATCGAATTGACAACTCCAAAAATTTTGATAAAAAGATAAGAACAGAAAATAAAGTGTTAAATGTTAATACCTCCATATTAAGCGATGACTTTTTCAATAAAGAAATCGAGGGTGCCACTTTCCACCCTTGACTTATGCCGTCTTATATTTATATATGTTTAGGGTGAGCGTCCATCTCGATACAGGAGAAAGGGTTGATGCTCTAGATATGACGCTAAACTGATTCTGATGTTCTGACAATCTGAAACAAATGGTACGAGTTGAATCTTAATCTGGCTTAGTACCCGGGACCACGATACGAGGAAGCGGACAATTCATTACAGCAACAAGATGTGTGTGGTATAGTGGTGTATAAACTTTCATCTGTTTTCGTAAATATCAGAATCCACAGCTGTTTCCAGACAGGTGCTTAATCGTTGAATATACATGAATGATTGGATATATCAACTGACAATAGCGTCAGTAAAACTTCATGTTTAAAGAATCGATATTTCTAATAAACAATTGATACATCGAACAATATATTATTGGGCCTTGTAACTATAGTATTACTACTGTATGTGTATTTTTTTCAAATCCGTGAACCAAGAAAAATATTTACAAGATGCATATGACAAATGATCGTACATACGGTCTAAAATTATAAATTTATTTAAAATAATTTAAATAAATGACTAAACTTTCAAAGATATTCTATTAGAATGTTTTGTATATGGTATACAACGGAACTTCGTAGTTCCCGAATTTCGACAATCCGGAAGTATTATTTTTTATATGCGTATAATAATAATACAGTGACGTGAGGACTTTTCACTTTTTTCAATTAACATCACCTTCGAGTGACAGAAAAGTATTAAACCTACAACACTCCTCCCGTAGAAATGCCCTAAGCAACACCGCGAGACGCAAGAAGGCACTCAGTATTAGAGCCAAGTTGTCAAAGAAATTACCATCAGAACCAGAATATCTTTAAGACAGTAGTATTTTTTATGTGAAATTGAAAGGTTCGGCCAAGCAAAACTCCTCGATATATTGAATACAAAAGAATTTCTGTGTGCATGCATTCTCACCGGTTACTGAGGAGGTGAATGTGGGTCATTTCTCAACCAGAAGCAACTTTACGTATATGTTACCACAGGGACATGAGGATTTATCACAGCTAGATTTGGATCTTAAGTAATTGGTGTTTAGAGTAATTTTACACTTTTGCGGCGTTTAATTAAACCATTGAGAGGGAGGGGGGCATTTTATCGAAAAGTGATCTACCCCCCCCCCCCCCCCACCCAGTGTAAAGTTACTATAAACACCATAGTTTAGGTCCAAAACTAGCTGTAACAAATTCTCGTGTCCCTGTGTGTGTGTAACGGTATTACACGGTAACAAACGACAGACGTTATTTTTCAGACATTTGCTACCTCGTTTATCATCCAAGTTTTCTGGTTAGCGAGCTGCTGACGTGACATGGGTATTTTGCGAAGTTAATCATTGTCTAGGTCTGCTCATGACCTAGGTCAAAAAAACACAATAAACAAACTTAACATGTTGACCCATACATACCGCCAATTTCCCTCCAATGGATTCTATTGTAACCATCTCTGGTTTTTCGGTAACCAGAGGATAAGTTTGTTAGAATCCATAATAATACATCTCATTCTGATGTATATTTTATAAGATAAAGCTTATAAAAAAATTCTTAAGGGCTTTAACAAATCACACGTTTAGTAATTAAGGTAATAAACATAATATCCTGTAATGATTCTTATTTGCCATGAAGACGTTATAATTCACAATTAACGTATCTGAAACTTTTCCATCTGGTTTATAATTTAAAAAAAAAATCTCTTTTATTTCCTCGAAGCCGTTTCAAGTGTGTTCAATTTCAGCTAATACACATGGCAATTTAGATATACAGTATTACTCGAATCAATGTCTATTCCGGCCTTACAGTTAGGTCTCAATATTTCCACGTGAACTCATACCAAACCTTTACAAACCGGACACCTGTGGAAACCGGTCAAACATTGGTCCCAGTGACATCCGGTTTAGACAAGTTACAAATAAGATTCAACAAAATCAAGGAATTAAAACTGAAGTAAATAGCATTTCATGACTTTATTTTAAGCTCAAGCAAAAGCTCCACAAAAATGATTAAAAGACATCATCTAAAATACATTTTGATATGTAGTATATATATATATTACCAGCATTGCATGATGGGATATTTATACCTGTCGTAAAGTGCTTCCACATGGTATCATCCCACACACATTGTCAAGTGATGGTCTGGTGGCCATTTTGGTCTCAGAATAGTCTTGCATGTAATCTACCATTCCACACACTAGGTCACGTGATGGCCTGGTTGCCATTTTCGCCTCCGATTGGTCTGTCGTATTTCCTTGAAGAAGTTTCCAAACTGGAGTCCTTTTTTCAGGTAAAAATTTTAGAAGATTTTTAATGTAACTGAATATGTTTTTCTCTGTTCTGGAAAAGGACGAGGAGTCTACATCACAAAGTAAGTTTGCTACTTTTCCGGAGTCGTGAATCACAGTTTCGGAAGTTCCCTGAAGAAAGACTTTCCCAAACAGGAGAAAATACAGCAACATTCCCGTACTCCATAAATCTGCGAATAAAGCATTATACGGCACTTCCTTTAACACTTCGGGGGCTAAATACGGTACGTTTCCAAGGTAATCGTCACACATGAGCGCTTCACCTTTGTCGGACACCGCACACACCGCAAGACCGAAGTCCGCCAATTTGATGACGTGGTCCGCAGTTACTAAAACGTTGCTGGGAGTCAAGTCTCGATGTGCAATCCCACACGAATGACAAAAATCGATCGCTTTTAAAATCTGCACACCGAACCTTCTCAGGAATATGCCCTTCATGGGGAATCGCTCTCCTAAATAATTTTCCAAATTTCCATTTTCGGCATATTCCAGAATTAAATTAACCGTATTAGAATCGACATAAACGTCCACTAACCTGATAATATGGTCGTGTTTTAATTTTGTCAGGCATTCTATTTCCCCAACAATGTACTCATCTTTTAGAAGGTTTCCTCTGTATTCTATTTGCTTCAATGCAAACACGTGCCCCCCATTCAAACTCTGTAAAGTGAAAATATCACCGAAACTTCCCTCATCGATCTTTTCCAAAATTTTATATTTGTCTTCCATTTTGAAAAAAAGAAAATCAAAATTTCAAAAAATGATGTTGGTATCTCTTTTCCTTCAATATCCACTGACCGTCAGAATAATGTTCCTTCCAAACTCAAACTACTCCATCCTGCCAGATTGCCTGCAGACGAACACCAGAACATCTGAATATTGTTAAGTCTTCCAAAGATTAGTTGGTCCAGTCTGTCATCAGTTTCTTAAAATGTGTATATAAAAGTAAAATCTGGTTTCTATCTATCTCATACACCGAGGAAGCTAATCCATTAGTGATGTTTGAAATCTGTTTTAGATTTAACACACGCAATAACTTCACCAAGGAAAACGTCCGTGAAGTTTGTGCTTCGTACAAACTTCCGGTTCATACGTCCAAGAATTTTTTTCGTGTAGTTATCCGTACAATGATTTTTTTAAGTCCACATAACTATTTCATCAATAACTCACATTAAATGGTCTGTAATCCAACACTGTTAAAACCATATTGTTTGCATGTCCAATTTAGTTTTAAAACAAGCTCAATGTCGGAATCGTAGTTTTGAAAAGAGTTGCGATACCCAGACTCTGTAAAATATAACTCGCGAAAATATCTGGGTTTTAGTTACAAGCTAAACAATACACTCGAAAACAATCTATTTATTCCTGTAGGTAACAGCCGGTTCAATATTCCAACTATTTCACGTTCTCGTTCCATTATCTTAATACATTATGAGTATGTTCCTAATTACAGTACATAAGAAGTTCGGAGTTACACTCTATACAGCCAAAGCGCTAACTGTATTACTGTATTATGTAGATATGTGTAGTTTCCTCACATGCATATGTAGATAGGTATGTACGAGTGAGGTGTAACTGCCTCTGGCAAGGCAGTGAGCACAGTATCCTTTATACGAAAGGTGCAGCCGTAGTTCGGATAGCATCTCCGGCTCCTGATTGGCAGATGCTCCATGTTAAATGACAGTAGACATATATCAAGTTTCTTGTAAACAAAACTCGACAACTTATATCAGATAAAATTCCGGTGCCCGGAAATCTTTCTAATTAGCACACACACAAAAAATCTGGCAAAAAAATTGGCAACAAAACCGCGGCTTCAAAAACAACAAACACACTCGGAATTCAAATCGCCAAATGTTGTCAGTTAATACACTGTAAACTTTCGGGGTTCTATAACGGTTCAGCAACGAATACTTAATCTTTATTTATAGACATACTTTCGGTTTGAGAAAAATTTCCCGCAGTCATCATGGCTGACACTTTTTACGTAATACTGTGTAAATTTATTGCCGAGATGGCCCGTTCAGATTATTTTTATCGTGTATATTTGGAAATGTGTATGTCAGGGATGAAATTGATTCCCTAACGTTATCGTTGGGCGGCGAGCCATGTAACATTTCCTGCCACTCAACATGTCAATTTCCTGATAATGAACGACCAAGTATTTCAACTTTTACTTCATACTCATTTTTGTTTGGATTGAAATATAACACTTATATTCTAATTTAATATATTAAAGAAATTAAAGAGTATTCAATATTGACTTCAATCACTTCATGCACCAAGAATAGTAATAACGTACTACAAACAAAGAAAGAACCTTCCTAATATATATTTCAATAAGTAAACAAAGTAAATGTTAATTTCTTTTCCAAAATCTACGTAATTTATTTCTTTTGTAACGTAAGAGAATCGCCTGCCCTGGTTTGAAACTTACAATGTAGATTCATCCTCAATATTCAAGGGTTACGATCATTTACGCTCTTTAGAGCGAAGGTGAGCGTAACCCCTGGATATCGAGGATGGGTTAGTTTCAAATCCATGATTATTTTTATATATCGTACATCTGTGGGTACAATATTTGATGATAATCAAGGCAAACAAATTAAAACATTGAAAAATAAACGATCCGTGAATTTTAGGATATAGACTTACCAAAGACCGCAATATACGGAACAAGTTAGCTGATGGAAAACGATATACTGTATTACTTATATATCACAGGTGCTGATCATATTGATTATTGGGTCGAGTACCTATGCTTTATATACGGTACTTACATTTGTAGTTCTTAAGCTACCAAGATATTTATTTTTAAGATACAAAACACACGACCAAACGCTCTCAAGATCATTATTCTCCTACATCAGCATCTTACCTCGATCTTTTCTTAAACCATGACCAACATGGGCAACTTACTACTAAGCTGTATGATAAAGGTGACGATTTCGATTTCCCGATCGTGAACTTTCCCTTTCTTGATAGTAACATCACTGCATCTCCATCCTATGGTGTTTACATGTCGCAGTCGATTCGTTATTCTAGGGCTTGCTCTGAATATCGCGATTTTCGCGATAGATGTCAACTGCTGACGAACAAACTTTCGGTACAGGGATTCGAGAAATGCAGGTTGATGTCGACTATGGGCAAGTTTTATGGTCGCCATCTTAATCTCATCGAGAAATATTCTGTATCTTTGTGTGATATGAAGATGGACGTTTTTGAGTTTGCTTGTTAGTGTGTTTACTTGGTGTGATGACAATGATGACTCGATTCTCATTTGGAGAATTGATGCTTACTTGGATGTGACCAAGATTTACATGGCGGGTGTCGTCGATGAAACAGAAGAGGATTACTCTTCCGGAACACCTGGTCTTATTCTCTTGTGCTTTTACGAGAGTCTCCATGTAAATATTTCCTTTGTTCCTATTTTGCCTCACGTTTAATCGATTTTGAGTTCGAATTATGGTTTTGTTGACGCTTTGGTATTCTCTGTTGTTTTTTCATACATGTGGTGGGGTTAAAATAGGCACAAGTAAGTATTTATAAAGATGAAAGAAAAACATGTTCAAAATCTTACTTTATAATCTTATTTCTTATAAGTAAATCTTACTTTTTCATCAATGTACGTTGACGACAGGTCCCTTTGGCCTTTTGTCGGATTAAAATAGAATTTTTTGTTTTGCAGCTAAAATGAATCTTTAGATGTAGCCAAACATGTGCTTTGTAGAAGATCTGTATCCCACATTAAACACATTACTTTTCATTAAAGATGTTTCACGGGTTTCTTGGCGTTGAACTCGTACAAAAACGTTACTTGTATCACATTAATATATCATATAGCATTTCCATTGATTTCCAGCAGTAGTTCATATTTCTCGGAGGTTTAATTTTCTCTTCGTGCAGATATGCGCAAACGCTCAAGGCAAATGTCACCCTGTCTGATTGGGGAAGGCATCTTACCATACAAGGTGGCGTTATTCTGAGAGCGAGCTAATCCCCACATTATTAAAACTCTCTCAAAAACAGAATTGTCGCCCATCGCTATACATCAGGAACTTTAAATGTAATTTTGGATTATTTATTATATTCACTTATATGAATTTTCCAAACGTGTCAATGACTTGGTATGTACTTTGCTACGATTATAACATTGATACGGTAGGGCGATATGAAATATATCAACCCCGAGCAAGGCATACCCCGAGGGCGAACAACACCTACCAACATGACATAGGTTATAGAACCCTCATACCAGGCACGTTGTTATGGCAACCGAAACATAAATAGGGTAACATAACAGTTATGAACCCTGTTGTACTCCATCGCTTAAATATATGGCATCGTATGAGGCGACCAATGTGGCCCTGTGGAAGGATTGTCCTTGAAGATATTAGAATTAAATGTCTTCTTTCCCTTATACACAGGCAAAATGTCTTCTTGTCAATTCGGGCCACTTTGAGGTCAATTTCATGTGCAACATTTTGGTTCAAAGGCAAAAATAGTCAATGTCATTTTGGCGTGAATTTGACGTGATTTTAAGTGAAATTTACCTCAATTGACCTGAATTGACATGAATTTTCTTTTTGTCAAATTGTCCTTAATTTCATGTCACTTTCATGTCAATATCTGGTCAATTTCTGGTCAAAAGGTTTTGTTTTTTTCATGTCACATTTACCTGAGTAATTTTTACTTGTGTACGTACCTGTGCTTTCTCTCCTACCTACCAATGACTTTCAGTAAAGTCTCCGTGGCTGTTACTAGGGATTTATGTGTAAAGACGAGAAGGAACGCATAACATATATCAAGTTATCAATACTTAAGCTAAAACACTTCTGGAGTTTAATCTGTAGTGGCGTCTCGAGGTGGTGTTAATGATAAGATAATGCGGTAGTTCCCCGACTTACGTAACACAGAGCGTCCTGCCAAAACCACACACTATACAACGTATTATGTGTAAACCAATTATAACCATTGAAACCTATAAAGTAAACCGAAAATCTGGGGAACAGTTTAAGTTTCTTATCGATACCAGTTCTAACAGTTTTTTATGCATTGTTAGCTTGTTAATATTTTTGGCAATATTTTGCTGACAGATGCTATTAGCGACAATAATTTCTTTCAGAATGATATTCTCGTTTTCTTTTTTTTACAATAAAATTCACTTTACGAAAAAAAAATTTAAAAAAATGTCAACTTCGAAGATGCCAAGATGCCGTCTTCAAATCTACAACGTAATACTTTTGATTAATTGTACTGTATTACTTATTCTCAAATAAATATTGTTTAAACTAATATATTTATCATCTTAAAGCTATTTTCGGAAGTTTTGTTTTTGCAGCATAAGCCGAAACCATAAAGTGTAATTGGTTTGCATTCAGAGAGGTAAACTTAGACAACTATGAAAGAAACTAATCCTGTCTGTTATGAAAAACGGAGGCACGCTTTTCCGGGTAATTGAAAATGTATAAAAAAAGTTTCTGAAAACAGATTACTTTGTTCTACTGAGATTCTTCAGCTCTGAATAAGTTTTCCATTCTCTGTTTTTTTTTGGGAGAGAGCGAAAATTGCTGTTACGTTTTTGGTGTAAAAACCGATAAAAACGTATGAAAGATATACTTTAACACTTCCTCAAACTCTGTACCAATTTGTTTTACACATTTGGTAGTAAAATCCTCTAAGTATGTTCACATTTTAAACTAGGCGAGTTTGTTTTTTAACTTAACCGAAACAGCACATCAAAAGAAACTCATTTTGACAATTTTGTGCAGGTTTTCTTTAACCCATTGAACCTTCCAACCAGTAAATAAATCCGTGTTTTCTGGCGGTATCCAATTTAAGTTCGGTTTATTTGGTTGACTATTAACTGCCTGGGTCATACTTAAGGACGTCCTCCCGGTGTATACGAAGTGGATGCGCGTGTTGGTTGTGTGTTTAGTAGGTTATGATATAAGCCGAGTAAGCCTTCTTGCGATGGTCCGGATCTTTTGCCGATTTAAATTGCTACCACACTTAAGTATACTGCCGACCCCCCCCCCCCCCCCCCCCCTACATCCATGTTGTCTTTACGCTTTACATACCATATATGTTGTTTGGATGTTTTACACACAATCCATGTTGTCTGAACGGAAAAGGTTCTAATATACATGCAAACCAAAGTACTAGCGAAAACAGCCGGACTAACCAGGTTAACTAACCTTTAAACACAAACCATAATGTTTTGAATAACGAGGTGTCACATTTCCCTTGAGACAATCTGTCAAGACCAGCTTTACATTATATTCACACAACAGTGTCCGGATTGTATACCTAATTGTGCACAAAACATTATAGTCGGAATATATAGGTTCACCTTTAAACACCGACCACAGTGTTTGACTGACGAGGTACAAAGTACACATTTGCACAGAACTTCACCAAAAAGATACACACAAAAAAATTTCCGGAATGTCGGGGTTCCTTGGTGTAAACAAACCAAAACAGTCGGAATAACTAGGTGAACCTTTACACTCCGACCACAGTGTTTGACTAACGAGGTCACAAAGTACACATATAGAAACAAAACTTAAACCTTCCAAAATGATAAACACAAAACAGTATCCGGACTTTGGGGGTTTCTGATGGACACAAATCAAAACAGCCGAAACAAACAGGGGCGTAGCTGGGCCCTTGATTAAGTAGATTCACTAGCGCCTTGGGCGCGAGATCGAAATCTTTGGCGGGGGGTTTGGGGCTGCCTATAGGCTCCCAGCGGTTCCAGGGGAGTAAATTACACGAATTTTTAGATATATTTAAACAAAAAACTTAATTCTATAAAGGACACAAAAAAAAAATGAAAAAGAAAATGAAACAGAACATGTTTGATATTCTTCTCCGCCATGTTGAACCGGATGTATATTTCTATCGTATACTGGTGCGTTCGACCGAAGGGGTTGACGCTTCGGTACGACAGAAGATTTGTTTTTTTTTTTTTTTAAATTTTCATTTCTATTCCCACTAGGTGTCAGTGACACTATAAATGGTTCTACTATTTATAAAGGGTGCATTTGGCTTCATGTCGATACAACTTTATTATTTGAAAAATTGAGTGGATTCACCTGCGTATAGCAACGCGCCTGTAAATACACAGCGACCACAGTACGTGTTGTGACTACTAGCGAGGTCACACGGTGCATATTTAAACAAATATCTGTTCAAACAGGTAAACAAACAACAGCTGTCCGGACTAAGACAATACAACGAAACCCCGAAACAAATGCACCCAAAGGCTAAGTTTAACTGAATTAACCTCTTCACAGAAATCAAAGTGTATGGACTAGCGAATTCCTTTGGTACATGTATTTACTAGAGAAAGTGCTGAAAAATAACATCTTCCTTATCATGAAAACATCCATTTTGATCTTCATCCAATTAACCTTACACTAGTGTTCATAGCATCATTTCATTTACAAAGCGATAACAGAGAAAGAGGGGTCTTTACCGCGAACAATGCCTCGTTATCCTCTGATCAATGGGGTTCTTAATTGTCTAAACACAACGCCACGATAAGATAAGTTAAATCATTATTAGACTACGCTAAGTGTACAAACCTACAGATAATATACTGAAAGTAATACTGGCACTCCATCAAAGACATCAAATAATTTTGATCAATTATCTAATTAGACTTGCTTGATATAAAGAGCATGATGCATCACTCCAGCAAATTTCCTGTTGTTTTTTTACTACCCGTGTTCCGGTTCTAGTTTTCCATGTTTTAGCTCTACCCTAATTGATCACACCGTGCAACAAAATTGGCCGGCCTCGTTCCCATCTTCTTCTCCTTAGGAAGTTAACAGATGTTTGTATGCAGTGATAATACTAATCTAAAAACCTTTAAATAACAGTTGTAGCAAAGATAAGTTGGAAATTTCTTACAAAGCAATCCAATTCTACAGAGAGAGAAAAACATCATTTCGGTTTAGATTGAATTTCAGCTACAGATTGAGCATAGTGTACATCGCTTACGTTTAGACTGCCTTTGAAGTTAGCTATAGTTTGGTCGTTTTTGCACTTTATCAATACTTTTCATGATGCATCGCAATAATATATATATGACGGTATGCAGCCTATTTAAACCTTCTTTTTTAATTCTGAAACCGATCCAAGTTAATTTCCTTCCGCGGGTTCAGTCACAAACTGAAACATACATTATCTTCAGCTGTCAAATATTAATTGTAAAATCGAAATTAGTAAAAAGGTCATGATTAATTATCATTCTGGTAAATACGCCTTCACATAATTAAGATTTTAAAACAGGACAGTGGCGTATTTAAAAGAAAATAAAGATGTACATAATTTGAATACCGGGGAAAATAGTGTAAACGTACAAATATCAGTGGTACTCTTATTTCAGCGGTTTTCGCGACGAAATCACTCCCCTATATTATGACTGTGCTGATTGTACTTTCTTTATACCGCTTTCCTCAGGAAGTATTGTGAATTTGCCTTTTTATAATTGTACTTATCTGTTTTAATTCGGTTATGCGCTAAAATTTAAATTCGCCAAAATGAATACGTTTACAGTAACCGGCGAGGGGTTTAGAGGGCCGCACGTGCCCCAATTGGGTCAAGGGCAAATCTCCTGGAATTTAGGTTATTAGCATATTTATTACGACTAGATTTGAATGGGGTTGTCCCAATTTGCTCATCGTAATTGTACATGACTGTATCTGGCAGTTCGGCTATCATCCATATTATATATACAAGCTAATAAAGATGATGGTGAAACTATTTTTAATAAGCCAATCTGGACCGCTATACTTTATGTATATTTCCCGGTTTATGGTGGGGGCTGAGCTTCTTACTTCACGAGACTTTTTCTTGTTAGTTGAGTCTTTTATTAATCACTTTTTTATGTTTCATTTCATTTGAATTTCAGTTTTTGTTTTAAATCTTAGATAAAAAAATGCAAGATTGTCGTTTACTGTTTCCGTGATAAGCTCCACCAAGTTAAGATTTTACAGTGTTTCTAATTCCGAGTCGTTATTCACCATCATTAGGAAAATAAATACCGCTTTGGAAGAGGATAACTTTATATACTATCTTGACAATAGAAATGTTAGGTTTATTGAACAGAATGCGGACGCAAAAATACTATACTATATAGTATATAAGTTATTTGCTATTCAGGATTCGGTTTGGTTTGATTATTAATACGTCCCATTTAACATATAAGGTAGGATAAATGCTCAATTAAAAAGTATGAAGAATAAGTATATTAATGTTATGTAACAGCTACAATCTTGAAAGTAGCAAATTGTCATTGCGGAACGATTAAGATACGTCATCCGTTCTTCTTCTGCTACAAACGTCCAAAACATTCTCAAACCTAATCCCCTTTCCACTGTAGCTATTCTCTCCCTCTCTTATAATGTTTGCTGGCACGATAAACATGCCCATGCAGGGTCTGATTTAGGCAGTTGACAGATTGTACAGGGTATAGATTAGACAGATGTATACAGAATAACGGGAAGCAAGGGGTTTTATTTAGACAAAGTGTATTATGTTAAGAACCACCAACCTATTATATTAAATGGCTATCTTAAGCGATCATGTGATGGTGATTCTGATTAGCAATGCCTTATCATAGTCCACACCCACACTCGGACAATAACAACCCTCGGGTCAATATAGCGGTCTAAAGTTGATGTGGTTTATGATATGGGAACGACAAGATAACCTTTAAATATACCAAGTATCAGGTTGAGGACATGGTTCCTTCCCTAGTATGAAGATTTATGAACATTTTAAATTTAGCGCGTGAGGTGTAAGACAGGAAGACGGATATGTGTAAAAAATTCTTTTATGAGAAAATTCCTCGCAGACTGCGTGATAAATGGACGCTAAAAGAAAGGTATTGTCTATCTGCACGGTCTAGCAGCTGCTGGTGCATGCGCACAGGCTGTTTATACGGCTTCCGTCTAATCTTGACAGGATGATAAGAAGAAGCAGTGGTTAGTATTCAGGGAAGTCCTATAAATTGTGGCGTGTTCTCATTCACGCAGGAATCTCAGCGAATGCTGGTTTGTTTACATCATTTTTACAACACAAGACGCCCTCCAATCAGTTGTCTGACATGTTACAGCGATGACGTAAGCACAAACAAACAAACAAACAAATAAACAAGTCTCACAGCACCTGTTTTTAAAGACGGATTTCATCAACATTGAAATCAATAACATTAATCTTGTATGTTTGGTTTACGTCCTATTAAAAGCCAGAGTTTGCTCTAACGTCATACATGTATCAGTCAGTGTAATTTAAGGACGTGTCAGGTTTTTGGAGGAAATTAAAGCTGGTCAGTACCTGGCGAAAACAGGGCTAGTGGTAGAATGTCGGAACCCCTGAACCACTCGGCCACCGCGGCCCAGATGTGTGGGGCTAGTGGAAGAATGTCTGAACACCTTAACCACCCGACCACCGCGTCCCAGAGGTGGAGGTCTAGTGGTAGAACATCGGGTTAACAACTCGGCCACCGCGGCCCAGAGGTAGAGGTCTAGTGGTAGAATATCGGGACAGCTTAACCACTCGGCCACTGTGGGCCAGAGGTGGAGGTCTAGTGGTAAAATATCGGGTAAACAAAACGGTCACCGCGGCCCAGAGGTGGAGGTCTAGTGGTAGAATATCGGGACAGCTTAACCACTCGGCCACTGTGGGCCAGAGGTGGAGGTCTAGTGTAAGATATCGGGACAGCTTAACCACTCGGCCACTGCGGCCCAGAGTTGGAGGTCTAGTGGTAGGATATCGGGACAGCTTGACCACTCGGCCACTGCGGCTCAGAGGTGGAGGTCTAGTGGTAGAATGTCGGGACACCTTAACCACCGCGGCCCATAACTATACATTGAGACTCTCGTAAAAGCACAAGGGACTAAGACCAGGTGTTCCGGAAGAGTAAGCGGCTTCTGCTTCATCAACGACACCGCCATGTAAATATTGGTAACATTCAAGTAAGCATCAATCCTCAAAATGAGAACCGAGTCATCATTGTCAATCACAACTAGTAGGCACATTAATAAGCAAACTCAAAAACACCCATCTTCATATCACACAAAGATACAGAATATTTCTCGATGAGATCAAGATGGCGACATGAACTTGCATCAACCTGCATCTCTCGAATCCCTGTGCCGTACGTTTGTTCGACAGAAGCTCTAGAATAACGAATCAACTGTGACATGTAAACCCTATAGGATGGAGAAGCAGGGATGTTACTATAAAGAAAGGGAAAGTTCACGATTGGAAAATCGAAATCGTCACGTTTATCATACAGCTTCGTAGTAAGTTTCCCGTGTTGGTCATTGTGGTAAGAAGCTGGTGTAGGAGAGTATGTTGTGTCTTTAATCTCAAGTTCAGTAGGGTATATTCGATCGACTAGGTCAGCAAACTTCTTGTTGTTTATGGACAACACATCGTCGATATACCTGAAAGTGAAATTGAAAGATTTGCCAAAGTTTTTGCTACCCGTCCTGATAAGCCATTCGACGAATTAAACTTATATCAAATAAATTAATAGAGAGCACTAAAAACAACTCATGTCAAGGTATTCACAATCTAGAGACCCCCTCCTACTGCATGGAAATCACAGTATATCGACATTGCGGTGATTTTACATTAATCAGCCTATGAACCTTACCCTCCTCTGCTACAGACACTGGTTTGAATTCATTGTGTCTTACGTCCTATTTGTAATTATCGGCATTTTAACCAAGTGCCAGCTATATTTAGGTTGTGGAGGAAAACCGGAGTGACCGGAGAAAAAAAAAACCGACCTGCGCAGACCAGTACTTGACTACTGAGAATCGAATCAATGTAAGCAAACTAATGAGCATATTCAAAAATGTCCACTTTGATATCATGCAAGGATACAAAATATTTTTTCTCAATAAAACCATCACAGTTAGCCGTTTTTCAGTAGTGTTTTTTCCTCGTTGGCTGACGATTTGAATGTAATGTATAATTTAATAAACAATATACAACTTAACTGTCCAGTCAGGAAGCTTTTATCGTGTGACAGAGTCGGTGCCGTCGTAGAGGCGATTCTATAACTTGCCTCGGGGAAACATATTTGTACAACTTGGAGACAATAATTCAGATATTGATTCTTATCTTAGAACTTACCAACGTGGATGAGAATATCTTCCCAAAAATACTAATTTACGGACACCGAAGGAAGTCGATTATTTCCCCTACTTTTTCGATTCCAAATTACACTCTTCCATAATGTGCAAATATAACATGCTTATTTCCTTCGTACCAGCGAACGTTTTGCCTTAAACCAAATAGTTTTTTTTTTCTGCCTGAAGCCAATATGACAAATATCATTATGTAAATGAAACAGTTTGATATGCAAATAAGGCTGACGAATTGCACGCGCGTTTGGGCGTAAGCTACATGTATAACTGCGTTATTTGTGAGATTACCGACCGTGCCGGGTAGACTAGAAAATAAACATTTTGTTTTCAAATAATGAATTGTATGTCCGACATAGCTCAATTGTAAAATAGCTTTATATATGTGATATCCATGTGACATATACTTAAGGATTAACCTTTGATTTTGTTTAGTTTATGAGATCATAAATCCAATGGAGCACGAGGTAAATTGCGTAAACGCGAAGCGTTTACGTTAAATTTACCGACTGCTCCATTTGATTTATGATCTCATAAACTAAACAAAATCAAAGGTTAATTCTTATATTTACAGTATTACTGTATATTTACAGTATTTTCCTGTAAATGGTTCATAATTTTTCCGTTCAATTTAGACCCATCTGCAGACACTATTTCATTTCAAAACTTACAAACGTGAAAACAGTTCAATAAATGTAACAGCATGAAATATGCATAAGCGGTAGCTAGCTCCCCCCATGTCAATTGTTGATGACGTCATACAATTGTGATTCGAACGGGATAATTTGCATAGCTCCGCCCTCATGTATTGTTGTCATAGAAATTTTGCACGTTCTCAAGTATAGTTATTGGAAAATAACACTAGTTTGCAGTACAATGGTTATCGAGTGAATATCAGTGTAGACTGTAAATATATGTATATAATGATACCGGCTTCTTTGAAATTATCAGCTTACGTATTTATAGATGTAACTATCACGTTGTGCCTTGTTTTCATTTAACCAATTTGGACGGTTTAGCAAATACTCCAGTTCTGACAGTTTACTTTTTCATTGCATTTTACTATGTATAATAGATAGAATTAAGATTGCTTTTGTATATTATGATGAGAAAAAACTTTGGATTAAAAAATATTGGGAAAATAATGAAGCGAAACGATATCACAGTCAATAAGTAAAAATGTGTTAAATCATAAACAAACTGAATATTTCGTGTACAAATATGTGTCGTTTGTTAAATTTGTACATTGCTCTCTCGAAAAACATGCATGCCACTGTCTGAAGACGATAGCGGAGAAGGCATGTTTTTATTACCCATCAAATAAATAATAATGGTATTTTTTAAGATATATACCTTGTTTTTATCATGCTTGTAACAGACATGAGTTAAGTATTTACCAATTTCATTGTAGGTCGGCATATGTTCCAAGCAGACCCTGTCATTGAATGCCGTAAACAATTATTACAAGTCGTACTCTTGTGTAAATGTCAAACAAAGAAACGGTGGCTTCCTTCCAAACCACAAGCATATCACACGTACCGACCCTGTGAAGCTTCTCAACAATACCTCAGAACAAACTATCTCGGAAATTGTAAATAAATTGGTTTGCTTTTTTCCTATTTGCTGATAAAATACCATAATTTCATCTTGAGTATCAAGTTTTCAAAACTGCCGGCAGAGCAAAACAAGTGCCAACGTTTTCAGACAATGTTTATGATTAATAAAATGCAGCTTTAAAACGTTCAATGTTTTTGTAAATGAAATGATTTTGCATTATTATTATGCACATTGGTTATTGAAAGATTGGGGTTTCCTTCCAAACATATCGTTTGACAGGGTGGTACAGTGGATAGCGCATTTGCTTTTCACCAAGGCGGCCGGGGTCCGATTCCCCGACCGGACGTGAAAAGATATGGGGTCACCTGCCCGACTACGTGGGTTTTCTCCGGGTACTCTGGTTTCCTCCCATAAAAAGACCCCTCGCGCGCTAATATACGGACCAACAAGAGTGATAACTTGTTTCATAATTGTTGTAAAATAACTAAAGTTTATATATATACCGTTTGACAATGTACATGTGGAATTGAAATCAACAGGCCACCTTCACACTTCCACGAAGATGGCGACGAAAATGTTAAAAAAATATCAGGGTATCTAACTACATGTATATAGGTAAGGAAACTGGTAAACAATATAATTATGCCACAAGACGCCGAGATCTTATTGCGATACATTGCAATTCAGAAATAATCTAATGCGAAACGGATCCTGATAAATTATCATTGGAAAAGGATGCTTATTTTAGAGTTGAGTTGTTGTCCGAGTTTAATCAGGACGGTCTTACATCACACGGATTATACAGACTTATTATTTGTAACAATACCAACTATTGATACTGGAATTTCAATTTATTTCCCATCACTAGTAAAAGCACTGGGAATAATCATGGTAGTGTCTAGAAATCAGTGGGCGTTGCGGCGGTCGCAGGTCGATGTTTTTTCTCCGAGTACTCCGGTTTCATTCCCAACATCATTTCAAGACCATGACTGTTATTAGGGCGAAAAACACAAACCAACCAGAAATATAATCTTTATTTCACAAAGTTTTATTGTGATTGGTCTTAGAGTCTAAAGGTCAGAGGTCAAAGGTGATGTCTCTAGACAATGACATCAAAAGAAAGTTAACAAAACACGAAGAAAAACGCAGAAGCATAAGAATTGAATACATGTTAAGTCCACAACCGAATGGTAAAACAATGCGTGAAATATTCTTAACATTCGCTGTTAGCT
Organism: Mimachlamys varia; assembly: GCA_947623455.1. Lineage (NCBI taxonomy): Eukaryota > Metazoa > Mollusca > Bivalvia > Pectinida > Pectinidae > Mimachlamys > Mimachlamys varia. Next base: position 51,739,300 of record OX392527.1, read on the forward strand.
CAGAAGAGGACTAGCGTTTTGCCATGGAACGGACGGACAGTTAGACAAGACGGACGAGCAGACTCAATTATTCAACAGACTTTGTTGCGAGGGAAAAATGGCATCGGTTAAAATTGACTAGTATTAACTGACGACTCATTGGCAAGAAATTGAATAAAATTCTTTTAAACAACATTCTTTTGAATTCTTTTTGTATCAGATTACAGAATATTAACCCTTTTTGTAAATCACACTTATCAATAAGTTTGGCGCAAAATTTCTCGCCTACAATACAAGTGTTATGGATGCATATCGCGCGTGATCCTCCACAGGTGCACGCGCCAAGATAATCACGTGCGCGTATAAAAATAGCCCGTCTTCTTTAAAGTATGCCAGATACTTGCATGTGCCGTATTATGATGGGATAAAGATAGGAGATATCGCAGAGAGGTTTTTTAAGCAGGAGTCAATTACCCGCTCTGAAGGTTGTAACTTCTATCAGAAATATGATGAATTAATTTTTACTGTCAGTACGCCCGAATATTTTGATGGGCGGATATGTTACACACATGTCAATTTCTATTTCCGTGCGTCTAGAACACACTGATTTCAAGCAATATTATTGTCCACAGGGGTTCGACACTGTTAGTTACAGTGGTAATAATATTATAGCATTACTACGGTGATTTATATCTGTTGTATACCGGGCCCCTGTGTGTCTGTCACGGCAGTAATTACACTAATATATCACCTCTCTGATTACAAAGGGATGCCACGTGTGTTCAGAAAATAATTGTCGATATTTTTTGTAACTTGTTATTTGTTTAAGCTTTATCCTTGTCTTATTGTATTTAAGTATTCATTTGATAATTTCAGCCACCATATATCTTTTATCGTCGTCCACCTTGGAAAAGAAATCACTAATAATGAGAGATCGAATACGTTCTTTTAATTTTGAATGAGGTATGATAAAAATCAGAAGTAAATCCTTGTATTTACAATATCGTTCTATGAAAGGTTCGTTACTGTTTTGTTCATTATACAAGTGTAATCCAATCTTCGGAAACATATTTAATTTTGAAACTAATAAATGTATTTAAGAACGGGTATCTCGACCATTTCTTGGGAGATTTTGGCAAACCTTTTCTTTAAATAGTGGTATTTTGGGCTGGGGAACACGTTTATAACCATGAAAAATCGCGTCTCTATCCAGTGATTCCAATGTCAATCGAAGGAGTCTAACCATATTTCCAAACATTTACTCATTAGTTAAATAGAATTAGTAAAGATATTGAAATGTAATTTGGTATGTTGATTCATCATGATAGAATGCAAGTCAAGTATTGATTTGGTGACGATCCACATATACATTCAAAAGTTAGACTGATTTAAGTTGATAATTTTAATTAAATAGGGCATGACCCAACATGGAACCTAGTCGAACTCAAGTCCAGTTTGTGTAAGATTTGCGTAATAGTTCTTTCTCGTGGACGAATTACCATAAAATGTTTAGTATAAAATTTACTGCGGTCGGGTAGAGTTTGGTCGCAACAACTGTTTTTAAAATGTAAGGAGTTTTTCATAGTCACGATGGTCATTTGTCAATGTGTTTGTAAGTTATTTGTACACTTTTTTGTTCAGATTAAAACTGACTGTCATGATGGAAGCGGTCAATCTTAGGGCTACGATTGTTGCTGGGGTTGAGTTTGATGATCTCGGGTGCTCATTTTGCTAATAATACAAAAATCCTCACAAAAAACTTACATTAACTTGACTGTAGTTCGACAAGGTTCCACGTTGGACCATGCACTATATAATTTAATTTCTCAACTTAAACTAGTCTAACTTTTGAATGTATTAGTTGATCGTCACCAAATCACTTTATTTATCATGGTGACTGAACATACCAAATTACATTTCAATATATTTATTAATTCTATTTAATTGATGTTTTGAGTAAATGTGCAGAAATATGGTTCGATTCCTTCGATTGACATTTGAATCACTACATAGAGACTCAGTATCGATTTTTCATGTTTATAAACGTGTACCCCAGCCCAAAACATCACCATTAAAAAAACAGTTCGCCAGAATCTCTCAAGAAATAGCCGAGATATGACCAGTATGTTTTCTCGTCCAACGGGAAACTTTTAGGGCATGCCGGGAAGAATCTATAGTGATTTCGAGTGAGAATCCAATTTTGTTTTGAAACCTAGAACCTAACTACATGTACCATATAAAATGGGGTTTCCCCTATACGTATATAAACGCACCCATCTCTGGTTAAGTCCATAAAGTAATTCCTCTCTCTGAGTAAAACGTTTGGGTGTTATTCTTCTTCACGTCCGCGCGGGTGAACTACTACTTATTACGCAAAAGCACAAATATATTCATCCGCACTGCAAGTCGTGTGTCCTATTTTTTAAACTCGTTAGGTCTCAAATGCTGCATAACAGGATCCATACATGTTGCATAAATCTCGTAATGAATATTTATTGTTTCACCTTCAAAAACAGAAACGTAAAAATCAGCAGCAGAAGACATTATTATCATTGAAATACTTCTGTTTTAGCTGATGTGTTTATGCAAATTTCCAGAGTTATTTTTACTTTGTCAAAAAGAACATCCATTTATCGCTCAGGGTATGATAATTACGTAACTGACAGTAAACGAATTTCAGTGTTTCGTCAGCAGATTCTGACAGGTACTTCTATTTCCGCAGCGATGTGATTTCAAAACAATTTTACACTCAGTAAGAAGAAAACAACTCCCAGGACCATATGGGGACGCATACTATATTCATCCGCCCACACAGATCGATATTGAAACTACGAGATGTTGAACAAATAGTTACCACGTGTGAACATTTAGTCGAAGGAATGTGTTTTGGTTCCCTGCGGCAAACCAGACGAATATGAGAGGAGATTGATATTAACACTTTAGTAGTTTGGATTGGCTTATTGTACAGCCGATTAACCCCCAATGTCACTGTAGGATGTGCTTACCGGTGAACAATTAATATACATTGTAGGTGTTCTGGATGTGTACTGCTAATTTCCCTTCTTGTGATAGTAAGAATCTGAAGCCGCCATTGAAGCACAACCGCGCTGAAAAACCCCGCCCACAGTCAATCCCGCAGTACCACATCCGGTAACATGCCATCCTCGATGTCCAGTGGTTACGATCACCTACGCTCTCTACACACCTGGAGTATATCATGGCAAAACTGAAGGCATACTTAGGGGAAAAAAACCCTGACCAATCGCTAGACTACATGCCTGTCTGTTTGAAGATTACAAAGGAGGTGCGACCGCCTTCAAAGATCGGATCGTTCCATCATTTTGTGGAGAGTTACTGAGGAAACGCACGGCGTGATGTTAGATTCAAGTTGCGATAAGAAAATTTTTGAATTCTTTTCAATTGTCAACATCTTCGTATTGCACACAAGAAAAGACAATTTATTTGTCCGTACTGTCGCTATTACATTCACGATCACATATAATGAAACCTAATTTTTTTTTGTGTGTGGAGTTATGACACCGAGTTAATTCTTATTACGAGAACAAAATTTCCTTTGCTTTTTGACATTCCTTTACTAAGTTTGCTATACAAAGGCATCCTTAAAAGGCAAACTAGGTATGTGGTATCGATATGTCTGTGGCTAACTGGGACTTTACTTGTACATGTAGAACCTCTTAGTGTGAGAAATACAAAAACAATAACTTATGGAATAATATAAAATAACAAATTCAAGAAGAACCAATAAGTATGATAACACTCTCAAAACATACCATACTGTTTCAATTTTAAATTTGTTGGAAGTTCGTGTACTGTTTGTGTAATGTTATTTTGTATTAAACACTGTAAAGCACTTTTGTTACTTGTCACTCACTGTTGAGTTGAAAGACACAACGTATTAAAAAACTTGAATTTGAACAGAAATAATGCCTATGTTCCCAGTTCCAGTTTGCTATCCAACTTTACGGTCAAATCTCAAAACACTTTCATTTTGAAACAAACATTACTGAAAAAAACACATACAACTGACTTTATAATGGCTTCGTTGTCGTTTTGAACATGCAATCGTTCCGCAGAGCCTGACTGCAAATGGCCAACATCTAGGGCGTCATATCAAAACTACTCTCGAAATAATACTGCATTCAATAAGCGTTTCAGGGACAATGAAGAGGTCATCATAATTCATTTCATTCCGGAAGTGATTTGATATTATGAGCGCGAGGTATGTGTATCATATTTGTAAATTTTCACCATAATTGTAATTAATTAAACATGTTGTGACATTGTACAATTAAATAGAAGCAGTTCACGTGCCGAGGCGATGTTTTGGTCAGAATTAAGACCGTTTCTATTATTGATGAATTACTCGCCCAATCGCTTCGGAAACTCGTACCGCCTTTCTAAGATACGAAACCGGCATGGGCTGTATTATATTTTGACGGAACCGACCAATATATCAGTTTATTTTAGTCTGCTCTTCAACAATCTGGAAGGAACGCATTAGTTTCTGTGTTGCTTTAATGAACGTGCGATCATTAATAATTAAAGCAGTTTACGGATAGAATTTTCTGCTGACTTGCACAAGGCAACGTTATATAACTATCAACAAATAGTCGGTTGTTACTTAAGTGACAAATGAAGAATTTGCTTGGCGACAAACCTTGTAAACATCATAAAAAGAGCTTGCGTTGTAGCTAATAGAATTGTATAGATGTAATTTCACTAGCCGTACACTCCAAATCGCTGTCATAAAGTGACTGTTGAATGAGACTTTGGCAGTTTGAAGGTCCCAAGGCAGGGATAGCATTAAATCAGTGACTTTAGGTTTGACCTCTGACCTTATCTTTGAAAAATATATATGAAACATATTCCCGTTAAAGGCCCAATATACGTAACTTTCGGCAAAACTTGAAGCGGAAATCTGGCCTAATAACTTATTAAATTTATAGATTTAGTTAAGATAAACTGATAACAGCAATATTCAAGATGAATTCTTACATGGTTACCGGTACTGCAGCAGTTGAAACACTGTATTTGTAAACACGCGTCCATTTTGAACTGTTTTCTAACTTCGGTTTGTTGTAGAAGTGGTCCCCACCCGAGTTATTTCCAAGTCTTTGGATTTTTCTGTCAAGAGTTTCTTGTTAGAAACCGTACAGGTTTACTTCGTTTTAGGCTTATTCTTGCATAGTTATCAACTGAATTTTTTTTCAGAATTTTTCAGACTACCGAAAAATTCCCTGAAGTTACGTATATTGGGCCTTTAATTCCTCGGATGGTTTGATCTAATATAGTGTGCTAATCTATTTTATTATAAAGGGATGCATTACACGAAAGGTAGTTCGATGTGATATATTTACATTTGAATGGCAGAACCTTTTTATATTCTCTTTTAGAGGTGTGTCGTTGTTGTGACATTAAACACCATGCATTATACTTGGTTGATTGGTTGGTTTATTGTTTTTACGTCCTATTAACAGCCAGTGTCATTTAAGGACGGGCTCCCGGTTCATGCGATGTGTGTGTGTGTGTGTTGAGGGAGTGTGTGTCGTCTGGGAGGCTGCGGTATGTTCGTGTAAGCCTTCTAGCGATAGTCCGGATCTTCTGCCAATTTAAAGTGCTATCACACTTAAGAATACCACCGAAGACCCCCGGCAGAATTCCCGTATGGGCACATTATACTGACAAAGGGCGATCCAGTCGTTCCACTCCCATAATGCTGAGCGTCAAGCAGGGAGTAGTAACTACCATTGTTAGAGACTCTGGTATATCTCGGTCCTTACAGGGGCCAAACGCCCAGCTAAAGACCAAAACGTGAGGTTGTGACAAGGAAGACGTTATGAAGGAAAACATTATACAACACAAATCAGAACTACAATATCCAACGTGGGACTTGAAATTATTCAAATATATTTTTTATTCCACAACAACAACAACAACAACACAAGAGTCGGCTGGTTTTTTTGTTATCGTAAAATGCACATAGATTAAAATAGGTTATCGCTCCCACGTCGGATCCGTCGTCCGTTCACGAAAAAAAACCCGATTACACCATTCATACAATGTATCAGCGATAGCGTCTGCTACACTGCACTGATCCACAGGGGATCGTAATAATTGTCTGAAATACACATGCTGATTGCTGTGGGAAACATACACAAAGCATGTAAAGTTCAGTACTTCAGACATTTGTGACGAAACCCTGAGCTCTGTTGCAAGATAACTCGCTTCACAGGCTATCATGAGTTTGTCGCCCACAGTTTCCTTTATTTCTGACATTTGACTCTGTCTCCTGAGAGCGAGGTTGGATTACGATGTTCTCTGTATTAATCTATGATCAGAAGTTCCGGGGTTCAAATCAAAACAGTTTGAACTATTAGATAACTTTCAGCCTAGCTTTCTACTGATAAGCATAAATCACCCTAAAGTCATATCAAACGTAATTGTATTCACAGTGAATTGTAGAACATTTTTTGCTTGTTTAATGTTCAAAGTACGACTCTGTCTGCCAATCGTCAAGCGACCAAACGCTGTTTTCACTATTTTACAGGATTTTTACAGCCTTTCGATATGGCATGAACTTTTTTTTAGCGTAATTTGTAAATTAAAAAGATAAAAAAAAGAAAGAGAAAATTAAAATAAACTTTCAGAATTTTAACTGTGTTTGAATGATAATAATTATTAATAATAAATCAAGGTTCTTATATACCGCTTTATCACAAACTATAGGTCGTCTCAAAGTGGTTCACAAATTATTATCCATGTCGATAGGGCCTTAGAAACCAGCCAATAACGTTCTCAACTCCATGGGGAGCATACAACCGGTGCTGCCATTTCGGCGCTCACAGCTAGCATTCTACAACTTCTAGCAATGCTCAACCACGTACTCGTTTACAGCTGAGTAGACTGGAACAAGCGGAGTAAAGTATCTTGCTCAATGCGTATGCGTAGCATTGTGATACTTCGTCCTGCTCATATTAAGGTCTGTAAGCAACAAAGCTTTCTTCCCTTTGTCATTTACTACAGTACCACATATTTCTTAAGAACGGGAAATGTTGTAAAATTATATATTGTATTTTGTCCCTCCTCCTTTTTGAAGCATGCATTAGAGTATCATTCACTATTCAGTTTGTTTGAGACACATGTGGCAGTTATACCAAAATATCTGTCACAGCCATGTCATTTGATCAAGTCACTGAGATACGATTTCGCCTATGATGGGATACGTTATGACGTTTAAAAAGGGACTTTAGTCCAAATATATTCTAGATAGGTTGAACAAAAAGAACTTAATCTTTACTTCTTTTATTGTGAGGTTTATGAAGGTCCTTTTGAAGTTCAATAAGTCTGAAGTTCTCAAACCTTTATCATGAATTCATACTTGTCATTTACCCAAACTCTTAAAATTAATATTACCGTATTATTCATACAAGGAATCAGGAAATCAGGAATGCAATGCATAACTTAACATATGTGATGTTTTCCCTTGTGACGAAACAGATAATGACGTCACAAGGTCTTGAAAAAATATATTAAAAAGGAATCTCAACCTCGTTTCCGTTTGTTTAATAAAATCTTAGAACATGTTTTCAAGTATTTACAAACAAAACAAACATAAACATCATCAGTAATCAGCGGGCTAGACTAGGATTCGAACACTGGTTCACTTCAATTCAAAAACCGACTGAGGTATCTACCACATAGTATTGCAGTCAGCGGTATTATCCTGACTTAAACGTACTACAGTTATATCTAGGACGATTGGGAGAGAACAAAAAAAGACAAAAATGTTTAAGAGGGAATATGTTCGTTAACGATCTTTTTTTTGGTGGGTACCATGATCCATACCCAGTATATCATTCCGGCAAGTCAGCGTTTGTTCGCTTAGCCTTGCCTCTTCTTTATCACAACTGGTAGCGAGTTATTGTTAAAGTAAATTGTGTTAGCAGCAATAAGTGGATGCTAAACCAATTAATTCACATGTATGTTTTATAGCGAGTGCTAAATCGATCACCCTATAACCGTCGAGATGATAGACAAGAGCAGGGCTGTGGGGATACATGGGAAACTCGTACAGACCTGGGGTTATAGCTTGTTCGTACATGTCGCTACTTACAACTTACATGGTGAACTCCACGTGCACCGACCTAAATATAAATCAACCGAAAACCAGTCGAAACATAGACTGGTTAGCTTTGTGGCTTGTCAAACAGAAATATTGCCTTATTTCTTTGAGCTTATTTCTTCAGTTTTGTTATCTTCTGCCTTTAAAATTTACATTTTTTATTTATTTTTTTTTTTATTTCTGATTTTCCCAACATTTTATTGGGGTAATGGATATTTTGTCCTTCTGTGTAGACGCTGTTGTATGTTTTATTGTTAATTATTGACTTGGTTTACTGGGGTTAGTACGTTACCAAGATTGGTATCCTTAAATTACACTGCTATGTTGACATACTGTAAATCAACTTATTTTCGCGGCGACTTAATTTTGCGTTTTCTTATGAAACGACTATTTCGCGGTGATTTAATTTCGCGATATATACGGTCATAAATCATATGAACATTACAGTACAGTATTCCTATAGTTGGCATACCTCTGATTGAAACTATTTCGCGGAAATAAATTTTCTCGAATTTCAATCAACCGCGAAATACGTGAAAATTAATCGCACGCGAAAAAGTTGATTTACAGTAATACGCCCAAATTACATTGTATATATTGACAATGGTGTAGATAGTACATCTATAGATCATATAAATATATTTGTTTATAAAAAAATTACTACAGTTTACTGGGCATAATGTTGCGAAATATCACTTCTGTGCAAGCAAAACATGCATCATTGATACAATTTCCATGTTATATTCCTATCAGGGCCCGGTTGTTCAAAGGGTGATCAGCTTAATCACAATTTAACAACTTTTTTCAAACTTTAATAATTCTGTCAGTGTAAAAGGTAATATCTTAAAATTTTGTATGAAAATTCGCACATTTAGATGTTTGATATCTGCGAAGTTCTAACTAAATCTACTGTCTCATTTTAAAGTGACAGAATAATTAAAATTTGCACTAATCACTGATTAAGCTAATCACCCTTTGAACAACTGGACCCGGAAACTAATCTAATTTTCGATATGCACGTTTGGATGCATATATATATTTGATTGAGAAGGCAGGTGCCACTAGCTGGTATATATATATATGGAGATTTATTGTTGATATGTACATGTATCTCTTATCGCAGCCGTACCTTACAAGGGGTTAATGTTCCCTGGTACGTGCTCCACTCCAAATAAAGCTTCCTCCAGCTAAACAATGCCTAGGGAAACAACACACAGATCAAATCACTGTCTTATATTGGGTAGAACCGTTTTTCGTAGAAACGTTCATGATCGTTTATGTCAGTGTTTCGTTATTTGGTTTGTAAGCCCTGGGAGAAATGAACTAAACAGATTGAAGAGAAATTAATTCATCAATCAAGACGAAGCGCCAGTCAAAGACACTTGTCGGCCATAACCGGCGCCGAAATACATAAAACAAGACGGGAACTCAACGTTGATTGGTTAAATTACGAGAGACAGGGTCGTCGAATTGAGTGCATTTTTTGTCATCTTTTCGCAGAAGGATTTTGTAAATAAGGATCAGGTTCTAACAAAAGCCTTTGCTTGTTTGTGGCCTGTTACAGTTAATTCTCGTTGTTTGGTTTGAAAATGGGATTTGTTTTTGATCCAGAAAGCTGATTTTTAAACCTTCCGTGAATCAAAAGTGATATATTTTGGTATTTAGTTATGACTTGGTAATTTCTAAGGAGATGCGTATTGGTTATTTTGTGGCACTGAGTTACACCCGTGTCGTCGGAGAGTCATGAGAAAAGATTAAGTTATACATAGTGCCATGCCATTTGAGTGTATGCGTTGAGAGCGTATATATTTGGGAGGATACGGTATGTTCGTGTAAGCGTTCTTGTAATATTCTGGAACTTTCATCGATTTCGAGTGATGAGTTTTATTCTAATATTTACATCTGCCGGTGGGCAATTTCTGAAAATATGAAAATATGAGATTGTAAAACCCTGGGAAGTCATATGTAATGAAGGAAAAGCGTTCTCTCACGGAACACCTAGCTTTGTCCCGATTCTTTGCGGGGTACATTATCAAGATGCTTTAATTACATTTTCCAGCTATATCTGTTGCTGTAATTCTGCATATACTTTCAGAACCTATTCTCTTTTTGTGTGTTGAGGCTTACTTACTTCCGTACTTAACAGCTACGAAAGCAAAGAAATGAAATAAAAAGTAAAGAAAATTCAAGTTTGACATTGAGAGGACAGGATATATTCTGAGAGGACAGGGGGTAGGAGTTATTGAATGAGGACGGGAGGATAATTGAGACTGGTTTGGGTTTCCTAACTGGTCCATCGACAGAATACACAGAAGAAACTCTTAATTCCGATACCACATTAGTCGCCTCTTGCACAATTGGATTATGTTTCAATCAGTTTGACCTCCCATCAGTAGCTAAGTTGATTTCAGGATTTTTTTTCTTCTGGAATAACCAAAAAATAAAAAAATCAACGTAACTTGTTTCTTATGTTGCATTTTTGAAAAAGGGACTTCATGCCATAGAAAAAAAGCTTAATAAATATACAAAATTCAAAATGTATACACACTTTGTTGCATTATATTTGCATTATCTATTGAACATTAAGAAGTTGTACAGTAAAAATGAACTTGGTGTAATTAAAAATGACGACACACAGACGATTTAAATATCAATCTATCATCAGAAAAGATGAGCATTTTGGCAAGATATTGTTGCAACAGTTTTTAACAACCAACAGATATCTAGATTTTTACCACATTTTTGAGATGTATATTTGCTTCTGAAATTGATAATACTTTATAAATATTACAAATATCACTCACTAGAGATTTAAACGAAATTTCAGCGTTATTGAAATCTCACAAAAACAGATCCTTGAGGAGACACTATTTTAATATTAGCAAACATTTCTGTTGTTGGAAGAAAATTGAATTTTTTTTTCAGAAGAAGGAAATACAGCAAGTGATGGCAATTTCTTTTGTAATAAAACTTTCCTCGATTGAAAACTTTGATGAAATGCTCATTACATGTACTTTGACGCCAAACGACGCCCCATCAATCACATTTTCTTTGAAAGAAAATGAGTATAGTTATGATGTATATACAGTAAACAGATTCCGGAGGGATAAAAATACAGTATAATATCCTGTGTTTCAAATTTACCAGTAAGAGAAACCAATTTCTGCAGATTACGGCGTAGAAAACAAACCAATACCGAGGTTATTCAACGCAATAACAGAAGTTAGGTAGATTTGGAAAGCCCAATCACTTTTGAGTTACTAAAAAAATCCCCAAAATGAAAGAAGTAAGAGCATCGTTACGTAATACACAGCTGATGGCGTATAGTTGTGAATAATAATAGGCCATGTAGACGAAAATTCCATCAGTCATTCTTCGGCTCGAAATGGTTCGTATATGATTTACTTAATTTTCGCTGTCATGGTGAGAAGCTGGAATCATCCCGCGTGAGATATCCATCATCATTAGTTCGCTGCTACCTTATTGTCTTGGAATCTGCTGAAACCCTTTATATATTATTACGAGGACGGCTTAAGAACGTGTTTTCTTGATACATTCTCTCTATGCTTAACACAGGACTTTGACAAGGGTAATCATATTTGAGTTTTGCAAAAAAATAGATATTACCGAAGCGTTAACGAAACCATAATCTGAACTCAAAATCGATTCAACTATGAGCAAATTATGACCAGGTGTTCCGGAAGTAAAGCGTGTTCTGCTTAATCGACGACAAACATAGGTCTAAAAACGCAAATCATTGATATGTGCCATTATTTTTATTTCATATTACCAGTTATTTTTTTACAAATATTTTACGATATATTTTATCATGTTTAACAAAAAGGGTAGGGGTTATACTAAATCGAACAGTTCTTTCTAAATGTTGTTGTTTTCACCTTTTTGCGCGACTATTCAGCATTAAAAATGAAGCCAGGGAAGAACCAACATACATCAATACAGTATGCCGACAAAAATGAATTAAACTGCATCATACAGCTGTTCTTCTGGGACTTGTCAGTGATGCTAGGGGCCAAAAGATGGGAATCCAAAACTTCTAAACTAATGTAGTAGCAGAACGGTCAGGTGCGTAAAACCCCTTTCATTTACGAATTTTGATGTAAAATGAAACTAGTTCTGTATAATTGCAAATAGTGTACTACGAAAATGTGTATATTATGTATTGTGCCACTACTCAAATGAGATAAGATGTGGCTATGGAGGCTCCAGCAAACCTCGGGGACTAAAAAATCTACCAGCAGAGTCTGCCACCCCCTATTATTAAAGATGACGTAACACACACATATGCTGCACATTTTAAATTTAGTAATAGATACAGTATTCCGAAAAAAATGAATGAAACTGCATCATACAGCTGTTTCGTCCTCCTAGGATTCTTCAGTGATGCTAGGGGCCAAAAGGTTGGAATCCCAAATTTCTAAACTAATGTAGAAGCAAAATTCAAATTCTACACCTTATTCATGTATACATTCTAGATCTTGCACAGTCATGAAATCAGCATAGCACAGTATTTAGCAACTTTGATTTGTTGAAGCTTTGAGATAGGTTTAGGCAATTACAACTTTTCAGAATAGACTTTTACTTTTATTCAGATAATATATTCTGTAAGCAAGAAAAAGTTATCAAGAGATGTAATTCTTTATAATTTGACGCTTATTGTGATAATTTAGAAGTTTACTATAATAAACAGACCTCTATGCCTACTTCAAGGTCAGAATATTCCGTCAAAACAGCAAAAACGACTTAAAATTGTATCCGTTGTTTACAATCTATGTAGAGTGAATGACGGATTTTAATTGATTAATTGAACAAGTAGACAAAAGGGCAGCTTTTTTTGAAATAGTAGTAATAAAAATAAGCATCATGTAATGTAAGCACGCGCAAACTAACATCCTAATTAAGATGAATATCTTATCTAGGTCGTGTAGCGTTATCAAAGGCGTACGGATATTAAGGAAAGTAATCATCTGCTGCTGACTTTGTTAAGTATATATACCAACACTACGTGTTAAATGAATAAAATAATAGATTCAAAGTAACGTGAAGTAGTTTATTCGAGATTATAAACAACCAGACAACTGAACATTTGTGTATTTCTCAAAGGAAAATCAATCTAAGTGGTATAACCAGAAACAAAGGGAATGATCGAACACGAGAACGAATGTAAAGTAGGCAAGCTAAGTTCCTATTCAACTGACTTCTATTGTTTCGCGATGTTGTTAAAAGAAGCTAATGTGTCTAAACAGAAGACACTGTATCCAAGTATTAGGGAATAATTGAACGATCAACACTCTCAGTGGCCATCAAGTTTTTGAATTAATGATGGCGCTATTAACAGTGAATGGCTGTTAAATGCCTCGACTGTGCTGCATGAATGAGGCACTTTATTCGCATACTCATCCGAGAGTTCAGCACAGGATGTAAAAAAAACAGAATTGCTCGTTTACGACGGATTTCAACAGCCTTATTTTGTTACTATAAATACTTGCATGCCCGAATGGGAAAAGAATGATTTTTTTCCTTACAACTTGTCCTAACAATTCTTTTCACGATCAGTACTTCTTGGTTTATGCCCGACAAATTATTATTACCCTTGTCAAACGCCTGCTCGGTTTTTCTGTAATTGAACCGCCGTTCAAGATCCATTGTAAGTTATTAAGATTCTCTGTCTGCAAAGAGCACTGGATCAAAGGTTTCGGGGAGGTTGTTAAGCGTTACGTAAGAAGTAAATTGAGCATACTTGTCTCCCAACAAGTAATGTCGATAACCTGAAAGAGTTGGTGCACATTACGGCACTAGTGACTAATAGCTTGGTCTGCAAATCAGGACAGTGTACAGATGTTCGGGGATATACTTAATAACTGCCCCAGATAGTTTATTTTATGAGTTCTCAAATTTATTTACAATACTGGCTCACGATTCAGACAAGCTTTAATTATAATTCTTCCATGTCTGTATTTTGTAATGACGGTTTTCATTGACCATGTAATCGCCGTGGCATTCCATATGATAAGAACACGCGCGTGTAATTATTCCATGCGCGTGCAATAATTACGGTTAGACAGCGTGCCGCCTAATGAGTCTAGGTCAGTCTCTTCACGGTGCAGAACCCCGTGTAATACTGCACATCATTTAGAGTTCGCGGAAAATACATTTTGACTCTTATTCGTGAGGGAATTAATAACAAAACGAAATATTTCACAAATATGTCATGAAAATAATTTTTAGTAAAAATTCAAATCAAAGGAAATAATTTCACATCTATAGGTATCACTTATCACAGTTTTAATTTTTGTGTTGTTCCCTTTCATTTAGTTTTTATCTTTCATAAAAGAAGACAACAACTTGTTAAGAATCTCTTAGGGTAATCTAGGGTGCCAGTTTCACTTGGAGGGATGAACTAACGATATATGGTATTGCGTAGCTGTATTGTCCTTCTTGCGCCATAGTAAATCATACCGTCATTCCAGCAGCCGCCGCTTTCCTTTTCTTCACATGCTTTTTCGTGTCTTGTTGCTGTACATTGCTAAACACATAATATAAACGAATTGAAAGTATACAGAACTAGTTTAATTTTACTTTTAAATTCATAAATTAATGGTGTTTTACGCACCTGACCCTTCTGCTTCTACATTAGTTCAACAATTTTGGATTCCCAACTTTTGGCACCTAGCAGCACTGACGAGTCCTAGGAGAACGAAACAATTGTATGATGCAGTTTAAGTAATTTTTCGTTATACTGTATCTATAAGTAAAATAAAAAGGTGCAGTTTATGTAATTCATACTTTATTTTATTTCAATTCAACAGACCCCAAGGCCCAATAATAGAATTGATAACAACATGTAGGTTATAATATATATAATGCAGTTACAAAGATATAAGCAATAACAACATTAAATAGTGAACGAAAATTGTCTAAAAAAGTACTTTCTTCAGTTGTTTCTTAAAACTTGACAGAGAGTGGCACATTATGACTAAGTTATGAGTGTCCATAATAGCATTAAAACATCTTTGGCTTCTCATAAAAAGGCTGAATTTACGAGCATTAAGTCTGCTAAATGGATTTCGTCTAGGTAAGAACAGTCAAAGAGGCTATAGACACATTTAAAAAGGAAAACAATGTCTCAATATTTCCGTCGACATTCGGGACTTGCTAAATTAAAATGGTTACAAACATCTCTATAAGGTTGGTCATCAAAATTCATTTTGGCTTTAAAACATAAAAATTTAAAAAAAAGTCTTTGGAACATTTCTAAATGTTTAATTAAAGTTGACTGATAAGGAGACCAGATTTCTGCACAATACTCAAGTCTGCTTCGAACCAATGTAATGTACAAAGTTCTTAAAACAGAAGTATCTGTAAAATGTTTGCTAGAACGTTTTAAAAAGCCTAACAATTGCATAGATTTTGATAAGTTTTTTGATATGCGTATTAAAATTTAAATCTTGAGATAACAACACACCCAAGTCTTTCACACACTGTTCTTTCACCAAGATCTCTCCTCCCATACTGTAATTGTAACTGGTTTTGTTTTTCTTCTTAAGAGAAATTCACATGACAGCACTTTTTCACATTCACTTTCATCCCCCAGTTTCTACACCATTCATACACCCTTTTAACATCACTTTGCAACTGGTCACGGTCTGAAACTTCAGTAACAGACTTAAAAAACTTGCTATCATCAGCAAACATTAATGACTTAGAATATTTCAAAACAGATTGCAGATCGTTGATAAAAAGTAAAAATAATTTTGGACCTAAAATCAAACCCTGTGGAACCCCGGAAGTTACATCGCACCAACCGGAAGTTGCACAGTTTATTAAAACACGTTGTTGTCTATTACATTAATATGAATTAAACCAGGTTAAGTGTGCGTTACGTCATCTTCCTTACTAAAACCTGTCCCCAAGAAGGTCAAGTAGGGTCAATAACGTTCAATTCACGATCACAGTAGGGTCCTTGCATCCAAATTCACTGAAGAGATAGTTTAAAAAAAATTATGCTAACCGAGGCTAAATCATGGAGAGTTAAAATCATGTTTATAACTATGTTGAACTACGTCTACGTTGAACCCGTTGACAGTATAATTTGACCGGGTTGGCTTTTCTGCGGAGAGCCTTTGGCAGTAAACTTCAGTGTGGTAGCACTGTAATCGGCAAATGATCCGGACTAACACAATAAGGATTACACGAACATAGCGCAGCCTCCCCAATACACACAAATCCAACACACGTATCTCATTCTGCATCGCATACACCGGGAGGCTGTCCTTAAATGACCCTGGCTGTTCAAAAACATAATAAGGCGTTAAAAAAATCAACCAAAATAAATGTTGAACTTCGTTTAGCTACGCTTATCACGTAAAACATGGCGGGTGTCATCGATGAAGCAGAAGATACTTTTTCTTCCGGGACACCTGGGCTCGTATTCATGAAACCGTTCTCGTGCTCATGCATGGATTCTGTGCTTAAGCCAGATTTCTTGAAACTTACCTAGTTCATATCAACCACAAAAAGGTCAATTGTAAATATCAAAAACAGTATTCGGCTTCATGGATCCTCACTTTTTACCAAAACTTTGACAAAAATAGAATTTTAAAATAAACTATGGCCGTTATAAGAAATGAGGTTTGAGCACAAAATCCATGCTTGAGCATGAGAACGGTTTCATGAATACGGGTCCTGATCTTGTTCTTATGTACTTTTTAAAGGGTTATGTGTAAATATGTTCTTATTTTGCCCCAGTTCAATCGATTTATGAGTTTTGATTATGGTTTTGTTTACACTGTTGTATTTTTTTTTTTTTTTTTTTATATTTCCGCATCCTGGAATCTGCTAATGTGACTTCAAAGAAACTACAGTATATGTTCCCTTCCCTTTTATTTTATTTTCTGTTCGATGCCATCTACCTAAGCACTGGTTAGACTATCACCAGAATTGTAGACCATGTCAGATGTCACGACTTAATTGATGCTAACGTGACACATTCTTGACATTACTCATCACTGATTCGGAGTTAAGTAGTGGTGTTGTTTCCCGGGAGATAATAGAGCAATCTTAAGTCCATTTCTACTTAAACAGAATAAATCACATTGAACTCATCATTACCATGTCAAGTGGGGAAGGTTTCTTTGATTCGATTCCATGATGAGTACATAAGATGGTTGATTAATGAATGTATTAGCTCAAACAATGAAAAGCTATCATAAACACGTGTTCTACTATAAATAATCTGTTCTAATCTACTTCGGAACTGGCTATGACAAGTACATCTCAAAGATGGTACATTGACCGGGGATATGTGATGGAATTGATCCTATTTTATAGCATATTTCATTCATCGTATTCCAACCACAGGGCATCCATACATAACTGATTCAAACTCGTGCGATGTTTTTATCTAAATCCCGGTAAAGTGTTTGTAACAAGGAAAAGTCATTACACTTCTAGATTGTTTTTATCGTTAAGTGATGTTTCAGATTGAGAATATAATGTGAAATGATGCAGGCAAACAAGTGAACGACATGGTGGTATGGATACCGATATTTTCAATGTTCAGCATCAGACTGAGGTTATATGTGTGTTACGTCATCTTTGATTGCTCTTTGCTGACGATTCGGAATTTTATTTTATTTCCCCAATTGCAATTAGAATCGGAAAGAAACAACTATTTTGAGTCCTTTATCAACACTGTAACCAAAACAGGTGTTCGCGGTATGCAATTAAAAAATCAGCGAATATTTACTGCTTCTCAGATCCGTTCAAATCATACTCAAGAAGTAAAATCGTGAAACTATGTTACGCATGCTACATGTCAAGTCTACATCTAATCATATTGCAAGGGTACGTACGTTTTAAATATTTTTTTTTATATTTTTCAACAAGAATTTTTTTTCTTTCTGTCAGATTCACTTTGACATTTGGTATTCTAAATATTTTCACAGCAGACATTTAAGAGTAGCAGTAAAAGTCCTAATGACGACATGCTATAATTAAGGGCTACTTAAGGCGAGGAGGTTCGTTAATGTTTGGTTTTATATGGTTAAATTTCCTATTAACAGCTAATTAAGGTACTTTAAGAACGTGACAGAAATGGTCATGTAAGGATGTTTATATCCCTGCTACCCCTATACATTCACACATGTTACGAGAATAGCTCTCATGTAAAAAGGTAACTCATCTACCGACATGTTTACGATTTTGCTATCTAGAATTTTGTTTCCATGGATTATACCTTCGAGAACAAAAATGCGAGTCTACTGGAAATTGAACCTAGACAATTAAAAAAGAGGTGGAAAAAAAAGATAATTAGATATGTAACAATGTACCTATAGACCAATGGACAGTAAACGTATAATGGCGTTGGTAAAGATAGGTACAAATACTAAAGTAAAGAACAAGGTTCAAATATTATCTGTGTGCATTTTGTTTTGATTTTGGTGCCGTGAACGATGTTGTCCATATTTGGATGAACAAAGGAAAGATTTACATGAATATCCTTGTAAAAGTACAAGAGAATAAGACCAGGTGTTTCGGAAGAGTGGGCGTCTTGTGCTTCATTGACGACACCCACATCCAAGTAAACATCAAATTCTCAAAATGAGAACCGAGTATCTTTGTCAACCACAACAAGTAAACACAATAATGAGCATATTCAAAAACGTCCATCTTCTATCACTTAAAGATACAGAATATTTCTCAATGAGACAAAGATGGCGACCATAAAACTTGTCCATGGTTCTGACCAACTTTGATTTGCAATGTATCATTTGATAACAGCAATCCGAACTTTCCATCTCAAAATCTGTAGAAACCGGGCGTAATACACGTTTAAGAGATATATATATACGTGTCTTTGTATTAAAGATTCAGAGGAATATCTTTAGGTGATTTTAATGTTTGTTGCGTTTCAATGCATGATCACGTACTCGGCACGTTTGAAGACTGGTGTCCTCTTTTTAACTTTCTATAATCGCATGTTTAGTTCTTCCCTTTTTTAAAAGTGCATTTTTGTCGGTGGTCTCTGATAAAAGAACTTACGGAAATCATGAAGCTGTTATCATAAGACACGGGTTTCTTACCGCTATCTTGACACCCGTGGTCATATGACCTTGTATCATTTCTTTCGGTGTAGATAGTGAAGCTGTATAGTTTAAGTCTATCTCTAATATCCCCGCATCCCTTAGGCTTCCTAAAAATAACAGATTAATCTGTCAGAAACATATATTATACCAACAGTGATTAATCATACTTATGACAAAGAAAGATATCATTTTCTATATAATTTAAAGACATGACGGTAATTACTTGGTTTGAGAATGATCACCGTCAGAAAAGTCAGGAAAAATACAAAAAGTTTTCAATCAAACGGGGAAATTAAAAAAAAAATAGCAGGTTACGTTATTAAAACCCGATTTGGCTTTCTAGTCAGAATGTTCTGCGAAGCGTTCTGATCTTGCAGAAAACTCTGGGTTTTGTTGTGTCCAAATTTAAGATCATGTGCCTTTCTCTGTAGGAAAACTTATCTTGTAAAATCAATATTCTCATTTCTTTTATTATCTTTTTAATTAACTTTCCAGTATGAATGGACCATATAATTAACTGTTTAGCGTTAGTTCAATGCCCTGAGATAGACACCACACGCAAACCTGGGCTATGTGATACAAGACATGGCACGCGATCGAAACATTCTAACATGTTTTTATTTATTTTCCAAAATGATATGATATCGTTGTTATTTTCGTTTTGTGTAACATCCTTCAAAAGCCAGTTTAATAATAATAACAAAAAAGAGTGTTCAGGGAGACAATATAAACGACAACGAGTAGTTTCAGATGAAATAATAAAACAACAGCGTATCGGATCCATTTTGATTTCTACAATAACATAACCAGTTAGGAAAAGGTTGGTCGGGTGGTGCAGTGGATAACCCACTTGCCTTTCACCAAGGCGGTCGGGGTTCGATTCCCCGACTGGACGTGAAAAGGTATGGGGTCACCTGCCCGACCACGTGGGTTTTCTCCAGGTACTCCGATTTCCTCTAACAATAAGACCCCTCGCGCGCTAACATCCGGACCAACAAGAGTGATTTCTATAAGTTGGATAACTTGTTTCATAATTGTTGTAAAATTGATAAAGTTTATATTTTTTAAAGGTTGAAGAAAATACTCAAATCTGCAAGCATACGCGTGCAACATTGAGGGTTTTTTTAAATAGCAAACCGTAAGAATGACTTAACTTCTTACTCTTCGGGAACACCTGGTCTTATTCTCTTGAACTTTTACAAGAGTCACCATGTAAGTCCTTTGTTCATATTTTGCCCCTGGTTTAATCGATTTTGAGTTTGGATTATGATTTTGTTGACGCTTCGGCATTCTCTTATTTACTTCATCAATTGTAAATAGGTTCTGCAAGCAAATATAACGTACTATTAAATTCGTTCAAACATAGATGTTTTATCAACCTAAAAATATATTAAAATATGCAGCATTCATTATATTAGAAGATTATTTCTGTGGTTCAGTGGACCCTACCGATGTGATTTTAATAGTGAGGTGGTCTCAATACCGAAGGTGACCATGCAGACAGATTTCTCTGAAATCCACCTAATGACATGTTTCCATGGTCCAGTAACTGATTAGCTTATTTGACAGCTTAATGATTTGACATTTTACAGGTGTACACAGTGGAATACACACACAGGTGACTTTTTGTTTGTCGGTGCTCTGAGTAGTAAGGTAAAACTTAGTGCAAACGTGGTATTTTGGACTTTTCAAAACCGGGCTTAATAGCTAGGTGTTCTTAATAGTGAAGCTTACAATACAGAGATATATAGAAGGTTTTTTTCGGGACTGAAATGAAGTGGTCTTAATAGCGAGGTAGTCTTCATTCTGAGGTTGTCTTTAAGCGAGGTTTCACTGCATTTTATTTGACCATCAGTGATCTCTCTCATCGTTTCACAATGGATTTGTATTATTTTTTTTTTAGTTTGTTCCTGTAACTGTTGTGGATAGCCAGTTGTCAGAATATGTGACTGAGTACAGTGCAAGTAGGTTTTTTGCATTTATTCAGAAAAGGTTAGGATAACCAAATTTCGTAAACGCAAACCAATTCATTTTCATAAAATCGTAAAATGGAGCCCCCGTTCAATCGGCGGTTTTCTTTTGTTTTCCTTTGTGTGTTATTTTTCAAATCTGGAACAGAAAATTTAATATTTCAGCATATGCCAAGATGGTTAAGCCAAAAAAGAAGAAGATATGGAATAGGTAATCAAGAGAAGCAATAGTTGCAGCGGAAACATTTATATTTATCTCAGTATCCCATAAGAAGACAGAGAAGAATAACCCTGTATCTGTAACGACACCACGCCTGTGGCCTATGTAGTGGGATACAGCAGGTCAACTCCCCTAATCTGCAGGGATTCCCCCTAATCTGCAAGGATCCTCTATGAACTTACAGTGATTCCCCCGAACCCGCAGGATCCTCCGTCATGAACCTGCAGGGGTCCCCGGAAGCAGAAAACGTTGGATGTTTTTCATTTCCTTAACCTGCAAACCTAATAACTTTTCGGCTGTGTCTCCGAAAGAACCCGTCCTAATATGACCTTGACATTAGCAAGGACACTACAGCTAGCATGTTTACGACTTAAAGGTTCTTGATGAAAACTTAACATCAAGTTTAAACCACATCAACACCGTTTCGATGACATGCAAATCGTCTCTATAACCCGAAACAGTAATTGATTTTTGCCATTAAGAATAAAGATACGAATCAACATCACAACCGCCAAGGAAGACATAATTTCCGGTACACTGCATAGTCTAATAGCTCCCGTGGGCCCATGGAGAAGTAGCATCCTTCGTGGAAACCCAAACAAATGTGTTAATTACAACACAATACAGACCTTAATTTGAAACATCTAATGGAATGAAATGATTAAAACTTTTTCGAATTTTCCATCACAGTGTTATGATTACGCTTATAATGTTAATTCAGGGAGAACGAATAAACAAACGGTTTAAATTCGAGGTTGAAAAAGGATTGTCTGGTTGTTGCAGATTGATATAATGACCCGTATTTACCGTATAATCTCAATAAGATTTGTTAATATTCTGTTAAAGAAAACAATCTTCCTTTACATGTAGGTAGGACGAAAGAATTGTACTTGCTGCTCCATTGCATGATCGTAAGAGGCGACTAAATTTTGAATCTCATAACTGAAGAGTCATAGGAGGACGAAACAGCTGTATGGTGCAATTAATTTTTTCGGCATACTATATCTATTACTAAATTTTAAAGGTGCAGCATATGTGTGTGTTACGTCATCTTTTCCGTTCAATGTCTCTCTTGATACCACCTCACTTCTTTTTTTTGTCTTTAGTTGAGCGCTTGCCTCTGGGGGAGGGGGGGTATGTGTATTGTCTCCATGTCGAGACATACCAGAGTCTCTGATAATGGTAGTTTCTACTTGCTAAACGCTCAGCATTATTGGAATAGGACAACTGGTTCATCCGTTGTCAGTATAATGTGACCGGGTGGGGTGTTAGGGGCCCTCGACATTATATTTAAAGTGCGGTAGCACTTTAAAGCGGCCAAAACATGAACATACCGCAACCTCCAAATGCACACGCACTTAGCACACGCATACATATCGCATGCAACAGGAAGCCATCCTAAAATTATTCTGGCTGTTTATATTTTCGGTCTATACAAAAAGTGAAACTATTACTCCACATTGGGTTTTACAATATAATATAAAAAGTCTAGCATTGGGACATAGGCAACAATTATGTATTTATCTATTTTAGATTAATTTAAAATCAATCGTAAATTATGAAAAAAATAATAATATTGAGGTAACTGAAGGACGAAAACATTTAGAATTTGATTTTTTCAAACGGATAACCCGATCATTAAATACCTTGATATTTCAGAGAATATCAGAAAATATCGAAGCGTAATCAAAACCATAATCCGAGCTCAAACATCGATTAAACCTAGGGACAAGGAAATATTTTCACGGAGATTTTTGAAAAAAATACAATAGAAGAAGATCAGGTGTTCCTGAAGAGTAAGCGTTTTTTCTTTCGAATTAATACATATTAAAATTGTGAAGGAACTTTTCCCATAACGCTATAGTTTTTTACATGTAACGTATCTTTAAGTACTATGCTTTTATAATCATAATCATACCACTTTGTGTAACGTTTAATATCACCATATGTGGTGACTAATGAGCAGTGCGCTGATGTTAATTACATGTATGAACAGCGGAAGTGAAACTGCTGACCAAGTCTTTATAAAAATATCGCATACTTTGGCTGACCATATGATTAAAATATACTTGATTGCTTTTAATTCTAATTTTCTGCGATATCACCATATACCATATCGTACATCAACATGACGGTATTTCACAGTTTTTGTACTTAACTATTTTTTTAAGTAGACAGAATAAAACACATTTCGATTTTATGTAATATGGAATACATAACATTTGATAAAGTAGCATACAATTGTTCGTCTTGTATTTTATTCAGTTTTATTCTTTTCGTTATTTCCCTCTTCTGGAGCTTTAAGGTCATAATGAAGTAGGTGCAAAACGATGCTGTGGCCTCATAGGAGCCCTATTTAATATCTTAATAATCGATTTGCAAGACTTTGCCACGGTAGACTGACATTCATTTAAGCATTGAACTGCTTTCAGTTGGCATTCATAGGCTATATGAATGCCAAATGGTCAAAAGCAAATCCAACATGAAGCGCGCATTCATATAGCCTATGAATGCCAACTGAAAGCAGTTCAATACTTATATTTACCATTTTTAGAATCTGCTCATGTCATAAAACAATCAATAACACATTTTATTTCTCAGCATTTAGCTCAATAAATGTATTTGTCGCATATGCTTGTTCAATGAAAAGAACAGCCATCGCCCGGGGACGGTCAATGGTATCTAACGTAACAATTATGACGTCATAATAATGATGACGTTAACAATCGGTCATTGGCATTCATGGCCTGATGAATGCCAACTGAATTTGGTAGGGATATATAGTGGCAATGCCATTCAATGGTAAATATAATCTTTTGATCATTGATCGTATTGCCCTGCCGTACACCGGACATTAAAATCATTTTCGGAATACATTTCACTATATTAACCCTAAGTAAGAGTCGCTGTTCCGTTAATTACTGATCAGAGTAACACGAACCTGCTTTTGAAGATTCCGTCTTGAACATTCTCGCACTCCAGTAGAGTGACATGTAGTATTAATAAATAGACTATTAAAGGAAACTAAAATCATAATAAACACTGCAACCCCCCCCCCCCCATAAAAACCGGAGGCAGAAACAGAGTTGCGTGGAAACCACACGTGACATCCGTCGTTCTGTTTCCTAACATGTCCGAACAATATCTAGATCACCAAAAGTAGTGTGATTTTGAGTACATGATACGGGGTCTTTTTGCGCAATGAATGGTGCATCCTTTCACCACGACGACCAGGGCTCGATCATATGATATGATCCGCCCTTAAATGGTATGTGGCCTTGGGTCACCTGCTTGGCAACGCGAGTTTCTGCGGGATGTCCAGTTTTTTTTAGACGTTCCTACTGTGGAAACTCTCAAACGATTCAACAAGAACAGAAAACAGAAATGGTAAATCTATTTCAACTAATTATTTGGAAATAATAAAAAAGTGGACGTACGAGACAATTGCAATTTATCATATCCTTGTAACACTCCACTGATAGGTAGCAGTGTATGGTATATATCTAGTAAGATAATATACATGTACCTTGGTGGAAAACGCTAAATACATGTTATATGGGAAACGCTAAATACATGTAATTTCGGAAACACTAAATACCAAGTAAAATGGGAAGTTTTACCAAGTAAATTGTTATTAAATATCGATTTTAGTTCCCTCATTAGAAACAAAAACCAATTGCCAATTACAGAGGACGGGCTTACGTTACTAGTTACTCGTTTTAAACAATTACTTATTTATTAAACACTGATATATTCTGTCTTAAATCATGTATCATTTAGCACAATAATGATGATGAAAATAAGTCATAAAACTGGAGGTATAAACGATACTGTAATTGCCTTGGTGGGTAAAAATCAACAGAATACGCGCACAGTTTCAGACAACATTTTCTATGTGTTTTATAGAGTTTAGCCCGAAAATCTTTCCTGCAACAATCAACCGACGGAAACAATGTTACCAACAAGAACATTATGGCATCCAATATTATATTACAGGAGGTTGAAACATTAAAAGTTTTTTTTTTAAATTGCTGTTCAGCGGTCGCTAGAGCTTTGTTTGCACAGAGTTGTAGAATCAGCGTAGAATTTAATCGTTCCTGTTGACATAAACAGCAGTACATTTATGATGTGGAAAACATTTGTTTGTGTTGTCAGACGGCAAAATCAAGAATTTTCAGTTTTCACAAGTGACACTTGTGCCATGTGAACCTATTTCATATTTCTGAGAACTAATACTGTACCGAGACGAAAAATTGCAAAAAAAAAACCCTTCAAATATTTACTTCTGCGTGATGTAATTATTTCTCTTTATATATAAACCTCGACAAAATGAATGCTGAATTTTTATCCATCAATTATACATGTATTTTTAAAACACAAAAGCTGTTATAAATATGAACCTACAACTGAACGTATTATGTTTTAGAAAATATAAAAAAGCATATTTCGTTTTCGTTTCTTGGTAGATAGAAATAAATGTTATCCATGCCTGGGGGGCTACATTTTCCAAATCATTAAACTGGAATATGCTTCAATTTTGCCAGAACGCAATAACTCCTAGGTATAGCTTCATATTACACAAGATTTGGTGGCTATGAATATATCATGTAAATGTCAATTTCTGCGTTTTTATCAATACACTGTCAGCGCTGTGTGATTTGTCAGCGTTGGCGATTTCGTTGTCTATATGTTTCAGCGTTATAAATTCAATAAGTGGCAGCGTTAATATTTGTCACTGATTTGATATGTGACTCCTGCTAAAACCATTGCAATAGTATATATCTGAACTATTGTGTAATCTCAAAACATGCTTCTCGCACGTGCAGCGTTTATGTAACAACCTAGCTGATAGGAATCTTTAACAGTACATCGTTATATCACAGTGTTTGTTTGCCCAAACACATACCTGAGTACAGTGTTATGTAAGTGTCGGGACTGGAGGGGTTTAAAGTCACCTACCTGTCATTCACTGTCTAGTCTGGCCGACAGCAACACACAATCGTGTCTATTAATAGAAGTGTCTGTTGATTTGAATAATGTATTGCATTACCGGGATGCAAGATGTTTTCAGGGTTTGCATTTGGCATCAGTTGAGCACTTTAGTTCTGTATCGAGAAAACTGTAGGGGTCGCAAAGGCTAAATGTTTTCTGACGTTCTGCTACCACTAGCCCTTATCTTTGGATAGGGCAGTAGCCAGTTACTGACCGTAGTTCACTGAAGAGTCATAGGAGGACGAAACAGCTGTATGATGCAGTTGGATTAATTGTTTGGCATACTGTATCTATTACTAAATTTAAAAAGTGCAGAACATGTGTGTGTTACGTCATCTTTAATTATCTAGGGTGGCAGACTCTGCTGGTGGATTGTTTAGTCCCCGAGGTTTGCTGGAGATTCCATAGCCACAGTTAAACTCATTTGAGTAGTGGCACGTTACATAATAAACATATTTTCGTAGTACACGATTTGAATTATACATAACTAGTATAATTTTACTTCTAATATTATAAATTAAAGGGAGTGTTTCGCACCTGACTCTTCTGCTTCTACAATAGTTTACAAGTCCTGTATTCCCACCTTTTGGCCCCTAGCATCACTGAAGAGTCCTACGAGGACGAAAAAGCTGTATGATGCAGTATATATTCGGCATACTGTATCTATCTCTTAATTTAAAAGGTGCAGCATATGTGTTTTTTGCGTCATTTTTAGTGGTTTTCCTCGGGCTTTCCTCTGCAAGTACGTCTTTAACTAACCATAGCTGTGAAAGGAACAATAACTCAGTAAATGATGAAAAATATTATATAAGTTCTATAAATCGACCATCTTCGTCAATGGTTTTATGTATTAAGCATATTTTTCTAGCATCTTAGAAAAATGTCTACAAAGAACATAAAGTCCTAATACGCAGAAATTCAACACAATCAATCGCACGTTCAAAATTTCTAAACGATTGCCTGTTTTCGGCCAGTTATCGAATGATGAATGCTCAAACCAAAAATGTAAAACTCTCACAATAGCTGTTTCCAGTTTGGTGATAAATACCCTAGGTTTAACGAGCTACCGATCAGAGTTACAGATGACTCTGTATAGTGTTTTTAGAACTGTAGTGAGATTGTCGTACTGATTGACTTAGCGCCCACTTCTGTGCTCCCTCATGATATAGGAGCTCATCAGGATACAGATTGTGGGGCCACGTTGGCCGAGTATTTAAGGTGCCCAGACATTCTTCAACTTACCGTCCACCTCTGGTTTGCGAGTTCGAAAACCACGTGGGGCAGTTGCCAGGTACTGACCGTAGCTTGGTGGTTTTCTCCGAGCACTCCGGCTTTCCTACACCTCAAAAATCTGGCACGTTCTTCTATGACTCTAGCTGTTAATAGGACGTAAAACAAAATAAAACAAACCAAGGGATACAGATTATGTCATACTTAACGATTAAAACATATATGTTTATTTACAACTGATATTTGTTTACGTCTGTATTCGATTAGAAGCTTTACGTCAGTCAAAGCAAATGTCATGACACATTGTGAAGGGACACATGTATGTTTTCTTTGTATTGAGGTATTGTAAAAATGTGTCTGTTGTATCAGACAGTAGTGTATCTATAACGAAATAAAATATCAAATTAGTTAATCCGATGCAAAGTTCATGAATAGTACAATTATTCACTGTGTACACGCTAAACAAATGCGTTAAGCCCCAACCCGCTATAAAACACAAAAAAAAAGTTACAATAAGTATATCTTAACAAACAATAAGTAATAAATATTGTGATTAGTTAACAGTTGATTTTGCATGTGTTTTACTTTTTAGAAACCCTATGGACTCCAGCCATTTTATAAAGACTATCCATTGATTTGAGCATGCATTGTACCTTTCTTGCCCTCGTGTGTTTAAGACAGAATAACCATAAAACTGGGTTGCAGAGGTAAACGTATTGGGCGTTTTTTTTATCGATGGACAATTACCCAACCAAACAATATTAAACAACCAGCAGCATAAAGGCAAACAACACTTACTTTCACCAATTCAACAACCACGTTTCCTGACCTGCAAAGTCAAAAACGTTTTCATAACTGAAACAACGATATATATTACATCGAACCTTTCTGTCAAAGCAGCATCTATTTCTAATTATCTTAAGTCCAAAACATTTTTTCATTTGCTCACATCATGCCCATGTATCCTTGTAATGTTTTGTTTTATTATACATGTAACATACCTTTATCTTCATCTGTTACTTCAAAATTATAAAACAGTTTTTTTTTGTTTAATCAAAAGTGACCACGAAAGATTGACCGTTCAAGATGTCAATTCATGAATCTTCAGTGGTGTAGGTTAAGGCTTAAAACAAAACAAATTCTAGGGCTATTTAATAAAAGAGTATCACTGATAACTGTTTTGAATGTTTAAAATATTGCATTGTAGGATATCTTAATCATAGCTTTTCATCAAACAATGATAAATTGGAGGTAAAATTAATTGCCTGTGTGATCCTTATTATCACATATTGAAGAAAATGGCGATGATGAACTAAAAAAATGTTTGGCAGATGTAATCTTGGACGATTAAATCGAGACACGATTTGAACCTGTGGGACGAAGAGTATTACCAGTCACCCCTATTTGAGTACCCAGAGGTAAGTTGTCTCCCCTGATTGATTACCCGGATGTACGTTGTTTCCCCTGATTTATTACCCAGAGGTATGTTGTCTCCTCTGATTGATTACCCAGAGGTAATTTGTCTCCCTTGATTGATTACCCAGAGGTATGTTGTCTCCTCTGATTGATTACCCAGAGGTAAGTTGTCTCCCTTGATTGATTACCCAGAGGTACGTTGTCTCCCCTGATTGATTACCCAGAGGTAAGTTGTCTCCCTTGATTGATTACCCAGAGGTAAGTTATCTCCCCTGATTGATTACCCGGAGGTACGTTGTCTCCCTGATTGATTACCCAGAGGAAAGTTGTCTCCCTTGATTGATTACCCAGAGGTACGTTGTCTCCCCTATTTAGGTTATCCTTATGAAAGTAACTCTCTAATAAAAAATGCTAGCACAATTCTCAGTAGTATTGCTGATTGCCAACAATACATATCAAGGCTGTTTTGTGTTTTGAAAATAATAGATGAATTAACCGTTTATCTCTAAAAGCTTTGGAATTCTTGATTAAAGATGCTTTCTTTCTGATTTCTGAAGTTAAAATCAAACTGACGGCTGCAACAAAAAGATTGTTTTCAAACGCATTTAATCGAGTGACTCTCATCCTTTTAAGTTCCCACGCACGATTTGTTTCCATACACTCTTAATCAAATCGGCAGTTTCAAAGGGTGTAATTTGCGGTGTTTTATTAAAGTTTGATTAATGTTTTCGTTACATAGGAAGTATGGCTACACCTTATTCACAATGTTGCATTCGATAAACATTGCAAGCCGTTCTCTAGCAAGAGATTACTGGAAGCAAGCTTACAACATATGTCCCTCTGGATTGGTATTCACATGACATCTGATAAAATAAAGTATTGGTTTTGTGAGGTTACTCATACAAACTATTCACAGCTCATAAATCTGTAAGATATCTTTTCAAGATTAGTCGAATTCATCGAATAGACCATTCTAACATATCACTCAAAACAACCAACTGTCTGATATGCCTTTAAGAACATCAGCGAATACCGAAACGTAAACAAAACCATAATCCAAATCCAAAATCGATTAAAAAGGGGGCATCATAATTATAAACAAAGCAAAGATTTATATGGAGACACTTGTAAATATGCAAGATAATAAGACCAGGTGTTCCGGAAGAGTAAGCGTATTCCGCTTCGATGGCGAAACCCGCCATGTTCTATTGCTAGCCTATGTTCTATTTTCATTTCAAGTGTTTTGTTTTATTATTTAATAACTGTAGATGAACTATTTGTATATTTTTCATAATAGTAGAAATTATGTCTCTAAAATTCGTTCATTGATTCGCCTCTTTTAAAAGTGTGTTAAGTGTTAAAAGTATGTCACATCTTTTTACAATACGCGTGACAATCGTAGCAAATACAGATATAAAAAGAAGCAAATGGACAAAAACTGAATATACTTATGGTCTTCATACGCTTCTGCTATATAGCTGTCAAATAACTGGATTAATATGCCATCGATTTCTTTCAGAAATCAAATATTGTTTCGCTCACTGTATCCCTGCTGTCCGCTATCCTCCTATCTGTTTCGTGTCGTCATCACATTATGCAAGCAACTCTCCTTGTAGAATGACTGATGACGCCAAACGGCACGTGCCGATTGTTGTTTAGTGTCGTTGTCTGTCACAAATCTATAATATTATTTATCATTGACGGTGGTATTGCTTACAAGCGTTCAGCTGATGGTTAGTGTATGGTTAAGTCGCCTAAGCGACAGTGTACTTGGTGCTGTGTTTACGGAAGAGAGCAATGTCGTGTGGACCTGTCAAAGATGACTCGATGTTTGATAAATATCAGCACATTTTCCGTAGTTTGGACTTTTGTGGGATTGTATTTTCAACTGTTTGAAGGTAAGAACGAATATCACGGATTCGTTTAACATATTTCGCGAAATTATATATATATATTTGTAGAAATAAGATTGAAGTGAAAACAAATTACTTGAACTTCAGTGAGGTTGCATTGTTGGAAAATTAAATCAATTTTAATGACCGATGAAAAAAAAGATAATCAAAACAAACACATTATGACAAATATCTTAAGTTTAGTTGTAAAGAAAACAAAATTAATTTCAAGGATTTAATCTCAAGTTCGATTTTTAAAAAACTAGAAAGCATGTATAATTTGTAGAGCTTAATATGAAAGAATTGAGATTCGCATTCTGGGAGGGATTCAATGTTGTTATAGTCATAAAAGCTGCAAATAATTGGCTTTATTTTCTAATGCGATATCCCAAGTAGCAGTATATTATAACTAGTGCATTTCGATAGAAAGCATGACAACATATCCAATTACAAATTAGGTATAAAACGTTGATTTCAGTACGCCATTAAAATGTTTTTATTATGTTGGAAATTTCAAGTGACCCATCAGAGAGGTGGTAATTAACTGGACATTCTCTGACCATCTATGAATGACCATCAATCAGACTGAATACTAAAGAACAATGCCATAGATATATGACCTGATAATGAACACGTTAATTTCAAGCCAAATATGATTAAAACTTTGACAAGATACACCGTCCAATAAACTTTCAATGTAGACCAATGTCTGCCCGAGGACAACCTATATTAATACGCCGTCTTGCACAGACAACTCCATAGACAAACTATATCGACAAACAAAATGTCACAAGTTTTAAAAATAGTTCCAATTAGGTACACAGGAAACAGAAGCAAGAAACAATAAGTTAGATAAGATCGAAGTTAATGTTGATGGAGTAGGTTTTAAGAATCTTAA
This sequence comes from Mimachlamys varia, assembly GCA_947623455.1. Taxonomy (NCBI): domain Eukaryota; kingdom Metazoa; phylum Mollusca; class Bivalvia; order Pectinida; family Pectinidae; genus Mimachlamys; species Mimachlamys varia. Next base: position 51,771,145 of record OX392527.1, read on the forward strand.
TAGATTCGCTCAGACTTAATATAATCCCTTAATTCATAGACATATGACATGACACATTGTAATTACCACAACTGAAAATGTTTGTTTACTGTTGATTAATATATAATTACTTAGAATGAGGTTCGTTTGTCTGGCAGGGGTTCGTGGCCTTGTGTCTGATAACACAATGCACCGCAATCCTGCATGACTCAATAACACTTTTTGGCAGAAGAATCACAAGTGATCTGTCTGACTTTGCTGCGACAATGCAATTGATAACTTCAAATGAAAATGTCATGCTATCAATGTAGTTCAGTTAGATGAAAACGTATTTTGATTTCAAAGCAACCGTTACAGTTTTACTTACAGTAAAACACCACTTACTCGAGCTCGTTGGGACCTGATCAATAGTTCAAGGAATACATGGTATTCGAGTTATCCGATGTTGGTTGAATATATACGAACTCGATCGGGACCAAAAGAAATAAGTAATAGATTGAGGAACTCGCTATGTAAGAAAATAACTCAGATTTACAAACAAACAGCATATTCGATAGCTGCATGATGAATATTTGCTTAACAAGCACGTCTAAGAACGTACAACAAGTGTTTTCCCTGATCGTAATCCAATTAATTTGGATTTGGGCAATCTGATACAAACTACATACTAGTAGCGATTTATTGATTATCATTATTTGAAAACATAATCAAATGCCATAGTTTGAACAATTTGTTTATTTAAGAAAATAATAAGAGTGCATTTGTATAATACACATTGGAACTTATAATATCATATTTTATTGCATCGCTATACACATCCAAAACGCTTGAATCTTTTCTTTCCCATCGTACAATGAACCAGTTACTGTGGAACCCTTTATGGTAGTATGCTGGAATGTCTAACAGATGACACTTTAACTATCCTCATTCTCCCGATATTGGTTCTTACTTATCAAGACTTGCTTATCAAATGCTTATAAATTGCCAAGCTTTGTTTGTGACATGTTTTGTTTTTGTCAGTGTCTGAACATAAAGTACATAATTAACCAACTGATATCAATATATATATATCAATAATAGTATGGCATTGATGATTCAATGCGTATATATTATGTTTTTGACTGTTGGATGTTTTTATGTTCGCGGCAATACTGCTGAAATTTTCTTCGTTTGTAACTTAAATTGTGAAAAGATGGAAGCGTCAGGTTATCAAAATTACACATTGCCTCGGATCATCTAATACTGATGAAATAGTCTTCGTTTGTAACGTTAATTGATAAAAAAGAAGCGCCAAGTTATCAAAAAAAAATCAGAGAATACCAAAGCGTCAACAAAACCATAATCTGAACTCAAAATCGATTAAACTAGAGGCAAAATAGGAACAAAGGAAAGGTTTACATTGAGACTTTCGTAAAAGCACAAGAGAATAAGACCAGGTGATCCGGAAGAGTAAGCACATTCTGCTTCATCGACGACACCGAATTACACATTGTCTTGGATCATCTAGAACGTTTAGATCATGATTTCCATAGACGTCAAATACAAGGATAAAATCGAGGTATCATTGAAGTCCTGCTGCATCTGATATCACTACACGATTCGTATAATGTGGGCCCCCAGCAGGGTCGAATATTTTCTTTTGTGTCTTCTGCCTTCCTGATATTGATCTGCCATCCCCAGTGCAAAGTGGATCTTTTCCTTTCTCATTTCACCAATTGCCTTTTCGGCGATATATTTCTCTCAAAATACCCGCCATCATTTGAAGGTACATGTATATGTTCATTGAGAACGTTGGACCAACTGGAAACAAAACATATAAACGAGGCGTATTGTGTATGATATCTATACAGAAGCCCACTTTGACAGCCAGACAAAATTGAAGGATCATGTGTAACCTCAAAATAATAGTATATATACAGACAACAGTGACCTTCAAAACTGACCTGTTGCTCAGTGGCTTTAACCGATATATATATAGTCTAGCAAAAATGAATTAACTTTTCAGAATTTACAGAATACGCCATTGATTGTTTGTTTATATGTGTATTTACAAAACCATACACGACAATAGCACCTTTAAATTTAAAGTCGTACCACATAATGAATTAAACTGTACCATACAGCTGTTTCGTTCTTCTGGGACTCGTCAGTGATGCTTAGCAAGGACGATAAAAATGAAGCCTAGGGGGCTACTGAGGAAACCAGCCCGACCAAAGGAAATGTCAAAATACAGAAGGGATATGTTAACAAATGTCATAATTTGCAAAATATTCAATTCATTTTAAAGATAAATCCCCACAGAGACATCACGACGAAGGGAAATATATTGAAGACAATCTAATGCGCTAGCAGAGCAAAATTTGCATTTCATTTTTGGTTAATCAAGAAACCCCACGATATGATGGAAGTCCACATCAGTTATCTCTAAAAATAATGAAACGTGGGCCATTGCAGAGCTTTTCTATAAACCAGAATAGCAGGCAATATTGTTATTGTCATTGATATTCTTCGAAATACTATCAATAGAAATCGGGAACGCTCTCTGAAATATCATTATCAGCATATAAAACTTAGTCCATAGCCTTAGCACTACACAAATAATGCCATCATTATTTGAGAATTCTAAAAATAATTTTATATACATTAACTAATAGTTCTAATACTTCAAACAAAAGTAAGATACCAAATACATACAGTGATTTCTCGATACAATTTCACGCGTTTTTGTTGCCTCCTTGAAATCTTGATTCAGTTCCACACGTTTTCTGTGCCTCATTGAAATTTCGATATAATTGATACGTGTCCTTTGTCTCGAAATATCAAAGAGACAATTTCATAGTTTTCTTTGTCTCCTTGAAATCGGTACAATATTTTTGTCTCGTTGCTTACCGCCAACTGAGGCAAAGTCCATTTTTCTGTCTTCCTGTAAAATTAATTTCCATTTGTACAAACCCCTTTATATATTGCCAAACTCTTTATAACGTTGATGTGTAAATAAACAAAAAGTCTACATCAGAATTTTGTCTCAACAAAAAAAGCCATGCTCCTTAGACGGAGTAATATGAAAATCATAAGAGATGCTAAGCGTTGGTTTATATAGTTTCCTAATAGGGAAATCATTACGATAATTGTTTCCTGTCATTAAAAAGGTCCTGTCCTGTCCTGTCTAGTTTATATCCATAAACTGCGAGAAAAATAGATTTTCACGATGTCTTGTGGCGGTAACATTTTGTCACGTACAGTTATAAGATGATCAATATATGTCAAGATGTATTAACAACTTTTTAACCTGCATTTCCATAAAAGGGTAAAACCGATAAATGGATGAGTTTGAGTGGCATTTTACTATATGCTCGTGGTACACTATGACCAAGGGGATGAGAGGTCGGTTAAGCCCGCCATATATAGGAACATGTCGTTTTTAGACATCCAAATCTTAAGCCCGTTGAGAGTACGTATAATTAGCAATGACAGTAATCCCTAAGCTCACGTCCATATCTGCTTAATGTGGAACCGTGTAAGGTAAAATAGAATGTTTATGTAGCTCGTAATGTCCTATATCAATTTAACAGGTTAGATTAGAAATATGAATCCCCATTTCACGTCATTCCCTAGAGTATTTACACAATTTCATCCTTTGAAATTTCATGGTAAACAAGGTCGCAGTCGTCATGTTGATTTTTTTAATCAAAACTAATCAATTTGTTAAAAAGTTTCATTATGATCTAATCAGGTAAACTAATTAGGTAAATGGTTCAGATAACATGATTTAAAGCAACGTAAGAACTAACATCACAATATGAAATTGTTTGAATATGTGTTTATTTGAATGGAGTACGAGTATTTGAATAATGGTAAAAATATATATAATCCATGTTAATTAAATTAGCAACCCCATCAATACCAGCTTTTACAATAAAAAACAAAAACAATAGTGATTTGATTCTAGTTTTCTTCGTTTGTAAGGTAGGTGCCCCTCTAACAAATCTCAATATATCAATATGTCTCAATGGAAAAAATTCTGTATCTTTAAGTGATAGAAGATGGACGTTTTTGAGTATGCTCATTAGTGTGTTTACTTGTTGTGATTGACAATGATACTCGGTTCTCATTTTGAGAACTTGATGTTTACATGGATGTGACAAAGATTTACATGGTGGTGTCGTCGATGAAGCAGAAGACGCTTACTCTTCCGGAACACCTGATCTTATTCTCTTGTACTTTTACAAGGGTCTCCATGTAAATCTTTCATTTTTTCATATTTTGCCTATTATTTAATCGATTTTGAGTTCAGATAATGGTTTTGTTGACGCTTTGGTATTCTCTGATTTTTTTTATATATACATACTCAATCAGACCCGCTATTCGTAGAAAAGTTACACAAATCTATATAGTAGTATTTACAGGCTGAAATGATATACAGAATTAACACTAAATCATAGGGCTTCTCTTCCCTAGCAACAAATGTATTGTAGAGCGAATATATATAACTGCTGATGTGATAATTGTCCTGTCCAATATTCTGGGCGAGAAATGACCGCATTCTCCTCTTACCACGCAAAACCACGCTAACTCGAACGTAAAATCGATGCATTATATTTTAGATGTTTGTAACTGACGCTTTAACAAGAAATCGATAAATAAAAACATGGTTTGTTTTCTTATTTGATAATGTGAATCGAAAACACAAATTACATTGCTTTATTGATTCATCCTCCCTTCAATTACAGCCGGATCGTTCGGGTTTGTATGATGGGAAATGGATATAAATTTCTTGATTGATTATACATTAGCAGGACTTGTGGATTCCTTTACTCATACTTCTATTTTCCAGCATGTTTTAAGAAACATTTTAATAACCGGATTGTACTTGAACAATAATGAATCAGAAAGTAGTTATGTTTCTGTTTCTTTGTTGGAATGTAAATGGTGTGTAATTATAACATTAAATATATCGTTGAAGTACCTGGGTCACTCCCTATAACACTATTGTGAACTGAGGCATACTATTTTGTAATGGTTAATTGCTGAGATAATGAATCATTAGATGTATTAACGTTTATGCAGTGCCACACGGTAAACAATATTCATGTTTAAATAGTAGATGTGGTAAAAACAAAAGTAATTCAAATGTTATATTATCTATTGTTGGAAAGTTCATGTATTGCAACTAGTAAAGTATTCATATGTGACGTTTCACGGTACATAAGTACATAATATACATATTTTTGTAGTACACGATTTGAAATTATACTTAAACAAGTTTACTTTTACTTCTAAATTCATAAATTAAAGGGGTTTTACGCACCTGACTCTTCCGCTTCTACATTAATTTAGAAATTTTGTATGCACACCTTTTGGTCTCCAGCATCACTAAAGAGTCCTAGGAGGACGAAACAGCTGTATGATGCAGTTTAATTCATTTTTTTCGGCTTATTGTATATATTACTAAATTTGCAGTACATGTGTGTGTTACGTATCTTTAGACGACAAATATAAAACAATGTCTAGTAAAGCGTATGTTTTCAGGATGGTATGTTGTCAGGATTGCAAGAACGGAAATGATTTACGTAAACGGATCTTTCACTACCGTCTGTTTAATGTACTAGTACCACGGGCATGAACTGTTAAGAAAAATAATTTTCTCCGAATTTATTTTCTTCCAAATCGAGTAGTCTTTCATCAATCTTTATGATGTCAAATTGGACACAATGCACAATCGATCAGTTTGTAACTGAAGGTGATGCTAAATCTTCGTCTCATAACAAAAGGGTATTGATGAAGCACTGAAAAACTGTTATGCCACGATAGTCGTACAACTTCCGGGTCAATATAAAGGTCCAACTCTTTTATTGGTCATCACTACCACGGAATGTATATAGTCCATCAATGATAGCCCTCGCTTCATTTTGTTATTTTAGGGGACGATAACACTGACTAACAGTTTGTTTTAATATCAAAGGGACGATAACTCTCTTTGACGATTTGTTTTATTAAGAGACGATAACCCTTGCTAGCTTACAGTTTGTTATATCAAAAAGGGAACAATAACCCTCGATAATAGTTCGTTATATTTAGGGGACGATAACTGTAACAGTTTGTTTTATTCAAGGGAATATAGCATTCATTGAAAACGTTTCTTTTTATTAAATTTAAATTATTACGGTTTGTTTCCTTAAAGTGGTGATCAGTCATGCTCACAAATAGTTTTATTCAGGGGCGATAACTCTCTCTTTAACAGTTTGTAATAACAAGGGCACGATAACCGTCACAAGCAGTTTGTTTTATTGCAGGCAATAAGCTATAACCACCACTTAAATTAAGGGGTGTAAAAGTAGCTAACAGTTTGTTTTATCAAGGGGACAATAACCTCCATTAATTAATATGCAAGATTTATTAAGAGTTGATATCCTACACAAGCGGGTTGCCACTTAAAGTGACAATGACCCACATGATCATATTGACTTATGTGGGGGAGTGATAACTACATTAATAGTGCTTTATTAAAAGGATGATAACGCTGACGTTTGTGTAATTAAAGAGCCATTAACTGATAGGAAAAGTCATAATATAGGTTTTTTATACCTATACTTCGATTGTAGGCTATGGAATCCTAACAGGTATTATGAGCAAATGATAACTCTACGTTTTAGTTTGCCCTATCAACTGGTTTGTTTTAACGTCCATGCCTGGGTCATTAAATGACGGCCTCTTGGTGTATGCGAAGTATGTATGGCGTTGAATGCATGTATTTTCTTGTGATATTTCGGATCTTTTGCCGATTGGAAGTTCTACGACACTGAAGTATTATCCCTCATGTTATGTTGTCAAAATTTCTATTCCAGTAAAGATAGCTTTTCATGTTTAGACAATTGTTTCGGAAAGGTCAACATTTTAATCTCGATTTTTAAAAAAAATATATATATGTGAAGCCCACAAAGTCCACTTTATCATACTTATGCCAGTTTTTGATGATACGCTACCAAATAACTACCATTGATAGACTCTGGTATGTCTCGGCCTAGGGACAGAACAAACAATGTATTGCCTTCCTCACAGGGCGAATGCTTAACTAAAGGCCAAAAGAGAGGAAGTGTCAAGGGAGGGAGACATTAGTCAGGAGAAAGTTGTTTCGAAAAAATGGAAAAGATAAGATCCTTAATTTAGTCGCCTCTTACGATCATGCAATGGGGCAGCAGGTACGATTCCTACCTGCATTGCAGACCTATCAGTTGGTCTAAGATACATTGGTAAACAATGACTACGACAGCTGGCGTAGGAATACCTCTGCATGTAGCACTGCCCAAAATGTTTCAAGCATTGGATACATTGTGAGATTTATTTGTCTAGTATGGACGATATATATTTGCTGTTACTTGCGATTAACAACGGCTGTGGTGTTATGGTTCGGGACTGGCTTACTGTTCATTTGATGGTATTGTAATACATGATCTTTGAATTAAACAACGCTTAAACTATAAAAAATGTTCTTCTCGGAGCGTTTGATGTCGGCCATTGGCCTTATCATTTAATGCTTAAGTGAAACCGTACATGTTGGATAATGTAGAGTGGCGATACCGATCGCAATACCTCTTTTGCTGCAGTGAGTTATTGGTTCTCGGCCAAGTAGACCAGTACGCATTGCGTGTGGCCACCGAGATTGCTGGAATATATGTGCCAAAAGGATTCATCTTGACCGGCAATACGTGAGAATATAAGATCGATATACACTGCTGCACACACCGTTTAATGAGTGTCGACTGTCCTTACTCCAGGAATCTCAATATTGGCCTTGTTTCAATAATACATGAGGATTAGCCTTTCATTAATACTTTCTTTCATTGCCAATACGTCTCTCCCAAGCAATGAAAGGTCCATCGCCAGTAAACATTATCTGCCGTACTCTTATTGGTGAATCTTAAAGTACATGTTATGAAAACATAGTGGATACATTCTTGATAAACAAATAAGAAATTCTCTTCGATAGTAATAGTTGTCATTTTACTTTTGCAAATACTTCAGACATAATTAACTCCATTTGATTTAATGGAAAAGATTTCAATCAAAGTTAGTCGAAAACAAACGCCCCCTTATATGTTCAAATAGTTATATACTTTAGCAAACGTTTCTTTTTTCATGTCGTTCGCTAAAGCTCGTGTCTTTCGTAACTTTAAAAAATAATTAACTCGAGTGAAATAAATTCCATATCCAACAGCCACTCGTTGTGTAACCTCTATATAGTGATAATTTTTACGATATATATTTTATTGGTCATTTTTTTTTTTAAATATTTATTTTATTTTTGACAGATTTTACAAAAAAGATATTTTTATTACAACTTGTTTAAAATAATGGGTCCAACAATGTTAATTGAAGTATTTCCAGAATTTCTATTTGAGTCCCACATTAATTTTATGAGTATAAAGCTCTAGACTCGCACATAGACTGATCACTGCTCTATAGCGGCCTGCTGTCCTTCCTGATACAATACGGCTTAGTCAATGTAAATACGACCCTCATTGATTTTCTTAACACACTATGAATAAAATTACATGATCTTTCGGCACTGAAACCTATATCAGAAGACACCAAAAAAAGATTGCTTTTCTTTACCGTTGAAACCCGTGTTCAAGAATGTTGACAAACTCTTGATATCACCCAACGCAATAATGAATACTGTTAGATGTTTTCTGCTTCGTAGAGTCTTCTTGTGAATGTAAACTGAAAGTTACGTCATCCGCTGGCATATAACACTTGCTGTTGTTGGAAACTTGCATTCGATATACTTATCCGTCGATGTTGTCACAACTGATATTCTAAAAGCTAATTTCCCATTTTGGTAATTGACTCTAAATAATACTTAGCATGCAATCAAATAATCTAAATATGGAAGCAATTTACTTGTTATTCGCGTATGTAAATATGTGTAAATGACGGTTTGACGGAACTTACCCCAACACATCATTATGACGGAACTCACTCTGATACATCGCTATGACGGAACTAACCCCAACACATCGTTATGACGGAACTAACCCCAACACATCGTTATGACGGAACTAACCCCAACACATCGTTATGACGGAACTAACCCCAACACATCGTTATGACGGAACTAACCCCAACACATCGTTATGACGGAACTAACCCCAACACATCGTTATGACGGAACTAACCCCAACACATCGTTATGACGGAACTTACCCCAACACATCATTATGACGGAACTCACTCTGATACATCGCTATGACGGAACTAACCCCGACACATAGCTATGACGGAACTAACCCCAACACATCGTTATGACGGAACTAACCCCAACACATCGTTATGACGGAACTAACCCCAACACATCGTTATGACGGAACTAACCCCGACACATAGCTATGACGGAACTAACCCCAACACATAGCTATGACGGAACTAACCCCAACACATCGTTATGACGGAACTAACCCCAACACATCGTTATGACGGAACTAACCCCGACACATAGCTATGACGGAACTAACCCCAACACATCGTTATGACGGAACTAACCCCAACACATCGTTATGACGGAACTAACCCCAACACATCGTTATGACGGAACTAACCCCAACACATCGTTATGGCGGAACTAACCCCAACACATCGTTATGACGGAACTAACCCCAACACATCGTTATGGCGGAACTAACCCCGACACATCGTTATGACGGAACTAACCCCAACACATCGTTATGACGGAACTAACCCCAACACATCGTTATGGCGGAACTAACCCCAACACATCGTTTTGACGGAACTAACCCCAACACATCGTTATGGCGGAACTAACTAACACCGACACATAGCTATGGCAGGACATTGCCGTTTCGACGGAACTGAACCCGCCGCGCCGTTTCGAAGGGTTATCTTTACAACAAGATTATATTTATTCGGTTTTGAACCTTTTGATAGAAAATGATACATTTTGTAATCCGTTCGTGCATCTGTCACGCAATAATTTCCAGAGAGCTGAATTCATATTTTGTATGGCTTTAATTATACCATTACACCTTCTAACTCACACAATACAAAACATTACGGACGAAAATTATGTTTTAATGATTTGCAGTTGTTGGAGATAATTAGTTGATATTCGCGAAAAATTATACCTTGCTCTATGATATAACTTATTAACTACTGTAAACGGTAAAACAAACGTCGGATTTTGATCAACAAGACGTTCGCATATACTTGTAGTAAAAAAAGAGAGATGAAATACTAACATGCAACATTTGTATCGACATTTTATGACAAATTTAAATAAGCGCATTGAAATTGATGTACTGTTTTATAGGGTTTAGTTCAACTTGGTTAGATGATTTAGTTTATAACAGTTAAGTTCGTTCAGTTGAGTATATTTATTGGACTAAGTGGAAGAACTACGTTAGGATATCATGTTTAGTTTGAATGATTAAACTATAGAGGAGTATAGTTTAAGGTTAAGTTACAAGGTTGTGTATACTTGCTAGTCTATCAGATTTGTGTTTGACTTTAGGTCAATTCATTAAAAACGTTAATCAAATGCAGATTAAATAGCTAGGTTTGGTGGAGTTTAGAAACTAGGCGTTTTTAGTCACTAGGCATAGTTGAATTTAAGAAATATATGTAAGTGTGGTTAGTTATTAGTCTTAGAACTAGGCCTAGTAAACTTCCTGAACTTTTGTATGACGAGCTGTAGGGTTCTACGATATCGCTGTTACATGGAATCTCAATCAATCATGTTTATTATCTCATCATTGACCCAAATTAAACACATATTACCGCCCTCTCAATACGATAGTAAATGAGATAAAAAGATATTAATCGGTCGCCAACTGTAGTTTGAACATGCTTCAACAGTACGTCATAGTTGCTGTTCGTCCTTGATATTTAAATTGATATCATTACGCGAGAGAATGAGGTAAATTTTGATGCAACATAATTCACTTAGAAAAATATTTATTGTTTCCATTGTATCAGATGCTAATTAATTTGTAAACTAGCTAACTGATGCTTGTTTTTGTGTTAATTATTTGATGTTTATTGTATTGTATATTCTGTGATTATTCTAATTTTCCCCCATATACATTTAACTTTGGTGATTTGTCTTTTACCATGGAAACAAATTAAGAAATACAAACTCACTTTTTTCTACCCTTTCCGGGCTACTCCTCATAAACCATACATTAGATCTAGACAAAACGCTTTACATATATTAGATTAGTCATACTATTACCAGGTTATAGTTTGTTTTTAATTTTATTAGTGATTGGTTGTACGTCATCTGATGTTAAACGTTTCGTATATACTTTTATGTGTTTTTACTTTTTGTATTTACAATTTGTATCTGGTTGATTTGTACATTGTCAAACGATTATTGTTTAAAACATCTAAAACATTAAGAATTGTTTTATGCTTAATGATTATGTAATTAAAACTGCTATTATGTATATACAGGTTACAAAACGAGTCGTTGTTGGATATGGAATTTATTTCACTCGAGTTTATTATTTTTTAACAGTTACAAAAAGAGCCAATACTGTCCTTGGTTTTAAGTACAGAAACGTGTATACTTTCGCTATGGTCAACAACTTGTTGCTTTTATAGTCTACACATAGTCGATATAAACGTGAAATTTAATGATTTGTTATGGTCTGTGTTACATTTCTTGATAAGCTCCTCGCCAAATTCTGTGTTTATCACAAAGTAATCGTCGTCTTCGTTTCTTGAAAATGAAGGCGCCTAATGAGAGAACGAAGTTTTCGGTTTGGTATGAGATTTAATAGTAAACAAGGTGGATGTTTGAATTAAACAAAGCGGTTTTGGAGAAAGGTCTTTCAAGACTTCACAGAGGTTCTTTTAAGCTTTTTCAAAATTCTCGTGCCGTTTATTCTACCAAAAACGACTGTAACTCTGATTTAATGTTACTAAAAGTTAAATTTCTCCTAAAGCGGTATATATCATTAAAAATTGTTTCATCTATCGAAACACCAGTCCATGTGTGCAAGTGCATTGCTTATCAAGCAGGCCTAACTCTTTTTTTGTAAACAATACTCGTACTTGTAATCTTGTGCGCAGGCATTCTTGTGAATGTGGTTTGTACAACAGGGTCAGAAATATTAACCTGTGTTTAGTTTTCAATTCGCATCGCAAACTGCTTATTCTATTCTTGATAGTGGACCTGGCAGACTTCGTCCACTTTTCTACATATACTTCTGACCTTTCCTGAACAGATACAAAAGCTTTATGTTGGAAATAATGTCCAGATTACCATTTACTACGAGTTCATCATGGTCATAGAAAACACGAAAATATTGATGGACGGCCAATCCTAAGGGCATCTATATTCAGTTTGTTTGTAATTGAGACGCGTAGGCGCACAATGTACAGAATAACTATAAGAACCGATGGGGGTACTTGCAAATCGGAGATACTGTGGTATGTGAGCTTGAACAGACATTTGGTGTAAGATATTGCTGATGTTACATTAAGGGGGTTTTACGTACCTGAACCTTCTGCTTCTTCATTAGTTTAGACAGTTTGGATTCCAATATTTTGGCCCCTAGCATCACTGAAGAGTCCTAGCAGGACGAAACAGCTGCATGATGCAGTTTAATTAATTTTTTCAGCATACTGTATTTATTACTAAATTTAAAAGGTGCAGCATATGTGTGTGTTACATCAACTCTTTGCATCAACTCCTTGTTGGCAAACTCGACTTTCAATAGATATCGAGCCATTGGTGCCTTGTGGCTATTCGTACGAACATGTTCAAATAGTCGAAACTGTGCCATGTCATCAGTATTCATATGGAGCCTCGAAGCAAGTTTAAAATGATCATCAACCAGTTTTGTCGAAAAATCAGAGTGCCCATAAGATTTTAAAATCACATTTCACTTTCTGTTGGTCTGTTTTTATGCCATTGTCTTTGACTACAATCACGATTTCTTTGAGGAGTAATTAAAGGAAGACAATTGTTAGAATGAACGCCAGAACGAATTACAAAGATAAATGTTAAACATTTCAAATGTAGCAATGGAATTTGTAAATGGATACATCTTGTCTTAACAAATTAAACGACAGTACAGCTCTTTCGACCTTTTAGGATCCATCCGCGATGCCCAATGTCATTCCTCTATACATTTAAGTGAACTGCGCTGCGGTAAATCCACAATGCTTGAAAATATTAACCAAGTATTTAAATGGCATGCTTGTATTTGTCATAAGGGATTTTGCTTTTGGTGAAAATCTTAATGAAGCACTGTGATTTTGTAATCAATAGCAATGTATCTGATAGGACCATAAAAATTTCTTAAACATTCATCTGGAAGAGAATATCACAAGAAACTTTTTTTAATTATGAAAACTTGTCCTATGACATACACAATGTATAGCAAATTATGTTGTCTATTTGTTTATCTTTTGCCTTTAATATCAAAACACACGCTCAACTTTCGTTGATAAGTGATGATGTTCAAAAAGAAGCTTTGCGAATTGAGCAACATTGTGTTGCAGGTGTGTCGACGTCGGCCTTGTTAGTCCACATGGATGTCGCCATGGTTACCCCACATCCAAACAAACCGGATGTTTCATTACTCCTACTTCCTTCGTTTTCATTATACAATCAGATCGGATATCTCACGCACGACATCGTATGGTGCCAGGCACTGGAACTGTATGTCGTTTCAGTCAGGTCACGAGAAAGTGTGTTAACTGTGACAATTACGACATCCATAGCCTAAAGGCATTGAAAAATAAAAAATTGTAAAGACTTGGAGATCAGTGGGTTTAATTCGCCTGGATGATGTGATGAAACTCTGCTAGAAAGACATTCCAAACACTGGTTTATGCGTTTTACGAATGCTAATCAGAATAAATCAGATAATTTGGAGCGAAGTGGATTGGAATTGACAATTATTACAGTGCAAAGTGGGACATTACTTCCAAAATACGACATAGTATCAGCGGTTTTGGCTAAATCACCACCATTTTTATGTCATTATATACAATGAAAACGTTAGGTGATGGCTTATATGGATAATACGGTGTTTATTATCTATACAGATCTTCTCTGAATGATTCACGTACAGTAATGTCTATCAACAAGTTTGACTTTTTCACTGTAGAATCAAGTTTTAGAATCTTTCCATTTTTCATAGTTTGCCCATAGTTTAATCGAATTTGAGTTGGGATTATGGTTGTGTTGACGCTTTGGTATTCTCTATTTTTTTTATCTTCTAAGGTTTATGTAACTTGTGCCATTAAGATATAGGGATTCGATGATAAACCATTACTTGCCTATGCAAGAGTTACACGTCACATAAGCTCCTTTTATGTATTTAGGCACAACGTTTGGCTTTTTACACTGTACTATAAGTTATCGATTTGTCACTGTCCTTTCCATGATGTAAAGGTTAAAGAGTGTCATTCTAGGACGTCTCCGAAGATTGTCACATTCTTTCAAAAGCCGTGTGTTCGTACACTGTTTTCTCTACTGAACCTCCCGATAATATCTGGAATCGACATTTATATAAACAAGGTGATATCTTTCCTGACTGAAAGATTTGCTGGCGGAAACACTTCTGGTATACACAGCAGAGAAGATCCCCCCCGTAGACTTATAATCTCTGATATTGTAAACATACATGGTTTAGCGGTACTCTTATTTCAGCGTTTTTCTCTATTGCTTTCTGCAACAAGGATTGTAAGCGCTGTCACCCCGCAATTTTAATAAAACAATTTTATTACAAATTGCGTTGTTATTACAAATTGCGGGGTGACAACGCGTGCATTGGCCTTAACTTTTTGAATTCGGCCACGCGCTAAAATTTGAGTGCGCCAAAATAGGAACGTTAAAAGTAATCGAAGGTATAATTTAACTGGTTGAAGGTGTTGTCAATCTTTTCAATTTTTGTAAACTGTTACTATTTCACATTTTCATAAACTATACTCTATAGACAATGATATGGTATTAAGAGTGCTTAACCGGGACGGCATGCAAGTAAGAATAGGTAGTAAAAGGATTACATAAGGTGGGAATACTACGCTGTCGAATTCATTGGTATGTTATACCAACAATGATACAATGCATGCTGCGGAACAAAGATTTATCAAGGTTAATAAATTGTTTTCACACACACAAAAAATGTTGTTTTTATGCCCCCCGTCCCGTCGCGTCCCGTCCCATGGTAATGTAATCAGAGCTTATTTGATTAACCACTGATCCGATCGATTGTCATCAAACTTCGCATACGTAATTAAGCATGAAGAACTAATTTCATATGGGGAGTGGGGGCATTTATGTTTAACAGACATTTCTAGTTCCATTACTTATTGCCTTTGTAATTGTGGCCACTGAAAACTAAGAGAGCATCTAAAAATCATAATTTGTTTTTAAAAAATGTATTACTTAAACTAACCTTGTAAAATGTGAAATGTTTTGCCTTGTAGTATGTGTTTAAAACTCTCTAAATAAGTATCATCACAAGTCATCTTTAGTCGTCCTCAATTGAAGCTTTATCCCTGATATACAGTTACCCTTTTACTGAAATACTGCATAAGAATCGAGAAAGAACGAAATGATTATATTTTGTTTAGCGTCATATTTAGAGTTAAGGCCAGAAACGACCACAGGAACCAAATTTATTTTTTATCGACCAGAACCAATAACTTTCCTCACTGGGTTAAATGTTTTTATGAGACAAGTATATTATCCTAGCTAAGAAAGCTCTGACGAATTCAAAACAGACCTCGTTCCTGCAGATATTCTCGCAATAATGAAATGTATCATTATAAAACTATTTTCTTCACTTCCTCGTTGGATTTGGGTTATTTTTGTTTATTTGGTCATGTAAAACATATATATTTTCACTGTGTCCAAAAACTCTTCATATCTTTATCTCTATTTGTTGAAGTTGACGGTCTGACCTGTGTTCAATGCAGCACTATGGTACAGATGGGGAGAGAGGCTTGCCTTTCCGGAAAAATTTATCCAACAAACTGCACAGCCGCAAATCAGACTTCATGTATCAAATACGAAGGTGTCCTTAATGGAAGTAAGTATTTACTAACTGAAAATTCAAAGTTCAGATATCTTTATTCATATAAAAATAACGTTATCTAATGTTTTCAGTCAAGGTATGCAAAAGGAAAAGGAAAGATCTAAACGCGACTGAGACGAATTATTTTCTTATTCCTGTTTGCATCTAGTTCATAAGTAATATGTTCTTACTGATATTATGTGGTTCGGTATTCTTAAAATTTTATTTCACGAGCTTCTAAACCTCTCCTAGAAAGGTTATTTATTTATTTAGCCGGAAAAAAAACACTTGTGACGACACACATGTACATATGACTTGTTTCCGGTTGGATACCTATTGAAAATTAAATGTCTTATGTATCCGTAGCTTTGCGTATTGTATCCGACAATTTTTGAAGATCCACGGATCAAACACAATGTTGTCTTTTCTTAAGCACCTATCACATTGTGCCGATTTCAAGCCACGGTGAGCTACTGTGATGCAAACCGGGAGAAATCGTGTTAATCCGTAGCGAGTCGGTACTCAAACCGGGTCGAACCGTGTTGATCCGTAGCTCACTACGGTAGTTTAATTTTGCATTAAATTCCGTGGCAAACCGTAGTCGATTTGTAGTATTTCAGCGTCGTAGTGGCACCGTAGGACTACCGTACACGCGTCCTTGGCCAACCGGGAATGACCGTACAATTCTCGGGACCACGATGACTCACTGAAGCACGGCAGTAATTCGGTGTTGCCGTAATAGATCCGGGACAACCATAGACAAAACATAGTGGTATCGTAGTGCTATCGGATAACCGGTATCAACCGTATTACAGTCGTATTAAAATCGTGGATCACCGTCACATACCGTAGTGAATAACGTTTTTGCGCCAAAATTGAGTACGGTTCGTTACGGTTTACCCCGATATATAGAACCGAAGTCATCCGTGAAACACCGTGGGCAATACCGGCAGTATGACTGGAGCTTTACTAAACCGTATTAGAACGTACTGATCCGTATCAGTCCCAAGTAATCCGTACTTGTCTATAGTACTAGTTACACCATGTATTTACTAAGGATACAATACTGTTTGTTACGAATTTGTCAAGGAACGGCACAATCTCATTACGTTGCATTACGGATCGCTCCGTGGCGGTTCGTAGCATTCCGTATCACCCCGTTCTTATTCGTACTTACACTTACTTATTCGGTAGCGAACCACTGTTTACCCGCAGTGCAAACGCCCTGACACGTGTCGTCCCGTATAAAACCATGTCATTTCCGTATTAAATCGTGTCGTACCGTAACAATCCGTATCCCTGTCCTACCTTATTCTTGGTAGATACTTCAAAATCCGTAGTCACACCGTTGTGTATTCGCATCGGACTACGGTAATTGGTATTTCCGGGGTCATCCGTGAATAGAGAAACTGGCGCGGTGATCCGTGAATGTCTGTCTCATGCATAAACAAATTTGGGTTTCATCGCTAAAAAACGTGTCATAATTTTACGCACCGCGTCATTTAAAAAAAAAACAGCTGAGATTCCCACCGGTCACTTTGTATCTATGATGTTTTCAGTTATATAACAAAAGTGCGTGAATACGCTCAGTTAGAATATTCCTTACAATGTTAATGAATTGCACATAGTAACTGATCATATTGTAATGGATTTATTGTGGTGTCTTCGTTTGGTAAATGTCCCTCGTTACAATATTTGACGGTTGAACAGGTGAAGGTCATCTGCGACATTCAAATTACACATATTTGCTTTGTAAAAAAAAAGTTTAAAAAAAAATCATTCGGATTCCTCGACACATAATGGCTGGTTATCGTATATATCTGTCTATATTTTTTCAATACTAAAATGATCATTCAGTTTTTGCCTGAAACGTTAGTCTATGACAGGCATTGATTTCTTATAAACAAACTGCAACTCGTTCAAGAAAATCTGCATCTTCTATTGCATACTCAGATGCCATGGTTAAAATGAAATAATAAAAAACAAAGCATGTTAAACTGACCAAACCATTGAGTTAAATAATTCCACATCATTTCATTTAATCAATTAATATGCAAAACAATCATTTTCTTTGTTGTCAATTGTGTACGTGCTCTGTTTGTTGAACGACAATTTTTTTAAAGTTATTCCTTTCCTGAAATTTTCAGTGAAGTTTGTTTTTCGGGATTGTGACCACGGAGACTCCGCCGATCATTGTGACGAGCGGGATATAGCAGACGAGAAAGTTAGCACGTGCTCATACAGATGTTTCCAAGATGGCTGTAATGGTGCCACCCTTTCCACCGATCATTCATTCGTCGGTCTAGTGTCCATTACAAGCTCTTTCCTGTGGACTCTGGCATATCTGTACTGACGAGAAATCAGTCTTAATCTTATTCAGGGACGCCATACATGATTGATGCGAAAGATTTCGATAAAAAACCATTCCAGCAGACAGCCGTTAAATTACAATCAACTGGATTTCTCAAAAAATAGGTTAAACGATTCAAGTGCAATTCCCGACACGGACGGACTAGTAATGTTTGTCGGGAAACATGGAACGGTAAATATGAGGAGGGAATCGAATGTCTCATCTTGATACAAATTTGTTCATTTATCATATTCCATGTATCTTAACTTGTATTTAACAATAACATTGATTTTTTTAATTATCCTATTTCCGATAAGTCAGTAATAGTTTGATATAAGAAACAGTCCACAATGTTTTTACATTGAGTCAAACTTGGCCAAACTTGGTGTGCACATTTAAATTTTGTTGTTGTTTTCTTTCATTTTTTTTTCTCACAAAAAGGTTTTTTTTAAAGCAAAAATGCAAAGTGAGAATTCAATATAAACAAAACACAAAAAGATCCAGGCTTTATTTTCCATTAAAAACAATTTAAAATGTCTCGACCGGCAAATAAGTCCATCCTATGAATAATATGACATTTGTAAGCAATTAGACGAACTAAATATTCAAGTGATAGTAATTACAATAAATCCTAACAACGAGAAAATTTCAGTATTTATACGGTGGCATCATAAGTAGATGACCCAACGCAACGTTGTGTGAGGCATTATTCAGCTCATTCAGTATCTAGTCATTCGTCATCCGACAGTATAATTACGATACTAATCTCACACAAATTAGGGTTTCCCCATTGAAGTATACGACTGTTCACAAACGCAATTTCTGGGCAATGCACAACGTTTGACATGTTGACAAAACAAAATTACTGAATTAAAACGTGATAATACCGTCCAAAATTATTCATACTGAGAATTAGATCTGCAATTAGTTAGGATAATAGCTGCAAATTACCCCCCCCCCCCTCCCCCAAAAAAATTGAATTCAAACAACCTCACACATTAAACCATGTTTTATCCATGCCAACTAAATTATACAAAAATAAATCAAATACCAAAGCGTCAACAAAACCATAATCCGAACTCAAAATCGATTAAACTAGGTGCAAAATAGGATCAAAGGAAATATTTACATGGAGACTCTCGTAAAAGCACAATAGAATAAGAACAGGTGTTCCGGAAGAGTAAGCTTCTTCTGCTTCATCGACGACACCCGCCATGTAGATCTTGGTCACATCCAAGTAAGCATTAATCCTCAAAATGAGAACCGAGTCATCATTGTCATCACAACAAGCGATTTTTCTCAGAAATATTATTCCAAAGAGAACCAACTTAAATACACGTGTTTGGAACTCCAGGGGAATCCAATACTTTTTTCATAGTTAATTAGGTTGTAACAACCTTGTAGCGCAGAATTTTATTGTGTAGGTTTAGTCTGTCTAATTTTGTGTCGCGTTATTACGACGTCATAGGAAATACAAATTATTTACAGTTTAAGTTTTCGTTAAATTATTACAGTTCTCACAAAATATTAAATTCTTTGTTTAATAGTTTGATATATGAGAAAAAGAATACTTAACCAATTCCGTCGGCCTTATGAAGATCGTTAAAGCTCATTTCATAAAAAATAAGATTTTGTGAGTGAAGGAGGATGACATCATATCTATCATCATTTGATTTATTGATTGTATGTCAATGGTTTTGTGGTTTTTTTTGTCATTATTTTCATTGTTGTAAAGTCATTTTTTTTGTAACTGGACCTGTTTTATACAAAAACCTGTGTATTATGAACTTAAAGTTCAGTACATGTTGTTCGGTAAATACAGGTTCCGCTGTAAATATACTTCTTTAACGTTTGGTTTCGTGTTATGTGTACGACACTCGAGCCTCGTTAATCCAGCACTTGTTGCTATGGTTACCTAATTATTCAGAAAGTGCTTAAGGTACCACTGGCAAAACGATATTCGCCAAAAATGTGTGACTAGATTATCGGGACTCTTCTTATAATTACAAGAGCTTGAATCGTTAAAAGCCGTCCCTGCCCCTACCCCATTCATCAACACTTCACAAGGGTAATACGAGCGCCGATTGTGTATGATGATGGTGTCGGGATGTGCAATGTTTTATGTCATATTTTTTTTTCTTTCCATAGGATATCCCCTACTTCCTCTTACATTTAAAACCGCCAAAGCGTTTCCCTCCAAGCCAATTTGAGTGATTATTTCAATCATGTTTGTTTGAAAATACGGAAATAAAGTTCAAGTTTCAAAACATTGACCATGACTGCCTCCATCCTCGATATCCAGGGTTTACTCACCTTCGCTCTCTCCATCCCTGGAATAAGCAATGGCAAAACTGAAGGATCTCTGTGTGTGCGCCATCTTTTTGGTGAGGCAAGACAAAACCGGTTTGAACTTTTGATGTACACAAAAACATCTCGTGGTCACAACGGTAAAAAAGGACAACCTTTGAAGTCGGTTGCGGCTTCTTTGTAATCATGCAGCCTAGTGATTGGTCAGTTGTTTTTACCTGGGCGTGTCTTCAGTTTTGTCATAACATTTTCCAGGGTTGTAGAGAGCGTAGGTGAGTGTAACCCCTTGATATCGAAGATGAACTGCCTCTAATGGCATTAAGGGGAGGGGCCAATCGATTCAAGTTTCTTTGGATCTTATGTATATATCGTTTCATCACCATTAATATTACTTCATTAATTTGCTTACTTGTGTATATCCTATTACCTTAAGATTGCATTTGTAAAACAAATATATATATACGAAAATTTTCGACACTATGGTTTTTGTTTTGTTTTTAAGCTAAATGTTAATTATTTGCTGTGTCTGCCACACTATGCAGACATGTTCTAAACACACATTGAAAACGTAACAACATGAAGAAAGACAGTTTTCCATGAAAAACCATCCTTGTTGATGCAACCTGTGACGCGATAACACAAACGTTACTATGTGTGAGGTATCTACTGAGTTGTCTCCTCTTACTGTTAGACAAAATCGGTAAACAACTGCCAATAACCCTCCTCGCATAATGTTACATTGTTATTAGAATTTCATGTAAAAATAAGAAGTTCTGCATAAGTGTTAAGTTTGATTTAATAAACGTTTTTATTTCTATAACTCAAGAAATCAATATAAAAGCAAAAGCAAAAAAAGAAAAAACCTAACCGTGATCATTTGAAAAACAATGAACAGATGTGCATTGTTTATGATGGAAATAATTCTTTTGATAAAAAGGTCACAAAAATTGAAATAAAATATTGTTGGTGTTTCAAGTCATGGGGAAAAATAATTTTTAAAAAAATCAGAGAAAACCAAAACGTCAACAAAACCATTATCCGAACTCAAAATCGATTAAACTCAAGGCAAAATATAAACTAAGGAAAGATTTACATGGATACCCTCGTAAAAGAGAATAAGACCAGGGTTCCGGAAGGGTAAGCGTCTTCTGCTTTATCGACAACACTCGCCATGTAAATCTTGGTCACATCCAAGTAAGCATCAATCCCCAAAATGAGAACCGAGTCGTCATTGTCAATCGCAACAAGTAAGCACACTAAATATAACACACGTGCTAGTGATTTACTGTTCAATATACACGGTTATTACTCATGAAATGTGTCGTTTTAACGTCGATGTGGCAGAAAGCCACTTAAAAGAAGACATACTAGTCTTAATTAAAATATTTGTTTCTCGCTGAACGCGACAGACCGCTTTTACAAACTCAGATCATAAACCTACACACCCTGTGTCAAAATATTCCAGCATGTTAAGATGCATTTAAGGGAATCATAAGGCTAATAGGAATAGAAATCCTACAAGATGTGTACAAAAAGGCATTATTCTGTTTCAAATTGAGACATTCAATGTCTGCTCGGATCGACACCAGAAAATCGATGGTTTGGCTAAGATCACTTGAGGAAGGTTTTATGTACGAAATAACTGGACCTTTTTGGATATGCATTTGTGAGGTTTCAATCACGTTCAAATCTCGTTTAGATCTAACGTGAGATATTTTTGTAGTATCTAATAATTTATTATCAATTGTGATAGCAAATATGCATCTGAAAAATGTAGCAAAAAAAAAAGATGTTTGTTATTTGTAGAACTTTTTTAGAAGAATTTTAAAAAATGACCATTATGACGGCCGTTTTGAAAATCAATATTTCTGTGCAGTTCTTTCATTTCACGAACGACCAAAATTTCACGATTTTTGTGCTTGATTGATAATTAAAAATCGTCAGTGTGTCGCCATTTTTCATTACAGCAAGTTCATTATTGCTGTACAACTTCTTACGTTCATTAAAAAGCAGCTATTATGCAACAAAGATTTTTTTTTATATTTTGGGTATGTTTTTAAGATATTTAGTGGAATTGAAGCGATTTTGATTTTTGACTCAAGAATAGTGAAAAAAAAACAAAAAAACATTTGATAATGGGACAACAAAACAAGCCCGCTGCCCCCAAGTTTTCATGACTACTTTAGAATGAGAAACCCATTTCCTTTTGACCTGCCAAACATCTAAAAAAGTTTGTTGCTATTATTTTTTTTTATTAAGCAGTAAATCTGCAAAAAATGATGAAAAATGGAGTATTTTCTCATATAAAAATGAGGGTAAGGGGTAACTAAAAGCTAAAAGCCTATTTTAAGGACTTGTTTTCTTCCATAATCAATAAGAAAATACTATGTTTGTCAATTCTGCAAACATTCAAACATATCTGATCACAAATCCGGAAGATATTGCATGGAATTGTCCTGCAACTGGTCAAAACAGCATTTTTCATATAAATCACATGTTTTGCTAATTTTGGTACCTTTGACCGAGCATAGCACAAAAACGAGTTCACTGCCATTAATTTCTTTTTGCATTTTCTGCTTTACAATGAACTCCCTTTCCCAAAAATTCATAAAAGAAAAAAGTTGGTCGTCAGAAACTTTCGACTTTTTACAAGAGAATATCCTTAAGGGTTTGATTAGTTTTGTATGTTTTGTTTTATGTCTTTACGTCCTATTAACAGCAAGGGTCATTTAAGGACGTGCCAGGTTTTGGAAGTGGATGAAAGCCGGAGTACCTGGAGAAAACCCATCGACCTACAGTCAATACCTGGCAAGTGCCCCACGTGGGTTTCGAACTCGCAACTCAGAGGTGAAGAGCAAGTGCTAGAGGTCGTGGCACCTTAACTACTCGGCCACCGCGGCCCAAAAGGCATTTAATTAAAATACAGAAAGATGAGAATACAGGCGTTCTATTTAAAACTTCGGTGACCTCCATTACATATGTATGTCGTGGGCACCAGCAGACAAATACAACAACTCACTTTGCCTCATCCTGCCTCGTGTTAGACAAGGTTATTTTACCCATCCTGCAACAATGTAGAAGCAATTACTAGATATGAAGAGGCATACATAATACATATCATGCTAACAGTATTGACCAAGGAAACCAGTGCCTCCCTTGAAGACTTTTTCCCTACACCATATCAAGAACTCGATTGAGATCTCCATCCAAAAAGCATAATTTACATTT
The DNA here is from genome assembly GCA_947623455.1 of Mimachlamys varia. Taxonomy (NCBI): domain Eukaryota; kingdom Metazoa; phylum Mollusca; class Bivalvia; order Pectinida; family Pectinidae; genus Mimachlamys; species Mimachlamys varia. The sequence continues at coordinate 51,795,058 of OX392527.1, forward strand.
AATAGTTATGAAGTATGATCTATATACCAGTATGGAAATTTACGTTTTTCCGAGAGGCAATCTAACCGCTGTACAAATATATGTTAGGGCAAATCATAAGTATCTTCACAACACTTGTGTATCAAAACGATTATCTGCGAGTTTTTCGAAAGTTTGAAGAGATAAAATATATAGAACAAGACCGCAAGGAAATCAACAATAGAAAAATATAGGGTCATAAGTAAAGTATATGTCGAACATGTCTTAGGGTTGTCGTTTACTATGACAAAAACTCCATATATAAGATGTTTCGACCCTTAAAACAGTACTGATAGCTTAATTTGAGTAGTGGCATGGTACATAACATACATATTGTCGTAGTAGGCGATTTGATATTATGCAGTACTTATTGCATTCTTTTTCTAATTTTTTCTAAATTGATAAATTAAAGGGATTTTACGCACCTGACCTTTCTGCTTCTACATAGATACGGTATGCCGCAAAAATGAATTCAACCTCACCATAACGCTGTTTCGTCATCCTAGGATTCTTCAGTGATGCTAGGGGCCAAAAGGTTGGAATCCTAAATTTATAAACTAATGAAGAAGCAGAAGGGTCAGGTGCATAAAACCCTTTACTTTATGAATTTAGAAGTAAAATTAAACTAGTTCTGTATAATTTCAAATCGTGTACTACAAAAATGTGTATATTATGTACCGTGCTACTATTCAAATGAGATTAACTGTGGAAATGGAGGCTCCAGCAAACCTCGGGGACTAAAATATCTACCAGCAGAGTCTGCAACTCACTTTCTTTAAAGATGACGTAGCACACACATGTGCTGCACTTTTTAAATTTAGTAATAGATACAGTATGCCGAAAAAATGATTAAACTGCATCATACAGCTGTTTCGTCCTCCTAACTACGCGTCTAAACTACGCGTGCTTGTTTCCCCTTGTAAAGACATGTAATTATATCCTGCCTTTGGGTTATACATAATTTGCAATTCATGAATCCTTCATAATTGATTTTATGATAAATTACGTAATTTCTAAAAGAAACTTTATTTTTAAAATGTCAGTTGTAAAATTATTAAAACCAGATTTCTTTTTATAACTTTTTGTACTTGTAAAAATTATTGAGGCTTCATTCATAGGGATGATGCCTTCAACTTTCTCTCGATTGTTAAAACTGATTCAAATCTAATTTATATTGCAAAATGTGTGTTTTATGGTTTATAAAGGCTTTTACCATGCTACCATGCGTTTGAGAGTATGGTAAATGCTTTTTTGAAATTTTTGATCCCCACCTTTTGGTCCCTTGCATCACTAAAGAGTCAGTCCTAGGAAGACGAAACTGCTGTATGATGCAGTTTAATTAACTTTTTTCGGCATACTGTATCTATTACTATATTTAAAAGGTGCAGCATATGTGTGTGTTACGTCATCTTTAGTTCAGAATCTCTTTAATCACGAAATATCTTGAAATGTCTTATCTTGTCCTAACTGCAACCCAGTACCAACATATGTCACATGCAATATAGTACTTCTAGAAAAAAAAATATAAGTTGTAATAAGTTAATTTCCAATCCATTTGTATACTTTAAAATCAAATATGTTTAAACTAAACTAAACGACTGATCGACTATAAACACGTGTTAATTGTTCCTGTTAATATTTACAATCTGTTTTTTTTTTTGTTCAATAGCTATCATGAGATTGTTGTATTGAAAAATCAGCTAACATTTAATCTTAAAAGATCCCCCCTCTATGAAATAAAATATTTGTAAAGCCTTACGTCAAAACTTGGACTCAAATCCGGCATTAAAGTGGTAAAATACATCAAACCCATGATATCTGATTATCGAAAAAAAACCGCATGAACAGAAATATAATGATTGAACCTTGCTTTGGTTGAGCTCATGGAGTAATGATTGTAAGTATCATCGCGTGAACTAGACCCAAGACAGATTCAATCCGTCTATTAATTATCAAATATTCAAAGCCCTCTTTCCTTCTTAGAACTCATTAAAGATGACGTAACAAACACATATGCTACACCATAAAAATTTAGTATTAGACACAGTATGCCGAAAATTAATTAAACTGCATCATACAGCTATTCCGTCCTCCTGGGATTCTTCAGTGATGCTAGGGACCAAAAGATGTGAACGTATGCGATACATGATATAAAAACTGACCTGATCAATATTCAGATTATATGTTAGAGGACATTTTTTTTTAAGTTCTAACCAAATCGTTCTCCGTGTGCACTTGTTTTGTTCTCTAATAATGTCTATGATACCCGTGTAGATATCCCCATGTCGTGCTAGTTTGAAATGTACAGCACCAACAGTGAAATAAATTCCGACACACATCAGCCGATCACAATATGATTACCATTGTCTCGAGACTTTCGTAGATAGTTATCGTAAACATGCTGTGCAACACGCCTGATAAATGTGTTGCAAACCTAATATATCTGGATATGAAATGCTGTGACACTTGCTTGATAAGTACATGAGCTCTTTTGTCTCCGTTGCAGCTTTGGAAGTGACAATTCTGTATGTATTTGACAAGCAAATAAGTAGCTTTAAACAGCACAGTCAAACAAGAAACTGTTTCGTCCGAAAAGGAATTAAACCATCACGAACAGACTGAGGATGGATTAGCTTTCATTGCGACAGCTATCTCTCCCCCCCCCCCCCTTTCTAAACTTCCCCACTTTTTACTCCCCATAATCGTTTCACGGTGCAGATGTTTGATAACGACCGAGATTATGTTCTGCTATTGTAGGTCTATAGGGCGCTGTTTTAGCTGTATGAGATTATTTAAGATGCATAACAAAATGTATTCTTCTACGAATGGCACTATTTCGCAGCCATAAAACTAGCATTTAATTAGATTTGAACAAACAAACAAGTGTTTAAAACCACATCATCTAAAAGGTTAAAACAATCATTATTCTGTTATTATACAATCTTTTCTCCCATCCTCTGTCAGTAACGAGACAATCAGCTAAGGGAGAACACTCAAATATTGTTTTTGTTTGTTATGTTTCGATGATGTCAGTTTCAAGAAAAAAGAAATCGTTTTATGTTTAGCTAGATCTCAAGAAAGATTGTAATTTCAGGTGATCTGTAGTTGTTTTGCTTAATTTATAAAACTAATTAATTGTGTATTGGTAAGTCAACACCGAATAGAAAGATGAATGAGAGATGATATCAAGAACAAACAAGAAAATGAAAACAATGGTTTTATCGTGCCACATGTGTCTTTGCTTACCTTGATTTTTTTTCTGTGATTGGACGGAACAGAATTGTCCCGTGACGGGTCATATGACTAAACAACAACCGAGAAGCACGAAACTTTAATCCCGTAAAATGTGTCCAAATTGAGAGAAGTTGACAGCATGGCCGCGCTAATCCCTTTATTTTTGGTCGATTTGAGTATTTTGAACTTATTCCTCTTGTCTACAGCAATAGTCCATTTAACAATGAAACGAAACTTACATAGGGGAAATTTATGTGTGCTTAAAACATGTGTTAGTTTTACATCAATTAGTTTTTACTTACACAATCACACCAAGATATTAAACTTATGTAGCATCTCGTATTCCAGGAAGGTAAATCAGCGACGATATCAAGATCATACAAAGATTGGGTTTATTATACATATAGCATCATCACGATCTTCTCACTTAGCCTATGTGTAAAGCAGTGGGCTAGATCTAGATCTAGACACGCTCGTTCGATCGTTTAACTAAGTACGCTTCTACACATCTAACTGATTTTCTTTATTGTTTTGTTATAAAATCACTCACAAAACAATCATGTACAATATCATCATGCATACATCAATATTGAAACAGTAAGACATGTCGTCGCCTTCATGCAGAGACATTGAGAAAGAATGACATTTGTTATAGATTTCACAAAATATCCAGCAAAACTTGCTATGGAATCGCTATGACCACTGAAATCTTAAGAGGAGCATTTTTCCTTGAGGGGGACTTTATCACCCTATTAAATATTTCGCCGATTCCATTGACTGAGTGAGCTGAGGAGAATTTAACTCATTCAATAGAACGCAGGACCAGCAAACCAAGACAAATGACCAACAGTGACCAAATGACCAGTTGGTAACGAACAATATACACTGTAAGGCGTATGCACAGACGTTAAAGGCCAAATATACATAACTTCAGGAAATTTTTCGTGATTCTGAAAAATTCTGAAAAAAATCCAGTTAATAACCATGCAAAAATAAGCCTAAAACAAAGTAAACCTTAGCGGTAACTAACAAGAAACCCTGGACAAAAAAATCCAAAGAATCGAAAATTATTCAAGTGGTGCCCACTTCAACAACAAGCCGAAGGTAGAAGACAGTTCAAAATGAACGCGTGTTTACAAATAGCGTGTTTCAACTGCTGCTGTACCGGTAACAGCGAAAGAATTCATCTTGATTATTGCTGATATCAGTTAATCTTATTTAAATCTATAAATATGATAAGTTATTAGGCTTGATTTTCGCTTCAAGTTTTGCCGAAAGTTACGTATATTTGGCCTTTAAAGTTGTTGTACCGAAATGACTCGATGCAACTTTGCTTTGACTGACTGAAATCAAAGACCACTATTCACAAAATTAACTTCAGAAACGCTTACCAAGCTCAGCTCGCAACATCTCATCTTGCATGAGATTGATTAAAGATATTTTTGTACGAACAATTGAAGTGTCAATAGACGGGAGCAACGGCCTCTCCAGAATGGATGCATTACATGGGGTTGATATACTGTCTGGCGATGACAACAACCTTCCGCAGTATTCCCAAAGCAACCTATCTACATTTTGAGTATACAAGTAGATTAATTGCCTGATCTAAAAAGAACTAAATTGAATTCTAGAAATAAATTATTGAGATAATATATTTCCATTTTAAGCGTTCAGACTCCGGTTGCAAAAATAAAATTGCCAATGCGACTGCCATATTTCACTTTCGTCACGATAAAAAAATAGCAATGCTTCGTCGGCTTCTTTTCCATAATAGCATCACCAATTTGCAGTTCAATGGCACATTTTTATTTTCCAAACACTTGAATTGTGTTTAGATAGCAGCCATGTTGGATTTCGGACCAGCCCGAATAATAACAACACTTGGTTAGGACTATCTCGGGATCTTTTCAAACAGGTTTCAGCCAGTGGAATTTGAGAATAAGTTTAAATTGTGTTTTTCAAAATGGCTGCCCTTGCGGCCATATTGGATTTGGAACGGTCTGAAAATAAAAACACTTGGTAAAACTATATTGGGATCATTTCATGCAAGTTTAAGCTCAATTCCACCAGTTGAACTTGAGAAGAAGTTTGAAATATGATCAGGACGGCGGACTACGACGGACGAAGCATGATGGCTTGATGGCTATAGGTCATCATAAGACAAAAGAAGATTATTATATCTAGAGCCAGATCGCGATTGAAAAGCCTACAGTGTTTTCAATTTACATTGGACGCCACAGTATCAAATTCTAAATGTTCACTGACTACTTGAAAATTAGGGTAACCATAGCAATTATATTGAAATAGATATTCTAAAAATGGCAAGCTGGTATTGTCTTTGCCCAAGGAAGAAGAATCCTGACAATAAATAAAAATAAAAATGCTATCCATCATAATTAATTAGTAGCATTTTCTATAAAATAGCAAGCGGACCTATAGTCATCATCATCATCATCATCATCATCATCGGTCTCTTTTGATTACCGTGCAGGATTTGGAGCAATTATCACACCAGTGGTCCCCCTTCCAGACAGCTGGCTAGCTGCACGCATGGCAGTGTTTATCCCAGATCTCCACTTTTGTCGATCCTGAGGGTCAGCTTTTAAGAGCTTCCAGTCTCTGTGGTCTCTCTCTGTCAGTTCTTTCCAAGACAACTTTGGACGGCCAACTCTGCGCCCACCTGAAACTTGTAGGTTTAGTGCACAATTGATTTTACTGCTGGATTTGTCTACGTGGCCATACCAGAGGAGTCCTCTCTTCTTCAAAATGGGATCGAGGTCTGCAAGACCAAGTTTCCCCAGAAACTCACTTATCCGTACGGTGGAAGTATCTTCTGGCTTGATGTTACAAATCCGTCTGATCATTGCCCTGTCATTGCGCAGTAAACGTTGGAGGTTTGGCTTTGTCAGTGCCCAGGTTTCACTGGCAGGTAGAATTTGTCAGGTATAACAGGTAGAATTTGAAGATTTGAATTTAAATTAATAAATGAAGACAGTTATGAAGGTTAATTTACCAACTTATTCTTTGGCATAACGCAAAATCATCAAAAAACTATGTATATGAATGATAGGTTTTCAAAAAGCATTCGACTCGACATTATTAAAATTTGATGAGAAAGGTTTGTATCATTTTGATCGGCATTGCAAGCTGGATAAAACCACACACAATGTAATTTCGAGAGGGTACCTTAGGGTTAAGAAAGAAAATATCAAAGCGTTTATTCTTTGAATTGGTTCTTGAATATAGACAAAAATTAGACGTTGAGAAAGGGAACAACTTACAAAGTGAAAATAAATAATCATACTTTTCGGTACCTGATCTAAACTTGCGATTCGGCAAGACAAAATTATACATCTATGAGTAGAATTTATAGAGTTAATCTACACGACGATGTGCTAGTATTAAACTTTGATAAAAAATAAATCAAACTAAAAGTGCGTATCAAGTCAATGTATTGAAGATTACTATCGTCTCTAGAGAGAACACATAGGATTGAATTAAATTTTTTACTGGCAATTTTCCGGGTAAACCAATAAGTCATGTCGTTTCTAGAGAATAACAAAGCGTAAACAAGAACGTAAATATATATCTAAATGGTGAAACGTTTTGTAAAACAAAAGAACAAGGGGAAGATTTACAATATCAAGAAAAGTACTAGTGAATCACCAACATCACCTGCCATGTAAATCTATGTTTGGTTTGGTTTGGTTTATTTTGTTTTACGTCCTATAAACAGCCAGAGTCGTTTAAGGACGTGCAAGGTTTTGGAGGTGGAGGAAAGCCGGAGTACCCGGTGAAAAACCCCCGACCTACGGTCAGTAACTGGCAACTGCCCCATGTGGGATTCGAACTCGCAACCTAGAGGTGGAGGGCTAATAGTAGAATGTGGGAATACCTTAACCACTCGGGCACCGCGGCCCCACTATGTCAACTCAAGCGAATGCTACGATCTGAAAGATCTAAAGGATCAGGGTGGAGACAGCGAGACCTTATAAGTACAGTAATGAATACAATGAACCTATACTATTGTGTTATAAAGATGACCCATGTGTTTATTAAGTGGTCTGCCGTCAATCATAAACCGGGAATAACTCTAGACTTAAACCGAATTGCCATACATCTGTGTTCTGGGAATCGCCAAAACAACTGATTGGGTATCAAGTCTTGCGGACGTTTAAGCCGAAGGTCATAGACCCTTACGCCTTAATATTATCATTTACCAGTACAAGAGGACGTGCAACCGAAACTTTTGAAAGACACCATTCGGATTTCTATTTCGAATGTTTCATCAATATGAAAATATTAAAGCAACGTGTATACCACAGGTATGTCTTGATTACGGCTCTAGAACTCAGGATTGATGGACTGGTGGTAAAGTAGCATACAGCGAAGGAGATACTGACCGGCATCAGAGGACTGAGAAGCAAAACAGCATCACAGAAAAATGTCTTGGAGAACTGAATCAATCTAATCGTCCAGGGACTATGAGTATTTTCGCTCATTGCATCTTTGAAAACAAATCAGAGAATACCAAAGCGTCAACAAAACCATAATCCGAACCCAAAATCGATTAAACTTGGGGCAAAATAGGGACAAAGGAAAAATTTACATGGAGACTCTCGTAAAAGCACAAGAGAATAAGACCAGGTGTTCCGGAAGAGTAAGCGTCTTCTGCTTCATCGACGACACCCGCCATGTAAATCTTGGTCACATCCTAGTAAGCATCAATCCTCAAAATGAGAACCGAGTCATCATTGTCAAAAATATAGCAAAATAAATGCACATGAAAAGCTATTTAATTGGTCTCAGATAAATAAACCTGACCAATCACAAGGCTGATATTTGTCCTTTGATTTTTTGTCCTTTGATTTGGTTTGGTTTGGTTGAATTACTTTTGGGACGTAACTTAGTGTCGGTGTGTGTGTTGAGTGCGTGTGTATTTGGGAAGCCGCGGTATGTTCGTGTAAGCCTCCTGTCGACAGTCCGGATCTTTTGCCAATTTGAAGTGCTACCACACCGAGCATACTGCGTAAAGATCCCAGAAGAAGACCCCATCTGGACACATTATACTGACAACGGGTGAACCAGTCGTTCCGTCCCCATACATGAGTGTCAAGCATGGAGGAGTAGTAATTGTTCTTCTGAACTACCAAAAAGGCCTAGAGACATGCTATTTGGCTGGTAGATTCCTTGGAAGAAGCCGAACAAATGTTGCAAATGAAAATGACCTTGTCTGATTTTCAAGGTCATATGGGTAAAACAATGTTTAAATATTTACAAGTTCTTTCAAATGTCTTACAGTAATTCAGTTTAGGCGACTTTAGGGTTACAAGTAAGATATTAATAACAGGTGAGCTATGCAGGCCCATACGACGTCATGTTGAAAGAAACAAAATACTTTTTTTCATATTTATGTAAATATCTAGAAAAAAACAATTCCTGAAAATTGTAGTACAAATGTAGGTTTTTTCTCCTCTTTAAAATATCTGAAGTCAACTGAATGCTACAAAGGGAAGAGTTTAAATGGGCAGTAAATATTGGATGTGACCAGACTTATTGCTGCTCTATCCCCCCTGTGGGTGTCTTGTCGTTGATATTTTGCAACAAAACATCTCAAATTAAAAGTCGTGAGGGATATCACATATAACTTAATAATAATGAATAGTTTATATGGGTCTAGACGTTAGAACATATGATATCAGAAGAGAGGAAACATAATATATGTGGACAAAAGGCCTCTAGCTGAAGATTTGGTGTCAACGCGTGCATTTCATCACCACCGACACCTTCGGGATTCCGTATCTTTTAGTAGACTAGGTAGTATTCCATGGTTTGGTATCTCTGCAACAAAGACTGACCGCATACAGACAGTTCATTACACAGCTGTCCCGCTGTTTACCTTGTGTCGGGAGCCTGCACAACACTGAGAACACAATCTGTTGTCGTATGAAAAATCGGCATCTGTACTGAAATTGGAACTGGGCGCTTTAGCCTGGAGTTATTAATGTCATTCACATGTCAATACCTTAGGCTTTTAAAGGTTGTGGTAAACATGGTGGCTATAAATGTGTTTTCAAAACGAACGACATGAGCGTTCTGGTTTGAAAGATTTGATCATCGTCGTGACTTTTTCATTTTAGCTCTCCACAAGCTCGCTTAAATGATTTTTTAAGCCTTATTTTATAAATCCTAAATGAAAATGCTAACTCCTGTAAGATCCATTATATCTACACAACATCTCTGTCCATATCGAGTTGTCTACACAACATCTCTGTTCATATCGAGTTGTCTACACAACATCTCTGCCCAAATGGAGTTGTCTACACAACATCTCTGCCCAAATGGAGTTGTCTACACAACATCTCTGCCCAAATGGAGTTGTCTACTTAATGAGTTTTGACATATGACGTGGTTGTTGTCATATATTTTACATCCACCAGTGTGTAACATACATTGGAGGACCCAGTCGGACAGTCTCGGGCCTTTCTTGCAAGCTCGAAGAGAATACCCGAGGTGTTCCGATTGTGGCGCACCTACATATTGAATAAGCGCACTATGTTGAATATGTACCCGTAAGGGCAAATCCATAAAAAACCACTAGTCGACAATTGAGCAGTGCAATCTCTAACGCTACAATTATCGCCCAAAAGGATCCTCAAGTCTCTGTTCAGAGGAAAGGATAGGTTTCGTTTAACTGTACTCCCGGGGTCATTTACGGACGGCCTCTCTGTGTGTGCAATGTGGAGGTGTGTGTATTTTGGAGGCTGCGCTATGTTCGTATAAGTCTTTTGCAAATGTCCGATCTTTTGCCGTATTTTCACTCCCAAAATGCTGCGCGTCAAGCAGGGAGTAGACTTAACTATCATTGTTGGAGACTCTGGTATGTATAGGCCTGGGGACAGAACCCATAGCCTCTCTCATAGGGGCGAACGCCCAAATAAAGGCGAAAAGTGGAGTTGCCTAGGCTACTAATTTTGTCATATGACGTTTTCTCCACAACATTTCTGTCATATAGATTTGTCTACACGACATTTCCGTCATTTGACGATGCCTACACAACTGACAACGAGTGAACCACCCAGCACAGCATTCCGCTCGGTCACATTATACTGACAACGAAGTGAACCACCCAGCACAGCATTCCGCCCGGTCACATTATATTGACAACGGGTGAACCACACAGCCCAGCATTCCGCCCGGTCACATTATACCGACAAAGAGTGGACCACACAGCCCAGCATTCCGCTCGGTCACATTATACCGACAAAGAGTGAACCACACAGCCCAGCATCCCGCTCGGTCACATTATACCGACAAATGGTGGGACACCCAGTACAACATTCCGCTCGGTCACAGTATACCGACAAATGGTGGGACACCCAGTACAACATCCCGCTCGGTCACAGTATACCGACAACGGGTGAACTACACAGCACAGCATTCTGCTCGGTCACATTATACCGACAAATGGTGAACCACCCAGCACAGCATTCCGCTCGGTCACAGTATACCGACAACGGGTGAACCACACAGCCCAGCATCCCGCTCGGTCACAGTATACCGACAACGGGTGAACCACACAGCCCAGCATCCCGCTCGGTCACAGTATACCGACAACGGGTGAACCACACAGCACAACATTCCGCTCGGTCACATTATACCGACAAATGGTGGGACACCCAGTACAACATTCCGCTCGGTCACAGTATACTGACAACAGGTGAACCACCCAGCACAGCATTCCGCTTGTATTCAATTAGTCGCCTCTTACGGCACATTAGTTGCCCCTTTCGACTCATTAGCGCCTTTTACGACCCATTAGTCGCCTTTTACGACACATTAATCGCCTCTTGCAACACATTAGTCGCCTCTTATGATACGTATAGTGGTTATCAGCAGGTAATCCACATATTTGTATCATTAATATATGTCAAACTTATATAAAGCCCTTTCTCGATCCAATTTAACATTTAGACATGACAGCAAGATAACGTAAATATGTGAACTCTTTTCTCGATCGTTCTCAACTCCCTGGGGAGCATACAGCCGGTGCTGCCATTTCCGCGCTCACGGCTGCATGTAGCATTCTAAAATGTTGAGATAGTGGCCATATTATCTGGGTTTCACAATTGTTTTGTGATCTGCGAGATTAAACCCAAACGAATAAGTTCCAGACAGAATTTTGAAATGTATTCAGTAATCTACTAAAAACCCTTTAGAGCAGGATCGTATGTTACATCCCATGGGTTCCACACAGAGAACAGTATTACATGTATTTGATTATAAATTCTTGAAGTTGGAGTATAGGAAAAGTGATTTATTTTTTCTAACTTACCCCTGTTTATAAACACTTTCTGAATCTATAGACTGGTTCCCTTCACTTCGACAACAAACACTTGGTATGTATTCAATTCGAACAATACTAAATATCTGATGTGAATCTCTTTTTTAATTTTGATGTCGATCTTCCGAAAATGTCACACAGACCTTGTGGGAAATCAATAACACATAATCGTTACTCAAAATATTTCCTTCATCTTTGAATTTTAAAAAGAATGACTTATGCTTAAGTTCGTTTTTCTGTTTTTACAAACAAAAATGAAATTAATTTTACATAGAATAAAATAAACAACAGTCATTCGTTGCATGTGGAACCTCTTAAATATCTCTTGCAAAGGTAATAAATTCTTCCAAATCATTAAAAATTGTGCAAACTTTGCTTTTTGTATGCATTGATTCTAATAAAATCGCTATTTGAATAAAAAGCCAATATACTTTCTATATTCTAACAATACATAACGATATATTCGTGTCGTTTATTTATTTGATATACGGGCTTTAGTGGATTTATTTTAGTTGCGATATTGTGTACTGTAATTAATTATAGATTCTACCAAAACAAAAACGCGCATCTCGTAGCTATCAGAAATTATGTTGTTTATCCTATAAAACATTTTGAAAGCTATTAAATCACGTACGCAGTGTTTACATAACAACGAAACCTGCGACTTCTATATACACAATAGATGCGAAAGAAACATGCAATACATGATGCGGTTCCGATTAATATTTCAACCAAAAGCCTAGGTAAAGGGCTATTAATCCGTGCAGGGATTATCAATGTAGGGTTGGTTTGTATGTGTTTAAGTCTTACTAATAGGCAGAGGAGTCATTCCAATACGAGCCAGTTTTTTTTCCTCATGAGGAACCGGGGTACAAAGAGAAAACTCTGCGACTCGCTTAGCTTCTGACGATTGCATCAGTAAATGAGTCAAATTAGGAGTAGACTGTCGGACGATAGAGGCCAGGAAATGGCGGTCATATTTTTTTTTGATTTCATGAAATCGAAGTTGCGTTTGTGTTAATAGAGTCATGTTACACGTGCATACCAAATTGCATCCAAATAGGACATTTTTTAAAAATATCATCCAACCAGAGACCTTTCTGTCGGTAGCCATTCAAAAAAAATCCTAGTTTTAGAAGGTTAGAAAGTTACACGTGAACAAATCTTTAACCAATCAGAGGTCAGGAAAAAGGCAGTCTTTTGAATTTTGTAACAAGACACGCCTATTGCACTCCTTAAGTGTCAAACCAGTTACATATGCGTCGCTATAAAAGTTTCTTTGAAAAGTTCCGGACACTGTTTGGCTGAAGAAGAAAAAATAAGAAGATTTAAGCACCCAACGACAAATGATAAATGAAATAAGTCCCTTACTTCGTTTGGGGACTTTAATAATTCGAGGTTCTTACATACCAATTGATCGAAGCTCGAAAGTCGCCTCAAAGCGGTTTACAAATTATCATCCATGATAATAGGCCTTAGCAACCAGCCAATATCATTCTCAACTCCCTGTGGAATATACAACCGGTGCTGCAATCTCGGCGCTCACAGCTAGCATTATACAATTTCTATCACTGTCCAACCAGGTACTCATTTACAGCTGAGTAGACTGAAGCAAGCGGAGTAAAGTATCTTGCTCAAGGATACAACACAAGTGTCGTGGCCGGGACTCGAACTCGCAACCTTTCGATTTCGAACCTGGCGTCCCACCATAAGACCACGTGCCTCCATATGCTACATATACATAATACGTAAAACAGATGCATATATTTGGCACGTTTCACAGTAAAATTGAAATTGTCGGACTCCATAACTAGCCCCATCTTTGCAATCAAAGGCTATTCAGAACCAACAGGGAAGTTAACAATGCGAGCATTTGATTCGGTGTGAGAACATATTAGTGCATGATTTGGATTTTTCTAATTTAAAGACCATCAGAATTTAGACTTGCTAAGCTATCCTTAATTGTCTTTGGCTGGGAGATGGGAGAATCCTAAAAGGTACATCGATATCTATATAAAGGACATGTCTATATTAGGTACATGTCTATATTAGGTACATGTCTATATTGGGTACATGTCTATAGTAGGTACATGTCTATAGTAGGTACATGTCTATAGTAGGTACATGTCTATAGTAGGTACATGTCTATAGTAGGTACATGTCTATAGTAGGTACATGTCTTTAGTAGGTACATGTCTATAGTAGGTACATGTCTATAGTAGGTACATGTCTATAGTAGGTACATGTCTATAGTAGGTACATGTCTATAGTAGGTACATGTCTATATTGGGTACATGTCTATAGTAGGTACATGTCTATATTGGGTACATGTCTATAGTAGGTACATGTCTATAGTAGGTACATGTCTATATTGGGTACATGTCTATAGTAGGTACATGTCTATATTGGGTACATGTCTATAGTAGGTACATGTCTATAGTAGGTACATGTCTATAGTAGGTACATGTCTATATTAGGTACATGTCTATAGTAGGTACATGTCTATATTGGGTACATGTCTTTAGTAGGTACATGTCTATAGTAGGTACATGTCTATGGTAGGTACATGTCTATATTGGGTACATGTCTATAGTAGGTACATGTCTATAGTAGGTACATGTCTATATTGGGTACATGTCTATATTGGGTACATGTCTTTAGTAGGTACATGTCTATGGTAGGTACATGTCTATGGTAGGTACATGTCTATAGTAGGTACATGTCTATAGTAGGTACATGTCTATAGTAGGTACATGTCTATATAAAGGACATGTCTATATTAGGTACATGTCTATATTGGGTACATGTCTATAGTAGGTACATGTCTATAGTAGGTACATGTCTATAGTAGGTACATGTCTATAGTAGGTACATGTCTTTAGTAGGTACATGTCTATAGTAGGTACATGTCTATAGTAGGTACATGTCTATAGTAGGTACATGTCTATAGTAGGTACATGTCTATATTGGGTACATGTCTATAGTAGGTACATGTCTATATTGGGTACATGTCTATATTAGGTACATGTCTATATTGGGTACATGTCTATAGTAGGTACATGTCTATATCATGCCTTTAAATGCAACACCAAAGCTTAGACAATAGAAGATTTCTAGAATCCATGTAGCTAAATCTGTCTGAGCTGCCATCCAGCGGGGCACAGAATTTTAAAACAGATTTGAGAGGATTTCAAAGTCTACTTCTCGATCGGTAGTATTGGTAAGAAATAGGATTACGCAGTATATTGGATTACTTGGGTGTTCGTTTTTATATTTGGCCAGACTTACCGACAGTGTACATTGCCATAATAATTATGTCACCGCTGACGACCCAAGAGAAGCCCACAACTTTTTGTATTATCCATGGCATTTTGATAATAGGTGTATTCATAACTCTTCACACTCATGTTTAAAAAGTATTGGTTTACCAAGGACGAATCTCAAATGTAATTAGTGGCCGTGCATGCGCAAAAGTTTCTCTTTCATTTTTTCTGGGTTCAAAGTTCTAAGCTATCCAAACAAGCCAAAGGGCGTACTACTGTTATTAGATTATACAAATGCCATTAATTAAGTCAAATCATTTTTAGTCATTTCCATCGATAATAGCAATCAAATAAAGCACATCTGCCGAGGAAGCATTGCATGACGTTTGAATTAGATCAGCCGCAACAAACTCAAGTTACCGTACAGACATCTTTGTGCGGACGACGCCTCCGACTCAGACTTTGTAATACCAATGTGTCGTCTGCTTTCTTCAGACGACACAAAATTACGTCGCCATTAGAAGCTACATTATCTCAGATATGTGACTCTTTCCGCCAGCCTGCTATTCGGTATGGTATTTTTTTTTAGAAGATTTCATTCCTTTCAAATATATGTTATCACCAAGCCATACCATTGTTTTCAATCAGCATTAAAGACAAGTACTGTAAGGGTTCTTCTTATGGAGCTCTTTTGGAATGGGGATGAAATAGTGGATCGTGTACTGGTACCCTTAACTGATTCCTGCGACATCAACAAGACACAAACATACCTCACACAAGATTAGCGTAGGTAATGTAATTAAAGGCTCTTAGTACGAAATCCAATTATTAATCACTACGATGGGTTCTGTAAATAAGAAGATGTCAACATATGTAGGTTGGCATAGTAAAGGTGGAATATCCATTAACTTTTTATAACAGGAAATAACCAGATATTTAAGTAGTCCGAATTTCCTCTGGCCAAAAACCATACTTGGATAACCAGAAATCAATTCGTCAAAATCTTTAAGTCTGGTGTCAGTGCCAGAGGAAACAACTCGGGCTAATATTTAAGAAAGCATCACTCTAAAAAGCAATGTTACGATGAGAGCGACCGAGACAAAGATGACAAAATGTATATTTTCCAACATTCAGCTATATCACAAGACGTTGTTCACTTTCTAGTGCTACTTCTCACAAAGTAAATGCTATATAGATCCCAGTATCGCAAAATGAATGGTTTTGTGTTCAATAAAGATAAATATATGATAACTTGTATCAAAAATGATGTTGAAAAAGAAGTGTTCAACCTAAGTAGAGAATGGACGAATAAAGAGCAAATTTCGACCAAATATTTTGGGACATTATGACATGGTATTTGGGTTGGGACAATGCAAAAATAAATTGGGGCGATAAGAAAACAAAATGGGACATTCCGGCATGGGACATTGTGACATTGGGGCAAAACGTCTGGCACCCACTTGGACATTTGACGTCAAAGATTTATCACGTAAGCACTACGTCACACTTGTCGTGAACTGTTTTCGGTTTCAATAATATTTTCACAAAAGTATAACAAACAGAAAAAACAAGTATTTCTTTTCGTCCAAAACCATAATTATGTATATGTTACAAATTTTATATGTGTTCAATACCTAACACCACGTGTGAAGTCTACGGAAATCTAATCCTTCTAATTTCGAGATTCGTTAGAACTATTAAAAAAAACGGATTTTCCTCATTCTTTTTATTCAAATTCTGAGTGGCGTCCTGAGGTTACAGAATGCTATACTGGATACCAAATAAGTTGGGTCGAGAGGTTAGATTATGGGTGGGGCGCGCTGGACTTGTTCGGTCCAAACACGTGAAACAATAGTGTTATTTAATTTCAATGACATCTTAATGGTTTTTGTCTGGGTTGTCCCCTTATTTAATTACAATGTCGACCTAATGGCCTCAGGTCTGCATAGTGATAACGGACAGGCTCCACTATCGTCCTTAACCTCTGGAACTCGGGTTTATTTTTTATTAATTCTGTTTTAGATATTTACGATGTCGCCGTTTGGATTCGTGACGCTGACCTACATTCAAATACTGTAGGACATTGATCGGTATAGAATATTTAAATCCAATTGTATCAAATCAAATAGAAGCATGCAAAATCAAATAAAAACAGAGGGTAGGGGATCATATGAAATCACGTTTATATCTAATGTAATTATAGTAAATATAATTCCAAAGCCATCAAAAAACTAAATCTTGCATACATGGTACCCATTCGGTATCCATATTTCAATTGTTTCTTCTTCGCGTCTACAGTTTGAATTAAGGTCCAGCCCTTACTTGCTGGCATTCTACACTTCACACCGCAAGGACACGGTGTTAAGTTTATATCGACACCCCGACACCCCCCCCCCCCTCACCTACATTTAATATATACCTACATTACTATTGTAGCGTGCCCCTGTGTTCACACCAAGAATCATTTACACATGTTTATATGTTATGAGAAACATCGGTAAAAAGCGTACTCACCTTTTATGAAGGAATAGTTGTAAAGATATTCCATTTCTTTCATCTAAATTAACAACCGAATTATTTTAATTCATGTGTGGAATTTGAAGTCTTCGGTAATTTCTCGACTTTGTCATCTCGCACTCATATTGGTTGTACTTTGTGGGTGCTTTCTTCTCAAACGATCTCAATTTGACGAGTTTTTAACGTGCCGCGCGACACAAAATGTACCACGAAACGAAATCGTAGCTCATTGGACATAGCTATCCTGCGACTGTCAAGGGTACAAACAAACTTTACTAAATAGTAATTATAATGAACATTCAGCGCCACGTGAGTACGGCCTTATTAGGCCAGTATTTAGTAAAACCTACTTTTCTCAGTCAGTAAGCAATATCTACAGAGGATTTTGATAAGAAATGTTGATGTTGATAAAAGTATTGTTTTGTTCCATTTTGGTCGTTCTATAAACTACTAAGGACGTACATTCATTGTGTTTGTATATACATAACATGTGTGTATTACATGTATGTGTGTATTACATGTATGTGTGTTTTACATGTATGTGTGTATTAAATGTATGTGTGTTTTATATGTATATGTGTATTACATGTATGTGTGTATTAGATGTATGTGTGTATTAGATGTATGTGTGTGTGTGTATTACATGTATGTGTGTATTACATGTATGTGTGTATTACATGTATGTGTGCATTACATGTATGTGTGTATTACATGTATGTGTGTATTACATGTATGTGTGTATTACATGTATGTGTGTATTAGATGTATGTGTGTATTAGATGTATGTGTGTGTGTGTATTACATGTATGTGTGTATTACATGTATGTGTGTATTACATGTATGTGTGTATTACATGTATGTGTGTATTACATGTATGTGTGTATTAGATGTATGTGTGTATTAGATGTATGTGTGTGTGTGTATTACATGTATGTGTGTATTACATGTATGTGTGTATTACATGTATGTGTGTATTACATGTATGTGTGTATTACATGTATGTGTGTATTACATGTATGTGTGTATTACATGTATGTGTGTATTAAATGTATGTGTGTATTACATATATGTGTGTATTACATATATGTGTGTATTACATGTATGTGTGTATTACATGTATGTGCGTATTATATACATGTGTGTATTACATGTATGTGTGTATTACATGTATGTGTGTATTACATGTATGTGTATATTATATATATGTGTGTATTACATGTATGTGTGTATTACATGTATGTGTGTATTACATGTATGTGTGTATTACATGTATGTGTGTATTACATGTATGTGTGTATTACATGTATGTGTGTATTACATGTATGTGTGTATTACATGTATGTGTGTATTACATGTATGTGTGTGTGTGTATTACATGTATGTGTGTATTACATGTATGTGTGTGTGTGTATTACATGTATGTGTGTATTACATGTATGTGTGTATTATATGTATGTGTGTATTACATGTATGTGTGTATTAGATGTATGTGTGTATTACATGTATGTGTGTATTACATGTATGTGTGTATTACATGTATGTGTGTGTGTGTATTACATGTATGTGTGTATTACATGTATGTGTGTATTACATGTATGTGTGTATTACATGTATGTGTGTATTAAGATTAACTGATATCAGCAATATTCAAGATGAATTCTTTCGCGGTTACCGGTACAGCAGCAGTTGAAACACGCTATTTGTAAACACGCGACTATTTCGAACCGTCTTCTACCTTCGGTTTGTTGTTGAAGTGGGCCCCTACTTAATTATTTTCACTTCTTTAGATTTTTCTGTCAAGAGTTTCTTGTTAGTTACTGCTCATATTTACTTCGTTTTAGGCTTATTTTTTCATGGTTATCAACTGGATTTTTTTTCAGAATTTTTCAGAATCACGATAATTTCTCTAAAGTTATGTATATTGGGCCTTTAATAGCTGATTGAAAACAGACCATAGCCATTTGGAAACCTCTAGCCATCTCTCGTTTTTGAGTGATAGCAAGGATGACATTTTGACAGATAGATGTCTGGTATGGTCAAGATGTGGTGACGGGGCCAGAGGAAACTCCGTCAGTCGTGGTCTTTTCAGAACTGTTTTTGATGTATGTGGTCATTGATTTGTTCTGCTATAGTCTCAGTTAAAACTAAGTTTACATCTAGCCTGGTTGGTGCAGATTGCCAGTCATTTTATTCACTTTCAAACAGTTTTGTTATTAGCGCAGATTATTTTTTTTTACTTTTTCCTTAAACACTTTATCATGATCACTTACCAACGAATTTGTGTATTTCAGGACGAACAAGGTCTTGGTGGATAGAGGAAAGCCGGAGTACTCGAAGAAAAATACATCGACCTGCGGCCAGTATGTAATACTGGTGGACCCCCTGCAAAAATGGGTGTTCAACCTGCAGCAATTTCAGCACTATATCAATTGCAGTCGAGGTATATTGGGTAATTGTAGTTAGTTGATTAATTGGTATATAATTATATGATATTCGGTGTTAATATCTTCCGATGATGTATACGTTGCGAAGGGATTTAACATTCAAATAAGCTATTGCCATATCGTAGGGCTTGGTATCATTTCGTGGATAATCTGTATTGTTGCACATTTTAAGTGGAAAAACATATATTTGATTAGTAATGGTAAACCAAATTTATGTACGTTATCAAATGCTGGTACCATACTTTGTATTGATGTATAACCGTAAACAGTCAGTCCCCTATATATATTCTCACTGACAACATACAGGTAGACTTAAGATTATATATATACAGAGTTAGATCAATAAATCAGTATGATTTACACTCTGAAGAGCATACGTTATTCTTCGGAACAAAGTTTAGTTTTAACTTTTTAAATTTTGTTTCTATTTCTTTAATGCATACAGTGAAACGTTAATAAAAAGCAAAGCCAACTTGACGATGGGCGTGTCTTGGAATAATTGCTTGAAATGGGAGTGCCATGCCATGAGTTTCATTTGAGTTCGTATTTTATTTGAAAAGCGTTTCATTTTTTCTAAATCAATTTCAATACTTATCTATTTCATGGAATTACATAATTGATTATGTATTTAATACCAGGACGCATTTCTAAGAGCTCATCTAAAAATAATCTTTTCTCATTTCTATTTTTTTAATATAGCATTACCCCCACTTCGTCCTTACCCATAATCTGTTCGTCGCTTTAGTAAGGTTTCTGAAATATTCTGTATGATTTCTCGTGTTTCATACGTGCTTCAGAAAGCTGTATTAAATATAGTAAATCCATTACGTGGTGTTACACGTCGATTAATTGATTCACGCGATATATCTCCATCAGGAATCTTAATAAAGCTCACTCCATCCCTAAAATCTATTTATAGTTGCAGAGTGACCCATATCTATTTTTGGATTCTCTTCTGTCATGTTTCGTACAGAATAACATTTTTTGTTCTTCTTAGCATTCTAGACAACAGCCATTCTCCTGACTTAGACAGGAGGCTGAGTCCCAAAAGTAGGGGTTATTAACAGCCCCCCCCCCCCCCCCCCAGTGCATAGGTGAAGTCAAAAGTGGGGGTGGGCTTATTATCGAGCATGGGCTTACCAGGTATTGCATGAGAAATACGGTGTACCTGTTAGTTAGTTTCATCGTGCGGTAGAATTAATGAGTTATGTTGGTAAGCTTCCATAAACAAATAAATAATAACAGAATATGGCCGATAGTTGCAACTACCAGCATGCGTCCGTCAAATAAAGTTTAAACTTCCATTCCGATGTATTGGGACTATCAATGATTTCTTGAACATTTGAATCCAGTCAATTATTTAACTGCTTTCGGTTGATACATATATCAAACACATAAAACTTCATATCGTGCTGCATTTAGTTCAAAAATAATACTGGTAAGGTATGCATCTGGGATGGTTGCATCCTCGATATCCAGGGGTTACGATCTACTACGCTCTCTACACCCCTGGAATCATCCTCGATATCCAGGGGTTACGATCAACTACGCTCTCTACACCTCTGGAATCATCCTCAATATCCAGGGGTTACGATCAACTACGCTTTCTTCACCCCTGGAGTCATCCTCGGCATTCCAGGGGTGTGGAGAGCGTACGTGATCGTAATCCCTTGATGTCAAGGATGTGCTGTTTGTTATAGGAGGGTCAGTGGTATCGAACATACCAATTATGAAGCCATGATAATGATGACGTCACCAACCGGTCCTTCGCATTCACAGCGTAAATGGATGACAACTGAACATGGCGGGGTAGCATATAAAGCAGTAACGTCTGCAATGCATGTGTCACATGATATAGTCAAGTACCTTTTATCGTGACGTCAAAATCAAATGTTGGAAGCCTCCGTAGGATGTTAATTTTGAAGATGTAATATAACATCATCATCATAGCATACAGCAGCAAGGAAAATAAATCTGCATTAGGAACGAGGCTAAATAAAACCGATTTCCGCTAATCTTGTGATCACATTATTGACTACATTTCGTGCATGCGTTTGGAGATAAGTCGGAAAATATGCTAAAGGTAGACAGCTTTATATACATACAATTTAGTTAGCATCCATTTCTAGTAACCAAATGGAGTCGAAGCTTATCCATGGAAGGAACAGAATTTTAAACAGACAGATTATATTATGTTCTACGGCCAAGAGGAATGTGTGGGGAATTATTTTTGTCGAGTAGGCTAATACTGTTACGACAGATTTAACCGAAATAACATATCAATGGTATATATGGTATCGCACAGAAATTTAAAATGATTGGATTAAGAAGCATGTGCCATCTGACGAACGGCGTTCCATTTGTAATTCAGCCAACATATAGTGGTAAATTTAGAACGCCGTCTCCATAGTAAAAGGACGTGGAAACTGAACCGGCCAACTAGTGCGCTATGTAAGGGTGGATTGATGTTTCAAATGTAGCTACTGTCATATTGAAAAATATTCCACGGCGAACAATCGTCATCTTTTTTTGTGACAGATATCACATGCATACAAGAATCAAGACACAGTATAATACAGTTCCTCTATGTAGGTATGTTTTGTGTAAATTATATTTTTCGTGGGCTGGATATTTTGTCGGGTGTCAATTTGACCACTCTAACTTCAAATAGCCCTCTCTGTAAACTCAATATTATCATGTCCTTATGGTTCTGAAAGGAGAACGATTAGATGAGAATTCAAGGTGGGTGGGTAAGTAACAATTCAGGATTGTATTGTGTGCTAGCGGTAAGGTCGGGTGGGGTGGGGTTGAAATTGGGATCGATGACGAGACGGAGGGGAGGTAACACCGATAGACAAAAACAAATATATAGCGAGCGACAGTTAATTTAAAATTAAAGCCTTTGAAACGTTAAGCAGGAAATTATGCAAGTAATAGTAAAGTATATCAACATTTCGGCCCTAAAAGCAAGTTAACGCCAAACATTGTAAAGAAACCTCGTTGGACAGTAATAAGGATGGAGACAGTTTTTACCACAGGGACCTGAGAATTTGTTACAGCTAGTTTTGGACCTAAAATAGAGTGTTTAGAGTAATTTTACACATTTTGAGGGTTAAGATCAATTTTCGATAAAAAATAAAAATAGTTATGACAACTGACGGGGGGCATTTTTATCGAAAATTGATCTTAACCCCCAAAATGTGTAAAATTACTCTAAACACTCTATTTTAGGTCCAAAACTAGCTGTAAAAAATTCTTAGGTCCCTGTGGTTTTTACCTCCCCATCTCGATTGTATCACGTTTTCCGAGTCTCTGATTTACGACCATCGACACAAATAATAAGTAAACAAAAGTCTTCTAATTGTAAAATATTTTATTTTAGAATGGATTTTTGTTTCCATAACATAATTTAAACATTTGTTCATTGTGTATGGCGATAATATACATACAGATTCATCCGCCAGTCATAGACATACGTACTCAATACTGACCGTAAAACATACACGACCTCAAAGGCCATACGCACGCGAGCACGTGCTAGCTGGCGGCCAAATGCAGATCCCCAAGTCAAATCTATATTACACTGCAATACCAGGCGCAACTTGTGAATGCTATGCCCTCTGATACACATCTGATACATGGTTCAAGGTGATATGCTGACAGTTTATATAGTCAATACAATAGATGAACGACACAGTCCAAAATGAATTCCCCATTTCAACTCTCGGCCTACACAACGATGCTTCTAGATCCACAGATACACTGTAAATAATTAATACATGACGTAGACAATGACGACAGCTTTAATCAAAATGCCAGGTCCCTGTGTCTGTGTTGTAAATACTTCTAAAAGTATTAAGTCTAATCAATGACATTTTCCTTTTGGGAAAATCAATACAAGATCACTTAAAGACTTGGCTCATAAGGATTTTCTTATTTATTTTTTAAAATAGATAGAGCCAACTCCTTAAAGTCGAAATAGATGTGTCTTAGATACAAATGTCACATAATTTGTGACACACCAAGTGTACGAATTCTGATTATCAACCTACGCTTTATAAAATGTTTTCAACACCTAAAGTGAGCATTTCTTCTTTCTGGGGGTGTTCTGTATTTCAGTCAGCATAGCACCACAACTTGTACATAAAAGTCCTACATACAGTACTAGTATGTGTAGTCAGTGACTGGTAACTGTCGGTAAGATACATATCCCGCCTGTTAAAACAATTACCTTTTAGTGGTAACACGTATATTATAGTTAAATCAATATTGTTTATAATAACACCAACAATTAAAACGGCATTTTGAGATAAATTATTTTCTATATTGATGCAAGGAGATTCAAGCAAGAAAGGGTTATCCCCCTTCGTACACATGGGACGACAGAATCTTGCTTACAATGGACAGCTGTGTAGTCTGTTTGGATATATAATAGACAATTGAATAATTTCAAAGCAAACGTTTCCTCATTGTGAACACAGAGTTTCATATCAGTTTGACAATTTCTGTATTTTATAATTGACATCAATGTAAGAAGAACAGGAAATTTTCACCAGCTCTATATTTGCCTTGAAGAGCTCGAAAAAAATTAACAGTGGACAATAAAATGGGATAGCAATTATGATAGGGAGGGGGAATCCGAAGTACACGAATTCATTTATTAGTGTCGGAGGACGACATTTTTCAATTCAGTAAAAACACATTAAGATAAACAGAGAAAAATTCCACGAACAGAATTTCTCAGATGCATATGAAACCAGAGTTAGCTACAGAATGAAGGAGGAGTTACAAGAAATATAGTAGGTACCGACAGTATCACCAAGGGGTACATATTTGAGAGTAATTTAGGGGAATTACAGAAGTAGTGTAATATATACATGTATTGTCATCTAGCAGCAATGTACAGCTGGCAAGTCAACCCAGCACATTAATATTTATAAATATCACATGTTAGTTTAGTCTGGGGTCAAATACAGGACTTCAATTTCTCCATAGAAAGTTAACTAATTTGTTTAGACTTCAATGTCTCTGTGAAAAATGTGTAACATAAGAACAGACTTTTATCCGAGTTCATTCCAAGCAAGAATAGCCATAAACTTTTAAAATCACTGCTTTTCAAACACACACATGCAATATGGAGTTATCATTACTCATTACACAGTACTTAAAATGTTAGCTACACAATAACTTCATATCATAATCTCAATTTCAATTTTACAAATCTTATACATGTTTTTTAATTTTCGATTATTATGGAAATCACATCACCACCATTATTAAAACGATATGTGTTTATACTTTTTAAACTTTGATAATGCTTCATTTTAATGATGTTAATATCCTTACTTGTACTGGAGCATCCTAAACCAATTTGTACTCTAACCAGCTTCTCCATGCATGACTTTTACTTTAAAATTAATGAGAAAAATAAATTGAACATAACTGTGATAAATACAATCTGATTAAAATGCAGCTCCTTGTTCTCACTCTAATTTACAAGCAGAGAGAAGTTTACGGAACGGCACGGAGATCAAGATACGATATTTTAATCAGATTGGATAAATAACATTGTACACAACCAGTCATCATTTTTTTTATAATATAAACCATGGTCAGAAACCCATGTCACACAGACACTGGCACAAACGTACGAGCAGTGTCACATGGGTTTATAACGATGAATATTAACACAGTAAATTAATCTTTTCTTATCACAGATGAACAACTTACAGTACAATTATAAATCATTTTAAGGTTTAGAATCATATTAATCTCTTTTGAAGTTATATATGAATTCAAAATTCTACATAAACCCCCTTAAGTGGACAGGTTTAACATATCGAATTGATTGTACAAGTTAAAGTTTCGGAATGGTTGTGACATTGTCAATACATAGAAATACAAACAGTCGATGCATTTGATATCTTCCAATATAAATCTTACACAAAGTCTGAGACAGTCTTGACAATAAGGCTTTCAACCTGTAAATGTGCACATGTATCTACAATTCTACATGATAAATTATGATATTATCTATTAACATTAATTCACTATAATTTTGAACTATAATTAAACTTTACAATTTATAATTAGACTGTACAATATGTCTTGAAGACACTGTTACATAGATAAAGAGGAAACTATACAAAATGGTTCCTGGTACATCACTACATTACTGTAACCATGGTAACACTGCAAATGTCACAACCTTGAACTCAAGACTAATTTGACAGGTGTGAGAACAGGGTCCTCTGTAGGGACATACATACAAAAATAAGCCTTTGACAATTATACAAACGTAACGTAAATTACCACACAGTAAATACAAGCACTTACAGAACAGCTGTCTACTTAAGAACTGCCTAAATTTAGGGAGGGGGCTTAACTGCAGGCACCCATCCTGTTCCAAGAACATTTGCCAAAGTGGGAAGGGGGCTTATTGGCGAGAGGGGGCTTATTTAAGGTAAAATACTGTAGTCCAGACAACGGTCATCAAAATATTTCAATTATTTTTCACTTTTAACAGTATTGAATTTCATATTCATTATTGAATTTGCAATTAGAGCAACATGCCACTACACATCCTCATATTCAAATACATACAGGATAGTGATTTCTTGAGGAATAAAGTGTACTTAATTTTGATTTAAAATAACAATGATAAAATCGAGAAAAACTTTGACCATAGCTGAGACTTCCCCCAGGAAATTTCAGGTTGTATTTAGATATAATTGTGGCAAGAAATGTATCATAAAATTGTAACTTATAACAGATGTAACCAACACAGATACAGATATGTTAGGGTGTATGTTGCTTAACGAAAGTATTTCGGAAAATAAAAACATGAAAAAAATCTTAAACTGATATGGTTCATAAAATGTGATCCGACACCAAACCTTCACACTTACTTCATTATTCATAAAATAAATCATAATTTTATTATTTACATAGTTGCAATAACATAAAATAATATTTTCAGTAAACAACTTTACAAAAAATAGCCTAACAATAAAAATATAATAAAAAAATTATATTATGAATATAAAAAAAATTGATATGTTTAATATGTTGCCATTACTAAACGCAATGTTATAATTAATCTTCAACTGTTGCTGAAAGTCCCTTTTGCTTTGGTAAACATCAATAAACTCACCATATTCTTCCCCTAATAAAAATCTTCACTTAACTTAAATATCAGTATAATTATCGTAAGCTGAAAAAACTTCAGTAGTTTAATTTCTGGTGAGTTTTTTTTTAAATTGCAATCTTTCAAATTTACATATAACACTGAAAAATTTTATCAGTAATTTAATTTCTGGGTATTTTTAAAAAATCTTTCAATACATATAACACTAGCAAATAAAACTAAATCCCCATGATATGATCTGGTTTGTCTAAAATCTAATAATATATGTTAATTTTTTTTCCACTAAAAGAGTATCCAGTCAACGGTCAGTAACAGTACGTACTCACAACCTAGTAGTTTAGTATGGAATGTCTCTACGTTGTAAAACACGAGCAGATTATAATTCATTTCAAGAATGTTTTAACACAAGGTCTAACATATCGGTAAACATGAAGTCTATTTTTCAAAAGTACACCAAACTTAAACAGCTTCTTCATTTAAAAACTGAGTACTGACTGCAAAACATTTTTAACAAAAAACCTGAATTTCTAAACCATTTATTGGTAGCTGGAAATAACCAAAGTTTCAAAATCAAAATTTTTACATTTATCAAAATGTTTGTGTCATCATGATGGGAACTTTTACTGTGGTCAGAATTGTAGTGTATGTATTAGAATGGATTGAGATGCCAACCTTAAAGAACAAGTAAGTTTTGTGTTGCCAAGCCCACCATTTTCTTGCATATTACAAGAGAGTCTCCTGAGAAAAGTTTGTTTAGGTAGCTATACAGGCGCATGGTAATTTCCATACATGTATAAAGATGTATTACCGAAATATAACAATTATCATTTCAGTACACAGTTTGAAAGGAAAATTGAAGTAAAACAAATAGAAACAGGGCTGGATTTTCAGTTATAATACATTTGTATATCAAGTTCGTAAATAAATATACAAAAACTTGGGTTTTCATTGTAAGTGGATACAGAAAAATGAAATGTAAACCCAACCTTACAACTTATAATTATTATAAATTTCAAATTCATTATTACCCAAAATTTCGAGTTCATTATTACCTGAGGTAAGTTTCAAATGTACCAACAATTTACCACGTCCAAATTCATCAATCAAATGTTCGATATAAATTTCTAAATGTGAGATGTTTTTTCAAACAAGTTTTGGAATCAACGAAGTGAGTATATACATCCTGAAGATATTACATTATATGTGAAGATGACTTACAGAGAGGCATATTCTAAAAATTATATAACACAAAACATATAATTAATGTACGGTATTAAACAATTAATGTGACTACATAAAATGGAGATATTACATGTATTATTGCACCTTGTTAAAAATTTCACAAGTTTTTACTGATGTCATGAACAGTTATACAGATACAGTGAAGTGATATCATGATACAGGTACTTCTATTGCTTTGTACTTTATGAGATTAATACAATACAATTCCTCATAATCACATTTCATTCCATAATTAGGGCTATTCCAGTTTTGACTGTATTATGTGTTGTGTTGTGTTGTGGGGGGGAGGATTAACATTTCAAATTTTTCGCACATGAGGGAGCGCGAGAGTATTAATATTGTCTGCGATGCCTCCTTTTATTTGATTTAACAAAGCTATTGCATTCAAGGTAAAAGATCGAACTGTTGTTACAGATCTAGAGGAGTTTGGGGAATCAGTGGTATTTTTAATCTCCAAGTTCTGATGGATATATTATAAGCAATGTCAATGGTTGCTAAAATGAAAATTATTCAAAGAAATAACATCTTCAATGCATAAACATCCTGAATCACATGCATACATGTATGTAGCATATGTATAATGAACAACATACACGTATATATATTGCATGCACCTTTAAATTAAAATTAATCTAATTCAGCATGAAATGGTAAAATAATTAAAATGGTTGGCGATACAGGTTCAACATAAATTTCGAATTCTAAGTGGTGGGGTTTCAATGAAATTATAAGTGTGGTAAGTGGGGGTACTGAAAAACTGCCCGCCCCCTCCCTACACCTTCAAAACTGGAATAGCCCTGACCTGGTAATTGTGATTGGGAGGTGGGAGGCTCCAGTATTAATATATAGTATATATTAGTATTTGATGGATGATGGAGTCTCTGAAAAATTGCCTCCTGCCCCTCCCACATGTTTAACTCTGGAACAGCCCTATTAGATATATTTGTGACTTTAACAACCAAGGACATACATACTTGTACAATCAATCATCTCCTTCAGTGGCTGAAATTTTCCACATCGTTCTCAACAACATGAATTCACTGTAACATAGTGTTCCTGTCATACTGATATCAATACAAAGAGCTGGAAATTCACGTTTTTTTCAATGATTATGTATGCACAATGCATGCTGTTATTCAGGTTAGGAATGTTCACAATCAACCAAACGTTATTGTATTACGAAGAATCTGTATATCCCTTATCACTTGTTCAATAACTCATTCACCCCTGAAATTATATGATAAACTATTCAAACCTTTGACTTGGAAGAGTTCACATGTGCTTTCAGGTGAGTGAGTTATGCTGGCGTCATGTGGACACGTGTCAGTTAGCAACGTATCGTTACCTAGCACTAACTGTCTAACTAGCTAGCTACATATATAAACCTCGCTCGCCCCCTCACACACACTATACAGGTTTAGAAAATTTGGCCACCTGGGAATATTTCTATTTTACAATTTTCTGTACACATTTTTACACACTCGCCTCACATACATCACAGTGCATAATGTCCAACACAGCTAATGCTATCAAACAGGAATGTACAATTTTACGTAATAGTACGCTACCTTTAATTACTAGCCCAACTTATATTTTCATATAAAATTTCCTTTTATAGCCTTACTGACATTAAAATCTGCTATTCCGTGGAGTCGTGTTAGTGAAATTGTACACTCCTGTTAAGAACACTAAAAGTGTATGATATCACCTGATGACATTTCACATTGTTCCTGTCAGTGCATAGTACAGCTTTACATTTTAAGACTTTGTCTTGGTGTACGTGTTCAACATCATTTACAGAACGAAACATCACTTTTACAACAGTGTATTACTGTAGGGTGCACAGCAGTCAGGACTGAGTTATCCATTAATATTGTTTTCAGTGATTTGTCCGGAATCATTTCACCGATTGTGTTCACTTTTTTGAGAATACTGACTATGTTCTCGTCCCTCCGCATGACACTTGGTAGAACGAAGCACCTGACTGGACCGTCCTACCTATAAAGATGTCTCTAGCACACTACCGTCCCATACACAGAGATCCTTCACTTACACCGATAATAGGTGTAGAAATAATCACAGACGGCCATGACTGGATTTCCTTTGAATGCCTTGACATCCTGACTTTGCAATAACAAATTCACATCTTAACACACACCGTCACACAACGCTCGATTTCTACTCCAATCACGAAACTCTAGAATTAAGATCTGTATATCCCTGATCAAAATTCGTCACGAAAACAAAAAATTTCTCATCCACTTATGCAATTTGGTTTTTTCACCATTTGGCAATATTATGATGTCAGTGTTATAATTGCTTTTTTGATGAAGGTCAGACACATTTTGACATACTTCTGAGATACAAAGCTTACTCCTCGGAGATTGTTTGGCACACTGCCTTTGGCATGGAGGAGAGATGAAGAATTTGAGCTTGTATGTGTACACATTTAAAACTCTAACAGATTTATCCAGAATTTTTCTTGGGAAGTATTGTTTCCAGAATTGCGGTCTCCTCATGCAACATTTTCACATTTATACAAATCTTCCATAATTTCATTCACGAATGATGGTGCATGATACAGATATATGGAAATATAAGAAAAACTATCATGATTTGATGATGCTTTTGGTACGGTTAGCTATTAGTAGTCATATTTTGTATAAAACGGTATAAAACATATAAGCTGTTGCTGCATGATTTGTTGATAGAAAATACCGGTATTCAAGGCACGAAAGTTCGGGTAATCACATATCCTTCGAAAAAACCAAATGAACACATATGTCAGGTATACACTGTTGTACAGTGGAGTGGTTCTCACTACTTCTAACAGAAACCTAGCATTTACACCGAGACGTATGTTTTAAGCAAAGTCAGGATGCTTTTTGTCTGGAACACGAAAATGAACTATAAAAACAAGAATATCCTTATGCTAGCACTCCAGGCCATCCCAAAACACTGGTATCCGAAACCGAGGAGGAAATCCTGTAAATCGTCTTTTAGGATTTGAAGATTCTTCATATACACTGAATCAACTTCGTCATACAAACGAGGAGAATCCTGGAAGCGGTGCCCGTGAGCCCGCAGCATTGTTTATAATCATCTGTCCGCCTGTCAGACTGAGGGCGTAGTGACTACTCTCCGCCTCACTGTCTGTGTATGTATAGGCGTTATAATGACTTGACTGGGGCTGGTGCTGATCCTGTGAGTTTTGTCGCCACGACCGCCGTGCCAGGTCGTTGACGTATGGATTGGCTGTGAAAGGAGGCGGAGGAGGTGAGGATGGAGGGGGAGGTAACTTGTCACTGTCGTCACTATCTTCATCGCTAGGCTGCAAAATAATACAGACATCAAGGTCAGTGAAAATCTTAAATTCACCAAATGTAGATACTTGGTAATACAGCATGTGCTTCACTTTCACCACTGTTAACCATAATCAATGATAATGGACTAATCCAGGCCAATGCTTGGTAGAGTCAACTATAGATAAATAGGGGTGAAATGGTTAAAGCAGTCAATAACAGTTAATACCTTTTTCTAGTAAATATACCAGGTGAAAATATTTTGACAAACAAAAATCACCAACATGATTTTTCAAACTATTCACAAAAAAAAAAAAAAATAGTACATACATACCAGTCCAACATTGGCAACAGAATAATAATTTTCACTGCTTATTTTAGCACAGAACACATTTTTGTTTGCAGAAGAAAACCCGACAAACACCAGTTAATAAGTAATATTGCCAGTTTGGGTAGAGAATTTCAGTATGTTACTTCATGGGGACTGATCTGGGTGCCACTAGGTAACAGGAAGTAAATCTTATATACTTGTACTCGGCTTTTATATAAAATACTTACAGATGAGGAGTCTCCATAGTTGGACGGCTTTTCAGTGACGCTACTGACATCATCGTCATCGTCGTCAGGCAGAGCACTTTTGGCTGTGGCTCCGTCGTCGTAATCAGAATATGTGACACTCGCGGGGCTTGGTCTGGGAGGGGCCCTGAAAAATTTTCACAATTATCATAACATGTACAAATGACTAATTTTTCATAAAACTAGAAATGTCTGTTAGACATAATGGCACCTTCCCTCATATGAAATTAGTTGTTCATGCTTATTATGAATGCGAAGTTTGATCACAATCGGATCAGCAGTTATTTGAAGAAGCTGGTTACAGTTCCATGGGACGGGACGCGATGGACAAGCATATGAGTAACACTATATTCCCCCACCCCCCCCTCCATTTCAAGTATTAACCTACATCTCATTTTGAAATGTTTTACTTACCCATCCAAACTTAAGTACAAGTACATCAAAATTATACAAATCTGATAACTTCTGAGTATTTCTCCGTCTCTAATCTATATACCTTCCATATATTCCTGCAGTTCTAGCATTGCCATTTCTACTGCTAGCCATACTTCTGCGATTTGACCGTCTCATCTCCATTGTTGCGAACCCGCCGTCCTCTGTGTCCAGTGATTCTAGGTTGGTTGTGGACAATGCCACAGTAGGGGTAGCTTTCTTCTTGTCTGGAGTGAGGAATTGATGGATATAGATTATAAACCAATTGGCTATAGCAAACAAGCAAACAGAGAAAAATAAATATATAAACAATTATCACCCTATTGATACTGTTCGCTTACAAAAAAAACAAAAAGGGGGCACTTAATAAAACAACTTAAAGGGGAAAACAATCTTATTTTAATCTTAGATTATTTGAAATGTGATATTTATTTCTCTGGAAAAGACTTTTTGGTAAAAAAGATTTTGTTGCCAGGTCAGTGATATTAGGAACTTTATAAAAGATTTTATAAAAGGTTTTGATGCATTTATTACATTGAAAATGTTACATATTATTCACAAGTCCTTACACAACAAAAGACAGTTTTTCCATTTTCTATTCTGTCCACTTATTCAAAAGTTTCAAAAAGAAATCCTTACACAACAAAAGACAGTTTTTCCATTTTCTATTCTGTCCACTTATAATATTCACAAGTTTCAAAAAGAAATCCTTACACCTGAACTTTAATAATTTAAAGAGTTGAGACACAGCTTTGTTAACCACTTATATTGACACAAAATTAGGGGGAAAATTGAAGTATTCTAAGATTCTGTAAGAAATGGGCACAAATTTTAAGGTCATTTACACATAAAGGTAGGCCTCTGCCTTGGAGAACAGTTGGCTTCAGAATACTGACCTTTGTTTCCTCTGCGAGCAACCAGACACAGAAAAGATATGATGAGGAGGATGACAATAAGTCCAGACAAGGCCATGATGACAGCAAACCACCACTCGTAATGGAACGCCTTCTTGATTTCTAGTGGAGCTGTAATGAAAAGTTCATCAATGAACACATCATACTTGCCTTTCACAACTGTGGAGCTAAAACATGAAGTTTATCAAATTGAATGAACATTTTGTACTTGCCTTTCACAACAAAGCACCTTAAAGGAATTTGATGGTTTTTTCAGGAGCAAGCTAAATAACTCATTTTACTTTCAATTTGTTAATTCATTCAACAAATATGTGTTCTCTAGTTGATATTAACAGTGAGATAAAATGTACACATCACATTTTGAAAATGGAATCTTATCCTTTAAACACTTAATATGTAGTTCAAATTATGATGAACCCATGCAAATACTGTATTTATAACAGGAAAAACAAGTAATTATAGTACTGTTATGTGAAACCAAAACCACTACCAATATGCATGGACAAGTTATAAAATTCTGAGAATATATCACTGCTTCACTACTTCATGCTTATTACATATGTGAAGTTTGATGACAATTGGATCAGTAGTTAGTTAAATAAGCTGGATGCGATGGAACAGACATGGGTAACAGTATATGCCACCACATTTCATGGCGGGGACATAAAAATAAATACAGCGCAACACACAAGCCAAATCATTTTCATTATACAAAGTAACTGGGCTTTAGATCTGGTGGCAGTGGCCTTACCTATAACCTCGGAGGGATTGCTGGCATGGCTGATGCCGATCCAGTTGAAAGCCCGGATTCTAAACTGACATCCGTCGTTTGAACACACGGTGGGGAAGGAAAATCGAGCCTCTGTACCGTTTGTAGTGGTCTGGTACACTGGTGCGGTCTCCCAAAGCCTCTTCTCTATAAAAATAGGATTGTAAACCTGTTGAAGCTACTGTTTAGTTTAACCTCATTGATCACTTAAGTTCCTTATTACTGACACTGTGATATATAGCCACTGAATAACTTTTAGCATCCCTGATTTGCAGTCAAGGAAAGAGAAACAGAAAATGTGGTAAAAAGATCAAATCTTTAACCATTTACAATTCCATAAGACATAAATGACTCGATAAAATGTTTTTCCCCCTGAAATTATCCTCTTTTAAATGATTTGATGTCTCTAGTCGATTCCTGGAGTGAGTAGACAATGAATAATGAGACAAAAAGAAAAAGAAGGATTAATTCTCTAAAATAATGTTTGGAAAGTAGGAAGACCCAGATTACTGAAGTTGTACTTATGACCAGTAGAAGCACAAATAGGTTATTTTAAGAAAATAAAATGCAAACATGGCTGCCAGCAAAAGATTTGTTTTGATAAAAGCAGGATTATATTAGATAATTTACAACCCTATTGAATATGAATGAAGCTTACAGCTAGACAAAAATCCAAATGTCTCAACACAACAGAAACTAAATTTATATGATCTATTGGTACAAACATGTGCTTTAACAATATGAACACTGTTTTAGCACAAACACCCTGTACCAGAGAATAACATGACATGACTTACTTGTACTTTTGGCCTCTACACGATAGCCAATGATATCTGAGTCCCCAGGTTGACCTACTTGCCAACGGAGAATGACAGTGCCATCGCCGTTCATCTCTACAGACGGTGGATTTGGACGCCCAGGGGAACCTGTTATTAATTTATAAACAGAGAAGTTCATAAACATGTCAACCTTTTTCGTGTCTTTCAAGATTGGTATCCAAATTTCCTTTACCAGTAAAAATAACTGATTAAGCATGGAGACAAAAACAAATTAAGCAGAATTTTTGTAAAGCATGTTCACAATTGTGATTTTTGAGATGATTTTGAAACTTGGAAAACATTTGAAACAAAAATATCACCTTTTCACAAGATATGAAAATTAAAATATAAATTAAAAGTGAATTATCTGATATTTTGGGATTACCACTTTTGCTATATACTCCCTGGATTCTTTTTATAAAGTCAAAACTAAAGTGAAGTTAAGCTATTGAAAAAAAAATTAATTGAAAGATAGAATTACTTCACAAAGAGGAAAAAACATACACAATTGTCCATGAGTATAGTGAGAGCCTAAATCTTTTGAGCAAACATGTTTGAAGTGAATTGAACACATACCTGGCTGTGGTCCCATGGTGACCTTGCCCACTCGCTCTGGCCCGAACCCCACCGACGTTCTTGCTTTCACGCTGAAGAAGTAGGTACCGTTCTCCTCAACTTTGTCGATGATCACATAATGTCTTGAGCCACTAACTGTCAATTTCACAAGTCGACTCTCTGTGGGAAAAGTACAATTACATTTAAAAAATAATTCACTCTGTCTTCGATAGGGATGTAATTTTTCATTTTTTTAGCATTCAGTGTCATTTTACTTGTTAGTGGCTGTAGTTTGAAACATTTTTATTGTTTTAAACCACAAATAAAGTGCCTATCTTCCAACAATGTTTTTTTATGTGATTTGTTTTTGTTTATTTTTCAAAATAGATTCTGTCATGTGCAAAACCTTTCAAATTTTCAACAGCTTCTTCCCAATTGAAGCTGTTAAATATAGCAGCGCTATAAGCTCTAATAAAACTAAATGGGCACATTACTCAGAATTCTTCTATTGTATTCTAGAAACTTGAGTAATGAGCAAGTATGTCTAAATACTCAATCATGGGGATAACTATAAAGCATTGCCTACCTTCATTAGAGTGTTGCAGTGAGTATGTCAACTCGTAGCCGATGATGATACCATTGGGTTGGATAGGTGGTGCCCAGGACACATTTAGCGATGTCAGTGTGATGTTGGTAAACAAGATGTAGTCAGGAATCTCAGGTACTGGAAAGATATATTCATAAATTTACAATTATATAATGAGTTTTTAATAGACACAATTGAAATCAAAGGCACTAAAGAGAGAAATTATAGGCATTCTCACTGAACATTACCTTATTCTTCAAATATATACAGCATGTACCTACTTACTGATAGAAAAAACTTGAATGTGCCTGCTATTTCTGTAGGTGGTGTACTTTCACTTACGTATTAATACTTGAGCATTCTGTAACACCACCGAGATCTTCTTACCACTGAGATCCTCTTAAAATCTCTATGAAACCCGTGAAGCCACCATAAACTTAACATTTGATCGAACCAAATGTCTATACAATCCAGATAAAAAAATTAATAAAGAAAAGATAGCTATTATATATGCATTTCAACATAAATCTCAAAATTATCTGTCAGAGTAACTGCTTCTTATAAGGCCAAGGTTTCGGGATTTTCTTTTATTTCCATGATAAATATTAGTAATATTTGTTATACTACATACACATCGAAGACTATTTAAGTAATTTTCATTCAAGTGCTATTTTGTACTGGGATTTGTGAACAGTCATGCACCAATACTTACGTCCCTCCAGGGTTCGTCCGTAGAAAATGTCGCTCTTGGGTCCTTCCCCGGCCAGGTTGTAGGCCTGTACCGTCACTGAGTAGTTGGCGAAGATCTGGAGGTCCTGGAGTAACGCCTGCTTCTCTCGGACTATAATCTGTACGGCAGAGCTGATCCCGTCCAAGGCCATCCAGTACTGAATCTGTTTCAGAAATAAGGTATCAAATTTAAAAGAGGCCAAAACAATCAGAAATGTACATTTTGAATCAATATGCATACAAGTACTAAATATCCCAATATGGACTCGCACATAATCTTTAGATTTGATTTAGATTCATTCCACACTATAAAGCTGGTGTATTTAGTTTGTAGTTTATTGTAGATGTTGATTTATGATAGTAAGAAAAGGCTACAAAAATAAGCCTGTACAAAGTTTTTCTATAACATCACCACATCGTAGTCTAAATAAAATTTTAAAATTCCATAACAATTTCTGGAACAGTACTCGAGTATTTTGAATAATGCTTTTTTGATATGTTATTCCTTTGAACATACTCTCACTGTGTTAAAACTTTTCTAGAGCCTCAAAGTTTATGATGCACGCGTACCTTGTACCCAGACAGGGCTCCATTCTGTTTTTCTGGGGGTGGTGGCTGCCAGGATACCAATAATTCTGTGGAGTTCTCAGCTTGAACTGTAATACTCATAGGAGCAGCAGCCGGAGCTACAGACAAAACAAATATCAATATGTTATATGTCCGTTACACAAAACTACTGGTACATATACCAACAGACAACATATCGTAGAGATAACCAATATTATTATTTTATTTTTCAACAACTACTTACAAACATTGTTACAATATAGTAAAACCCCACTCACTCAAACCCGGTTTACACGAATACCCTTCATTTGTTTAACAGTTTCTCTGGTCCTGATCAAGTTCGTACATAATAAACAAACCTCCGATTACTCGAATACCACACATTCCTTGAACTATATGATCACGAGTTTGAGTAAGTAGGGTTTTACTGAATATATATAAAATGTAAATGACTTTTCTCCTACTCACAAAACACCTACGGAATGCCACAAGGAAAGCTTAAACTTTACATACCTGCCTCCCCTACATATACAATGGTGGGGGTACTCGGTGGGCCATTGCCCATGCTGTTGAAGGCAATAATACGGATCTCGTAGTTGACATCTTTTGTCAGCCTGTCCAGGGTCACAGTGTGCTGGCGATAGTCCACCTGTGTTTCTGCATAACTGTTCATATCCACTTGTTTATACTGGACGATATAGCCCAGCAGTGCACCGTTCCACGTCAAAATCGGAGGTTGCTGGAAAAAACCATAAAGCATTGTTTTTCATATGTGTGAATGCTTGGATTTGTACTTTTAAACTGTGAAAAAAAAAATGAAAATCTAATTTCTCAACTATCATAAACTATTAACTTATTTTGAAGTTTATGTACTTTTCCAGGTCTATCCATTACTGAAGTAGCAAAACCTGTTTAAACACACTTTGTTACAGAGTTCTGCATCTTAAAGCCGAAACTGAAGCAGTGATATGTTTTGTCAGACCTACCTGCCACGATACTCTGACGGAAATAGTCGTTACAGGTATAACAACCAGATTCTGTGGCGCTCCTTCCGGTACTGAAATATTTAAGACATTACAACACTAAATGGTTTTGTTCAATAAAGACAAGTCTTTATCATAGTTCACTTTAATTTCAACTTACACTGAATTAAGTTGTTACTATTGAGAATGTTTTCATTCGGAAGAAATTATTTGTATAATAAATAGTGCAGGACTTGTTCTTGGCAATCTAAGCACACAATTCACGTCAAGTAACCACTCTTCGGAATGTTAAAATGTATGGCATTTGTACTGTATATTGTGTAACATGAAAACATTCACGAGTACTGTCATTCTTCGTGTTTAATTGATTACATCATAAAAGTCTTGCACCGAAAGGAATTGGGCAACAGGCAAAGCCTATAAAAACCCTTATTACTCATTTGCTGTTCTTATCATTACATAATAGAAATTAATGCAGTTTCTGCCACAAAATATAGTTTCACACTTACAAGCTTCCAAAGTCATGACAGGTAAAGACTCGTCACTGAATGGACTCCTTCCCACATCATTGGTGGCTGCCACTCGGAACCAGTACTGGGTGTTTGGGTGCAAGCTAAAACGTATAGTAACATTGGGGTTTAAGTACTGACAAAAGCTCATTCATTGCAGGTAACATGTATCCATTTTTTTACATGAAAAATTTTCATGATTCAATTTCACAATCACAAGAAATAGGAGGATGGCATAATATCAGGTAGTTTAAAAGTCTTTTAAAATTAAATTTACGACACTCAATTTTGTAGCTTGCATTCTTTTCATGAATTGATATCTTCACAATGAAACACTGACTTGCATTTGTACCAAGCAATTTCAGTGTAAAGGGAAGAATGGACAATTATCAGTTTAAATAATAATATTTGAATATTTCACTGGAATACATCTTTCCTGTTGCATGGTATTGACATATAGATCCAGTGTTTGATGACAATTATTTTGCACTTAAATATAATGAAAGCTACTAAGTGCTGACAACATACCCGGTTACTTTGTAAGAGTTGAGTTCTGGGGGGACAGTAACTGCAGTCGGGCTCCAGTCTTCATTCTGACTGCGATACTGTATGGTGTAATTTCTCAAGGGACCGTACCCATCAAACGCTGGCTGCCAACTAATCACCACTGACCGGGGCCCAACTTCTGACGTGATTGTTGGCAATGAAGGTCGGTCTGGTATGGCTGAAAGAAGATTAAGAATTCTTTATCCAGGCACAGGTTTAACACACAAAACAGTGAAAACATATCACTCTGTCATATATGTCATAATGTCATCCACACATCATTACAAACCATGTGGTAGCTATTTTTTGTGTTCCCTATTTTTCTGTGAATATAAGAAGATATCAAATGAAAATAACAATCACTATCCCCATAGAAACTTTACCTTTAATTTTCAATTGTGTTTGACTTTTCCTCACATTTATACCTGACACTTTCGTCTCATTTTCCATTTCACTGACTTATACTATGCATGAATTATAACAAGTGAATGGCAAACATCAAAATTGTATACACAATAAAAGTGTAATGCAAAACATCATTGAGGTGGACTTATAATCATCTAAAAACAAAATATTTCTTCATGAAAGAACATCCTGCTAAATGTTTCGGCTGTTCAAGAAGTAACTATATATTAGGAGGGTCAGAAGGCACTTTTTCAGAGACCCCGCCACCCATAAAATATTAAAGGTGATTGAATATAAGGAATGGTAGGCAGATCTGAATTTAGCACTATCATCATTATATATTGATAACTGAATAAGGTATAGTCCTAAAGTATTTAAAGAAACTTACTGCGGTTGATCATGGTGTAAACAAGAACTTCCGCGGGTGTTCCCCAGCCGAGATGTGTCCGGGCCGTCACACTGAACACATAGTAGGTCTCGCGCTGCAGTGTGGCCACGGTGTACTCAAACTGTGTGGAGGGCAGCTCTGAGCTATTAGTGACTGTGTTCATGTTTTTGATGCGATAGGATACCATGTACCCACTCACAATACCATTTGGTTCAAGAGGTGGGCTCCATAGGACTTTGGCAGTAGTGTAGGTCACAGAAGGAAACCACACAATCACAGGTGGACCAGGCTCTGAAGGAAGATACTTTAGATGTTAGATTAGTATCCATAATGACAGAAATCTACACACAATAAATATAATTGTCTCTTATATAATGCTAATATTTCTATTGCAAACAAAAAAATATAGAATTTATCTCATTATATCAAAAACCTAAGAAATTATTTCTACTAATTAAAAGGGAAATTCCAGTATCACTACAATGATCATGAGTTATCAAAGAAAACCTTTGAATGATCAACAAGATCCTAAAGTTTGCTTTAACAGTTGTATTTACTGATAAGATCTTCTATCTATTAATGTTCCTTTAACCAGAACTTTTACTGCTTTTATCAATATTCCTTAAACCCAAACTTGTACAACATAAATTGAAAAGAACATACTATCTTCAAATGTTTTGACAGTCTGTTTGGGAACACTGAGAACTCCATCTCCCATACGAGTGTATGCAAGGACTTGCATCTGGTATGACACAAACTTGCGTAGGCCCTTTATCAGTACGCTGTAGGTTTGGTTTCCTGGCACGTTCTGCATCACTGGAGGAATGTTTTCAATGGCCGACTCGTACTGGACCTACAACAACACAAAAATAGTCATCAACTCGTACTGGACCTACAACAACACAAAAATAGTCATCAACTCATACTGTACCTACAACAACACGAAAATAGTCATCAACTCATACTGGACCTACAACAACACAAAAATAGTCATCAACTTGTACTGGACCTACAACAACACAAAAATAGTCATCAACTTGTACTGGACCTACAACAACACAAAAATAGTCATCAACTCATACTGGACCTACAACAACACAAAACTAGTCATCAACTCATACTGGACCTACAACAACACAAAAATAGTCATCAACTCGTACTGGACCTACAACAACACAAAAAGAGTCATCAACTCATACTGGACCTACAACAGCACAAAAATAGTCATCAACTTGTACTGGACCTATTACAACACAAAAATAGTCATCAACT
The DNA here is from genome assembly GCA_947623455.1 of Mimachlamys varia. Classification (NCBI taxonomy): domain Eukaryota; kingdom Metazoa; phylum Mollusca; class Bivalvia; order Pectinida; family Pectinidae; genus Mimachlamys; species Mimachlamys varia. Next base: position 51,836,618 of record OX392527.1, read on the forward strand.
TGTACTGGACCTACAACAACACAAAAATAGTCATCAACTCATAATGGGCCTACAACAACACAAAAATAGTCATCAACTCGTACTGGACCTACAACAACACAAAAAGAGTCATCAACTCATACTGGACCTACAACAGCACAAAAATAGTCATCAACTTGTACTGGACCTATTACAACACAAAAATAGTCATCAACTTGTACTGGACCTATTACAACACAAAAATAGTCATCAACTCATACGGGACCAAAACCAACACAAAACTATTTTGTATCTATCTATTTATACATCAATTAAACTATTGAGAACATTTCACATGTTCCAACAATAACAAACAAACAATTTCAGGCAAATATTTTACATAAGTTAAAGGATATGTTTCCCCTGTAATTACTGTGACATAAATTTGAACTTCATGGTAAGAACTAGTACATGTATAATGCCAATGTTCTGTTTTCATGAGAGATATTTCTACCAAAGACTTTTTTCTGTGTTTTACCGGTATGATTAATTGATTTTTATATTTTCTGTGCAGAATGAACTTGCATTGTAAAGCTAGATATTAACACCTTTTCCCAAAACATTATTGATGCTTTGATAAAACAGGTTTTTGTACAATGTTAAGATTCATGTATTAGCCCCTATTATAATTCACTAAGGTCCAGATAAAAATGGTGATTGTTGTGACTATACCTTGTAGCCAGAGATAAGACCGTTCTGGTCAAGAGCAGGAACATCTGACCAGGAAACATTGACTGCGGTTGATGAGACAGGGACGGCTTTCACGTTAGTAGGGCCATCGGTTGGTGCTGTTGGCAGGAGAAAATAAGTGAGAAATGACGAACATCAATGCATACACATTTTGACAGCTATATATTAAGAACGGTTTTGACCTATTGATTGAGGTACAAATCGTTATAAATCAACCTTACAACTTAAATCAATTATCATTTGATGAATTTCACATAACAATTTCCAAAACAAATGATATAATTTGAATCAGATTTAGAGGAAAATCAACTGTACATAGAAAAAAAAGACACAAGTTAAATGAAAATATTTTTCTTTTGAAGCATTAATAAATAGTTTTTCATACATATCTGAGCAAGCAAATTTTAGTTAAATATCGATTTTGCCATGCTTCATATACAAAAACTTATATATAAATATGAAAAACCCGCCATATTCACCACGCTTATAGCACATTTACAAGTTTATGCATTTTGCCTTATTATCACTAAAAATAACTGAAATACTTGTATTAAAGACTAGACAATGTCCATGATATCCATCAAATTCACAATTCAGAATTTAAGATTCAAGACAAACACCATTATACCATTATATAAAAGCGCAACAAAACAAGCTTTCTACTGATTCTGCACACTCACTTGCTTCTCTAGTACGCTCTGTGGTGATGGGACTGAAGTCACTACTGCCGACATCATTGTAGGCCTTCATCCTGACTTGGTACTCCATCCACTCCTCAAGGCCGTTCAGGAAGTGGTTATCACGGTCCATGTTCAGATTAATCTGGGCATATGCCTGGTTCTGTTTGAGTTTGTAGAACAGCTGGTAGCCTCGTGGGGCTCCATTCCACTCACTTTTTGACAGTGGCTGTAAAAAAAAACAGAACAATTTAATGCTTTCTCTGCAAATATGTCCAAAAGAAAAAAGTTTTGTCAATTACTTTCTCTGCAAATATGGCGAAAAGAAAAAAGTTTCATATTAAATACTGTATGATATTGTGAAAAATAGATTTAATCTTACATTTACGTTTTCAAATTTAACAATTTGTTATAAGTTGTGTAAAAACTTACTGCCCAACTAATCCTGAGAGCTGTAGCGTTCTGAGCCCTAACAGTGACGTTGTCTGGAGGAACACTTGGTGCGGACTGTAGGGTCTGGAATTTTCTGGTTGGAACACTAGGCAAACTTGGGCCTACAATGTTGACCGCGATCATACGCAGGCGATATTCAGTGTAGGGACGAAGGTTGAGGACAGTGAGCGAGGTGGCCCCGGGTTTGGAGATTTGGTACACTTCTCCCCAGGTAGTGTTGTCATTCTGCTGTCCCTGTACAATCCATGTGGTGATGGAAGTCTTGCCATCATATCCAGGTATAAACTGAAGCAGGACAGATGACGCCTCGATGTTTGATACTCCCAGGTTGATAGGAGCAGTCGGTTGCTCTGTGTTACAAAAGAGAGTTTATATTACTACATGGACTACAGGTATATTTAACATAACGAACATTGTCAAAAAATGGAAACATGGGTTGTTAAAATCAAATCTACCAGACAAGAGACTGGCAACACAAAGGATCATTTAAGATTGGATAAAGTGCATCTTCAGTGATTCTTGAGAAATTCTCTTTATAATGAACTTTGTGTCATGGCATAACATTTTTCTAAAACAAGATTCAGGCCAGATAAAACATTTTCTAAAACTCCACAACACTACCTAAACACTGTAGTAAACAATGCTTCAATTTGATATGCCAAAACATGTAACTATAAAACCTATTGGAGATTCTTCCTGCAGATATTGTCTGGTCATCTATACTAGTCTTATTGTTTACATTTTCTCTATGTACTGTACTCATGTATTCCATTAGGAATCCATCCCAAAAAGACAGCCGTACGTACAGAACTACCTTTACTTGACGCTTGATGACAACTGTACGTACAGAACTACCTTAACTGGACGTTGGATGACAACTGTATGTACAGAACTACCTTTACTTGACGATGGATGACAACTGTAAGTACAGAACTACCTTAACTGGACGTTGGACGACAACTGTATGTACAGAACTACCTTTACTGGACATTGGATATGTCAACTGTATGTACAGAACTATCTAGCTACCTTTACTGGACAATGGATGACAACAGTATGTACAGAACTACCTTTACTGGACATTGGAAGACAACCGTACGTACAGAACTACCTTAACTGGACGTTGGATGACAACTGTATGTACAGAACTACCTTTACTGGACTTTGGATGTGTCAACTGTATGTACAGAACTACCTTTACTGGATATTGGATGACAATCGTACGTACAGAACTACCTTTACTGGACGTTGGATCTTGTTTTCTTGGTAAATTATTAAAATTTTGTTTACTGCCTATAATTCAAAAGATGATTACATTGTAATAAACAAGAGGAAGCACTAGTTACCTGGAGGGACTCCAGATTTGATGTCTGCAGATCTAGGAGGTCCGTATCCCTTGGCTGTTTTGGCCCGTACCATTATAGTGTAATTGGTGCTAGGAGACAGGCCTCTTATAGTGTAATCGTTGAAAATCTTCGGTAAATCGATAGACTCGGCTGCCTCCGATGAGTTACGCTTCATCCACTCCAGTTTATATTCTGTAGAAAGACAACCAGAAAATAAGAATAAATTACATGGTGAAATGGCTTATAATCATTTGGAAAACTGAATACTTGCTAAGATGTTTAAAGAAAGGATTTTATATTTATATTATGGTTTTCACTTTCTTACCAAGAAGTATTCCGTTGACTTCGGTTGGGGGTGTCCAGATGACTTTCAAAGATATGTCCAGGATGTTGGCAAATGAAAGGCTTCCAACTGGACCAGGAACTGAAGAAGATAAAAAATTGAATTATGAAAAGATTTGAAAAGCACTTATACATACAATACTTCCTCTTAATTAAGAAATTGACTTCCTTCAGTAGAAACGAATGTTTTGTAAGTTCATAGAACAATTTCTTATTTTATTTAGACACTCACCATCTTCATCAGTTTTCACAGCTACAAGGGAGCTGAACGGACCGTTTCCTTTGCTTGTGTAACATGTAACTTTCAGGGTATAGTTTGTGAACTTCTTTAGGTCATGTACGTATGCGGTCTGTATTCCGACAGGGTTGTTAGGATCTGGAGCCACCTGAAGTCTGAAAGAGGGCTCAGGTTCGGTCAACTCTTTCATGTAAACCTTGTACCCCAGATTGACTCCGTTGAAATATGCAGCATCTGGGGGACGCCATGTCACTTCCACCGTTGTCGAGTTAACTGTAGTGGCCGTTACGTCCCTTGGTGGTGCATCTGGTGTTCCTTCCATGGTGGCCACTCTTATTGATGACGTGTACACGCCCACTCCCTCGCTGTTAAACGCAGCAATCTGTATTTCATATTCCTGGAAAATGATCAGATTGGTCAACTCGTAATTAGTCAAGGGCCAAATGGTGGCATTTCTCAACTGGTAAGAGGCACTGGGATAATCAGCGAGTTTGAACCGGATTGTGTAGCCAAGGAGATCTCCGTTCCACTTGTCCTCGTCTGGGGCCTGCCACTGAAGCATGATGGAGGAGTTGGATCGCGCACTGCCAAAAAATCCCTTTGGCGGACCACTGGGGGCTGAAATTGTAGGGTTCAGAATAAAATTGTTGTCAACAAATGTATACATTATGTATCTTAAATAAATCTGTTTTGTTACAGGAGAAGAAACAATGCATTTTAGTGTTTTGTGTTAAAATATGGAGATAGGATTGTACAGTAGAAGAAGGTTTAATATCATTTCTACTGTAAATCAAAGACCTGAAATTTGTGCGCAGGTTCTATTCATGACTATATCAATATGAATTCTAGGATCTAACCAATTAAAGAGTTCAGACTCATTTAACAAACAACCACTTCTTTTATAATTCTAAGTGTAAATTTATTTTCATTTGAAAAAGAATTGCAAAATTGTATATTTTGATAAGTAAAATCATACACTTTGATCAGTAAATGATTTAAAGTTGAATAAATAAATGATACTTAAATCCCATGTACTTCACATTTAAATAGCAGAAAAAGCAAAAATAAATACTCTAAGTTTATATTCTAATGAAACAGATTGAGGACTATCTCATAATTTATCAAGGAAGAGAAGGTGGGCATCAGGCACCTGTATTAATACATGATCATGGTGGTAAGGTTAAAAGTAGATCTGCCTAACATTCCCTATACCAAATCAATTGTAATATTGCATGGGTGGTGGAGTCTCCGAAACATCTGGAACAGCCCTTACCTTGTTCTGGCATGCTGATAGGTGGTACTGGTTTGGGTTCACTCTTAGCACCCTCTCCCATGCTGTTGACAGCACTGACACGGAACTGGTAGCTACGTGCCGGGCGTAGGCCCGATACAATAAACCAGTTGTTGTCAGAGGGGGCAGTTTCCTGGTATGTGACCCATCCTTCCTCTGGACTATCCTTTATACCTGAAAACACAAGTGTTTTATGAATAGATAAAATGAAACTTTTTTTTTAAAATCCAATCTTACATAATATCTATTTTTCATATTTTCATGATTTTGTAAACTTGTAATGGACTTTTCATTTTTTAAATGTTTGCCAAATTTGCTATGTTTGCTTTTCAATGTAAACTTGAAAAAGCCTGCAAGACATGTATGGCATCTCTGTCGCTTTCAATTTTCGTTATTTTTAGCAACTGTAACCTTGGCCTTGACCTTTAAATCCGGAAAGGCAATGAAGTCGGGAATCGGGAGGGGGTGCAGAAACATTGGCAAACACTATGCCCCAACCCATGCTATTTCATGGTGGGGATAAATATATATTTTTCACAGAGAGTATCACATTTATATTCCTTTGAAAGACCATAAAAGACGCAAATACCTTCTCCTGGTACATAGAGAACTTGTCTGTACTGTAAAATAAATCGGATGATTGGTGCGTAGCCGTCAAAGCCGGGCTGCCATGTCAGATTCACCGCCCTCAGGTCTGACTGCAGCACAACGACGGTTTGTAGCACTGGCTGGTGGGGGATTTCTGTAGTAGGAAACAATGAAGATAGGCTAGAAAATCAGCTTGTATAGATAGGCAATAACCTTCGACAGCAAAATGAATCATAATCGGCCCAAAGTTCTGGCCCTGTTTTGAAAATTTTGCTATATTCTGTCTAATGATAGATTAAACTAATCATACATAAAATTACTATTTAGTTTTGTTGGTGTATTGCAATTAAGTAACAATTATTCTTGCAGAACAACAAAATTCTATAATTTAAGATAACAGATTTTTAAATTTCAAAATTTGATTAGAATTAATCATTTTAAACATGATTTCTTAATACTGAAGTAATTTTAAAATCATTTATGAAATGCTAAACTAGAAAAGTTACCTAAGACTGAGAGATAAGCCTTGCGGCTGTCGTTTCCTCCCAAAGAGATGACCTCACACTGGTAGTAGCCAATATCTATGTTGTACACGCCCATGATTTGCAGGGTCCCCGTGCTGCTGATGCTGATTCTACTGGAGTTACTGAGCAGATTCTTCTGGTTTGTAATGCGGTCAAACTTGTACCAGTTAAGCTGCACTTGTATGTGTGGATCATGCGATACGCTGCAAGGCATGACTGCATTCTCTCCCTTGCCTTTGGAGACATTTTGAGGGGGAGCAGTAATCTGTGTTCTCACTGTTGAAATAAAAATAATACTTAATCACACTTCCAATGTATAATCATTTTAGGTGTATAAACTTTTTGTCAAGTAAGAAATGTATTTAAATGTTTTAATACAGATATATTTGAATAACACTTGACAGAATTGAACCATGAATCGGTGAGCATTTCTGTCAAAGATGACATACCACACAGACCTTTTAAAATTCAGCAATAGATACAGTATGCCAAAACAACAAAGGCAACTGCACCATACACCTGTTTCATCCTCCTATTACTTGTCAGTGATGATGGGGGTCAAAAGGTGTGAATCAAAATTTTCTGAACTAAATGTAGAAGCAGAAGGATCAGGTGCATAAATTATGATGGAGTTTAGAACAAATTAAATTAGTACTGTATAATTTCAAATTGTGTACTATAAAGTACACATTATGAACCATGCCACTAATCAAATGAGGTAACTGTGGCTATATCCTACCTAGGACTGCCAGATGAGCCTCCGCCTCTAGGCTGCCCCGACTGTTCGTGACGTTACATCGATACTGGCCCGAGTCGGAGGCTTGTGTCGTGGTAATTAGAAGGTCAGATCCGTCCATGATCTGGAAACGTCCACCAATGGCGATAGGTTGTACATCTCCATTGACAACTGGAAAAAATTAATGAATCATTTGCTACATTGCAATTTTCTAATAGAAAATGAATATTGAAAATTCATCTTCATCCTTTGTTATTGGTGCAATCATTGCATGAGTTTTAGGTGAAAACAAATAATAAAAAGTATACCTAATACTATAAGTCAAGTTTGAAAATATATATAAATCTTCATTTCTTTGATTTGTATGAACCTACTATTTATGTTGTTCATAGATTAAATGCAAAATATTTCTAGGAATTGATTGTACATTACGATCCTGAAACTGATTAGAACTTTCTGATATATTATATTCTATTGGAGACAGGAACCTCCGCATTTTTTTCATACAGCAATTACCTTTCACCCAAAATATGGTTGGTTTTGGGGCACCCGTAGCACTGCAGGAGAGTCTAGCATCAGATCCCTCCACTACTGTCAGATTCTGTGGGGGTGAAGTCAGCTCCGGAGGCAAGCCTGAAATCAGACATTAATTTATGGTTATATAAAGTGGCTAGTTACAATTCACCTTTCTCAGTTAAAAATATGTTTTTCAGAAATAGTCCCCACATAATACAATTCAAATCTTTTATCAAAGATATCAAAGACTCACGATGTCTTAAAAAATGTAGAAAAGCTTTAATATAAAACTTTCACAAGATAGACCATCAGTCTATGCAATCTATTTTTTTTAGAACTGCCAACACATTGTGTACATAATAAGTGTATGATAAGATGAAGTTGTTATGTGTATAGGGAATAACTTTATAAACAACATGTTGTTTCCAAGTAAATGATTCCCATATACCTATAGTGTATTTCACAATAATTGTCTTGATCTATACACAGGGCTTTTTCTAGGTAAATTGGGAAAAGGCCCCCCAAAGTGAAATTGGGGAAAATCATCAATATATCAACAACAAAAATCCTTGAATAAAAACAATCTATTAATATACATTTTGTATATCTGATATTAAACTGCAAGAAATACATCGTTTTTGTCTTTATTGTTTACAGTATACATGTTTTCATATAACTTTCAGAAACTTTAAGGAAATTACACTCTGGAATTCAGCCTAGTCAACTGATTGAGAAAATAAAACTGAAATTGGGAAAATTGAAGCCAAAATCTCATTGGGGAAGGGGCCTTATATCAGCCCCTGAGAGACCCCAGAAAAAGCCTTGATAAATCTACCATTGCCATTTTTATGATCAATGATCTGGCCCAAGTTTCATCAAAGATCCTTAACTTAAGATTCTCTATTAGAAAGCAATACAGAAATGATGGAAGTTCTTTAACTTAATAAACTTTTCTCTTAAATAACTTCAGCAATGCTTTCCTATGGAGAATTTTAAGTTATTAGGATTTCCTGTAATTAACAAACATTAATGAAAGTGGGGCCTGCTATAGATTTTATCATTCCATCTGTGCTGCACTGATTCTTATGATCAATGGTCTGATATACTGTACTACTCACTGTTGACCTTAATCCAGGTAGATTTCACCATTTCTCCGGCAACATTTCTGGCAAAGCACTGGTACATCCCCGAATCCTCCAAGTCTAGGGCAGTGATCACTATGGTCCCATCTGATTGTACTGTATGTCTGTTTTATACAAGAAAAATTTTTTAATTCTCTATTTAATTCAATGATGGGAAACGGTATTACCTCCCCTGAACAAAAAGTCACTGGCAAACATATCAGTATTCTATATATAGTTACTTTAAACCAGAAAATTGTGCTATTGAATTTTCACAGTTTTTTCCTCTCAGCAGCAGCAAAAACTTCATCAGGACAGTAGGTATTGAACTAATGGCACAAATGAATTTCAATAGTATAGGGCGAATATCTGACTGGGTGATCACTAAAATTTCCTGTATACTGCATTCAATTCAACTACATGAAGCAGTCAATTTTTGGATTTTTTTGGATTTTTTCTTTGGTATTCTGCATTACTTTTTGCACATGTTTATTTCACAGAATTTCAATTCAAACTTTCAGCTGTTAAAATATAGAATTGAGCATTAGGATAATGTGGGAAAAATGGTAAGGGCATTATCTTCCAATTGGGAAGTGAATATAATGCTTACTTGTTGCTGGTAAGAGTTGTGACGTCCGCCCCGTTGAAGTACCAGTGTACGGTTGGTGTTGGGTTTCCGGTAGCTGTACATGGAACCTGAACTGTCTCTGCATAATCTTTACTGTAGATGCTGTCAATCACCGAGTCAATGACAGGTTTCTCTGTAGTCAGAAACAGGACAATCATGTTTACCATGTACCGTAACATTCTAAATATAACTTAGAAATACTGTGTCTGTTTAAAATGATTTACAATCCTGAAACATTTTAGGACTGTTCCAGATCTAGAATTAACCATATGGTAGAAGCGGGAGGCACTTTTTCAAAGACCCTGTCACCCATTAAATATATTAAAAGAGATTTAATATAAGGAACAATATGCAGATCTGGTTTTAACCCACCCACCCATGATACATTATAATACAGGTGCCTTCCACCTCCCCAGACGATGAATGATGCAATAGCCCTTCGTTAATTTACCATACCATTACAATGGCATGAAATTACTCATTAAAGTAAAAGCTTATTTCATATAAGACTCTTTAATAATTTGTTATGATCAATGGCAATCTGTGAAAACCTTCAATTAAAATGTTCATTTTGAGGTGCTGTACAATGAATCTAAACAACCATACCATAGACTCTTAAGTTAGCTCTAGCACTTTGCTTAGGGTAAGTGTTTCCGTCGGGGGAATTCAGGAGTTCTGCCTCACACTCGTAGACCCCCTTATCGGAAGCTATTGGCGTTCGTATCTGTAGTTTGCGGTGGTATCGTCCATCATCAAACAGATATTTCGTATCATCGCCAATAATTTCTGTTCTTGTTGCACCATTTATTCTGTACCATTTTGTTTGGAGTCCACCAATAGGTCTGAAAATAAGGGTGACATACACGTTTTAGAATATCAACAACTTCATTGTTCTCAAAGTTGATTAACTAATATATAAGTGTACTTATGACAGCCAGTCTTTTTCTCCAATTTTTGTGACCAAGGTGCTGATTGGTTTGTTGAATTCAGAATGAAATCGGTCACAACAGTTGGAGAAAAGAAAATAGCAGTCTCTATCCAGATTTCTAATTGTCAGTCTCACAAGCTTGAAAATTGGACTCGTGTGTTAGACATGATAGTGTAAGGACAGGAACTATAATACAAGACAATTGCTTTCAATTTAAGAAACATTCTAATGACATTAAAAAATGTGCATGCTGTGTGTATTGTGCCACATCCACTTTTAAAGGTATTTATCCCCAAGACTGCAGCTGCAAAGTATCTGACCAACTGAAAATTGATCACTTTTTGACATTTCCTAAAGTCTGAAGAAAATTGGTGACACAGCATGATATATAAAGCAAATAACACATCAAGTTAAAGAATATTTTCCTGACATTCTAGACTACTTCCGGGGGTCGTATTATAAATGGTTAAAAAGCTAAGTTTGTTATGATCACCTGGCATTGACGACACACTCAAATGCTGCCACTGTGGTTGTGAAGTCGGCCACGATAGCAAGATCCTGTGGAGGTATTTCCATTGTAGGGGATTTCACCACATCATTGGTAGCTACAAGTTAACAGAGAGTGTACAATTACTTAAAACCAAATCATTGGTAGCTACAAGTATACATAGAGTGTACAATTACTTAAAACCACATCATTGGTAGCTAAAAAATAACATAGAGTTTACAATCACTTAAAACCACATCATTTGTAGCTACAAGTTAACTTAGAGTGTGCAATTACTTAAAACCACATCAGTGGTAGCTACAAGTTTACATAGAGTGTACAATTACTTAAAACCACATCATTGGTAGCTACAAGTTAACATAGAGTGTACAATTACTTAAAACAATGGGATTTCACCACATCATTGGTAGCTAGCTATAAGTTAACATAGAGTGTACAATTACTTAAAAACAATGAGATTTCACCACATCATTGGTAGCTACAAGTTTACACAGAGTGTACAACCATTTAAAACCACATCATTGGTAGCTACAAGTTAACACAGAGTGTACAACCATTTAAAACCACATCATTGGTAGCTACAAGTTAACATAGAGTGTACAATCATTTAAAACCACATCATTGGTAGCTACAAGTTAACACAGAGTGTACAATCATTTAAAACCACATCATTGGTAGCTACAAGTTAACACAGAGTGTACAACCATTTAAAACCACATCATTGGTAGCTACAAGTTAACACAGAGTGTACAACCATTTAAAACCACATCATTGGTAGCTACAAGTTTACACAGAATTTACAATTATCTAAAACAACTACAGCTGTAGTATAGATGACCAAACCAAACTGGTTTAATCATTTACATTTTCAGGACACTGAGTATACCGTCCTCAGGACCAGATTTTTATATTTTAGTTTTATACCCGACTCGTGAATTTCATTTGGAATCCATCTAAGGGAGACTACCGTACGTACAGAACTTTACCTATACCGGACGTTGGATCTCGTTTTTTTTAAAACATACATTTTGAAATGACGGCATCACATACCAGTAAATCATAATCATTGATTCTTTTTCCATTTTGTCAATAGCACAAACATACCTAGTAAACTTATAAACACTATTGGATAGAGAATAATTTTCGTTTTTTGCCTAATGCCTTCGATTTGTTCATAAGATATTGTTACAAAACGTGATGTCTTATAGAATCTGATAAGCCAAGGCATACAAATCAAACAGATCCGTCACGAAGTAATGTTTAATCGGGTACCAGGGGCTGTAATTATATTAAAGAAATTATCATTGTGATAATTAGTAAATATTGTACATGCACACACCCAGACTACTATTAATACAAACTTCCCGGGAATTAAACCATATTTTACAGCAAGGGGGGGAAATGAAACTAGTGAGACGAGCAGGGTGCGAACCCGAGACCTCTAGGTTATGGAGCTAGGAGGTTACCACCAGGCCAAAAGGTCTGAACCAGTTAACCTGGTTCGTAATTTCCTGATATCGTAAGGTCGTGTCTCCACGTAACAATATAAACATACCTTGTACTTTGAGAGTGAAAAGTCCACTTTGTTCAAAATCACCAGACTGTCCATTAATGGCTTCTGCATGATAAACATTGTTATCTAAGGTGTCACTAATGTCTAACAACGCTAGATTATTCGCTAATGTGATGTAGTGGTTTGGTCCACTGATGTCCATCATGCTTTGATCGAGATACCAATCCATAGAAGGGGCGGGAACGGAGGCAATTTTTGGCAGCTGCAAAACTGCAGCATTTCCTTCTTGTACGGTTACATCTTGGCCTGCAGTTGATGAGAAAGGGTCCATATCTAAAACAGAAATATTCACATGATAATTATTTATGGACAAAGTGCTGGCCCATGGTCTAGGGCAACTTGATGGTCATGTTCTTTATTATTAGCCGAAAGCCTTACGACTCATGCACAGTCATTTTATTAACTGGAAACCAAAAAAAATGCAAATCAAACTTTATGTAACATGTTTTTTCAAGTCTTCATAAAGGGGAAGATAGCCTTGAAAAATAAACATTTTAAGAATCTGTATTAATTGTCGCTATTATTTCTGCGAATAAAATCGAACAATAGATATACATAATATGTAAAACAACAGCAAATCAGTATTATTAGAAGACAAAACATTTTACTCACAAGCAACCGACACTTCACAGCTCTCGGAAAGTAACGTTCCAAGATCATTGTATGCCTTGCACTGATAAAAGCCAGCATCACCTCTCTGTACATTTGAAAGGCGGAGCTGGGAGCTGTTTTCCCCGGAAAGATCACTTCCATTTTTCCTCCATTGGTACAACGGACTTGGGTTAGCGTATGCTCTACAGGTCATTAGTTTAAATCCTCCTATTTGTACAATACTACCACACTGAGGAGGATGGGTAAAATATTTTGGCGGATATTGATCTGAAACAAAAACACATTCAAAGATTTGACATTTGTTTGAAACATACAACAGTTAAAGAGTTTGTGATTTGACACATGATCATCCTGTCGCGTACATGCAGGTACAAAGCTGTCAGTGTCAGACTTATTCCGTTCATGTGACAAAAACAAATGCTCTGATTGGGCGATTTCCACTATACTAGCTGTAAGCAAATGCTTTTCCTTGTGAACAAGCTTGAGGTCCCCAGTATATCATGAGCACATCAAATTTGAACATTATAAGTTTGTAAGACAAGGATTTTTGACAATACATGTGTACAGCGAACTGTAGAAATCAGATTTACACCTAAATTTGAAACCATCACTGACAATAGCAGAATAAAAACAATTAACATATTTAGTCCCCACACAACCCTTCTGAATGACTAGACATTAACCAAAATATTAACTTCATGAAAATCAATTATTTTTTTCGTTTCCTGTTTCCTGGTATACCAAATCTTTTATAAGAATGGTCTTGATTATTTCCTTAACGAAAGGTTCATAGAAATATCTAATATAAGAAGCGGATAAAAGGTACTAGTTATGTACATGATGTACCGTACGTATAAACAGATGAATTGACAGCAAGCTTAATAACATTACTGATATTTACATGACATTGTGTATTATTAAAGGTTCTGGCTTGTTTCTGACAAGACAACATTATTATATTATATAACATTTCTTGAGGTTCTGTTTCTGATGGCTATAGATTTATACAAGTAACATTATTGGAGGTCCTAGCTGTTCCTGTGTTGGTACCCGTCCCTATAAGCATTTTATCCAGTCCCTCTTTTTCAAGATGCTTGAATGTCACACTCCCTTATATCACATGATTCCCATTTGACTCACCAGTGTATGGCGGTAAGTAAAATAAACAGCACTGTCAATAACAGACAAAAAAACTCAATATTCTATATTTCTGCAATGCATTATTAATAATATACAAGTATACCGGTAACCATATACATTTGTATATACATTTTCTTGTAATTTTTCAGTGACTTTACACATAAAATGGCCCTAAAAAGTGCCCCCTCTTTTTTCCAATTTTGTAAGCGCCCTTGGCACTAATCAGTAAATTGAGTAATTTGTTATTGCCAATATTGGGTAGAAAATTTAGGAAAAACAGAATATTTCATTTTCACACAAACTGACAATGGGGACATTGATCATTGTGTAGTATCTTGGGTGGGTGGTTGGGTGCATGGAGCAATGGACAAAGCAGTTTGACTTTTACCAAGATGAAGGGCTAGTGGTAGAATGTCATGAAGGACACCTTCACAAATCAGATGTAAAAAGGACTATCGATATATGGGTGCAAAATAAGCACAAGCTGTAATGGGGAAAAGTTAAGAGCATCTGGCTGGAGCCAAAAGTTGCTGGTTCAAGTATGTATAGTCCTAGCGATACAACTATTGTCTGTAACAGGAGAGGAAAAATGCATGGCCAGACAGAAGTTCAAAAACCTGGGACGTTCCAAACTCTGGACATACAATCAACTAATCGAGCTATCTGGTCGCAGATAATCAACCCTGTCAGGCTGTCTAGATCTGCTACATTCCTCCCTCCTTTAACAAAGTCTTTCACAAGAAACATATGGGACACAATACCTTTAGTGGGTATATTTCACTGGGCACCACATGTAACAGGAGAAGAAAATGCACAGCCAGAACCTGGGACCTTCCGAACCCTATATACTATTATAAATTTAATAGATGAACCCTCATGATCATGTTATCAACTGAGATATATCTGCATGCAAGGTCACCAACAATTGACCCAGTCTAAAATTCCCTACAGCTCGACATGTTTGTAAGACAACCTAATCAATGCACATCTTTAACACTATTCCCCCCATTTTTGTAAATCTACAACCTAGGTTCTTTGACTCCCAGCCAAGGTTCCTCCTTCCTTGAAACGGGGAGGCCGGGTCATTGACACCAGTTTGTAATAGGACCAGGAAAAGTGATAAAGATTATATAGTGCTGTCGCTGGGGCTTGAACTCGCGACCCTGTGGGCTCTCCAACATGATGCTCTACGGTACCGACTGAGCTACAGGGAAATTCCATACAGCTCATGCTTTACAGGGAATAGTCTGCTCAATAAAGTTAGACTTTCCAGTCTAGATTGATGCTCTTACTGCTGAGCTAAAGGAAAATTTCACATGCAGCTGGGGCTTGATACGCAACCTTATTGAAGCATGCCATATATCTTACAATACTAGCTAAAATAATTTGTTTCATTGTTTTTGTAAAATGAGTGAACTTTTATATAAATGCATCCTCATGTCCAGGGTGTGGGTTATGCTCACCTACAACTCTGGAACATATTCCAGTGGAATATGTCAACTGGAAAATATGTCATTGAATGTCAGTTTTTATATAATATTAAAAATCGACAAAATGGAGAAAATATCCAAAATTGTGACGTGGTGGTGATGGTAGTTAGATGTTATTGGGGATGGGGTTGACTCACTAGGAGTAACCAACAAAAAACACGTGCACACTGGCATTCCATCCAACCCTATTGGGCGATTAAACAAGGATACACATCACACGTAATAGAGCACACACATCCTTTGACCCTACTGAAACATTCCACCACACCAACGTGACAATGGTGATGCTATAATCACGCCGGTATCTCAACCCTGCCATGGAAATGTATGCGTAATTCGTGTCTCGGCAACTTTATGTAGTATCTTACCTTGACAATTAACACAATACAGATGTTCTTGTATCACCCATAACATAAATATAAGTATATGTAGCACTGAAATCTGACTATCCAAGCCTTTGCAGAATCGGCCTCGTCCGGGTCCCATTTTGAATAACGTGACATCAAATGGCTGGAATCACCTGTGGAATGTTGTCTTTGACATGTCTTGTGTCTAAACGAAGTTAAAAGTGGTAAAGATAAAACACATTGAGGGTGTCGGGACAAAAAAGTTCTCCAAAATGTTCCGTTAGTTCTCACATCGATTCCGTTGTGTTTGATACTAAAATCGGAAGTGCCCAATCGCCATATTGGATGCAGACGGACTGTCCCAAAATGAAAATTGTTTTACACCTGGATGAAGTTATCCAATTTCGTGAAATAAATGTCGTCCGTATGAACTTCTTTAACAACACAGATCTCGAAAAAGTTGAAATTTCTTCTCAATTATTGCCAGAATATCACATTTTCTACACATCAACCTGTCGCGTACAGGTACAAAGCTGTCGGACTAATTCCGTTCACGTGACAAAAACAAATGCTCTGATTGGTTGAAAGTAGAAAGTCGATGACACATCAATGTGGGGGTACCCATTGACACAGGTATTTCACACAGGTAAATTACAATCTTACACAGCGAGTGTATGTCTTCTGTGGGAAAATGAAACACAAACCACTCATAAGAGGGAGTGTAAGTACTTGTACAATAAATAGTCCCGATGTATTTATAAACGTGGACAATATATAAAATACTTGGCCAAGCGTTACGCCCACATCATTAATAAACTAACGAGCAGAGGCCCTACTATCAAAATGCTAACGTTGAACAGAATTGATAGTTATGAAACGGTTGAGCGTCTTATCATATCAATGTATAAATCAAATGTTTTAAATGTAATATTATTTTTTTATATAGGCCTAGCTACAAGTTAATTTTAAACACTATATCATATAAGGCCGAATTGAATGATTGACAGGTAATGAAACTATCATTAAAAGATAGAAACAATGATAAGTTATAATTGCTGGTTGATTTACGTATGCAAGAAACTTTTTTGTAAAATGGAGAATTAATTTAAACTTTTTAGTTTAATTAAACTGAATTATGGCCAAAATGGGGATTAGTTACTGAAAGATGCAGCAAAAAAAAAAAAAAAAAGAATATAATGTAATATTAATAGGATTTAGGCCTACTATGTAAAACCTATCGTTAAAAGAATTATTATTTCTTATCACAGTTACACTAATTTCACGTAAGCAAAGTTATCGTTACCACTAGTACCGCCCATGATAATGGAGGGGGTTATGGTCTCTGATCGACACGTAAATTGAATAAATCAGACAGTCTAATCTACGACCTAAGTTCACTAGACCATATAATTATATCCAGTGAAGCAGAGCGTCCATTATTTGCGAAATGTGTTTTTAAAAGTGAAAAATTAACGGGTGGAAAATACTCAATGACATATAATTGTTTTCCAATGGGTAACTGGTAAAATTGGGTATCCCTGTCGTCCGCCTCAGACAGTTCCGATATGTTATTGATTTTTTTCCGTCTGGTTTGTCACAGGGAACGGGGATGTATAAATATTTATATGGCCATGATTTAAAAATCAGTGGCTACACACTTGATCGAAATAATCTCGAATAGGTGATCTATATTGTGTACTGTAATTTGTATTCCAGATTCCTATTTCGTCTCATCCATGTCATTCAAAACACACAAAAACATTATTGATTTCATTCGGCATTTAAAATTGGCATGAAATGACCTACAACTATCAGTTTTGTCTGACAGATTTATAATTTTATTGCACAAATTTCCATCACATACATGTATATGCTAAGTCGACGGTTATTCAAGAAGAATTCAGACAAGTGTCTATCCACGAACTTCCTGTAAATCGATCGTTATTGAAATGCAGAGTATTATTGATTTATTTGAGGAAATCAAATTTCTTTTAAACAACAATGTATTACATTAATTCCTTGTTGGCAAACATGATCAAGGAAACTGCAATTGGTAATTCCAAAGTTATTATTTTATCAAACACACTTTCAACTCATTTGACATCCGGACCCGTTGGCAGTCAATTTTTTGTTTGTTAATAAAACATTTTTTTGTTCATAGAATTTAAAATGAATACAACTATAAAACAGAGATGTATAAAGCCAAAAGGTTTTACACGTCTCTGTATAAAATAAATAAATATAAATAATTTTTTGCTTTTCATTTATTTTTTGTGTGTGCATTTCAGATTCTAATATGGTTATAAAATCAACGAACTCTGTTCTAATAACCATTCAGGGTGAAGACATTTTTTACGTGTTCCTTATGGCAGAGGCAATATACATATATGCTTTATATGTATCTGCTATTGATGTCGAACTCTTCTGAAGCGCACATAACAGTAAATGTATTCCAGATACGCCTTCTGAGGCGCACATAACAGTAAATGTAGCATACATCGTTAAAAGATACTAATAGATGCCCGCCATTCTAATAGAGTCTCACACAAATTGACGTTCTAGGTCTGTCGGCGTATCGCTTGCACATATGGCACGCTGTCGATGGGTTTAAATGGACGAACTTAGATGGAGCTGAGATAGCTCAAATATCACAACAA
Organism: Mimachlamys varia; assembly: GCA_947623455.1. Classification (NCBI taxonomy): domain Eukaryota; kingdom Metazoa; phylum Mollusca; class Bivalvia; order Pectinida; family Pectinidae; genus Mimachlamys; species Mimachlamys varia. The sequence continues at coordinate 51,855,041 of OX392527.1, forward strand.
TAGGAATGACATACCGCCCGCGGCCCTTCAAAGAAACAAAGACATGAGATAGGCCTGTTGTAAGCTGTTGTGTGTGTACAATTCAGGAACGAGAAACAGGTGCTACCACAGGTGTAAAAATTATTTTACCTTGTTTTGTAAATATTGACGTTCCGAGTGACGTCATTACAAATACCAGAGTGACATGCTCTTTGTATTCATAGATAGTTATTTTTGAAATACTGGCTGGAGTGTTTTTGTATCTTGTGTAGAACATTCCAACTATTCGATTAAAGGATTGAAATCGATTAAATTAAATCAACAAAATCATTGACTCGGCGATTCAAATCAAAACTTCTTTTAATCAAGTGCTTAGTCTAGAGAACGAGGTAAGCGGCTTTCGGTCACGATTAGATAATAAGCGATAGGGACGTATATATATATACAAGATACAAGAATATATAAGACGTATATTTAAAGTTGATCTGATTTATAATTCCACGATGTTCGCGCAATAGCTAGCAGCCAAATAATTTTATCTATTAAATAACTTGATATTATTATATAAAATCAATTATAATAAATAAAAACAAAATCATCATTTAATCAAAATTAATGTGAAGTGTATTTTTTTAAACGGCCGGAGAGGGAGAATATCTTAAAAGAGGGGTTCGTGTATCAGATGTATCAGTTATGATGTCATCATAATATGATGGTGTAAAAAAAAATTGGACAATTGCATTCATAGCAAATATGAATGCAATCTGAATTTGGAAGGGTTATATACATGTACGTTACCTCATTCACAAACACAAATCATACTTCAATGCTTAAATTTACTTATCACATTGCAGCATCAACATAACTCTGGATAAATCTTCTCTGGTGTTGATTTTATTTAGCTAAAACTTGCAATTAAATAAAAAAAATGGGCATTGAACAGTTATAGAAAATGAATTTCCAAAATATTTATTTTGCACGAAGATTGAGAAGAGACGGTTTTGTGTTGGTGCAGGGACGTATATGTTAGACATATACGTCCCTGGTTGGTGCTATTTTTTATATTTAAAAATACTCTACTATATACCCCCTTATCGTTATGTAAGGGACTTGTTATAAATCTTCACTGCCGGGCGGGTGAGCGGTAAACATACGTTGTTTAGAGGTGAGGAGCTGTACGGGAGATCAGTTTAAATCGACCACTTCCCGTGTAAACCTGCAGTTTAAAATACCATAAATCAGGACAATCTTTATAAGTATGTCTAAGAGCAAGGTCGTATATACACAGGTACGTTCTCAGGGTCCAAGGTAACTATATAGATATGGTAAGTATATACTGTAGATACAGCTAACACCTGGCCTCGGGATAGAAATATATCGAATAAATATTTACGATCTTTATAGCCCAATAGCTTAGAGAGTTTCCAGTTCATGCCTTGGATAGCGAACGGGATTAAGAAAAGTCGAATATGGACGACTTAAGTTAAATACGATTAAATATCTTTTATTTCTTTTCTGTTTAGAATTTTAAGAATGGATTTGGTCGCTTACTTTGTTTTATTTTGTTGAATTGAAAAGATACATCATAGACATTATTATCAAATATTTTTTTCTTTATAAACAGACATCGCCATAATTCAAAGAATAACATATATTTCATTTTTTTTTTATATTTCTTGTCGTCTTTATAGGATCACATTTGTTTCCGAAAACATCTCTTTTGAGACGACACAGAGTCTCCGGCCTAAAGTTATTTCGATGTCAGGGTCAGGACACATTCATTGTAAGCTTACCGGAGTTACTTCCCTTCCATACACTATTTTACGAACACAGTCACATCCAGGGGTTTTGGCATCGAATCAGCGTGCCTGTATGTTCAATTAAAACTTTTGGCACAAGTTTTACTTATTGCTTTGTGAACAATATGATTCCTCTATCTTCGGAAGAGGTTAATTAAATATATAAAATGCACTTCTATGAAGTGAAACATCAGTATCACCTAGTAGTACCCTATCATCATTAGTGAGCAGTTATACTTGTCAGTATTCAACAGTAAATTTTAAAGGCCCAATATACGTAACTTTCGGCAAAACTTGAAACGAAAATCAAGCCTAATAACTTATCATATTTATAGATTTAGTTAAGATTAACTGATATCAGCAATATTCAAGATGAATTCTCATGCGGTTACCGGTACAGCAGCAGTTGAAACTCGGTATTTGTAAATACGCGTCCATTTTGAACTGTCGTCTAACTTCGGTTTGTTGTTGAAGTGGGCCCCTCCTGAATTATTTTCAATTCTTTGGATTTTTCTGTCAAGAGTTTCTTGTTAGTTATTGCTCAGGTTTACTTCGTGTTAGGCTTATTTTTGCATGGTTATCAACTGATTTTTTTTTTCAGAATTTTTCAGAACCACGAAATTTCCCTGAAATTATGTATATTGGGCCTTTAATCGTCATGACAGCAGAACATTGAATTGCTAGTATAGCAGAACAGAAAATTGTCATTATAGCAGAACAGTAAAATATCCTTAATTGTCATTATAATGGATGAGATAAATATCATTATAGGTGAGCAGTACATTGTCGTTATAGCAAATCAGTGATTTGTCGTTATAGTAGAACAGAATTGTCATTGTAGCAGAATAGTTGTCATTATAGTAAAACAGTAAATTCTGTCATTATAGCGTAACAGTAAATTATCATTATAGCAAAAAGTAAATAGTCATCATAGCAAAACATTGAATTGCAAGTAAAGCTGAGCAACACATTGTCCGACAGAACCACCTGTACCAGACATTTAGCGGACCAGATAGACAGTCTTTGTATAATCCTAGACACTTATATATATAGCAGTACAATGTCATTACAATGAGCTGTACAATATATGATGCTAACCATGAAAAGACTTGGATATGTTTTCGGTTTAAGAGAACAAGGAATTTGTTTTCGTTGGCCAGTTATTCGAGATATATATACACATTATCGCGAGCTCAGTAATACATGTACTGTAATAACTATCGCATCATAATAGTCTAAAGGGCTCTGGCTCTCTGATCCGCTAAATATTAATGATAGCTCTCAAAGTCAGAATAAACACGAAATTTTAGCGACTCGTCCACGGGTCGCTGTTAAAGCATCGCTTTATAATGAATAAACAATTGTAGTGTGTGCACATTAGATATCATTTGTACATTTAAGGATTAACCTTTGATTTTGTTTAGTTTATGAGATCATAAATCCAATGGAGCACGAGGTAAATTGCGTAAACGCGTAAACTAAACAAAATCAAAGGTTAATCCTTATATTTACAGTATTTTTCTGTAAATGGGTCATAACTTTTCTGTTCAATTTAGCCCCATCTGCGGACATATATTTCATTTCAAAACTTACAAACGTTAAAACGGTTCAATAAATGTAACAGCACGAAGTTTGCACAAGCCGTAGGTAGTTCCGCCTATGTCAATTGTTAATGACGTCATACAATTGTGATTCGAACGGGATAATTTGCATAGCTCCGCCCACATGTATTGTTGTCGACGTCATAGAGTTTTTGCACGTTCTCAAGTATAGTTATTGGAAAATAACACTAGTTTGCAGTACAATGGTTATCGAGTGAATGTCAGTGTAGACTGTAAATATTTGAAAGTAAGCGGAACAATCATGCTAAAAATTCGGTTTTAATCAAAAGTTTTTGCCTTATACTAGGTTAAAGACTGGTGGCTACACGTGTCTCTATAACCCTGCCGTAAGTAATGTTCGCAATTTGTTATACCAATTAGCGGACAAAATATCGTTAATTCACTTTGTTTCGAGAACTGAAAATACTCTTCTTTACAGTTCGCATATCATGGCTGACGATCAAAACACAGACACGATGGACGACCTATCAAGACGGGAGAAGTTACCTCCCTTGAAGCTGATTTTTAAGACCCAATCGTACTGAAGCTCAGTCATAGAATATAAATACTAACGCAAATCTCAATAAGGAGAAAGGGTTTAATACGCTCTTCCTTATATTGCACCATGTCATGACTAAAAAATTATACGCAATACACACCCATGCTCTCAAATTAATGATTGACCCGACGGTGAACTACCAACGCATACAGTCATGTACCATTGTCTACGGCTAAACCATAAATGATGTGCTTTTTTAATTGAATTAATGTGTTTTTATCTTAAAACAAATTTAAAAATAGTTCAGTACATAAACATATAGACGATGTTACATAAAAGACATTTCCTTATTATCCGTACACTCGAAATCTAGATAGAAATTGACAAGTTTCCCGACTGATGCATTTGGGAATTATCTTCTTTTTTATCTCCGTTTTCCTGTCATTGAATCATAAGATCACTGTTAAAGCCAATTTAACAGGAAACAGTTGGCTTTATTTATTAGAACCGAAATCGAAACACCTTAATTGTATCATCAATAACAATAGCGCAAAGGTTGTCATAGTTTTCACTCTAACGACCCAAGGAAGTCAATAACCCGACCGTCCTTGTTTATTTGTCTATGCCATATTATAGTTTGATCAAGCGCAAAGAAAAAACAAAAGGATGACGTCACAATAATTATGACGTCACCATAACATTGTGTCATAATTGATACCCATAATGCTTGCATCCCATAACTACGACAGTAGATATCAGACCGACTGACTGCTTTTTTTCACTGCTCTTACTATCGGACTTTACTTTTAACTACAATACGGAATATGCTTACTACAAAAGACCAGCAACTATTTCCTAACCCGGAGTCTTTCCGAGGCATCCATCTAAAGAAAACGATGAAGGATAGGTGCATGGTAATCGGCGAAACAACCATGTACTACAGCAACGCTGGATCTGTCCAGGTATTGTCTCCGATCCCGGGATCTCCAACTCTGGTCAGTGAGCCATGGAGTGACCACATCCGCCCGGACAGTCCAAGAAAGACTTCTCTGATCAGTTTGGACAGCAAAGGTGAGTTTAACATTTACAAAAAGGACCTTTCTATCTCGAAGTCCGCCGGGACCATGGGTAACTTCGACTTATCCAAGTATTCGAGTTACGTGAGTTTAAAGGTTTAGTGTAAGTTTGGCCAAGACCGACGAAATAATCTTATTAAACTGGATTGTCGAGTTATAAAAGTTCGAGTTAACGTGGGTCGACTATATTTGCATTACCTTGAGTAAAAGAAGTGTTCTTCGAGTGCCAACATATTTAACAATATTTAACAACAATAAGCAGGTGTTGAAAAATGAAATATGGGATGCGGAATCGCCTTTTCATTTTTTCGTCAACGACTAAGAGTATATTTCTTGATGTTATGTTTACAATTACACGAAAGCAATAGAAAAAGGCTCTTGATTTAACTTGTGTCCGGTTTTTCTTACAGACAAACTTAAGAAGACAATGTCTGGTAAGAAAAACGCATCCAAGAGAACAAAAAGAGGATCCGATTATTGTTTACCACCGATAAAAAATGTACCGACAACCGAATTTCAAAAGACGACGGTGAATAAAAGTAAAAATGCGACTACAGCTACAGAAACTCGTCAACCAATAAACATGCCAAGCTTCAGAGCTAGTCGAGGTCGAAAAGCTATGGCAAAGGGAAGTAACCCGTCTGTACCTGGGAAGGATACCATTAGGAACAGCGCATTGTCAGTAGAGAGAGTCCGTTTACCCGTCCCCCGGGGAACTTTGAGGACCTCAACCTCTGGAAAATTCTTACCACCACTATACCCGGACGGTCTCCCATCTCTTCGTGTCCACGGAATGGTTGCTCAGTAAAGAATAAAACACATCAACTTTCACACGATATAGATTTTCAATGAATAAAGATTCATATTGCAATGCGCAGAGCATTTATAATATTGAAACAGAAATTCAACAAAAAATGAACGAGTTGAATTTGAATAATAAAATTCAAACAAACTGATTTTAAAGAGTTATTGTTTTGTCTTTTACTTTATAGTGTTTTTATTAGAAGTAATATTTTCATTCTTCTCCGGATGTTTTTTTATGTACACTTATTGATCCCATCCCAGGATGATACCATTCAAGGGATTACTTGCAAACAATTATCAATGATAAAGTGTGAGAGATCCGAACGTATTTTACAAGGTTATTTCGAATTCTACTATTCAATGTGCAGTGGTGCTGTTGTTTTGTTACGGAATCTACCGAAGGGCAATGTTAAACTTTTTGTATTAACTGAAGTGTTATACATGTCATACAAGATAAAATGGATCATTAAACACGACAGAAATATTAATATTATTATACCTGAAGGGGTATAAACTTTATGGGTGAACAATTTGATGTGACGAGTGCCCTCTACCGATGGTTTACCGAATCAGCCGAGGATTCTATGTTTACTACTTTTCCCGCGAATCTGATTTTTTTTTCTTTAAAATAAGCGACCAGCATAACTAAACCAGAATTTGCATAAAGATCGGTCTCTGCCTTTACTATTTTTACTCATTAATAAATAATGCCGTTGGTAGCTCTCTTAGCTTTTTGGAAATCTTATACTTGAAGTGTAGTAAGGTCTTGATTTTATGACATATGAACAGCTAACATACTACAAAAAACTTTTTTTTTACTTTTACGCTTTTCCATAGTGTCGCTGTGATGAAGCTTCATTTTCATTATCGACTCTTTTTTGTGTTTCTTTGAAAGGTTTCAGATGCCATTTTGTTTCTGATATGGCGAAAAACTGCCGCTTTGTTTCACGAAATGGTGCGGTAAAAGCAGTGTGTAAAATAATATACAGGCAAAAAAAAAAAAAAAATAATAAAAAAAGTCCCCAGTCAGCCATGCACCATATATGACACTTTTATAGTGATATTAGTGTTTCTTTTTTTTCGATCCTTAACTAGGGACTCCGGCGTATATACAGTCCGTCTTCAGATTCTGTTTTATACAAGATGCCCACTACGCCTGAATCGTTCATCTGGTATACAACTCACACTTGATACTATAAAATCCGATATTTTTTATAGTTTTTTTGCTTAGTCAGCCTCCTAACTGTTCTCGGCGTGGACTTTTTCGCGCTGTCACTCATGCTGTTTAACACGGTGTATCTTAATGCACTGTCGAGTTTGAGAAGTGTTCAATATATTCGCTTGTGGTTATATGCGCGGGAATTTAATTTCAGCGAAATATGCGAAAATTTCCACACCGCGAAAAATTCCACTTTTACAGTATCTAAACAGTGACTCAAAATACAACCATGGAGCGCAAAGTGTGGCATTATCCCCCGCACCCCGCTACGTTAGGAACCAAAAATGATCTACACTGATAACAACCTAATAGTAAGAGTGTATTATCTTGATGTGGATGTTCAATGTTGATGTATTTGAATTTACCCTGGCCAAGAACTTTTATGGCACATTCAGTAAAATATGGCGTAATAATAGTAGTCAATATAACTTGAAAAGCTTTCCTAATTTCTGCTTCGTGTATTATAATGGCGAAGCTGAATTTTTGTAAGAACAACATTAAATTGAATGACATGATGATATACTGGTTATCTGACAATCGGGAACCGTCGGCACTTTCCGTAAAAGAGAAAACAGTATTTTTTTGTCGTTTACGGAAAGTGCCGACGGTTCCCGATTGGTTATCTGAATGAGTGAGGCAGTACTGATGTCGATAATTTCAACATGCATGCATTGTATAATTTTAATGTTGATTTGATAAAAGAACTCCAAAACAATTGTGATCAAGACATGGGACGTTTGGATAATTGGTATTCAACTGTATTAAACAAAACTTGATGTCATTAAGATTGATCTACATCTTCCTGTAAGATCTCTCATTATGAGAGCATTCTTTTCCAAGCAAACCAAATTTCTTGTAATTCGCAATAATCAGGTCAAACTGCGGATAAGTCAGTTATGAATATTCAAAACAGTGTTTAGTCTGATCTCAAGTGACATTTTGTTGCCGAATATAAGGACACGTTGATCACGGAAACAAGCAACAACGGACATGTGCTCGTCGAAGGGGAGGGGGGTGGGGGTGCTTTGATATGATAACTTTGATGTTTGGTCACTTATTGGTACATGTATAGTAAGGGACCAATGACATCACCTTGGCCTACACCTTTGTTGCACAGAAACTAATTGTTTTAATTTGTTGTATTTCACCCCTTGATCTTTGGATATTTGACCTGAATATTAATAGGGGTCATCTACTACTAATGACCAACCCACACGTGAGATATAATAACAATCATATAAAGGGTTTTAAGATATTAATCGGAAAAGGCCCTTGATCGGACAAACGGACGGGCGTTTTGCGGGGGATAACTACAGCACAGGCAAAGCATTCGTGTTTGAATCAAAACATTTAAGCATGTGGCCACTTTGACATTTAAAGTCAAAGAAGGACATTACGTTGGACACAATTCATAGCATATTTTAATGTGTCATTACACTGGATCTTTTGGTTTTAATATTCTTGTTCCAAGTGACTTTAAAAAAATAGGCAAAATCATTCATTAGAAACAAAAAACACCTTGATGTCACTTGACAAAACACAAAAACAAAAAACCAACACACAAACATAAAAACAAAAACAAAAACAGTATATCCCTTTACCCGACCAATGCTGCTAGCCAAATATCATCAACTTGGTCCGTTCCGTTATGTATACATGTAAAAAGAAAGCCCCCATTTAACCATATCCGATCCACGAACTTGGATATATCAGCATAACTAAAGGTCATTCGTTTGAATGATCTATGTGTACTTTCATCTCAGTATGTTACTGACCAAATATCATCACCCTAGGCATCGCGGTCATTCAGAAATAGTCATTGGGATGTTTTAAACATATTTTTTTAGTGCTTTTTTTCTCTCTTTGGATGAAGGTCATATTACCTATTAGTGGTTAACAATCATGCAAAGTTTCATCGCTCTACTATGACAGGTAAAATAATATATGGAGCAAAAAAGAATGCGTTCCATAAAAAAGGTCCAAGAAAAACACAAAGTTTGAGACCTTGACCTCTGGAGAACACAAATGAATGGATGATGCCTCATACCTTCAAATGGTGGTTGCCACTCATGCAAAGTATCATACCGCTGCTATTACATGTACTGGTTACAAACATATGGAGCGGGAACGAGTTTGTTTCGGACGACGGACGGACGAGTGATCACCATAAGGAGTCCGCCGCTGTATGTAGCGGGCCCTTAACAAACAAATTAACAAAAGGATGACGTCACAATAACTATGACGTAACTATTAAATTGTGTCATAATTGATACCCATAATGCTTGCGTCCCATAACTACGACAGTAGATTTCAGACCGACTGACTGCTTTTATCACTGCTCTTACTATTAGACTTTACTTTTAACTACAAAGCCGGAATATGCTTACTACAAAAGACCAGCAACTATTTCCTAACCCGGAGTCTTTCAGAGGCATTCATCTAAAGAAAACGATGAAGGATAGGTGTATGGTAATCGGCGAAACAACCATGTACTACAGCAATGCTGGATCTGTCCAGGTATTGTCTCCGATCCCGGGCTCTCCAACTCTGGTCAGTGACCACATCCGCCCGGACAGTCCGAGAAAGGTGTCTCTGGTCAGTTTGGACAGCAAAGGTGAGTCTCATACCTACACATAGTTATAAGGAGACGGATTTATAAAAGTTACAAACTTGTTTCCGAATCCTATTCGAATGTGATTGATCTTATTTTGAAACGTATATGTATATATGTATGAATGAAATAATAAAAAAAAAATAGTTGTGTTTATATGCAATACATGGATTTTAAGGGGCGTTCTCTGAGTACGAATATATCAACAACCACAGATAAGCGTTTTTAACCACAGGGACATGAGCATTTGTTACGTATAGCCTTCATGATTATTGATCTAAACCCCCCAAAGTTACCATAAGGTTCAAAACTAGCTGTAACAAATTCTCAGGCCCCTTTGATCTTAACGGCACTACTGCCTAATATCTTAAGTCGGAAGCATTTTTTATTAAAGTATCATTCGGAATGTTACGCGAAACCATCACAAAAATGTACAATATATGAATACATCCTATAGTTTTGCGTGGTTATCTTTTCAGACAAAGTTAAGAAGAAAACGGCTGGAAAGAAAATCGCATCAAAGAAAACAACAAAAGGATACGATTATTCTTTACCGCCGATAAAAAATGTACCGAGTACTGGATTTTCAAAGAAGACACCGAAAATATATCAAGAGATTGAAACATCTTCAGAACCGTATAAACCAGTAAACATGCCGAGCTTCAGAGCTGGTCGCCGTAGAAAAACTGTGCCAAAGGGAAGTAACCCGTCTGTACCTGGCACGGAATCCGCTAGGAGCAGCACATTGTCAGTAGAGAGAGTACGTTTACCCGTCCCCCGGGGAACTACGAGGACCTCAGCCTCTGTAAAATTCGTACCACCACTATACCCGGTCGGTCTCCCATCACTTCGAGTCTACGGAATGGTTGCCCATTAAAGTGTACGAAGGACCTACAGACCGTTGACTGATGTGATGTAAAGACAATGCATTATTTAGAAACTGAAATTTACATTTATGATTTTGTGTAATTTGTATACATGTATTAAATTACAAAATCTCGAAACGAGTTTGTGTTTTTCTTATAATATACGGATTGCCTTTGATTAGCATCATTTCAACTCCACTCTTGATTTTATGATGTTATAGCTGTCCATTATAAAGTGATTATATACAGATATTTTTATTTGACAGGGCAGTGTTTTTATTAAATGATAATTTAACGTTAAGCTCGTACGATCAATTTATGTATATTATGAATAAACCTCGTGTGAATTTATTTCAGCCATGTCAGCATATCTAATGTTTAAAAGAAGACAATTTCAAATAGTCTATATTGTGATATATGTCTAGTTGCTGTATAGTAGTTTTAGTGTCTCATAAGTCAAATTTGGCAGGGCAATATATAATTTGTTTTAAAAGATGTGCATATATATTTTATATGAAATGTGTAATTATTTTTTGTATATATATTGCGTGACACTTCAACAGCGTTTTATTTATTGCTATTTGCTATCTTTCGCCTCTTCGCCTGTCCATTTTGTCGTGGCGATGAAGCGAAAAAGCGCCACATTATTTTCTTAAACGTCAATTTGTCAATTGGAAAAAAAAGTATTGTACTGACGATAGCCCCGCTTAAATGTTTAGCGAACTGACACAATCTTCGAATGCTTGAATGTAGACGGCACTTTCTGTGAGTATAGACTTCGTAAACTGTATATAAAACCTGGAAAAGACATTCTTTGAAGCGCTTCCATCAGCCGCCATTTTGTCCTTTCTTAGTAACGCATGTGACGTAGTTTTCTCGCCGTTTATGTATAGGCCTTATCTGACCATAATTAAGAGATGTAAAATTTGACTTGAAATTGGAACCGACGACATTCACGTTTGGTCAGTTGAAACCTTGATGGATTACTATAACCTTTGCTTCATAACAAAATATTTAGCAGTTTAAGAAATGTAAAATATGAGCTCGACCTTTGATGTGATGTTTGAGGTTTTGTCAGTAATTGTTACACATAATTAGATACAGTGTAGTACTGTTGGCATCGCCTTGGCGTACACCTTCAAAAGTTTGAAGAAATCATACATTCATACTTTTCATTATCTAATAGTCGTTGATAATCATGTAAAGTTTCATCGCTCTTCTTTGACAGGTTACAAAAATATGCAGCAGAAATGAATGAGTTTCATAACAAAGGGGTCATAAGGAAAACCCAAAGTTTGATACCTAGACCTTTGGGGAACAAACATGACTGAAGGATGCCACATACATTCAGACAATGGTTAACACTCATGCAAAGTTGTGGCAGGTTACAAATATGGAGCGGAAATTAATGTTTCGGACGGACGGACGAGCGATCGCAATAAAGAGTCCGACACTATACTATTATACAGGCGTCACACTGTCCCGAAGTTGACACAAGATAGAAACACGAAATAGGAAAATTTAAAATTCAGCTCTGATCGTGAAAGCATCGGGCCATTCGTGAGGTCATCTTAAGCCATCGTATAATCGCCGGTGGATTTTCTCAGGCTCCGGAAGCAGCTTCGTGAGTGGTGTCAAAATCTTTGGCGTGCCAAAAAGATGCCCGAACACCTCGCAAAGGTCCATTTTCGTGTTGAGTTCCTTTGTCCATCTTTGTCCTTCGTAAGGCCATCGCGAGGGCTTCTTGTCAGATCGTGTCGTCTCCGTCTTCTCTTCGTGTGATCATCGATGACATCGGGCATGCTTCTCCTCACGAATGCACTACGAAGCAAGCAAGAAGTTTCTCCAGTCAAGTAGAGGGTGTTCCAAAAAACATGTCCAGTCAATATAAAAACAACAAAGCATTTATCATGAAAATATTATATATATTAGCTTAAATAGTCTTATATCATTTTAATGGGGTGCTGTTTTCAATAAAACTTTATATTTCTAGCAGTATTTGCCAAATTAATGTAAAATTCGAAATATCATGTAATATCATTTTAACCAATCATTCAACATGTAACGTCATTATATGATGTGTTCAATATGTCCTCCTTTTTTCAATCACAGGCTTCAACATTTCTCTTAAGTTTCTTGCAACATTTTACACATGTCAATTGGATTTTTTCTATTTCTCTCATAAATGAATACACGTCAAACATAAGTATATTCTTTCTAAGTGACTTATTTTCTAGTATCGGCTATTTTCCATTTGCAAAATAAAGTTACACCAACACAATTTACACAGCCTTTTTGTCGTCCATCTTGAAAACACCAGATAATCATCTGATTAGCGCTAAAACTACGAGTAGTTTTTGCGGCTATTGCTGCCACTATTCTGTGACCTTTGACCCATGTCATTCCCCCCCCCCCCGCTCCAGAAAAGCTTGAATTGCTACCAATCGCATGATATCTGAACTATTTGAAAGTCTAAACCTAACAGGAAATGATGTTCCCATGGTATTAATTAAAACATAATCTTACATAATAATTATAATTAGCTCGTGTTTGGACCAATTTTTAAATGAAATAATTTTCTGAAGGCAAATGTTATTCTAAGAAGGAAAATCAAGGTCTCAGTTGTGTCAATTAACCGGAAAGTACCTTAAAACGGCATTATTTGCTTAATTTGGTGCGCGTCTGCTCAATTTCGCCGCCGCCATTCGACTAATTATAGGAATCTCAACATGGTACGACATGAAACTTTTTCTATAATTTTTTTAACCTTAACCGTTTCGATTATCACACAACAACATATTTATGTAATATCAAGATTTATTACTTAGCACATCAGTACCATAATTATATTTTTATTATCGTTTTCTATGTTAAAAAAAACATTTCTTATGTTTTCTTGCGAATCGGCACGGAACCGGGAGCAGGATAGTGGTCACATGATTCGAAAAAAAATCACGTGATTTCTCGTTTAAAAATAGAACGGGAAGCGCAAATGTCAGGTAGCCGCGATAAACAAATATTGGCTGACGAAAACAGAGTCACAAGCTAAAGACTAGACAAGAAAGAAGCTGAAAGAGACTATTGAAAGATCGGAACAGATGCATCTGACAAACAAAAAGAAATATGACACTATCAAAGAAGACGAAGAGCATGGTTTGACGGACGAAGTGTGGTTGAGTTAACAGTGCTTTCGGAAAACAAAAACGTACAGCTGATACTTGTACGAAAATACATTCTTCATTCACGTACACTGTAAGATTATGTTCGGTAAAGCTTGTAATTATGATAACTTTAATAATCTATATATGCGATTTGTAACAAAAAAATCAGTTTTTCACTCCCACGGCTCATTTAAATATTACGTCTCTGTTGCTGGCTGACCTCTCGGTGTATTATATATACCTCTCTGTGCTTTACACTTGTATGCACAAACTTGATCGATTTTCTTACTTAATATTGTACTGAGTATATACTTTTTAATAAGACATTATCAGAACCTGCATAATGTACATATGAATTGGCAAAACACTTAATTTATTGAAAATAACACGTATACTTTTCTATGGCTAGCAAAAGCTCGTGGTTTTATAATTACGTTCTCTGTCCTTTACACATCACTATACACTGTAGCAGGGACATATACATCCCTGACTGTAGGTTCACATTTTTGTTCTAACGAAACTTTACCATAACCTGTATATTGTACATAGCAAATTAAACAATATAAGTTATTTAGTAGAAATAACACTTATATTATTTCTCTGGTGTGCAAAACCTTTATGGTGTACGTTCCCGTAATTATGTGTGGCCCTATATAGGTCACGGCCACCATACATGTATTTCTCCCTGCTTTGTATATGAACTTGATAATTGATAATTAGGCCTAGAACAACAATATGACTATTTACTGTGATTTTGATTATGTATTATGTATGGCATAATAAAAGAAATAATGGCATTGTCTTTATCTTGTGCTCAGTTGGAAGCAAATTGTGAATATTTATTTCTTCATATGCAACTGTCAGAGGGAAAAAATATGGTCATACAATGTGGGCAAATGTTTTTTGAACACCATGTATTTTCCCATGTGCCGTCGTGACATGGGCACATACAAGCTCAGCATCTTTTGCTGAGTCAGTCATGAGCAACTTTACAGAAATCGCGTGCTTCAATGATGGTACATTCAGGAAAAAAAGGCAGTGGCATTACTTCTCTTGGTGCATCTAATAGAGCATGATGAAAATTTACTTATATAAACGTAATATAGGACGAATTCAATGAGATCCCAAAAATGATGTTGACATTACTGAAATTCGTTATAGAGTTTTTGAAGAGAAATATCCAAGCTATAGTTCAAACCCCGATTTCCCATTGCGCCTACGGTTATAACACTTAATAAAAGATACTGCACATATTACAAACATTTATTCAATAAATGGACTACACTTATTTTCAATTTCGCTAGAAATGGAATCAACGGAAAACAAAAGTGCATGCATGTCAACAATGTGTGGCATTATCAGACAAAATCGATATAATTTGTGAACCGCTTTGAGACGGCCTTTACGGTTGTGATTAAGCGGTACATGTGTATAAGAAACTCGAATTATTATTATTATCACTATACAAGGGATGCCAGAGGGATCGTGGCGCCCACCATTGAATGATATATATTCGACAAAAGAAAGACCGATCTTTTCGCTGCTTTTCCCTTCTTTCCCTCTCTTCCTTAAACACATCTGATAACATGGGTAACTACATATGAAGTATATAACAAGATCACAAACTTCAAGTATCATATTTCAAAATTGCTTCTATTGTCAAAATCCAAGATGGCTGCCTGTCGGCCATGCTGTATTCTGATCGGTACCGAAATGAAACATGAACAAGGGACCAAGGGAAACTTATATGTGAAATTTGAGAAAAAATCATTTAATATTTTCAAAGAAATAGCGGTACAATGCAACAAAACATGTTTACGGACGGGCGGACAAAGGGGCGGCAGGGCGACGGACTAAAGACTTTTTGAATAGCATACCATCTTTGTTTTTACGATTCCGTCCCTTTCTCCTCATGTTGTTGATTTTGCAAAGTCGACTGAAGGTTGTAAAACATCGGAGGGTCACACGACGCCTTCGTTAAGGCATCGTATTCACAATACGAATTCGTAAAGCCGTCGTTAAAGCCGTCGTACGGCCTTCGACTAGCATTTTCGTCTACTTCCTTATCAAAAACCACAAGTTCGTGAAGCCTTCGTGTTTGGTTCGGGTGTCATCGTGTGACCTTCTTTAGGCATCGTACTTGCTACGGCTAGAAATTCGGTGTTGGTTAAGTTCGCCCGAAATTAAAATTTCCATATTCGTTTATCCATCTTGTGTCAATTTCGTTACAGTGTGATGCCTGCATAACAAACTGGATAACAAAAGGATGACGTCATAATAACTATGACGTAACTATTAAATTGTGTCATAATTGATACCCATAATGCTTGCGTCCCATAACTACGACAGTAGATTTCAGCCCGACTGACTGCTTTTTTTCACCGCTCTTACTATCCGACTTTACTTCAACTACAAAGCCTGAATATGCTTACTACAAAAGACCAGCAACTATTTCCTAACCCGGAGTCTTTCCGAGGCATTCATCTAAAGAAAACGATGAAGGATAGGTGTATGGTAATCGGCGAAACAACCATGTACTATAGCAACGCTGGATCTGTCCAGGTATTGTCTCCGATCCCGGGCTCTCCAACTCTGGTCAGTGAGCCATGGAGTGACCACATCCGACCGGACAGTCCAAGAAAGGCGTCTCTGATCAGTTTGGACAGCAAAGGTGAGTCTCATTCCTAAAAATAGTTATCAGGAAACTGATTTTTATAAGTTAAAAACATGTTTCCAAATCCTTTTCGAATGTGATTGATCTTATTGTGAAACGTATATGAATATATTTATGAATGAAATAAAAATTGTATTAAATAGTTGGGTTTATTTGCATTACATAGAGTTTAAGGGGCGTTCTCCGAGTACGAATATATCGATAACATTAGATAAGCGTTCTTAACCACAGGGACATGAGAATTTGTTACATATAGCCTCTATGATCATTGCTCTTAACCCCCAAAAGTGTAAAGTTACCATAAGGTTCAAAACTAGCTGTAACGAATTCTCAGGTTCCTGTATTCTTAACAACATTACTGCCTGATATCTTCAGTCGGAAGCATTTTTTATTGCCAATATATATACTTTAACTACAAAAGTATCCTTTATCATGTTTTGCGAAACCATCACACAACTGTAAAATAGATGAACACATCTTAATTATAGTTTTGTGTGGTTATCTTTTCAGACAAAGTTAAGAAAAAAACGACTGGAAAGAAAATCGCATCCAAGGAAACGACAAAAGGATCCGATTATTCTTTTCCGCCGATAAAAAATGTGCCGAGCACTGGGTTTTCAAAGAAAACGGCTGGTATCAATCAAAAGATTGAGACATCTTCAGAACCATATAAACCAATAAACATGCCGAGCTTCAGAGCTGGTCGCCGTAGAAAAACTGTGCCAAAGAAAGTAAACCCGTCTGTACCTGGCAAGGAATCCGTTAGGAGCAACACATTGTCAGTAGAGAGAGTCCGTTTATCCGTCCCCCGGGGAACTATGAGGACCTCAACCTCTGTAAACTTCCTACCACCACTATACACGGACGGTCTCCCATCACTTCGAGTCATCGGAATAGTTGCTCAGTAAAGTGTACTAGAATGACCCACAGACCGTTGACTGGTGTGATGTAAAGACAATGCATTATTTAAACTGAAATCAACAATTACGATCGTGTGCAATTTGTATATTAAATTACAAAATCTTGAAACGAGTTTATGTTTTTCTTTGTAATATATAAATATATATGTATACGGATTGCCTTTAATTAGCCACTCTTGATTTTATGATGTTATACCTGTCCATTATATAGTGATTTACGAAATTCTTAACGTTAAGCTCGTACGATCAATCTTTTAAGTATCTTATGAATGCAATTTATTTTAGCCATGTCAGCATATCTTATGTTTATGATTTCGTAAACTGTATACACAACTTGAAAAATACATTCTTCGAAGCGCTTCCATCAGCCGCCATTTTCTTCATATCTTAGTAACGCATGTGACGTAGTTTCCCCGCCGTGTATGTTATGATCTGATCCTAATTTAGAGATGTAAAATTTGACTTGACCTTTGAACCGATCACATTGACGTTTGGTCAGTTGATACCTTGATGAATTACTATAACGTTTGCTTGATTTAAGAAATAATAATTTTTCTTTCTTTTTGTTGTTTAATGGTGTGTAAACTGATTTTTTAAACAGATATTTAAAATGCCGCGGGTCAGCGTCATTTGAAATATCTGTATAAAAAATCAGTTTACACAAGTAAACAACAAAAGAAGACAAATTATTTCTTATATTTACATTTTGACTTTAAAATTGATTTACGCAACTTACAAATATAACAATCGTCATTTATTGAACGTCATACACAATGACCGAACAGCCGACAACTGATGGAATACCAAAAAAGCTGATCCAATTGACAGGAAATGTTGTCAACTTCAAGAAGTGAACAGAATATGGTCCACAATAACATTTTTTGTTACGATTATTTTCATTATTATATTGCTTTCATTTGCTTATTTAAGTTTGAAAAAATCAAGTTTGTCCAAAGTTCAAATTAAAGGTAACACATTAGCAATGCGCATTCACACTTATAGCGCAAGCGTGATAGTGGTCCGGCTTGTATTCCTACGCGCTGGACTAACGTTTACCGAAGGGTAAACGTCAAAATCGTTGGAAATACCATAAAGGGGAATGCACACCGGAAATGTAAATATAATGTCATAGAAAATATTAGCAGTTCAAGAAATGTAAAATATGAGCAAGACCTTTGACGTGATGTTTGAGGTTTTGTCAGTAATTGTTACACATAATTAGATACAGTGACGTACTGTTGGCATCGCCTTGGCGTCCACTTTCAAAAATTTGAAGAAATCATACATTCTTTAACCTTTTCTCTGTGGTAAAAGTCGCATTTTCAAATAGTCGTTGATAATCCTTGGTTCATTGTCTTTGACACCGTTGTAAGCGTCGTGTCGCTTCTTGAGGTGCTTCAAATATCCACTCTGCTACTTCCGGTTGCGTTAGGAGGTATTGAGCGAACTATGTAACAATTTGTTGTGGTATTTTTAAACCTTCAATGATATGTACACTAGAAATTAAAATCTTAATTATAGAGAATTAAAATATATCTAATCAGGAGTAAAGTTTCCATCAATGATCTAAGTTATCATAATCATTATGATCCCATGGAATAATTAACAGCATATTGTTAATATACTCTTTTGGTATAAATTGTCTTTACCTACATGGGAATCACTGACGTGGTATTATTATTGGATCATGATACCTATGTAAACATAAAAGATTTTATTTGACTTGCATATCAGTAAAAACTTGGATAAAATTTGTTTGGGTGTTTATCCCAATGTTTGTTTAGTCTGCTTTTAAATGAGTACATGGATGGGGCGTTTACCACTTCACTGGAGAGACTGATCCATGTGTTGACAACCCGAAACTTAAAGGAATGACTGCGTAGGTTACCTTTGCACCTGATTTTTTCTAATTTCTTATTGTGGCCTCTAGTTGTTCTTGATGCATAGAGCTTGAAGAAATCGTCCTTGATGTTGTCGATTCTATATACTATTTTGTAGGTTGCACTAAGTCTCCTGTATTCCAATGTAGGTAACCCGAGGACTACAAGTCTTTCGGGGTAAGATAGATCTTTTAAGCTAGGGACTAGTTTAGTGGCCCTTCTTTGGACATTTTCAATGGCTATTTTATCTTTTGTCAGCATGGGTGCCCAGACTATTACAGAGGTTTCTAAGTAGAGTTATGAACATGGTTTTGTTAATACAACAAAAGGTTTTGAAGATCATCCCTACATTTCTATTTGCTTTAGCCACTGAGAGATTTACATGCTCGCTAAATTTCAGGTTAGAATCAATGGTGACACCTAGATCCCTTTCGCTGTCGACAGATTGTAGTTTACCTACCATTCCTTGATTTTTTAGGCTGTATGAAGCTTCACACTTTGCTGATCCTTGGTGGAGTTTTAAATGTTTGCATTTGTCCGAGTTTAATTCCATTTTCCAGTCTTTTGTCCAGTTACTTAGGTGTTGAAGATCATCCTGTAGATGTTGCCCCGTGTCTCCAGAATCCATTGCTCGATATATTTTGTATCATCAGCGAACATTTTGGTTGTGTTTTGGATAGCCTCTGGCAGGTCGTTGACATATATGAGAAACAGGACAGGTCCAAGCACACTACCCTGCGGAACTCCACTTTTGACTTGACATGTATTTGATTTGTGACCATTTATTAAAACTCTTTGTTCCATGTCACACAGGAAGTCAGTGATCCATTCCAGTATATCACCACTGATGCCATATCCGCTTAACTTAGAGAGTAGTCTTTTGTGAGGAACTTTGTCAAAAGCCTTATTGTAGTCTAGATAGATGACATCCACTTGTTTATTTTGGTCAAGGTCTTCTGTCCAATCGTCCATTGCTTCTAAAAGTTGTGTGGTACATGACTTGCCACTTCTAAAACCATGCTGCTCAGTGGAAACTAGACTATTTATGTCCAGATGATCGACTATTTCGTCACGGATGATTCGTTGTAACAATTTACCAATAATAGACGTTATACTTATTGGCCTGTAGTTTTCAGCATCTTTTTTACTTCCTTTTTTGAACAGCGGTGTGACGTTCGCTTGTTTCCAAGATTTTACAAGACAATTTTCTGCTAGTGATTTTTCGAAAATTAATTTGAGCGGCTTCTTTATTCGATGTACGGTTTCTTTTATAAACTTTGGATGAATGAGGTCCGGACCTGCTGTCTTGTTTGGTTTTAATCTATCAATAGCTTTGACTATTCTTTCCTCTGTAATTTCGATATGACTTATCTTGCTATCCGGGGAAAGATCATGGAATTGAGGTAGTGGGTCTTGTCCCTCATCCGTGAAAACACTACGTTCGCCTTTTCTTGATCATTTGTTGTTAAGGCACCATTTCCTTTGATCAACTGGGTAATCTTTTCTTTTGTCTTTGCTTTTGATCGGACATATTTCCAAAATAATTTTGGTTCAGTTTTGATTTTTTCAGCTAAAAGTTCCTCGTGGTGGTAAGTGTTGTTTCTTATTGCCCTAGTTGCTATATTTCTGGCTTTTTGGTAGGAATGGAAGTTTGAGGTAGATTTACAATGTAGGTATTTTTTCCATTTTCTCCTTTTTGTTTGAACTGCCTCAAGAGTCCTCCTGTCTAGAACGTGGTCTTTACCTTTTCCTGATCGTCCCTTACTCACTGGTACATTTTGTTTGCTAACTTTAGATAATACTTCAGTAAAGAATTCCCAGGATTTGGTTAGATCCATACTGCTCATGACTTCCCACTCTATTTTAGATAGTTCTTCTCTAATTGTTACATAGTCTGCTTTGAAATAGTTTGGTCTAGGGTTTTTGCTATCCGTAGTATCAGTGTAACATACAAATTTAAAAACTAACGACAGATGATCACTATGCCTGATACTACTTTAATATTCTAAATTATCGACCATATTCTCTTCATTGGTCAATACGGGATCTAAGAGTGATGGGACATTTCGAATTCTATATCTAGGTGGTTGTAACGTCTGTTGGTATACAAATTTGTCCTGGGTTAATTTCAAGAATTTTGAAGATAAATGTTGATGATTGACTTCAGTGTTGTTATTCCTCCAATTGATTTCCTTGAAGTTGAAGTCGCCCATAACGAGGAGATGTGAATGTGCCATTAACTTGACCTTGTTGAATACGTCACAGAGTTGGGTAAAATTCTCTTCCTCACTGTTTGGACTCCTATAGACACAGCCCAATATTAGGGAATCAGAATTCTTCAGTGCAATTTTACACCATAGAGACTCCTTGTAACGCAACCCTTCATCCATACTGACGACATCCAAGTTATCCTTAGTATATATTACCACTCCTCTACTGAAGTCTCCTTCTTTGTTGTTAAATTGATTATAGCCCTCTAAGTTAAGATTTCGGGACCAAGGATCGAATAATGAGTTCTTGGGGAGAATTTCTGTTCATGCAATGATGTCAGGTTTAGATTCCCCTATGATAAGTTTTAATTCTTCCATCTTCGGGACTGTTAGTGTATCAACATTAGTATAAAAAACACTTAGGCCGTCAGTGTTTAAAAGATTAAAATCTACGGATTTGACCGGCTATGACCAGGACTTGGTTCTTCCCTGGATTGATGAGTGATAGGCAGTCCTCCAATTACTGTTTCATCAGGGTCAATCATTGATTCTTGGCTAGATGGTGGTCTTCTAGCAGTCAGGTGATTGCTTTTCACTATGTTGGAGATTGGACTTAAATCTCCTAATGTTTCATCAACCCCTGTGTTAAAGTGCATGGTGTCCCTTTCATGATTTTCATCGATGATGGTCTCTATTTCCATGGGGTCAGTTTCATGTTCTACGTCCCCTTCTTCTGGTGATTTCATCTCTTGTTTTTTTCTCCTTTTGTCCTGCTGTTCTTTTCGTTGTTCCTTTGTGAGATCCCTCATTAGTATGACACCGTGTAATTTCTCTTCTGTTTTGGATGAGATGCTCCGGGCGTTCTCTAAAAGGAACTTCCGCTGACTTCTGCTGCCCAGTTTAGCTATTACTGCCCGAACTTGACCTTCTGTTCTTTTTCCAATTTTGTAGGTGGTTACCAGTTCAAGATTTTCTACCCCTAGTGATGAGGCTAGACTTCTTACAGTGTCGGCATCTTTGGCCTTCGATGTGTTTAAGTTTTGCTCCATGTTTTCTGGTACACGAAATAGAATGGTGTTAAGCTCCTTATTTCGTCTTTGCTCCAATTCTCTGGTTCTATGGTCCACAAGGGAGTTGACTTCTGCCCTGATTTCATTAATTACGTCTTTTTTCATACTGTCTATTTCATTTGTAATCGACTCCTAATTTGTTATTTCTATGGTGTCCATTTTCTTTTCCAGTTTTGACATGCGATTCTCATTTTGGGCTTCCAAACGTGTCAAGGTGGCTGCTATATTTTCCATAGTAGGTAATGTGTTAGAGCAACTGTTACACAACCATTTGCAGTTTTGATTATCTCCCTTTACAAAGAATCGGTAAACTTGCAATTGTAAGTCTGAGCATTTTTGGCAATACGGTAATTTGCACCCTGAACAGTGCAGACAGGCCTCTCTTATGTTAGCATCACATTTGTTACAATATTGCGTCATACTGAGCTTATCATCTGGCGAAGGTCCAGTACGGCTTCGTTTGGCTACACGATTTACCTGTTCCAGTTGATGAATAGGTGTGCTGCTGGCCTTGGCTAATAGACTCGGACGCAATTCAAAGTCGAGGGACTTTCTCGTAGTAGCGTTCATATTCTGATAAACATAATTCGCTTTCGTTGAATGTGTTAACAAGTTTCCAGGACTGCAATGTACATACCCATAATATATTTTATACAAACTTCAAGCCTGGCACGGATTCCATGCCGGGGCTTTTAGACTTGTTATTGATACTAGACTACGAGTTGATATTAATGGAACAATGGTGTCACTGGCACGGATTCCATGTTGGGTTAGACCACGCCCCCTAGTTAGTCTATGATTTTTATGCTACGCGTGTGACCCTAATATCACGTTTATGCTGTTACAAGAGTTCATTTTCAGCTAATAACTGTATTCTGTCATCGTCGTCCTTTGGTGGGATAAAGTAACACTGTGAAGCTATGTCCTTTTTGAGGGTGAGTGTCCAAGCTTTTGCAAGGTTAACTCCTGGATGGATTCCATCGCGCAAAAGTTTGAAATTGTGCACATAGCGACAAGACCTGGAATTCTTTCCACCCCGACTCTTGATTAGAAAGGAATTTAGGTGAATGTCGGATGTTTTGGGCGAGTTCTTGTATAAGACCCATGTTTCGATAGAGTAGTATGTTGCTTCAATGAACTTGATGTCGGCGCCTGGGGTATTCTTTACCAGGTTCACTGCTACTCGATATTGTCGAAGTATTTCATCAACTGTAGAGTTGTCTTTGGATTGTAGACCGATTGCCTTAGTTGCTTTATCTTTTACTGTCAGGTCACAGGTACCACTCCAAAAGTAAAAAAGCACTGATCTGTGTCTTTCTACAGCACTCCTAATTTTCCGCTGGAGTACACTGACAAGTGTTTTTGTATTTGCTCCAGCTTGTCCCCACAGCTTACAAGGAAAATTTGATGTGCAGCTATTCCTCAATGAGTAACCTTTGCTGGCGGTTATCAAAATCGGATGCCTGGTCCTAGTGCTGATACTAGGAAGTCGAAATCTTCCTTCTCAAGAAATTTTAGTAGCTTATGATCCGACATTTACTTTGTACTACATAAATATTTCATGTTTATGTACAGATTTTGTTGCTGACTAGCACGGATTCCATGCTGGGTCATAAATGATTTACATTATGAATTCTTTCATGAAATATTTAAGATATATATTTGATTTGGCACCCATGCATAACAATAAACTGATATGTGAGTGCTAGACAATAGATTATCAATTTTTACAAGTAAGTAGATACATAATCAACAGCCAAGTCACTACCAGACTGGCCACTCAAATGCCATCAATGAAATATTAATTAATTAATTACTAAAATTGATTCAATATTACAATCTATCTGTATAGTTACTTAATAACACAAATAAGTGCAGTGCATGTAGAATATAACCACTAGGCTTAGCCACGAAACAATCGCGGGGGACTAGGCTATCATGTGACTACAAAAATGGCGTCATAGTCATTTATAACACAGATTTGGGGATATCAGCGATATAATCAACCTTATAGTTAGGACAGGTAGACATAAGGTTATATCAACAAGATAACGAGTTAATAAAGGGTAAGTGTTAGCAAAGAGAATTCGACAACTGATGCGCCCTCATGGACATAGTCATAAAATTCAAAGATGGCGGCCAAGACCATCAGAACACGAAAAGTGATTTACGGTCAGAAAGGATCATAACAGGTCTAGATCCAGAAAAATTACGAATGTAGAATCTCCATTAATACGCTACACATCGTTACGACCATAAAAAATATCATGATGGATAATGTATATAGCAAAACTTGAATGGATTGCTGGAGCTCCCTCAGAAAGCACCTGGCGGCATCCTCTGCGCAACCGAAAGTCATCATTGTATCATATCTTAATCATGTTAAGTTTCATCGCTCTTCTTTGACAGGTTAGAAACATAAACCATGCAGCAGAAATGAATGTGTTTCATAATAAAGGAGTACTTAGAAAACTCCATGTTTGATACCTAGACCGCTGTAGAACAAACATGAATGAAGGATGCCAAGTTCCATCACTCTGTTGTGACAGGTTACAAATGGAACGGAAACGAATGTTTCGGACGGAAGTACGGACGGACGAGCGATCGTAATCCAGAGTCCGACACTTTATGTGGCGGAGACCTAACAAACTGGTTAACAAAAGGATGACGTCACAATGACTATGACGTAACTATTACATTTTGTCATAATTGATACCCATAATGCTTGCGTCCCATAACTACGACAGTAGATTTCAGACCGACTCACTGCTTATTTTCACTGCTCTTCCTATCGGACTTTACTTTTACTACAAAGCCGGAATATGCTTACTACAAAAGACCAGCAACTATTTCCCAACCCGGAGTCTTTCAGAGGCATTCATCTAAAGAAAACGATGAAGGATAGGTGCATGGTAATCGGCGAAACAACTATGTACTACAGCAATGTTGGATCTGTCCAGGTATTGTCTCCGATCCCGGGCTCTCCAACCCTGGTCAGTGAGCCATGGAGTGACCACATCCGCCCGGACAGTCCAGGAAAGGTGTCTCTGATCAGTTTGGACAGCAAAGGTGAGTCTCATACCTACACATAGTTATAAGGAGACGGATTTATATAAGTTACAAACTTGTTTCCGGATCCTATTTAAATGTGATTGTTCTTATTTTGAAACGTATATGTATGAATGAAATAACGTTTATATTAAATAGTCCATGTTATTTGTATTACAAAGAGTTTAAGAGTCGTTTTCGGAGAACCAACTTATTAACAACATTAGATAAGCGTTCTTTACCGCAGGGACGTGATGATTGGTTACATATAGCCTTTATGACCATGTATCTAAATCCCCCAAAAGAGTTAAGTTACCCTAAATACCTTAGTTTAGGTCCAAACCTAGCTGTAACAAATTCCCAGGTCCCTGTGTTGTTAACGGCAATACCGCCTCATATGTTCAACCGGAAGCATTTTTATTGTGTATATATATATTACTTTGTAACTACAAAATTATTCTTCGTAATGTTATACAAAACCATCACAAAAATGTAAAATAGATAAATGCATCTTAATTACAGTTTTGCCTGGTTGTCTTTTTCAGACAAAACTAAGAAGAAAACGTCTGGAAAGAAAATCGCATCCAAGAAAACAGCAAAAGGATCCGATTATTCTTTACCACCGATAAAAAATGTGCCGACTACTGGGTTTTCAAAGAAAACGGCTGGTATCAATCAAAAGATTGAAACACTTTCAGAACCATATAAACCAATAAACATGCCGAGCTTCAGAGCTGGTCGCCGTAGAAAAACTGTGCCAAAGGGAAGTAACCCGTCTGTACCTTGCAAGGAATCCGTTAGGAGCAGCACATTGTCAGTAGAGAGAGTCCGTTTACCAGTCCCCCGGGGAACTATGAGGGCCTCAGCCTCTGTAAAATTCCTACCACCACTATACCCGACCGGTCTCCCATCACTTCGAGTCATCGGAATGGTTGCTCAGTAAAGTGTACAAGAATGACCTACAGACCGTTGACTTTTGTTTAAAGAATTCAGATTTCAATTTACAGACAATGCAATATTTAGAAAATGAAATCAACATTTATGATCGTTTGCAATTTGTATATTAAATTACAAAATCTTTAAACGACTTTTTGTTTTTCTTATAAACGGTTTGTCATTTAACATAATTAGAATCATTTCCATTTAACCTCTTCTTTTTATGACACATCTTTCACTTTTTCGACCGTCCGTTTTGTTGTGGCGATGAAGCATTTTTTCTTAAACATCACTTTGTCGACGCGAAAATCATTGTTCATGTTATATTTCATAAGTGGCGTCTTGTTTTTTTTAAAGACACCAATAATATTAATGAAAAAAACAAACAAACAAAGAAATAAGTCCGGCGCTTCATCGCTTTTAGGGGTTCATGAAAAAACGAAAGGGCGCCAACTATTCTACAAATGAAATAATAACGTATAAAAAATTAATTGTCCTTGTGAGCCACCCTTACATTTTTATTGCGCAATTTATTTATCAAATCGTGTACTTGGGACTGAGACATACACACATTTTATCTTATG
Source organism: Mimachlamys varia (assembly GCA_947623455.1). Taxonomy (NCBI): domain Eukaryota; kingdom Metazoa; phylum Mollusca; class Bivalvia; order Pectinida; family Pectinidae; genus Mimachlamys; species Mimachlamys varia. The sequence continues at coordinate 51,881,978 of OX392527.1, forward strand.
CTTTAAAGTCACGTGAGCATATAACGGTTACGTACCTTTAATTCGTATACTTTAAACTCAAAGGTATCGAAGCAATTAAGCGTTGTACATAAGTTCAAATTTATTTTGAGGCGAGAATTTGAATTAAAATTCATGGATAACATTTTTTATTTTAGAATACTGCTGTGAGGTATGGGGTGGGTGCGGTCTGCGTGAAGCAGACACATTAGAGAAATACACTTCGAATTCAGTTTGAGGCTGTATGGAGTATCACCGGGTTACATACGTTCTTACTCCAGTAGATAAATTATCAATCATTGTACTGCGTGTATTTTGAAACTGTCTAGAATTTCATCTGAACGTAGAACTAGACAGATATTACAACGGTGTAACAAACTCCATAATAACATTAAACCTCACTATAAATCAAAATCAATCAATCAATCAATCAATCAATCAATCAATCAATCAATCGATCGAATCATTGATTAATCAATGAGAATCACACGTTGTTTTCAGTGTAACATATCCGCGCTATCAGTGATGTAGGTTAAGGTCGATTAATGAATAGTTCGTGGTATTTACTGACATGGCAATTAAATAGAAAGCTCAGCCATAAGTGTGGTGCATGTCTTGTAGATAGATCAATTAACAATGAAAAGTGAGGGAGATAACAGGGGGTTTTATAGGAAAGTCCAAGGTTTCGGACAGTCCTGAGAAACAGACAACCCTGTCAATTCGCCATTTTATTAACCTCATTAAGAATAACCGGATGGATATAATGGTAGGATTTACACAACGATATACGATATTATAGGGGTAATTGGGTGCCCCGGGAGGATGTGTGGTAGAATATAGAGATCAATGACCCTCGCCATTACTACCGTAGACCTCAGGGACATGGCATTTTGTTACAGTAAGATCTCGGTATGTGTAATTTAGCCACATAATACACTATACAGTATTATACACTATACAGCATTATACACTATACAGCATTATACACTATACAGCATTATACACTGTACAGCATTATACACTATACAGTATTATACACTATACAGTATTATACACTATACAGCATTATACACTATACAGCATTATACACTATACAGTACTATACAGTAGTATATACCAGACGGTATTATACACTATACAGTATTATACACTATACAGTATTATACATTATACAGTATTATACACTATACAGTATTATACACTATACAGTAGTATACACTATACAGTATTATACACTATACAGTATTATACACTATACAGTATTATACACTATAAAGTAGTATACACTATACAGTATTGTACACTATACAGTATTATACACTATACATGCGATGTCATTCTAAAGTGTGTGATAAGGAAATCAGTTCCTTCTCTGTTGCAACTGGGTGGTGTAGTGCATAGCGCATTTGTCTTTCACCAAAGCGATCGGAGTTCGATTCCCCGACCGGGCGTGAAAAGGTATGGGGCACCTGCCCGACCACGTGGGTTTTTCTCCGGGTACTCCAGTTTCCTCTCACAATAAGACCATTCGTGCGATTACATCCGGGCCAACAAGATTGATGGATATACGTTGGAGAACTTGTTTCATAATTGTTTTAAAATAAATAAGAAGTTGTATTTATGTTTACTGCAACCATACACAGTTAACTCCTCCACCCCTGGAATTACACAATGAACCATTCCAACCTTTGAAATGGGAGAGTTCAAATGTGTCTTCGGGGTTGAATGAGTTGATAGAGTACCCACGTCAAGGTTATCACAGGGATCAGTTAACACGTTGGAAACCATTCAATAGAGTCGTTAAGATGTTTTGAGAATCTTTCTGAGTAACAACGGAGCTTCATGAATTTAATAATTAAGACGCACCATAAACTGTTCGCAGTTAGTTAGACATTACTAAGCATAACGGTTCGAACAAACTAGATTTATATTAACCACGGACTTTGTTCGCGGTTAATACAGTCACTTCATCGTGTCTATAGATGTATAACATCGTGTCTCCCTCATTAGACACTGGGAATTTATGACACTAAAAAAGTATTAATGAATGTAACCGGAATATCACGAATTTAACAATATTTCCTATGTTCTATTGCGTTATAGAAAAATTTGTATTGATCAATATGGGCACAAGTTATAGTCTCACTTACACATCGTTAGTTGTCTAATTATAACAAATGTCAAATTGTATACAGTGTTACATAATGATCATAATTTATAGCACATACGAGTATGGTTACAGAATCCAGCCGTATCAAAGCCTAATGAAGTTTTAACTGAACTTGATATATATAGATAAAATGTTTTTTATAATATTACCGAAGGAGTTTACCATTATCTTTTGCTTAAACAAGATAATAGATCAAGTACAATTTAATGCATTTGACAAACTTTACATTGCAGGACCATTGGCATAATAAATAATAAAAATTAAAAAATATCCAGACCAACATACACTTATGTCATCGAATTCAGTGAATTGTCAAAAATATAAACAAAACAAAAACAGAAATCAATAACCCATCGATGGTATTGGCGTTTTGCATTTTAAAAAATTGCTTTTAGGTGTCAATTGCATTAGTGTATGGTCAATTGATTAAAACATGGTATCACCATGTTTAACAGTTCTCGTGCAATGCATTTTAACGTGAGCCGTGTATTGACTAGAATATTATTCCTTTATTTGATTTGTAAAATGTTGTGCAAGACTCGTACTCAAATTAATAGTCACATAAACTGCCGCCATGGACTTTGATTAGCTGAGGACATGTGTATCACAGGGACCTGAGAATTTGTTAAAGCTAGTTTAGGTCCAAAACTAGCTGTAACAAATTATCAGGTCCCTGTGAAGTGTATGGATGGACTGCACTTGAAACATGTCTCTTAATTTGTTTTTCTTCTGTTACATATATTCAGTTTTGTAAATTATAAGTGATTGGTCTTTCACAAAACGGATTCATCAACATATGATACAAGTTACATAGTTAGTGGAGGTTGAATACGGGGATATAATATAATGAGGTCGGTGTAATAACCATATTTGGCGAGGCACATGGAATATGTTCGTTGCCAACTGCGGGCATACAACCGTATATGGAGCCAAATTAAAATGAGGAACAATCCTTAAATATTTTCCATGTAGACACCACTTAATTAAGTAGTTGTAAGTTTTTAAATTAGTTTCTAATGACTATTGTTTAATTCCACAACACGGGTTTCAGTTTCGTTGCAATCAGTAATCGTAACTTCCGGTGAAATGAGCACTTTTGGCAGTGACATCACAAGCTCAGTGACATCATGGAACGGACAAGCGGGAACGAGAAGAGTCATATAGCGTCTACTTAAGAATCTCGTAACATGATTTTTGAGGAATCAAATCATGGTGAATACTGACGTATAGCATCATATGAAGAATACACCCAGCCATTTTGCAAGAACTTTCAAGTTGTAGGTTGAATGGAAACCAGACTGGTGCTTAGGAATATGGAAATACAGTTACTGAGCACTAGGCCTTCTAGAACATTTTTTTTTAAAATATATACGAATTTAAGGGAAACAACAATGCTTTCTGTGTTGGTTTTTTTAGCTGGAAAGTCGGGTACTTGACACTACATGTATATCATAGTAATCATTAAATCAGAGTCACTTGGGGTTTTGTCATTAACATATATACACCTTCCCATGTACAAGCGTCTGTATAACTAGATCAGAATAAAGCACAGTTATGCATCCGCCATGATGGTCCGAGTCATATCTCGCATCCCGTATATGTGCCGAATAAGCTTTGAGTTTAAACACATTTATTGCCAAAAGTTGACAGGGTTTTAAGCACAAGTTCTAGCAAAGTATCAACGCCTTCTGCCAATATACATTTTAAATGCCATGAAAATGATGGAAATAAATGCAGACTTATATCTATACAATTGTTAAGAAGCTATTTGAGTTCAAAAACTTTTGCTGCATGATTTTTGATAAAAAATTGCAAATATCTGAAACTGTTTGTGTTGAGGTCCAAGACAAATTGTGAATTGCCAAACAAAAATATTTCAGAATTTTATGCAACATTCAAATTATTTAAAATATGAACCTATTGTGTGTAAAGGCTAGCTCGTGTTACAGTCATTTAACCATGGAAATGTAGCTTTGATATAGAGATGCTTAAAGGCATTCTTCAATCCTCTGTGGTAGCAATAAACTATAGGGGCTGGATTTACCGTGCAATTGTCCTCTTATGTACTTTTACAGTATTAAAGGAGGGGTAACTATCGTGCTGATGTTAATTTCATCTTAATACATGTACCATAGGGGGAGTCAAAGAACATGCTACAGTCCGCTGTGGTAGCTTTAAATTATAATAGGGGAAGCAAAAGCCATGTTACAGCCCCCTGTGATAGCGTTAAAGTATAATAGTAGAGGCAAAGACTATGCTACCGTCCCCTGTGGTAGCTTTATATTATAATAGTAGAGACAAAGACTATGCTACCGTCCCCTGTGGTAGCTTTGTATTATAATAGGGAGAGACAAAAGCCATGCTACCGTCCCCTGTGGTAGCTTTATATTATAATAGGGAGAGACAAAAGCCATGCTACAAACGCCTGTGGTAGTTTTATGCTATAACAGGTTATGTTATAATAGGTTATGTTATAACAGGGGAGGAAAAGACAAGGCTACAGACCCCTGTGATAGCTTTATATTATAGGAGGAAGTTCAAGATCGCTATGTGCATATTTGTTTTGACTTGGAGTGTATATTTACTATAAAACAGGGAAGGGAAAGTTATACTTTATATCAAACTATCGAACGCACTAAGGGAGATTATCGATGTATCGCTGATATGAGCAGTAATCAGAACTGTTAGTAATAATTACAGGGATTAGTAGCGGTACTCGGGAGGGATTAACTATAATGGTTTACCTGATATAGAATGAAGTAAATGAAGAGTTACCTAACATTTCACTCACCTTGGAACTGACCAATATGTGTCATATTTCAAAACATCATTATCTATCTATCTATGAATAATGTCAACTCCTCTTCCGAGTGTTACTGACATGAAAGTGCGCGTCGATTTGTTAGTAAAGTGAGGTGAAAAGTTCTAAGAGTCCGATGGGACCAATTACCATCAGATAAAGTGAGGAACAGAAATGTTAAATTGTTAAAAAGTGAAAGAAAAGAAGAAAAATTTAAAAGGATAAAAACACTGTCCGCCGATCTAATACTGGATGGTTGCCAAACCCAGCTTGAAAGCTTCAAGTGTTGGGATGGTGACTATGTGGCTAGGAAGATTGTTCCAGAGTATAACTGAGTGAGGGAAAAATGAGAACTTATGATAATCTGATTTAACTTGTACTTGTCTGAAGGAAAGCGGGTGCATTAACCTTGTAAATCTGGTTGGTTTCTGGAGGTACTCAGGTAGGTTTATGGCAACAAGTTGATGGTAAATTTTGTAAAACATGGTCAGTCTAGAGTCAAGTCTTCTATGTTCAAGCGACCGCCAACCCAGACGTTCTTGCATGGCTGTAACACTGGAAAGAGGGGAGAAGTCTTTTGTGACCCATCGAAGAGCCCGGCGTTGTATCATTTCTATTTTGTGTGTGTTTGCTTGCGTGTATGGGTGCCAGATGGTAGAGGCATACTCAAGCTGTGGACGGACAAGGGTTTTGTATGCAAGGGTTTTGACATGTTCATTGTTTGCTGTGATGTTTCTTTTGATGAAGCCAAGTGTTTTGTTTGCGTTTGTAGTAATTCTAGATATATGGGTGTTCCAGCTGAGATCTGTTGCTATGTCAACGCCAAGATATTTTGCAGAAGAGACAGATTCTAAGATTTGACCATGAAGAAGATATTGTGTTTTGATGATGTTTTTGCTTTTGGCGATATGGAGAACTTGGCATTTGGAAGGATTAAACTCCATATCCCAGTCATTTTCCCATTTTTGTAGTGTGTTTAGGTCATCTTGAATAGTTTTGCTGTCTTTAGGAGAATTGATAGCAAGGTATACTGCAGTGTCGTCAGCAAAAAGTCGGACTTGAGATTTGATATTAGACGGGAGATCATTGATGTAGATTAAGAAGTACAGAGGTCCAAGGACAGAGCCTTGAGGGACACCAGATGTAACAGGTACTTCTTTAGAGTAATCCCCCTCCAAGACTACTGTTTGTTTTCGGTTAAGAAGAAATGCCTCTGACCACTTGAGGACTTGTTGACAGATGCCATAATCTTGGAGTTTGAGCAGTAGTTTCAAGTGATTCACCTTATCGAAAGCTTTGCTGAAATCAAGCAATATAAGATCAGTTTGTTGGCCATGAGAAATATTGTTGATCAGTTCATCCGTTAGTTCAATTAGTTGAGTTTCACAGGATCTCCGGTCTCGGAAGCCATGCTGAAGGTCATACAGAATTGAATGTTTAGAGAGATGCGAAGATACGTTAGAGGCAACAATATGTTCTAGTGTTTTACATAAGATGCATGTTAGTGAAATAGGCCGATAGTTTGCTGGGTCACTGGGATCTCCCTTTTTAAAGATTGGGCATACAAAAGCCTTGGTCCAGTCTGACGGGATGGTTCCAGAAGAGATAGATTTTTGAAAGATGATTTGAACAATGTCAACAATTTCATTTCTGAGCTCCTTTAGGATGATTGGTCGAATACGATCTGGTCCACCAGCCTTATCAGGTTTTAAGTCGGTCAGCAGTTTTAGGATTCCATTCCGGTCAATGGATATTTCAGGCATAGATGGATATAGACAATTTGTTGAAGGATACAGAGTTTTAAGTTTTTGAAGGCAGTTTTGTTTTAGAGTGAGTGGAGACTTTTGCGTAAAGACAGACTGAAATTGCTTATTTAAAATGTCTGCCTTATCAGGGTTATTTGTTTTCAGTTTTCCGGTGGCAGGGTCTTTAAGTGGGGAAACGCTCTGTGAATCTTGCTTTGCGTTTTTGATTAGAGAATACAGTTTCTTGGCAGCACATCTATTTGGGGTGCCAGCTTCAGAATCCCCATTACTTGCTAAGCCAAGGATATTTTCAATGTATTGAGTATGAGAGGTCTTGATTTTTGATTTAATGAGTTGTTTCAGTGCTTTGAATGTCTTGTTTGTGCTGGGGATGGTATGCTTATTTTTAAGTTTTTGATACAATTTATCCCTTTTGTGTATGAGTCTCTTGATCTCTCTTGTGATCCAGGGTAGAGCTCTTTTACAACCAAATTTTTTAGTCGGTATGAATTTTGAAATGCCACTTTCAATTGTGGTAGTGAATCTATCCCAAATATCATCAACTGGAAGTGACTCTGCATCCTTTAGTATAGATTGCTTGGCCTGCGTCATGTATTGTCTAAATTCTGGCCACTTGGCTTTATTGTAGATGGTTGCATTTCGTGGTTTCTGTTTTGTTATGTTAGGTCGTACATTTACTGTGGCCGATATTATTTCATGGTCACTGATACCAGGTATAATTTGTACTGAGTTAACATGTGTATAGTTGGTTGTTAGAAAAAGATCAAGAATGTTATTATGTCTGGTATTTTCAGAAACCATCTGAGTGAAATTGAAGTCATTCAGGATTTCTTGAAATTTTTCATAGACATTGGAAGAGTTGAACCCTGTTTTGATGGATGGATTATGATCATGGTTCCAGTCAAATTTTGGAAGATTGAAATCTCCAAGGATAAGTTTATTCCCCTTGAGCTTGTTTGCCAGAGAAAGAGACTTTTCAAGTTCAAGAAAACTATGGATGTCAGACTCTTGTGGCCTGTAGTAAGATGCTACAAAGAGTGGTTTGCATCCTTTTATTTCCACTTTAATCCATATGATTTCACAATCCGTTTTAAGTTGGGATTGTTCAGTGGTGAGAAGGTTAGATTTTGCAAGTAAGAAGACGCCACCGCCTTTACCCTTGAGGCGATCATTACGATACACTGTGTAGCCAAGATGTGGAGGAAAGATCTCACTATTGTAGTGTTCTTTCTTCAACCAAGATTCTGTGCCTGCAATGATATCAGGGCTTTCAGTCTGTATCAAGTTTTGAAATTCAAGTTTTTTGTTGACAATCGACTGGCAATTAACACAGAAGATTTTCAACTTATTGACAAAGTTAACGTTCTGATGTCCAGACGTAGGAATTTGTGGTGGTGTGTCATCATCTGGGAGTGAATTGAAACTATTGTGTGTGGATACAGACAAAATGCTAGAGATGTTTGTAATATTCAGATGGTCACATGAATTACATGTCCACACAAAAGATGTGTCGTTTTCAACCAGTTGTTGGTACCAATCATTATCTAGATTTTGGCAGGAGATGTGATACCAACGATTGCAGTTATCACATTCAACTGCTGGGTCTTCATCTTGAACTTCAATGCCACAGGAGCCGCAAGGGAATTCAGGGCCTGGGTTAGACTCTATGTCACATGAGATGGAGAGAAGAAGAATTGATAAGTGAAACAACGTTTTGTTTTTATGGCTCGAAACTGGCAGAGGACGATAAAACTTCAGTCTAGATTTCATCGCTTGCGACACTGTGGCTGCCGAGAGCAGATATTTGGTTGACAGTGTGTTTGTTTCTCTGCAACACATTATTGTGTCATTTTCTTTTGATTTAAAGATACTTATTATTGCTGAAAACAACAAAAATTGTACCAGAATACCTGTAATCATTGTTTCTTTTTCACCGGAAGTTGTCTCAACAAAGGAAAAACGAGCGGAAAGGTCAAGGTCGTTTCAGCGAGATGAACTCACTCGGTGGAAAAAGTTACCTGTAGCTCCAATAACAGATACTTTTACAAAGTTATTACATTAAAATGTAATTGTTTAAAATGCGTTCAAATGTCACTATTTATTAACTGACAGTAATGTAATATGGTTGTTGAATGATATTTAATGTTATAAAATCTGCGCACCTGAAATAATCTATTTTATCTACCGTAAATACTGTACGTTTCCCGTTCGGGTTACTGTCTTTATTTCAAGCACGGAAGTGCCCAAGTGTGTGCTGATGTGTAATCAAAGCTCCCCTAACTCCTTATTTGCCTCTCAGTTAATTTTTTTTTATGTCGAAACGATTTTAGATTGTCACGTGTACTAACACTACACTTTCATCTATATTCGATTTCACAACTCTAATCAGAGACTGTAACATGGACAGTAAGTTGTATTCTGATATTGGAGGAACTTACTATGGAAGGTCACCTCTGATTGGATACACCATGGTACTGTGTATTATTAGCCTTCGACTGTAGATTGTCATGTGTACTTACATTACACTTTCATCTATATGTTCGATTTCACAACTCTGATCAGAGACTGGTACTTTGGCAGTGAGCAGTATTCTAATATTGGAGGTACTTACTATGGAAGGTCACCTCTGATTGGATACATCTTGCTCTTGGTATACCTTTTCTGAGATAGGGAGGGAGTGTGAGGGAAGGAGTTATTGAACGACAGGAAGAGGGAGTGAGTGTAAGCGGGAAGCAGTGTAAGGGATTCGAAAGGGGTCTGAGAGGGAGTGAGTGTAAGCGGTGAGCAGTGTGAGGAATTCGAAGGGGGTCTGAGAGGGAGTGAGTGTCATATTTTAGGGGGTTTAAGTCTACAAAGTGTCAGAAAATCTCTTGACAAATAATAGGAACAAGAAAACCTTTAAATGATGGAGTAAAGCTATGTTTTTATTGACTGCTGATTACGTGATGGAAATAAAGACTTCTCATTGGTCGAAATGGCCCGAGGGGACGCATCCCTCATCTGAAGCAGCAGCCATATTTGATTTTCACGATAAGCATAAACAAACTGTGAAATATTTTTCAATCCACCTTCACCCAACTTCCTTTCCGATGGTTGGAAGTGGAGGAATTACTATGAGGTTTTTATCAACTTGAAATTTTTTCTGGCGGTTTCATTATTGCGCTTAACTGTTTAAATTAGGTAATTCGCTAAAATAAGAATGCGCTACAATAAGTGCATTTACAGTATTCACGAAGACGTTATGCTAATTTTAGCATTAAGTGAACACTTTGTGCAAGCATTATTTTTAATCTTCTTGTCAAGTGTTGGACTCATTGTGAGCTCTGTATACTCACACAATGAGAATTAGAACATTCGAATAGCACCAAGTATAGAACAGTGAATAGGCTAACACTACATGTAGTTCCGTTTGCATGGAGAAAGAGGGAGCACATGGTCCGGGATTCACTGACGTTTATATTAAACTAAATGAGTTATGAGAGTCATTTTTGTTGTTAAACCATGGCCCTGTACTGATTTGAGCGTCAATATTGTAAAATGATTTATCCCCTCCCTCTCTCTATCTTTTTCCTGTCTTCCTTTCGCCCTCCCCCTGTCTGTCTGTATGTTAAGTCATTGTTAATATATACTGTATTTTATCATATGCCATCTTAAAATATTGTATTAATAATTTCTAGGGAAAGGGCTTAACATAAAATGTTAAACTTGTGTCCAATTAACCATTTTACATAAATAATAATAAAATATATTTAAATCAACTAATGCAATGCAAAATAATCCCGAGCTGAGGTATGGGTATATGATGGGATGAGAAAAAAGAAGACACGACTGATTTGTATTTGTGTGCGTGTTGAGAGGTTTTAGGATAAACACTGAGAATTGGTTGTATGTTGTGAGACTGAGGGACATGGAATTCTCTTATAAAGAAATCTTTAAAAATAAAATAATATTAAGAAACTACCAAATGCACTTGTATGACCCTTTTGTGAATCTGCGAGTAAAATACAAGTTTCATTCATCAACAGCGGTATACATCAATATGGAGTACAACCAGTTAATTTCATGCACAGTTTAGTAATCAGGGATGTACATCAAAATTAGCTTTAAACATCAAAAGAACTGTATATTATTCAATGAATAAACTTGACAGGTAATTTTATGAAAACGAAATATTTGAATTGGCGATATTTTCGTTTTAACCGGAGGACTATACTTTCATTATAACACATATAGAACTGCACGGTATTAAAATATTGCTATATTTAATTAATGATCAATCAGTTATGATGAAGGATGATACTTTACTGAAACATGTTGCTAAAATGGAATCTGTCAAGTTAGCATAAAGGCAGAAGTGCTTTTATGATTCATTTTGCATCATAATTAAATTTTAATATCAAAAGAAGGGATGGCGATATTTCATTAATTGGAATGCATTCATAAACCATTTGATCTAACTTTAAAGTGTTTTCTAACCGATTCTAGTAACAACCCCACTCCCATCCCGCTCTCAATTTAACCGATTTATCCACTCTTAATAATAATGATTATTTGTAACAGATAAGTATTTAATTAATTAATTGTTTGGTTTTTCTCTTTGTAGACAGACTAGGTGAAATGGAAATACAGTTGACTGTAAGCTAATCTTTACACCCTAGTGCACTAGGAGTGCTCTACGTTTAAACTAGTAGTGCACTACATTCAAACTACAGGTAAACTAGTAGTGCACTACGTCCAGCCAGTTGTGACCACAAAAAAACATACAGGTAATGGGAGTGTCCTTTGCCTACCTGTATCCCATTCTTTATCGATTGAAGTTGGCCGATATAATAATACCCCAAGATCATAGTTTCTAGTTTTGAAATGAAAGAAAGAAGGTTGTTTGAGAAAAATAACTACATAAGATTCATATATATATTTATATATTAAAGTTATAAATATTAACCAGGCCTAGTGATAAAGCCAGCTTTTAAGTACTAGCAGACAACACGGGTGAAGTACAGGTAAGAATCACAGGTAGATGGGACTGCCCATTTACCTGTAGGTCTATTTGACTTATATGGGGTTCAGGGTGTAGTGCACTACTAGTTTACATGTAGTTTAAACGTAGTGCAGTAGTACGTAGTGCACTACTAGTGCACTAGGTGTACAGGTTAGCTTACCCTCAACTGTACTGCTGTGGCCGGGTCGGGAATTAAACCCGGGACTCCCGCTTGGAAGGTGAACGTTCCTAACCATTGAGCAAAAAGTCTGGACGTTAGGCTCGAGGGCCCATCTTAATTTTGAGGTCCTTGTTTTATCTCTAAGAGATCATACCCGTTCGACTAACGGTAGCTACGTATACCACACGTCACCGAAATGACGGTGATCCATGCATAGGGCAAGGACAGTCATCACCAGATGGGGCGGAAAAATACATTTGCTCTTGACGCCATTGTTGTGGCCAGGCCTGGAATCGAACACGGGACTCCCACGTGGAAGGCGAAAGTTCTAACCATTGAGCCAGAAGTCCGGACGTTAGGCTCGAGGACCTAACACTGCCTAATTATACCACAATACCAAAACACACGGAACAATGTATAACGAAAAAGAGGAATGCATTATAGACATGTGATGGAGAGTTGAACAGCAGAAAGGGGTAAACAGCGATTCAATATCACTAGTTCCGTTTGCACGGCAAAATAACAGCCAAGATGCCCGATATGCACTTTATACATTTTAAGCTACTTTGGAGAACACCTTCCGTCATGCATTATTAATGCCGACGCTGTAAGTGCTCGATCGATCGAGGTTATGGCAATACGATATGTTTCTGGCAAAAAAGGTGTCTAATCTACAAAATATTTTCATAAGGTAGTCCATATAGCTTACAACTATAGTTAGCACATCACCGAAAGGTTGGTAGTGTTTCATCAACACTGTACTCAGAGGTCGTAGATTCGAACTACGAGCTAGCTGGCTAGCTAGTTCTGGCCCCGGGTTCATTAACGTTCCTTAGCTTAAGGAAAATCCTCAACTTATTCATCTCAATATGAAAGCATTACAAAAGCTAAGGGGGGAATCTTAAGCTAAAGAATTTCCTTTTACTGTTGTATTGCTTTCCTATGGAGAATTTAAAGTAGGGAAGGTTGATGAAACCCGGCCAGATTCTAATTACAATAAACTCGAACCCCGATATCTCGAAGTCGGCTGGGGCAGTAGGCAATCTTCGAGTTATCAGGGTATTCTAGTTACGTAAGTTTTAATTAAATGTTCGAATTAAACGGGATTGTTAAGTTATACAAGTTCGAGATAACGAAGTCCGACTGTACTTAACAATTGTATCTTTCTACTTACTGGATTTTGTCCTTGAGTAAAGCTACAAACCGTTTCAACCTATTTGCATTGTGCCCTTTACGACAATGTACCTAGTTTCTAGATACTGACGATAAAATATCATGAATACTTTTGAATAAAAAATCTCATATTATCACAATTATGCAAATTGGTGAATGTTGTGTGGGTGAAACCTTTCTGATTTAGATTTTAGTGAGTATGTCTCCTTTGATCATTTTCACAAGTTGCTTGACTACCCTCTTCAGTATTTTACGCACGTTAAATAAGCACAGTGGCCTATTGTTAAAATGAATCAGTGAAATTTTGACCTTATTAGATATCTGTAAATACTGCCTAAGTTACCGATGCATATGAGACTGGAATGACTGTTTCAAATTAATTATATTTGTCAGTACTTCATCCTTGTCGGCAATATCCTCATCTTTAGAAATCCTTCTTATATGGGTCATAAACAACACATTCGTCATAAAACGACAGTTGCAGGACTCAGACTCGACCCAAATAATTCACAGGGACCTGAGCTTTTGTTACGGCTTGTTTTGGACCTTAAAAAAATCAGAGAATACCAAAGCGTCAACAAAACCATAATCCGAACTCAAAATCAATTAAACAAGGGGCAAAATAGGAGAAAAGGGAAGATTTACATGGAGACTTTCGTAAAAGCACAAGAGAATAAGACCAGGTGTTCCGGAAAAGTAAGCGTCTTCTGCTTCATCGACGACACCCGCATGTAAATCTTAACTAAGGTGTTTATAGTAATTTTACACTTTTGAGGGACTTAGTTTAATTTTCGATAACAATGCCCCACTCAATGGTCATAAAGGTTGGTTAAACTTAAGCCTTTATGGCCATTGAGCTGGACATCTTTATCGACAATTGAACTAAACATCCCAAAGTGTAAAGTTATTTTAAACACCTTAGTTTAGGCCCAGACCTAGCTGTAACAAATTCTCAAGTGCCTGTGAAACAATAAAGAAAAACATGACCAGCGGAATATTCAAAGGGATAACTCTTAACGATAAACCTAGTTGGTATATGGTTGTGTGGTCGTAAAATCACAGAAATTCAGTACATGTATCGATTTGTAGATGTTGAGATATGATAATTACGATTCAAACATATTCATATCGATAATTGCATTATTTAAATTGGAAATAAAAATCAAAATGGTGAAGGACAATTTCTGTGAAGTATAACACAGCAGGGATAATGATTTATATGATACATATTTGTACTGTTTAAGAGGTTTGCCTGGAAAACAGAATCATTTTCAGACTTAACACAAATGATAAATGCTTAACTCTGCTTGATGCTCAGCATTAAGGCAGTGGAATGAGTGGATCACCCGTTTCCAATATAATTTGACCGGGTGGGGTGTTCTACTGGGGGTCTTTGGCAGGAAGGGTTGCTTGCCGACCTGATGCAGCGAATGATAAGCATGCTTAAATACTGTAAATATGGGTGGTCGGGTGGTGCAGTGGATAGCGCACTTGCCTTTCACCAAGGCGGCCGGGGTTCGACTCCCCGACCGGACGTGAAAAGGTATGGGGTCACCTGCCCGACTACGTGGGTTTTCTCCGGGTACTCCGGTTTCCTCCCACAATAAGACCCCTCGCGCGCTAATATCCGGGCCAACAAGAGTGATTAATATAAGTTGTATAACAAGTTTCAGAATTGTTGTAAAATAAATAAAGTTTATATCTAAATACTGTAAATAAACAAAATGCACACACTGCTTTTCATGTTCAATCATATTTGTAGTGGGGTAGCGCAATGAATTCAACATCAGCCTCGCAAATACACAGGTACTCAACACATACATTAACATCACATACACCGGAAGATGTATGACAATACAATGACATTAGCTATTAATAGAATGCAAAACAAAAAAAAAATAACGATGTCCTGATTTTACTTAAAGAAATGTATGAAGTACCAGTCAAGCAAATGAATTATATTTTGCATTACCTACTATCTTACAGATGATGGAGTCCTGCTGGTTGTGTCCTGCCAAGTTTGACAAGAAGCGTGATCTCAAGAATCACCTTTCCACATCTCAACACAATGTGCTTCAAGTTGTATGTTGCTGGTGCCCCAAGGAAAGATTGCTTAGAAGAGCAGTTGACCTCAAGACCCATGTGAACAAGGACCACCATCATGTTATACGGGACATGCCTGAAGACTTCTTTGGGGAACCCAACTGTTTTTGGTTTGCTCCCAGATGTTCGGATTACGCAAAGGTCGTCTCACCGACAGATTGGGACTCTTTGGCAGCAACTAGGGCCAGGGTAAGCATGCTGGAACATCTAAAGAAGATGGGGGGAGGAAAACAGAAGTCATGGACCATGGGATGGGAGAAAGGTCATCCCAAGCCAAAGAAGAGCACGGCAATAGGGCTTTCATTCTCCAGAGCACCATCTATGGAGAGTGAAAGCGCCTTCATTCCTGACTATGACGACCCATCCTGTGTTCCATCTTCGCTGAAGAAGCCAAGGAGGGAGACATATGACCCGGATCATCCGAGTATGGACTCCCAAAGGCAGGACAACCTAACTCTCAAGGCGATGTCCATAATGTGTGGTGACATTTGGGCCGTATTCACCAGAGGAGGTAGCTGGGTGAGAGTTGAGTTAAAGGCAGAGATCCTGAGGGACCCGAGGGCAATGCAGACGCTAACCAGGAGGATGTCCTGCCTTGTGGATAAGGTGACCCTGCCAACCGGAACATGGTATGAGGTGAGGGAACCGCACCAGCTGGCAGATTATAAGAACGCCACATTTAGAAGTCTTGGGATTTCATCAGCATATTGTAAGGGGATACACAGGCAGCTCCAGCCCAACTGTGTACCAGTCCAATCACCGACAGGACCGAGAAGTGTGGTGACAGTGCAACCACCACCACCACCTCAACCTCAACCAGAAGTGTCAGCTCCCTTGCCAGCCACTGAGGCAATCTCTGACGAAGAGTTTCAGGACGGGGGTGATGTCATGCCAGAGGTGTCTGTCTCTCAACTCCCAACTTGCTGTATGGAGGCAGAAAGGCTGTTAAGGAAAGGCTGTATGCCGCTGTTTCCACCAGCAAGAAGGGAATGGGGAAGACAGACACTCTCCCTCACCGACGACCTGGAATGGCCTCCACGTGATTGGGAGAAGACGACCGTGGACACTAGGCTGTTGGCAGTTGAATTCGCTGGAATGACCCTGGAAAGGAAGAGGACAGGGCAGTTCCCAGTGATCGATAGAAGGGACCTGTTGGACAGATACAATTTCCTTGTCCTGCCTGGCACACTCCTCCCAGACCATGACGAGAAACCTGTGCTGAGGAAGGCACGCTACTATAACTATGAGGCTCTCAGGACAGTAGCAGTAGGGGACTCTTTAGACGAAGACTTTGTTGAAGGTATGAGGGCTGCTACAGTTTCCCGATGTGAAAAGGTCGACTGCTACTTGGACATTATAGACACGGCTGGTATTCCCCTTCGCCTGAAGAATGGACACTAGATTTTAATCATAGATAAAGAAGAAAAACACTATGAAAAGAACATATTGGTTTTGTGATAAGGACTCAGTAGCTTACCAGATTATTAATTTTTTAAACTATCAGATAATTCCAATATTTCTGGAGAAATATATTTGAAAGGAGGGAATAATGTAGTAGACATACAAGCATGTCACTAGGTATTCGAAGATTACTACCTCTTATGTGAAGAACTGTTGATCAACCCAAGGTTTATGTGAAAAACGGGAGCAACGACGTAAACTAGAAAAGAAACTGCTACCATAAGACGTAACTGAAAGAAACATAGAGACATCGCGACGCGGGATATCTTATCGTAATTGTAACATACCTTTTATATCGAACCGCCATCGAGAACTTGTTTAATTGTTGTTTATGTTCAGCGAATGTGAAGCTGCTTGTAAACCGGAAGTGAGTTGCCGATCGGAATGCTATGTAAAGCTAGGCTTTGAAAAAGAGCTTTTGTGACTATTTATGAGCTAGATGATAAAATCATAGGAATAGTGCTGATATTTGAATATTATGTACAAGTTTAATTATACAAGAAATGTAATAGATTTATCCAATAGTAATAATCATTAGAACTATCTTTCTTAGCCTTATCGCGCCATTTTATGTAACCTTACGCATGTCGTCTGCTATTCCTCCGAGACAAACTGAGACTAAAAGTGTTTGTCCTTTTTATGAGTTTTGTATTTTAGCTTGTCCTTGTTGATTAAATCACTTTTAATTACTATAATAAGAATGAGGACAGGAAGAGGACATGTTTTAGGATATTGTAACTTTGTAAATAGTAGATTTCTAATGTGAGAGGGTAAGGAACTTTTTGTGAGAATCGATGTGAGAAGTGATTTGATTGGATGAGACGGATCATGTGATCATGTGAGAAAGGTATAAAAGGGAGCGCGAAAAACGGTCATGTCAGACAATCTTGTAGCTTTAGCCACGAGCATACATCTTCAGCCACGACATTATTCTGCAAACATCTTCTATTATACTAAGCCTAGCGACATTATATCAAAGGGAGATAACTTCTACTTTAGGTATGTTATGTTTTCTCTATTGAAATAGTTAAATACTTGGTTTTACTGACTTAGTCTAGTAGAATACAGTACAGTAGTACTGTACTGTCGTTACTATAGTGATATACGTTTGAAGTAACTGACACATATTTCTTTTACTAAACATTGAGCTTATTTTCTAGTAATTCTTTATAAATACCTAAAGTTTTATGCAGTACATTATTGTCTCCCACCACACTGACCTCTGACAGTATGAGAGCATGATGTATGACTATGAGAGAGTTGCAGCACCATTGTACAAATTTGATGACTAATTTGATGTGTAATAAAAACAAGTGAACTGTTTTTATTGTGTTGTGAACTCAATTGATGACCACAGAAGATCAAGGCCAGGCCTGCTACAATATAGCCAAACCAAACCAAAACCAAACCTAATGCTTTCGAATGATTACAAAACAGAAATTGAAAACAGAATGAAAATAGACACAACAGAAATGAGTCAATACTGTATAAATACCTTAAGGACCTCAAATCTACAGTAAGAAAAAAATAAAAGCAATTATTAGGTCGAAATACACAGTATTGTCGCTAACAGACAATTATTGTACACTGCCTATGAAGAATCCAGATTATTACATGCTTACTAGCTTCCAACATTTATATGAAATATACATTTGAGAACAAAATAGTTACTTTAATCTACAAATAATAAAAAAGGTTATGATTTAACATGAAAAGCAGTGTGTGTTTTTTTTTTGCGTATTTACAGTATCTATGCATGCATATCGTTCGCTGCATCAAGTCGGTACGCAACCTTTCATATCGGAATTTTTCACCTAGCTTAATCGCACAATTAAAGGCCCAATATACGTATCTTTCGGCAAAATTTGAAGAGAAAATCAAGCCTAATAACTTTTAATATCTATAGATTTAGTTAAGGTTAACTGATATCAGCAATATTCAATATGAATTCTTACGCGGTTACCATTACAGCAGCAGTTGAATCTCGGTATTTGTAAACACGCGTCCATTTTGAACTGTTTTCTAACTTCGGCTTGTTGTTGAAGTGGGCCCCACCTGAACTATGTTCAGTTCTTTTGGAATTTTCTGTCAAAAGTTTCTTGTTAGTTACCGCTCAGGTTTACTTCATTTTAGGCTTACTTTTGCATGGCTATCAACTGCATTTTTTTTCAGAATTTTTCAGAATCACGAAAAAAGCCTAAAATAACGTAAATTGGGCCTTTAAGTGAAATTAATATCATAACAACTTCGTCACCACGTGACACTTAAGTGTCTGGAATAAATATTTGATAGAAGTGTAAACTTACATACTTCAGCAGTCATCTAGGCGTAAGCGATTTTTTGCGCTGAAATATTCCACTAAATCATGATTGTGCCAATTATAGTTTCTGTGTATTGCTTTATACAGTGAGTATTGTGAGTGAGGGCATTCAGCATTGTACTGTACGCCACAATAAGTGCGTTTGAATTATCTTAAAGTGAAGTTAAAATTTTTATGGACATTGCATATTTTTTCAAGGCTTTAAAATTGTGTAACCAAACAACAAACCAATCAATCAAAATCCTTTCTTATTTTTAATAACATATTGTAATCTTTTGGAATGATGCACAGGGGCTAGGCACGGACCTATGTCACTATGAAATGATAGTCAGATATATTTTTTTACGTTTCTCGAATATAGCCCCTCCCACTACTATATTCGAGAAACGTAAAAAAAATATCTGACTATCATTTCATTGTGACATAGGTCCGTGCCCAGCCCCTGTGGAATGATGGTGCATATATGACAACATGCTTCCTTAAACACCAGCAAGGTAGGATGCTTGTATAACGCACCGAGAGGTTACACTGTACATAAAAAAATGAAAGAACCCATACGTGACAAATGTAACATTTTACCACCATCATAAGATAATCACCGATTGAGTGGATGAATATATTTGAATATGTAAATCTTTAAACATCAAACAGAATTGATAACACAGCATTAAGATTAAAGTCTAGACCTTAAGGACCTAATTAGCCCCGAGGAATATCTCCGGTAGATCAAGCAATCAAAGTAGACACAGTTGATTATTGGACTTGTGGCTAGGTCTTGAGGATATTTGTGTGGAGGTTCTATGCAAATGTTAAAATACACGTATTAAACATTAGGACGTATTTGCATTAATCCTGCATGTTGTAAACACATTATGTAAAACTAAGCGATGCAGATATTTAATGATATGCATTCACGCTGGATCAATAGCAGTCCTGGTGTTAATAGGGACCCGCGTATTTACACTGGAAATGAGAAATATGACTACTGTATTAATATCAGGAAAAAACATTAAAGCCTGGTTAGCTTAATTTCTAAAACTAAAAATCAATATGCTGGTAAGATTTTTATGTATAAAAAATTCCCACAATGGCGTGAAAATAAAAATATTATAGAAATATACATTAAGAACAAATTGTATCTTAGGAAATGAAAATTTGAATATATTCTGTCAAGCTAACAAACCAACCGAATCATACATGAAGCGAAGTGGGTAATCTTTACGCCACAAGCTATATTCTATTTTGTTCCGTGAAAAGTGTTTATTGATAAAAACGTTGAAAACGTAAGTTGTTGTAGTGCCATTATGCAACATGTTCTGATACTAAGTCACATAAAAAAGAAAATTACAGAAGTGAGGTGAAATTCACATAAGCATTCACATTTATCTTTAAAGCTAACGATGCTTAATATCCGATTCGACCCATTGTGTATAGACATGGTTGAAAATACCTCGTATATATACGTTCACGCGTCACAGTGCAGTGTACCAGACCACAGGACGGAGTACAGAGATACCGACTTACTTCAACACGTTAGTTCAGACCATAAGGATAATATATTTAGACCGACTTTGTTTTGAATGAAGCAAAGAAACACGAATATACAAGCATAATTACAGTTAATGCTGAAATTTGAGAGGTCGTGTCTGACCACGTTAAATTGAATTATGTTCCAGCTTTTAACCAGCGAGAAGTCATAAACTGGACACACAAGTATCAATGTGTGAAGGTGAGTACCGAAATCTTACTTTTATTTTAATGTTTTCTTTTTCTGTTGTATTGATGCTGCAATGAACGAACATATCTAGTTGTCCCCCAGAAACGTAAAATGCTCTAAATTGACATTAATTCATTAATTTGTCATTTGAAAAATTCGAACTTGGGATAAAAAAAAGGTAGAATTGTGCACGGAGTGGTTAAATGAATGTTCATATACCGTAAAATACTGGTTAAATTATCATCGATCCTGTTATTGGTTATTTTAGTGTCAGTATTCTGTAAACCTGGACACTCAGGGCCATTTACTGGCGAAGTCAATATTTGCTTAGCGTTAGTAGCACCAATAAGATTGTATTGATATTCAATTTTGTGATTTGGGAATGTTATTTATTGCCACGATTAATGAACCCTAATTATGGAGGGTGAAAATAAATCAGCGGAGAAAATAGCTCTATTACTATTGTCCAAGCATATGCAATGTTTAAAAAAATAAATCAGAGAAAACAAAATCGTCAACAAAACCATTATCAGATCTCAAAATCGATTATACCAGAAGGGAATTATTATCAAAGAAATGACTTACACAGAGATCATTGAAGAAGTACAAGAGCATAAGACCAGGTGTTCCGAAAGAGTAAGCGTCTGCCGTTTCATCGACGACATCCGCCAAGTAAATCTTGGTCAGATCTAAGTAAATGCAATGGCTCAAAGTGAGAATTGAGGCATAATTCTCAATCACATCGAGCAGGTATACTTATGAGAATCACAAACGTTCATCCTCATATCATACAAGGATGTAGAATATACAAGCGATAGGGAAGCATTATACAAACATTATACATACAAGATATAGCATGAAACAACTCACACGTATCAACAGGGCATGTCCCCCTTTCTTAGCCAGTGTTAGAAGACAAAATCCATTACTGTGTACCCCTACATTTCGAGTTGCTATTTATAAACAAAAAAGCATTGTTACAGCTGTATGGTACAGTTTAATTCATTATTTGGATCGGCTGAATCGTATTCTAAATTGTATGGGCGCTATTATCTTTCGTGGAATAGCTTTATGTACGTGACACGTCTAAACTGATTACTGTATATCAAAATATGTTCATTTCAAACCAAAAATCATTCTATTGATTCTGAGTCATTCAGACCATTGCTTTTTGGCTGGTTGGTTGTTTTTACGTCCTTACTAACAGCTAGGGTCATTTTAGGACGGCCTCCTGGTGTATGTGATGTGTGTGTGTGTGTGTGTTGAGAGCGTGTGCATTTGGGAGGTATGTTCGTGTAAGCCTTCTTGCAATAGTCCGGATCTTTTGCCGATTTTAAGTGCTACCATACTGAAGTATACTGCCTAATGCCCCTAGCAGAACACCCCACCCGGTCACATTACACTGACAACGGGCGAACCAGTCGTTCCACTCCCATAATGCCGAACGTCAAGCAGCGAGAGTAGTAACTACCTTTGTTAGATACTCTGGAATGTCTCGGCCTGTGGCAGAACCCATATCCTTCCTCACAGGTCAGACCATTGATGCTATGAGAAAAATATTCCAACTTGGATATTCACAGCTAGAATCATTTGTTCTCGCCTTTCGTTTTGGTGATCTGCACCTTTTGTTGTATCTCTGTCAGAGATACAGATAGTATCTCTGTCAGAGATACAGATATATAGAGCCATCATCACAATAAGCCATGGGCGTGTCCTAATTTAGGGAAGGTCTGTGATGTGAGAACGTATCAGCTAGCGGTGCCTTTGGTCATTAGAAATTTATTATTCCTTTACATTTCCGGATTAAAAACATTAAAAACGTGTATTACGATTTATCATCATACACGTTTTAAACGTTTTAAATCTGGAACTGTCACAGCTGCTAAATATGTTTAATTAATTATTTAATCCTAAAATTGCTTTTTATTTTTCACATGCAACATAGAACATGCTACATTTTAATCTATCGATGGGTGTTTGACGTTTATCAAATCAATCATATTTACTAACATTTAAAATAGCAAAGGCTTTGGTTTTGAAAAAAATGTAGCTTTGTCGTTATATCATTGAACGGACTGACACTTGTATTTTTCATTAGTAAATTGGATAGTGGCACTATACTTGGCATTTACATTGGCTATGAATGGCAGTTGAAAGTTATTGAATACTGATACTTGCCATTTAAGAGAAATTAAAGAATAGTTCAATCTCATAGAAATATATTCAGTCTTCAAAAGTCTTGATTTCGTTTTTCCGAAAAACTAACATTCATACTTAATGATAATCCTGTGTGAATTGGTTATGATTTTATAAATTAACACGCCACGGAATTGTAAATGTTTTTATATGTTATGTGCCCCAGTAACAATCCATTGATAAAGGATGCATTGACAATATTGTCTATTCGAGATTATTAAGAAAGCTATCATGTTCGTTTATAATTTAGAAAATAAATTAGAGAATACCGAAGCGATGTAAATCTTTATCACATCCAAGTTAAGTTCTCAAAATAAAACCGAGTAGCAATGTCAATCACAACTTGTAAACTCATACTCAAAAACGTCGATCTTCATATCACTTAAAAATACAGAATATTTCTCAATGAGACAAAGATGTCGACCATGAAACTTGCCCATAGTTCTGATCAACCTACATCTGTCAAATCCTTGTGTTGTTAGTTGTGTTTGTCAGCAGTCGACATCGATCACGAAAATCACGATATTTAGAGCAAGCCCTAGAGTATCGAATCAACTGCGACATCTGAAAACTAAGGAGACTAGTGTATATGTTAACAAAATTTAAGAAAGGAAGACAGACTCTACCGAGACATATCAAATACGTTTAACAGACAGACTGACATAAACGAGAGGAAACGGTAACGCTATAGTATAAGATACATAGGTAATTATATATTATCAGAGCGGAACACGACTTGCTCGAATATAAAGGGTCAAAGTACGACGGGAGTCAGGTTTTTATATCTTTTTATTATTTATTTTGCATAATATAACTTTTTATAAGGATGGTTACCATCTAGATAACCTCAAATTTGTATATTTAGTACACATAGGACATGTCCAAGTGTTATCGTTGATTTCTATAGGTTGTACAGTTTGAAACCAAGCTACTAAAATGGAGAGGCACTTAGTATTTAGCTTGTACTGTAAGAACCAATATTTTAATGCGTTGAATGTTTTGCCTCCAAACTATTTGCGTTCAGTCGTGCTGTTTTGCACTGTGTACCTATAACACTATTGCATATTATGAGCGTTGTTAAATATTTTCACGGGTGGATATATTCGCGGAGATTTTATGCCAGCGAAATAACCGAAAATTTCAACACCGCGAACAATTCTACATTAACAGTTTATATTGTGTGTGATAATATCATTGTGTTCTTATTGACTATTCAAATTTTTTAAAATTCATTTTATGGGTTTTAATAAAACATAATTTCGTATCACGTTTTCAGTTTCTGTAATACATGATTTAGATAAACACGTTTTACCACTGCATTGAAGTCCTAATGCAGCTGCGTTGAGATAGAATCGCACTATACATATATTTCATACAGTTACATATAAACGATACAGCTTTATCATTTTACCGCAGAATTTTAATATGATCTTGATACATGTAAGTGTTTTTTTTTTTTTAATTTAATATATATTTGATCACCACACGATAACACACAAATGTAATAAAATATTTCAATTAATAGATTGGATATTTTTTTTGTATATTATCTTAGTCGTTCGTGTTGAATTCGACATTTAATTTCTAGTGTTCATAAACATAAAAAATAATTATGATTTATAATAATGTATCTGTAAACCTATGTGTACTTTGTAATACTTTTGACAAGTACTACATTATCTCTTTATCTCTAACCTGTTGTTGAAGCATGCGGGTAAATATATAATATACATGCTGTATGTCCTAGATCTATCCGCTGTAACAGTTGTCGAGGAAAATGTGGTATGGATTTGTACATGTGTGTCGTGTAATGCGAGACTTACCTTCGGTATTCTCTGATTTTTTTTATCGTTGTACGTTCTACATTAACATGATACGTATCAAAAGTATCGCAGCATTTCAGGCCCAGCCGGTCCATTTGTCAAAATATGTCAGAGCGCGATTTGTATGTCGTCCTGTATAGTAATGAAATAAAAATATATGTATTTGGGTGTCACTTCATCAGATAAGTAACAGGTTTGATGCAGATCTAGTCCCTTCCCCGTTTCGTCAGTATCCGGTCAAACAGACGACTCAGCTGGTGTCCCCCTCGTCTCTGTTCATATTCTGGGCTTTTCTGATTTGTATAACATTTCAAAATAATAATTTGACAATATTGTGACAATATTTTTGATTTGTATGGCCGTTTGGACTTGTTCTTTACGTTAAACATTACATTGTTTCTGTAGAAAATAAATATATCAAAACATCATATATGCAAACTGATGAATGTGATTGAAAAACATAATTAATTTCCATAAAAGTTTCCAGTATTTGTGACATTTATGACGTTATGACGGTTGAATATGAATACTGATATGAATTGTTCGTATGATTAGTTGCAATGTAACGTCTCCATATACTGCTACGTTATAAGCGATTATATAGACCTAGACTCGATATATTTGAACTGAATGCGAATGCATACTGATTCCCTGATCAGGTTGAACCTTGCTCATTTCATATCGCAGTAAGAGTTCAATCCGAGGTCATAATGAATCTCTTCATAACTATTTGTATGTTGACAATAAATTGATAAGTGCACAATTACGCTTACCAGATACTCGGCGATTTCAGTAGGTGAATAGGTGAATACTCTAGGTAGGCTCTTTGGCTGTGCTTTAAATTGCAGTAGGTGAATACAATAGGTAAGCTGTTTGCTTGTTAACGTGTTTACTTTTCGACGACATGATTACTCCATCGTATGCTACTATAAAGCCCTGTCATGTTCAAACATATTCTATGTTCTAGTGCAATGTCTTGTTCTGGTGATAGAGTAATATAAATAATTATCTTTAATGATATGGAAACTATTAGAGAGACTTAAACAAAATATTTCTTTCATTGAAATTATGTCATTCGCTTTAATCGAGTTACAATTTGAGCATAAAATCAAAGTTTGTGAAAACATTTCCTGTGATGCATACACTTGATTATCTTCTTAATTTGTTTGAGCTACTCATACCTTGAGCAAATTTGAATACATTATCAGTATCATATAATAAGCATATAATGAAGACTATGAGCAAGTTTTATGGTCGCCTTCTTAGTCTCACTGAGAAATATTCTACATGCTTGTATGACATTAAGATGGGCTAAGAAATAAGATTCATCAGTTCGGTATGAAAGATATATACTAAGTTTGTGTTGTACACAAACAGGAATTGAAAACTTGATTTTCGAGCTTTCGAAAACGTCTGTTTCTTTTGTCAAGCAAAGAGTACAATAGCTGAGTGTCGGTGTTCTGACCGCTGAAATCAGTTCACTGCCCAAACTAGGACGAGTTAGAGAAGTCGGCTGTCAAATACGTAGCGCGACATTTCGTCCAAATATACTCTAATAGTACAGGTAGACAGAGGGACGGGTAGGATGTTTACCCATTCCGCCCCTTATTGTGTTTTTGATATTCTCATTAGTATACCTGCTTGTTGTGACTGAGAAGTATGCCTACGCTCTAACTTTGAGGGGATGGCATTTACTTCAATATGACTTAGATTTACATGGCGGGTGTCGTCGATGAAGCAGAAGACGCTTATACTCTTCCGGAACACGTGGTCATACTCTCTTGCACCTTTTCAAGGATCTCCGTGTAAATCTTTTCTTTGTTCATATTTTAATCGATCTAGTGTTCTGATTATAGTTTTGTTGACGCTTCCGTATTCACTGATTTTTTTAATAGATCAACAATTTATATGTAGATTAACGACCTTGTATAGGTTTAACTAGTATATACAATACAATGATGGTGAAAAGTACTTCTAACCATGGCGTACTGAATCTACACGTATACAAACCAATATACCATAGCATCCTCTCCATATTGATTGTTGTGGGGGATTGTAATACACAATGAAACCGACACGCACGTATAGTGTTGCACGTGCGACATGCATTAGACGGATATCGGTTTCCGAAAGGAAGTGTGCATTGCATACACATACTCTCCGGATACAGTGGCAAAAATAATATAAACATATAGAACAACACATTTATGGCAGATGGTGAACGTAATTAGATAAACAATATTTGAAGGTCTGTTATTGTTTTACAGGAAATGCATCAATGAATTTCTGATTCAGACGTCAAACATCAAGTAGAAGAGTATGAAACCACACGAATGTAAGTATTGTGACAACATGATTTTATAAAATTTTCAAAAATGAATTAGTTAACCTTTACTAAATGATAACATCATTTTTATGATCTGGAGTAACTGAGTAACTGTAACATTGCTCTTAACGTCGTCGTGTTGGAATTTACAGGTTTATATATGTCTCAAAAAACTGATATATGCTGTCCAAATCATATGATATAATTACTAGCATCAAATTAATGATTACGCTAATTTGTTCAATGTTTCAATTCAAGATATACTCAGTAGTGAAATCAAGTATACAATGTACTTTAATCACCAAGTATTCAGTGTAATGTAACCACCAATAATTCCTACATTGTAAGGACAACAAGTATACCTTTTTTTTAAAAAAATCTGTTTCAATGTTTTCCTGGCTCTCCTTTACGTCCTTCTGATCCTTCCTGTGTTACACATGTCGATATACTTAGCGGATATTTATCTTTTCAATTCTGACATTATCTCAAAATGTATGAAAGAAAGTAAAAGTAATAAATTCGGTAAAATAGAGAAGTTTCGTCTGAAATAATATGTTGCGTAGTGACCTCTGTTCTTTCTTGTTGGCAATCCTAACGTTTCAAATGACACAATCTTGCAATTTTGAAACATATTTACATATTTAAAACCATCAAATACAGCAATATTTTTGTAGCTTATAACTAAATCATTGTTCATATTTATAAATCAAAAATATTCTTCCTGTAACAACATATATATATATGATTTCTTTTAAAACAAAACTACCTTAAAATCTGTTTTCTTATTGCGTAAGATCATCACATTAAAGTTTAAGAAATCACCAAAATAAAATGTGTTTTTTTTTAAAATAATATCTTACCAAATGAGTTGACTAAGCTTCAGGTCGGTACTACAGAGACTGTGTCAGGTATAAATGTATTGGCTTTTATGGTCGAGGCGACCAAGCCATCGACAAGCTTTTAAGTAAAAAATAACGGTGTGCCAAAAACCAACCCTTGGGGAATACCGGTCATTATGTCAGTCAAAACAAAACTGAACCAAAGACCGGCCCACAGGGATCATCAATTATAGTGCTACATGAATTAAAAGTGGTTTTAGGGCCAACTTTAGGGAAGAAATGCTATTATGTTAGTTTGAACAACAGTGGAGGAATTACAGTCCCTTAGGACAGCCCAATCAACTGAAGTTTTATTTTCACTAAACAATGATGATTAAATTAATGAAATCCTCTGGAAATCTCTATGTATAGAAAAAGTGGATAATACAAAGAAACACCTTAACGAAATCTTCGATCAATTTTGCCAGAACAAGAAATGTTATTTGTTGATGGTAGAGGACTTTTATGATAAACCAACAAAGCGGTATCAAAATGATGGAATAGTGGCATACTGCTCTACTAACAATGCAACTACTCATTTCATTGGAATAACCGAATGAAATATTATGCATATGAGTATTTATAAAATATGTTCATGAATCAATTATAATATCGTAAAATATTTATTACAGTCTTCAACTGACGAAATAAAATGCTGAATAATTGGTGAAAAAGGTACATCAATTGCAATTATTAAAAATAATTTGTATGTATTGTTTACATACACACGTCACAATGACATTATCATTTTAAAGAAATGAAAGTAGGACATTTTTCTAAGTAAACAATAAACAAATACATTTTATATTTTGCATCTGGTATATTAGAACTTTTAGTAAGTATTGCTCCAAATTATTTATTCTCATGTGTTAATAAGGATAGAGAAAATACTTGCGTTGTACATTTCGAAAACGATGATAGAAATATTAATGAAATATTAATTCAATGATCAAATAGGAAATGTTAATGTTACATTTTGAGCACGACAAAGATAAAAGAGATCACCCCCTATCTCAACATTGCATCAAGTTTATTCGGAGGGAGGGAGATCTCCTATCCAAATCAAGGTTAACAACTAGCCGCTGCCCCCATTTGTACACATGATTTACACACGACAGCACGTGTGTGTTCAGTAAAGTAAGCAACAGCTGTTATACACTTCTACACATTAAAGCTAATGTTTATAGATCTACAGGTGTCAGTTCTATAGGTAAAACTGCTTCAGGTGAAGTAAACAAGGGCAGCAGGTGTTTGTATGTTACTGTGACATATAGAAGGTACCAGGTTGTAAATCATTCTTCGTTTGGAGACATCCCGCATCAGCCCTGACCAATATCTAACCAAGTGCAAGAGCTAACATGCCATGGAACAAGCGTAGCAATATGTTACAAGTGTCGCATTATAAGTTCAAACACAGTTTAAACTGGGTGAATTATTATTATTGTTATCAATGATTTACTCAGGAAAAAGCAACAGCCTCGAAGTTGACTAAAGTGCTGTTTGACTCATAATCATACGCTAAGTATTATTATGTTTGTTAATTTTAACAATTCAACCTTTTAATTTCATAACCAAACTTTAGACCGTACTTCAATTATCAGCATCGCGACGTGTGCCCGATGACTCCTTCTTGTCGATGGCTGATTCCGAGTGTTTATTGAATGTTCCAAATATCTAGAAGTACACCATAACATATACCTTAAAGTATCGTACATGAGACTCCATTTCATATTTGATTATGAAACGAGTCAAATATTTTTTTTTCAATTTTGTAAGCCTCTAGCGAGTTTCATCAATCTCATATGAATATTAAATAAACGTAAACGAATACGTGACAGTATCAACATTTGTGGTGTTTATTCAAATATCAGCATCGCGACATGGGCCGGATGACTCCTACTTTTCGATGGCTGATTCCGAGTTTTAAGTGCATGCATAGGTACTATAACCTCACAATGATTATGACGTCAAGAATACAATATTGACTCGTAGTTTCTAAAATTCGAAACATCACTGTCGATATCACAAAATATGGACCTCCATGTGACCATATTTCAGCCAATGAGAATTGAGGAAAGTCAGATATATCTAAATCAAAATGTTTTGTCAATGCAATAGTATCACATTTTAATGTATCTCGTTCTTAATAAGCAATCGTTATGACATCAGTCTGTAAAACAATCTCTGAATATAAATTCATTGTGGATATTTTACCCTTTCATCACATGAGAGTACTTTTTCATTCATATCACAAATCTCGATATTGATTGCATCAGGTGTGAATTTTACACTTAACATTAATGTGGAACGACGGGCTGCTGAGACATATTAAATTCTGTATGCATCACATCTACTTATCTGCGCTGTTGTTGTGAGCGTAAAGCAAAACACTTCATTTCACCCATTATAAGTACATAATATACACATTTTCGTGGTACACAATTTCAAATTATACAGAACTAGTTTAATTTTACTTTTAAATTCATAAATAAAAATAAATTTATGCACCTGAGCCTTCTACTTCTACAAGAGTTTTGAAATTTTGGATTCCCACCTTTTGACCCCTTGCATCACTGAAGAGTCCAAGGAGGACAAAACAGCTGTATGATGCAGTTTAATTCATTTTTCGGCATACTGTATCTATTACTAAATTTAAACGTTGCAGCATGTGTGTGTTACGTCATCTTCGTGTAACTCTACTGTATGTAGCAGGCATCAGAGCACGCCAGCTGATGTTGCTGTTCTAGCCTACAATTAAGTTTCCTCCCCTGTATAATATATAGCAACTGATATTGAAAATAGAAATATTGAAACTTATTGAATGTAACATTTATTTGCAGGGAAATGGCGTTACGCCATCTTGTTTTGCGACTGTGTACTTGTGTTTGGGGTGTACTTCTGTGTTGACATGCCAAGCTCCCTACAGGTGGATTTTGTGGCAGGGGAGGTAGGTAGATTCTTAGTGTATAATTACAGAATACTCTCATATACTCAAATTAGCGTCGTTCTTTCACGATTCTCTTAGAATATCAAATGTTTTGTAATCATTATATTAGAAAAATGAAAGCACGACAGACGATATTCAGTGCAAAATTGCCACGAGGAATAAGGAGTGGGTTTTCACATATGGATGGATTTAAAAGGATAGCTAGAATAAGTTTTAAATGTCCAACAACAAAACAAACATTTTTATTAAGATTAATCAGCTGATTGTATGAAACTATTAATCATTTAGATTTATTATTGACATTCTAATTAGGCAAAGATTACTGTCAACGTACTTAATTTAGCACAATCAAATTTTAGCGCAATGGCATATTAGCCCAATGATAATTCGCGTGACCGTGGTTATTTCAATATAAGAACCATATAAAAACTCCAATAAGGGCAATTGTATTTTACCGCAAAATAAGATTATCGCGAAAATATATACGTTTACAATATCATAAAAATAAAGGAAAGCAAAAGACGGGAGCACTTGTTATGAAGCTGTTTGCAAAGCACTGTCATTGTATGCTTTACATGATCCCTTGAGTAACTCTTTCTCTTTTCAAATGCACTTTTGACCAACAAATATTTTATTCAATGTTTCATTCTTAACGGTTGTGCACTTATCAACTAAACGGACATTCGTTTCCAGCGGGTTTCTCTGTGAATGAGACTGAGTAAACAAAAGCGGTTCCATTTAGTACAAGATTACTGTAGTAGTAGGCATTCTCTTTTGCAGTTTAAAGGTGATCATCGTACATATGCACTGATGCAAACATATACAAAAACTAAAATAAGCATTAAATGAAATGGAACATCTGCTTCGTTTTCAGGAGATGCATTGCACAGCCAATGAGAGCATGGTGACCGGCGCGTGCTGTGACACGTGCCTTGACCTGGGACCACGGCGTTATAACTTACTTCACGCCTTCCTCTACTGGACGTATGTATGACCTCCAAAAAAAGTGTCGTAAACATGCGCAAAAATGATTTTGTGTTTTCCTTTCCTAAAACAATTTAAACAGCGGATACTGAAACAACATAATGTCTTATTTTTGTTCTATGAATTGATTAAAAACATATCAAATTAAAGTTTCAAATATTTAGCACTATTGTATCTAAGATTGTAGCAGTACCATATTTAAGATGCTTATCATATACATGTGCCATATCGTTGTTGCACACGAATTTATATCAGCTTTCAGCTTGTTTTCCAATCCCCAGTAATATACATTATCATTTTGAACAACAGTGTGAACCGTATGGAAATTAAAATACTGTTTATACTAACACTGCTCAGCTCCAAGTTTTTCGTGTTAAAAAGTTTTTTTCAAAACATTGTGAATCAAGATGTTCTATGTAAGTAAAACATGATATCACGTCATTATAAAAAAAACCCAAATATATATATCGTCCAGATTAAAAACAATCTCCAAAACAGACGGATTAAAACAAATACTGAAACATAACACTGCCTTAGTTATTCTCTATAACCGTGTATGTATTCATTTTATTTGAAAACTATGAGACTACGTATTTCAGCTCTATTTATATCAATGATTACATAGAGGTTAGGTGGATCTAGTCTTAACTGTTTTACATCGTTTGACTATTCATCTAAACGTTGTGACAAATAGACCTCTGCAAAAATCGATGTTGCACCAGTGTCTCGATCATGTTACACCGATGCCTTCCAATAGAAAAAAGAAGCTGATGATTTCACTTTAATTACAGTATTCGAGTAACTAAGTCTCTGGCTAACAAAAAATGTTGTGTGCACTTAAAAAACATTTCAATAAAAAAAAACATGTAACATTTTTCAAAAACTTAATCATGCTTCCATATTCACCACCTGTCCCAAATAGTTTGTTTACTAACGCAATATCCATTTTACAACATTATTATATTATATTATTTTAACCATAATGTAAATACATGTCGTACCTTAATACAATGTTTGGACTTCACGAAAAGTTCTACAACTGCAAAATGTTTCTAATGATTTCAATACTGCAATGTTTAAATTACAACAGTTAGAGTTTGATCTGCCTGAGCGATTGCGCACTAGATCTCTACTTACCCCTATAAGTATACACTGTAACCAGATCACTAGTGAGGTACTCGTACCAACAAGATGAAATAATTTAAACTTTTTCTGCTTTTCAGGTCTTCCATATTATCTCTTCTGTCCGGATATTGT
This sequence comes from Mimachlamys varia, assembly GCA_947623455.1. Lineage (NCBI taxonomy): Eukaryota > Metazoa > Mollusca > Bivalvia > Pectinida > Pectinidae > Mimachlamys > Mimachlamys varia. Next base: position 51,915,058 of record OX392527.1, read on the forward strand.
ATAGACAGGATGGGTAACAGGTGTATGTATATATAAGACATTATTTTATTACATGTTATTACAAATTCAAATGCCTCCCTGGAACAACTGCGATAAAACAGTATTCATGAAAACTTAATTAATTGGGATAAGTGATAATAGATTTATTATATTTTTTTCCCAAAATTTTGTCCAAATTAAATTACTTCAGTGTATATTTTTAAATGTTGTATTTGAAATCTAATGTGTGATAATAAATTTATTATATTTTAAACCAAAACTTTGTCCAAATGAAATTACTTCAGTTTTATATTTTTAAATGTTGTATTTGAAATCGAACGTGTTTCAGTATCTGCTGTGTTAATCATCATTCTGACCTCCCTGGGGTCTAATCTGTTCGCTGTTGCTGGAACTCATCTCCTTCGGAATACCTCAGCCATGTTCCCCTTGATGATAGTAGGACGGATGTTGCTTGGATTTGGAGACGGGCCAATGAGAAGTAAGCATTATTAGGAAAGTTAAGAAGACTCCTATTGGTCAATCTCTCTGCTATTGTTTTTATTTTTCATTTCTATTCAGACAGTCATATATATAAACACATGCAACGTTAATATGAAAAAAAAGTATTACATCGCCAGTTCATACACAGATATAAACAAATAGGGAGGTATTAGCCAGGTGGCATAGGACATTAGTTAGTGCTTGAAAAGACAACTCTTACGAATTCCTCAGAATTGCTTTGATAAGTGTGTACCTATTGTACTGATTATATATAGTGTACATTGTATATATGAGTACTCATTTTCATGATTTTCTCATTGAAACTTATTTGTGGGAGTTTAATCTGGCGGAACACAAACTAATTGTGAATCATACATTATAATGACCACTTCTAAAAAAATTCTCGAGGCGCAAAATTTCAAAATATTGATGCATTAGCGAATTTTCCAGCTAGAGAGAAAAGCTGTTTTTTTTTAAAAAGTGATGTCAATTTGCAGTTGTGCAGGATCGGGTTGTGGCTCACTGGTTTGCTGAAGATTCCGTTCTAGCAGTCAGTTTAGTCATCCTGACACGTCGAGGTGGAACACTGCTCAATTTCCTGGTGACAGCTAATATAGCTGTCCATTTCGGCTTCACGTGGGCCCTGTGGATTGGTAAGTGCTTAAAGTAACGCTAAATATCATAATAATAAAATTGTTATCTATATCTAACATTTTGATTTTTGATAATTGCTATCGTGTTATTTTTTTAATGAATCAAAATTGGAATGAAATAATGACAACGGGAATAATATTTGCGGGGATGTTTTTGGATATGGAATTGTCATTTATTGATGAAAGTCAACATGTAAACTTTACCTCTCTTTTTAATATTTGCGCTCAAAATAATCCAAAAATAAAAGAAATAGAACAAAATAATGCATGAGCGTGTTAACTAGCAAAAAACTTAACCAAGAAAATATTTTTAAAGTAGATATTAACGAATTTCGAGTTATTTATCACTGTGGGTATCGTATCTTCGTTGCAGGGGCGTTCATCTGTTCCCTCGGTATTATCGCCGCCTTTGTGATGGCTTTCCTGGACATCCGAGGAACCAACAAGTTAGACGCTGAATCACAAAAACAGATGGCGAGTAGGCCTATTGTAAGTATAGGTTGACATAAAAGTTTCAATAGTGTAAAAAGAGTCTCTTGGGTGATCATGTGATGCAGTAGAGAGCGCACTTGCCGTTCACCAAGGCGGCCGGAGTTCGATTCCCCGACCGGACTTGAAAAGGTATGGAGTCACCTGCTGGATCACTAGGGTTTTCTCCGGATACTCAGGTTTCATCCCACAATAAGACCCCTCGCGCGCTAACATCCGGGCCAACAAGAGTGGTTGATATAAGTTGGATAACTTGTTTCATAATTGTTGTAAAATCATTTTTTTTTTAAATCTCACTTAAGTGCTTTGATGCCAACATAGTATAACGTTGAAGTATAAAGATTATTATGAGATATACCGATAATTCTTACAAATACTTCCATATAGAACTGGTGTTGTTACGCTTTTGTGCATTCTTCTTTTCATTGTTAATCATTCATGTTATTGTTTGTTTCACTAACATAAAATTTTTATTGTTTTTATTTAATCGGCCAGTCATGGACAAAGTTAAGCAAGCATTTCCTTCATGAATACAAATATCCTGTCAATCGACAATAAAAGAAACTCTGCAAGTTACTGAAAAATACCCTCAAAATTAACTGTATATCTCAGAACAACCAGCGACACAGAATCATAATTAAACGTACAAACGGTCCAGGCTCTGTCCGACACAGGGCCAGGAGAACTGATGTCCATGAAGGTACCTTTCATTATTGCAGATAAATTTAACGCTAAAGTATCTATTTTCAGAAAATTACCGACATTACCAACATCCCTAAGACGTTTTGGATCCATGTATCAATGATTGGGTTTCATTTCTGTTCTTTCTTCTCATTTGTAGCTAATGGATCGTAAGTATGACCTAAAAAAGGAGAATAAGTTGTTACTTTTATGCATTTTTACAAACATAATAGTGTATTAACAAGTTGCACCATATAAATCAGAAAAGGATAGAATTCATGGATAGATCATTCAATTATAATAGGTATAAGCAAAAAGGTACCATATAAAAAAAACAGAAGAAGAAAAATTTCATTGATGGCCAATTGAATTAAAATAAGGTATTAACAAATCGTACCATGTAAAAAAAACAGAAAAAGGTAGATTTCATTGAATGCCCATTCGATATGGCTGACAGCTTTGTTGTCAGGTGAGACGTTACGAAGGGTCCTTAATCTTAGGAAATTCCTTATCTAAAAGCTCCCCATAAGAAAGCATTGCAGAAGTTAAGGAAAGTTCCTTAACTTTACAGTTTCCCTATAACTTCTGTAATGCTATCCTATGTTAGATTAATTAATTTCCTATTGAACGTTTGTGAGATCGGGGCCTGTCATGTTATAAATACTACCTATGTACAGACGTATGTTAGAAACACTAAACGTCGTGTTTCAGCTTACAGCTTACAGCAAAAAAGATTGTCTTTTGCTAGAAACATAGTTCATTCTTTATGCTTAAGTCATTTTTGATTAACACTAAATTATGTAAATCCTGACGATTATATATGTACAAGGCACCGATTCTAACAGCTGGCAGGGTAAACATATATAATAAATATGGTTTTTTTATGGTACTTTGTGATTTCAGACAGTACATCCAATTAAGACATGGTTATTCTAAAGTCATGGCATCCTATACAACTGGGGCAGCATATATTGGACCTGTCTTCTTTGCTCCCATAATAGCTTTATTACTGGTAAGTGATCGTCGATGCGCCAATATATTTGCGGTTTCATTTTATATTATTATATTTACATTTACTCTGCATCCTTCTATTGTAAAGGTAATCGTTGTTACAAGACTGTAATAACATTTGCTATTGTAATGCATTGTAAAGGTAATCGTTGTTACAAGACTGTAATAACATTTGCTATTGTGATGTCATGAATTTCTAATATGATATCATCAATTTCATTGTTGTCTGCAGTTGATTTGCTGTCCAAAACTATTAGAAATAAGTAAATAAAGCACAATAGTTCAATCAAAATGTAAATATAAGTAATGCATGTTTTAGTTTTATAACCCCTTGCTATTGCTGACCAACTTACATAAAGCCCTACCAGGCGTTATTAAGTTTGCCATCAATAGTAATGTGTGTTAAACGACTGTAACAACATTTGCTAAAACATTCATTGTTTATTTTTTTCACCACGTGACCCATGTGAAACATTTATGTTGGATACGTGTTCTTTACCAAGGAACTATGTATCCTATGAACAATGACGTATGATGTTTGTTTCAAGAAAGGTAGTTATTTTTGTGACTTTGTTTATATATAATTAATATCATTAATATATGTTGTTTTTTTGCAGAAAAGGATAGACTGCAATGGCCTCATAGCCACATTTGTAACAACATTTAGTATACCTATATATCTGATGCTGGCTTACTGCCCAACGATACCGCCAGTCGTTCTAACGGTAGCTATCGGTGCGGTTTACACATTCGATGTTGTAAGTATTTGACTACTGGAATAGTTCTTAATATCATTTTGTAAATTGATTTACTTTGTATATATAAAAAAAAAAAATACAACTACTTCGGTATCCATTGCAAAATAATATGACTGCATTTCAGCAAACTTACCAATTTTTATTTTTCATTTAACAGATCATAATGTGGCAAGTAACAATCAATTTGCTTCCCCCTGCTGTGTTTGGGACTGGAGCTGGTATAGGCGTGTTTTTAATGAGATTCTCAATAGGACTAATGAATCTCGCAGTAGGTTCTATAGTGGAGGATAACCACGAGTAAGTATAACTACTGGGGATATTGTCTGTCTGTTACAAAATCACCGACACACAAAGCTTAAAATGATCCTTGTGTGTTGAAAATAATAAGAAATATTCTTTTGATAAATCTTATATAGATCTATGTGGATATTTATCTGGCACACAGATTACATTCATATCGATAATAAATACAATCTGAAAGAGGTTCAATAGTTAATTAAATTCCTTCCCCGTTTTACTGAAAAAAAACCTCAATGTTCTCCTCGACCTTTAATTGTTTTCATTTATTTTAGCCGAGGGTATACAGAACAGATCCATGCTTACCAGAACGCCCTTCTGTTGATGACGGCTGTGTCCGTCCTGTCCGTGGCCAGTGGAGTATTACTCAATATACTGGACATAAGAAACGTAAGTATAATCTAGTGACAATCTAGCATGAATTTTCAATGTACAATTTACTGTAAACCAAATTATTTTCGCGGCGACCTTTTTTCGCGTTTTCATATGAAACGACTATATCCCGGTGATTTAATTTTGCGATAAATACGGTCATAAATCCTATGTAAAGAACAGTACAGTACAGTACTAAAGTTGGCATATATTTGATTCAAACTATTTCGTGGCGACTTATTTTCGCGAATTGTAATCACCCGTGAAATCTGATCGCACGCGAATATAAGTTGGTTGACATTATATGAAAACAAATAAATCAAAGGAAATGTGATATAATTTATGCAACTGTATAACTTTAGAAACTGAAGCAATTTTAAACGCCAATTGCTGATGTAGTTTCATTTTAATAAAAGTATTATTGTTTGTGTTTTAGGGTGATGGTGTCAACAAGAAATTTATAAAACAAAAACCTGTAGAAATGTCTGATACTACAGAGCTTGTTGTCGCCGATAAACTCAGTAAACAGTACAACAGTAACGACGCAGGGGAGGGAACTCTAGAGGAACATTGATATAACAGAGCTTGTTGTCGCCGATAAACAGTACAACAGTAACGACACAGGGGAGTGAACTTTAGAGGAACATTGATACTACTGAGCTTGTTGTCGTCGATGAACTCAGTAAACAGTACAAGACACAGGGGGGGGGGGGGGGGGGGGGGAGGGGAGGGGAGGGGGAGGGGGAGGCTCTTGATGAACATTGATACTACAGAGCTTGTTGTCGCCGATAAACTCAGTAAACAGTACAAGACACAGGGGGGGGGGGACTCTAGAGGAACGTTGATACTATAGAGCTTGTGGTTGCCGATAAACTCTGTAAACAGTACAACAGTAACAACACAGGGGAAGGAACCCTTCACGAACATTTATTCACGTGATATCACCAGAACGGAACTCTTCACTAACGTTGATGCTAATATTGTATGCAGCAACGGAAAGGATCTCTCGAGAAACATTGATATTTGTTATACATATAGCACCGACATCGGGTGGTCGGGTGGTGCAGTGGATAGCGCACTTGCCTTTCACCAAGGCGGCCGGGGTTCGATTCCCCGACCGGAGGTGAAAAGGTATCGGGTCACCTGCCCAACCACGTGGGTTTTCTCCGGGTACTCCGGTTTCCTCCCACAATAAGACCCCTCGCGCACTAACATCCGGGCAAACAAGAATGATTTATATATGTTGTATAACTAGTTTCATAAATGTTGTGAATTAGATAAAATTTATATATAGCACCGAGAGAGATCTGATAGAGAGATCTCGAGGAAAAGTGTCAATAGTAATTGCACATGGAAGGTACTCTCGCATAACATTGATACTTGTAATAGAACCAAGACAGGACTTTCTAGGAATATTGACCCAAATGAAAGCACCAGAACGGAGCACTCCTCGAACATTGGTTCTAGTGACAACACAAAAACTTCCTACACTAACATTTATACTACATGTGGCAATAGCAACAGGACGGCACTATCCAGGAATACTGGCCCTAATGATATCACAAGAAATCTCCATGGATATTAATACTACGAAAAGCACTTGGATGGAACTTTCCAGGAATTTTGACCCAACTGTCCAAGAATATTAATACTAGGAAAAGCACTTTGATGGAATGGAACTTTCCAGAAATTTTGACCAAACTCTCAACGAATATTAATACTAAGAAAAGCACTTGGATGGAACTTTCTCTAGAAATTTTGACCTTACTGATAGCACCAGAAAGGACCTCTAAGGAACATTGCTACCTGTTGATAATTGATAAATGTTGTAGGACAAAGGTGGTAACTACTGAGGAGCACTGCTTCTAGTTACAACACCGAGAACAGACATATTGAGGAACATTAATACTAGTTAAAACTACAATGAATGAACTAAAACTAAAGAGGAATATTCATATTAGTAGCTATGGAGGTTGAATACTGAAAGAGCATTGCTACTGGTAAAAGCACCGAGGATGGGAATATTGATAACACTGACAAAATTAATGAGGCGAAATTCACGAGGAACACCAGAAATAATCTTTACAGGTATGCAGAGATGGAACGCATGTGGAACCCTAGAAACAACACTTATACCAGAGATGAGTGCCTATAAGGAAAAAAGTACCATTTAGTCTTTGAATACAATCTTTAATGATAGCTAAAAAAAAAAGGGGGGGGGGGGAGCAGAACGAAAACTCAGGGAATACTTAGTATAATATGCCACGGGTAGCAGTAGTGATGCAACTAAAATCCCTCGTAGTGATTACAGTTGTTTTAGTAGCTTTTTAAAAATAGTGGCACGACCGTGTGATACTTGTTTTGTATACAACTTAAAAATAAACAAATGGAAGGAATGGTCATACACATTTTTATAGTCGGGCTGTTTGTTTTTAATGTTAATATCAACGGTCTCGAGTTAGTGTTGAAGAACTAAAGGTTTTAATAGATCTCAAGAGCACCAATGTGCAACACTATTTCTTTCATGGAATGACTTATTAAAGAGGTTTCATTTCTGCTTCAGTTTACTGAAGCAATTCTTCATTTTGTTGAAAACAAAGTGAAATGACGTTAATTTATTTCATGATTTGTTATTTAGAAATAAAGAAATTTAATTACTCATGAAAAGTGGCTGAATCCTAATTTATATATGTATGTCTTTATTTATTCATGTTAAACAGGTCTTTTAGTGACACCGTGGCTGTTTGTTTTTTGAACGTACTCGTATATAAACAAGCACTTTTTTACATGAACGTTTTGTTGTGTATGGGTTTTAAGAATATGCTTAATCACATTGATGATAATTATTTTTGTTTACTTAATCATATTTCAGAATTATCACCATAAGCGAACACATAAAACATCAATATTTCGAAACGAGACTTATAAGAAAAATCTACCATTATACAGGAAGCTTATATTTAGTCTTATGTAAGAGAAAATCTGTCATTCTACAGGGAACTCATATTTAGTCATCTAATGTAAGATAATTCCTGTCATTCTACAGGGAGCTCATATTAGTCATTCTATGTAAGAGAAAATATGTCATTTTACAGGGAGCTCATATTTAGTCATCTTATGTAAGAGAAAATCTGTTATTCTACAGGGAACTCATATTTAGTCATCTAATGTAAGAGAAAATCTGTTATTCTACAGGGAGCTCATATTTAGTCATCTAATGTAAGAGAAATCGGTCATTCTACAGAGAACTCATATTTAGTCAGCTTATGTAAGAGAAAATCTGTCATTCTACAGGGAGCTCATATTTAGTCATCTTATGTAAGAGAAAATCTGTCATTCTACAGGGAGCTCATATTAGTCATCTTATGTAAGAGAAAATATGTCATTCTACAGGGAGCTCATATTTAGTCAGCTTATGTAAGAGAAAATCTGTCATTCTACAGGGAACTCATATTTAGTCATCTAATGTAAGAGAATTCCTGTCATTCTACAGGGAGCTCATATAAGTCATTCTATGTAAGAGAAAATATGTCATTTTACAGGGAGCTCATATTTAGTCATCTTATGTAAGAGAAAATCTGTCATTCTACAGGGAGCTCATATTAGTCATCTTATGTAAGAGAAAATATGTCATTCTACAGGGAGCTCATATTAGTCATCTTATGTAAGAGAAACTCTTTCATGCTACAGGGAGCTCATATTTAGTCAGCTTATGTAAGAGAAAATCTGTCATTCTACAGGGAACTCATATTTAGTCATCTTATGTAAGAGAAAATATGTCATTCTACAGGGAGCTCATATTTAGTCAGCTTATGTAAGAGAAAATCTGTCATTCTACAGGGAGCTCATATTTAGTCAGCTTATGTAAGAGAAAATCTGTCATTCTACAGGGAACTCATATTTAGTCATCTTATGTAAGAGAAAATCTGTCATTCTACAGGGAGCTCATATTAGTCATCTTATGTAAGAGAAACTCTTTCATTCTACAAGGAGCTCATATTAGTCATCTTATGTAAGAGAAAATATGTCATTCTACAAGGAAGTCATATTAGTCATCTTATGTAAAAGAAAATCTGTCATTCTACAGGAAGGTCATATTTATTCATCTTATGTTAGAGATAATCTGTCATTTTACAGGAAGTTCATATTAGTCATCTTATGTAATAGAAAAACTGTCATTCTACATGGAGCTCCTATTGAGTCATCTTATGTAAGAGAAAATCTGTCATTCTACAAGGAGCTCATATTAGTCCTCCTTAGTAAGAGAAAATCTGTCATTCTACAGGTAGGTCATATTTATTCATCTTATGTAAGAGAAACTCTGTCATTCTACAGGGAACTCATATTAGTCAGCTTATGTGGGCATTCATTACCGATCATCACCTTAGCATTCCGATTTCATAGGAAAGTCTAACTGATGTTAAGGTAAACCGTATGTTAATAAATTAACTCCAATAATGTAATCCCATGAATACACAAGAAAGTAAAAGAACAACCTCGAAACTAGGGGCGAGAAGTAATATTAACATTACATTACTTATAAGCACTCCATATTACTTACTAATGATTTAATAAAAAACAATATTATCAACAAAACCGACATGTTATGAAGCGTTACTTATTTGTATGGTTTAATGACCTCCAACCGATACGAAGACTTGTCTAAGGAAACACAATATAAAATTAACGAGACGGATGAATAAAACAGTATGCATGGATTTGGAGCTGCTTATCAATTTTTGTTTCCTGTTTCCTTATTGAAGAGGAATACAACATGCCTATTATTTTCTTGCGCCGTAAAATGAATTTTATTTGAATAACAAAATCACTTAACCAAAATTAATTGATGTACGACGAATCACGATGTTTAATCTAGAACTAAGCTATTATGTGAATTTCGGTTAAGTTTCAAGAGATATTATGATATTTTGAAACACACCGATATATTTTGTTTTAATTCTTCTATTAAACATTATTTGTCATCATTATTTACTGCAATTTAAATTAGTATATATAGCATGAAATGAAAGATTCTGCTACATCAGTCATTCGAATGTTTCTATGGGGTTAGAATGAATGATTATCAGTTAAATGCCCAATATACGTAACTTCAGGAAATTTTTCGTGATTCTGAAAAAATCTGAAAAAAACCTCAGCGGTTACTAACAAAAAACTCTTAACAGAAAAATCCAAGGATGGAAAATAATTCAGGTGTGGCCCACTTCAACAACAAGCCGAAGTCAGAAGACAGTTCAAATTGTTTGCGTGTTTACACATACCGAGTTTCAAACTGCTGCTGTACCGGTAACCGCGTAGGAATTCATCTTGAATATTGCTGATATCATTTAATCTTCACGAAGTCTATCGATATAAAAAGTTATTAGGCTTGATTTTTTCGCTTTAAGTTTTGACGAAAGTTACGTATATAGGGCTTTTGACATAATAGTAGATGATGACAGTGACACTTTTCATAAATTGAACTTTTACCCACTGTTTTACCCATTCACATGATGTGTTACTTAAGTTACATACCAATTAAAACATCAACAGCTGTTTAGTTAAACTTTGACTATATCCTTAACAGATAAAACCGTCTATTACATGATGTGAAAAGTGAATAATGTCGATATAGGAAACATTTTTAAAACCCCTGAAACTTGCAATTGGAAGCAGGAATATAATCATTTTCTATCTGCAGAGGAGATATTGTACAGGTACATGGAATGTTTGTTACATTATATGATTCAGGTGAATGTTAAGTAATAACGAGAAAACATTTTAAAAAATCAGTACCAAAGAGTCAACGAAACCATGATCCCAACTCAAAAACGTTTAAACTAGAGGCAAAATAAGAACAAAGGAAAGCTTTACATGGAAACCCTTGTAAAAGTACAAGAGAATTAGACCAGGTGTTCCGGAAAAGTAAGCGTCATCTGCTTCATCGACGACACCCGTCATGTAAATCTTGGTAGCATCCATGTAAGCATTAATACTCAAAATGAAAACCGAATTGTCATTGTCAATCTCAACAAGTAAGCACACTACTAAGCAAACTCAAAAACGTCCATCTTCATATCACACAAATATACAGAATATTTCTCAATGAGATCAAGATGGCGACCATAAAACTTGCCCATGGTCTTCATCAACCTGCACCTCTGGAACTTATAAATATATAATTGTATAAACAAAGGCAGTTTTCTATATTCCAATATAATATGCAGACAAATTAATTAGGTAAACATTTAAATGTGTTGTCTTGTAAAACATTTCTCAAAACAAGCGTGTGCAACTAACATAGAAATTATTATAATGCCGGTCAAAAGTAATGGATTCACCTTTGAACAAGCAACATATAAAATTAATTCGCACATAGCTCATTCGTAAAGGGAAATCGATGAGATAGAATATAGCATTATAGGTCTGTTCAAAACTATGGTCATGGTCAAATGCGATCTTAAAGGTTAAACTGACTCGTTAACCACATCATTCCATTGACAGATCCACAAAATTTTATACTTTAATCTGTAAATATTTACACATTAATCTGTCAATCTTGCACCTTAATTTGTAAATTTTAAACACAACTCTGTAAATTTTATACTTTTGACTTTTAATCTCTTTGACTCCTGACCTAAACATGGAACCATCCTAAGGAAAAGACGCATTCAGGAAGACATCTTGACAGCTCTAAAAGATCAGAAAGTTGGATATAACCTTGTTGGTAACAATATGCTGAAATAAACATTAAGTGAAAGGGAAACACTTATGACGAAATGGATTCACGCACACTGAGTCAATATCAAACCCTGCTCGCGCACCTAAAGACGTCGACTTCACAAAAGACAACATAACTTCCACCATATTTCTTCCCGATGGAGAAAGAGAACTAGTGTATGACAGTAGGAAGTCATAAAGGATTCGCTGACTGAATTCTTGAGTAACATCTATGACAATGAACCACTGGAACAACGAGTTTGAAAGTCCCATGTTTACGGCACGATATTGATGTGGCATATTGGAAAGCTGTCAGAAGGACCATAGTCTTAGGATTGATTATGTAAAGCTACTAACTATACGACTGACTCAAAATCATGCTCCTTGTTTAAAATTTGCTTTCCCTATTGGCGAATTCGTGTCAATAGACTGATGTCGCTGTAGGTATTGCACGTGCGAGTGTGTAGTACGGTCATACATTGACACGTCGATACAAACTTGACGTTTTAATATATAATAAATGTAAAGGGGAATGGGGTTGGCGGTAGTGATGGGAATATACATGGTTGTGTATGTTGTTAAGTATGGAATGCAATGTGTAATGGAATCAATCATCAGGGGGATCTTGTCTGTTAAAGAGTACATTTTTAAGGAGGCGGGTCACGTATGCCCCGGTCATTTCATGGCGAGGTAAAACAAAATTATGTCGCTTTACATTTAAAATAGCTTGCAAAAGTGCTTTCTGAAATGAAAGAAAAAAATAATATATCAAAGTTAAACAGATGACTTGATGGCAAACTATGCAAAAGATCTACCGTAACCGCAGCTGAAAATAACAACAGGGGTGAATCCACTTATCAGAAAATATCTACGTGAAACACCTGGTTCCATCGCTATCATGATAATTAGTTAATATCACCATCGATGGCTATTTAAAATCAAAAGGCCCAAAAGACCTGCTTCACTCATCTGTCATTCAGGGCATTTGGTCAAAACACATATTTTTTAACCCCAATGTTGCAATGAAAGTGGGTATATTAGAGTTTATTTGATAACTCGTCACCTTAGTATCATACCAGTCAAATATCACCTCAGTGATGGGGAATAAGATGTTAAAGGTTGTGAAACATTTGTGACATTGAAAAAAAAAACAAAGACCTAGGACTCCTGGAGTACCTGGAGAAAAAACACCGACCTACGGTTAGTACCCGACAACTGCCACACGTTGGATTCGAACTCGCAACACAGAGGTGGAGGGCTAGTGGTAGAATGGCGGAACACCTTAACTACTCGGCCACCGCGGACCCTTGGGCTACTCCTTGTGGTTCTGAGCGTGAATGTCACAAATGAGAAAAAAACTGCTTTCCAGCATACAGATTCGAGCAGTTAAACCAGACAAAAATCATCAAGCATGAAAAGGCCTTAATGATATATTTGTGCCCAAACAGATAACGTAATGACAAATCGATGTAAGAGATATATATCGCGGTTTAGTCGGAACTATTGGAATGCACCATATGGTGTTATCGCTATCGTGATGCCTTCACTAAGCTTCATTGTAAATTTCTGAAAAGTGAGCGAAAAATAAAAGATATCAAACGGACATTGTGAGCCATTATATGACTCACAACAAATCCCAAAATAGCCATGTTATTTGAAAACTGATTCCTCCCATTTTTATTGCAATATACTGTATGCTGTAAGACATGTTATATTATTACCACAGTATCGGATTTTATCGTGGGAGGAGACTAACGTAATTCAGTCCAGGAACATGGACTTTCCTCTTTGGCTTTTGCTGACGGGGAATAGAAGATACAACAATTGCTGCTCTGCGGTGTCATTTTAGGCGAAGAGGACAATCATCTCCTAAAAAATAAAAGTAAGTTGTATATATAGAGGATCTAACACGAGTGTCGATGTAATATAGAATTTATTAAACAAGTTCAATAATTTGTTATGTCATTTAGGCGAGTAACATATTAAATAATTTAACGAGTTTAATATATGTGTTTTTAAACATGTTTTAAGTGTTAAAGTGTCACACCACATAATTATGGTGTCATAATGGAAATGACATTATACGATTGTCACATGGCGCCAAATCATCACAAATACACTCCCCGGAAGTCCATCTTGTATCCAACATTCACACTTTTGGGAAAGGCCTATAGCGGAGTGTCTATCGTCAACTACTTTTTTCTCAAAAGACTACATCTTTTAATTTTGTTTTTATGGTCAATGTGGTAATTTTGATGCATTATAAATGGATTTTTTTTTGTGCAAATGAAAGTAATTTTTTTTTCGTTTCTGTCATTGGTTTCATTAACTACCTCGGATTTCTTGGAAAATACAATAACTTACAGTCGACCAAGATTTTAATTCAGTCAGTGAGACTAAAGAAGTACATCCTTCCAGAGCAAATAGTCTGGTTGGCCACGTCCGTTTTAAGATCTATATATTAATCCTTTCTTACTCAATTTGTTTTGGCAAGCACTGTAGAGACAACATGTTTTAGAGAATTCTGTCTGGTTTCCAGGATACAGGTCAATGTCGTACTGATCCCGCGGCTAAACACCCGTTAAACGACATGAAACCTCATGAATGTAAGTATATCACTAATATGTGTTTCATGGATTTTCTTTTGAAATAATAATACAGAAGAAAAACTCACGTAAGCCAAGTTTGCAAGTCATATCACATAAGATAGAGACCTAACATCTAACGGAGTAGCAGTCAGTATCCATTATATCAGAACTAACAATACAATTCCGAAAAAAATAATCAGTGGGGTTTTCAAGTTTTGGCGTTATCATTTTATCATCAAATAGTAAAAAGAAATTCGCATCTTGTTTAACTGACAACTAGGTGGTACTCCCGAGGGTGACGGGTTCCAAGACGCAGGCTTAACATAAGCAGCATCCTATTAACGTTTGTGACAAAGTGTTCTCTATCATATAACAATAAAAGTAACAAACTCTTTCTCATATTTTCACACAATATGTGTAGGTAATAGACTTATTACGTCATCACTTGTTATGGTCCACGGATCTCTCCGATTGTTTTATTAGTTTTTCTACTTTTGTTTATCAATTCTCTCATAATAATGTAGTTTGTACAGCAATCAACTCGAAAACGCCTCTGAATAAGTATTACAATCTGTTTGAAATGTCTTCTGCAGGGAAATGGCGTTACGCCATCTTGGTTTGTGACTGCTTGTTTGTGATTGGTGTATATTTTAGCATCGACATACCCAGCTCCTTACAAGTGGATTTCGTATTAAGCGAAGTAAGTATATATATATGTGGAAACGATGATAGTGTAGAAGGAACACCCAATCCGTTTTGTGCGTCAATGATATATTGTATACAGTCAAACCTGTCATATGTGACCTTCGAAGGGAGGCAACAAAAAAGGTCACATGTGACAGGTAGTCAGTTAATTCAGGTTCAATAAAAAAAGAGTTAAAAATCATATTAACTTTTCCTAACTTTTCCTTTTCCTAACTACCATATTTAAAGTAGATTATATCACAAAACTTTCTTCAAAGACAAAAATTAACAACAACATATCTTTTTAAGTGCATGTCTTATTAACCTAGATTATAAATAAAATATATCTCAAATAAATAATCTTTGTGATTTTTTTTTTTATTTTTGTCCAATTGAAGAAATTTGATTATTTGTATCAACTTTCATCCCATCTCTACGACCGGACAAATTCCGGATCCAATGTTATTGTCCGGTTTCTATTTTATAGTCTCTACTTCACTTCCGTTCAGTAAACCATGCGAGACTCACCATGCTAACGGTGTGGCTATTTAATGTTTATACATCCTGTAATCACATATTAATTAGCAACTAGCCCCATGCAACTGGATGATTTAATTGCTCTACAGTATGATGAAATCAAAACCTTTCACAAAAAGTTAACCATAAACACCAGAAAGGTGAGATAATTTTTTTCTGTGCAAACTTTGTTGCAAACATAGGATGTGCTTAATCTCACTGTCTAATTCGTTTTCGTCAAAAAAGTTCAAGGAAAAAGTTGAAAGTTTCAAAATGGTAGCCAGTGAAAACGTATTTTAATGGTTTTTGAGCTTATTCGGGTAGTAGATAAGAGAGAAAAAGACTCGTTCAAGACCAAAGGTGTAAGATAGGGAAATTCCACCCGAAGGGTTTTCAAATTTGGCAAAACCCACGGCAAATCCTCGGTTTCTACCAAATTTGAAAACACCTGGGATGGAATTTCCCTATCGTACATCCCTGGCCATGAACGAGTATTATAATATTTAAACATACCTCTGGTACGACAAACAGATAGAACATTGTAGCTAGACACCTTTATCTACAAGTCTTTCTTATGTAAAAACGAAATGAAAAAAAGTCTATATTTTTGTTATTATTAGAATGAAAGAGTTAATGTTTTGACGTTCGAGAGAAGAATGCAAGAGAAAAAATGAATGAAGGGAAAGACGGCTTTCTCCTGTGTGAGGTGACATGATGTAAGAGGGATGATCCAAGGGCACCCCAATTTTTGCATCCCCCCTAAAAAAAAAGTTGGAAAATTAAAATGTCTTCTTTAACTTTTATTAAAAGAAAATTGTAGCTTCACGGGTTTTTGGAATTCAAAATGTTCAAATAATGAGTTGAAACTAAATTTTTAAACAATCTTGATGTTGGAAGATGAACTTTCGACCTGACAAATAAGTGCAGTAGATTCATGGGACATAATGCAACGGAATATCCGGGTAAATTGTGATAAAAATGTCCAAAGATTGCGTTATATGTATTTGTATTTGTAATTCCTAGTGTCAAAAGCTAGATACCCGGTGAAAGTGTAAACTTTCATGAAACATGTCGACTAGTGACGAACAGACTTTTGGCTAAGGGATTCGAGAAATGCAGGAAGATAAAGACTATATACTGGTTTTATTGTAGCTGTCGTAGTCATTTGATAAATAATTTGTCTCTTTCCGTGACATGACGGTTTGATTTTTTTATTACGTTCCTTAGTATATCTACTTAATGTGAATGTCTCATTTCTCATTTTGCGGATGTGACATTTACTTAAATGTGATCTAGATTTACAATGCGAGTGTCGTCGATAAAGCAGAAGACACTTAATCCTCCGAAATACATATTATGAACCTTTCTCAAGGGTTTCCTTGTTAATCTTTCATTGGATAAAATGTCATCCCTAGTTAAATCGATTTTGAGCTCAGTGTCCTGTATTGTCGCGTCTGTATTCATCATATCATAATTCATATTTCAGAAAATGCGTTGTCATGCCAACCAAACCATGGTAACTGATGCGTGTTGTGACACTTGTCTAGGCCTGGGATCACAACGTTACAATATGCTTTACGCTATTGTCTATTTTACGTATGTATAGTAACATTTAGTTTATAATATATATATTCAGTTAAGGAACAAATTATTCATATATTTGAAGAAAATCAATCATATAACTTCTTGACTTATCCCTGTTTTCTCTGAGATAAACTCATCATTGTGTCAAGTTATTTAAAAAGTAAAGCTTTTGAGGGCAGTAATCCACTGAAATGTTACGATGTTGACAGTGAACACGTGTTGAAGACGGAAGTAGTTATGCAATCCATTTTAAATTTCCAAACTTTATTTTAGAGCTTCCGTTTTATCACTTCCTGCAGGATACGTCATAGACAGGATAGGTAATAGAGGTATGTTCATTTATATATTCTAATTAATATGTAAATTTTAACCTTGTATGCAAAAGAAACAAGGAAGAAATTTAAAAAAATGACAAATACTACTCAAACTACTACCAAAGCGACGTCAAAACCTTAGTTATAATATTTTGTATAATGTCCGTTTCATCAGTTACAAAGGCTATTTTAAAAACTTTAACTAATTTGATAAAGGAGGTGTTTGACTTAATATTTTAAATAAAGGATGACAAATAACTGTAACAATGTATTCATTTTAAAACGTCTCGTCGTTAAGTAAAATCACTATACATAAAATGAGCGTTGTTATATATTTAAATTGCTGCAGAGTGTGTGATGGGGATGTTCTTTTTTGTAACCACTTATTCAGATGATAACATATTACCGTTGCCCATGTTAATTATACTTTATCACTATCACTATAAGAGATAGCCGTGATTATATTATACTTTCTGCTTACCAGTTAGCCTAGCTTAGAGTTGTGGAAGCCGTGTTTCTTTTGACACGGGTGTCTTCCGATCAAACAGATCGAATTGCTGACATGCACCTGTGGAATTAAACATTGTGTTATTAGATATCCTTGTATGATATGCATATGGACTGTTTTAATATGCTCATCAGTATGATGGCTTGCTGTGATTGATAACAATTCCTTCCTCTGTTCTCACTTTGAGGCCATGCCATTTACTTGGATCTGACCTAGATTTATATTACGTAGTTGTCTCGATGAAGCACAAGAAGTTTACTCTTCTGGAAACCTGGTCTTATTCTCTTGTACTTATTCGAGTGTCTCCATGTAGAACTTTCCTTTGTTTATATGCTGCTCCTAGTTTCATCGATTATGAATTCGGATTATAGTTTTGTTGACGCTGGTATTCTATGATTTCCCACCCGAGAGAATGGTTCTCCAGTGATAATGAACATATTTATGAATTCTAACCATCATTTCACCATGGGCAGTTGGGAATTGTCCCCATTATAATATATATTCAGACTTTTGGTTTACCAAATCAGAAAAAAAAATCCCCTGAATTAATATTTTTTATTTGTAAACATTCATAAAAAGGCTATCCTATTTGACAAACTATTCTTCACTAGTAAAGAAATGATGAAACGTAAAACATGTGTATTTCATTTTCAGTATCTGCCGTGCTTATCATAACCCTGGTATCCATCGGGGTGTGCCTATTCGCTATGGCTGGGTCTCCTCTCCTTCGCTACACCTCGGCCATGTTTCCTATAATGCTAACAGGACGGATGCTGCTTGGATTTGCAAATGGACCAATGGGACGTAAGCCATTCCATTCAAATATTGAACAGGTTCTGTAGTGTCCCACATACATGGTGTATAAGGATTCTCTTTAGATATTTTGGACTCACATAATGTGTCAGGATTTCATATTGCCCACGTCTATGCCAAGAAATATAAAACAAAAGCACCTAAATTAAAATCAATGTTCCTGTTTAAATCCAATACCTCAACTGCATGATTAACGGTTATACTGTTTTTTGATATTTGTAGATGTGATCATGAACACTTGAACAAAAAAATCATGAACAAATAAAATAAAAAAGACAAAGAGTATGGAAGTGTCAACAAAACCACAAACCAAATTCAAAAATATGGGGAAAATACGAAAAAAGGAACGATCCACATTGAGACCCCTGTAAAAGTACAAGAATATACGAGTAAGAGAATAAGGCTAGGTGTTCCGGAAGAAAAGAGTAAGCGTCTTCAGCTTCATCGACAACACCCGCCTTGTAAATCTTGGTCACATCGAAGTAAACATTATGTCCTCGAAATGAGAACCCAGTCATCATTGTCAATCACAACAAGTAAGCACACTAATGATATACTTAAACACGTCCAACTTCATATCACAAAAAGATACAGATTGTTTCTCAATGAGACAAAGATGGCGACCATAAAACTTGCCCATAGGAGCAACTGTACCAATACGTTACACGCTAAGAGGGAGAAGTGTGATATTGTCTTCTGTACGGACCTTGGTATCAGTGTAATGACAAGGTATTACGAATAAAGAACACTGAACATTGGTACAAACCACTATATTGTATGGCCGTAAAACTAGGGAAGATTATAAGACTCTTTCATGACCAGGGATGTTAGATAGGGAAATTCCACCCCGGGGGGTTTCAAATTTGGCAAAACCCTGGGATGGAATTTCCTATCTTACACATTTGGTCATGAAAGAGTATGTCTCTCTCATTTCAACTACATGAATTAGCTCAAAAACCACGACAATACGTTTTGAATGGCTTCCATTTTGAAAATTTCAACTTTTTCTTTTTGCTTTTTTTTGACGAAAATGAATCTGACAGCGAGATCGAGCATACCCAAAATGCAAACGATATTTGCACAGAAAAAAATAATCGCATCTTTCTAATGTTTACAGTTAAAAAAATTGTAAAGGTTTTCATTTCATCACGTAGTCGTTTGCTCTTTTCGGCATCAGAATTTACTGTATGTGTGACGTCAAGTTGTTGTTAAGACATTGTTGCGTCATGTCGCGTGATATGCTATGTAAGATAGATTTTTCTTAAAAAGCTTTCTTCAATAGCAAACTCTGTCCAAAAAGGCTAGATATGAGAGAAATTGACATACATTGAAATGAAACTGTAGTGCCAACATCTACCGTCAACTGCCCATTATATAGTGCAGTCTTATACAAGTGACGTTGCTTTTTAGTTGTGCAGGAGCGAGTGATAGCCCATTGGTTCGGCGGCGACTCCGTGCTGGCTCTCAGTTTATTATTCGTAACACGAAGATGTGGGTCATTGTTAAACTTCCTAGTCACCGCTAACATAGCCGTCCACTTTGGTTTCTCTTGGTCTCTATGGGTCGGTGAGTGTAAATGTACTGAATATTTGTTTTGAAGTGTTGCCGATGGTTTTGAGTATTTTAATCAAATGTCAAAACTTTTAACTTGGTGAGGATTTACAAAGTTTCGTATTTACGAAAGCAATACATTTTAAAACGCAATACACAAATATATATATCAATCAATCAATCACATTCCAGTGACTATCAACTTTATCAGAACTGGTATATCAGAAGTAAGATAAACCTTGACGCATACAGGATATACTCCGTTACTTTGGAACTCGTTTGAGTCCTTTCTCTCTTACCTAGTTACTTTTCTTTTTGTACAAGAACTTGGCTGTGGTAGCAAATTACAGTCAAATCAATTGATTCTGAAAAAAAGCCCTATGTCTCAGAAAAAAGATAAAGAATTACGACCTAACAAAACAAAATAAACATGTTATATATGTCTGAGAACGACATGCTATTTCCAATACAAATAAAGAAATGAGAAGTGTATAAACTTGTTTTTTCTATGTATGCTACTTGTGTGAAAACCATGGTAACCACATCAAAAATAACCAAAAAAGGCAAAAAAACACTATTTTTAACCCAAAATTTGACCCCCGCAAATAGGATTTTTTTTACCAAAGATCTTTCTAAAGAGGCCAAAATGTTAATCTCTAACCAAATTTACTCTTCTTTTTTTTTTCAAATGTGAAGCCCACAAAGTAAACTTTATCATGTTCATGCCAATTTTACTGCTTATTTTATTTTTAGATTTTGATACACATAATATTTTAGGGTTTATTCATTGTACAAAAATATCACCCATGGCCAAATAATCCTACTGTACACTGCCACCTGTTGCCAAGAAGTAAACCCCGAAGGAAACGATATCATTGTAGAAAATTTATTTGTTGAAGGAGGAAAATATATTCTACAAACTGCATTTTTCATCAGTGTTTCTTATCATTTCAATCGCAGGTGCAATTTTCTGTTCATTCGGTGTCATTGTTGCTATTTTGATGGCCAACCTAGATCTCCGTGGGACCAAACAGCTGGACGCTGAGGCACTAAAACAGATGGCAAGCAGACCAATTGTAAGTGAAATTTGGTAGAAGATAATCAACTGCATGAATACAATTTAATGCTGGTTTTGTTATTGATAAAATAATCAGACAAGACCAAAGCGTCAACAAAACCATAATCCGAACTCAAAATAAAAACTTCGGGCAAAATATGAACGAAGAAAAGATTTACATGGCTACTTTCGTAAGAGTGAGAGTAAGGATGAGGTATGTGTCAATCAGACCGTGAATAAAAATCCGTGTTTTGCGTCATGGCATTGAAGTTAATAACTTGAAACAATCAGTTTTGTTATTAAGAAATAAGAGAATACCACTATGTACTGTTTTAATAATTTCTAGATAAATTATGAAATTCAAGATAATTTTTTATGTCCCGCGGAATAGTTATAACGAGAACCTCATTAGCGAGTTTTCCAGTTCCCATTGTTGCATATTTTTGCTACTCTTTAGTTCCTTTGTTGTCTTTCCCTTTGTGTTGGGTATTCTCAGGACCAGTTGTTATGTTTCCTTTGTGTTTGGGACTCTTAAGGCCAGTTGTTGTCTTTCCCTTCCCTTTATGTTTGGGACTGTTAGGGACAGTTGTTGTCTTTCCCTTCCCTTTATGTTTGGGAATCTTAGGGCCAGTTGTTGTCTTTCCCTCCCCTTTATGTTTGGGACTCTTAGGGCCAATTGTTATCATTCCCATCCCTTTGTGTTTTGAGCTCTCGGGACCAGTTGTTGTGTTCCCTTTATTTTTGGGACTCATAGGTCCAGCTGCTGTATTTCCCCTCCCTGTGTGTTTGGGACTCTCATGACCAGTTGTTGTGTTCCTTTATGTGAAGGACTCTCGGGGTCAGTTGTTGTGTTCCTTTTGTAATAAGGACTTTCAGGGTCTGTTGTTGTGTTTCTTTGTGTTACGGACTCTCAGGACCAGGTATTGTGTTCCATTTGTGATAAGGACTATCAAGGCCAGTTGTTGTGTTCCCTGTGTGTTTGGGACTATCAAGGCCAGTTGTTGTGTTCCCTTTGTGATAAGGAATATCAGGTCCAGTTGTTGTGTTCCTTTGTGTTGCGGACTCTCAGGACCAGGTATTGTGTTCCATTTGTGTAGGGGACTCTAAGGTCAGTTTTTGTTGCCCTTTGTACTGCTTTACTTGCAGAGTCAACTGTGTTTGCTTTAATTGTTGGTTTGAATTGTTTTGTAAACACATTTCTTCCCTGTCCCTGTTGACACATCAGGGCCGGTTGTGTCATCTGCCTGGTGTTTATGCCTCCCAAGTTTGAGTACTGTTTAAACATGTGTTTATGTTACCTCCTCAGTGATATCTACCATCTTTACGTTTCGTTTCGTGGCGCCATTTGGTGACTGCGTTTAAATACAAGATGAGATTTTATCAAGTCAATGATCACAAACCATTTGATAAAACAAGTCTTCTTCGTTATTAACCTGCCTGATCCTGATATTAAGATATAAATAAGTACGCTAAAGCACCGAAGAAATAATGCAAAATATGTATTTTTTCTAACCAAAGGAATTCATAGTGAAAAAATAATAATTGATTAAAGAGAAGGCAAAGGCAACACGATTTTGGACGGTAGAGCCGTTTAAGCGTCTATTGAAATGCTCCACCATCTTGAATCTTTGAATATAATAATACAATCCATGTCTATGTTTTAGAAGATAACCGACATTGCAAATATCCCGAAGACGTATTGGATCTTTGTGTCCATGATGGCACTATACTACTGCTCATTTCATACTTTTATCACTAATGCAACGTAAGTAGAACAGTACTGTAAAAGTGGATTTTTTCGCGGTATGGGAATTTTCGCTTATATCGCTGGCATTAAATCTCCGCGAATATATCCACACGCGAAAATGTTTTTCACCACTCAAACTCTACAGTGAATAATAGTAATATAAGTACACATTTCGAAACAGCATAAGTGACAGCAAGAACATGTTCACACAGCGAACAGTTTTGCGGCTAGCTAAGCGAAAATTCCACGCGCGAATATTTTGGCTTTTATAGTATTCTCAATGTCTAGTATTCAGTTTACTATGTGTAACACTTCTGAGCGGAACACTGTTAAATTTCCTAGTAACCGCCCACATTCACTAGGTCTGCAATCTTCTTATCAATTACAGACAACATATCGTCGAGTAACCTGAAAGTCAAAAGAAAGGATTTGGCAAGGTATTACTTTCTTTAACTGATAAGCTCCTCGAAAAAATCAGCTTCGCATGAAAAAAAAAAAACAAAAACAAATCATTTAAGAGTGGGCTAGAGTTTCTTCCCATATGGATGCCAGTAGTCTTTTAAAAAATATTTACTCAGCACTCAGACAAATATATTGTTAACAAAGAATTTAATCATTTGTACTATTCTTTCCTAAGTTTATTTCATCTTAGCTTTTGTTGTGTTATTAGCTTTTATTGTGTTATTCACAAAGTATGTTAGCTTACCTAATATTTGTATCTTTGTCCTTCTTACCCGGAAAAGAAAGCTGGCATAATTAAATGCAAGTTGAATCTGCTTGCAATGTTTGAACTTTTCCTGATCTATTAGGGTATACATTACTGTACGATTATGTCATATTCTTGTATTTTCAGGCAGTACATACAGTTAAGGTATGGTTATACCAAAGTGATGGCATCCTATGTCATGGCTACAACATGCACTGGATCAATAGTCTTCGCTCCTTTTGTAGCAATATTCCTGGTAAGGCAACAAGCAAACACGTTGAGAAATGTTGTGATATAAATATCGTTTATGTTTTATTCAACCAAGTGATTTTGCGTGGATCTTGTGCACAGGCTCATGTTAGCGAAATGTACATCCATTTTAGAAACATAAAATTCAAAATCACACTGGTACTTGGAAGTTATTTGTACTCCATTTCAACTAATAGCGTCTATATAAGTCAAAAACTTTCTTTACACATATATAACTGTTTCAAAAACCTAAATAATCAAAATATTATTATATAATATTTTCCTACTTATTCATGCAATAAATAATATATACCAAAATGCCCATTCCTGTTCAATATAGAATTGAACGCCGATTAAGAATTTTTTTGTTTTTACATGCTATTGCTAGTTATGTATCCATGCTAAATATGACGTAAAACACACATATGCTGCCCCTTTTAAATTTAAAAATAGATACAGTATGCCAAAAACATGAATTAAACTAGATCATATAGCTTTTTCGTCCTCCTAGGACTCTTCAGTGATACTAGGAGCCAAAAAGTGGGAATCCAAAAATATCAAAATTAGTGTAGAAGCAGAAGGGTCAGGTGCGTAAAAACCCTTTAATTTATGAATTAAGGAAGGGAACAAGGGAAGTGAAAACTGATATTAATACCTTCTGTTTTCTACTTTCAGAAAAGGATGGAATGCAATGGTTTAGTAGCCACAGCTGTATCCACACTAGTTATACCTATATATTTACTGCTGGCCTTCTGTCCAACGATACCACCCGTCGTTCTTGTTATGGCTATTACTGCAATAACTACATTCGATACCGTGAGTATATAGCAGGATACTAACCCTTTAATTCTGCTGCACATATTACAACGGCAGGAAGATTTATGTTTGTACTCAACTCCCTAATAAAGACCCCCCCCCGCGTCGCTTTGCTTTACAGTGCCTCATTTTTGATGATGTTAGTTTAAACAGAGTTTATTCAAAATTCAAGCATTATATTTGGTACATATACTATAACACAGGGCTTGGAAAACAAGCTTCGGGCTTATGTTAATTATTCTCTCTTACTTATGACGTTAAGATCATACTAGTTCGTACTAGTGTGGAAGCCAGGATGGGTATACCAAAAGCCGTACAATGATACATGTCCATTCGTGTGTAACAAGTAGTATTTTATAAGCATGCGTATAATTACACTCAGGGAGACAGGAGTATAAATGAAATTTTAAATTTTAAGCCTGATATGGTCATGTTATATGTTATACGGTAGGAATTGCATACATTTTCTCTTCTCTGGCTTTTCAAAGAGAGAATATTAAGTTCATTTCAAAAATTTGATATACACAACTCCATCGGCGAATACTATTTGTGAAGAATATATATAAATGTATTAATTTTGTAATTTGTTTTTACTTTCCACCTGACTGACAGATACTAACATGGCAGGTGTCGATTGAGTTGTTGCCACCAGCTGTGTATGGGACTGGAGCCGGTATAGGGATGTTTGTGATTAGATGTTCTATAGGGTTAACCAGTTTAGCAGTTGGCGCGATCATAGAAGAGACACATGAGTAAGTATTACTATAATTAACAGAAAATATTGTATTGGTACGCTTATAATCATATCGCAAAAGGAAATATTGTGTTATTTTGAACGGTGTATGTTAATGTTGTTGCACAAATTTAAGAAAAAGGATTGTTTGACTTGTTGTGATGACCGTTTCATCAGCGAGGAGCAATAAGGTAAATGATGATCCATCGAATGAATATTACGTAATTGCGTATGCTTTCTAGACAATTTTAGGGAATACAGCATAACATGTTGGACTTAGCAACCGGAACATTTCATATCATTATCATTTACTAAGGAAATATTGTTGAGGCCCTTTATGCCTTTGGCAAACGTTGTGCTACGGCCCAAACCACACACACACACACCCACACTCACCCCCCGCCCACACACACACACATCTGTCTTCGCCGATTTTCACAAAAGATATAGAAATAATACAGTAAATGAATAAGAACTAGACCATACATTGTTGAATGGACGACTTTTAAAGAATAGAGTGGTTCCAATGTTTGGTAGTATTTCTTGACACTTTACATCAAATTAGATGTAATGCTATTTTTATAAATAAATCAAATCATTAATGTTCAAGATTGAGTAATATCTAAGTGAGTAATCGAAGATACAAAATAAGGACTTGAGGCGAGTGCTGTTTCGGAACTTCAGGATATTTGTAGACACAAGCCACATGCCACATTAGTTGCCTTTGTATTTTTTGTTGATTACAGCGGTAGTGTTACAATGATAGTTCCATGTTCTATTGTTCAGTCCAGCGACAATTTCATTTCAAATAATTTTTATTCATTCTTTATAAAGTCCCATAAGGTATGATTTTCTTGTCAGAAATGGTTTTTTTACAGTGGACTTCTATGAAGGAAAAAATATATTTCAAGAGTTAAGTCACAATCGTTTTGTAGGAGGCAATTCGTGCAATACAATAGACACCATAATATCGTCACTGATTGATGACTCAAATAATATTCATGAGTTCAAAATATAAGCAATGCGACGTGCAAATGTCGATAATGTGCAAGATATTTCTTCTTTCCATCCATTTCCTTCAGTCAAGATCAGACAGAGCAGATTCATGCTTACCAGAACGCCCTACTGTTGATGGTTGCTTCGTCTGTCCTGTCCGTTACATGTGGAATATTACTGAATGTTCTGGATCTACGAAATGTAAGTGTAAAATTCTCCATGTCAAAAGTTCTAATTACACTGTTGTTATGTGAAAATCAAAGCGAAATACGATCGCATAGAAAAGGAATGGCAAAATAGCATCTGCCTGCAAATTAGTTGGTAGATTATGATATTGGTCAAGTGGGAGTGTGACAAACTAAAAAACGATATATATTCAATCATTATTATGTACAAGTTTTATGTGTTGTAGGGAGATGGTGTCAACAAACGGTTTATAAAAGACAAACCTGTAGCAATGACTGATACTACAGAGCTTGTTGTCGCCGATAAACTCAGTAAATTGTACACAAGTAACGGCACAGTGAAGGGAACTCTAGAGGAACATTAATACAACAAAGCATGTTGTCGCCGATAAACTCAGTAAACAGTACAACAGTAACGCCATTAGAGACAAATATAACCAGGAACCTTGCTACTCCAGCAATATTTACAAAACCGTAGCTTTCAATGTTCCGTGATACTAGAAAACACCTAAGGGAAGAAGGCTCTCGAGGAATACATAATTATACCATTTTGAAGGATCTCTCATGTCTCGGGGGACATTCATAATATTCATAACATCGGACACTCTCAAGAAAATAATTGAACTATCCTGTCTCAGACCACCGATACTAGTTATAGCAGCAGGAATGGAACTAACAATGGACATTTATACCGGTTACAATCTGCACACTTTTGATACAAACAACTGACATCGAAAACAAACACTTGGAGGAACATGGATAATATGTATAACAGATGAAACAGAACTAACACAATGGCTGAATGTTTTCTAGGAACATAAATAATAGCAACAATTAATGAATTATAAGTATCTAATAGTAATTAATGATTACTGAAAAAGGGGAGAACTTTTATAAAAAAAATCAGGGAAAATATTCTTAAATACAGTAGGATACAAACGTTACCAGTGATATCCCTCATGTAGTCCGTACTAAGTGGACAGAAGTCCAGACATTTCTTTTACCTCGTGCCTGGATATTTTGTCCCCTGTTTCTTGCTAGTGATACTAATCAAAGTTAACTATACGCTGAAATATTTACATTCTGTGTTGCATTCGCCTATATAACATTAGTAAGCCAAATTGTAGTACATCACACTGTATACTATAATTTGCAATCCGCATCACATGACGTTATTTCTAACGTCATGTTGGACTACGTAATATCAAAGCTTTGCACTCCGCCTCAGAAAACATGTACAATTGCTTTGAATCAATCGCTTAGATGACACTGATTTAAATCAGGCTATTACGACGTCATGTCTGGCGCCATATTGGACTACGTTACGTCAACACTTTGCACTCCGCCTCAGATAACATGTACAATGGCTTTGAGTCAATAGCTCAGATGACGTTGATTTTAGTCAGGCTCTTTAAGTAAAGAAACACACACGAAAAAGGGAGAATGTTGTAGACTGTAGACTGGGGATAACGAATTCATTTCTACGTAAGTAATGGTCATCTACGTAAGTCTTCTGTTCAGAATGCCTATCTGACAATGTAGGTAAAGAAACAATCAGAGAATACCGAAGTGTCAACAGAACCATGACCCGAACTCAAAATCGATTTAAGTAAAGTAGGGCAAAATATGAACAAAGGAAAGATTTACACGGCGACCCTTGTAAAGGTGCAAGAGAATAAGATCAGATGTTCTGGAAGAGAAAGCGTCTTCTGATTCATCCACGACACCCACCATGTAAAACATTGTCACGTCAAAGTAAACAACAAGTCCTCAAAAAGAGAACTGAGTCACCATTGTCAATCTCTACAAGTAAGCACACTAATGAGCGAAATCAAAAACGTCCATCTTCATATCACACAAAGATTTGGCTTTATAGGCAAATGGGACTATACGTATATATGGTAAACAATTACACAGGTACTGGTCGTTGTTACACATTGAGCTCGCCTTCCGGCTATACAAGTTCCGGACAAACATCTAAACACTCATTATTTTGTTTGAATGTAATCGTCGCTTTTTTAGCATTTAAAAAATAAACTTCACTTTCAATATTTTGTCTGCTTTCTTTATTTTAACATAATGAATATAGACTTGTTTTGTTTCATTGACAAGCTTATATGTCAATCATATTTTGATGTATGCAAGTGCCATTAGTATCAATTTCCTCACAGACAAAACCTTTCTTAGCTGGGCCCTGTATCTGCAGCTTATAAGGAAGTAGATTTCACTCCAACTTGATCAAACCATGAAAACACTATCAAATCACTAATGCTTCTATCTGTTCTGTGCTTTCATGCGTCAGTCATGTGTACAACCTTAATACTTTATCTTGTATGTGTTACAGCACATGGCAAAAACGATCGTTGCAAATTTAAAACAGCTACTAAGATATATACATAAACAGAGTAGAACGACAAAGGATCAGCACCAGGTGTAATAAGCCGAAGCCTTGAGCTGGCTATTTTGATATACAAGGTGGGTTTATTCGATATTCACTGTATTTGCCATTCATGAAAATTCAGCTTCTTTGCAAAGCGTAATTATATGTAGAAGACATTCACAACACTGCACAAAACACGTGCTAAAAACAGAGGTTGGCGCGAGAGTTTTTGCTAGCCTCCCACCTCCTTTTGGAACAAGAGACTGAAATGAACCTCTGCCTCCCACCTCCGTTTAGAACTAGAGACTAAACTGAACCACTGCCTCCCACCTCCGTTTAGAACTAGAGACTAAACTGAACCGCGGCCTCCCATCTCCCTTTGGAAGAAAAGACTAAACTGAACCTCTGCCTCCCACCTCCCTTTGAAACAAGAGACTAAACTGAACCCCTGCCTCCCACCTCCCTTTGGAGCAAGAGACTAAACTGAACCCCTGCCTCCCACCTCCCTTTGGCACAACAGACTAAACTGAACCTTTGCTCCCACCTCCTTTTGGAGCAAGAGACTAAACTGAACCCCTGCCTCCCACCTCCCTTTGGAACAACAGACTAAACTGAACTTCTGCCTCCCATCTCCCTTTGGCACAACAGACTAAACTGAACTTCTGCCTCCCACCTCCCTTTGGAACAAGAGACTAAACTGAACCCCTGCCTCCCACCTCCCTTTGGCACAAGAGACTAAACTGAACCTCTGCCTCCCACCTCCCTTTGGCACAACAGACTAAACTGAACTTCTGCCTCCCACCTCCTTTGGAACAAGAGACTAAACTGAACCCCTGCCTCCCTCCTCCCTTTGGCACAAGAGACTAAACTGAACCCCTGCCTCCCACCTCCCTTTGGAACAACAGACTAAACTGAACCTTTGCTCCCACCTCCTTTTGGAGCAAGAGACTAAACTGAACCCCTGCCTCCCACCTCCCTTTGGAACAAGAGACTAAACTGAACCCCTGCCTCCCACCTCCCTTTGGCACAACAGACTAAACTGAACCTCTGCCTCCCATCTCCCTTTGGCACAACAGACTAAACTGAACTTCTGCCTCCCACCTCCCTTTGGAACAAGAGACTAAACTGAACCCCTGCCTCCTACCTCCCTTTGGCACAAGAGACTAAACTGAAACCCTGCCTCCCAACTCCCTTTGGCACAAGAGACTAAACTGAACCCCTGCCTCCCACCTCCGTTTGGAACAAGAGACTAAACTGAACCTGTGCCTCCCACCTCCCTTTGGCACAACAGACTAAACTGAACTTCTGCCTCCCAACTCCCTTTGGAACAAGAGACTAAACTAAACCCCTGCCTCCCACCTCCCTTTGGCACAACAGGCTAAACTGAACCTCTGCCTCCCATCTCCCTTTGGCACAACAGACTAAACTGAACTTCTGCCTCCCACCTCCCTTTGGCACAACAGACTAAACTGAACTTCTGCCTCCCACCTCCTTTGGCACAAGAGACGAAACTGAAACCCTGCCTCCCAACTCCCTTTGGCACAAGAGACTAAACTGAACCCCTGCCTCCCACCTCCGTTTGGAACAAGAGACTAAACTGAACCTGTGCCTCCCACCTCCCTTTGGCACAACAGACTAAACTGAACTTCTGCCTCCCAACTCCCTTTGGAACAAGAGACTAAACTAAACCCCTGCCTCCCACCTCCCTTTGGCACAACAGGCTAAACTGAACCTCTGCCTCCCATCTCCCTTTGGCACAACAGACTAAACTGAACTTCTGCCTCCCACCTCCCTTTGGCACAACAGACTAAACTGAACTTCTGCCTCCCACCTCCTTTGGCACAAGAGACGAAACTGAACCCCTGCCCCCCACCTCCCTTTGGCACAAGAGACTAAACTGAACCTCTGCCTCCCATCTCCCTTTTGAACAAGAGACGAAACTGAACCTGTGCCTCCCACCTTCCTTTGGCACAACAGTCAAACTGAACCTCTGCCTCCCACCTCCCTTTCGAACAAGAGAATAAACTTCTTCTAAATATGTTTCCATTATTTTAAAGCAACATTTTCTCTTCATTTTTATATTGTTTAGGAAATTATATGTTTTATTTTTTTATACATTTTCTTCTTACTTTTTTGTGCTCGCAGTGTTGATAGCGATATCATTGTTTTTATAATCTACTATATTTCTTTTTTGCACCATCTTAAAATCGTTTGTTTTTCTCCTTTATACCCATACGTTTATACTGAGCCGACGTTTGAGTAACTATTCCCCCTTTGTATGTGAATATGCTGACGTGTTGAGTGTTTTATGGGTTTTCTGTCGTGTATATTTTCAGCGTTTTAAATATACAATTGCCATTGCTCTCCGTGGTATTGATCGTGAATCGGAACTTAATTAGCATTTGAATAAATTTCTGTGATATACCCCATGTGATTTCCGTGTTCTGTGACAGCTGCAGTGTGATAAAAGTATACTAATAATATATATATGTGTTACGTAGTATATTATTTTGATTTTTTGCTTAATTTGTCATTTTATTATGTATTATTTATATTGATAAGGGATACATGGAAGTTACGGTGAATACATTGCAGTGATACTTAGTTAAGATTGAGGTAAGTCACTTCTAATGTTGTTTTTCAATAATAGAAGTGGGCTTTTTATTTACTTTGGATTGGGTAAGTAATTTATTAATTCTCAGGGTGGAGTTAACTTGTCACCGTGTCGGAGCTCTCTCAAGGCTTTTGAGGAGTTTTCTGTTTTGCTTAAAATTTGTGTAACCCAGGTATACGTATTTATATGTGTAGTGACACCCAACGTGGAGATGGTGCGTAGAAGTATGTAGTATGT
Source organism: Mimachlamys varia (assembly GCA_947623455.1). Taxonomy (NCBI): domain Eukaryota; kingdom Metazoa; phylum Mollusca; class Bivalvia; order Pectinida; family Pectinidae; genus Mimachlamys; species Mimachlamys varia. Next base: position 51,946,794 of record OX392527.1, read on the forward strand.
ATCAATTGTTTTGAGTGTAAGGGTAGTGATGTGTTCGTAACGCGCGACCGAAGCCGGTAAGGTAAGGTGTGTAGGCTATTTATAGTGCTTTGAGTCCAAATTGCATCGTATGTTAATTAACACCTGTTTAGCTCTAGCGATGAAAAATGTAGGATTGTAGTGAAAAATATCTTGATGCTATCTATTCCCCCCCACACTCATATCGTTTCTAGCATCGACATTGATGACAGAAATAGACAGAAGTTGACTTGACTAGACTAGACTATGGAAGATCACAGCCGCTTAAACAGATTTTCAGATTAACATGTTTACATATTTGCAGGCAAGCTGTGTTGCAGTAGTTTCATGTGAGTAACACGTAATTAAGTGCAGTACATAATTGAAGAAATCTTGTAGGTAGAAGGCTCCGAAATCAATAAATAGTTCTCGATCCATGTTTATAAGCTCATTTCCGATTTGCCTTCGAATTTTATGCTGTTGTTAATTTATCTAGATTTTAAGTTAGAGGAGGAAACTGTAACTTCAGAACAGAATGTGGAGGCCAAATCAGTGATTGAGAGTTGGCATGGAGTATGTTTCAAGGAACCATTAGATTTAGGAAATGGACCATTTAATATTTTCTATGATGCTAACATGTTTGCCTCTCATATCCAAACCACACGGCTAAGACTGACTATTTTCTTTGGTGACCCGTCATTATCCAAGGGAAATTGGACCGATGTCTCCGTGAAACCTTGACAGAACCAAATATGTTAAAAACTGTTTTAATAATTTTGCTATAGGTTTCAATTACACTCATTGCAGATACACACATAGCAATGATACGATGATGTGACTAATGTGAAAAATCATTTCAATATAATGTATGCCGATTATAGATAAAAACATATGTATACACTTAAGAGTTCTTTTGTATGTATGAGTGTCAGTTCTCAGTGTCACATATATATAAAGTCACATATCAAACATTACTGGTTACCGCAGGGCTCGTTACCGAAGGGTTGCTAGTGTGGGACAGGGCACAGCACTGGGTTGTTACTTTGAGTATGATACGTTACTCCGCCCGTAAATCTATTCAGAAAAATTACACACGATGTTGGCTGGTTGCTAAGTCCTTTTTACCACAGGTGATGATATGTGAACCACTTTGAGACGACCTAAGACCAGAACTATGTAAGAGCGGTATCTAAACAACCCGAGCTACTATTAGTTTATTCATTCTCAATTATATGTCAGTGAGAATGTTTTGATATTTCGTTCGCGCTACCCTGGGTTAACCTGGAGATGACTAAGGTAAACATGGCGAAAGTCGTCGATAAAAAAACGTCTGGAAACGAATAGAAAACTCCATCAAATGGGTTTTCAAATTCGAAAAACCCAAAGGCTTTCCAAGGGTAGTACAACAATTTGAAAATACCGCATTGTAAGTGTACCATTCTCTTCATTTTCTCTTACCCTGGACAGAGATATCCGCACTTTTACCTGTGTGAGATTTTCTTATCCCACCCCAGGACTGAGACAAGCTAAACTTGCTTTTTACACGTTTTCAACAATTGCGTGACTTCATAGAAACAATGCTTTGACGTCGATCCCTGTAACAAAACAATGACATCATGTCGACAACTCAATCACATCACATCAACATTGTCTTGTATTGATGCAACGCCAATTTTAGAAAATATGATGAGGTTGAACAGGGTAAGAGAAAAATAATCATTCACCCCCTTGGTATTAAGACAGGGGATCTCAACCCTCGGGGTAAGATTCGTAAGCTACCAAACACTAGGTAAGCTTCGTGTTTGGCGAATTAAGCATCTTACCCCTCGGGTTGAGATTCCCATGTCTCACCCCAAAGAGGGGGAAAGATTCTTTTAATCTTTTTGCTCCCAAAAGGAAAGACATTGCAATCTCACAATCTTGATGTTCCCAGTATCAAGCCGACACGACATCCCCGACGTATTGCGACATCACACATATAAATTAAAGCGAGTCTTAGAAATTATTTCCCTTTGTTCATATTGTAATCTCTTTGAATTTTCATTTTTTGGACCCATCAGAATCCTAACACAATCAAACGTGGTATACAACAGATTTTGAACGCGTTTTTGTCTTTGTTTTTCAGAATACATATGTCGGCCTGATCATGTTTAACACAGAATAAAACAGTATGACACCCCAGGAATGTAAGTATATTGATTTTAACCTTGTTTCATGAAAATGCAGACAGCATAATTTTATTTTATGAAATGTTTACTCAATATAAACAAGGCATTTAATGGGTGAATATATAAATCTTTATATTTCTAGCGTTACTACTTATCAATTAATGCTTAAAAAGCAAATTCCCATAACTTTGTAGTTATCAAAACCTCTCTAGCCGTTTGGATAAGATTAGTTGACTAGTTACATTCTATCATGTTTAACCTGCTCGAGTTATTGTGTTGACTACTCTAAGGTTACATGTACAACGAAGCTTGCTTTACTAACATTAGGCCTGCATTCGATATAAGCTCCCCTTATTGTAACAGTAATCACGTAATGCATTTGAAGGCCGTAGCTTGATCACCTGTATCACCTATAGAAATACATGATTTGTTACAAAGAACGATATCATCAAACAATGACGGAGTAAGGAACTTATTCTCTTATTTGTGATGAAATGTTTTTATTTTAAACAAACAAATAATGTGTTATAAAGACTACGAAAAATATTTCAAAAAGTTTAGTTCACCAGTGTCAATATGTTTCATCGACGAGTGTTTAGATCGACAGATAAAAATCATTTTTGCATTGTTTACCTACTTTTTATGTTTATAAATGCATTCATTATAAAGTTGTAAAAGGATAATTTCGAAATGTCTGTTGCAGGGAAATGGCGCTACGCCATCTTGCTATGTGACTGTGTGCTAGCGATAGGAGTGTACTTCTGCATCGACATACCCAGCTCCTTACAAGTAGACTTCGTATCAAGCGAGGTAAATACAGCATCTTATCGAAAGATACTTTTTTGACTTTAATAACACTTTGCCAGTATTGGATAAAGGACATCACTTATTATATTGAACCAAAACACCATATCTTCTACTTTCATTCCATCTGAATTAAGGATTAAGGCGAAGCGGTTTATGATGAGAGTACACTCAATTTTTTTATGTTATAACGCCATAACATAAAATATAGATTCAAGTTACTGCTTATAATTTAATCGGTACCTTTTGAGAATTCGGTGTATTGATGTACTATTTTCTTTTAAAAATGATTACGCTGCTGCATCAGCCAATCAAAAGCGACGTTAGAAAACGGTAACGTCATTTGTTTACGTTATGGGCTGATAACATATTTTTTAAGCCAATAAATTGGTTGTTTCAAACAAGATTAAATTATATTACAGTAACTCCTGCATGGTAGCACTGCTGCCCAAATGATTTATGATTTAGTTACAATTGCAGTTGGCTTATCATTCGGTTCCTTTTAAACTATTTGATCAGTTTGATAAGCAAATGTTTGTATATAATAAACCCATTTATGTATGTTACGTTATATTTATACAGAGAAAATCTCTGACCCAGCAGGCAATTGTAATTGTTTGTTTGTCGTTTATTTTGACAAGAAATATCACCTTCTGCTTTTTATTGTGACACGATACCTTTGGCTGGTATATTGACTAATTGTAACATTTCATCTAAGTGAAACTTTGAATTTAGATGAGAACTAAGTTTTATGGTCACCATCATTGTCTCATTGAGAAATATTTTGTATCCTTGTGTGATATGAAGATGGACGTTTTTGAGTATGGTTATTAGTATGCTTACTTGCCGTGATTGACAATGACGACTCGGTTCTCACTTTGAGGACTTGATGTTGAATTGGATGTGACCAAAATTTACATTGCGGGTGTTGCCGATGACGCAGAAGACGCGTACTCTTTTGGAATACTAGGTCACATTCTTTTCGTACTTTTTACAAAGGTTTTCTCTTTTATTTTTTTAGAAGATGTATTGCCATACCAACGAGAGCATGGTGACCGGCGCGTGCTGTGACACGTGTCTTGGCCTGGGGCCACGGCTTTATAACTTACTTTATGCTGTTTTGTACTGGACGTATGTATGAGTCATACATTTTTGTTTAGTAAACGAGGGGCAAAATGTTTGATATGAAGAACTAGCAAATTTTTCGAAATGTTCCAATAAATGTGTATGTATACGTTATGCTTAGAAACATTGCAGATTTGAGATTCTTTAAGAAAATAGATTGCCGACATATCGGATTATCCAGTAAAAGTGTGGATGACGCGTACCTAATACGGAAACATGTGTGTAATGATTTCTCAAATTCATCACTCTTTCTTTTTTAGAGCTTCTATAGTATCACTTCCGGCAGGATACGTCATAGACAGGATAGGTAATAGAGGTATGTATATATAGAAACAAGTCATTCGCAACAACACCCCATCCCCCCACTCCCAACAAAAGTAATAGTAAATAAGACACAGTCTGATTTATACTTACTGTATATTCTCACAAATTTAAGATTAGAAAATGTATATTTTCATGCTAACCCGAGCAAATGATGTTTAGCATTTCGTGATTTATAGAATGTTATTATAAGTGTATCCCTCAGCATAATTTATAAAAAACAAAATGGGAACCCTATAGTAAATTATAATGAATGTGTCATAATTAAATTGAGGTTTTTCAAGTAAAACCAATTTTCATGAGGTAATACTTACCATAACTTTAGTATGCAATGATCAAGACCTACACCCATCTTTGTAGCCCCAAAACAAAAGATTCAAATATCCCCGCCCTCATACCCTGACGTACCCCGCACATGCACGCCGAAAACGCACAGCGTACTTACTTCCTCGAAACTGACATGGCGCCTTAATAAAAGGCTGTTGGACGAGGAGATATGGGGAGGAATATAAGGGTGGGACTCCATAAAGTTATGGTAAGTATTACCTCATGAAAATTGGTTTTACTTGAAAAACCTCAATTTCATTTCAGTAATAATTACCATAACTTTAGTATGCGAATTCGTCTTACCGCAGTGGAAGCTCCAAGTCCAGGAAGACTCACGGCTGATGTGGCGACCAGACTCACCAAATTTCAGGGAATGAGAGGCCAAAAGGGAACCCCCAAGAAATAATCCCAATGAAAGAGGAGGATAATTCAAAGGAAAAACCCTCCCCGTGAGAGGAAGTGGTGTACCACTGACTGCCGTGCCGCATAAAGGGGAAAGAGCCTATTGGGGGGGCATAGCCACAGACTGTGCCACCACCAGTGGACCCAGAGAATACAGCCCATCAGAATGGGATGCCAGGGACCTCAAATAGAAGTCCGAGAAGGTATTCCTGCCTCGCCAAAAGGCAGCAGACATAACCTCCTGGAAAGAAGCCCCATTGAGGAGAGCCCAGGAAGAAGCAAGGGCCCTAACCTCATGGGCTCTAACCTTAAAATGAGCCCTAACCTCATCGTCAGAATGCTCATAGGCATACTTGATGACTTGACATATCCACCTAGATACTGACTGAGCAGAGATATCCTGCTGACCCTGCTTAATGGGCAGGAAAAGCCGGGAACGAGAACCCCGCCCCCCCTGGTTTTATCAAGGTAAAACCGAAGAGCCCGACAGGGACACAGAAGCTTATCTAGCTCGTCAGTACCAGCTACTGAAGGTAAGGATGGTATCTTGATGGGTTCGGGCGAAAAGGAAGGGACCTGATTCTTAGCCATGAAGGAAGGATCAGTAACCAAGGTCACTGAAGAATGGTCCCTTGCCCAGCGCAAGCATGAAGGGAGAGAAGACAAAGCATGTATCTCACTCCTTCTACGCCCCGACGCAAGAGCCACCAGGAAAACTGCCTTGAATGTGACCCATTTCAAGGACGCGTTACCCATAGGCTCATAAGGCGACCGCAAGAGGGAATCAAGTACTAATGCCAGGTTCCATTGCGGGGCCAACTGCCTAGTTCTAGGCCTAGCCAGTCCAAAACCCCTAATCAGAGCAGATAGAGACAGGGAAGAACCTATATCTGATCTACCGTGAAAGGCGAGGACCCCCGCTATGGCAGACCGATAGCCTGCTATAGTACTGGGAGCTAGGCCCTTATCACGGAATAACCATAAAAGGAAATCCGCGATTAGCTGGACAGAGGCCTCGATCGGATTAGCCTCCCTGCCGATACACCAATCGCAGAAGATTTTCCACCGCGACTGGTATACGACAGACGAGGAAGACCGGATCGATCTAGCGATGCGATCTGACACCTCCCGAGAAAATCCCGCCTGAGCGAGGCCTCCAGTGATAGCCTCCACGCGTGAAGGTGGAGGATCTCGGGACGAGAGTGCATCGTCCTGGACCGAGGCTGCCTGAGGAGGTTGTGCTTGAGAGGAAGAGCCAGAGGTTCTTCCACTACCAACGACAACAACGCCGGAAACCATGGCTGCCTCGGCCACAAAGGGGCTATCAGAAGGAGGGAGCAATGGTGATGCTCCCGAAACTTCTGTAGCACCCTGCCCACCAGATTGAATGGAGGGAACGCGTAGGCCTGCATTCCCTCCCAATCCAGAGAAAGAGCGTCCACGGCCCAAGCCCTCGGATCTGGAACCGGTGAAACAAAGGTTGGTAGCTGACTGTTCAGGGATGTGGCGAATAGGTCTATATGAGGCCTGTCCCATACCTGACAAATTCCCTTGAAAATCAAGGGATCCAGCTGCCATTCTGTTAAGACCGGCTGGCGGCGCCTGGAGAGAGTATCGGCGAGAATATTCAGCTTGCCTGGAAGATGCTTGACTAGAATAGTCAGTTGCATCTCCTGACAGAGAAGAAGAACTCGGATAGCGAGGGCACACAAGGTGTGAGACCTGGTGCCCCCCTGTCTCTCCAGATACGCGACAACTGTGGAGTTGTCCGTAGCCACACAAACCACCTTGGAATGCAGGATCTCCCGAAGAGACTGCAGAGCCAATAGAACAGCCCTCATCTCTAACACATTGATGTGTTCTGAGAGCTGTTCCCCAGACCACTCCCCCGACCGGGCATGCCCGTCGAGGTAAGCTCCCCAACCCGTCATGGAAGCATCCGTGTACAGGGTCATGGTGGGAGAAGGCTTGGACAGAGAAACCCCACGGAGGACGTTGTCCCGAATGGTCCACCATCGAGCAAACTCCTTGACCGACTGGTTCAGAGGAATGAAAGCTTCCCAATCCCTCGACGAGGGAACCCAGTTGGACAGGAGAAACATCTGAAGGGGTCTGATGTGGAGTCTCCCCAAGGGTACCACATCTGCCAGGGAGTTGAGATAACCCAGAAAACTGAGAAACCAGCGTACCTGGACCTGTGACCATCCGATGAAGGTCAGAACCATAGCCCTGGCCTTCTCGAACTTCTCCAGAGGTGGAAGGGCTATGCCCTGAATCGTATTGAAACGATTCCCCAGGAACACAAAGTCCTGAGAAGGGATTATCTCTGACTTCTCTCTGGAGGGGATGAAGCCGACTTTCAGTAAGATTTTCAGAACCAAACGGGTATCCTGCACCAAAGATTCCCTCACGAGGTGGAGCATGAGGGAATCGTCGAAATAGATGTGAACATCTATTCCGCGGGAGTGCAGGAATCCCACGACCACCTGCAGCAGCTTGGTGAATACCAAAGGTGCAGTCGTGAGCCCGAAAGGCATGGCCCGGAACTGAAAGACCCTGCCGTTGCAAGTGAAACGGAGGTACTTTCGTGCCGACTTCTTGATGGGGATATGGAAGTAAGCATCCTTCAGATCTACTGATGTTGCCCACATTCCGTCTCTCACGGAGGCAATAATGCCCCGAGGAGTCTCCATCTTGAAGTGAGGAGAATCTACGTGTCTGTTGAAGGCACTTAGATCGATGATGGGACGCCACGCACCCGACTTCTTCCGAACCAGAAACATTCTGGAGTAGAAGCCGGGGGAGCACCCCACCAAAGGGACCTCCTCGACCGCGCCCTTGGAGAGCATGGTCCCTACTTCCTCCTGGAGGGCAAGAGCCTTCTCTCGATCCCCCGGAGGAGGAAAGAAAATAGGTTCTGCTGACAGCGTGGGTTCTTCCACCAATGGAATACCCAACCCCTCCGAGACCACGGACAGAGCCCAAGAGTCTTCCGTAATTCCCTTCCATTCTGGAAGGAAAGCAGACAGACGACCCCCTACAGGAATGTCTGGCCGAGGCAGATCGAGACCTTGCCAGGCAAGTGAATCGTCTATGGACTCGGAGACGGAGCCTGCGGGAGATGGAACCGAATCTGAGACGGGAAGAGCGAGCTCTTCCCGACCCGACACGACTGCCCCGGCCACGGAGGAAAAGGAGTCAGGAACCCTTCTTCTTACCCCCAGGAGGGTTCTTACCCTTCTTACCCTTCCCCTTGTTGTCCTTGAAGGGAGCCTTAGATTTCTGCGGTACAGATGACTGTGAAGCAGAAGTCTTCGGCTTCTTCTTGGGGGGCGCGGACCCCTGCGAGGCACTGGCCCTCTCCGACGTAATCCTCTTTACCAGAAGTGCGGAGGCGACGGAGTCCTCCTTCAGGTCCTTCTGAACAGAAGGCAAAGCCCCCCCAAATAGAGTGGGGCCCGAGAAGGGGGCAGTCAACAACCGGGAACGGTAAGGCTCCTCGATAGGACGGTTTTTCAAAACAGAAAAACGCCTAGCGAGCAAGACATTTGAGAGCGAGGAGACCTGAAGAGCTGCCAATGCCCTCAATGCCCCGTTCAGTACAGATGTGACTCTGTCCTGAATGTCGGCCTGTTCCGTCTCGGATATACGACCCTCAGGCAAGTCGGATACCCTATATAGACATACCGTTAGGAAGTCTATATAAGACAGAATCTGGATGGAGAGACGCAGCAATCTCTCCATCTTGTGGTGTTCCTTGGGCCCGAACACCACCTGGTCCACTGACTTGCCGGGCCAGGAAGACAGCTCCCTCAATTCCAGCCTAGCTGGTTGGGGGGCAAGCGACCCATCATGCGTGGCGTAGTCGTTAGGGCGAACCTCAGACAAATCGCCAACGCTGAGCTGCAACCCGGCAAACCCAGGAGCACGGGCGGACGAAGAGTTCTTCTCAGTCACCCGCCTCTGGGCAGTGGCCAGGGCTGAAGACACAATAGTGCCTTCTGGCAGTGAGCGGTCTGACTGAGCAGACGCTCGTGGAGCCACCAAAGATCCCAAGAGGGTAGTGGACTCCGGAGCCGACGAAACTGCAGGTGGTGGGCAGACCTGCTCCCCGAGAATCCTGGCAACGTCAGCCCGCAGGGCACGCATGCCAGAAAGCACTTGCTGGGCCTCAGCCTCAGCAGCCTCGGAGACACCATCTCCCTGGACCTCATCATCCTCTTCCTCAAGAGGATCGTCCTCGGAATAACCGGGGTCGATTTCTGAGCAACCAGGGGACAGGTGAATAACGTCAGGCTCCTCTGCCGAGCCCGCGTCCTCATAGTCCATATCCTCCGCCTCGGCACGGGGATCCGTGTCCGAGAGGGAAGGAAATGGGCCAGCCAGAGGTGCCAACTCCAGGGAATTATCCCCGGGGATGCTCACCAGACGACGTTTAGGCGTAGCAGGCCTAAACGCCGTGGCTGGGGGTTTTGGCTTAGAAGCCGAAACCCCAACCCTGGACCCGGAGACAGGAGGGACTGTGCGAGACACAGAAGTCCTGAAGGTCCGACGAACCTTCCTAGGACCGGCCAGAGGGGCCCCCAAAGCAGCAGAACGTTGGGGGGGACAACGTTCCCACTGCGAACACGTCTCCGTGAGGGAGAGACCATACCCCATGGATTCCACAAGGGATAAGCCATGGGGTTAACCCCATAACCCGGGGGAAATGGGGGCGTCCCCGCGGGCTGGGAGTGACCCCAAAAGTGACCGAATTGGCCTGCCTGAGGCTGGGGTTGGCCACCCTGGCCGAAAGCCATGGGTGGACCGCCACTCCCCCCAGGTGGACACCCGGACATGTATGGGCCCTGCCCATAGCTGCCGGGAAGCTGGGGAAACCCAAAACCAGTCGCAGGCTGGATTGGGTGGCTCAGGGTTGGGTGACCGCAGGCACCCGTATACCCAAAACCAGGGGACATAGAAGGCCGGGAACCGGCCGACTGTCCAGGAAATCCATAACCGGAAGTAGGAACTCCCGGCTCCCCTGTCAACTGAAAACCAGAACCAGACCCAACAGGGTCGGGATAGGACAATTGACCGGGGGGAAAACCTGGACCAGTGAAGGTGCTGGGGAAAGAGCGCTGCGCTGCACTCCCCCCGGAGGGACCAGACATTGCCGAAGCAATGGCAGAGTCACCACCGGGACCTGACCCCGAAGGGAGAAGCCCGGCACCAACACAATCCCCAACCCCAACACCACCTGGGACGCCGGGGTCAACGACAGAGTCGATGACTGGCGGCCGGATCTCCCTACCCAAGGGCAAGCACGAAAGCTTACGGGAGGTACCGGCCAATTCGACCCTAGTATAAGGCAAACTAGGGTCAGGCTGTCCCTCCCCTACTCCAGGTCGAACCTGGACAGGAGGGACCACCTCCTGTCCCGAAGACGGGATCGCCGAGGCGAGGGTCTCCGTGACAGGTGAAGGGAAGGAGCTGACAGGTTCCTTAGAACAAGCAGCAGCCTTACCCCTCGGTCTCCCTCGCTTCCCTGACACACCCCTCTTACGAGAGGGTAAGGGAAGCTTAGCAACACAAAATTCCTTGTTCTGAGAGGGGACCTGAGAACATAAGTCACATGGGGCCTCCCCAGAACAAGGACGACAAATGGAACCGGCGTCATGGGGGTCGCCGTCCTCAAGGAAATGCGAGCACCCATACGCCGAACACCTACTAAGACTAGACGACATAATATATATATATATATAGTCAAACAGTCAACGAAAACCAACAGTAACAGAACAAAAATTTATTCAAAAAATAAATGAACTGATACGAAAAAACGGCAAGCAGTTTACTAAAAGTATTAATAAAATACAAGTAAACAAATAAAACGGTCAAAACAAAACAGGACCGCAGCAAATAACAGGGCCGACGAAAATGGCGGACACGTGCGTTACACCACTAACGAGACCCGTCGAGGAAACCCGGCCGTAAACGGCCAAAACCACGACGACAGTCAACACAAAGTAAACAGTGGGGAAGATGGGTATATGTACGCCAACTGCGCACTGAAAAAAGGATATGGAACACTGAAATGAAGTCCACAAAGCTAATTTGTGACCAGCCAAACCCAAACCGTCAGTACAGTGAAGGCGCCATTGAAGAAAGAGGAAGTAAGTACGCTGTGCGTTTTCGGCGTGCATGTGCGGGGTACGTCAGGGTATGAGGGCGGGGATATTTGAATCTTTTGTTTTGGGGCTACAAAGATGGGTGTAGGTCTTGATCATTGCATACTAAAGTTATGGTAATTATTACTGAAATGAAATCAAAATTTATAAATTTCAGTTTCCGCCATTCTTATCATCATTCTGATATCCACCGGAGCGTCTCTGGTTGCCATGGCTGGATCTCATTTCCTTCGGAACACCTCGGCAATGTTCCCTGTTATGTTAATAGGACGAATGTTGCTTGGACTTGCTCCGGGTCCTATGAGACGTAAGAAATACAATTCATGCATGCAAATAGATTATTTATATTACAGCATATCAGAAACTGAGATGCAATTTCCGTAAAAAATGGCGGTATCTGTCGGTGAACTACGATAACTGACTATCCAGCTGCTGAATCGACCATCTACCATCACCAGTAAAACAAAGAAGTGAACCCTTCAACCTCCAAAGAGTAGTTAGTCAGTGTAGGAAGCTAACGTAAGCACTCACTGCATCGTACAGTGTATAGGTGTCTTCAAAACTGATTTCAAATGGAACTGAGCAATAATTCACACTACATGTAGAAACAAATGATATCACAAGAGTCACAATGAACCTGCATCTTTGCATACTTCACCTAGTATTGTGAAAATAAATGTCTCAATGAGACCAAGATAAAACTTGTCCATGATCAGCAGCCGATATCTATCACAAAAATCTCGGCGAATGAATATATGCGACATTGGAGAAGAGCAGGGTTTTTACCATTATGATAATCATTAGTAACGCTTGAGTGTTTTAATATACTAGGTGTTTACTTTTGTGATCTTAAAAGTAGACAATCTGTTTTTATATTGCTCACAAGCTTTGTTTAGCTCTTTCTAGAAAAGCTACCAGCCACATATCATTATTAACTAGGATTCATTACTGGTTATTTGATATTGAATAATTTTATATTTTTACCGTTGCATGGCATTGCTCCAGTATAACCATGCTGACCTCGTCATTATTATGACGTCCTTTGTGTTTCGTCCAAGAGGATGACTGATATATCAATTGAACAAGCGTAAACGATAGATACATTATTTGAGCTAAATGCTGAGAAAAAAGTGCAATGAGAATTTTTATGGGATGAACAGATTCCAATATTGTTAATATAATTTTTGAACTTGTTTTAGATGACATAGGCACATTTCCGTCCTCCAGATTCCTCCCAAAAACCATCTATAATGTTAACGTAATTTTACTATTTACCAGATTCTTTGAAATTAATAGTATGCATTCAATTAAAACTAACTTACATATCGGTATGCGATTTTTGTCAGCCTCTTTCAACCTGATAGGCGCGAACCTGTATTTGTATTTCTCATATGAAGTATTCACTACGACATGTACTGGCAATATATACGGTAACAGGATAGAGAACATTGTAATATTAAAGGTCAAAAGAAAAAAAGGAACCGTTACAACTTCAAAAAGCAATGCTTCGTTAATGAAAGCTCGTATTGATGTTCTTAAATTTATAAGATAAAGAATAAATGCATTATACTAGTACTTTATTTCAGAATTGTCATCCACACTACAAGTTAAGAGACAGTCCCAGTGACGTTAATACAATTTGTCTTCACAAAACGAATTATGGATGAAGACATTCTGTTTCTGAAACCAAGGTCTACCCTAGTTAAATAAGCACAAAATTGTCATTGTTTTTTTTTCGAACCCCCATCCTCTCATATACTGACTAGATCTCTAGAGCATAATGAGGTTTCTATAAATAACGATTCGAATATGACCACTCTGTCTTTCAATATAGCCATTTCTTCCAATATGTGAATTTTTTGTCATCACTTAATTACCAAATACATGTAAGAATATCGTTCAGAAGGTAATAATGTCCTTAGAATAATCAGCATTGCTTTTCAGTCGTGCAGGAGCGAGTAATAGCCCATTGGTTCCGTGGGGATTCCGTCCTGCCAGTCAGTTTACTGCTTGTAACGCGTAGGAGCGGGACATTGCTAAACTTCCTAGTCACCGCTAACATTGCCGTCCACTTTGGTTTCACTTGGTCTCTTTGGGTTGGTAAGTGTTAAGGCATATTTTAAATGCCCTATATTTTTTTAGAAATGCATTCCCGTAAATTTTGCGTATTTTAAGCGGCTCTAATATTTTTTCTTAATTGTCTTGAAATAACTAAGCATGATATCTTTGATGCGAAATAATTCTAACTTAAGTTAAACGTTTCGAAATCGATTGAACGAGGGGAATCGGCTGAATTTTTTCCCCCCAAAAATTGGTCTACGAACTTTTAAACTCAATCAACGTGTATTGCATATGCAACTTTTAATTAACCAAACTATTGTTGTTTTTTTCGGCCTGCCACCGCAGATACAACATTCCCACACGACCTTGCGAGAACAAACTCCAAAAAAATATACAGTTACAGAATTAGAAAGATACTATTGTTTAAAGAGGGCAGACATAATTTATAATACCAGATCTTTTTCCCCAATTTTGTTATATCGATCACAGGTGCGTGTCTATGTTCATTTGGTATTATCGCCGCTATTGTGATGGTCTTCTTAGACATCCAGGGATCCAAAAAACTGGACGATGACTCGTTAAAACAGATCGCGAGTAGGCCTATTGTAAGTAAACCTATTACGAGACGATTTTTTTTCATATGAATAATTTAATATTTCATTCGTTATTATTGACGAATATAAATACCTGACGAATTTACAATACCTGACGAATATACAATACCTTGTCTGAATAATTTTCTCTTTTCGTGATGAAAAAGAAACCATTTTACCAATATTCAACACATTTGTTATAAAAGCCCATGTGTTCATGTGAACTGCAATGAGTTATTTGTTTTATAGATCCACATTCCATATAAGGTTTCTTATTTTGAAAAGAAAATCTTGTTTTGTTTTGGCTCTCCTCAATGCTAGCAGTTATGAGTTATATTGGTTTCAGTTTTCCTCAATTCCAGCTACAGTCTTTTCTTTTGTACATAATTATATTCGGTGTCAATTATTGTCTTTTTGCTTTATTAACTTGGGATTGGGTGCTTTTCAGTTCCCTTTCCGCTTGAGCGTTTCGGCTGTAGGGCTCATTGTGTTCTGTGTGCTGCTGTTTACACATTTCTGTTTTTCTTTTTAAAATGCATTTTGATGTTGAAAGTTAATATGATTATGGTAGTGGTCGTAAGTATTTTTTATTGCCATACAAATGACGTAGAGATCCATAAATGCATCGCGTGTATAACGCATAAAATCATAATTTATATACTCGCAAAAAGAAAAAAATCACATTTATATTTGGTTTTATATAAATGTATAGGTAGGAGCATGTTACATATAACAAAGATAACCTCTGACGACGAGGCTGTTTTATTGTCATTGTTATTCTAGCATACCAATATATGTATCGGTTTTAGAAGTTATCCGACATTACAAGCATCCCTAAGACGTACTGGGTCCATGTGTCTATGATTGGGTGCTACTACTGTGCATTCTATACCTTCATCACTAACGTAACGTAAGTATGCTAGCCGTTGTATAATTAATCCATATCTATCTGAACAACAACTCAACCCCGCCCCCCAAAAAATGGACTTTCTAACCACCTGAACATGCCACGTCCTTTAAGACTATATTTATCGAAGCTGTAAATTGGATAATGAAAATAATAATAATATACCGAAGCGTAAAGCAATTAACTATTTTAATTAAATGTGATTAAACCTTGACCTATGACATTTACCTGTCAACGTATCATTGGGACCAAATGCTGATGTTGATTAGAAAATGAAACTCTGTAGAATTAATTAAACAAAGTGTCAAGAAGTTGATGGAGAAGTGGCATATTTACTGGCTTTATGGTAATAAAAGGTGAAATTGTCACTGCCGTTGGGGTGACATTAAAATTGACAGCATATCTCCTATTTAGGTCATGTAAACAATGACGTAATTGCCGCCGTGTAATCAACATAAAATGACTTCATTACTAATTTGATGAAAGAAAAAGCATACTCAACTATCATTTTATTTTTTAACGTGCATATACATGTACATGTAATTCCTAACAAAATTATAATTATGTGATATTTTTTTCAGACATTATATCCAGTTAAGGTATGGGTATTCCAAAGTAATGGCATCGTATGTCAACGGAACAATATATATTGGACCTATTTTCTTCGCACCGCTTGTAGCCTTATTACTGGTAAGACAATCCGCAAACATGTCAAAACTGCTAATCCCCAACAACAAATTATTCACGTGAAAATGAAAATAGAGTTTACAAGTTCTACGGAAATTATTATAGAAATATGAGCAAATTATCCAGTCATATCTCTGGTGGAATATAAAACGGTCTGGGTGAGTGTAGCGAGCATTCAAGTGAAACGACAATATCAAAGTTGTCGTTAGAAGAATTGTCCCACTACCAACAAAACACGAATTCATATATCTTCAGCACATAAACATACAAATACTCATAGGGAAATATTAGCCAGGTGTCATATGACTAGCAGTTGATACCTTTGTAAGGCACTCCTGTAAACACATCAGAATGGTATATGTTATTGCATTGATTGTGTATTAATTGTATATCTATGTACTGTAAAGCACTTCAGAGTAGTTTATGTTTGTAGATAGGGCGGTAAATCATATATTACATCTTAAGCTATTTATTTATCACTTCATTGCAACTGATAACTTCAATATGAGTGACACCTTTAAAGATTCTTTATTTCGAAACACAGATGAGATTTATGGAGTTCGTATATCGTATATGTCTTGATATGAAGTAAGAATAAAACATCAACAAAACCCATATAGAATGTTGATGACATAAGAATGCAGTTTATGTTCCCATTTCTAGTGGTATGTCTCTTAAGCACTTACATCGTTTGTAATACAATGTATTTGTTCCTTATGTATCGGCAAAAACACGCAACTAAATTCGATCTAATTTTTGTCTTTTTCAGAAAAGGATAAAATGCAATGGTTTAGTAGCCACGATTGTAACAACACTTAGTATCCCTATATATTTGCTGCTGATCTTCAGTTTAGCTATACCTCCAATCCTTCTCACCGTGGCTTTCGGCTTGGTAGCTACATTTAATATTGTAAGTCTTTTGCTTCTGACCTGGTATATTTCGTTAATGTTTTCAGGCTTTGGTGTAATTCATAAATAACATATTCTTCTTGTCTGTCTATATCAGGTTATGGCACATATAGTTAAAGAGACTATTGTAAACCAAGTTATTTTCGCGGCGACTTAATTTCGCGTTTTAATATGAAACGACTTTTTCGCAGCGTAAATCCTATGTATAGAACAGTACTCCTACAGTTGTCATACCTCTGGTTTAAACTATTTTGTTGCGATTCATTTTCGCGAATTTAAATCAACCTCGAAATTCGCGAAAATTAATCACTCGCGAAAATATGTTGGTTTACAGTGTACATTTAGTAAGCTGAACATAAAACATAGTCATCAGATAACACTCCTTTAGATGGGGGGTCGATTCAGTATACGAAACCTTAGACTTTATTGCTGAACTCGTACAACCTTCTAGGATTCATCAATGAAGCAATTGTTTAAAACAGAAAAATGGCATATCTCATACAATCATATTAATGAAAAAAATAAGACGTCCAACAAATATCCCGATTGAATGAATTTCAACAGCACTAGATGTGTTTGTTAATTTCATAACTTGTTAATCTTACATTATTTCAATTGATATGTATGCATCTTGTCAGTTAGCATATTGGAATAAGAAATTCGCTTTCAAAAAGAGAGAATATGAAATTGTTTGTAATTTAATTATATACAATATTATTGACAAATAAGTATGACAAAATATTTATAAAGTTACCACTTTTTCTTTCTGACTGACAGATAATAATGTGGCAGGTGACAATCGACTTGCTACCCCCTGCTGTGTTCGGAACTGGAGCCGGTATAGGGATGTTTGTTATAAGACAAGCTATGGGATGCATGAATCTGGCCGTGGGCTCGATTATAGAAGGAAAACACTAGTAAGCTTACTAACTAATCGTACATAAGCAAGAGATTAAATTGAGACCGATCTTAGTGCCTACAATTGTTTGAACTTTTCTTCAACACTTGGTTTTCTTTCTGTTCCTTTCTTTCCTCTCTCTTTCCTCTTCTTTCCTCTCTCTTTGTCTTTAATTATAAGGAAGTTGAAAACCATTTAAGCAATGATAGCTTTTTACTGTCAAATCAAACATTGTCGTCGATCAGTGATTTCAACCCCAAAATGAAAAGGACACAACTAGGTCCCAAAAGAAAACTAAGTGCATGTGAAATGAAAGAAATCCATCCTAACTATAAAATTCGAGAAGGGTTCTTTCGGTACTTCTCAGGAAATTGCATCTTCATTGTCAAAATCCTCAATTGCCGCCTTTTATCTATGTTGTTTAAATATCGCAGTTGATTCGTTATTCTTGGGCTTGCTATGCATATCGATATTTTCTTTATAAATGTGAACTGCTGACGAAGATTAATGGTCGCCTTCTTGGTCTTAGTGAGAAATTGTCGACATCTTTGAAAAAGGACGTTTTTCAATATGTTCATTAGTATGCTTGATTGTTGTCATTAGAAGTACGTCTCAGTTCTCACTTTAAGGCCATTACATAAATTTGGATCTGAACTTGATTTACATGGCGGGTGTCGTAGATGAGACAGACGACATTTGCTCATCCGGAACACTTGGTCTAATTCTCTTGTACTTTTACAAGGGTCTCCAATTAAATAAGTTTATATTTTGCCTCTTGTTTAATCGATTTGGTATTCTCTGTTCCTTTTGCAACCATTTTATGTTTTTATCTGTCTTAAAATGGTAAAGTATATAACTAGGGACCACGGATACATTTACAATTTTAGAAAGATCTAAACAGTACGTCTCTCAAGAAAAAACGATGACAAAATTTGATTTAAGGATGTACTTTGAACAGACAACGAGCAACGGACGCAAGGCGATTTTAACAGTAAAATGTGAGTTTAATTGTTGACTGTTGTGTTAATACAACTATGTCACGGGGTGGTTAGTTTGCCTCAGTATAACTAACAGACTTGCATACTAATATTTATGATGGTGATCGGTTGCCACACACTTTTGGACCAAGATTCTTCCTTAGATCAAGGAGCAGTAAAGCCATTAGGGGTTCAGGTTTATGTAAGTGTAACGTTAGTCGATGTCGACTGCTGACAAACAAACTAACAGCACAAGGATTCGAGAGATGCAGGTTGATCAGAACTATGGGCAAGTTTTATGGTCGCCATCTTTGTCTCATTGAGAAATATTCTGTATCTTTAAGTGATATGAAGATGGACGTTTTTGAGTATGTTCATTAGTGTGTTTACGTGTTGTGATTGATAATGATACTCAGTTCTCATTGTGAGAACTTGATGTTTACATGGATGTGACAAAGATTTACATGGCAGGTGTCGTCGATGAAGCATAAGACGCTTACTCTTCCGGAACACATGGTCATATTCTCTTGTACTTTTACAGGAGTCTCCATGTTAAACTTTCCTTTGGTCATATTTTGCCCCTGAATTAATCGATTTTGAGTTAGGATTATGATTCTGTTAACCCTTCGGTATTCTCTTATTTATTATTACTGCAACACTAGTCATCCGTTCCGCTCTCTCGTACTTGATTAACGGTCTCCGTGTCAATATTTCCTTTGTTCTTATTTTGTCTGTAGTTTAATCGAGTTGAGTTAGAGTTATGGTTTTGTTGACACCTTAGTATTCTCCGATTGGTTTTGATATAACATTATAAACTAGAGAATCTTTCACAAAACGATAATATTTATTCACTAATAAATCATCTATACACAATCAATAAGGAAATATGATAAACAGTGACAAATCAATAGGAAGCCATTGAGTTTTCAGTTCAATTTTCAGCGAACAAATAACATTATAAACATATATACGTGAATCTGTTCCGGTTATATACACAGAGTGATCAATGATACACACCAATTAAGTAATTTTCAGTTTACAGAAAAGAAAATAATTTGTATTTCACTTTGAACATATTTCGTGTGTGTTATGATAAATATTTATTTCACTGGTTCAGTTCTATTTCTGCTAGGGGAAAAGATAAACCTGTCTCTTTTACCGGGGTAGGGAAAATACAGTTTACACGTCACTATCGTGTCATCATCTTCATGCAGTGTAACCAGAGAAACGCCAGCAATTTCGTCACACATTAAAATTTATTTTACCTTAGGAACGTAAGGGAGAAAAATTATCAATCACCACTATAATGTCACAGACAACCACCCCTCTCGGGATAAGATTTATGAATTTAGCACTCGGAAAAACCTCGTGCTCAATTTATACATCTTACCCTCGAGTTGAGATTTCTTACTCTACATCACAAAGGGGTAATATATACTATTAATCATGAACCACAAAGCAAATCATAGTTTATTTCAAAATCATTCCAGCGATGTTCTGTTCAAAGTTGTGATGTAAAATTTTAATGTTTTTATTCTTGCCATCTATTTTCCTCAGTCAAGAACAGACAGAGCAGGTTCACGACTACCAAAACGTCCTTCTGTTGATGGCGGCTGTGTCCGTGCTGTCTGTGGTTTGTGGCGTATTACTCAACATACTGGACATAAGAAACGTAAGTATTCGGAGGCAATGTCATTTGTCTCTTCCTGTTCAATAACCAGAAGGATTCAAATTACAAAGCAAACTCCGTACCACATCGATTCTACGCTTTGTATTACCTTGATATTTGATATAAAACAGGCTAAAAATGCTAGATAGATAATGTATTTTCCAAAACACGTCTATTTCAGATTATGCACAAGATATCAAGTCATGATTAGGTATTTAATTAATTCTAAGAGTTATAACAAATGTATCTAGTCTTTAAGATGCACATTTTCCTTACATTACTGACAGTGAAATACACATAAAAAGTATATCTTCTTGTTTTTGTAGTACACGATTTGAAATTATACAGAACGAGTTTAATTTTACTTGTAAATTCATATTTTTTTTTTAACCTTCCTAGTTCTACTTTGAAAAAAAGTACAATATAGACCTGCAAAATAATGTAATAAAGAGAAATACATTTGTCATTCAATAACATTAAACTATGCAACCTTGACATCTTTTTAATGGAAATAAAAATGCTTAGTGATGACAAAACATTTAAAAAAAGATACCATGGCGTATTTAACATCAAAGGGTATGGGAAAAAAATCAACTATCAGCGATATGTCCCTAGTGTTTTCGGTTTGCTTTTGCGAAAGCTGTATATAGTAAAACATCATTAATGCTATCTTATCCATTAGAAAATGTTAAGACTGAATAATTCATGAAAAAAAAATTGAAAACCTGACATCTTCGTCAAAACTGAAACAGTTTTATTAACATTTTGATTGAAAAAGCAGGCAGCCATAAAGTAATGACATACAGAGGAAATATGTCAATTGTGTGAAAAGAATGCATGATCTCTATTGTATGTGAACCGAGTCATCAACGAGAAAACAACTGACATATCATGACACTTTTCTCGATAAACCTGTTATGTATCAAATATCACAGTGACAATGATGACTCGGTTCTCATTTTGAGGATTGATGCTTACTTGGATGTGACTAAGATTTACATGGCGGGTGTCGTCGATGAAGCAGAAGACGCTTCCTCTTCTGGTTTTATTTTCTTGTGCTTTTACAAGAGTCTCAATGTAAATCTTTCCTTTGTTCCTATTTTGCCCTAGTTTAATCGATTTTGAGTTTGGTTTATGGTTTTGTTGACGCTTTGGTATTCTCTGATTTGTTTTACAGTACAAGAGGCTTTTTAAGATTTTTTTCTTCTAAAAACTCAACCAGAAAACAATTTGCTAAAAAATAAATGTTGTCAACATGCAAAAATAGTATGTGCATGGATATTTCAAGATGGAAAAATGGAATGATAAAACCCTGGTTATGTATTCCAAATGTCTATGTGGTAACAATTAGAATTAATTCATTATTCATTTGTGTTTTAGGGTGATGGTGTCAACAAGCGGTTTATAAAGCACAAACCTGTAGAAATAGCTGATACTACAGAGCTTGTTGTCGCCGATAAACTCAGGAAACAGTACAACGGTAACGACACAGGGGAGGGAACTCTAGAGGAACATTGATATTTTATAGCTTGTTGTCGCCGATAAAATTTGTAAACAGTTCAACAGTAACGACACAGGGGAGGGCACTCTAGAGGAACATTGATACTACAGATCTTGTTGTCGCCGATTAATTCAGTAACGACAACGGGGAGGGAACTCTAGAGGAACATTGACACTGCAGAGCTTGTTGTCGCTGATATATTCTGTAAACAGTACAACAGTAACGACACAGATGCGGAAAATCTAGAGGAACATTGATACTACAGAGCTTGTCGTCGCTGATAAACTCAGGAAACAGTACAACAGTAACGACACAGGGGAGGAAACTCTAGAGGAACATTGATACTACAGAGCTTGTCGTCGCCGAAAAACTGAGGAAACAGTTCAACAGTAACGACACAGGGGAGGGAACTCTAGAGGAACATTGATACTACAGAGCTTGTCGTCGTCGAAAAACTGAGTAAACAGTACAAGAGTAACGACACAGGAGATGGATCTTTACAGGAACATTAATACTGATAACACATAAAGCAGTGCTTGCGTTCAAATGCTCGTGGAACTCTTGATGGACATTGCAATATCAGAAGCAGAACTATCAAAAACGTTGTTTATAGTTGTAACACCGGGATGTAACTCTCAAGCCACATTTGTGTAAATAACACTCCGCATATGCATTTTGGTGAAGATTTAATGCACCATTGAAATATAATATGTGAAAAAAACCGGAACTAATACAGAGGTTTATTCAGGCGAAACGTTAAAGTCAAAAATGAAGAGACTAAATAATGTGGACGACTTTTTCAAAACAAACAAATAGCTGCTCCGTGAAATACCATAACTTTAACGTTAATGGATACTTATCCCTGAAATATTTGCTACAATCTAATTGGTGATACATTCCATCGACTTACCTCATTTTGTTATTTTGTAAGTTTACGCACGGCGGACGGCGCACGTCGACGGAGGGTACACAATGGCTATAAGTCATCCCGACCCTTTGGGTCAGGTGACCTAAAAAGGGAAAAAAATACACGTAGATTCCTGAAAAAAATACATCATTAAACTGAGACGTGGAAAAATACAACAGGATTGCTGAATGATATTAATTTATTTTTTAACATTTTAGATGATATTGTATATGCATTTTGAATTCAAGAAATATAATATATACAGTACCTTGTAAAAAAACAAAAATAACAGAACACCAAAGCGTCATCAAAACCATAATCGTAAGATATACTTTTTCTCTCATATCTCGCCATGTTGGATAGAGTTTGCCCTTGTAAAAGCTATGTAAGAAAAATCTATCTTACATAGCATTTCACACGACCTGACGTCACGAAAACGGTAAACTCTGATGCTGGAGAGAGAAAACGACGGCGTGATGAAAACTAAATCTTTCACAAAAACATTACCATAAACACCTGAAACGGGAGTTTAAAAAATCAAGGGAAAAGTTGAAATTTTCAGCTTATTTGGGTAGTTGATAAGAGAGAAAAAGACTCTTTTCATGATCAAAGGTGTTAGATAGGGAAATTCCATCCTCGGGGTTTTCAAATTTGGCAAAACCCTCGGCAGAGAGTGCCCAAATGATCGTTATCTTTTACCAATTTATAATTCAGAGAAAACCAGAGCGCTTCAAAACCAATATGTGAACTTAGAACTGATCAAGCCAGTGACAAAACATGACCCAGGTAAATTTTACACAAAGACTCTTGAAAAAGCAAAAGAAAAAATAGGCTAGATGTTCAAGGAAAGAAAGCGTTTTCCGCTTCATCAACATGTTTATTTAGATCACATCCAAGTAAATGTAGAGTCCATCTACATATCCTACAAGGTTACATTTATTTCTCAATCAACCTTGCTCATGGTCTTAATCATTCTTTGTCTCTGAAATTCCTGTACCATAGGTTTGTTCGTCAGTACCCAACATATATCACGAAAACCTCGATACTTAGAGCAAGCCCTAGATAACCGAATTAACTGCAACATGAAAACACTATAGGTTGGGAAAGCAGGTATGTAATTATCAAGAAATATTTCAATCGGAAAATCTTAATAGGCTTTTTTTCGTATAGCTTAATAGTAAGTTGTCCATGTTGGCCATCGTTTAAGTAAAGATCGAAGTAAGCAGCTGATATAGAACAGTATGTTGTGTTCTTGATTTCAGGTTAAGAAAGGTATATACGATCGACTAGGTCAGCAACTATTTGTTTTTTTTTTATTCAAAGACAACACATCATTGATATAGTTATAGGGGAAATTTAAAAAAAAATAAAAATCCAACCAGGAATTCAATTATTGGTACCATAACGTCCTCGTTCTTTTCATCTCAGTTTTTGTTGTGTTGAACATGATAAAAATAATAAAATTGTATATGAAAATGTTCAGACATGAATAAAATAGCTGTTTGGAAGATACAAAGCTTAGAGCAGTTGAAGTTGTTTATTTTGACATTTTATATTGTATTGATCAGGGACAGGATAATCGACATTTTAAATCAATATGTTACGGATGTCAACAGGAAAATTGAGGCTTGTGTTCCTGGAAAAATATATCCGACGTGCATACACTATATAAGCTGAAGATGGCAATTGATAACATAACAGTGATCTGGTTTATGCTCTTCAATCTATTTTATTCACTTGGACAAAAGGTATGTACATGTAACTAAATTATTTTCAATGACTTTAAACTTCATCGATCTGTGTTAATACGATAAAATACACATTCTTATAAAACGTTTGGCTAATAATAGTAATAACGATTTGCTACATATTATATGAATGCAATGTACATGTAATAGAGTTGTCGATAACTGTGCAAATGAATTCCGTCTTTAATAGATGAAAATAGTAATTACAATTAGTATTTGCGAATGTTTCGCTTTACATTGAAATTGACAATAAAATAAAAACTGAAAGTTATGATAGATAAATGTTGTCTCAGCTACTTTTTTATTTTGTGCTTTATTATTTTTTCCCGCAGGAAAATGTAGATTAGTTTTTCCACAACAATGATGAAAAGAAGAATATCTATTTGAACTAAGGAATTTCAAGGAATCAAACAAGTTCCAAATATACCTAATAAGGGAAAACAAAATATATCATATACATTATATACCTCGATTAGTTTCGTATAAACAAATCACACAATTATCGGAAGTTTGGAGAAAGTACTTGAACGACAACTGGCGAAGCAGAAATGTCTCAGCCGTTTGTAAATACCTCACCAATGCCTTCATCCATTACTGGTCTAACGACATACACTCTGTCCACGAATACGTCAAATGACAACACGACTGGTGAGACATCCCCTTTGCAACCACTTCCAAGAATTGGTCTTTTCATCGCTTTGTTTACTGCTGTGTTCATTGGAAACTGTATAGTTATAGTTATTCTTGTATACAAAAAACAAAAACACAAATGGAGCATATTTTACCGACTCGTTTTCATTGTAGCAGTGACTGATTTAATAGGACAGGTAATCACGACTCCAATGTCGTTAGCGTCATACTCAAGCAAAGACATTCTCGTGACTGGAGGTCATTTCTGCGACGTGTATTCATTAATAATGATCATGTCGTCATTGATGTCAGTTTTGCTGGTTTGCCTTATGTCTTTAGATCGTTTCATAGCAATCCGGTCCCCTCTATCCTACAGAACAATAATAACGATTCGAAAAATGTATATAGCATTGGGATGCGTCATTGTAGTATCTCTCTGTGTAGGACTTCTACCAACATTTGGAGTAAACAGACACAAGTTACAAAACGAAGGAGTGTGGTGCTTCTTTGATCTCTATCCAGATGAACTAGCAGGTCGGGTTTACTTGTGCCTATGCGCAGTCATCGGAATGGCAGCCGTACTGTCAATGCTGATATTGAATGGACTTGTTTTACATCGATTGTGGCATAGGTACAAAGGAAAAACGCGTCCTGGAAATCCGATGCAAATGCCAAGCGATGGTTTGGGAATTAAAAGCATTCAAAACATCTTTTATTTGGTCATACTTATGGCAGTTTTCTTTTTTTCGTGGACACCTTTCATCGTAAGTATATTTAGCAATTATGTCGAAAAGAATTGTAATATATATTAAGAAGTCTTTAAGGTAACAACTAGTAGTTAAGTTGTTATAAATTAGCATCAAACAGCCCGTGTGCATCATACTCATAGGATTTTGTTTACTTCTGTTTTTGTATAAGCGATATAAAGATATTGATTCTATCGTCAAGAGCCTTAATGTGTATATTTGAATTTCAATTCCGACTACTTATATATCATTCAAAATCATACAGGCATTCATTTGAGATCTAAGAAATAAATGTATTTCATTAAATCAAATTACTGAATTGATCTTTATCTTGTAAAATCCCGAGTCAAAGAAAAGCAGAAATATACAGCCTGCACATCAACTTATAAGTGAGCGAACATGTACACGGAATTCATATCTGGATATAAAGAAACAACCAAGTTAAGAGAGCGTACAAATCCACAGAAATGATCTTCTTTCTATTTACAGCTTACTAAAACAATGCTTACAACAATACAACAACAGTTTCTCAATAACACTGCAAACCTCACAATTGACAAGGTATCACAAAAGCTACAATAGAAAGTTGAGTGTATCCAAATAGTTGGTTTTTATTTTGAAAAAAGTGAGTTTTCGTGTTACAGAGGATTCAAATGATTTAGTCAAGAAGAAAATTAAAAAGTTGTAGCAGGGACTGACTTCATAGGGGACGAAACAGCTGCATGGTGCAGTTTAATTAATTTTTTCGGCATACTGTATCTATTACTAAATTTAAAAGGAGCAGCATATGTGTGTGTTACGTCATATTTATGAAGTTGTTTCATTTTCTTTCTATCTCAGGTACGGCTTTTTATCAACGCCGCAGGATCGTCTGCGATTGATTATGAGTTGGACGCTGAAATTGTAAAATTGGCCAGCATGCATCAAATCCTCAACCCGTGGATATATATCTTGCATGAATGTCTAGTTCCCCGATGCCTGAATCATGCAAAAAAGCACTCCAAACAAGGAAGCATCATCCGTCGGGTGTTGGATGACTCAAACCAACAACAGGAAACTGTATCTTTTAGATGACGCGCTCATCTGTAGATAATATCCAGATAATATGTATACATAGATAGGAATAATACAGTTACATTTATCATTTGTATAAGTATGGAAATGGTAATTAAGCTTGCCATTCAGCTGATTCTGTCAGTGAAAAATACGATTGTCCTGATGATTGTACACTTTATAGCGAAGAAGAAAATGTCAACTGACAAATAATTTAAATTTAATATCCTTATGCAGGGTAATGTAGGCAATAAGGAAGTGATTTCTATACAAATGAACATTTTTAAAATGATTGTAAAATGTATGATGTTCATTCTGGTAGCTGAAATTCAACATTTGATACAGTGGTCTTGCGTTTTGGTATGTACATGCTTTGAGCAGAATTTCGTCAGTTTTGCATGAAATGGTCTGCTCATGTTATATTCTTAAAATCAAATATCGTTAAAGGATAACTAGCCCTAAAATAATAGAACATAGCCATCAGCGTGTGTTTTTAAAACGTTTTATCGCCTTTACAATTTATATTGGCAATACACCACATTCAGCATCCAAACGTTAAATCGATATCCAATGTAAATATCAAAACATAGGTCATGGACGAAAGTAATGTGATCCCAGTACTACAAGTGAAATATGGTGTTAATGAGGCCCTAAAAACATTTTAATTGCGGTTTCGGACTGCTGCATTTTTATCAATATATTTGGCCTGAAATCCATTCAAATATAGGTCAACGGCTTCATTTGAACACTTGTTCTTAAATGAATAAGTAACTCTCACAATTTGGTTTCAGAAAAAATTATCACTCATAGATGCTTTGCTTGTTTGCAATTCTTTTTATTATAGCTTTAAAGAAAAAATAAAACTAAGCCGTATTGGTATTGAATAGGTTATGTGAAAGATTAATCATCAGATAGAGGAGAAGAGGGTAAAATGTTTAAAATATTATATATAATATTATGTTTTTTTAAATTTTATATTATAATTATGTAAAATGTTGTTTTAAACCTATTTTACCCCCCCCCCCCGCCCCATGTAAATATTTGTAAATATTTGTTAGAAATGTTTTTTTTAATATTAGCAGAATATATTTTGTATTACTTGAAGGCAGCTTGATTCAGAAAAAGGGGTTCGAGTAATCAATATATCAAGACATTGAATTCAACTGTTAATGTTAAAATATGAAAATAAAATAGAAAAATGATGTTACGATGATTAATGATTTGAAAATTTTGACATCTTTAGCTTTCATTTTGTCAAAGCAGAAGCAGATTGGGGAGCACTCTAAGCTGTTACCAATGTTTATAAAAAGAAATGTCCAAAATTGAAACAAAGAAAACACAATGAAAAAGGAGTTTTGCTAGATTTGAGATATCTGGTAAACAAATTAAAATAAAATCAAATACTTAATATTGTGAAATGCGGAATGCATGACAATTTTCAACAGGGATAATTACATTTGATTAGTTATTTTGTTGCTTATTGCTTTTTTAAAATTACGATGTCTTGTTTGTACAAAAACAGCATTGCATTAGGTGTTCATATTAATATGAGACAAAAGGCTAAAACTTGGTTTCGTAAAATGTAGAAATTTACAATGTTGTAAAATGGTGGCAAAAGTTTCGAATTGATGACAACTTAAAATAAAACAGAACTATATCTGTATCTTATTCTGATTCGTCAAAGATTCCCTTGTGGACTATTATATGACGGAGGGAGGGCGCATCAGTCTTTACTGTATGAAATAGCTGCCTTGAAGGATAGCAGGCTCGAGCTATTTGCGGTACTGTCATTGAGTTTGTTCCAGTCAGTTGCTGTCCTCACAAAGTGGTATTGCCCATATTGTTCGGTGTTGTGTCTCGGTAGTTCTACAGCTTTATTGTTGTTCCTCACTGATCTGGATAGATATCTGTTGTAAGACAGTCGCCATTTTTTTTTTAAATTTTACGTTTCGGTTTATGAAAGTTTAGAGTCAAAGTGGGACAAGGAAGATTCGATACTGTTTAAAGCTGAGATGTATCACCCTATACGTTATTGCTTTTTTGTATTTGCGTTATCGGATTGCGTTATTTTTTTTTGTATATATCTGTACCTTATTATATTCACGTTGTCCATACGCACTGTACTGGTTAACTGTTAATAAAGAAAAGGGAGAATAGAAAAGCACCAACAAAACCGTAACCAGAACTTAAAATCGATAAAAACACGGGCAAAATATGAACAAAGAAAAGACTTAGATTGGGAACTTAAAAAGTACAAGATAATAAGTACAGGTGTTCTGGAAAATTTAGCGTAAGAACATTCTAAGTACAACTAAGTGCACAAATATTATCATAAAAGGCATATTGCTATTTAAAGATGACGTAACACACACATATACTGCACCTATATTTCATCTTTTTTGAATAATACTTATTCCAATGTTTACAAATATTGATTTACTGGACACTACTTTAGACCCTGCTCGAATTATCTTATAGTTATATGGTTATTCTATAGTGAATGTTTATTTCACGTTTAAGATAATAAACACTATTACGAGATGAAGATACTAGCCACCTTTTACATAGCATTTCACGCGACCAGACGTCACGAAAACGGTAAACTCTGATGCCGGAAAGAGAAAACGACGGCGTGATGAAAACTAAATCTATGACAAAAAAATTACCATAAACATATGAAAGGAAAGATAATTTTTTTTGTGCAAACTTCGTTGGCAAATATAGGGTATGCTAAATAGGGTATGGAAAAGTTGAAATTTGCAGCTTATTTGGGTAGTTGATAAGAGAGAAAAAGACTTTTTCATGACCAAAGGTGTAAGATAGGGAAATTCAAGCCTCGGGGTTTTCAAATTTGGCAAAACTCTCGGCAGAGAGTGCCCAAATGATCGTTATCTTTTTACCAATTTATAAATCAGAGAAAACCAGAGCGCTACAAAACCAATATATGAACTTAGAACTGATCGAACCATTGACAAAACATGACCCAGTTAAAATTTACACAAAGACTCTTGAAAAAGCAAAAGAAAACAAGGTTAGATGCTCCAGGAAAGAAGGCGTTTCCTGCTTAATCAACGACACACAACATGTTTATTTAGATCAAATCCAAGTAAATGTAGAGTCAATCGACATATCATACAAGGATACATTTATTTCTCAATCAGCCTTGCTCATGGTCTTAATCATTCTTTGTCTCTCAAATTCCTGTATCATAGGTTTGTTTGTCAGTACCCAACATATATCACGAAAACCTCGATACTTAGAGCAAGCCCTAGATAACCGAATTAACTGCAACATGAAAACACTTTAAGTTGGGAAAGTAGGTACATTGTATGTAACTATCAAGAAAGATTAAGGATAGGAAAATCTTAATGTTTTTTTTTTTCGTATAGCTTAATAATAAGTTGTCCATGTTGGCCATCGTTTAAGTAAAGATCGAAGTAAGCAGCTGATACAGAACAGTATGTTGTGTTCTTGATTTCAGGTTTAGAAAGGTATATACGATCGACTAGGACAGCAACTACTTGTTTTTTTTTATTTAAAGACAACACATCATTGATATAGTTATAGGGGAAATTTAAAAAAAAATTAAAAATCCAACCAGGAATTCAATTATTGGTACCATAACGTCCTCGTTCTTTTCATTTCAGTGTTCGTTGTGTTGCACATGATAAAAATAATAAAATTGTATATGAAAATGTTATAAAAGCTTATATAAATAACGCATGTGTTTCGGACTACGACATGAATAAAATAGCTGTTTGGAAGATATAAAGTTAGAGCAACTGAAGTTGTTTATTTTGTCGTTTGATATTGTATTGATCCGGGACAGGATAATCGACATTTTAAATCAATATGTTACGGATGTCAACAGGAAATTGAGGCTTGTGTTCCTAGAAAAATATATCCAACGTGCATACACTATATAAGCTGAAGATGGCAATCGATAACATAACAGTGAACTGGTTTATGCTCTTCCATCTATTTGATTCACTTGGACAAAAGGTATGTACATATAACTTAATTATTTTCAATGACTTTAAACTTCATCGATCTACGTTAATACGATAGAATACACATTCTTATAAAACGTTTGGCTAATAAAAGTAATAACGAGTTGCTGCATCTTATATGAATGCAATGTACAAGTAATAGAGTTTTCGATAACTGAGTTTGCAAATACTTTACAGTGCAAATGAATTCCGTCTTTAATAGATGAAAATAGTAATTACAATTAGTATTTGCGAATGTTTCGCTTTACATTGAAATTGACAATAAAATAAAAACTGAAAGTTATGATAGATAAATGTTGTCTCAGCTACTTTTTTATTTTGTGCTTTATTATTTTTTCCCGCAGGAAAATGTAGATTAGTTTTTCCACAACAATGATGAAAAGAAGAATATCTATTTGAACTAAGGAATATCAAGGAATCAAACAAGTTCCAAATATACCTGTTAATAAGGGAAAACAAAATATATCATATACATTATATACCTCGATTAGTTTCTTATAAACAAATCACACAATTATCGGAAGTTCGGAGAAAGTACTTGAACGACAACTGGTGAAACGGTAATGTCTCAGCCGTTTGTAAATACCTCACCAATGCCTTCATCCATTACTGGTCTAACGACATACACTCTGTCCACGAATACGGTAAATGACAACACGACTGGTGAGACACCCCCTTTGCAACCACTTCCAAGAATTGGTCTTTTCATCGCTTTGTTTACTGCTGTGTTCATTGGAAACTGTATAGTTATAGTTATTCTTTTATACAAAAAACAAAAACACAAATGGAGCATATTTTACCGACTCGTTTTCATTGTAGCAGTGACTGATTTAATAGGACAGGTAATCACGACTCCAATGTCGTTAGCGTCATACTCAAGCAAAGACATTCTCGTGACTGGAGGTCATTTCTGCGACGTGTATTCATTAATAATGATCATGTCGTCATTGATGTCAGTTTTGCTGGTTTGCCTTATGTCTTTAGATCGTTTCATAGCAGTCCGGTCCCCTCTATCCTACAGAACAATAATAACGATTCGAAAAATGTATATAGCATTGGGATGCGTCATTGTAGTAT
Organism: Mimachlamys varia; assembly: GCA_947623455.1. Lineage (NCBI taxonomy): Eukaryota > Metazoa > Mollusca > Bivalvia > Pectinida > Pectinidae > Mimachlamys > Mimachlamys varia. Next base: position 51,978,478 of record OX392527.1, read on the forward strand.
CTCTCTGTGTAGGACTTCTACCAACATTTGGAGTGAACAGACACAAGTTACAAAACGAAGGAGTGTGGTGCTTCTTTGATCTCTATCCAGATGAACTAGCAGGTCGGGTTTACTTGTGCCTATGCGCAGTCATCGGAATGGCAGCCGTACTGGCAATGCTGATATTGAATGGACTTGTTTTACATCGATTGTGGCATAGGTACAAAGGAAAAACGCGTCCTGGAAATCCGATGCAAATGCCAAGCGATGGTTTGGGAATTAAAAGCATTCAAAACATCTTGTATTTGGTCATACTTATGGCAGTTTTCTTTTTTTCGTGGACACCTTTCATCGTAAGTATATTTAGCAATTATGTCGAAAAGAATTGTAATATATATTAAGAAGTCTCTGATGTAACAACTAGCAGTTAAGTTGCTATAAATTAGCATCAAACAGCCCGTGTGCATCATACTCATAGGATTTTGTTTACTTCTGTTTTTGTATAAGCGATATAGAGATATTGATTATATCGTCAAGAGCCTTAATGTGTATAATTGAATTTTAATTTTGATTACTGATTTATAATTCAAAATCATACAGACATTCATATGCAATCTAAGAAATAAATGTATTTCATTAAATCAAATTACTGAATTGATCTTTATCTTGTAAAATCCCGTGTCAAAGAAATATACAGCCTGGGCGTCAACTTATAAGTGAGCGAACATGTACACGGAATTCATATCTGGATATAAAGAAACAACCAAGTTAAGAGAGCGTACAAATCCACAGAAATGATCTTCTCTCTATTTACAGCTTACTAAAACAATACTTACAACAATACAACAACAGTTTCTCAATAGCACTGTAAACCTCACAATTGACAAGGTATCACAAAAGCTACAATAGAAAGTTGAGTGTATCCAAATAGTTGGTTTTTATTTTGAAAAAAGTGAGTTTTCGTGTTACAGAGGATTCAAATGATTTAGTCAAGAAGAAAATTAAAAAGTTGTAGCAGGGACTGACTTCATAGGGGACGAAACAGCTGCATGGTGCAGTTTAATTAATTTTTTCGGCATACTGTATCTATTACTAAATTTAAAAGGTGCAGCATATGTGTGTGTTACGTCATATTTATGAAGTTGTTTCATTTTCTTTCCATCTCAGGTACGGCTTTTTATCAACGCCGCAGGATCGTCTGCGATTGATTATGAGTTGGACGCTGAAATTGTAAAATTGGCCAGCATGCATCAAATCCTCAACCCGTGGATATATATCTTGCATGAATGTCTAGTTCCCCGATGCCTGAATCATGCAAAAAAGCACTCCAAACAAGGAAGCATCATCCGTCGGGTGTTGGATGACTCAAACTAACAACAGGAAACTGTAGCTTTTAGATGACGCGCTCATCTGTAGATAATATCCAGATAATATGTATACATAGATAGGAATAATACAGTTACATTTATCATTTGTAGAAGTATGGAAATGGTAATTAAGCTTGCCATTCAGCTGATTCTGTCAGTGAAAAATACGATTGTCCTGATGATTGTACACTTTATAGCGAAGAAGAAAAAGTCAACTGACAAATAATTTAAATTTAATATCCTTATGCAGCGTAATGTAGGCAATAAGGAAGTGATTTCTAAACAAATGAACATTTTTAAAATGATTGTAAAATGTATGATGTTCATTCTGGTAGCTGAAATTCAACATTTGATACAGTGGTCTTGCGTTTTGGTATGTACATGCTTTGAGCAGAATTTCGTCAGTTTTGCATGAAATGGTCTGCTCATGTTATATTCTTAAAATCAAATATCGTTAAAGGATAACTAGCCCTAAAATAATAGAACATAGCCATCAGCGTGTGTTTTTAAATCGTTTTATCGCCTTTACAATTTATATTGGCAATACACCACATGCAGCATCCAAACGTTAAATCGATATCGAATGTAAATATCAAAACATAGGTCATGGACGAAAGTAATGTGATCCCAGTACTACAAGTGAAATATGGTGTTAATGAGGCCCTAAAAACATTTTAATTGCGGTTTCGCACTGCTGCATTTTTATTAATATATTTGGCCTGAAATCCATTCAAGTATAGGTCAACGGCTTCATTTGAACACTTGTTCTTAAATGAATAAGTAACTCTCACAATTTGGTTTCAGCAAAAATAACCACCCATAGATGCTTTGCTTGTTTGCAATTCTTTTCATTATAGCTTTAAAGAAAAAATGAAACTAAGCCGTATTGGTATTGAATAGGTTATGTGAAAGATTAATAATCAAATAGAGGAGAAGAGGGTAAAATGTTTAAAATATTATATATGATATTATGTTTTTATAAATTTGTAGTAGAGGTGGCGTGTTGTGTTTTCAGAATAAACAACTCCTCAGGTTTTTTTGGTTCACTGTCTTCTTAAGACTTTTATTAAGTTGTGAAGCCCTAACCCTGCAACAAGTACAAAGTACAAGTTACAGACACATAAAAAGTAATAGACATATAGAAGTATACATTAACATTTCAAATGCAAGGGAAATAACTCTTACACGATTACATTACAATTATCATTAGAAATCAACAATACATTTGAAAAGTGTAACTTTCCAAATTACTCTTCACGTTTAAATTAAAGGATATAATACCACTAAACAATATATTTAGTTTACAGATAATCTAGCGTTATATGTCTTATCATATCAACTTATACACTTTTACATAAAATATAATATAGCATACCTGCGTGTGGCACAAAGCCGTGGCTACAACTACTACTGTACGTACGATCTTTACCGTCAGATACTCAAGAAACTGTAATACAATAAAATCCATCTATAGGTACGTTTCTCTTACTTTTCTAATTTATAAATAAACGCCATAACGCCTCTCACAAACTATTAAATTATCGATTACAATGTTTGGTCCGAAACATATAAAAAATACTACATTAATTATATATAATTTCTTATGACAATTAATAAATCATCTATACTTATACAAGTTTGGAATTATCACTTATAAAATACATAGCACATAAAAAGGTTATTACACAAAGACAAAGAAACACTTACATTCTTCTATTCCGTCCGTCGCCTACGAGTCCGCAAAGGGTACTGTCGTATAAAATCCACAAAGAAACACGCGCCAAAACTGACCACAGAATCAACCAATGAAAACGCATACACAACTTGACGTAACACTGACCAACAACCACTGTATAGGATACCAACGTATTAACAAACGTAAAGAGCAAGACACCACAATACACCTGTACAACTCAAAATCACAACAGGGAATACGCTACTTTGCATTACACGAAATACGAAACATATACACGGAAAGTCGGCGCGCTACGGACGAAATAATTAAATAACATAACATATAAAGAAATACATAATTCATATCGCTGCTACATTCTTCCCTGCTTTGTAGAATGTCGTCCACGACAGCATAAACTGAAACAAAATCTAAAAAACAATGATAAATTAGTTCTTAAGGTATAATTACTGTATAACTACAATAATGCCCTGAAATAATGAATCATAATTAAAATAGTATACTTGGACTCCACATGAAGCGTCTCACATATGTATCTTTCTGAAATTAAACTTTAAAATCAACTCATCATACAGTAAATAGCAATATACATGGCTAACAGGAGAAATAATCCTGAAACTTCAATTTGTAACTGAATTTACAACTGCTGGTACTTCTGCAATAACAAGTATGTTATATACTATATGGACTATAAATCCAAAAATCACACTATGACTAAAAACAACACAAAATTAAAACACCCATATTTCCTGTAATGAAATGGAATTAAAACACACTTATTTTCCTGAAATGATATGAAGGAGCGTCATGGCGACTTCCTCTCCCTTATCTTTGAAGACGTCGGAGGATGACAGCTGAGTTAGAAAATGAGCCCGGGACATCCATTCAGGTTCCCCCTGCTGCTGTGCGCAAACATATGCTCCACTTTGTAACCACTTAGGTTTCCTCCGATCGCGCTGTGATCGTCTGAGCTGATGCAGACTCTGCTCATCCGACGAATCGTCTTCAGTTTGTTGTTCATCCTCCACTTCCGCTTCCGCCCCCAACTCCTCTGAGAGGGCGTCCCCTCCTACCTCTGACTCATCAACGACGTTCTCTTGATCGCTGGCGTCTACAGTGGTCTCATCTCTGTTGTCCACTCTGACTACCATCATTTCCTCATCCGACGACGACTCAGATGCATCATCCTCATCTGATACGACGGGTGTAATCGGTTTCGTCTGACGGGGTCGCTGACGTCTTGGGGCGGGTGTCGGTATGGAGTTGGTTACACGTCCTGGCAAGAAACTGATAGGGAGTAGCAAGTTCCTATGTAGGGTTTTGGTCCTACCTTCGCCATCTTCCCTCTGTACGTCAAATACCGGGACGTCCTGGTTAGGTTTGTCTGTCACGATGTATGGATATTCTTCCCACTTATCGGCGATCTTATGTTTACCGTCGAATGCCACCACCTTAACCAGAACACGATCTCCTACTGCGAGAGTAGCTCCACGCACTTTCGTGTCATAATTAGTCTTCTGTCGAGTTTTGGCGTAGTCTGAGCTCGAAGATGCTAAAGCGTAGGCATCCTTGAGTCGTTGTCTTAATGATTCAACATAGGAAGTCAATGACCCTGTGGGTTTGTCCGATAGAACTCCAAATGCCAAATCTACTGGGATTCTTGGATTCCTTCCAAACATGAGAAAATACGGTGTCTGTCCTGTAGACTCTTGTCTAGTGCAATTGTATGCGTGCACCAACGCTGCCGTATTCGACTTCCAATCTTGTTTACGCTTCCCAGATAACGTTCCAAGCATTCCAATGAGTGTTCGGTTAAATCGCTCGCACAATCCGTTACCCATAGGGTGGTACGGCGTAGTGTTTGACTTACTCATTCCAGTTATGACACATAATTCCTTCATAAGATCGCTCATGAAATTTGCGCCTTGATCCGTATGAATCCGTTGCGGCAATCCGTAGTGAACCACAAAGTGGTTAAAGAACACTTCCGCTACGGTGCGAGCCTTCTGATCCTTAGTCGGAATTGCAACGGCATACCTGGTGAAATGGTCTGTAATGACTAAGATACTGTCATGTCCACCCTTGGATTTCTCCAAACCAACGAAGTCCATACAAACTAGCTCCAGAGGCTGACACGTCTTAATACTTACCAACGGTGCTCTGGTGTTAGTTGGTGTCTTCATCCGTATACATCTGTCACAATGTTTGACCCACTTTTCCACATCTCGGCCCATGCCAATCCAGTAAAAACGATCCTGGAGCAATGAAAGTGTCCGGTCTCGCCCTTGATGACCCATATCATTATGTACCATGGTGATGACAGTGGCAATCTTGCATCGGGGTAACACTTGTGCAGTAATCAGTTCACCATTCCGCCGAGTCTCTCTACATAGTACACCATTCTTCATCCTGAGCTTCTCGAAGTTCTTCAAGTAAACCGAGTGCTCCTGTCCAGAAGGGAGATCTTGACGTTTTGGTCGAATACCAGCTTTTACAAGTGGAATCCATGTAGATAGCACAGGGTCTTGACATTGAGCGGCGATAACGTCCACTGTTCCAGAAGTAACTGGGTCACTTACGACATCTAAAGTTGTTGCCGACATGGAAAGGGTATCGATGAAAGTGTTGCAGTGCATTCCATTGTTGATGGCCTTGATGGTTTGGTTGGTGATTACGCCTGACTCTGCAGTTTCTTCTAGTAAGGGATGTCGTGACATCGCATCTGCATCTGCATTACTGGTCCCTGGTCGATATACAATGTCAAAATCGTACGATCCAAGAGCAGCTACCCATCTCTGTGATGTCGCGTCTAATTTTGCAGAGGTCAGCACGTACGTGAGCGGATTATTATCCGTGAGCACAGTAAAGTGTCGTCCTACCAAGTAATCCCCAAACTTCTCTGTCACTGCCCATTTCATCGCCAGAAACTCTAACTTGTGAGTTGGATATCTTTTCTCAGATTTGGAAAGTCCACGACTTGCATAGGCGATGACTCTCTTCCGGTTGTCCTGCTCCTGGTAGAGAATGGCGCCCAAACCCAACAGCGATGCATCCGTATGCAACTCAAAAGGTTTGGTGAAGTCTGGATAACCCATTATAGGAAGTCCGGAGAGGCATGACTTCAAAGCTGCAAACGCTTCCTCTTGCTCCGTTTCCCATGTCCAGGACTGCACAATCTGGTCCTTCTTCTTTCCACGTTTGGAAGTCTTCTGTGGTACCGGCATCAAGATAGTCAATGGCTTGGCCACTCGGCTGAAGTTCTTAATGAAGCGCCGATAATATCCTATAAATCCCAAGAAGCGTCGTACATCCTCTGGATTCTGTGGGCGAGGCCAGTTCTTTACTTTCTCCACTTTGTCTGGATCAGGCTCAATCCCTTCTTCAGATACCACATGCCCAACATACTTTACTTTCCGCTGGAACAACGAACATTTCTCTGGCGATAACTTCAATCCTGCGTCGAATATTCTCTGGAAGACTTTCTCCAAGTTGTCCATATGTCCGTCGTAGTCCTTGGCAAACACAATGACGTCGTCAATGTATACGTAACAAATGGTAGTGTGTAGTTCACCCATCACATCCTCCATCAACCGTTGGTAAGTTGCGGGTGCATTTGCCAATCCGAAAGGCATTCGGGTATATTCATAAAAGCCAAGAGGACCAACAGTGAATGCAGTTCGTTCCTTATGGTCTTCATGCAGTTCAACTTGATGATAGCCGGATTTCATGTCGATGACAGAAAAATACCGGTTACCTGCCAGGGAATCCAACATCTCATCCACTCTAGGGAGGGCGTATGCATCCTTAACAGTCCTCTGGTTAAGTTGGCGGTAGTCAACGCACATGCGTAATGACCCATTCTTCTTCCTCACCAATACAACGTTAGATGCCCAAGGAGAGTGGGAACGCTGAATAATTCCTGCTATCAATAGCTGTTGCAAATGGCTTCGCACTTCCTCAAACATGGTAGGCATGATCCTCCGACAACGTTGCTTAAATGGCGTTGAATCCACCAAATCAATCCTGTGCCTAACCTTGTCTGTATCGCCGATGTCTATATCACTAGTGGAAAAACTGGACCGAAACTTTTCCAGCAACCCCCTCACTCTTGTGACCTGTCTCTCATCTAGATCATCTGTGTTGATCGCTACCTTACGAAGAACATCCTCAGTCTCATCAGTCAATACCGACTCGTTGACATCTTCAACTGTGACTGGCTGGAGTTCACACAATAGGGCTCGAGGTTGAATAGTAACGGTCCTTGTTGACAAATTGCTGATGTGTACCGGGATACCAGGCTTCTGGTCAAAGTGATACTGCACAACAGTAGGCACAACATCTAAATCATCTGGAATACTGGAATCTGGTGTAGCTTGAACTAGAGCACAAACCGGAGGATATGCCAAACACTTATCCATATATCCTTTGATGGTCACATCTGAATTAGGCTGAATAGTCAAGGGGTCTGTCAAGGCACATCTCACAACTGCTAACCGGTCCTTATGTCGTCTAAGTTCCCTCTCACGCAGTGTGATACATCTGAAGGCTAAGTACATAGGGGTCTCTAATCTTGCCTTCTGTAGAAAAGTAGTACCATATTCCTCTTGAACCTTGTCCATCAGACCTGTGAGAAGATTGGTTCCAATCAAAAGTGGCACAGTCGAATTATAAGGGCTAGGTGGTACAACCAAGAGTATGCAATCCAAAAGTTTACTGTCCTCTTGCCCCAAACCCGTACCACTAAAAGCAAGCTCTGTCTGCACAAATCCTTCATAAGGCAACATCTGTCCATCAGCACATTCAATCTTTAGGATGGTGTCCAATGGCTTAATATCCAAGTGACTAAGATGCTGTAGATAAAATGCTTTACTGACCGTTGATACAGTTGAGCCTGTGTCGAGTAATGCTTTAGCCGATACCCCTTCAACTAAAATAGGAACTTCTGTGGTGTTTCCAACCAGGTCTGCTGGTTTTCTATCAACTTGCTGGGCATGGTTAATACCTCTAAGACCTAACGTTTGCCCGCCGACGTAGGTCTGTTGCCGTTTAACGTATCCTGCTTGAGATGATCCAAACGAACTCTGCATCCCAAAGCTATGTGTCCCTCTTGGCCACAACGATAGCAGGTGGGTTCTGGAAAATCCCTATCTGATCTCTCAACCTCTCCATGTCCTGGATTCCGATAACCCTGATATGACTTGCGGTCTCTGTTCCGTTCTCCCCGGGGTGCTTGGGGCTCCTTCACAGGATGTCGCTGTTCCAACCGGTTAACATCTGCTGCAAGCTGGTGGATCATGCCCTTAATTTCGTCTAATTCCGACTTGGGTGGTTTGCTGACCTCAATAGCAGACTTGGCGGATGCAGTCTGTTTCTTCTTTTCTTCTGGCAGACGGCATACATGATCCTGCTCAACTCGGCGAATTGCTACTCTCAGCTGGTCAAAATCACTGATCCTCTCATACAAATGTCCGGTTATGTCCTTCAGCTTCGTCTGAAGTCCTGACCAAAAAATGGTACGCAACATAGAGTCTTTCTTCATGTCATCCATGTAGATATCCTCAGAGGCTTTGTTGAGCAAATCCTCCACTCGACAACTCCATGCTGATACTTCCTCCTCAGGCCCCTGCTTGGCGCTGTAGAATCGTGCCAACAACATCTCAGACTGTTCCACGATTCCATATACGCTATCCATCTTGGCCAAAATCTGCGAAATACTGGCATCAGGAGGTAGTCTGGAGCGAATCTTCAATGCTTCTCCTCTGAGGCTACTTCTAATAGCTTGGGAGATGGCCTGGTCTGAATGTCCCTCCTTCATAATACACGCCACTTCACTCCTCCATACATCATATGAGGCATCTTTCTTGGTGTCTCCAGAGAAGTGAATCATCTTTGGAAAATGTTGTATGGATGACGTTGAATACATGGTCTGACTCTTAATACCTGCCTTGGAATCCTTAACATCCTCTGACGCTTCCGCAGTACTCTCACTTTGTGCCCTCATCCATTCCTGGAAATCCGCTAGTGTATCCAACTTTGGCTTAACTTTCATGGTTTTAAAATGACTTACCATTAAGTTGATCTCATCTTCTGTCATATCATCAGTCATGTTGAAGTCCGTAAGTGATAATACAATCCTAGTATTGCATAAAAGGAATGATACACACACAAAAATGAAACAGTATAAACAGTTGTTAAGTAAATATGAACACATGGGATGGGGATAGCTTTAACTTAATTAAATCTAAATAGGAGTAACCATGTATCAAATTTTATTTCAAATATATAACAAAACTTGCCAGGTAGCACAGTACGTGTAGTACTGTAGTATGTAGTACTTCTCAAATGCTCACGCCCTGCCGCCACCTAGAAAATTGTCATCCTGAAAATTTAATTCAATACAAAATGTCAAGGGGAAAGAGAAGAAAAAAAAAACTGGAACTGGTATTTTAAATAACAATGGTCTGGAATCTGAAAAAAAATAATTTCAATTCGCGTAAAGAAAAAAAATATGTAGAGAACGATTCGCGAAGTTTACTATATAATTACACGGCGCGAATAGTAATGCAAAGTTGAACAAACAACAGAAATGCCGGGGGGGGGGGGGGGGGGGGTCAGAAAACCAAATATATAAACCAGAACAAAAAAACAAAATAATAACCACTGAAAAAAAAAAACAACCTAAGAACTCACCTTATGTGTATGAATAAATACTCCAAGTCACAAATCCAAACTCCAAACTGTCACTGGACTAGATATCCGAAGTAGAATAACCCAAGTCCAAGTCGTGTCAGCAAATACTCATATATACACACACAGGTAAACACAACACAGGGATTTCAAAAAAAAAATACGAAAAGTGAAAGTAGGCATAATTTTTCACAAAATAATATATAATTATAAATATCTAAACACACAAATGAAATAGAATAATGTTAAATAAAGTCACTCCCTTCGATGATGCAATAATTTACCGAATGTTAATGTCTATGTCGGTCCCAGCAATCCAAATGTCACATTCACAAAACACTGTTGTTGGAAAAACAGGTGTTTTTACCGGAAACAGGAAAAGGAAATCGATGATCTGTCAGTCATGCGCAAGTTTTCACCGGAAACAGGAAGAGGAAATCGACGCTCTGGCATAAGCATGCGCAGTAACGCTCACAAATACGTCATCCCGGAAAGATCCGAGAATCGACGAACGGAGATAGGCCCAATAGATACCCTCAGGCAGATCGGAATCGTCGTACACGCTTAGTGAAGACAGCTCACTGGAGGCTCCATTGTAGTAGAGGTGGCGTGTTGTGTTTTCAGAATAAACAACTCCTCAGGTTTTTTTGGTTCACTGTCTTCTTAAGACTTTTATTAAGTTGTGAAGCCCTAACCCTGCAACAAGTACAAAGTACAAGTTACAGACACATAAAAAGTAATAGACATATAGAAGTATACATTAACATTTCAAATGCAAGGGAAATAACTCTTACACGATTACATTACAATTATCATTAGAAATCAACAATACATTTGAAAAGTGTAACTTTCCAAATTACTCTTCACGTTTAAATTAAAGGATATAATACCACTAAACAATATATTTAGTTTACAGATAATCTAGCGTTATATGTCTTATCATATCAACTTATACACTTTTACATAAAATATAATATAGCATACCTGCGTGTGGCACAAAGCCGTGGCTACAACTACTACTGTACGTACGATCTTTACCGTCAGATACTCAAGAAACTGTAATACAATAAAATCCATCTATAGGTACGTTTCTCTTACTTTTCTAATTTATAAATAAACGCCATAACGCCTCTCACAAACTATTAAATTATCGATTACAATGTTTGGTCCGAAACATATAAAAAATACTACATTAATTATATATAATTTCTTATGACAATTAATAAATCATCTATACTTATACAAGTTTGGAATTATCACTTATAAAATACATAGCACATAAAAAGGTTATTACACAAAGACAAAGAAACACTTACATTCTTCTATTCCGTCCGTCGCCTACGAGTCCGCAAAGGGTACTGTCGTATAAAATCCACAAAGAAACACGCGCCAAAACTGACCACAGAATCAACCAATGAAAACGCATACACAACTTGACGTAACACTGACCAACAACCACTGTATAGGATACCAACGTATTAACAAACGTAAAGAGCAAGACACCACAATACACCTGTACAACTCAAAATCACAACAGGGAATACGCTACTTTGCATTACACGAAATACGAAACATATACACGGAAAGTCGGCGCGCTACGGACGAAATAATTAAATAACATAACATATAAAGAAATACATAATTCATATCGCTGCTACAAATTTTATATTATAATTATGTAAAATGTTGTTTTAAATTCAATTATAATCAATGCATGATTTCTTCCAATGCAGAAATAATCCAACCTATTTTACCCCCCCCCCATGTAAATATTTGTAAATATTTGTTAGAAATGTTTTTTTTAATATTAGCAGAATATATTTTGTATTACTTGAAGGCAGCTTGATTCAGAAAAAGGGGTTCGAGCAATCAATATATCAAGACATTGAATTCAACTGTTAATGTTAAAATATAAAAATAAAATAGAAATTGTTGTAAATTAAAGGAAGTAGAAAAATGATGTTACGATGATAACTTATTTGAAAATTTTGACATCTTTAGCTATCATTTTGTCATAGTAGAAGCAGATTGGGGAGCACTCTAAGCTGTTACCAATGTTTATAAAAAGAAATGTCCAAAATTGAAACAAAGAAAACACAATGAAAAAGGTGTTTTGCTAGGTTTGAGATATCTGGTTAACAAATTAAAATAAAATCAAATACTGAATATTGTGAAATGCGGAATGCATGACAATTTTAAACAGAGATAATTACATTCGATTAGTTATTTTGTTGCTTATTGCGTTTGTAAAATTACGATGTCTTGTTTGTACAAAAACAGCATTGCATTAGGTGTTCATATTAATATGAGACAAATGGCTAAAACTTTGTTTCGTAAAATGTAGAAATTTACAGTGTTGTAAAATGGTGGCAAAAGTTTCGAATTTGATGACAACTTAAAATAAAACAGAACTATATCTGTATCCTATTCTGATTCGTCAAAGATTCCCTTGTGGACTATTATATGACGGAGGGAGGGCGCATCAGTCTTTACTGTATGATATAGCTGCCTTGAAGGATAGCAGGCTCGAGCTATTTACATTGTACGTCATTGAGTTTGTCCCAGTCAGCTGCTGTCCTCCCGAAGTGGCATTGCCCATATTGTTCGGTGTTGTGTCTCGGTAGTTCTACAGCTCTATTGTTGTTCCTCACTGATCTGGATAGATATCTGTTGTAAGACAGTCGCCATTTTTGTTTTTAATTTTACGTTTCGGTTTATGAAAGTTTAGAGTCAAAGTGGGACAAGGAAGATTCGATACTGTTTACAGCTGAGATGTATCAACATATACGGTATCGCTTTTTTGTATTTGCGTTGTCAGATTGCGTTAATTTTTTGTATATATCTGTACCTTTTTTTAGTCAAACTGTCCATACGCACTGTACTGGTTAACTGTAAATAAAGAAAAGGGGAGAATAGAAAAGCGTCAGCAAAACCGTAACCAGAACTTAAAATCGATAAAAACACGGGCAAAATATGAACAAAGAAAAGACTTAGATGGAGAGCTTAAAAAGTACAAGATAATAAGAACAGGTGTTCTGCAAAGGGTACTGTAAGAACATTCTAAGTACAACTACGTGCACAAATATTATCATATAAAAGCATATCATTATTTAAAGATGACGTAACACACACATATGCTGCACCTATATTTCATTTTTCTTTAATAATACTTATTCCGATGTTTACAAATATTGATTTACTGGACACTACTTTAGACCCTGTCCGAATTATCTTATAGTTATATGGTTATTCTAAAGTGAATGTTTATTTCACGTTTTAGAGAATAAACACCATTACGAGATGAAGATACTAACAACCTCTTACATAGCATTTCACGCGACCAGACGTCACGAAAACGGTAAACTCTGATGCCGGAAAGAGAAAACGACGGCGTGATGAAAATTAAATCTTTGACAAAAACTTTATCATAAACACATAAAAGGGGAGATTAATTATCCTGTGCAAACTTCGTTTGCAAATATGTGGTATGCTAAGTGGGGTATGGAAAAGTTGAAATTTGCAGCTTATTTGAGTAGTTGATAAGAGAGAAAAAAACTCTTTTATGACCAAAGGTGTAAGATAGGGAAATTCAAGCCTCGGGGTTTTCAAATTTGGCAAAACTCTCGGCAGAGAGTGCCCAAATGATCGTTATCTTTTTACCAATTTATAAATCAGAGAAAACCAGAGCGCTTCAAAACCAATATATGAACTTAGAACTGATCAAACCAGTGACAAAACATGACCCAGGTAAAATTTACACAAAGACTCTTGAAAAAGCAAAAGAAAAAGAGGCTAGATGTTCAAGGAAAGAAAGCGTTTTCTGCTTCATCAACATGTTTATTTAGATCACATCCAAGTAAATGTAGAGTCCATCTACATATCCTACAAGGATACATTTATTTCTCAATCAGACTTGCTCATGGTCTTAATCATTTTTTGTCTCTCAAATTCCTGTATCATAGGTTTGTTCGTCAGTACCCAACATATATCACGAAAACCTCGATACTTAGAGCAAGCCCCTAGATAACCGAATTAACTGCGACATGAAAACACTATAAGTTGGGAAAGTAGGTACATTGTATGTAACTATCAAGAAAGATTAAGGATAGGAAAATCTTAATGTTTTTTTTCGTATAGCTTAATAATAAGTTGTCCATGTTGGCCATCGTTTAAGTAAAGATCGAAGTAAGCAGCTGATACAGAACAGTATGTTATGTTCTTGATTTCAGGTTTAGAAAGGTATATACGATCGACTAGGACAGCAACTACTTGTTTTTTTTTATTTAAAGACAACACATCATTGATATAGTTATAGGGGAAATTTAAAAAAAAATTAAAAATCCAACTAGGAATTCAATTATTGGTACCATAACGTCCTCGTTCTTTTCATCTCGGAGTTCGTTGTGTTGAACATGATAAAAATAATAAAATTGTATATGAAAATGTTATAAAAGCTTATATAAATAACGCATGTGTTTCGGACTACGACATGAATAAAATAGCTGTTTGGAAGATATAAAGTTAGAGCAACTGAAGTTGTTTATTTTGTCATTTGATATTGTATTGATCCGGGACAGGATAATCGACATTTTAAATCAATATGTTACGGATGTCAACAGGAAATTGAGGCTTGTATTCCTAGAAAAATATATCCAACGTGCATACACTATATAAGCTGAAGATGGCAATCGATAACATAACAGTGATCTGGTTTATGCTCTTCCATCTATTTCATTCACTTGGACAAAAGGTATGTACATGTAACAAAATTATTTTCAAGGACTTTAATTTCATCGATCTACGTTAATACGATAGAATACACATTCTTATAAAACGTTTGGCTAATAAAAGTAATAACGAGTTGCTGCATCTTATATGAATGCAATGTACAAGTAATAGAGTTTTCGATAACTGAGTTTGCATATACTTTACAGTGCAAATGAATTCCGTCTTTAATAGATGAAAATAGTAATTACAATTAGTATTTGCGAATGTTTCGCTTTACATTGAAATTGACTGTAAAATAAAAACTGAAAGTAATGATAGATAAATGTTGTCTCAGCTACTTTTTTATTTTGTGCTTTATTATTTTTCCCGCAGGAAAATATAGATTGGTTTTTCCACAATAAAGGTGAAAAGAAGAATATCTATTTGAACTAAGACATTTCAAGGAATCAAACACAAATATACATGTACCTGTTAATAAGGGAAAACAAAATATATCATATACATTATATAAGTCGATTAGTTTCTTATAAACAAATCACACAATTATCGAAGGTTCGGAGAAAGTACTTGAACGACAACTGGTGAAGCGGAAATGTCTCAGCCGTTTGTAAATACCTCACCAATGCCTTCATCCATTACTGGTCTAACGACATACACTCTGTCCACGAATACGTCGAATGTCAACACGACTGGTGAGACATCCCCTTTGCAACCACTTCCAAGAATTGGTCTTTTCATCGCTTTGTTTACTGCTGTGTTCATTGGAAATTTTATACTTATAGCTATTCTTGTATACAAAAAACAAAAACACAAATGGCGCATATTTTACCGACTCGTTTTCATTGTAGCAATGAGTGATTTAATAGGACAGGTAATCACGACTCCAATGTCGTTAGCGTCATACTCAAACAAAGACATTCTCGTGACTGGAGGTCATTTCTGCGACGTGTATTCATTTATAATGATCATGTCGTCATTGATGTCAGTTTTGCTGGTTTGCCTTATGTCTTTAGATCGTTTCATAGCAATCCGGTCCCCTCTTTTCTACAGAACCAGAAAAACGATCGGAAAAATGTATATAGCAGTGGGATGCGTCATTGTAGTATCTCTCTGTGTAGGCCTTCTACCAACATTTGGAGTAAACAGACACAAGTTACAAAACGAAGGAGTGTGGTGCTTCTTTGATCTCTATCCAGATGAACTAGCAGGTCGGGTTTACCTGTGCCTATGCGCAGTCATCGGAATGGCAGCCGTACTGTCAATGCTGATATTGAATGGACTTGTTTTACATCTATTGTGGCATAGGTACAAAGGAAAAACGCGTCCTGGAAATCCGATGCAAATACCGAATGATGGTTTGGGAGTTAAAAGCATTCAAAACATCTTGTATTTGGTCATACTTATGGCAGTTTTCTTTTTTTCGTGGACACCTTTCATCGTAAGTATATTTAGCAATTATGTCGAAAAGAATTGCAATATATATTAAGAAGTCTTTAAGGTAACTACTAGCAGTTAAGTTGCTATAAATTAGCATTAAACAGCCCGTGTGCATCATACTCATAGGATTTTGTTTACTTCTGTGTTTGTATAAGCGATATAAAGATATTGATTATATCGTCAAGAGCCTTAATGTGTATAATTGAATTTCAATTTTGATTACTGATTTATAATTCAAAATCATACAGACATTCATATGCAATCTAAGAAATAAATGTATTTCATTAAATCAAATTACTGAATTGATCTTTATCTTGTAAAATCCCGTGTCAAAGAAATATACAGCCTGGGCGTCAACTTATAAGTGAGCGAACATGTACACGGAATTCATATCTGGATAAAAAGAAACAACCAAGTTAAGAGAGCGTACTAATCCACAGAAATGATCTTCTCTCAATTAACAGCTTACTAAAACAATGCTTACAACAATACAACAATAGTTTCTCAATAGCACTGCAAACCTCACAATTGACAAGGTATCACAAAAGCTACAATAGAAAGTTGAGTGTATCCAAATAGTTGGTTTTTATTTTGAAAAACTGAGTTTTCGTATTACAGAGGATTCAAATGATTTATTCAAGAAGAAAATAAAGAAGTTGTAGCAGGGACTGACTTCATAGGGGACGAAACAGCTGCATGGTGCAGTTTAATTAATTTTTTCGGCATACTGTATCTATTACTAAATTTAAAAGGTGCAGCATATGTGTGTGTTACGTCATATTTATGAAGTTGTTTCATTTTCTTTCTATCTCAGGTACGGCTTTTTATCAACGCCGCAGGATCGTCTGCGATTGATTATGAGTTGGACGCTGAAATTGTTAAATTGGCCAGCATGCATCAAATCCTCAACCCGTGGATATATATCTTGCATGAATGTCTAGTTCCCCGATGCCTGAAGCATGCAAAAAAGCACTGCAAACACGGAAGCATCATCCGTCGGGTGTTGGATGCCCCAAACCAACAACAGGAAACTGTATCTTTTAGATGACGCGCTCATCTGTAGATAATATCCAGATAATATGTATACATAGATACGAATAATACAGTTACATTTATCATTTGTATAAGTATGGAAATGGTAATTAAGCTTGCCATTCAGCTGATTCTGTCAGTGAAAAATACGATGGTCTTGATGATTGTATATTATATAGCGAAGAGGAAAAAGTTAACCTGCGAATAATTCTAATTTTATATCCTGATGCAGAGAAACGTGGGCAATACGGAAGTGATTTCTATACAAATGAACATTTTTAAGATGATTGTAAAATGTATGATGTTTATTCTTGTAGCTGAAATTCAACATTTGATATAGTGGTCTTGCGTTTTGGTATGAATATGATTTGATCAGAATTTTGTCAGTTTTCGTCAGTCTGCTCATGTAAAATTCATGTAAAAAACCAAATATCGCTGAAGTATCGTATCGTTGATTTGTGGTTTCGCACTGGTGCATTTTTATTAATATATTTGGCATGAAATCCAATCAAGTATAGGTCAACGGCTTCATTTGACCACTTGTTCTTAAATGAATGAGTAACTCTCACAATTTGGTTTCATAAAAAATAGCCACCCATAGATGCTTCGCTTTTTTTTGCAATTCTTTTCATTATAGCTTTAAAGAAAAAATGAAACTAAGCCGTATTGGTATTGAATAGGTTATAGGAAAGATTAATAATCAAATAGAGGAGAAGAGGGTAAAATGTTTAAAATATTATATATGATATTATGTTTTTTTTTAATTTAATATGATAATAATGTAAAATGTTGGTTTAATTTCAATTGTAATCAATGCATGATTTCTTCCAATGCAGAAATAATCCAACCAACTGTATCCTCCCCCCCCCAATGTAAATATTTGTTAGAAATGTTTTTTTTTTTAATATTCTCAGAATATATTTGGTATTACTTGATTGATTCAGAAAAGGGGTTCGAGTAATCAATATATCAAGACATTGAATTCAACTCTTAAAATATGAAAATAAAATAGAAATTGTTGTAAATTAAAGGAAGTAGAAAAATGATGTTACGATGATTAATGATTTAGAAAATTTTGACATCTTTAGCTAGCATTATGCCATAGTAGGGGAGCACTCTAAGCTGTTACCAATGTTTATAAAAAGAAATGTCCAAAATTGAAACAAAGAAAACACAATGAAAAAGGAGTTTTGCTAGGTTTGAGATATCTGGTAAACAAATTAAAATAAAATCAAATACTTAATATTGTGAAATGCGGAATGCATGACAATTTTCAACAGGGATAATTACATTTGATTAGTTATTTTGTTGCTTATTGCTTTTTTAAAATTACGATGTCTTGTTTGTACAAAAACAGCATTGCATTAGGTGTTCATATTAATATGAGACAAAAGGCTAAAACTTGGTTTCGTAAAATGTAGAAATTTACAGTGTTGTAAAATGGTGGCAAAAGTTTCGAATTTGATGACAACTTAAAATAAAATAGTAGTATATCTGTATCTGATTCTGATTCGTCAAAGATTCCCTTGTGGACTATCATATGACGGAGGGAGGGCGCATCAGTCTTTACGGTATGAAATAGCTGCCTGGAAGGATAGCAGGCTTGAGCTATTTACGGTACTGTCATTGAGTTTGTCCCAGTCAGCTGTTGTCCCCACAAAGTAGTATTGGCATATTGTTCGGTGCTGTGTCTCGGTAGTTCTACAGCTCTATTGTTGTTCCTCACTGATCTGGAAACGATATCTGTTGTAAGACAGTCGCCATTTTTTTTAATTTTACGTTTCGGTTTATGAAAATTTAGAGTCAAAGTGGGACAAGGAAGATTCGATACTGTTTAAAGCTGAGATATATCACGCTATACGATATTTCTTTTTTGTATTTGCGTTGTCGGATTGCGTTAATGTTTTTTGTATATATTTGTACCTTATTGTATTCACGCTGTCAATACGCACTGTACTGGTTAACTGGGTAAATAAAGAAAAGAGAGAATAGAAAAGCATCAACAAAACCATAGCCAGAACTTTAAATCGATAAAAACACGGGCAAAATATGAACAAAGAAAAGACTTAGATGGAGAGCTTAAAAAGTACAAGATAATAAAAACAGGTGTTCTGCAAAGGGTACTGTAAGAACATTCTAAGTAAAACTACGTGCACAAATATTATCATATAAAAGCATATCATTATTTAAAGATGACGTAACACACACATATACTGCACCTATATTTCATCTTTTTTGAATAATACTTATTCCAATGTTTACAAATATTGATTTACTGGACACTACTTTAGACCCTGTTCGAATTATCTTATAGTTATATGGTTATTCTATAGTGAATGTTTATTTCACGTTTAAGATAATAAACACCATTACGAGATGAAGATACTTACAACCACATTTCTTCAAATTTGATATCATATTCTGAAAGTTGACACAATGTGAATTTCTCGGTAAGCTATCCGGGTTAGTCTCATACACATTTTCGTAGTACACGATTTAAAATTAAACATAACTAGTTTGATTTTACTTCTAAATTCATAAATTAAATGGGTTTTACGCACCTGACCCTTCTGCTTCTACATTAGTTTAGAAATTTTGGATTCCCATCTTTTGGCTCCTAGCATCACTGAAGAGTCCTAGGAGGACAAAACAGATGTATGATGCAGTTTAATTCCTATTTTGCGGCATACTGTATAATATTACTAAATTTGAAGGTGGAGCAAATGTGTGCATTACGTCATACCTATATACCCTATTGGTGGTTGGCCAGTGTGTTAATACCGAGGAACTTTTGGGCCTGTATCTCTCGGATTTAATGGATAATTAATAGACACTTTAAACTTTCTTATTTTGGTGAACTCATATATTAGCGAATAACCAAATTAAATTGATTGATTAGCATTACTCAAAATACTTCAGAAATCATATTACAGAAGCTATAAAAACGACAGCGGAATTCATTCAGCGTGAAATTCGGCGTGCTAAGACAAAATATGTACAAGTAGAATTTGTATATTTGCAGCATATTTGATTTATTGAATTGTACTTGACATTTGTTTAAAAAAATAGGGATTATCTCTCATACACTGTTTATTTGAAATATCTTGCAGAATATATGTTATGTACAGTTGTGGGATCGCACAACGTTACACGATGTGCGGTGTGCGCACGATGGGTGAACGATGTATACACGATGTGCGAACGATGCGATCCTGTACGATTATTTCTAACGCACATGTGGGCGCACGATAAAATAACATTGTGCGAAGACATTCGTGGTTGATGTAAATGAGAAATGGCTTAAAACTTATATACGGTTTCGCGCTAGTTGTTTTAAGCATGTTTCTATTTTTTAACTACATACATTAACTGATATTTCTATCTATCAATTTCTTAAAATTAGGGATAGTCTTTTCGTAGTTTTTGAAACAAACCAAATAGTAACATGTAAACTTTAAACACATATTGACAAGTTCTCATTCAGGTAAATATTGCCAGTTGTTACCAAGTTATACCTGTATATAGACCATATATAACATATATACAACATACTTACAACACTCGCCTTGGGGTGAAAACACAGGTACAGTGGTGTGGAGGGGACGGAGTGTTCAAATATCTAGTTATAAGAGTCCAGTTTGTTTTTATAACGGTCGCTCGGTAATGGCTGTCGTAGCGGATCGCCGGACATGGGACAGGAAAAACTCTGACATGTTATTTACCTGTTATGTTACCTTGGAGCTGAACCCGCACTTGACTGTCTCCTGGTTACTGCAATGTTGCAACCCTTATTGAAATAAATTGCTTAATGTAATAATTTATTACATTCAGGTTCACATTATTGTAATTAATCAAAAATTATAACATTAAACGACGCTTATTGTAAAAAACTTGAGATTTATTACAACAAGGTTAACATTAATGTAATAGTTATTACAATAAGGGTTGCAACCATTGCAAATATTTCGCATGGTGCTTAATGTAATAAAAATGATATCATTCTGTGAATGCAAAAATAATTTCATCTGATATATTGCATATTTTTTGTTGAATTAACGATCACAGTAGTTTTGACATCTTTTTGTTCGTTCGTCGGTTTGTCAATCAACATCCGGTTTGTCCGTCTTCATTTGGCTTGTCGTTAACATTTGGTTTGTCCGTCAACATTTGGTTTGTCTGTCAACATTTGGTTTGTACGTCAACATTCGGTTTGTCTGTCAACATTTGGTTTATCTGTCAACATTTGATTTGTCTGTAAACATTAGATTTGTCTGACAACATTTGGTTTGTCTGTCAGTATTTGGTTTGTCCGTCAACATTCGGTTTGTCCTTCAATATTTGGTTTGCCCGTCAACATTTAGTTTGTCCATCAACATTTGGTTTGTCCGTCAACATTTGGTTTGTCCGTAAACATTTGGTTTATCTGTTAACATTTGATTTGTCCATCAACATTTGGTTTGTCGGTCAACATTTGGTTTGTCCGTCAACAGTCGGTTTGTCCGTCAACATTTGGTTTATTTGTCAATATTTGGTTTGTCCGTCAACATTCAGTTTGTCTGTCAACATTTTGTTTGTCCGTCCGTCAACATTCAGTTTGTCTGTCAACATTCGGTTTGTCCTTCAACATTTGGTTTGTCTGTCAACATTTGGTTTGTCCGTCAACATTTGGTTTGTCTGTCAACATTTGGTTTGTATTCATGTTAAAACTTAAATGTATTTACTTCTTCATTTGAACTTGGGGTCTGTACTGATGCCAAAGGCGTGACTTCAGTAATATATGCTCACATTGGTTTCTACAGTATTTAGTCTATCCAACCTGCCAACACTTCAGACTACGTCAGTCAGAATAGCATATAGGCGTCACTGACACCGTTTGAAAGTAGTGATTTTGCCGTTATTACACCTTTTTATCACAAATTATTACAATATTAAAGTTGTCATAGCGTCATTTGATCGAGAAATAGCACCCTTAAAGTTAAGTCGTTTCTTTTTTTATATTTTTCTAAAAATATTTTTTACAGTATATAACTGTGAACTATAGAATTATATATATTGTATATTGTATATATCATGTATATATGTTACTTCTAGTTACATGTACCTATGCGATAATTAAGAACCATTATTCTTATGTTCTCGCTGCGAGAATCAAGAAACCTTAGTTCTCGTAATCTCATCGCGATATTAAAAGATATATGATGACATCAATCAGCCATCATTTTGCAGCTGTCAAAAATCATTGTTCACCGTAGACTCTAAAATGTTAATACATTAACTACCAAACACTTGTACGACAGCAGTGTCTATATAAAATTCCAATTTTCTGTCCAAACGCTACATATGAATATGTTTCTGAATAGACATATTCATTTTGAAATGTCCTTAAGCCTACTACGGGCTGTCCACAACGCCATCTAGTTTATTTCGCTAGCATGCAGCATGTTTTGAACATGAAAACAAAAATGTCTGACAGAAAGTGCTGTCAATGCCTTATTCTTGTCAGTAATATGCACGGGAACTGATAATGTGTTACAGCTACTGTAGTTTTGGACCAAAAACTGAGGTGTTTTTAAGTAATTTTACACTTGTTTGGTTTAGATAAATTTTCGATAAAAATACCTTTTCAATACTCAATAGCCTTTTCGACCATTGAGGAAGGCATATCCCCCCTCCGCTACTCTCCAAAAAAGTATGATTGTAAACACTTAAACACTTTAGTTTTTTGGTCCAAAATAAGTTGTAATCAATTATCAGTTCCTTGTGCTTCATGCTTCATATAATTGTGTGGAAACAAAATGTAATTATTAGCGCATTTTATATGCTTTCACTGATCAATTGATTATTATTACTATTTTGAATATTACAAAGCTAGTGTTTATTGTTTGTTTTGCGTAAATATGTTTCTCAGTTGAACTTGAAAACAGTTGAGAATCTCGCCCATTAACGAAACTTTATACAGATAATTTATACATATATGCCTCAAGGTTAGGTGTATAGGTCTGTCCCTGTCCATGGGATCTTTTTGGAAAATATTTTTCCATGATTACCTCGATACCAATGTATTCAGGTGAGCGATACTTGTTTTAGAAAAGTATTAATAAAAGTAGGATAAAACATTTACTGTATGTTTCAAAGAAATCGCTTCCAATTGCATACATACAGTGTATACATAAACGGGAAATTAACTTTTTCTGTCATACTTGCTATCAAAACCTCATTACCGCAGCTGTCGTCGTCGTCATCGTCTTATCATAATACAAAAAATGCAATCATCATCATCATTGAACTGTTATCTTCAATTTTCCAAGTTCTATATATTCTATAGGCTTTTTTTCTTTTTATTCGGTTTGAGACTGAACTGTTGCATACAATTTGTATTGCAATGTACTTATAATCGTCATACTTCGGTTGCTTGTTTCGTAAGAAGTGTCGGGGAGAGGGGAATGACTTAATGTTGTATTATTCCATATTCTTACGCAAAACGTGTGTGATTCTATTGCTGTGTTTGAAAAAAAAAATCATTGTGTTACGGACATGTGTCAATAAGTCTCGGTTTGTATTTTCATGTTTCCATAAATTCTTCGTTCAATGTCAACTTTCAGTTTGTGAATGGGGTACATAACTTATTAACTTTTGTAAAATTACAACTATACAATAGATGTGTGGGGGGTTTCTTTCCATTTAAGTAAGGTGACACATTCTATTTGACTTGTGCATGACTAAAAGTCGTTATTGAAATCTGATGCCAGTCAGGCTTGTTTTCTGAAATATGTATCCCCGTTTATTTTCAGCATCGGGCCGAGTAATAAGTAATAATATGTTTTTGTTTACAATTGTAATTGACAACT
Organism: Mimachlamys varia; assembly: GCA_947623455.1. Taxonomy (NCBI): domain Eukaryota; kingdom Metazoa; phylum Mollusca; class Bivalvia; order Pectinida; family Pectinidae; genus Mimachlamys; species Mimachlamys varia. The sequence goes on from OX392527.1 coordinate 52,002,249, forward strand.
GTAGTGGTTTTCTATTGTAATAATATAACTCATGCTAGCAATTTGTACAGTGTATATTTGAAAATTATTGTCAATAAAGTTTGAGATGCATTATAGTCATTATTCTCTTAAAGTCTTACAGTGTTGACAAGTTATACGGGTAAATCCCTTTTAAAGTTTTGGTATGTCTGTAATCCGATTATGTGTGTACATGAATACTAGCTGTTTTTGTCCCATATACAGGAAGAAAAGCAAAGGGGTTAATTAAGAATATATTTTAAACTTCCTGAGCAATATAAATGAATATAGTTTAGTTACAGACTATTGATATTTTGTCTTGTCAAAGCATCTGTATAACTAAGTTATTTTGTATTCTAATAACAAATGTTAGTACAGTACAAAATATCTTAAAGTATTGTTATCAATTTATTGCAACAAACATAGTAATAAAACTGCTTCAATTGTAATAATAAGCCTTGTTGTAATTATTTTTTTGAACATCATTTATTTCATTTAAGTTAATTTCATTGTAATAGATAAATTAGTGTTTTGATTATTACATTAGGTTCTACCTCATTGTAATAAAGTGTGTTACATTCCAGATCTTGCATATTTACAAAATCAGCCTAGCGCAGACTTTAACATCATCAATTTGTTGAAGTTATGAGATAAGTGCAGACAATTTCAACTTTTTAGACTAGAATTTTTTCTTAATGTAGATACAGTCTTTAAGCAAGGACAAGCTTTCAAGAAATGTAAAATTATTTTTATTACAATTATGCATGATATCGACGCTAATTATAATGATATTTTGTTATGTCAATAAGCGTCGCTTATTGTTATAATTTAGAAGTTTATTACAATAAGGTTAACCTGAATGTAATAATTATTACAATAAGCAATTTATTACAATATGGGTTGCAACGCTGCAATATTGTTTAATGTATAATGTAAAATTAACATAATCCCAATAAATATGATGCGAATGTATATAGTTTTGCGACAAGAGGTTTCCGTATTTTTATATTCCGTAATATGTATCGACCAATTGTACAAATCATGCGTGTAGGAATCGCACAAATAAACGCACGACCAGTTGTGCGCATCATGGGCGAACGATGTGTGCACGATGTTTTCACGATGCAAGCACGCATTTTTTGGTGCGTTGTGCGTAACCACAACTTTATGAAATATCCTGGAAGAACTTTGATAGGCCTAGCTTGATGTTCGATCCAGTTGACATGTCAGTCAATAAAATATGTTAAAGTTGAAGTATCATTCTGATAAACGAATGTTTAAATGTCAACAACAATTTTGGTTAATGGAGCATCCGGTTTCTTGATAAGAGAAACTATGACAAACGACGAGCTTATAACTAAGCTGAACTTGGGTATTTTGAATAAATTAATGGTGAGTCTAACTCACCGAATGCGCTCATTATACATATTTTATTTACATTTGTATACAGTTATAATGTAAACCTACATACACTATTTGCATACATTTATAAACAGTAATAACAAAATTATATTGATAACCAGAACACTATGATACTTTTATACATATATTAGACATTATCAATGTTTTACATAAATACTATGAATATAGAAAAAAATGAAGTTTGATCAAACACCAGTATACATTTGAAGAAAGCAATAATTTCAATAAATATTGAAATTACTAATTCTAACAAAAAGTATATAAAAATAATTCATTTTAATTTATGTAATTTTCTCCTTTTCCCCAGAAAAAAAATTTACATATCTAAGTTTTTCCAAAAATATAAATGGCAAAGTGTTTTTCAACAGTGAATGTACCTAATTAATAACCTGTTATTTACGAGCAGGAAGTGTGCCATATATCATAAATATATATAAACATAAATACATTGTATTTGTGTTTATTATGTGTGAAATGATAAGGGCCAAGACATACCATTGCTGGTTGTATTATATTAGGGAAGTCATTTAGTTGTCAACAGGAAAACCAAGCCGGTATTTCGTGAAAAAGTATCCACCGTTCATACACCATATGAAACAAGCCCTGTGTATTTTGGGAAACGTTCGTTGGACATACACTGTATAAAACCAAAATTCGAGTGAACAAAATATGCGTAAAGGAGATATTTACACGGAGACCCTTGGAAAAGTACAACTGTTACAGAAAAGATTACGTGACTCACACATGCTGCACCTTTTAAATTTAGTAATAGATACAGTATGTTGAAAAAGAATTAAACTGCACCAAAAAGCTGTTTCGTCCTCCTAAGACTCTTCATTGATGCTAGAGGCCTAATCTAATGTAGAAGCAAAAGTGTCAGGTGCGTACAACCCCTTTAATTTATGAATTTAGAAGTAAAATTAAACAAGTTCTGTATAATTTCAAATCGTGTATTGCTGAATGTAATTCAACCGTTTTTTGATACGACCAACTTTTCAAATTAAAAGTTATATGATTCGCAATTTTAAGAAATGTATTAGAACTATGTTGTACCTTATAAGAGATACTCTGAACTTCTTTGTATAGGTAAAACTAGAAATGAAAAACGCCAAGAAATTACTAATTGCCAACAAACCTCAATTTAGAGTGCTCACATGATAAGTTTTTTTTCTTTCTAACAATTTATCATATTAATGCATAAAAACATCAGAGCAAACGAAAGCGTTACAAACTATAATGTGATCCAAAAATTGGCCAAACAACATTATTAAGACCAAAGATGACTCAGATAAAACGTACACAAATACCCCTGAAAAAAACAAACGAAATTAATGCTGGTTTTTCGGTAAAGGAGACATCTTCTTGTATTGATATCGACTGTATACTACCAGTTTGTAACAGAGTTCAGTGCTTGAACAGATGTCAATTGGTTGTTAACAGGAAAACCGGGCCTGTATTTCTAAGAAAAATAACCGCCATTCATAGACTATATAAAGTAAAGCTGACACAGCTGACCACTCAACCGTTATACGGTTTCGCTCATCCATTGTTTGAATTCACTAAGACAAAAGGTATGTTATCAAATTATTATCTAATAACTATCTACTTCATCGATTTGCTTTGATACTTTATATGGTACGATAAATATTCTTACAAAACATTTGACTTATAATGATATGGAGTTGCTACCTTTTATGTGAACGTAAAATAGTACATTTTTCGATTACTGAGTTCTGCAAATGGGAAAGTATTCCATGACCATAGGTGTTGATATGCAAAAAATATAACCTATCGGTGATAGCCACCAGAAGGCCCAAATTGCAACCCCTCCTATTACGGAACAGATATATCATTTACATTAGCGAAGTGAACGCTTAACATTAAACAAACCAATGTAAAATGAAAATTAAATGCAATGATCGATAAACGTGTAATCTCAACTATTTTAGTGTTTAATTTTTTATCGCAGGAAAATGTAGATTGGCTATTCCACAACAACGACGAAAAGAAGAGTATCTATTTGAACAAAGAAATTTTGAGAAATCACAGGAATATACCTGGTAACAGAAACAAAACACAACACCAAACGATTAATTACTAAAAACACAAATATTGTGAAGCTGGACCAAGTACTTAACGAGAAACTGTGAAACAGAAATATCTGAGTCGTTTGTAGATTCCTCACCAATGTCTTTAACCAGTGATCGACTAACAACGGACAGCTCGTCCACGGACACGTCGTGTTTCAACACGACTGGTGAAACACCTCCTTTGCAACCACTTCCAAGAATCGGCTTTTTCATCGCTTGGTTTGTTGCTGTTATCATTGGAAACTGTATGGTCATAGTTATTCTTTTATACAAAAAACAAAAACACAAATGGCGCATATTTTACCGACTCGTTTTCATAGTGGCAGTGACTGATTTCACAGGACAGGTAATCACGATTCCAATTGCATTCGCGTCATACTCAAGCAAGGGCATGCTTGTGGATGGTGATCAACTTTGCGACGTGGTCTCATTAATAACAATAATGACGTCACTAATATCCATTTTGTTGGTTTGCCTCATGTCTATAGATCGTTTCATAGCAATTCGGTCCCCTATATTCTACAGAAACAAAATAACAATCAGCCAAATGAATATAGGAGTAGGATTCGTTCTTGTACTAGCTCTTTGTGTAGGATTTCTACCGACATTTGGAGTGAACAGGCACAAGTTACAAAACGAAGGAGTGTGGTGCTTCTTTGATCTCCATCCAGCTGAACTAGCAGGTCGGGTTTACCTGTGCCTATGCGCAGTCATTGGAATGGCAGCCGTACTGTCAATGCTGATAATGAATGGACTGGTTTTACATCGATTGTGGCATAGGTACAAAGGAAAAACGCGTCCCGGAAGTCCGATACCAAACGTTGGTTTGGGAGTTAAAAACATTCAAAACATCTTCTTTGTGGTCATACTTATGACAGTATTCTTTTTCTCGTGGACACCTTTCATCGTAAGTATTCTTTATCAATTATTTTGAAAATAATTACAACATTAATATGGATTCTCTTATGAAAATATTATTAGGGAAGTTGTCATAAATCAGCACCAAACAGACAGTGTATATTCTACTAATTTGATTTCTGTTTTTGTGTGAGCGGTAATATATTCATCTTGTTTTCTTTTTATTAAAATATTATTTATATTCCTGACAAATTATATGTACAAATTATAAAATGTATTTCTACCCTAATGATTAAGAAATAAGTACTATATTTGTACTTATACATGATCTTTCCCATTGTTCATGACACGCTTAGCTAATATAACACATACAACTTTGCGGTTATGGCTTGATATAAACACAATAAACTGTTTGAAATAAAGATAGAACAAGATATAAGGTAAAGAGAGACACTGGTAATTTACTAGTAGTTTTACCCGGTTGTAGGGTAATTTAGATTACAATGATATCTTAATGTAATTAGGATTCTAATTGCTTAAAAATCTTCTTGTGGATCTGATTTGATTTTGCGTAGCATTGAAAATGTTTATGTTCTGGTCATATATTTAGGAAACAGCACCATACAGTAACAAGTAACACTTAATTTGTTAAGGCAAACGAGTCAAATACCTATGACGTGAATCATTGTTATTTATTCAAAACAATAAAAAATATTAATTGTCCTCTACAATTTTTCTACATGAACAAAAGGGAGCATCTACACGATTTCTTTCAAAAAGATGGCATTTTAGTAAACTGCATTCGAGACGTTACAGGGTAAAAAATATTTGCCATTGTGCCGATCCTACATAAAACTATAAAGATATTTATTTTTATCATAATGCTCTTTTTTTTTGTACAATTGAATTTTTATTTCAACTACTGTTAAGTTAAAAATCATACAGTCAGGCATTTATGTGTAATTGTTGAAATAAATGCATTTTAATCGCGGAATTGATCTTTAATTTGTAAAACCCGGTGTCAAAGGACAAAAAGACATACAATATCGACGTCAACGTATAAATGAGTTTACATAGAACTCGTAGTTTAATAAAGTTGGGAGAGCGTATTTCACAGAACAAAACACTTGTATCCTTCAACAACTCACTTAAACAATCCTTTTTATAAATAAAAAGCGTAATACTTTCTCAAAACCACTGCATACCTTACAGTTGACATCATATCACCAAAACGACATCATAAAGCGTAGTTAATTTTAATTGTTTTTATTGGGAAAACACGAGGAAAACACGAATTTCGTGTTACACAGGATTCAAATTATTTGATCAAGATTGACAATTAAAAGGTTGTTTAATGTTGTTAAATCTCAGGTATGGCTTTTTATCAACGCCACTGGATCGTCTGCTATTGATCATGATTTGGACGCTGAATTTGTAAAATTGGCCACCATGCATCAAGTCCTCAACCCGTGGATATATATCGTGCACGAGTGTATTGTTCCCCGATGCCTGGAGTATGCAAGGGAGCATAGCAATCAAGGAAGTATCATCCGTCGTATTTGGGACGACCGAGACACTTCACAACAGGAAAACACATCTTGTAGATGAATGACTGTATCATCTGTTTTTGTGATTTATATTGAGATCGTATTCAGATGATATACCTAGTTTAGATGATACAGACCATTATACTTTGTATACGGATTGAAATAATAATTTAACCTGTAAGTGAAAAATACGATGGCCCAGATATATGTTCATCGTATATCGAATAAGAAAGTGTATGAATAACTGAGAAATATTTGACGATTATTCAAATGTAATATCTTTACAGCTGTGTTGCTTAGGCAATAAGGAAGTAATTTCTTTACAAATGAATATACTTAAAACAAATAATTATAAAATGTATGATCCTCATTCTTTTATTTGAATTTTAATATGTTATATAATTTTCATGCGTTTTGGTATATAAATGATTATATCGGAATTTCGTCAGTTTTTCACGGAAATTATGTTTGTTGTTCTGCACATGTTATATACTTTTTGGCCCCTAGCATCACTGAAGAGTCCTAGGAGGACGAAAAAGCTGTATGGTGCAGTTTAATTCATGTTTTCGGCATGCTGTATCTATTACCAAATTTAAAAGGTGCAGAACATGTGTGTTACGTCATCTTTTAAAAGGAAATAGTCGAACGAATATGTCAATGAAACCTTTATTAATCAATGAAATAACAACATTTACAGCAAACTTTAATGTGAATATTTTGTGTAAAAACAACGCCATTTTATTTACGAAACAAACCAATTACAGAAAAGGTTTTGTATGATAAATTGAAGATACAATGTGTCATTATGAATATAGTGTTACTGACACCCGAACGAATTTTAATTGTGGGGTCGCAATGCTGCATTTTTATCAATATGTTTAGCCTGAAATCCATTCAGATATACGTAAACGTTTGCATTTGACCACTTCATCTAAAACTCTGAATTTGGTTTCAGGTAAAATAAAAACCAACCGTAGATGTTGTGTTTGTTTGCAATTGTTTATATAGCTTTAAAGAAAAAGAAAATTAAGCCGCATTTCATAGATCATAAGATCAAATAAAGGAGTAGAAGGTAAACTATTAGATACATATATGTTTTTTAAGTTTTATATTATGATATACAATGCTGATTTAAATTCAACAAACTAGTGCAAAGCGAAAAGGGGATTCGATACTGTGTAATCTGCAATAAATCACTATTGCTTTTGTTTATATGTGTTTCCATTGTCAAAGGGTGAGTTATTCTTTTTTGTATGTATCTGCATTTAATTTGATTAACACTATCTTTGTGCACTGTACTGGTTAACTGGAAATAAGAAACCATATAATACAAAAGCATCAACAAAACCATAATCAGAACTTGGAATCAATAACATAAATGGTATAAACAATGAACAGACTTGGACGGTTAAAAGTACGAGAAACTAGGACCAGGTGTTCCAGAGGAGTAAGCGTAAGAATATCTTAATCAAATAAAAAAATCACGCAAGTAAAGCTACTTTTTATAATGCGTGCTAAATAAGTATCATATCAGAACATATTTATTATAATTGAAAATAGAGCTCATATTTAACTATCTTGATTAATACTGATTCGTATGTTAATATACACATTTTCGTAGTACACGATTTTAAATTATACAGAACTTGTTTAATGTTACTTCTAAATTTATAAATTAAAGGGGTTGTACGCACCTGAACCTTCTGATTTTACATAAGTTTGGAAATTTAGGATTCCCACCTTTTGACCCCTAGCATCACAGAAGAGTCCTACATGTAGGAGGACGATACAGCTGTATAATACAGTTTAATTTCTTTTTCGACATACTGTATCTATTACTAAATTTAAAAGGTGCAGCATATGTGTATGCTACTTCATCTTTAAAAAAATTGTATAACTGGACTTGATGGGAGTTTTGAATACTATTTTGAACCCGATAATAATACGTTTATTTCAAATACGAAATAGGGGGTTTCTTTCATACACGGTATATTAAAAATGTTATACAGAATATATGTTGACATATTGATAAATAAATTCTGATAAATGAATGTCTAAAGGTTAACATCACTTTTGATTAAAGTAGTATAGGATTTTCTTATCAGAGAAGTTATGGCAAATAAAAAGCTAATACTTAACTAAATTGGAGGATTTTAAATACTTTTTTAATATATATACCGAATGTGCACAAACATTTCAAATATTTGATTTACATTTCTATAAACATACATATAAAATTTGCATATATCCATAAACAGTAATTATATACATTGATAAACAAAATTAAGACACCTTAATTCACATAGGTATTAGACAATATCAGTATTTCTACGAATTAAATACTCCACTTCGAATTTGCATTTGAAAAATAATAAAGTTTTAAAAAAAACCAATATTCATTTACAAAATGTAATAATTTGCATTAATATACAGATACAAATTTATATTCTTAAGAAAAACATCAACATATTTTGTACAGTAGTGTATTGTATTTATGTACTGAAATGATTAACAAAAATTTACATGGCGAGTGTCGTCGATGAAGCAAAAGACGCTTACTCTTCCGGAACACCTGGTCTTTTCTCTAAGACTTGTACTTTTACAGGAGTCTCCTTGTAAATCTTTCCTTTTATTTTTCGCCTGGTTTAATCGATTTTGAGTTTGGATTATGATTTTGTTACGCTTTGGTATTCTCTTATTTATTTTTAAAACCATTTTGGAAACTACTATAACAGTATTATATAAACTTGTTTCATGTCCTGACCTGGAAATAAATGGCTACGTGTTTTTTTAAACAGCGAATATTCGCATTAGTAACTCTTTATTTTCACTAGCAGGAAACATGACATATATTATAAATAGATACATTGCATCTGTGCTTATAAGGTCAGTAGGATAAGGGTCATGACATACTCTAGCTGGTGTCATTGTATTACGGAAGTAAACTAGTTGTTAACAGGAAAACCAGCCCTGTGTATCTGGGGAAATATTAGTTAGTCATAAACTTTATAAAACTAAAACTGAAACAGCTGACCAACAGTCCTTTGTTTAACACCAACATCACGATTAACTGTGATAACAACGGCGAAATGTGGTATGTTGATTAATTTTGCTTTAAGATTAATATCGTTAATAGTATTATCCTAGTTTTATCAATTTCATCAACTTCTGATAATATTTAACAAATATTGCATGGCACCGAGGGCAATACGGGAGTTTATGACCGACCACTGCATTACAGGAACATAAAACATGATACGCTAGCGCGGTTTATGCTATTTTTTTTGTAATGCAGTTGGTGTTTATATCACCTATAACTCGAAACAGATGCAGTTTAATTCTAAAATCATCCGAAACAGTGACTATTCAAGTATTATTGTTTGGTCCCGACAACTTACATCCTATTTCTATAAATCGGACATCTGTGTAAACAGACCAAACATTGGTTCTTGTACCTTTCGGTGCAGACAAGTTATACTGTATGAAAATAATTAACTGGAAACATATTCCCCCTTCTACTGTTGGGCAAAAAAGGCGAAAGGCTAACTTTTCCAGTTTTAAGGGATTAACTTTTGTATGCCATCATAGCCGCCTAGAAGAACAGCCCTATAAAATATTTACATTTGCAAATGTATCACTTAAAATTAAAAAAAAATTGAGTCATAATATAAATGACGTGTATCATCACATAATACAAGTTTTCTCGATTATTTTGTTTGTTCAACAGGTAATGGGGTTTTCCGGAACAATAGTGGAGCGAAGAATATTTGTTTGATATAACGAATTGTAATGATAAAACAAGAGCCACGTGTACCTGATAACAAAACACAATTTAATTGATTTCTTAAAAATCAAAGACATTGTAAGCTCAGAACAACTTTAATGCGACAGCTTTAGAAATGTCTGAGCGGTTTGTAAATAACTCATCAATTACTCCATCCAGTGATATTCCACCAACGGACAGCCTGTCCACGAATTCGTCCAATTACAACACAACTGTTGAAACATCTGGTTTTCAACCTCGTCCAATTTATGTTTTCATCATATGGTTTGTATTTGGCATTTTTGGAAACTGTACTGCCATAGCTATTATAATTCGCAACAGGAAAAAACACCATTGGAGAATATTTTACAGACTCGTATTTATGCTAGCAATGTCAGATTTGACAGGTCAGCTCCTTACGATCCCCATCATGTTCGCAACGTACGCAAACAGAGAAGTTCTTATGACGGGAAAACTTTGCCACTTTATGTCAACAATTACAATCATGACGTCACTGATTTCCGTTTTACTGGTTTGTATCATGTCTATAGACCGTTTAATAGCAAGCTGGTTCCCAATATTCTACCGAAATAAAATAACTATACGACACATGTATGCGGGAATAGTCTGCGTCATAGCACTAGCTTTCTGTGTAGGACTTCTACCGACAGTTGGGATAAACACACACATGATACAAAAAGAAGGGACATGGTGTTTCGTTGATCTGCATCCAACAAAACCAAAGGATCAAGTGTTTCTATACCTTAGCGCGTCCATTGGCATGGCAGCAGTACTTTCAATGTTGATAATGAATGGAATGGTTGTATATCGATTGTGCCATGTGTACAAAAAGAAAACACGTCCCAAAAGTATGATTTCAACACCAAGCAGCTATAATTCTGGGGTTAAAAACGTACAAAACATCTGTTTCCTAATCATCATCATGATAGTATTTATATCATCTTGGAGTCCCGTTATCGTAAGTATAGTTTTACTTATTATTATTAAAATTATGAATGAAGCTTTCTCTGTTGTCTGGAAAAAAACCCATTGTATTTTAGATGTCCACTGTAATTAATATCAGATTTAAGTATAGTAGAAATAACGACTTAACTTAAGAAATTAATTATCAGAACGCACTGGTTTGTTCCTTTAATGAAAAAAGGTATTCTCACAGACACAGGGATAAATCAGTTAATATTTGTCTTTGTTTTTCACCCATTTCATGATTTAATAAATATGAGTCCTATTGAATTTCTTCCGTCTTCTTGTTAAACTGGCATATACTGTATATGTTACGGGTAAAGAACATATCTGTTGAAATGATATTTAATTTATTTCGAAGAATGTGCTAATGACACTTACCATTTATCAATCGCCGTCTGTCTACTCACTCATTTGTCCTCCTGGGTCTGATCAAACGAGGTGTTTGTAAAATTGTATTGAATCCCTACATAATTAATATTAATATTTATTAATTAACGTACCGCGTTCTAACGTTTTCACTTTAATTTGAAATTGAAAAAAAGACAGGGCGAAAGGGCGAATTCACATCTTTTCATTTAAACAGGCGCAATTAAAACAGGTTGAAAATATCTCGTATTACAGTAATTGCTACAACCCTTGCCGTTACAAATTCTATTTACACACCACTTAGCTTCAAAACCCTGTTATTCACACCTATCGTTTCAACCCCAAATCTTCAACCTTCTTCCATACAACCTTCATCATTACAGACATCATCACAACAACCTTCATCACTACAGCCATCATCACAACAACCTACAACACTACAGCAATCACCACAACAACCTTCATCACTAAAGCCATCATCACAACAACCTACAACATGACACTGCACATCACCTCAATCCTTATTACATTACTGCAAGCCTTCTAAACCACAAACGTCATCACTACAACCATCATAGATCCATCACTCTATACTAGCACACTCAATACTACAACCCTCATCACATTTAATCTCTTCATGTTAGCCTCTCAAGCACAACCCTCATGGTTACAACGCTTGCCCCTATGCCATTCATTAATACAACCCTCACCAGTACAACCTGTAATGCTACCATCATCAACACTACAATCTTTATCATTACAAAACTACCATCATCAAAGACTTGAGATACCGCAAAAAAAAATGCACAGAAATAAATCACCCACGTTCTTAAACAACTAATAAAATAAACTGAAAATATAATTTCTTTAAGCAGCATTTAATCATTTCATCGACAACTTGCTACAACTCTCATCGCTACAACCCTCACAGATGCAGCACTCAATACTATAACCCGCACCATTACAATCCTCATTAGCCCTCAACACTACAACCCTCATTATTACAACCATTGTCATTACAACCCAGCACGATCCGCTAACAACAACCATCAACACTACAACCTTTATCATTACAAAACGTTTAATACAATCCTAATAAATATAAACACCGTTGCAATATTTTAGATTAATATCTTTCCATCTCCTCCCTTCATGTTCTTTGTGGGATTGTCAACTTGTCCTCATATAACACTTGTTATTGGGAGAAGTTATCCTCCTTCGTAAAGGATTGAGACATTCATACTAACCATATCATACTTTTGAAGAGTTCTGTACCGAGAAGATTTCTTTATAATCGAGGAAATGTTAAATTATTTAATAAGATCCATAAATTACACCCACTAAATATTATACGGAAATCTCATAATACGTTTTGTGAATCACTGAATTTAGATTTTGACGAGACCTTTTTATTTGTTTTCTCCCAAATAATGAAGGATTTTATATGTTATTTAATAAATAATGCCTTTCATTACAAATTATGTTATTAAAAAAACAAATGTCAAAGTTATCATGATATTGTTAAACCCTGATTCATAAACAAATATTCTTCTTCGATGACACAAGTTTATATGAAAAATTAATGATAAATAAATAAAGAAAGAAACAAATCATAGCAAATATAAGACGACAGACATGTATTGCCTATTTGAGATATGTATCAATATTTTCATCCATAAATGTATAAACAAATATCTAAGCAATATCCGTCTTTCTACAGGGGTAACACACGGATTTCGTGTTTTGGTTAAAAAAAGGAACAAGGAACGCAAAATTCAACTAAATGAAAAGCTTTATTGGTATCGAAAATAAAATTTCTTTAAGTATCACTTTTTTTGCTATTACAACGATAATATAATTTCAATACTTAAATAAATTGTATTCACAATTTTATGACGTTGCATTTTGAAAAGGATTGGATAACTTGTTTAAAGCCTTTATAAGTCCTTTTCCCTGAAGGTACAGTGTACTCATGAGGACGTTGTATTTATATACAATGTAATTGTAAATATTAGATAAAAAAGATATACTTTCTTAATAATTACTTATAAGAAACATGTATTATATTACATTTAGCGCTAGATCTTTTAAACAATACAACTGTGTAAATTATATTCTGATGTAATCAACAGTTTGTTTTTGAAATATATACACTTTGTACATTGTGATTAAGTCTGCACATTTTGTTATAGAGAGTTGCTAGTGTTTAATGTAAAGATAATCATTTTTTTTATTTTTTTTTATCACAAAATTTTTACTAAAGCATTAATTATACTTTATTATTAATTAATTTTCATTTAGTTATTGTCTTAAGTCTTTGCATTGAAAAAGAGAAAGAAAAACTCTATTATAGGAAGCGGAGTCTAGTTTCAAATAAATAGAGGATATCCATTATTGGTTTGCCGTTTAATATCAAATATATTTCACGAGTATCGCAGATTTAAAAAAAAAATATTTTGCACGAGTGCGTATATGTTTGATATTAAACGGCAAACAATTGAATGTGTTTTTATTACATTTCGAATGGGGCCCCAAAAATGCTTTTATAATTTTTTTTCTCTTACAGCAGGAAAGTATTTTCAGTAAAAACCCTATATTTCCACTGCTCATTACTGCAGTGCAAATAAAAGTTTTATCGGTTTAATAATTTTCTATTAACATTTCACAGACAAAATTGTAATAAAGGCTTGTATTTAACACTAAGCATCCCTGTTACAGATACACAGTAATCGGACAATTCGGTCATTAATAATATTTTAAAGTCTATTTATATTCTTTCCATCACAGGTGCGGTTTTTTGTCAATGCTGCTGGATCTGCCGTTATTGATCATGATAAAGACAAAAACGCCGTGGCGCTGGCCGTAATGCACCAAGTACTTAACCCATGGATATATATCATTATGCAGGAATGTCTCTTCTCTCGTTGCCTAAAATATGGGAGGAAACATAGCAAACAAGGAAGTATCTTCCACCAAATTTTGGCGGACTATGAAACTAAGCAAACGGAAACTACGACTTATAGATAATGCTCGTATATGTCATCTATATTCATGTCTAATGCACCTTCAGCTTGATTGAAATCAATTTGCACAGGGGAAATGTTCATAGTTTTTGGAACTGAAAAGAAATAAACGTTGAGTGCGGAAACAAAACGGTAATATTCATATAACATACATCAGTAGGGATTTTATGAAAAAATAATTTACAACTATAAATATCAAACTGATAATTGTTGTTTTGCACTAAGCTGACAATGCATGTCAAAATTACTATGAATCAGACTTTTGTACGCCGTACACTTAATGAACATATGTATGTATAAGTGACAATATTTGAAGTGATTTTTAAATTAATTTGTACTGAGTTTCTGCATAAACGCGTTAGAACAATACAATACGAAAACAAGGTCCATGTGTCCGTCTCCCGTTTGGTGTTGGGGTAATTAATCGTTTGATTTCGAAGAAACTTTCTAATATATCTATAAATTTTAAACTTGCTTGTAAAGAGGCATCTCTATTGGCTTAGATATTTGTGTTATAACCTCATAATGTACAAAATGGCGTCACCATTTGAAACGTCGCTTTAAATATGCTGATACAATTTTTGTACCACAGCGTAATGATTTCTGAGGGGAAAGAGTCTCTCGATAAAAGTTTATTTTTCAAAACGATTATGTAGAAATGATTGAATTATAAGGATTAACTTCAGTCTATTTTTATGTTATTGAGCCATAACAAAAAAAAAACAAAAAAAGCAAGTGTACTCTAAACATAAACCGCTTCGTGGTTTATTTAGAGTACACTCCGATTTTTTGTGTTATGGCTCAATACTGTAACAAAAAAAATAGATTGACGTTAATACGTAAATCATATTCAAAAGATATGATTTGGTTAAATTTAATTAAGTGTATTGACACTTTCTCTTTGACTTGGTTGGTGACCGGAAGAGTTTTTTCAATATATAGCATAAAGAATGAGATGACTGAGTTTTAGGCATCATCTTTGCACAAACAATGAACATGTTGCTCTCTAAAAGTCAAATTTGTCCGCAAAGTGACCTATTAACGATATTCTGCAAATAGCTCATTTTTTCAATGTAATTCTATCATAGGCAAAGGACGGTTATAATTTCCGAATGAATTAAAGGCAAATGAAAACAGTTCCCATACAAACAAAACTGTTTTATATGAATTATATAATGTTTGATATTTTCCTCTACGTGAATAGGCGGAATACTGTTTATATTTTCTCCTTTCCTAGAAATGCTTCCTATTAAAGGCCATTACAGTGTTCGATGTATTTCGTTTGTTATTTCAGCATTTCAGAGTTTAATATTTATCTGGTGTTTTTCTACACGAATGCATGGATAATTGATTAGCTGGCATGGAACTAGCTTATTTTGTACAGACCCAAGTGACATTCTTCAAAAGAAAAATCCCAGAAGAACAGTGAGACTTGTGTTAACGCTGCAATTGCTAAAGACAGAGATTTTAGTGGATATCTCCACTAAAATCTACACAATATTTACTCCTTGCCATAACCCATACTACGTTCATCGGCAATAAACACCAATATAAACATATCTCACCCTCAAATTTGAGCCTTTTAACCAATAATAAAATATCAGTAAATAAAAATCATCAACTATAAATTTTTCGCGTGATATCATTCTTACTGAAATTTACGCAGATAACAAAAGTGGTATTACCTTTATATTTAAAATGCATTCAGAAACGATTATGAAATTAAAAATAATGTTGAGAACGCATATAATTATGAAATAATAATTGTATGTTTCAGAAAACGTTTCGTCTTGTTATCAAGTGTCATTACGAAATCCATTTCATAAACAAGAAAATGAGCTAAATCACATGTTTCTATGCTATATTTTGACATAAACAAGACAATACCAAAACATCATCTAAAATTCCATCGATTTAAACCAATACATTTCGATACCTATTACTTATTCATATTGGACCGTGTTGTTTTTCATATTTATCTGACAGAAACAAAAGAAGTTTTTATAGTGGAATTTAATTTGATTTTCTGCCATGACATATGAGACGTTATAACATCCACAACAAACTAATCAGAAACATAATTTTGTATGACAAATAGAAACTTGTAAACGTTTTTATTAGATAAGAAAATCATAATATTAACAAATCTTTGTACCTTAAAAACTAAGAAAAACTTTATTTTCACACGATTACTACATATTTCAAATTTTCACACTTGCAACTCGTTAATAAAAATAATATCACCGTCTTGTAAAATTTGACTAATTTACAAACAGTAGATCTTTATTCAATTAAAATCCTTGTTTTTCCTTTAATTATAATTGGTCCTTCAGTTATTTGCTTTCATTTCAAGGAACACTCACACCTAAACAGATAGTAACTGTACATTGTAAAGAACATTGCATTAAGCTGTGATGCGGACAAACTATACGAGTACAAGACACAGACAAATCGAGAAAATAATTTCAATGCATTCTGCATGAGTAATAACATATATTCATGTTACTTAAGTATTATTTACTTGCAAAAATGTCTAATCTGAGTTTCGTTATGTAGATAAAACACATCTTCAAGCAAAACAAGAGTATTCGAAAATCCAGCATACCGGTTCCGTAAAAAACGAAGTCATATATATACAATATTTACTTTTATGTCATAATATATCTAAGGTAAATAATCTTGATGTATGTTATACTAATTAAAAGTAATGAATACATTATAAGAGTTCTTCATAATTATATACAAGTTTTGATATAACGCTATATCAAGCTGAACAGGAACGTAGGCCACACTTACATATAGAATCGAATAATCGATTCAACATGCTAAACTTTAATTACACTGCACCATGCAGCCGATCGTCCTTCTAAGACTCATCGGTGATGATTGGTGCAAAGGAGATAGAAATCGAAATTGCACTTAACTACAGTTGAATTATAAAGAGATGTGTAAGCGCCACTTTTAAGTGTTGTACGGTACCCATATATACAATTTATACAATCAATACAATATAGCACATACTTTTGTAGGGGAAACTACTAATCCTAAACCACATGTGTGTGTGTTGGAGATGTATTGTGTTCTGTTTTGTACGGGAATATCACTAACCCCACAACTATTTCATACTACATCATGGTTTGAAGTTAGGGCAGGAAGGAAAAACATTTCCTTCCAGGTAAAACCCCGGCCGCCTGTGTGGAAGGCCGGAGAGTAAACCACTCGACCAATCCGCCTATTATTAGGCGGAATTTGAGGTCACTTAGCTGACACCTCCACGTTTGTGTGTGCGTGGGTTTGTACTGTACTTGTTTTATGTAAAGCGATTGACTGTACTTTAAGTGGGCCAATTAAATGTTTCAGCAAAGGATATCGCATCGCATTTATAAATGTACAGCAGATAACACATGGATTTGAGTTTGCAGAAAGAACAACCATTTAAAAAAAATAACATGCTACAACGATATTAAAGATTGCAAAAATAATAAATAGTTTCTATTATTTCAATATTTGTTCAAGAATGTAATCGTCTTAAGCTGTAATGACGTCACTATTTCGTGTATGCGTGTACAAATCTATAATATACATAACCTATATTTTATATGTGAATAGGTGAAGCGGTAATTACAATAACAACATCTACACTGATTGAATGGACAGAGAAAATAGCTTGACAAGTGATCGGTTTTGCAGTGAACCCATAAGAGGTTG
This sequence comes from Mimachlamys varia, assembly GCA_947623455.1. NCBI lineage: Eukaryota > Metazoa > Mollusca > Bivalvia > Pectinida > Pectinidae > Mimachlamys > Mimachlamys varia. Next base: position 52,020,010 of record OX392527.1, read on the forward strand.
TGATAAATACGCGTAATTATATGTCTCACCTTTCTCTCTTTGTCGATAGCTAATATTAATATCCAAACTAAACGGAATATAAAAGTATGACAAAATACATACATGTTTTACCCAAAACAGCAGAACTTGCAAATTTTTTTCTCCAAATTTCAACAAGGTGTTCAGTATGATCATTTCAGTAACTACTTTATGTTTCAATTCAATCAGATATCAGTTATACTAAAAAAGTAGACTTCGCAAATTCGCAAATTTTTCATGTTTTTCCCCAAAAAGACCAAACTTTGTAACACAATTTCTTCTAAATTTCGTTTAGCTATTTCGTTAGATTGTTTGAGTAATGTGAACAAGTTTCAATTCAATCTGATAATTATAACACTGTGAACATCTTAGTCTCACTTTTCTCGGCTATCGAGACAAAAAATATATAACACAATAGTTGAACCACTAAAGGGTACTGTAATAATATCAGTACATTTATTTGTCTTATGTCTATGTCGGTACATGGTTTTGTACTATGACCATATTGGTACAGGGTTTTGTATTCTGGTCATATTGGTGCAAGGATTTGTACACTGGTCATATAAGTACAATGATTTGTATTCTGGTCATATTGGTACAAGGATTTGTACAATTGTGACATTAATACAGGGTTTTGTTCTGTGGTCACATTGGTAAGGGTTTGCACAATGGTCATATTAGTACAGAGTTTTGTACAATGGTCATATTAGTACAGGTTTTTGTACAATGATCATATTAGTACAGGGTTTTGTACAATGGTCATATTAGTACAGAGTTTTGTACAATGGTCATATTAGTACAGAGTTTTGTACAATGGTCATATTAGTACAGGTTTTTGTACAATGGTCATATTAGTACAGGGTTTTGTACAATGGTCATATTAGTACAGAGTTTTGTACAATGGTCATATTAGTACAGAGTTTTGTACAATGGTCATATTAGTACAGAGTTTTGTACAATGGTCATATCAGTACAGGGTTTTATACTCTTGTCTTATCGGTTCAAGGATTAGTACAGATTGTGACATTGATACATGGTCTTGTACTGTGGTCACATTGAAACAGATTCATTTTGATAATAATACATTTTTTTTGCAAAACGTACATGCAAAATGTACCTATGCCTATGTTAATAGGTTAGATTTTGCAATGAAAAAACCTAGAACATAGTTGATGTGTGTAAGGGTTTGCTGAAATATTTGTGTTTCAGTAATGCTTATATTAGAAAAAACAGACGATGAAAACAAATAAATGAGGAAAACACATTGCAAAGAAATAGGGAAAGCATTGGAATCACCAGGGAGATAACTTAGAACTATTTACAACTTTATTATCAAAATTCATAAATGGTTTTAATTCAATCGCTTGTTCTTTAGTAAGCGCTATCGTTCTTAATTTTACTTTATGAGTCGTTGAATTCAATGCATTGTGTTTATTCTTTAGCTTTTGAATTTCTAATTTTTCTAAATCTTTTTTTATTTTATCTTTAGTATCTTTCCAAAGATATCTATCGTCTTTTAATATTCGAACCAACTCCTCATTAAACGGTTGAAAGAAATTATCTAGTAGATATCGGGTGCTATTAAGCATAGATCCGATTTTCCTCTTCGATCCGGTTTCATATTGCCGTGCTCTTGTCGAAATCTTTGTTATATCCTTCTCTGGTATATCAACTGAAATGAATAAGACGGACGATATTGTGAAAAAATAAAAACATTTAATACAGGAAACGAAGACAAAAAGAACATACTTTGAAAAAGTCATAGAAGTGAAAATGGTGAATTACTTTTTTAAGCAATTTCTAACATTACAACTTCACATTTTTGGCTAAAATCCTATATGAAACATTTCTTAAACTTGCATTTTAAGCAATTACACAAATCTTTGGGGCTGATTTAGAAAATATTGTCATGATCCTATGACACTCATTGCATACAGCTTGTCTCCGTTTTTTAAAAAAATCCATGTATGGTTCAATTTCAATTGTAATTGTTAATATGGCAAGTTTAAAAGGAAGCGTCAAAATCACATAATCCAAGCTTATAATCGACTAAACTAGGGGCAAAATATCAACAAAGGAAATATTTTTCAAATATCATTGTAATACAAAAGAGTGAGTAAAATTCCTTTTATTTTAACAGTTAAGTAATTTATTTAATGTGTAAATGTTACAATTCTAAAATATAATTAACTATCAACCTGTCCATTTCATAATACAATGGAGAGCAACGATGATTCCGAAATGACCTTTTCAATGCTGTTTTCGGCAAATGCGTACATGTTTAAAACATATTTAATCTTAATAATAAAAAATAACTAAAGCGATTTGTTATACATTTGAAAACAAAACGAATAAATCTTGATTCATACAAATGTTTGTACTGTAAACCAACTTATTTCCGCGTGCGATTTATTTTCACGTATTTCGCAAAAAATAATCGCCGTAAAGTAGTTTCAATCAGACGTATGCTAAATGTAAGAGTGCCGTACTGTACCTTGACCTTATAAATCTCCACGAAATAGTCGTGTCATATAAAAACGCGAAATTAAGTCGCCGCTAAAATAAGTTGGTTTACAGTATCTGATTCTAGAAGGTGAATTCAACTATACCCAACGACGTCATGGAAACACATTATTGAAAACAAGTTTGTTTGGTCCTCAAAAGACAAAATGAAAAAGGTTTGTTATGAACCTAAAGTAAAACTCACCGACGTCAAGGAAACGGAATATCTCTTTGAGATGTGATGATATATTGCGCGAGTAGTCCTCCGACCGTATGATAAGTAATTGCTTCCTGGGGAAAACCTTGAGCCACTCCCGTAGAAACACACTGTATATACTGACATGGATCCTTGCCTGTAACAACAACATTGTTTACATGTCACCGTGTATAGTTGATTTTTCTCAGGTGTTTGTTTAGATGAGCAACAAATATCGCTTGACGGTAAAGAATTAATTGTATAAATTAAATGTAACTGTAAACTTAAAAGAAGCTAGCTAACGAAGATTTGTGTAATTACCTTTTTCTTGAAGCAAGTTTTTACTAATCGTATATATTCTATATCAAAATTTTAGCAAAATTATTGCTTTTTTATTAGGCTTATTTTGAAGGATATACGGGTTTTTTTAATATTTGGATGAAAAACACTCATCTAGGTTTTTCATAATAATGTCATTAATATACAATGACACATTTTGGATTAGTTAGTTTAGTTTATTCTAGTTTTACGTCCTATTAACAGCCAGGGTCATTTAAGCACCTGCCAGGTTTTGTGGGATGAAGGAAAGCTGGTCAAGGAGTACTCGAAGAAAAAAAAACCCGACCTACGATCAGTACAAGCAATTGCCACACGTGAGGTTCGAACTCACAACCCAGGGCAAGTGGTAGAATGTCGTGACACCTTAACCTCTCGACCATCGCGATGAAAAGTACTTTTTGAAAGAAGGGAACTGATAATCAAAATTCAAAAACATTTGTCAGATAACAATTAAGATCTACATTTCGACAACCTCGAAAGAAAACCAGGGTCACCGGGTATTTCTTCTAACATGTATTGCTTAGGAAAAATATGTGGAGGAGATCCAGAATAATGATCAATTTTCAAATCAGACAGAGCCAACGGCAATTTCGAGAGTGCATGTTTTATTCGATTTTATTCGACTCTGATCACTGGAAGTCAAGTAATATAATTATCAAAAGAAAACAAATGAGAAATACGATATCGCAAATTCACTAATCAGGAAAATGTTACCTCCAAAATGCAACACAACAAGAAGAAAAATGTTAAATCAAAGCAGCATGCTGAGTACAATAACTCCTACGAGAAATGCAGCATCGCGATAGACAATGGTTCGTACGTAGTCTGTTTAGCGGCTTTATGGCATCATGCACTTTCCTTGGACAAAATCGCAAACATTGACATCAATCTTATATTCCTACTCGAAGGTACCGACGAGGGAAAAACCAATTACTTTAAGAATAATTTGCGACTATAAACAACGGTTAGGAAAATGTTTCATTCGCAACACTAGCAGTAAATTAATTATTAGTGATTTTTTTCATTTTCAATTATTTCCGTAGTTATTGAGTAAAAATTGTGATCGTGTTAAACCAAAGAAGAGAGAGCATGAATTATTTCTTGAACAAATATTATTATAGAAAGTATCATCAGAATATGTTTTAAGGTTTTTTCGCGGATATAATGGAATCTATCTAAGAGGAGGGCATGTATAAATGTTTTAAAAAAAATAAAACCAACCCGAACTTTGGTGTGAAACTTGCGGTCAAACAAACACTTTTTGATACTCCTTTGTTGGATGCAGTTATTGAAGTATTGAAGCGATTGATTAACAGATGCATGAAAGCCTTCAGGTGTCTGTACTCCGCTCTTCAAAAACAGGTAGTCAGAGTATAGCCTGCAAACGATACACAAAAGGTCTAATCGAGACAACACAGGGAAATTGTATTAGCAATATAACAAACACAAAATCAGTTAGTTACAAATACATTCATAATTTGCCAGTTAGTACTTCGCTTCCTATTGTGAACTTTCACTTTCGTGATAGTAACATCTCCAATATATTGTGTTTACAGTCGCTATTAATTCGTTTTATTCTAGGGTTTGCTCTACATACCTATCTTTTTGTGACATATGTCGGCTGCTAATTAAGACATTTTTTTCGTTATTCTAGGGCTTGCTCTGAATATCGAGATTTTCGTGTGATAGATGTCAGCTATTGACGAACAAACTTACGGCACAGGGATTCGAGAGATGCAGGTTGATAAAGACTAAGGGCAAGTTTCATGGTCGCCATTTTGGTCCAATTGAGTGATATACTGTATCCATGTATGATACGAAGGTGGGCGATATTGAATATTCTCATTAATACACCTACCCGTGGTTAAGAATGGTGTCCAAATGCTCATTTTGAGGACATGAAATTTACTTTATTGTAACCTAAATTTACAGAGCAGGTGCTGCCGATGAAATAAAAGTGTCTTATTGAGACAACACAAGTGGCAATATATTACTGATACAAGACCTTTACCGAAAGAAGTTCAAAGGGAAATGGGAAGAGAAAATACTAATAAAATAATGATAATAAAAGGGGACACCATAAAGAGATAGCAACTAAGTAAGATAATGGTAAAATCTGTTTAAAAGAGAACAGAAATTGGTAAAATGATATCGAGATTACAAAAGAGAGATTATATAAAGCAGGGATATAATACATTTTGAACGAAGCACTGTTAGAAATAGAATATATACAAATTAAAAAAGAAGAAACTTTTATAAGGCAGCTTGTTGCATTTAACGGTCACAAATAGAGGAAAATAAGCAAAATGGTTTTCAAAGGGTACACCCAAATTGGACAAATGCATGTTGACTGATAAACAAAAAGAATTTTAATTTTTTCTCGGTTTTCTATCTTAAACGTTTATGGAAAAAAGGTGGGAATTATTGTAGATAAAAATGTAGTTTTATATGAACCATAGGGCTGATTCAGCATTATACCAATACCGGCTGAGACAGGGAATAGTGATTGGTAAATGGTCGATATGAGGTTTTAAGACAAAGTAAAAACCTTAAGATTTTAATCTAAACTTTTGGCAATGTCTAAAATCTCTCTTGGTCAAAACATAGCATTAGCAATACGTTAGAACTACAGTTATACAGGTAAAAATATTTAAGGGATTTTCAAATATACATATATTATCAAAAGATGAAACAACATGATTATCCTCCTGGGAAAACGGCAACAAATCAAATGAAAAATCACTTGAACGTTTTTTTTCAAACAATTTTCCTGTTCCCAATCCGAACGATAACAAAAATAGTAATTCATGTAAACTTATCATAAAATTTGACTTGTTTGTTTGTTTTTTTTTATTTTCGAAAACTTGGCAAAACAAAGACAACGTGTGCAAAAGATGTTCGTTACCTTTCTGTTGGATCCCTGAGAACAAGGATAAGTTTTACGCCTGGGTTCACGTGTTTGATAAGATGAGGAGTAAGTATCTTCGGCATGGTTTTGTTTCTATTTTGTGGAATTTGTGGCCAACCAGAAAAGTCCCAAAAATCCATCGGCGTCCCATCCCCTGTAGGGAAATATCAACAATGCGTTAAAAATGTATGAATAGCAATATTGGAAACATTTTTGACTTAACTAACCGGTAAGTTTGTGAAAACGGATTGACTTTGCGCGGAACCGTGAAAAACACTGGTACTGTATGGACCCTTATATCGGTCCATATTTGGACATACACATAGATATTTTACTGAAATTTCATATTTGTAACTTATCAAAATCTAATTACATATTTTCTATGTTTTAGTTATGAATTCAAGCTGTCGATAATGAATTAATCGAAATTTAACGTCTACTACACTATGACTTAACATTAGAAATGTAATTTCAAGTTCAATGCTGTGATGTACGAGCAAACCCAACAATAACAAATGTCTTACCTGTGATGAGAAGGTGAGAATCATCTCCACTGTCCGTTAATGACCTCCTATTGTTGATTCGTGTTCGTTCAATATGTCCTGCCGCATCGTCAAAGTAACCCAAGTACTGATCAAACGACTCTCTCCTCACAGTTTTTTTAAGTCCGTGTCCTTTAAAATTGGGTTGATTAACAAGTATCCTTTTACAAACATACATTAGACATACACACACACACAACATTCTCACCATACATATATAATGTAATTAGCATCATAATAATATCATTAATTGCATGCATTCATAAATTATAAATTACAAATTATTCAGTTACCTGGCAGATTGACCAAATGTCCATATGTGCAGTAAGTGCACTGGTCATATCTGCCAGAACAGTTGACAGCTATTAATTTCATTAAATTTAGTTCATGATTCAGATTGCATTTTGAAAATTTCATATATATAAATCAAATATAGTAAATTAATAGAGAATGGAAGAACACACCAACATCAATGCTCAGCCGGATTCATATATTATTGGTAAAAATTATAGTTAATTAATTATAAACAAATAGGGTCTACATTTCAGTATATCATTAAATCTCATTCATGATCAATTATTATAGATGAGTCATTATTATTATGGCATATCAGATCATATAAAGTTTAAAACGTTTGGATTTTCCAATGAAATAAATGATTTTACTAAGCATCTGCCAGTTTGTATTGCTATCACAATTTGAACATCCGTACAATAGGGTTTCAATATTTACATGATCATGTTCATTGTTGTAACTAGTGAGGGAATTAAAAAGATTAGCTCACAAGTCATTATATAGAGGGCATTCAAGAAAGTAGTGAGATACAGTTTCGGGGTCTAAGGAGCAAGCACATGTTGGATTATCAGTTAAATGGTCATGATGCAAGTCAAAATTTAAATTACTAGAATAATTGCGAAGTTGGGAAAGAATAATGTTTGCCCTTCTGTCACCTTCAGTTTTAAAAATTGTTACAATCTCATTATCTGTAGATATATCTTTATTTAGTAGGCGCTTAAAACTTGCAAGGGAAGGAGAGAACAGAAGATTTGTATCAGAATTATTTGCTTTGCGACACATGGAAGGAAAGAAACTGTTAAAATAGTAATTAGTTTTACAATTTGGTATATTATAAGGCCTAGTTTGTCGAAGAGAGTAAGGATAATCGTCTGGATTGTTTGTTAGTGGAATTAAAACATCTTGTAAATAGTTAGGTGAGTGTCCATGCATTATTTTGTACATCATGATTTGTTTATGTTTTTCTCTTCTTAATGCTAGTGTTTCCCAACCAAGTTCTGTGTAAAGTTTTCCATGTGATGTTCCTGAGCGAAGGCCTGTAATAATCCTAGCTGCTTCTAATTGAACGGATTTCAGTAAATCCTTAGAGTGTTGAGTGCAGTTATCCCATACTATATCAGCATATTCTTAAACTGGACGTATAAATGAAGTATAAATTGTAATTAATGATTTTCGATTAACCCTAGTTTTAATATGACGAAGAAAGTTGAGTCTGAGGTAAGCTTTTTCATATATGTTGTGAATGTGTAATTTTCATGTTGCGTCGTCTTTAAAGGTTAGTCCTAAGTGTTGATGATCTGTTGTGTTGTAACTTGGCTGTTTTGAAAAGATACAGGAGGATGATGAGTGTTATTTTTTCTAGTAAATACAACTGATTTAGTTTTATCAGGGTTAAATTTAATGTCCCACATGTAAGCCCATTCAACAATATTAGTAAGGTCAGCTGATAGTGCTTGTGCTGCCTGAGCTGATTTTTATCTACTATTACATAAAGAGAAGTGTCATCTGCGAATAATTTAATATTAGTGGAAATATTTTCAGTGATATCATTAATATAAAGAAGAAAAAGAAGTGGCCCGAGAACAAATCCTTGAGGTACCCCAGCATTTACAATCCTGAACTAAGAACGATAACCCTCAGTGCTAACTCTTTGCATCCTATCTGAAAGATAATTCTGAAACCAATTAAGCAAATTTCCGTCAATACCATATTTTTTTCAATTTGTATAATAGACCTTGATGCCATACTCGGTCAAAAGCCTTACTTATATCACAAAAAATAAATCTTAACTCCTTTCCCTGATCCATATTGCTAACAATTTCATTATATATAAACAATAACTGGTTAACTGTAGAGTCACCTGGCTTGAATCCAGACTGGTGTTGAGTTATAATAGAATTTTCTACCAGGTAATTATAAAGATATTTAAAAATAATTTATTCCATTATTTTACTAAAACAAGAATTTATTGAGATAGGCCTATAATTCAAAACATCACAAGTTGAACCCTTACCTTTATAAATGGCATTGACATCTGATTGTTTCCATCTACTTGGTATAACACCTGATTCTAAAGATTTATTAAATAAGAGTGTAAGAGGTAATGTTAGAGAAGTACTAAGTCTCTTAATTACTTTGGGGATACTGCCATCAGGACCTGGGGGTTTATTAATGTTGAGAATATCAAGTTGGTCTAAGACATCTTGTTGAGCGACTTGGATATTGGTTAGAGAAAATGGAGTAATGGGCAGAGTAGTGTGAGGAAGGTCAAGGTCAGGCGATGATGTAGAAATGTTTGTGAAGTGAGTGTTAAGAATTTCTGCTTTTTCAATAGGATGGTGAATGACTTGGCCATTAGTTTCAAGAGGAGGGTTAGAAGAGGATTTTTTAGTAAAGCTGGTGATAGATTTCGCTAGTTTCCACCATTTATCAGGAGGGACCATATTATCATTTAGTGAATTCTCTAGCTTTTTAATATAATTAGAAATAGATTTTGATTATGTTACATGTTATTGTAGAACATTGGAAGTTTGTAAATGATGATTAACATGATTTGATAGTAAACACGTGAATAATAGTTTAGGCTTCTTGGCATTTAACATGTAAATAAATGAATGTATATATTGATTGGATAAATGGTCGGATTTATTGATAAATAATCTTATCTATTGTAATGTGGAACCATAACAGATATCCCCTAAACTCCAGTATTTCCGTTCACTGTGCTAAAATTAATTAAATTTGAAATGGAAAGGGAGATAGTCTGGAACATTGACGTACACCTGTAAATGTGTTAAATTAAAACGAGTCGTAGCGGTAATACTGGATTTCGGAAACAAATAAACAAAATGTTTTGATACCGCTTTGCAGTCACACAAACTCATGTAATTTTTCATTTATTTCCGTTGAACGGGTTTCGAGAAAAAAAAAATTGACAGAATTCTCACAGGCGCACAAAACCAGAAGAAATAATAATATTATTAATAGAAATAGGAAATGGAGCAAACACCATATGTTTGAGGGATATAATCAATGGATGAATGCATTACTTTGATAGAAAACTCGAAATCACTGAAATTATGGATGAATGGAATGGAAAAGCATCTCGAATCGGACATATGTTGGAGTATACTACCATAACGTGTCCAAGGCCACCATGATGTTTCTTTGTTGAGGACGCCTCGGTTTGGCAGGATCTGTGGATGTTGGGTGATCCTAGCGAATAGGTCGGTCGATCCACTCTTGTCTACCCCTATAAGGTGGAAGTACGGCAGGCATCGCAAAGCACGTACTGGAACAGGCCCAACTGTCTTACACAGGTCATAGAAACAGGGGTTCTTATAGCCTTTAGGTATGAAGGATATGTTCTGTAATAAAATGTAACGTAGACTTAACCAACATGAACTATTGTACAAGTTCCTAATCTGTATAGTTTAATTACTTCAAACAGTTTAAGTGTGGGGTATCTCTTACCATATACATTGTAACAAGATGTTTCGTGTATGGTTTTAAGTTAACTACCATTAATACATAGATGATATCTCAAAGTGTCGTCAGTAATACCAAATATATTTCATGAGCGTGGTAAATATTTCAATATTTTTTACGAGTGCGCATCACATGAGAAAAGCAAATATCGAAATATTTGCCACAAGAATGTAATATATTTGGAATTACTTACGATACGGTTTATTATTATGTTAATTTCAATTTTATTACAAAAACCTTCCCTAGAACGCAAAATGACAAACCAAGCTGACGACTATACTTTGTGTGGATACTTTTACCCCTGACAAAATAACTTTTACCCCTGACTATGTAAAAAAAAAACCGAATTAAATGTAAGAAGTTGTCTCGTAATTCTTCTAACTACTAATGTTAATGAAGAAAATATTTGACGGTAATTCGGTACATGTTCAACGCTTCAAATACATAATTTGATGATCAGTCACATCAACGAGACTTGCACGAATCCCAACAGCTAGCACTGCATGAATCAGACTAGAACAATGCATGACTGAAAATAGAGTAGTTGAAAGAGTATTAATGGTTTTTTACCTTTGTTTCCTATTCATCATATTCCATTGATGCATTTTCAACTTTCCGAATGACCTTTTTACCTACTTTAGATAATGATAAGTTGGATATTTGCCGGCTTTACTTACATATTTCAACAAGTCCTCCGCTTGAGTGCTATTGTATGGAAACCGAGACGACTCTGTAGAACACCATTCAAACGCTTTCAATTTTTGTAATTCCGGAAATGATGTAGCGTTCGGTTCATTCCGTAATGAAGTAATGTTTTTGAATGAATATTGCCTCTCGCTTTCTTCAGAACCGAAATTGCTTTGATTAGGATTGTTTTCATTATCTCTAAGAGGCTTGGGCCAAAGTTCTTTTTTAATTTTTAATGAATTGCCTTTGTCCCACAGTAGTGTGTCTGAAGTAACCAGACCACGGTTGTGTAGTTGAAAATATCCAAGTATAGCACCAAACAACACAAACCCTAAAAGCGTGGTAGCCACGTAACTTCTTCGGTAACAAACCGAATGACGCATATAGAGTTTTCTTCGCATTGTAGTTCTAGCAGTTCATCAATCAGTATCAGCAAACTTTAGGAAGAAATATAAGGAATCTGTAATTAAAGAAAGAATAATTAACCATCCGTTTAACATTCATTGTGATAATGATTATTCTTTTTCTTTGCAAGCGACACATAGAATTAGTAAATACTCTTGTATGTAAAAAAACCATGCTGACTTTTTAAGCTGTTTTTTCTCTTGCATGGTTTTATTTTCTGCAAATGAATTTTATAGCTTTATAGATTTATTATTTATAAATAGGTATCAATGTGACAATAAATTTAACAAAATCATATTTCGAACTCAAAATCGATTAAACCAGGGGCAAAATATGAACAAAGGAAAGGTCTACACGGATACCCTTGTAAAATTACAAGAGAATAAGACAAGATGTTCCGGAAGAGTAAGCGTCTTCTGCTTTATTGACGACACCCGCCATGTAAATCTTGGTCACATCCAAGTAATCATCAAGTTCTTAAAATGAGAACTGAATAACATTGTCAATCACAACAAGTAAACACACTAATGAGCATACTAAAACAACGTCCATCTTCATTTCTCTCAAATATACAGAATATTTCTCAATAAGACAAAAACATAAACGACCATAAAACTTGCCCATAGTTCTAATCAACCTGCATCTCTCGAATCCTTGTGTTGTTAGTTTGTTTGTCAGCAGTCGACATCGATCACGAAAATCACGATATTTAGAGCAAGCCCTAGAATATCGAATCAACTGCGACATGTAAACACCATAGCATGGAGAAGCAGGGATGTTACTATCAAGAAATGGAAAGATCACGATCGGAAAATTGAAATCATCACGTTTATCGTATATCCTTAGTAGTAAGCTGTCCATGTTGGTCGTTGTTTAAGTAGAGATCGAGGTAAGCAGCTGATGTAGAAGGGTCTCTTGTGTCCTTTATTAGGTTAAGGTAACACTGTGAGGAGTACTAGTGAACTTGAGTTATGCTGATGCGGTCCCGGCAGAGGGATTCCAGAGATACCCATTGATGAAGAAAATAAATTAGAGAATATCGAAGCGTTAACAAGCAAGTATTATGGTCACAATCTTACAGTTCGGTCTATGGTTTGTTTACGCTTCGGTATACTCTCTTTTGGAACACCTGTTCTTATTCATTTCTGGTATTTGTCCAAGGGACTCTGCGTAAATCTTTCCTTTCTTCTATTTTGCCAAACTTTAATCGAGTTTTAGTTTGGATTAAGGTTTTGTTGACGCTCCGGTATTTTTATTTATCATTTGAATAACAATTATTACGTGTAAATTGATGTTTCATCTTTCTAACGTTGTCAATATCGTCAAATCAAATATATATTAGAGTACACAGTATGATTGTATCAGTAACTTGGCCAAGATTAAATTCAATCAGAAATCAATATCACTGCTAATTCTCAAAGTTAAGGCGTATTTACCACAATATAGAAGAACCTGTGTAGCCATTTCCTTTTAATTGAAGTAATAAGTCCTTATATGACAGTCGGAACAATATGGTCCCTGAAAATAACACTGATATTAGTAAATCGCAGTCGATCACTGTTTCAAAATCCACTAAAAGTTAGTTTTTTAGCGCAATGTTGGAGAATATGTGTATACAATTTGAGGTGATTTTATGTTATCAGTATGTTAACCAGATTTCAAATTCAACCGGTTATCAAGAACAGCGAACTGTAAAAATCGTACTGTTAATACAAATGAATAAATTCGCAAAATCCGCCAAAAATCAATCACGTAAAACTAGCAGAACCCGTGACAAAAATCCTTTCAAATTGGCGTAAGGTGTTCAGCAAAAGGGTTTTTCTAACCTGACTAAAATTTGTGTTCCATCGAATGATTGATGTTCTGTAAAAAGTTCACCTTAATCAGAATGCAGATGTTTTAACCCCAAAATAGCAAATCCTGTTTACCTCCAAATTACAGTTAGGTGTTTAAGGATGTATTCTTCTAAGAAGTCAAAAGTCTCCTGCATTAAACTTTTTTTTATAAAATGCATTTTTGGAAAACGGAGTTCATGGCATGGCAGAAAATGCAAAGATAATGATATGTCAATATGACATAATAAGTTATTTTAAGTGAATTTCGCAGTTTTTACGAATTGCAGGACATCTTCATACAATATCTTCCGAATTTGTCATCCACAATGTATGAATGTTTGCAGAAATGACAAAAATACTATTTTCTTTTAAGGTATGGAAGTAAAATTTCTCCAACGTAATATTTTAATTCAGGAAAGCGATGTTAGTTACCCCTACCCCATATTTTTTAATTATGTTAACTTGACCTACTTTATGAGTTTTTTTACTTGAAGTGAAAACTTAAATTTTCACGTCTGCTACTTATTTAACAGAAACTGGACAAACTAGAAGTTTTTCTACTTTTTTCATTTTACACTCCTCCCACTTTGACCCCCAAATTTTCTATGAGCCCACACAAAATCAGATGTTTTGAACATAATACAATATGCAACTGACCTTAGATTATCTTTCTGCAAAATGTTAGCCTTATCACTGATAGGCCGCAGAAAGGCCCAAATTGGCACCCCTCCTTCAACGAAATCCTACATGAGATAAATTGTAAGCGATAACCTTTAATGATTTCATGTTTTTTATAATCTCAAAAACCATAAATGACAGGACCCACGTCTGTTCGAATGTATAAAACACTTGTTACGTTCTAAGTGATCATGTTATCTCCGGTCTTGGGGTTAATGTCTTTGATAAGGAAAAGTTGGCAACCGAATTCCGTGGCAGCTGTGCAACTGATATTCAAACTTATCACAACGCCCACCTGTGAGCTTTTCTTTTACACAGGATGTATTTAACTATATGACATAATATCCGAAGGCTTTTATCTAATCAATGATCATCGTTTGAAGCAAGCATTTTTTCGTAATCCGGCCCCTTACTTTTTTACGTCTGTCTTTAATTTTGTCGATTTATGTATATGTTATACAAATTAGATTACAACAGTATGTGTACCTAAATGTATGATGTGTGGACGGATTGACATGTAGTTATCTTATTTCAGGAGCAATATTGTAAAATTACGACTAACTTAACTATTGTGTGAAACATTATAAATGCTATGTAGAACATTTTACGTATAGTCTGAAGTTTTGATTCCATTTTGTTTATTATTTTCAATTTCAAGTCCTAATCATGATCAAAACAGTATATATTACATAAGGATTGAAAGTCATTTTTCTAACTTTCATAGTGCTATGCATGGTCAGCCGTTACACCCATATTGCATGAAGCCCGCTAGAGCTTAATGCGAAATATGGATGTAAACGATGACCTTTCATAGCACTATGAAAGTTAGAAAAATGACTTTCAATCAATATATTTATTTTTTTTTCTTTAGAACGTTTGCCTAGTTTCATTTATATTTTTTCCAGTGATTAATTTATCATCTGCGTTTATATATGCGTGGTCATTTAAACGACATTGGCGGAACAGCCCAAAATTGGCGCCAATAATAGTTAATAGTCATGTGAGCGTTTGACACAGGGGTGTTATTCAAAGCGGCACGACAAGACTCTCATTGAACAAGCTTGATATATGACGTCAAAGGTAAACCGCGTGCTACGTCTCGAGAACCATTGCTTATCTTTTAATTTCACTTTCAGATTTATCGACTATGTGTTGTCTATAAACAAAAAGAAGTTTGCTGACCACGTGATTGTATACCTCCTTCTGAACTTGAAATAAAGGACACAACAGACTCTTCTACATCAGCTGCTTACCTCGATCTCTACTTAAACTACGACCAACATAGACAGCTGACTACTACGCTGTACGATAAACGTGATGATTTCGATTTTCCGATCGTAAACTTTCCATTTCTTGATAGTAACATCCCTGCTTCTCCAACCTATGGTATTTACATGTCGCAGTTGATTCGATATTCTAGGGCTTGCTCTAAATATCGGGATTTTCGTGATCGATGTCGACTGCTAACAAACAAACTAACAACACAAGGATTCGAGAGATGCAGGCTGATCAGAGTTTTATGGTCGCCATTTTTGTCTCATTTAGAAATATTCTGTATCTTTAAGGATGTATTCTTCTGAGAAGTCAAAACTTTCCTGTATTAACCTTTTTTTCTGATATACATTTTTGGAAAACGGAGTTCATGACATGGCAGAAAATGCAAAGATAATGAAATGTTAGCGTGCTCGTTTTTGTGCTATGATCGGTCAAAAATACCAATATCACATAATAAGGGATTTTAAGTGAATTTTGCAGTTTTGACCAATTGCATGACATCTTCATACAATATCTTCCGAATTTGTATTCCAAAATGTATGAATGTTTGCTGAAAGGACAAACATACTATGTTCTTTTAAATTATGGAAATAAAATTACTCTGACTTAATATTTTAACCCCGGAAAGCTATTTCAGTTAACCCTACCCCTTATTTTTAATTAGAAAATCCTCATTTTTTCACCATTTTTTGCAAATTTAACGCGAAAAAACAAAAGTTCTGCAATTAAAGTTTTTTTAGTATTTAGCATATGAACAGAAAAAGGGTTTCTCTATCTAAAACCATCATCAAAAGGGAGGTGAGCGTGCTTTATTTTTGTCCGTTATTATTTGTTTTATTTTTATACAATTTCGGATTCAAAAATAAAATAAGTGCTCCAGTTCCACTAAAAATATGAAAAAATCAAAAAGTATCTAATTATCTACTTTGTTGCACAATATTTCTATAATATTGAACATTATAAAGTTGTACAGCAAAAATTATCTCGCTATGAATAAGAATGGCGAAACACTGATGTTTTTAAGAGATCAATCCAGCATCAAAAGGTGAAATTTCTGTCTTCCGCAAAGTGCAAAATATACACAGAAATACTCATTTTCAAAATGGTCGCAAAATTGGTAATTTTTTTTAAATTCATGTAAAAAAAGTTCTACAAGCAACAGACACCTGTATTTTTGACACAATTTTAAGATGCATATACGCTATTAAAATTGATACAAAATTATTCAATACAATGTAAAATGTTTAAATAAGATTTAAACGAGACTTGAACGTGACTGAAACCTCATAAGAATACATCCTTCAGTGATATGAAGATGGACGTTTTTGAGTATGCTCATGAGTGTGTTTACTTGTTTGTGATTGACAATGACACTCGAATCTCATTTTGAGAACTTGATTTTTACACGGATGTGACAAAGATTTACATAGCGGGTGTCGTCGATGAAGTAGAAGACTCTTACTCTTCCGGAACACCTGTTTTTTTCTCTTGTACTTTTACAAGAGTCTTCATGTAAATCTTTTCTTTGTTCATATTTTGCCCCTGATTTAATCAATTCTGAGTTTGGATTATGATTTTGTTAACGCTTCGGGTTTCTCTTATCTATTTTCATTATTTAATTGAGAACATTTCTGCTGGTTATGTTCATATAGCGGGTTACAGCGCAACCATAAATATATATGTCTATATCGGAAATATCAACCGATAATATTTTTTTCATTTTACACAGCTTTAGTCCATGAGGTGGATTTCTGATCAGGGTTGACATTCTAAATATCCTTTTTTTGTTTTGTATTGTATAAGGAAAAGCTTTTCACGTGTTTTTATTAGGACAATACGTTATAATAATACAGCAACAACAATTATCATATTGAAAAAATAGAATCGGCAATATAACATGAATAAAAAAGTGTTACCTTGGTGTCAGAGTGTAATCCAAGCTGTGAATACCTAGGCACAACACACAGGTGTGTTAAATCCTATTAACCTTTTCCTGGTAAATGTTTATCAGTCACTGGGTTCACATTTTTTGCAAGTCAGAAACACAAGTGCACTCGTATTACTAAAATAATATTCTTTAACAGCCAATGCCCTGTTGTCTTATCGCCGTGGGAAGTTAACTTCCGTTACCGACTTTTGGTGGATTTGGACGACGATATCTTAGAGACATATAAACACGGCCCACTGCTCTACTGACATGACATGCAAATTTTGATAAGAGTTCAGCGATTACAACAGACAGAAGGCACTGAGTATGCCTATCTCGAACCACAACTCGAACCACGCATTTTGATACAACAGTTCAACAACATTCTGTGTAGATCTTTTCTTTAATCATGTCTTATACCTGGTTGGATCGTTTTATGTTAATAGTTTTATCGACATATGCAGGTTATGTTGTCGCTATCGTATTCTCTCATTTGTTTTTGTTCTATGCCAATAATGTTTTATTTCTATGAGAAAAGGAACCATCTTAGTAAATTAAAGTGATTTTACAAATTACATAGAGTGTTATATAAATGTTAAATATTATTTATTATTATCTGTATCTCAATTTAGTACCATATTGCACACGTACGTGATATGTAAGCGAAGCAATTGTACTATTTGTGTCTTATCACGATTAAATTAAGCATATTTGAAAAAACAGAGTCATTGATATCTCGCTACAATGTCACAGCAAATATTTACCACGGTTGTTCACACATGAATTATTTACTTTCCAATGGTATCTATACCATGGTATTATATATTACTCTTAATATTCCCCACAGGAGAAGGGGCAAACATATAAAATATAAATCGATATAAAAGTACCACAACACGATGTCAGTATATGTACAGTTCTATATGATCTACGTACCAAAACATTATGTCAGTATATGTAAGGTTCTATAAGATCTTAGTACCACAACACGATGTCAGTATATGTAAGGTTCTATAAGATCTACAATGTAAGTACCACAACACGATGTCAGTATATGTACAGTTCTATAAGATCTATCACAACATGATATTAGTATATGTACGGTTCTATATGATATAAGTACCACAACACGATGTCAGTATTGGTACAGTTATATAATATCTAAGTATCACAACATGATATTAGTATACAGTTTATATGTGCGGTTCGATATGATCTAAGTACCACAACACGATGTCAGTATTGGTACGGTTCTATAAGATCTAAGTACCACAACACGATGTCAGTATATGTACAGTTCTATAAGATCTAAGTACCAAAACACGATGTCAGTACAGTTCTATAATATTCTATATTCACATGCTGTCCCCATGCTTTGTATGTTTTCAGATGAAATGGTTAGTCGTGCAGTATCAGAACAACCGGTGAAGTATTAGTGTTGAAATTTATGTGCTCACAAGATCCAGAGCGTACATATTTTGCATCGATATATGAATAATACATGATGCTTTTAGACTCAATAACTTTCTATTGGTTATGCATAGCAAGTTATTGTTTACTATTTGTATGATGCTCTACTAAAAAGCGAAATACGGTTACATAAAATGAGGTTAATAATCTAATACAATACAGTGAAATAATATAATATAGTACATTGTTTTCCTTTCTTTCCCACTGACATATGTAACACAAATTCACCAACAGACTTTTTGATATAACTTTTTCTTGTGTGGATTTGAAAAAAGAAATTACTTAAGGGATATTTAATGTGAATATGTTAAATTAGCGGGGAATCTTAATGTTCGAGGTTCTGAAGTACTCGAAGAAAACCCACATGGTTGGCAGGTGACCCAATATGTTTCGCGTCCGATTGGGGACCCTCGGTCGTTTTGTCGGAAGTGCGCTATCCAAAACACCACCCGAAAAAGGTGGAAATGACAAATATTGAGTAAGGTCAATCAAACACACTTGAATCCTCTACCTAATAATATATGTGTTTTAAAGTTCAATTTTGTCGTTCAATTTTTGGTTTTTAATTATGGCATCGCCTTTGTAAGCATTTATGTTAGAGAATTATCTCAAACTTTAGACGAGATTTGGTCTTATTAGCCAATCGCGGTCTTTTTGCTTCTACATAAGCTTAGAAAATTGCGATTCCCAACTTTTGGCCCCTAGCATCACTGACGAGTCATCGAAGGACGAAATAGCTGCATGATGCAATTAATTTTGTTTCTGCATACTGTATATATTACTAAATCTAAATTGTTGAGCATGTGTGTGTGTGTGTGTTATGGTTTATTTCCTAATTACAGAAAACAACTTCCCATTTGTTATATAAATTATATTGGCATAAATAAAACTCTGACATAAAAAACACAAACAAATTAAATGTTCTGCACAAACCAATGCTCGATCTATGTGGTTGTGATAGTTTAGGTAGGCACTATAGATAGTCTGGCATAAACAATGTATTCCATTTGTATAGTTTAGTGTTAAAGTGTGATAGAAGTATCTTATTTAAGTACGGAAGAAAGTTTGGACGTACAGTTATAAGCACGAACATTAGATGACATAGGTGGATAAAGTTTCAAGTAACTAGTGATAACACATATCTATTTCACACAAAACATAAAACAACATACCTGATTTTTCCGATGTAGGTTGTCACACACAACACGGTAGGATTCCGTTGAGCATCACGTCTCTATGGGGAGCATGTACAAATGAGATTGCAAAACACTAACAACGATACAGTCCGTGTCAGTCTGGCGCCTGTATTATCTTGTCGAACTAATGATTGAAAACATGAAAATATTGAAGCGGCGATTGGAACACCCTCGTTATAAATGGCAAAAAGCAATCACACAATCGTCCGTACCACCAGTGGTTGCCTGGCAATCCCTTTGGGTATATACTGATGTCAATCAGTACACAAACCTTATTTGAAGGTTAAAGATAATATCAAAATATTTTAATACGAATGTTTTTAATATTGACCGTCCGCTCGGCCATTAATTGTTCCTAACTCTGACCCGTCACAGTAGCCAACCAACATGAACGCGATGTCCACTGATGACGCAGGGCATTGAGAAAAACAATTATAATGTCACAACATTAAGTATCGTATTATGATAATGGCTTACCAGGGTAGCCTATGAAAGCCGTATATGTCATTTGTATTTCCGCTTAGAAGTAAGAAAATGGTGTTGTTAAGTTAATTAAATAGGTATTGGATTTATCAAAACAAACATTTAAAACAGACATTCTAGAAGTGGAATTAACGGGATATGGACTTTTGTTTAAAAAAAAACCCAAATATCTTTCAATCAATCTTGATTACCTCCTCCTCAAAAATCTTCATCCCTGTGTATTACCATACCTTATCCACACACAAGAATGTCTTTCCGATATCTCATTTTGAAGGAAGTTTGACGACGATACGGATATATGGTTTTGAGCTATCTTCGAACATACTCTGGGACAATCAAAAGAGAATGAAAAATACTAAAATATATATATCATAAAAATGATTGCATTCCTTGTCGACAACCCATTCACTGTTTTATATTTCCCCCTGATATGACCAATGTTGAACTCAGACTATGGTTTTGTTGACGCTTCGGTATAAAAATACCAAATTAATTCGAATATACTTTGTGGAATATCAGTCATATTTATTTACATCTCTTTAGCGTTTTTCATTAAAAATATTAAAAAATTAGAAATAAAGATAATGTACTCCCTAATGTTCGGAGACAGCATAGGCCTGTTTTATAGACTCTCACGTTATCATGAGATGCGAGTTATATCGGACTTCCAGCGAAGTCTTGTGTTTATTAGAAAAGGATATAGCTAAACGGATATTGGGGAAGAAAACTTTATATGCTTGCCCTGTTACAACACATTGGAAATGTGTCTTTTCTCTATTCCCTTTTCCCCATTAACTATCGACGGCTTTCTCAGCCAATCCTTCAATATGACACAGGCTGTGGCAAAGAAGGTCCACAGCATGTCATAACAGGTAACGTAATGCACACATATGCTGCACCCTTTAAATTTAGTAAAAGATACATTATGCCGAAAAAATAAATAAAACTACATCAT
This sequence comes from Mimachlamys varia, assembly GCA_947623455.1. Taxonomy (NCBI): domain Eukaryota; kingdom Metazoa; phylum Mollusca; class Bivalvia; order Pectinida; family Pectinidae; genus Mimachlamys; species Mimachlamys varia. The sequence goes on from OX392527.1 coordinate 52,041,209, forward strand.
ACAGCTGCTTCGTTCTCCTAGGACTTTTCAGTGATGCTAGGGGCCAAAAGGTGGAAATCGAAAATTTCTAAACCAATGTAGAAGCAGATGAGTCTAACGCCTTTAGTTATGAATTTAGAAGTAGAATTAAACTAGTTCTGTATAATTTCAAATCGTGTATTACGAAAATGTGTCCGTTCCGCTACTCAAATGAGATTAACTGTGACAATGGCGGCTCCAGCAAACCTCCATAGCCACAGTTAATGTATCTACTGAAGCAAGATTTCTATAGAGCTTAAACAACTTCAAAAATTCTTCTTGAACGTTTTGGAATTGAACATAAAAAATATACTGAGGAAGATCTAGTACGAATAACTGAATATCTGGTTGACAATATCTTGTTTGAGCTTGGAGGACAGATTGTCAAGCAGACTGTTGGCATTCAAACGGGAGCAAACTGTGCTATACAAGATATCTTATATTGAAAAGTTTATGAGATGTTTTATATCTTTTATAAAATAATGAAAGATATAATATTTACTTTAAAGAAAATATCTGATAAACATTAAGATATCTGATATACATATAAAATGTCTTAAATAGTTTGGTAAAATCCTTGATCGCTCCATGAATAAATAACAACTTGGCTTGCCATACATCTTTCTATGTGACACTGTATACTAATTAGTCTACATACAGCTGATTTCCCGCCATCAATCGTAGCGTGTTACTCTATTTTATACAATAGTCTTTTTATTACTTAAAATTGCCACTTCACACCCCCCCCCCCCCCCCCCACCCACAAAAAAATAGGAAACCGGCCACAATGAACAAAATAGTCGGGGATCATGTAATTAGTACTTACATAAATATTCATTATCCGCTTAAATTAGAATGCGTCATATGAATAAATTGTCCATATCAGGAACGAATGATGCACTTCCAGCAACTTCCGCGTTTAACGCTCCTCTAAACCGTGTCAATTTGTAATAACATTCAGTTCCCCACGGACCGATATTTAATTGAACAAAGATAAATCGTGCGCACAACGTTAGCGCAAATATAAATGAAATAACAGAAACTAATCGATCATTGCAAAAGTTATTGATGCATGATCAGTAATCCCTCTGAGTGATATGCAAATTAAACAAAAGCTCACAATACCCCTGATCGACTGGAAAAAAATATATGATTTATTTATTGCACTTTTTGTTTGTCCAAGGTTATTCATGTTTCACTGGGGTATGGGCAACCAGGTTTCACTACTGCAAGGATAATTAATAGTTTATGCCGAGCAAGTCTAATTACCGCCATTGTGGAGATGATGAGCTTGTCGCTTTGATGTTACCGTCTGCTTTCGTCATTGGTAACAAGGGAGTTAATGCAATCAAAGCATACATTTATTTGTAGATTATTCTCACTCATTACTATGTTATGGTCATCACTACTCGTAGCAATCACCTCAGCCATGGTGCTTTCAAACTTGATTTCGTAAATCTAAATAAATACATTGTCTTTAATATTTTGTTTTATTCTTTTTATATATTACGCATTCCGTCAGACACCTAGCTGGTGTTGTGATTGTCTTTAGGGTGTTAAGTCTTTTTGTGTCAAGGCCATTCTTTGCCATATTTCCTAACCTCTCCATTACATTTAATCTTATAAGTGTTTCATCTTGTGAAAGGGGAACAACTCTTATATATGAATCGAGTTTAATTTCACAATATCAGACGCCATTTGATCAAACTGACTTCATTTTTTAACGATAGACATTTGTGTCACTGTGTTATAATCTAATGAGACAAACTGACCCTTGACATGTGTAAGTATTTCCTATTTTGGTTGGTTTGATCGCTGATTGTTCATCTACATGTAAATCAGACCATGTTCCGTTTTAACTTTGCACAAAGGTGAATAAAAAGTGGGATAGCATGCTAGACATTCTAAAACCGACTTTCAAAACCCCTTTACAATTGTTGAATTTGCACAGAGGATCGCGAAATATCTCAAACAATCAAATGACATTAGTTTTGGTCAAAGTTATAATAAATCGAATGTATGTATGTGTGTAGAAATCATGATACACCCTTTTCAGATGAAAACATATGACTTGGGATTGGTAGGAAATACATGTGCCTGTTTATTCCGGGAATCGAGACAATGTCAATATTGTTAGCATTCGAGAAAAAAAAATTTGAAATACCAGAAAAAAAACCCAGAAATAATGTACAGTTTATCAGAACAATATGATAACGGCGTATTTTTCTGCATGATGAAGCGATTTTTGGAGGCACACACGTTACACCTAAAACAGATCATGTTCACGTGACCACACGGTAGGTCTTTTCCACTACCCAGAACAGAGAGGATGTTTCTAACATAAATCCCTACAGAAATTACCACGCTCGAGCGATCCCAGCGAGATATGTGGAGATACCATATACAACAGTGACGGTGGTAATCTATATTAGGGCTCATTAGGGGATACTACTCTGTACTGATCGGTTTTATGTATTGAAATAAACCCAAGGGATACTGTATCATTCAAATTTAATTTGTATGCCACTTGTTTCAATGCCATGGTTATAGCAAGTAAAAGTCTTGTCCTAATATCTATTCAATATTAAAAATAACATAATTGGTTGCAGAATTACATTTGTCCTAGCATAGGTCATTCATATGTTTGTTTTCTATTTTCCCTCGTGCGATGTTGTCAAAATTTTACTTCCTGTAAGGCTAGCTTTAATTTGTAGACAGCCTTCCGTAAAAATTGCAAAAAAATGTATCTCTACCCAAATTACTTAAAAATGTGGAACCTATATATAATAGTAATTTGTTAAGGTAGCAGTGTACAGGAGAGGCTGGTGGACATGAGTGAATTCTGTTCTTATTGTTGTTGTTTAATTACCCATATACACTGCTACCTTACTACCTGAAAATTATAATAAAAAGGAAATCTAAGGTTTCATTAATATTCCTTAATTCAAGGAAAATCCTTAACTTAAATTGTCAACGGGAGAGATTATTTGTTACTTACATTTTAACACCTTTCAAGCGGGCGGATAGAATATGAATATTTTACTGTTTGAATAAATGGACTGCTACAAGCTGGTGACGATTTAATCCCAGGAGAATAAATTAAAATATTTCCATCGGTTCAAAACTGCTTTGTAATTGAAAACTAACGAGGAAACAGTAACGGATATTAAAAATTAAGGTACCTGGCTCTATATGTAAATTAACACATTAGCATCGCGGGTATTATCGATCTTAAGCCTCTTAAGCCTGCAGTATAGATGGCTTGTATCAGTTCGGTCTGTACAAACGGTTCTGTAGTAGTGAAGGAATCGCACACTGGTTTGTACCATCAAAAGTATAAGGTAAGTATTCACTTAACAGATGTTTTTCTTTTCTGAGCCAGTTTTGTTTCGTTATTCATTTTAATTGCAATGCCAATGAGCTAGCATAAGAGATAAAAGATAACTGATGGAGTATTTAAACCTTATGCTTTGAGAAACAAGACATCGCGAACACATTGTACAGCTGTGACTGTGTCTAAGGCGTATTCTAGGAACAAATGTAAAATAGTCGCGTCACGAATTTGGGGAAACAGTTTTTATTTTTCAAGATTTTTCGAGGGATAACATTTCTGTGGTTTACACTTGGCATATAGAATCGTTCAATGATTTATTGAGCAGAGAAAAAAGAAAATGAATATTCCTCAAAGTAAATCATATTAAAACCGTTTTAAAGTAGAGAGACTTAATACATATACGTTTCCGAACGCAAAAATGGGCTTACAAATACTGCTTGAGTTCAAAGACTTTAATTTCGAACGCTTAATATTGATGATATGAATGCATTATCTAACGGTATAGTATTTTATCATGATTAAATCATGTCGTGCATTCGTCAAATTCATTATGACTCGTAAGTGCTTCTAAACAATTCCAAACGTAAGAATTTGGCACATTATAGAGCAATGTTCAACTTGTATGTAAAACACTTTTCTTACTAGCAAAAACTTTGAGGGATCTTGCCGTGTCGCATAAGTGAGCATTGTGTACCTGATATATTAGGAATGTTGAATATACCTAAGAAACGGATTTCTATATTAGCAACACAATGTTAATGGCATAGACCCGGCAGAGTGTGGACAGTAGCCCCAAATATTGATAAAATAAATACAATTTGATTAAAATACAGATCATTTCTTCACATTACATATGTACGGGGTCAACGATCTTCGTAACTTAGTGTATATTAATAATCTATATTTTAATCGGATGTGATACAAACACTTATTCCGCATACTTTAAGAGAATATTAATCGGCCGTTCCTTTGTTTGTTTAATTTGAGCAATATTCTTCGATGATTGTTTTTCCACATCTAAACGACGGAAATTAAAGATACAAAAAGTCGGCCCTCGAGTATAGAGTTAACACAGAACATTGGCCTAATCAAATTGGTTATATTCACATATTATATCAGTGATTCCAGAAAATCAATAATCACAAAAATCATCGAAATACAACAAATCTGTTAGTAGCAAGTGATCCACACTGATCCAGCAAACTTGAAAATAATAATCTTACACTGGGCCCACTTAAATAGTCTATACACAGTTCAGTGTAAAAGAAAAAAAATGTTCCTATACAGAAAAGTCAATCGAAAATCATTCGGATAATATAATCTACCTACAGATGGTCTTGGTCGTCGATTGATTCACTTTAAACGATACATAGATAAAAACACGTCATATCTCGAAGTCGAATGGACATAGAATTCGAGTTTTGTGAGTTTGAATGCTATGATAATGTAAAACAGTTACCATACCACTCCTCGGACTAACCCTCCCCCTGGGTTATCTTTAAGAATTTTCCTTCCAAAAGTCACTCGAGCGTTTTGGGGTTTTTAGTGGACTGAAAAGAGACAATTTGATTTTCATTTTTTTTTTTACACAATTTGAAATTTTGAAATATGTAAATGTTTTATATTTTTACCTAGTTATCAACCAAAATAAACACTTGGAAAACGAATTGATTACTTGAAATTTTCTTTCTTTACGCATTCAATATTGAAATAAAGTCAATACACATTCCTATTTAGCATCTAAAGATTGATTACATCGATGTCCGTACTTTACTCCACCCTAGTAAACTGACATGAACAATACAGTTTTAGCTTTAAATTCCACCCGATTCCTTGTTAGACTGTTTAATTTTGTACTGACGTATTATGCTTGTTTCGCCGTTAATACACCGTCCATGAACAGTCACCAATTCACCGCGCTGGACCATTCTTCGAATTCATTCGTGATTGGATTTCGTGCTTTAAAAAAACGAATTACCCAAAAACGAGATAAAAAGGGTACATTAAAAAGATTGTTTTATATGTATATTATGGTAGCACGTGATGACATACCATTGTAGTTTGCCAAACCACAGTTGAGACGCTGCAGAGTTGCAACGCAATTCAAATTTGCAATCGATAATTGCCACTTAAAATGAGTTTGTGTTAATATATAGGTGCACGGAAAAGATGATTACTTTTTTTTCTTCATCATCTTCATTCAAGGACACTAACACGTAATGTTTAAACTATGACGTTAACGTGGAACAAAGTCGTAGATCTCCAAATGGTTGAAATGAAAAAAAACATGGATCGATGGAAGCTGTAGAAGCAGTATTAGTTGTCAGATGCTGATTAAACGGAAACAAGATACCATAAGTATAGCTACTAATGACAATCAGAGAAAAAATCATCTTGCCAAAGTAGATTGTATATCATCCCTAAGCAGAAGACGCTTACTCTTCCGGAATATCTGGTCTTATTCTCTTGTACTTTTACATGTAAATCTTTCCTTTGTTCATATTTTGCCCCTGGTTTAATCGATTTTGAGTTTGGATTATGATTTTGTTAACGCTTCGGTATTTTCATGACTTTATTGTATTGACAATCACGCTAGTTAACAAAAACAAAACAAAAATTGCACGCATACATATATTTAAAGCTTCCATCACCAGAGATGATATAACTGTAAGAGCCAATATTTTCGCGCGTAGAATTTTTTACTTAGTCAGCCTCCAGAATGTTCGCGATGTGGAAATGTTCGCGCTGTTAGTCATGCTGTTTTGCAAAGTGTACCAATAATAATATAATTATACATTAAAGAGTTTGAGTGGTGTTAAGTATGTTCGCGTGTGGTATTATTCGCGGAGATTTAATGCCATCGAAATAAACGAAAATTTCCACACCGCGAAAAATTCCACTTTTATAGTAAGTCCTTGCATGTAGTCTCTCCCTACTTGCTGATAACATTTTTATTCTGCTATCTGAAGTTTTTTTTTTGATGTTCAGCTTTGACAAACCAGCTAATTTCTGATTTGCTTCCAGTTGTTATGTACCTCATTATCTGTCTTGTCTTGCAGGCGAACTCTCCTTATCCTGTGCTGTCTGTTCTTTAGCATGTACATAAATGTATGCTGATCATGTCACGTTTATATCGATCTGAAGTTCAATTAAGTCCTCTTCTGTTTTGGCCTTCTGAATGAGAGACGAAGCATGCTCCATAGCTATCAACCAAATATTGTCAAAAACGCGAATATTTATTGATTAACGTAAAGTCCGATGACCAGCGACGGTCTATCTAGAGAAACACGACACCTTTATAGAATTAAGGTTTAGTTAAATGTATTGAAAAAGATTTCAGGTTTTTAAAAAGAAACATTAAATTTTACCTTAGTTTCGTTAAAGGATATTTGTCAAACTTAAGTAAAAATATTTTGAGAGGTCATGAAAAAAGAATTGAATAACGAATCAAAATATTCACGTTAGAATATTTACATGTTTAGTGAATTGCTTACCAAAGAGTATGAAAGTCATTTTTCGATGAACTTTTCAGTTGGGGTATAAATACACCAGTAAAGTAGTGCAGGAAATAATCCCTTTTTCAGAACAGTTTACAACCTGGGTTTTATCATGTTACAATAATCCCTGACTTTATCATGTAACAATAACCCCTGACTTTATCATGTAGAAATAACTTCTGACTTTATCAAGTAACAATAACCCCTGACTTTATCATGTAACAATAACCCCTGACTTTATCATGTAGCAATAACCCCTGACTTTATCATGTAGCAATAACCCCTGACTTTATCATGTAGCAATAACCCCTGACTTTATCATGTAGAAATAACCTCTGACTTTATCAAGTAACAATAACCCCTGACTTTATCATGTCACAATAACCACTGACTTTATCATGTAGCAATAACCCCTGACTTTATCATGTAGCAATAACCCCTGACTTTATCATATTACAATAACCCCTGATCTTATCATGTCACAATAACCCCTGACTTTATCATGTCACAATAACCCCTGACTTTATCATGTTACAATAACCCCTGACTTTATCATGTAGCAATAACCCCTGACTTTATCATGTAGCAATAACCCCTGACTTTATCATGTAGCAATAACCCCTGACTTTATCATGTAGAAATAACCTCTGACTTTATCAAGTAACAATAACCCCTGACTTTATCATGTCAAAATAACCCCTGACTTTATCATGTAGCAATAACCCCTGACTTTATCATGTAGCAATAACCCCTGACTTTATCATATTACAATAACCCCTGATCTTATCATGTCACAATAACCCCTGACTTTATCATGTCACAATAACCCCTGACTTTATCATGTTACAATAACCCCTGACTTTATCATGTTACAATAATCCCTGACTTTATCATGTTACAATGACCCCTGGCTTTATCATGTAACAATAACCCCCGACTTTATCATGTAACAATAACCCCTGACTTTATCATGTCCTCGGTCGATATTTTTTCTCCGGTCAATAAAACCATCAAAAGGCTATATTTGTATAGTATCATTATTATAGTTAGCAATAGGTGTTGATATTAAATGTCGGTGTTGAGTAATCGTTATTACAGGTGAGAGATTGTACTAAATTTAGGAGACAATAGAATAAGTTTTGCAAAGGTATAGCGATACAGTTATCATGACGGACACATATTTGTGACCGAACATAGACCACACGGTGTCCGAACGGTGACTGACCGTTAACTAAATACTGAACGATGGGGCCGGTATAACGGCTGGCAGATAATCGGACTTCATTGCCTAACGTTATCTTTCTTTATCGGCGGTCAATAGACATATGCCTGACGAGCCAAATGAACGCGCGATAAGCCCACTTTACCGTAATATTGTAAACGTACTCATTTTGGTGCTAACCGAATTGTTACAGATAAGCACGACGAATTGGCGCGCTCACAATAGATACTGTAGAAAGACATTAACAAAAGCCGTAACTATATACTGTAATCATAATTTAGCGAAATGAGTCACCGCTAAAATAATATCACCACTAAAATATGCACCTTTACAGTATATGCTCGAATCATACTTACAATGTTTATCTACACTGTCTCGCAATAGACATTCAAATACTTCAAAGTGTATAGCTAACCTAGGTTTATATATACATGTATAAAATAACAAGCGCTGACAATTACTTCCCATGTTGGTATTTATTACTGGAACATTGTCCGTTATCAACTCCGGAATATTTCAGATAATATTGTTTACATTTTAGACTATCAATCAAATTGTCCTATTCTCTATTTCTGTGTTATATAATGTCGATATAGTGTATCCTGATCGATCATTATATATAATAAGGACATCATGTTCCTTCTTTACTCAAGCATTACTCCCTAAGCACATCTAAACACTCAAAATTACGTACCCTACTTTCCTTTCCAGTACGACGTGTATAGGCGTATCTGCCCTACACATCAGACTAACTGATTTTCCAAAAGTGTCCTCTTTGAGACTATCCATACACTCTTCGTGCTTATAAACTTCCGGCTACGTATTTAATAGTCCACCCCTTTCCCCGATTCTTCTTTTCTTTAGGTTTAAATTTCCTAACTCTGCGGACAACTGACAACCCCATTCTCCGCATTCGATACTTCAGATTGGAATAATACAAGTATTCCTTATCGAGAGATCTGGTATTTAGTTGACTACATTAGCAAGAGCAGTACACACTTTTTAAACTCCAGGGACAGCTTATTAAATTAGGAAAAACATCACAACTTTAAGAAACGATACAGCCTTTGCAAAAAACTGTTTAAGCACTGCATTTGTTATTCTGATATTGTACGATCATAGAGACAAAAAAAAATAACCTTCACAACTGATTGATTTATTACTGATCTACTTGTTATGGGTCCAAAATAGCTCAGTTATTCCTATTATACCTTTATTTTCTCAGATAATATAGTAGTCCGTGCTATACCAGCACAGTTTGGCAACATGGTTGATCTGAATCGCTTATATACACTTATCTAATAGATAAACAAAGTTCAACAAACAGTAGTTGTCAATGCGGGCTAGGTGTGAGTGGCATGATAGGGAAGTATTTATTTATAGAGCTAGTTAATATCGCGATAAAGGAAAGTGAACACACACAATCCGAACTAAAAATCGATCAAACTAGAAGCAAAATGTGAAAAAAGGGAAAGATTCACATAGATACTCATGTAAAAGTACGAGAGAATACGACCAGGTGTTACGACACCCGCCATTTAAATCTTATCACATTCAAGTAAACATAAAGTCCTGAATATGAGAGCCGATTCATCATTATCAATCACAACGAGTAAGCACACTAAGGAGCATACTCAAAATCGTCCATCTTAATATTGCACAAAGATACAAAATATTGAAGAAACAAAAACCTTTCGTTTTCATTAAGCATTCATCTTAACTTTAAACTTTTAATTAATTTTGTTTTATTTTACTTTCAGACGAATTTATCGTCAACGAACAACACACAATGAAAGTTTGGGTGTTATATCCATGGCGATATAAAGTGAGGGTCATGAAAAAAATTGGGCTTCTCTTCCTTGGATTCTTTGTTATATTTCTGATTTCTCGTGAGTACACAGAAACATTTCCGAGCGAACCGGTACTACAATCAAAATACGACTTCCGGTTTAAAAAACAGCTGTCAAATATTTCCCCTTCACCGAAATCCCAGACTATCAAATATCAACATGCAGGGAAACTTTTACATTTTAATAACAAAGAATGGACGGAGCAGCCACTGAACTGTCTTTTGAAGCCTGGAATATACCCCGAAGGAAAACTCAAGAAATCTTCAAATATTACAGTGTATGTATACGATCCGAAAGAGGATCAGTGGATTTCAGAAAGTATTTTGACACGCGGGGAATGGAAAGGGAATCTGTCCTTAGAAATAAACCAAATTCTACTTAAAGATAAAAACCGAGTCTTCATTGACATTGGGGCGCATCTTGGAGTGTTTTCAATCCCAGCAGCCTTCACCGGAAGTCATGTTATAGCAATCGACTGCGTCAAAGAATCTCTTAAAAGATTGTGCGCATCAGTAAAAAGAAACAAATTATTAGATCGCGTTACTTTGATACATAACGCTGTTTGGCGAGACAATCAATATGCAACTTTGAAGATAAGTCCGAAAAATGTAGGTGGCGTTAAAGTCGAAACAGTCCATGATGTATGGGAATCAAATGGTAGAATTCAGGAAATGGTGCCGACAATTACTCTGAACAACTTACTGGAAATCTTCAATTTCTCAAAAGCGGTGATTAAAATGTCCGTGGAAGGCGACGAACTAACGATATTACAAGGAGCTGAACGATTTTTCAGCTTAGTTCGTGTAGACTACTTGATAATAGAGTTTTCAAACCACAGGCGAGAACTAAGTGCTCTTCAGATGAGGTCCCTATTACACCGCTATGGTATGGAGCCGATGGTCTCGGATGCAATGCTGAAAGAAAAAACATATGTGAGATGGCCCTCTACTGTTATATGGCGACGAGTTAGATAAACACACACAAGTGGACAAATGTGTTGATTCCAGTCTATATGTCTCAGTAGATGTGACCTATTTTAAAGAACCAATATACGTAACTTCAGGACATTTTTCGTGATTCTGAAAAATTCTGAACAAAATCCAGTTGACAACCATGCAAAAATAAGCCTAAAACGTAGTAAACCTGAGCGGTAACTAACAGGAAACTTTTGACAGAAAAATCCATAAAATTGAAAATAATTCAGGTGGGGCCCACTTCAACAACAAGCCGAAGGTAGAAGGCAGTTCGAAATGGACGCGTGTTTACAAATACCGAGTTTCAACTGCTGCTGTACCGGTAACCGCGTAAGAATTCATCTTGAATGTTGCTGATATCGGTTAATCTCAACTAGGTCTATAAATACAAAAAGCTATTATGCTTGTTTATCGCCTCAGGTTTTACCGAAAGTTAAGTATATTGGGCCCTTAATAGAATGGCACCTTTTGTCTCTGACGTGTAACAAGATCTGCCGAAACTTTTTGTCATTGAAATTTGTATATTTGATAAGTGTGATTGTGATAAGCCTTGAGGAGGGAATATGGGTATTTGTGTTCGGTGCTTAGTATCCTGGAAAATAACATATAGGAGGTATATTTTTATTGTAGTCTGCGAGAGATGCCGCGTATAAGCCTGCTCTGGTAAGTCTGGTAAAATGGAATGTTGTATGAGAGATTGAGGTGACAAAGTGTTGTTTAAGGGCATACTATGATTTCATTTGATATATGATTCACTTGCAAGTATTTTTCTTATGTAACATAATGCATGATAATGACGTTTTTGCGCAAAAAAGTGACCTTTAGATGCAATATAATCGGGAAGTTGATTATTACTTTGCTTGAGCCTTATCCAAATTTTACAAGAGCAATTACACTTCGTATGTTATTGACAATTATTAACAATATTAAAAATTAAGTGCAACAGGTTCATCCAAGGCCTTTTAATAATTCGTGCTGTGATAATTAATGGATTTTATAGAGTTTAAGTATCAATTGTTATTTTAAAAATGGTATCATTTTGCATGTTATGAAAGAACTCTGTCCTAAACCTGTTAAATAAAACATATGTTTTTGTTCGTGAAGGACATACAGAAAGAATATTTTGTTAGTAAAATGTACAAATCGATGCCGTTCTCTTCACAACAGATTTATCATTTCACTTGGTTCATTATTGTATCCTTGATTTCAGGATCATGCATTCATATCCCGTTTATTGAGATTCAAATATATGTCCCTAAAGATTTGCGAATGAAGCATTCATATACATTGTAACCATTAGTCTACTTCATTAAGGATTATTCTTCTGGGGTTTCAGTCACGGCCAAGTCTCGTTTTAATCTTATTTACACATTTTACATTGTATTGAAGAAATTTCAATAGCTTATATGCATTTGAAAATTGTGTCAAAAATATAGGTGTCTTTTGCTTGTAGAACTTTTTAAAAATGAATTTAAAAAAAAAAAAAAAAAAACAATTCGGCGGCCATTTTGAAAATGCGCATTTCTGTGTATATTTTGCACTTCACGAGACTTCCTCTCTGCGTAAAATACCATGTAACGAATAAAAGTTATTTAATGGAAACCATGGTAGTACTTTTAGTAAACTTCTTTGACTTTCAAACACGAAGGGTAATTGCATGCTTGAATTTTAGTCAGGGGAATAATATACCAAGTTCGAATTTGATAAGCTCAAGAGAACTGAAGTTAACGCAATGAAACATTCGCTCGGACATCAATTATATAATATAGTAACGTTGATCTTGACCTTTGAGCCCAGAAAAACTAATCCCATAAAACGACTATTGTATGAAGTGTCATTCTTATTGGCTAAAGACACTCAAGTTGTCGTACGGAAACCTTTATCGGGCGACGCAACATACGACCGACGACGGAGAATAGCGATCGACGACGACGATTGACGACGCCGACAAAATGGACACACACAATATCTCGCCTTTTTAAACGAAACAAAAAATAAGAGATTACCAACCGTCAACAAAACCACATTCCGAGCTCAAAATCGATTAAACTAGGGACAAAATATGGACAAAAGAAAGATTAACACAGAAGAAAAAAATAAGTTAAGCGTTATCTGCTTCATCGACGAAAACGCCATGCAAATCTAGGTCACATCCAAGAAAATGACACGTCCTCGAAGTGAGAACTGAGGTATTTTCTTTCAACAGCAACCGATATATCCTAAAAGAATACAGAATGTTTCTCCTATCAAAACCAACCGACAGTTACGCCCCCCCCCCCCCTTGGACAAAAGTACAAAAAATATAAAAAAATATTTTTGGTAAGAAGAAGTTAATTTATCATAGGTTCCGTTTGTCATTAGGTTAATGGAAAATTTTTCAATGTGTTCACTCCTTACATGTATACATTCTTAATGGATTAGGTGATGTGGATAACGCATATTGATTAGGGAACACGACTGTAAGGTTAAAGGCATTTTATTGTAATTTTGCCATTTTAACGCGTTGAATTAACGGAAGTCACTTTCCGGCAACGTGCGGATATGAAAACAGAAAATTCTATCAAAGGAAAAATAGAAAAAACATACCGTTAAATATGGAAACCTGGTTGTGTCACCCATTTACGTATATCATTTTAAAGAGATTATGGCAACTATTTGCATGTATATAGGTAATGCACGATACCCATGAGGCAATGTTACCATGGCGATTTATCCGTTTTATACAGAAGGGTACAAGAACTATATATGTATATTCTGAAAACAAATTTGCCATGACAATGTTAAAAAACATTGAGAAGGTGTTATCATGACGACAGTCTGATAGCAATGAGGACAGTGTTGCCATGGCAATGGCTACAGAGCGATAAAGCGGCGATGTTTTGAAGCGTCAAAAAAAAGTTACAATGCACATGTACATTGTACCATAATGATGTTCTGAATCTATAGATTTAGGTTGCCATGGAGGTCTGAATCTATAAATAGGGTTTGCAATAAGGACGTTCTGAATCTACAAAGAGAAGTTACCATGAAGATGTTCTGAAGCGACGAAGCGAGGTTGTCATGTCGATGTTGTGATGGCGATGATATTGTGTTACCATGACGATGGTCGCATAGCGATGAAGTGATGATGTCCTAAAACGGCGGAGAAAGGATACAATGTACCGTGACAATATCCTTAAGCGAAAAAGATTGATTGTCATGCATGAATATGGTCTGCAAATGAATAAGCGGCGTTACAAAAGCATGTTCTGAAACGACAAAGCGAGCTTATTATGTTGACGATGTTCTATCGCGGTACGGATAGACAGCAATTTTATTATGAAAACGACAATGTTCCAGTGTGAATTTTCTTTTGAGTCGAGATCACCTTAAAGAACTCTCTTTTTGAAAGATTGTTCTAGACATATTTTTAATTTTATTGAAGCAAAACGATATATTTCGGCTTCTATGTAACACTTATAATACCATACACCGAATGTAAGTATCAGGTCGAATCATATCAATTGGATCGATAATAGTTGGTATTTCTGATAAGGATCTCATCGAATTTAGGTTTCATTTTGACATCACAACACAAGCAATCCGTTTCTATGTGGACATCAGTCGACAATTGAACACGGTATTTCAAAGATGCCATACATTTTCATTAGTCGACTTTTTGTGTGATCAGGAAAATTGATAAAGATGCTAATCTAGCTAAGACCTCATCAGGTGATGAATGGGTCTGTATCCTCACGTGTTTTGTTTGATGTACATAATAATTCTACCAACAGAAATAAAAAAAACTTGGTCATGTTTATCGATCTAGCACGATTGCATACCTGCGTATAATGCACGGTGCTTTAGTCTATCCAGTTGCCGCGTCATCGATTAGATTATACTGCAACAGTGTTTCTTTTATAGTCTTGCTTTTTGTAAAGCATGTGGTATGAAAAGACTGGATTACTTCGTCCATATCTAATCTACGAGCACCCAGGGATCTTCTGTACATAGATATTTGAATAACAATGCACCGTCTACATCTAAAAGCGGAAACATCTGAATTTAAATTTAAAGCAAATACACATTGGGGATATACATAATTCCTTTTCGCAGCATTTATATAATGATTCCCACAAAAAACAACATTTTGTATATACAATATCATGCGGGGATAAATGGTTCAATTTTCTTGCGAATGATGGTTTTAGTGCCACAGCGATAATGGTTAACATTAGGCGTTAAGAACCACAAACCAAGGTTTAAGTGTCACAGCGATAATGGTTAAAATTAGGCGTAAAAAAACACCAAACAAAATTGTATTGCCACAGTGATAATGGTTAACATTAGGCGTTAAGAACAACGAACCAAAGTTTTAGTACCACAGTGACAATGGCTAACATTGGGCGTTAAGAACCATGAACCAAAGTTTAAGTACCACAGTGATAATGGTTAACATTGGGCGTTAAGAACCATGAACCAAGGTTTTAGTACCACAGTGACAATGGTTAACATTAGGCGTTAATAACTACCAACCCTCTTTCCTAACCAAAATTCCCGCAATTATAATGTGAAAATTATAATTTCTCAATACTTTTCCCGCTTCAGAAACGTCATTTTTGATACTCAGGGATAACGTTTAACTATGCTCTCTGCATCCCTGTAATGTGTCATTACAAAACTGAAGACATGGATATAATAGACTGACTTCAAAGCCTGTCAATTTTTACCGTTATGCGACCGCGATATTCTTTTGATGTACATCGAAGGGTCGAACTAATCATCAACAGGGTGGCGCACGCAAAGGTTTACAATTTGCTATGAAATACTCCAGGGATGTAACTAGCGTAAGTGAGCGTATCCCCTAGATGTCGAGGATGGTGATTCCTCACACCTACCCAACAAGGGAATGCTCCTGCTGAGATGTATGAAGCCTTGGTAAATGGTGCATCAGGAGATTCGGCAGATGAGCGGTATTCGTACAAAATACTAGCATTTGTTTTCGGTTTACTGGTGGTCATGCATTAGCATCAGAGGTTTAGACTACTGCACCAACCAAACCAGGATACTGGAGATAACAGTGTAAATCAGTTTGTCGTTTTAATTTTATTTGCGGTTCTTTACTTTAATCTCTTCATAGTATCAAATGTTAAAGCTGCACAGTCCTTAATAATTGAACAAGGTACATGTAAATTGAAATGTCAACAAATGTATCTGAAGTAACTCTGTTTTGTGAATCCAAGCTATTTCAATTGCAATGTCTGCATTGTCCTCTAGCTAAACAGACCAGATGGTCCACAGGAGACACCGTTAAGGAAATTATAAGTAGACACTTAGCTAACACACGAACAACAGCCAGACTGAAATGTCCTGCGCAGTAGAGATTTTTTAATGGAATTTAATGGAAATTTAATTGACGCAGGCTAAAATCTACATGTACATTGTATTTCAATATCGGTAAATAGTTCACAAAAATATAATGCACTATCATATTATACAACAGATTATCAATAATCTTTTATTACATCCCTGAAGTGATCATCTACTAGTTTTTTTTTCAATTTGAATACCTGGTAATTGATTGAGCGGTAAAAATATGTGTTGGGAGACCATTCCATGTATCAACCACTCTATATGTGAAAAAGTTCCTCTCAGATCTGTAATACAGGGGTTAAATCTTAACATTATGTCCCCTGGTTCGACGGTTGAAAGAAAATAAGTTTGAGGTTACTCTGTAGTCGAAAACGTTATTAATTATTTTGTAAATTGTACACTGTAATCAAGTCCCCTCGCATCCTCCTTTACTTCAGTGTAGGGAGATTTAACATCTGTAAGCGCTCTCTGTAGGATAGGTCCTTCAGCCCTGGGACGAGTTTTGTGGCCTTTCGTTGCACGTTTTCTATCATGTTGATATCCTTCTGTTTGTAGGGGTTGCCAATTTTCTACTTAAGCACATACAAAGGTACTGCTCTCAGAAATTCACTTTTAAAGGGGCAATTAAGCGAAGTTTGTTGACATTTTATGATATCACCAAATATTTTATAAACTATTCATATCGATATTTTGATAAAACTTGATATTTCCCATGCGTTTTTCAATTAATTATAAGGAAATCCTTAATCGCCCAACCAATGCAAATGAGACATATGTTTACAAACATCTCTGAGCACGTTTACCCCACGGAGCATGCATGTGTTCAGGTTAACAAATTTCCCTTCAGAGGGCACCTGTACATGTGTGTGCGAGCTTTCAATAATATCTGCTTTTGGTTAGTTTGAAGTATACCAACACAATTTCTCGTGGGATCTAATATTAATCATATATTTCATAATTGTTGGTAACGTATCCCGTTAATCTAACATACCTTGAAAGAAATACTTGTAAAGCCAAAGTGCTCGTGTCCTCGCGTCCAATTGTTTACAACACAGGGACCTGAGAATTTGTTACAGCTAGTTTTGGACCTAAAATAGGGTGTTTAGAGTAATTTTACACATTTGGGGGGTTAAGATCAATTTTCGAAAAAAATGCCCCCTCAATTGTCATAAAAGCTATACCTATAGCTTGAGGGGGCATTTTTATCGAAAATTGACCTTAACCCCCCCAAATGTGTAAAATTACTCCAAACACCCTATTTTAGGTCCAAAACTAGCTGTAACAAATTCTCAGGTCCCTGTGGTTTACAATACATATACATGTGGTCGCGCCAAGTGGCATAGTTTATTTCGTGCTATATTTTGATGTCGCTATATTTGGCGCGGACTTTCCCAAAAATAAACTGACCATATCGGACATCGGCTACACTGTATCTAAGTATCAAGTACGGATTCGTTTGTCTGAATTTAGGTTTTTTTCACTCTAAGTGATTTTAAAAAGCGCGGATTCACTAACCTAAATTGCCTCTTTAAAAACAAATCGCATTTCTAGAATTGTGTTATTGTAAGAGTTGTCCCCCTTTCATCATGCCCCAAAAATTATTTTGAATTGTAGGTCCCGCATGTCCTTGGCTTTTGAAATCATAGCTGTGACAATAGATGGCAAATCTACATATATTTTTTTTCTGAATATGAATTGATTTTCATTTTTAATTAAATTGAAATATTTTAAAATGTATAGGTCACACAGTTCTAACACGTCATCTGTCTGAACATCTACCCTGGACATCTATAATTCAAGTCTTGTTGGTGTTATACAGATCATACTGATTAAAACATCACCGAACCATGAAGTGAAAACATACGAAGCATACATGGTAATACAATCGGCATGAATAATGTACAATTCTTGTTTAGTTGGTTTTGCCCGTATACGTTTGTTTTTTAAAAGCCTAAAATACGTAACTTCGGCCAAACTGAAAAATAAAATAAAAAAAAAATGCAGTTGATAACCATGCAAAAATAAGTCAGCGATGTAAACCAGAGTGGTAACTATAACAAGGAACTCTTGACAGAAAATTCCAAAGAATTGAAAATAATTCAAGTTTGGCCTACTTCAACAACAAACCGAAATTAGAAAACAGTTCAAATTGGACGCGTGTTTACATTTACCGAAATTCAACTGCTGTACCGGTAATGCGTAAGAATTCATCTTGAATATTGCTGATATCAGCTAATCTTAACTAAATCTATAAATTAAAAAAGTTATTAGGCTTGATTTTCGCTTCACAAATAACAGCTACAGCATTTAGTGGATTTGAATGATTTTAAGCAATTACTGCACACAGTAGATTTTAAAGATTTCAGACATATTACAATTATGATATCTAGTGGATTTCAAAAGATTTCAAACAAAAAACACAGCATTCAGTAGTTTTCAAACATGTTTCAATTACCGTAAATCTATCATTGTGTACAGTTACAAATTTACATTTTACAGTCATGTTTGTTATGCAACACCTATCAGGGAATTCCTGAAGAAACAGGGAGGTGGAACTCTCGTGAGGGTGGAACCCTCGTGAGGAATTAAAAGGTTTTGTCCTTTCTGCGATAACTGTGTTGGGGATGACTTCTAATGTTTCTGTTGTAACTTAGAAACATATTGTTATGGTTTCGCCCAGAAGCATATCAAAGCCGACCGTAAACACTGTTAAATTTCAGTTTAAAGCATGACTTAGTTTGATATTATTTTCATTTTGTGAAATATTTACAAGCTCTCGAAATTAGTATATGCATATACAACCCAGTATTCAGTTAATCCCAGAACAAATCGGTAACCATATTTAAAAGGTTTTACTGTCTCTCAAATCTAATATATTTAACTACAGTGCATCTGCTGATAAACGAACATTACTATATATTTTGAGAAATCATCTTCTTGTTGTCCCAACGTTTTTCAACGTGTTGATTTCAACGTACAGCCTAGTTTTACAACAAATAATCTCTTACCAGTACGAGTTATCTCTCTTCGTCTTCATTTTAATACAGTCAGCTTACAAATGCGTCTCAAATCTAGGGTCGGCTACATTAGTTTGAATTTTTTTTTTTTGATTTTTTTAAAAATAATATTTTTGATGATTAAAAAGCAGTGATGTGTTAAGTAACTGAAAAAAGCTTTTATTGAATCGGGTGGACTTCTATAACTAGCAGATATAAATCCGTTGTAATAGTCTCAATGTTATAATGTTTGCCAAGAGAGTACAGTGTGTTTGTTGTTGATGTACAAAATTGTGTCAACATATTTCATTTCTTTATATTTACAGTCTACACTGACATTCATTCGATAACCATTACTAAACAGACTATCATTATCACTGCATAACTGTAGTCAAACACGTGACAAATTTATATGACGTCGACAACAATTCATGTGGGCGGAGCTATGCAAATCCTACAGTTTGAAACACAATTGTGTGACGTCACCAACAATTAACGTAGGCGGAGCTTGCAAATTTCATGCTGTTACATTTATTGAAACATTCCCACGTTTATTAGTTTTGAAATGAAATCTGTGTCCGAAGATTTGACTATAAAGAACAAAATAGTTACGAACATTTCACAGAAAGATACTGTAAATATATGGATTAACTTTCTATTTTGTTAAGGTTATCGGGGGATAACTACAATGGAAAACGGGTAAATTATACATAACCGGCTTTGCCGGTTATTGAATTTACCCGTTTTCCATTGTAGTTATCCCCCGATAACCTAAACAAAATAGAAAGTTAATCCTTAAATCAATCTACCGTTGGGGAGGGGAGAGGGACACATCGGCTTCTGATACGAGTATGCAGTCGTGGTATACGACTGCATACTCGTAAATAAAATTAAAATCAAAATTTGAAATAACAATATTCGGTCGAAACGTATGACTATGTATTGCACGTAGTGAACAGATTTCAGTTAAGTTTTATATTCTTATAAGGCCAAATCTAATTAGTATGCTGTTTTGTTTCATCCTTCCCTCTCTAAGAATCAAACCATTCCCTGTTGTATTTTCCGACACATGGCTGGTAAAAATAACATGAAATATCTTCACGCTGTGATCATGAGACTTAATTGTCTTACATTGATTGTCTTCCATTTCGGAAGTCAAACCATGTTCTCGTTACAAATAAAACATATTGTTACATGTAGGATATCACAAGATCAAGAAGTAAGGAACAGATGGGTTTTTCATCTATAGTAAAATAAGTTATTTCAGAAATATAATCACATATGTTATGTTGTATGTAAGAATGAGACCGGAGATAATATTCAGCCATACCGGTGATAGGACTGAGCATTAAACTAATATAATATATATCAGTCCTGTGTTATAAAGACTGAGAAACCTCAACCCAAAGGTAAAGTTTAAGAAATATAATAAGTAGCTTCTTTATCACCTTCGAGAGTATATGGTTGTATACGTGATGTTCTAAACCGGAAATAAACTGGGACCTGTCTTGTGTTATACATCATCTACAGTTTAAGGGACTCGCCTAACTAAATAATTTACCGTATGCTGCCACTAATCTTCAACACAAGTGATAATTGTCTAGATTCACAGAAATGCTTAAAAAACTGAAAATGTCTGTATCAACAGATCTTCCACAAGGTAGCATTATCTACACATAGATCTAACGATAGCGCTACAACCACTATATCCACCTCTACCACACGCTCTATACTGTGTCTTTGTCTAGATCTACCAATCGTAACTCTTCTGGCCCTGGTTTCATCAGCGTTCCTTAACTTAAGGAAACTCCTTAACTTGAAAATCTCCATATGAAAGCATTACAGAATTTAAGGAAAGTTCCTTAACTTAAGATTTTCCCCTTTAATTCTGTAATGCTTTCCTATTGAGATTTTTGAGTTAAGGAGTTTCCTTAAGTTAAGGAACGTTGATGAAACCGGGGCCTGTTCTTCTACGTTTCGTATGGACGTGTGATTGTGATAAATCCTCATCTCCCTTGCCATCTTTACCGTTCTTGTGCCCTCCCACCTAATCACAAAAAGACACTCCAATAACGTTAGGGTTCTTAAAATTATTAATTGAGTTTATAAAGCAGAACTGGTTCTAAACAGGAAACAGGGGTACCAAATTTTTAATTGTTGTTTCGTTAGCTTGCTTCGAAAATTGCTCCTCTGTGAATAGGGACTACGGTGATATCCTTTAAAACTCCAATGCGCATTTCTTTCTTGCATGTCAAAGTGTCTCATTTGTTTACGTCAGAAAGACGTAAATAACCATTAGCCCGTTATCTACGATTAATGATTTAGTCGTTTTAGAAGTACATAACGCTACACTGATATGGAGCGAGGCTTTGTCTGCAGTAGATCCGAGTTGTTTTGTAAATAAGATATTGTTCTATCGACGAACCGAATGAATTTTCACACGTTGCAGCTTGGAATCGACCAACGACTACTGTCCAAATCGAGAGCTGATGTGAACCAAGTTTGCGAACGGACAGCTTGAGACAAACAAGAACAGAAACCGTCATTTTTTAACGCGCTGTAATAATTTGAATAATACCCTGTAACTTGGTCGTTTGGCGAGATTGGGAAGATATAACTTTTTTTATGACAATAAAAGAAATCTAGCAGATCTGATGCACAACGAATGACAAACGAAAACAAAATATTTCCATCTCTCCGTTCTTCAGCTAAGTAAACCTGACTGCGTATACATTAGCGTAACGCACTGAAAAATGTCTCGGCGAATTGATTCCTGTTTTAAATATGGCACCCTTCACGCTTCAGAACAATAACTATTCGATGACAGTCATTGTTTTGTTCTTCCAACATCTTGAAACACATTTGGCACCCATTAAATCTAACCATGGAACACATAGATGCTGGTAAACGTCTTTTTTAGGGTAATACTTACACGTACAATGGCGGCTTCATGTTGCGTCGTTCGGCACAATTAGATCAATGTGTCATTGTGTGTACATAACGACCATCACCGTTTTAAGTGAAAAGGTATGTTCAAAATACTAGCAATTTCCTTTCATAGCAATTGTGCTGAAAAGAAGACAAATGTTTTTGTCGACTTCGAAGTTTCTAAATTTACCAATATCTCGGTGTCAATTCACAAGAACTCTTTTGTCCTAGCAGCCCGCTTCTAATGTTTTCTTCTTTGTTTAACATTTATACATTATTAATGAAGTCAATATTAGGATTGTACCCCATTTTGACTTTGTATACGGTGTAGTATGTCCGATGTGACAACGAGCATATTTACTATGGAGAGCTAACACGCACCATAAAGTATGCCCATTGCAACCTGCGGGCATACTACCGTATATACAGTCAAAATGAAGTGCAGTGTACAATCCTTTAGAAAACAATTCACATTCGAGAACTGTACGCATTGCCAAAAACTCAATTTAATAACTATAGAAATTAGTTTGCCCTGACTCCATGACAAATATTTTCGAACCAGATGCAAACACTATAAACATGTTCATAGGGAGTGATTTCTTCAGATTCACGATTGAGATAAAAACAGCCAATTATAAAATAGAGGAAAACACTCATTTTAAGGGGTTTAATGGAAATTTTAAAAAATAATATTACATCAAATAATCAAAAAGGAGGAATTCCTCCTTTTGGAGGAGTTTTTTTTTTTTATCACAGTTTCTTATTGTTTTTCATGCCAACAAATTGCTTGTAAATGATATATGGTAGGGAAGTAACAAGAGCCAAAAGTTTTGAAATAAATCTATTTGAAGTTAATCACAAATCCATGATACTCTAGGAGGTTCTGTGATCTGATTAAAGCTAAAATAAATGTATCGTGAGGTACACTTATCACTAGCCACGAGGTCCCAATAAAATTAAAATTAGTTTTGTTAAGAAGGTTTAAGACCTTTCTTCAGTCTAAGAAGTTCATCCGAGAGATTATAAAATCTCGATAAAAGATGTCTTCGGTCTCCTTCAACGGCAGTGACATTTCACTGGATCTTTTATGGTTGTTTTTTGTTTTGTTTTGGAATGCCTTAGATGATTTATATTACGCTGTGAGTATTTTATTCTCAAGAGAAGACAATCAGGTTGAATGTATAAAGTTGTGTCCCCGGTTTTCCGTGGTCGTATATCAAATGTACCTTCCAATCCCCCTCTCCCCAACAAGGAAAGGATATTTGCCTGGTCCTGTTTTCATCAATGTTCCTTAACTTAAGGAAACTCCTTAATTTAAAAATCTCCTTTGGAAAGCATTTCAGAAGTTAAGGAGGACATCCTTAGTAGAGGAACTTTCCTTACATTCTGTAATGCTTTCCTATGGAATATTTCAAGTTAAAGAATTTCTTTAAGTTAAGGAACGTTGATGAAACCGGGGCCTGGGCTCGGTATGAAATTAAGTAGTAAACTAACAGGATGCTGGTGAAATCGAACTTATTCTTTCGTTGTATGATGAAGCTAATTCAGAACGATACATAACAAATGGAAGTGATGTACTTAATTTCGACGTACGTACGCCCTGCTAAATACAGTTATACAATGTTTCTAACATATCGTATGGCGGTTGATTAATACAAATTGTCGCCACACACAAGCGTTTTATTGATAATATACACTGACATATTGCCAGTAATCATGTACTTTGCTTAGGAGCAAAGTGTAATCACATAATCGTTGATATTCTCGGCTCGCCATTAGTGTAACGGTCCCGTCTAGACACGACTTGCCTGATGGATATGTGCTTTAGATTAGGTTACAAAAAAAGTAGTTCCTGGCTCATCAATACATTGACAAGTAAACAAGCTTGGCTAGATAGTCGGGAACAACCGTTTCCGGTTTCCCTATCTTATCAATAACAGGAAATAGATGGTATATTCTTAACAAAAGTAACAAACGTCCGGTAATTGGATTGCAAACACTTTCAATAGTTATAATGCATTTCCCAAATAACGACCACTGAGTCTTTTTTGGTTGTTTGCACAAAATTTCGTCATTTCGAAAGCTTTTTTTCCGAGGATATATAGTACCATGATGTCTTTTGCAGCTCCATTCTTTAAACGTTCTACGCAATTTAACAACCTGGCACCAATTGCGGTAATAAAATCATCGAAAAGTTTGAAAAAAACAATTGGAGAAATATGAAACAAATAAAAGGTCTTTGAAAAAGCATAACACATTGCAGGGCTAAAGCGAAGATTGCAAAACACAAAATGCACATGTTAACGTGAAAGACAATATGAATCACTTTTGGAGGTATATTCTCAGCACAATGACTTCCCTATAAATTTTGTTGCTATCATGTTGTTAACTTTTTCTA
The DNA here is from genome assembly GCA_947623455.1 of Mimachlamys varia. NCBI lineage: Eukaryota > Metazoa > Mollusca > Bivalvia > Pectinida > Pectinidae > Mimachlamys > Mimachlamys varia. Next base: position 52,065,778 of record OX392527.1, read on the forward strand.
AAACACCAATCGCTGGCCAGAGATACGATGGTTTAACGAGACCAGAATCATGTAGACAGGTGTGACATGAAATAAGGGACGTTTTATCTGGTTTAACTTGGGTCTGCACGCTCATGACCGACTGCCTAGTGAAAAAACATCACTCATTGCTTGTCAACTGACAATTAAAGCGTATTTTTATTATAGTGGCGGTAGTACACAAAACTACATCATGCAACGTTTGGCCTCATTACAGAAAATGGAAAACTGGACGGACAATACCATACCAAATCACGTCCTGTCAAAAACGGTCATATCATAAGCTGATAAATTCAATTAACTTGTATTGACGGTCAGTGAATTATCTTTCGCTATAAGCCTATAATCGATTCATTAATGCGGATATTTTCCCAGACAGTTCCTTCCCAGAGGTACACTTCTTCCGCACTTCATTCCAAAAATGACAATGTGTTGTATTTATAGATAATGTATTTGTGAGAAGGCGTCGATAAGTTGCCATAACGAGTGCCTAATCCCTTGTCAACTTTTGATGATAAATATTTTTTAACAAAATTTATAGATAAATCCATTAATATTCTTACTGAATAATTTTATAAATCGACCTGACAATTTTATAAGTAATTTGTATTGAGAGTATTATTTGTGTAAAGGCTTAATTGTCGGAAACTCTGTACATTGCAATAGATAACCCTCCTCCTATCTCTCAAACTGAAAGAAAAAAGAAAATGAAAACATATAACATACATAGACAAAATTTGCTAATATTATAATTACTTTGACTTACATAGGAAGGTGAGACACATTTAAGTGTTTTACATGTATTTTGTAATCTACATCCCCTTCTTATATCAGCAAACAATAATTGCTTTATAAATAGAATAAGAATGGACTGGTTAATTAAAAATACGGATATTTTTGAAAGGCGTAACAAATGCTAGCATTTATAAACATACATTGTAATTCTTGATCATAATATAGAGCCATTAAAACCACTGTTCCTGTCTAAAGCAATGGACAATCCAGAAAATGCCCTTCACTTGTTTTAGTCAATTAGGAAGTACTACATCTCACGACCAGCATTAACTCTATTAGTGCGTAATGTTTGTAGCCAACTCACGGCTATATCTGTCCTGTTGACGTAAATTGTATGCTTCAATACAAAGGTCATTGGACACTAGTCATTTGCCACTCTTCTAAGCGTTTTATTCTTTTTGGAAAGGTGAAAATGTCCAAAGGTTACCTGCCGCCTTGAACTATACAAAGAAGATATGGTACAAAGCCCCCGAGGTAAAGTTTATAAGATGCTTTTGTATTCTCACGTCAGCACTTAATTTATTTTACATTGCGTGGTATTCAAAAGGTCGAAAACACTTAAGATAATCTGGTTTGGATTGATGGTTTTAACGACTTCTATACAGCTTGAAGGTCGACTTCCCGGTGTATGCTATGTGAGTATGTGATAAGTGCGTGAGTATTTGGGAGATTGCGGTTTGTTCGTGTAAACAACCTTGCGATAGTCCGGATCTTTTGCCGATTTAAAGTGCTACCGCACTGAAATATACTGCAGAAAGCTCCCAACAGAACATCCCATCCAGGAGGCTACTCTTTATTATATCTAAATGTAGTGTCAGAGCCCTTGCAGAAATCCTTAGGAGACGTAGAAACTTAATTTAACATTAACCGATTTTAGTATGTTTAATGTGTATTAGGACTGTTTTTATAGAAACAATGAATTTATATCAGATTTAGATACTGTAAAAGACTATATTTTCTCGAGTGAATATTTTCGCTTAGTCAGCTTTCAAACTGTTCGCGGTTTGGAAATGTTCGCGCTGTCAATCACCCTGGTTTGCACTGTGTATCTATACTACGATTATAAATTGCCTAGCTTGAGTGGTTTTAAAATTGTATTGTGTTCGCATGTGGATATATTCGCGGAGATGTAACGAAAGCGAAATAAGCGATAATCCACATCGCGAACAATTCCACTTTTACAGTCAGTACTGTTGATTTACTTATGTCCATATACTTAAGCATTCTCTCTACTCTATTTGGGTGACTTCCTTCATTTTGATATTGTATCTGTTTACAATTGATTATTAAATATATAAATGTATGAAGGCGAGACTTTAATTAAATATCAGTATCTATTAGCTGACCAGTCCTCACTGGACACGAAGGATAAACTGACATAGTTCTACACAAACGACCTAATTTCCTAATTCCCTAACTTAATTACTTATCGTCAGACAGACAAGTGGTCACGCGGAATTCATTTGGCCCTGAAAAAAATCGCGATTCAGCCGATATCAAAACGTTAATTATTGTATGTATACAGGCTCACCATTTAGCGCACTTTCATGTGTCTGATGAAAATACCCCTATTACAACGCTTCATTTATAACTAAAACCTTATAATTTGGAGTATCGGATTTTTTTCTAGGTTAAGAGTTCCACAAACGCCGGTGATCGATCAGCGACTGTTTGGCACATTTCTATGGAAGTGTTACAGACTGCATTCTCTGAAATTCTATTTATAGCAAGATATTCTCTTTGACGGTACAATGAACAATCCTTTACTTATTTGAGGACATGGACCGTTAGCCGAACGGAACTGTCGGGCGAACCGACGGCCAACGTTCGCAAACACCCTTTGATGTAGGTTGCGTGGTACGAGCTGAGGAATCGAGTAAGTTACCTCCTTTCCTGTTGATTAACTTAAACAAGGGCCCATATACTTTCTCTATCGCTCATGTTACCCGCATTACATTTGACAAGCCAGTTGTCAGAAAATGGTTTGTTTGCAAAACCTAACTATTGTGGCTAATGAGAAAATATATGGTGTTCGCCAAGGAGCCCCGATTATACTAAAGTGTGGTTCTAAACATAGTATTGTCATATAAAATTTAATACGAAATTGGCAATTTGAAAATATTTTTGAATGTCACAATAGAAAATAATTAAATATTTTACATAATAATTTTTTGTTGAAGTTTTATTTTACAAAATTTGATTTATTTCACAAAACATTTTCTAAGGCTTTAGCGTGAATTGACTTGTTTACAGATTTATCAATATCCATCAAATACAAAACAATCTTTATTTTTCATTTTTTTAAGCTTAACTAATAATGAATATAGACAAACATTGATCTCCCTGGAATTCCATAATGAACTATTCCAACCTATGATTTGGAGGAGTTCAAAATGTAACTACAGGGATGAACGAGTGTATAGAGTGTATACGCATAGAAAAGTGGGTGACCGAGCTCACTGCGCATAAACCTGTTGTCAAAATACACTGTGGATACGTAACTGTTATTGAAAACCATTCCTTACCGAAATGGTCTCCTATTCATTGCAATGTGAAAAGAAAGCAAATTGAGTAAAATCGATTACTAATTGGACCTTACCCATTTAAATTCGCCTGATTCATCCACTGGACATGTCGGCACTATCCCTAGCAAAGAAAATACACAGAATGAGCCCAGAATTTACGTCCACACTTAAACCGGAAGTGGAGTTTTATCTAACTGCGGGGGACATTTAGAAAGATATTATTGAGCATCAATGATACAAATAACTACTCCTCTTAATTAATCTCCATGGAATTGAATGTCGTTGCCATTGGAAGCTGTACCACATTGATAGGTAATTAATGCTCGCATGATGACGAAGCCTGGCTATTAACCCTGTATTACAAATAAAACCTATAATTATGTAACTATTTGTCCGGAAATAAACACGTCCAAATCTCATTTAGAAAAAAAGGGCTTTGACCCGTGTTTTCTTGCCCAGAGGTCTGGTCTATATCAATACCTTGTACACCATCAACTTGCCAATTTCAGCGTTATGTCGAGGACAAATTGATTTGAGTATGTCTACTGATCAGCTGAGCTAGAAGGCTTTTGTACTTTAACTGTCCGTTTTATCCTCTGAACAGATACACGATGCCATTTGCAACTCGTCAATAAAACAAAAAATGTTGTGCAATGATTCAAATGATTTAGGTGGCTAACAGAAAACAAGCGCCAATGTGGTCTTTACTTTTGTTATTGCCAGCACAACCTTTGGACGCTGGTCATATAATATTGATGACAAATACACATTGCCAATTGGCTGATTCATCCTGATCTTTCAATTTATCAACCACCAATTTTACAGGAATACCACATATAAAAGGATGTCATCACCTAATGAGAACTAACCTTTTAACTTTAATTCAAAACATGCAAATCAAATAGTAAAGTAAAGAAACAAATCAGGAATAAAAAGAAACTACAATTTAGACTGACCAAGCACGATCCTGTTTCCAACAATGGTTGTTAAACGTACGTACTCTTTACGCCTACTTGGTGAAATTAGAAACCTTATTAGAACCTAACAGACCACTATGCAAAGGCCGTCGAGGTCGCATTACTATTAAACCCCTTTTTCCAATAAACAGAAATTTGATCATTATTCCGTGGATAGCGGATAGTAATTTATATTTTATTGTTGTATGAAGACTTCTATATGGTTAAAGGTTTATATATAGGGCTGTCATATACAAGGCCGTTAAACCACAAACAAACACAAGCGGATAAAGCAAGTTCACAGAAAGGACAAATAAGGTCATTACACCGATATCAAATTCAAGAAATTCCTATTAAATACATGAAAAGAAAACTACTATTTAATTTCACATTCCTTCATAGAAAAAATAAACTAAATGTATGCAGATAACGGGGTTGGCAAGATTAGGGGCATTGCAATTTTCTTCTTAATGAGGATTTTGCAACAAAAATGTATATTTCTTATTAACAGACATGAAATAGGCATACGCCCTATACATATATCGTTTCAAAGAGAACATGCTTTGTTCGATATTTCTTAACACATCTATACTTTGTCAGGAAATCAATATCGTCAAGCCAAATTGTAAAAATATTCATCCAAAATTCTTTGTCTCTTTCTTAAAATCGTTTCATAAAAAGGGGATTAAGGTCAACAATATTTGCGTGTGGTGTTCGTTTCATGTGATATTAACACAACCTGAATAGATGCACGCTGATACACTTATCTGTTGCCGTTGTCCGTTAGATTTTTCTATACAAGTATTGCTTCTTTTTTGTTAAAGGCGCTATTGTAAGTATCTACTGGTGGGAATAAATTGATAGCGCCTGAACCAATTGTAAAGATATGTCAGCTCAGTACAGTAGTAGGGTGTATTGGTTAGTTCTCATTCCGAGATTTTCTGAATTCTAACATGACACGGAGTGAACGTTTATGAATATACTTATTAATTAGCATGCATACATGTTGTGATTGAGAATGGCACTTTGAGGCGTAACATTTGCTTTGACACAACCCAGATATTCATGGCGGGTGTCGTTAATGAAGCAGAATGCGCTTAAACATCCGGAACACCTGGTGTTGCTCTCTTGTGCCTTTTCAATTGTTTCCTGATGTTTTTATCGTTTTCTAAATCGAGAACTGATCTGTGAAACGTGGGATAAAGAATCGTTCACCCCATTGGGGATGAGGCAGGGGGATCTCCACCCGAGGGGTAAGATCTTCTGTCTCACTCCCAAGGAGGTGAATAATGATTATTTTTCTCTTACCCTGGTAAACCTCGTGTATATCTTATATTGGCCTTACATCAATGCAAGAAAATGTTAATATGATGTGATTGAGGTGTCGACGTGACGTCATTGTATTGTTGCCGTGACATCAGCGTATTGTTGTTACGACGTCATACAATTGTTGTGAACGTGCAAAAAGCTTGTCTCAACCTAGGGTAAGATAAGAAAATCTCACACCGGTAAAAGTGTGGATATCCCTGTCTAGGGTAAAAAGCATAACAAACATATGTTTACCTGACTCAAGTGTACTAAATACGGTAGCTGTTAATAATGACCCAATAGTGCTCACCAGTTAATACCCAATCTATTGTATTTTATCTATATAGCACAAATCAAAGGCTCACACTGAATAACGCTATAACCCTACGTACCCCGTCTGAAAGAAATGTCGGCAGCAGTATTGTCCATTATTATGTCAAAATGTCATAGCACAGTTTGCTCTTGTCTCTTTATGTTGCATTTAGTTTGAAGATGACGTAACACACACACATGCTGCACCTCTTAAATTTAGTAATAGATACAGTATGCCGAATTTAACTTCACCATACAGCTGTTTCGTCCTCCTAGGACTCTTCAGTGATGCTAGGGGCCAAAAGGTTGAAATCCAAAATATCTAAACTGTCACAGTCCCAACCATATTTTGTATAAATTCCAGTATATTTGTCAGTATCAACTTCATGTTCTATAAATTCAGTACATATTCAGTCTATAGTTGATATATGATCTTGTTTTACTTTGTATAAGCAATTTTATATTTATTTATTATATTTGTAATAATTACGGACTCTCCGGATCCGAGTTCAATGTAGGTAAATTAGTAGGACCGGACATTTGTACTTGTAAACATTTAGCTTAGCGGTGTTATAACGTAGCAGTGTACAGCGGCTTGCAATGGGTTTTCCAAGCGCAAAATACAGTTTGCGGTAAGTTCAATAGCATTTCTTTATCCCATTGGTATGTTATATTGGTTTATATGCCCTGAAATCTGTTGCGTTTGTATTTGAAGCGTATACTGTACATGCTTCTTCTGCTTCTGCTCCTGCCAAATAATGTCCACAATCACCGTGTTGATTATATTGACATTTTTGAGGAATGCGCATGTTTTACTAATATGCGTTAGTGTTAATTAAAAAGGTTAAAAACAGGATAAAACATTTATGATTAAGCCAGTGATGTGGACAACCTGGATTTAAAGGTATCCAGGTTGTCAGAGGTGACAACATCGACTGGTAGGAAGTTCCATTCCCTGATGGTACGTGGATAAAATGAGAACTTCCTATAGTCGCTACTGCTGGGTGGAATTTGGTAGGACATAAAGTGGGCATTTCTTGATGTTCTAGATGATGGTACAAGTGTGTCTGTGTTGGTAGTCACTAGTTGGTTATGAATTTTGTAAAACATACAGAGTCTTGCCTGTTGACGTCTGGCTTACAAAGAAGTTCAACCTAGGTGTTGTATTATGGAAGTGACACTGGATGTTCGTCTGTATGTATTGGTGACATATCTGGCGGCCCTGCGTTGAATCATTTCAATTCTCTCAATGTCTTTTTGCTGGTGGGGATCCCAAACAGTGCTTGCATATTCTACTAAAGGTCTTACTAGTGTAGTGTATGCGTTGGTTTTGATGTTTGCGGAATTGATGTTGACATTCCGTTTCAGGAATCCTATTGTCCGATTCGCCTTTCCACAGATGTTGCTAATGTGTTCTCCCCATCTTAGGTCTTGTGTGATGGTGCATCCAAGGTATTTTGCTGATGTTACTGTTTTAAGTGTGTGTCCATGGAGCGTGTAGTCATGATGGATTTTCTTTCTGTTTCTTGTGATGGTTAGGACTTGACACTTTTCTGGGTGAAATTCCATCTTCCATTGTTGTTCCCATTCTGCTAGTTGGTTGAGATCCTGCTGTAAAGTGTTCGTGTCTGCATTGGATGTTATAGCTAGGTATGTTATTGTATCATCTGCAAATAGGCGCACTCTGGATGTAATATTGTGTGGCATGTCATTGATGTAGAAAAGGAACAGGCTGGGTCCGATCACTGATCCCTGAGGTACTCCGGAGGCTACGTCTACTTGATCTGAAGATTCTCCGTCGACTACGACAGCCTGAGTTCTGTCAGATAGCAGGGCCTCAATCCAGGTGTTTATCTTTCCTCTAATTCCATAGTGGTGTAGTTTATGGACTAGCAGGCTGTGGCAGACCTTGTCAAAGGCTTTCGAGAAATCCATGACAAGGACGTCCGTCTGCTTCCTATCCTCCATGTTCCGGGTGATGTCATCTATAAATTCAAGAAGTTGTGTCTCGCAGGATCGTTTCTGTCTGAAGCCATGTTGTAGTGGATAGAGGATGTTGTGCCTATCAGCATGGTTCATGATGTGGCTGGTGACTATGTGCTCCAGGAGTTTGCAGCAGATGCAGGTTAGAGATATTGGTCTATAATTCTCTGCATTGTACTTCTCGCCTTTCTTATAGACAGGGCTGACGTTGGCCTTTTTCCAGTCGGATGGTAAGTTACCTGTTTCTATGGAAAGTGAGAAGATGATGGTAAGTATTGGTGAGATGTGGCTGGCCATTTCTTTCAGTAACTTTGGTCTGATGTTATCGGGTCCAGCAGCTTTGTAGGGGTTCAGGTTTCTTAGTAGTTTAGTTACTCCTTGTTGTGTTATGGTCAGGTCCTCTATGGTGTTGTATTCTCCAGGTATATGAATGGTGTTATTGAATTCTTGTCTGTTGATGTTAATCTTCTGTGAGAATGCGGACTGAAACTGTTTATTAAGGATGTTGGCTTTTACTTCAGGATCTGAGTGGAGGATGCCATTACTTCTGAGTGGTGTGATGTTGGAAGAGTCTGTTTTCTTGTGTTTGATGTAAGTCCAGAATCTCTTCATCCCACTGTACTGGTTGTCTGTGTCCTTGGGTGTTACAATGTCCTCTACATATTTCCAGTAGGCCCTTCGTAATCCTTTCTGTACAAGAGACTTTGTTTGTTTGTATTGGTCAATGTTAGATTGGCATGGTGACTTCTTTTTCTTCTTATACAGTCGGTTCTTTTTCCGGATTAACTTTCGAAGTTCGTGTGATATCCAGGGTGGGTTGTCTTTTGGTTTAGTCAGCTTCTGTGGAATGTGGGTGTTGGTGAGTCTTTCAAGGTGTAATTTGAAGTGGTTCCACAAGTCTTCTACTGATGTGCCTGAAGCTGCTAGATTTTGGATATCGGTGTGTAGTATGTCAATATCTCTCCCCATTGTATCCCAGTTGGCTTTGTTATATAATGGTATTTTCCTTGGTGTCTGTCTGTGTTTGGATGTTGTGATGTTAATGTCACAGAAGACAATGTCATGGTCTGATATACCGGGGGTTATTCTTACCCTTTGGAATTTTGATGGTGTGTTCGTAAGAATAAGGTCTAAGGTGTTTAGATCCCTTGTTGGCTCCTCAACCATCTGGGAGAGTCCTTGGTCATCTAGGATGTTGCCAAACTTGTAGTGAATATTGGCATGAGAGGTTGCTGGTTTGAGTGTTTTAGATTTCCAATTCCATCCAGGGAGGTTAAAGTCACCCCCTATGATTACGGTGTTATGATTGGAACCATTGCAAATGCGCATGAGGCTAGATTCTAGTTCTAAAATAGGACTTTCATTAGCTGTAGTATAGTATAGACCAATGAGTACAACTCATACCGGTAATACGTATATATCGGTTATGTATAAGTTAATCACATGCATAAGTTTGAAACAGAGTGTCAATATAATTGAATGTATCTTAATTAATACATTGTAACATGTGCAATGAATTTGGCAAGTTTAATGATTATAAACTTGGTACATAATTGTATTGATTCTGATAAGTAGTAAACAACATCGTATAGTAACAATGTGAGACGTTTAATGAATTGATGATTTAAATCTGATGTAAATATGTTCAGCATATATGGTTATAGTTTGTAACTATACAATGTATATATATAAATATATCATACTTAGGGAAAGATAGTTAGACATGGTTAATTATATCGTTACAGCTCTAACCCATGTTGCTGGCAGACAGTCATTGGTGACGACATAATCATAGATGAGTAGCCATATCAACCAGTCCTGTGTGGGCAACTTTTGATGGTATATCTATGATGATGCTGATATCCTGTGTATTGACAGGATGATGTCCTGTGTGGACAATTTCATAACCATATAGTCCTGTGTGGACGGTGATATGATCCAGTAGTCCTGTGTGGACGACTCTAATAGTCTGGAAGTCCTGTGTGGGCAGTTTATAGACTGGCAGTCCTGTGTGGGCAGTTTATAGACTGGCAGTCTTGTGTGGACAGTGCTATTGTCAGACAGTCCTGTGTGGGCAATTGTAGTCTGTTAGTCCTTTGTGGGCAACTGTATGAAGGCAGCTGTGGCAGCCCTGAGTGGGCAGCAGTGACAGTCCTTTATGAGCATTTGCAGTTATTGATGTGCCGTTATCAACCTAATGTATGGTACTTATCCATGTCCTGTGTGGACATTGTATTGATATCCAAAGTGTGACCTGTGGATCATGTTGACCGTCATTGACTGAATATTATCCAGTTTGTGGATTGCAGACCACTTACCTGAGGAGAACTGTACACTGTCATATATTTTGTAATTTGTGTAAGTTATATATATGAGGATGTATGTGTATGATAGTTGTGAGAGAGATGTATTATATATATAAATTTGTATAGGTAGTGTAATAAACTTATATATATAGTGTATATCTGGTGTTTGTTCCATTCTTGATATCAGCGCTGCTAGTCGTGCTCGTCCAAGTTACATAAACTAATGTAGAAGCAGAAGGGTCAGGTGCGTAAAACCCCTTTAATTTATTAATTTAGAAGTAAAATTAAACTAGTTATGTATAATTTCAAATCGTGTACTACGAAAATGTGTATATTAAATACCGAACTTTGTTTTAGAACAGGGGATACTGCGTAGATTTTGGTTCGAACATGAAGGGTGTTTTGTTTTTGTTTGTTTGTTTTATTATTTGTGTTTGTTTTTGGGTCGCTTTAGGTATACTTCAGCACTATTCGGTAAGCACATGTCAATTTATCAAATGCATCTATATTTATTTCTGGAACCAGAGATACTCCTTGACGGGCTTGATGGACCACCATACAATGAACAGCTAAGTTCGGGGGTCAACATAAAGAAGGCTCCGTTATAGAAATCAACAAAGGTCGCCGGGTTAAAAGCTTCTGGTTGTCAAGCGCCACATGGCTGGGAACGTTTGCGGTGTTGCTTAAAATCCTCTTGTCCCCAAGGTGAGAATGACTCGAATTGTTCGTTTATTTCTGGAGCAATCAAAGCCGGAATAAAAACACACTCCCTGTCCCTAAATATCTTCTGTCGATTTCTAGGTCGTAAGCAGAACTAGGAAACATTGTGGACTGGTAAAACATGAGTCTCAACATTAAGATTGCTGCGATGAAATTGCTGAGTCGCAGTTTGTATCATGAGAGTATATCTTAATCTTCCTTGTTGATTCTAAATTTATTATAGCCTATTATTAATATCCGATCTACTTCCTTTAAAAACAAATATTTCAGTTTTCGTTTTCTTCTCAGAGTATTTCCCTTCCTTAAATATCTCATTTAACAGTGATCTTGAAGCGAGGCCTAGAGATGACAGACGATTGTAAGATAAAAATGTATTGAGAACATTTTTTTTTTGATATTACAAGCGGATGTTAGCAAACCATTCTACATGATATGGCACGATATTTCTGAATTAATTTGAAATACATGTATATCATTTACCAGCTATATGGCTAATGTTCGTGAATAATATACCACGTAGGTTTTCTTTGGGTAGTCAAATGTCCTCCCACTTTAAGTAACCTTGCTAACATCACATCAAACATTAATGATTGATACGAACTCGTTCAACTTGTTTTAAAAACATTATTAAATAACGTTGATTGATGTTTTTAAATCAGACATTGAGTAGAAATAAACAAGACGTATTCTTTGTATCTTTGTGTGATATAAAGATGGACGTTTTTGAGTTTACTTGTTAGTGTGTTTACTTGTTGTGATGACAATGATGACTCGGTTCTCATTTTGAGGATTAATGCTTACTTGGATGTGACCAAGATTTACATGGCGGGTGTCGTCGATGAAGCAGAAGACGCTTACTCTTCCGGAACACCTGGTCTTATTCTCTTGTGCTTTTACGAGAGTCTCCATGTAAATCTTTCCTTTGTACCTATTTTGCCCCTAGTTTCATCGATTTTCAGTTCGGATTATGGTTTTGTTGACGCTTTGGTATTCTCTGATTTTTTTTTGTAGACATTATAAAATACATTCCTTTGGTGAAGAGTGATAAGGTCCTTAATGGATCCTTTAGACCTCTGGAATGATTTGCTGTATTGTTTAAAAGAAGATCAATTTACCAACGACACATAAATTATCCTTAGATTTTGTTTTGGTAAACAAGAGTTGTCTCCCATCCATTTTGGGTGGCAATTTGTCGCATAATTAGTTGCTAGGGTAACAGTGTTTTTAGTATACAGTATCCCACATACAATGTATATTCGTCAGTGTCTTAGCAATACAATGACGTCACGATGGGAATATAGTATATGTCTACTCATAGAGAGGAAGTATTTTTCACGAATAAAAAAGAAATGTATAACGCCTAGCTATTAGTTTGAAATTTCAGATAATTCATCCAGTACTTCTCAAGAAATAGCGGTAAACATATTTCTAACAAATCCAAGATGGCTGCATGTCGACCATATTGTTTATCGGATCTGATGTTGAATGACGTCATAGTTTTATTACTGCAAGCAATGAGAGAAAAGACAATACCATGAACGGCTTATTAATAAAGATTTATATCGTGAGTATATTGGTATGTACAATTAAATCTACCAACTCCTTTTTTCATTTTTATCTATTCTATCGCCTCCGATATCATCCACAGGTTCTATAAATACACATGTATGGATTAGCTGTATGGTAGCTCGTATAATGCATCTTTTACAAAATTATACGTGCAAATTCATATTTGTGCGTCTCAAGTTCATTTTATATTAATCTATACATTCTCACGTCAACGTCAGCCCTAGTCCTAATCATCTATAATTGATATCCTAATTCGTATTATGCAGTCATGAACGCCAATCTCTGTCTACGAGGAGAAACATTCAAATTTCGGAAAACGCTTTACTTTGGAAATAGGTACGACATTTATCTGGGGTATGTATAGGAATAGTTAACATATGTGGGTGTTACGTCAACTTTAACAACCACCTGTTACATTATATAAACTTTATGGGATGACAAATGTCACGAACTTCGTGATAAGGTTGGAATCATTACACCTATAACGCACATTGATCAGCTCGATATCTGCTCGTGTTTTTAAGAGAAAGAAAGTCATGTCAAATGTCAAAGATCGGATTTTCTGGATTGCAGTTCTTTTTAAGAAGGAAGTAGTTCTAAAATATGTGATAGAACCGATATGTCTTTAATCGTTTCCAAGGTCAATTGCATTATCGTTAGACATTTAAAAAGTGCAAACGCAAATATAAATTGATGTGGTAGGACCTTCCTCAATTCTCATTGGTTAAAATATTGTCACATGGAGGTCAATATTTTGTGATATCAACCCGATGTTTCTATTTTTAGAAACACCGAGTCAATATTGCATTTATGACGTCATAATTATTGTGATGTTATTGCACCTATGCATGCAACTGTAACTTTCATTCTTTATCAAGACAGATATAATTCAATTTAAGCCTTTTGCAAACAAATTTCACATCTAATATAAAAAATTAAGGACTTTTGATTCGGTAAATACGGTGTTATACCAACCTGGTAGAATCTAAATATTGACCTCGAGCTAACGCCCTTGGTCAATATTTGATTCTATCAGGTAGGTAAAACACCATATTGACCTCAGCAAAGGTCCATTATTGATTTACATAATTTAGTACTTATTTCCGATTCGATGTTTGCTATCTCATATCAAGTATCATAGCTAACACTATGCGTTTTCAATATAGCAATCTAACTTATTTCCTCTTGAGATCCAATGTATGGTTTCCAACCACTTTTATAATTCCTATTAACATCCACAAATTTTGTTTATTGTTAATTTTTTCTTCAGTATTAATCTGTGTTTCTATTGTGCTTATCTTTGAGAAATAAGCTCTGTCGGCTACTTCAAAATACTCAAAATATATTTTTGTGTTTGTTGGATTGTTTATTTGTGTGTGTTTTACGGCCTATTGATAACAATGATTGTTTCAGTACGAGACTGGTGTTATTGGTGGTGGAGGAACACCTGAGTACCCGATAAATAAATCACCGACCTGCGGTCAGTACTTGACAACTGCCTACGAACATTTGGTGGACGTAACTGCTTTTAGAAACAACTATATACATACGTTATTTATAGACTGAATTCATGTTTTGTTGCCGGTATTGCAACACTTTGAAATTCGTTTTTTCCCAAGGTAAACATATTGTGCCTTTACGGTAAAACATTATCCACCTAATCGGTTTCAGCACGAATGGTTGGCGACGTCTAACACACTTTAAAATGGTGTTTGTAGCCAGACATAAAATCCACGACGACTAAAAAAATCGTTTAGCTTCTACAATAAGATTTACTTACTTATTTGTGATAAAGGATCATCATCTAACAGTTGGAAGACACCAATTTAAACTTATAAAACTCCTTAGACCTATCTATGACAAGACAAAAATCTAGCAATTTCCTCCAAATGTATCAGTTGTAAACATGTTATTTTCCCCTTCATGTTTGAATGAGTTCCAGTGTTGGTATAAATCATCGCTAAACTATTGGATTACTACTGAAATGTTTTCGCCCGAATCCTAAGCATCTAGCATGTCTGCATGTGTAATATCCGCCCGTCACCCGAGACAGTCCAGTGTACTTCCGCAAGGCCACTTGAGCACAGTCAAGACTGTCTAGAGTAATCGTTCGGCGATATGCACGATGTTCATGTGGATAGAATTATGCATTTTCAACTATGTATTTCGAATCAATCGGAGAGATCACTTCTGGGCAAAGCAAGTAAATGCTTGTTCGATTCCCATTGGGTTCTTATATATTGATAGTCAGAGACGAAAGACATTTGTTTGAGTCCATCTTTCGTTTAATACATTTATTATAGAACTCCACGTCACCCCAATTACGACATATTCCTGAATTTGTATCTATACAATCTCAGGCAGCGCTCATGTCTGAAGACCAGAAATGAGATTTGGCAATCTCATATATCCCCAAATGACTGCCTTTGTGTAATGGTCAGATTTCATCCCGCCTACAGCTGACCAGTAATAACCACGGCCATTCTGACGCAATTAAACGCTCATACCAAAGCTATCAGACTTCTACTTCCCTTGTAAAAATCTATAGCTGTTGCGCAAACAGTCTGCAGCACCGTAATAACTATACACAAAGCCCAGAATATCTCCGATATTGCCTAAACTCCTAAGGGATATAGGGACCTGGCATATGAAACATCGACACGGATTAATTAAACGACAAATCTCATTGTACGGAGATCGTATGTCAGGGATGATAAAAACAGAGAACATCTTTTTACCTTTAAATAATTATTGTTTTCTTTCTGATTATAATGACTAACACGATGCCCGAGATCAAGCAAACATGTCGTTAAATTGGGGACACGGAAAAACACATCAAAATTTGTCTAGCGATTTTTTTCTGGCATTATATTTACATTCTTTTCTAAATTAATCTGAAATTATAGCCTTTGTTTCCATAGAACATCGACAATATCGACTCGATCTTGTAATACGCAATCTTGATCTAAACCATTGTGACGCTTGACAATATACTTGACTAATTACACAATGTATGCCTTTATGTAAAATTTTCATAGATAAACTTATTTCAGATTTTAGCTTAAACTTTTCCAGAACCGTATTTAAACTTGCATAGTTTACGTTCCCCGTCACTCTATGTAAAAAATTAGGCACTGATATAAAAGATCAGAGAATAAAAAAGCGTCAACAAAGCCATAATCCGAACTTAAAATTGATTGAACTAGAGGCAAAGTAGGAACAAAAGAGAGATTTACATGGAGACCCCCGTAAAAGTACAAGAGAATACGACCAGGTATTCCGGAATAGTAAGCGTCTTCTGCTTCATCAATGACACCCGCCATGGAAATCTTGGTCATATCCCAGTAAGCAGCAAAACTCAAAATGAGAACCGAGTAATAATTGTCAATCACAAGTAAGCATACTAATAAGCAAACTGAAAAATGTTCATCTTCATATCACACAAAGATACAGAATATTTCTCGATGAGATCATAAAACTTGCCCATCAACCAACCTGCATCTCTCGATTCCCTGTGCCATACGTTTGTTCGGTCAGTAGCTAACATCTATCACGAAAATCTCGATATTCAGAGCAGGCCTAGAATCAACTGCGACATGTAAAAAAACCCTAAGATGGAGTAGCAGGGATGTTACTTTCAAGAAAGGGAAAGTTCACGATCGGAAAATCGAAATCGTCACGTTTATCATGCAACATAGTAGTTGAGAAAGTTCAGCTACGAGCAGGTCGAATAGTAACTGGCTTACCGTTATATGCATCAAGAGAGTCAATTTACTTCGAGACTGGATGGGAACTCCTATCTGAACGTCGAAAACAAAATAAATTATCCACCCTTTTCAAAATAAAGAATGATATGGCACCAAATTACTTGTCTAAACTCTTACCAAACGTACGTTCTGAAACATCTGCATATGCTACCCGTAATAAGGAAGATTTCACTATCCCCCGATGTAGAACAGAATTACTAAGAAAATCTTTTATACCTTCAACTGTGTCACTATGGAACTCCCTACATCCCACTTCAAAGTTAACTCACTCTCTTGATGCATTTAAAAATAGTCTTAAACATGATGTTATCACTGTCCAAAAATACTTAACAATTGGAGACAGAAAACTTATAATTCTACACACCAGGTTGCGAAACTATTGTAGCAGTTTACAAAATGACCTTTTCAGGGTTAACCTTACTAATAACCCTTACTGTTCATGTGGAGATATAGAAAATGTACATCATTATCTTTACTCATGTCCATTGTATTTGGCTGCAAGAAATGACCTGTCAAGAAACCTGAGAAACATTAATCTACCAGAGATCCTGATAACAGATATAAATACTCTTCTTTGGGGAAATCAAGATTTAACTATAGATCAAAACAAACAAACTTTCAATTATGTTTGTAAATACATCAAAGACACAAACCGTTTTTAATCATGAATATACTATTACAATTATGTTCGAAAATTTAATATATGTTGGTAAAATACCAGGTAACTGCTCTTGAAACTAGGTAGTGGGAATCAACTGTCAACAAACTATTGTATTAACTCTAATTGATTTAAATATATACTGTAAATATACAGTGGAACCCCACTTGCTCAAACCCGGTTGGCTCGAATGCCCCTCATTTGTTGAACAGTTCGTTTGGTCCCAATCGAGTTCATACAATATTCAACTAGCCTCGGATTGCTTGGGTGCCGTTTATTCCTCGAGCTATTGATTGGGTCCCCACGAGTTTGAGAGAGTGAGGTTTTAATGTACATACAAAAATCATTAGAAATGTATATTAGCAGCTATAACTGATGTATATTGTAAATTATGTTAGGAGAGGGCTTAATAAGTTATAAGAACTTGTGCCCGATCCTTTTTGTCTTGTCATTTGTTTGTTAAAGGCAAATAAAATATGTTTAAATCAACATAGTAGTTAGTTGCCGGTGTTGATCATAGTTTAAGTAAAGATCGAGGTAAGGATCTGATGAGTTCGGATAATGGATTAGTTGATGGTTCGGTATTCTCTATTTTTGCACTTTAATATTAATGATATGAATTGTTATTAAGTTGTAGAGCAAAACAAATGAAGTTACTTAATTAAAGGACACAATGGTGATTTAGGTGATCAATCTACTTAAAAGTATTTTAGAGTTTTATAATTTTTACGTTCATGTTAGCAAAATGACTAGAAATACTACTGCTATTGTGAAGTATTATTTCTGCTTCGTGCAAAGGTGAATATTGCTAATATTCATTTACTACTTAAATGGGTTACGATTGTGTAATGTCAAGCTAGGTATATGAGGGGAGAATTCTGCCTAACTGGCAAGGTAGCTTTTTCAGTCATGCGGTAAAACCCGGGGATCCGCTCATGCTAGTCAAGCAACGTTGAGCGTGGACAGTAGTCGGAAGGGTGACCGCTTGCACGTTACAATATTCATTTTACTCCCGGCTACTTACAGGTACAGAGAACAAGTTATTCCCTGATGTAATCGGTATCAACAGTGCAAATAATCTACCTATAGAACAGACGCAATTTCAAAATTATGATGACGGTGCGGATACTTGCATTTATAACCGTGTAATTTAGGGGAGCGTAAATATAAGGACGTGCAACGGAAATGTTGAAATATTTCTTAGGTAACATCCGCTCAAAACTCGCAACAATATACTATGCAATAAACCTGAAACGTGAGTTCAAATTTACTGAACTTCTCATTGCTAATAAATACTGAAGCGGAAGTCAGCTGATGTCACGTCACTCTAGACAAGGTTGCTAACAGACAAATAATCTAAATTTCGTTTGTTTTAAAAATATTCAAATTTATAATCTGATTTACATTGCATTTCCATGACTTGTTTAATTTACACCTACACTCTCTTTGTAGTAGATGCTAAATCCGCAAATCTTAATTGGTTATTTGATATTCTCTCGCCTTTGTCATTTTAAGGAAAGCGCTCCCTCTGATCTACGAGATACTGCATTGTCAGTAAATTGTGCCGTAAATGCGGGTATTAAAATAGTCAATATTCTATTTCCGTTGTGGAGATGGATATATGACCTTGATGATATAGTTTCAGTTTAGGAGATTGGTCTGGCGCTCGTTCGGAATAAACCATTGCGTGGTTCTCTTCCTTACACATTCGCACGTCGTAATGGAGGGGTCCGCATAACAACTTCCATTAACGCCAAACTATAAATTTGGCGGGAACATTTCGTCACTTTACATTGTTATCTTTATTTCGTCGAGAAAAGGAATTAGAAAATGATATACATTTAACGTAAATAACGGCAAACGAATGCACCTTACGATTAAGTTGTCGCGCATGCGAAGAAAGAAGACATGGTAACGTTTTGATGATAATGATTGGAAGAGGAAATATTTGATGTAATCAGAGGTATTATGAGATAGGTCTCGGTTTGGTGTGATTGTGTTTAAGTCCTATTAACGGTTTTTGTGTTTGGGGAGGATACTGAATGTTTGTGTAAGTCTCGGTTCGATAGTTCGGATCTTTTGTCGAGTTAAAGTGCTATCACAATGAAGTATTCTGCCGAAGGCCCGCAGCAGAACACCCTGCTAAGGCACATTAAACAGACAACGGAGGAAAGAGTCATTCAATTACCAAAATGCTGAGCGTCAAGCAGAGATAATTAACTACCATTGTTAAAACTTCAGTATGTCTCAGCTTTTCGACCAAACCCAATAGCTCTCCCACAGTCGTAAATACATACTCAACTAAGGGCCAAACGTGAGTTGGGGGCAAGGGAGACATTAGAAAGAAGAAAGTTGTTTAGAAAGAATCCAAATTTAGTCGCCTTTTACGATCATGCAATAGGGGCGACAGGCACATATCGGCAGGCCAGATACAGAGGTAACGAACTACGTTGGCAAATTGATAAAGGCATCTAACCGTCTATGTTTACTAGCTTATAACCACTTGGTTGTTGGTTAAATGCCTACACTGGCTGTCGCTAGGCACACGTTGCGGGTCGGTCTTTTTTTCTCCGGGTATTCTGATGGATTCATTCCATCATCAAACCTGGTACAAGTGTGTGTCCTTGCATTGCCAAAGCATCTAAAATGTTATAGGATTAAACAAACAAAACCAAA
This sequence comes from Mimachlamys varia, assembly GCA_947623455.1. NCBI lineage: Eukaryota > Metazoa > Mollusca > Bivalvia > Pectinida > Pectinidae > Mimachlamys > Mimachlamys varia. Next base: position 52,085,371 of record OX392527.1, read on the forward strand.
TCGAACTTGTATCGACTTCAGAAATATGATCACTCCTTGTTTCATAGTTCGTGATGTAGGTAAAATTCACAGGTACATTAACTGCTGAAAACACCACTGTATGTTCCAAGCTTAGCTTTTTCTTGAATACCTTCATCGTAGGAAATATATAATATTTTCCAATAAAAAGGTAATCAGAATTTGAAATATATACTTATTCTAACAAGTCGGACGCAATGAAGTTTTTTTATCTAATATTTACCATTGTCTAGCTGGCATTGCAATTTTTAACCCAACCGATTTAATTTGGCAATCATTTACTTTATGAATTCCATAACCGGATTATTGACGTCATCATTTCGACAGTATAACGTCATACTTGTTACGCCGGGCACCACTGACCCTCCCTGGGGATGGCTGTTTTATTAAATGTAAACAAGCATACACGTATTAATTTTTTTATGAGATGGAAATGTTTTAAAAATTGTAAATATAAGTTGACCATTCAAAGGCAATATGAAAAGAGGTTGATTGCTTAAGCATAACCTAGTAGAAAATGCAGAGATATTGCACAGAATATCATGGTTTGAAGTGGATGACATTGCCTGCGTTATGAAAACACTTGCTGTGATATTTGAGGCAATCAGAGCATTTTATCTAATTATTTCAGAATAACACTTTAAAAACTCGGACGTTTTTGCCAATAAATCTCTTTCGTTCAGAGCCATTCTTTGTTTCATGAAAGTCATATATCTTTTTCGTTTTGATTTTTTTAATGGCGAAAACAAGATTAATTTCTTAACCAAAATGATTACTCATGCTTCCGAATTAGTTAGATATATGGGCCGATGTGCTTTTACCATTAAAATGAAAAATTAGAACACATAAATCTATCTATCTCAAAATGATGTTCAAGGCTACTTTTTGATCGATTTTTAAAACACATCTATTCGATCGAGTTTTACATAACGTCTAAGAGGGAACGGAGACCTACGTTTTCGGTTTCCAGAGACCTTTGCAAGGTTTCTTTGAACACATGATAACTGAAAACATTATTAGATATTTTTAAAACTTATTTTTTATCATCAAAATTGTGTACTTTTAATATCAAAGGTGTGTTTTGAGAAATAAATTAATCCCATTGACCGAGTCAGATTGCTGATAGGTTTATATAAGGATTGTACCTCATTTTGACTGCGTATACGGTAGTATGCCCGCAGTTGGCAACGAACATATTCACTATGGAGCGCTAACGCGCACCATAGTGAATATGTTCGTTGCCAACTGCGGACATACTACCGTATACGCAGTCAAAATGAGGTACAACCCTTACATTTACACCATTATTAATGTTCAAATGCTATACGAAGAAAACAACATTCGAAGCAAGTTGCTAAGATGGTAACTACGATGGCCGTGCACGTGGCTGCTAAGATAATATAGTCCCATTGGATTTCATCAATATATTGGTAAATCTACAAAATACACAGTGAACAACACTATTTTTCTTCATAACATCATATGTTAATTTGGTATGAAATAATATTTTTAGCATGTCGAATTTATGTCTTTATTTATAACGGTCGTTATGTACACGCTTTGACACAGTGATCTGGTTGTGACGCGGTCCGACGTCAGACGTCACAACTGCAGGGCGCCGCCATGTTTGCGTCACCGTCAAAAAGTTTCGAAGGCGCATCATTACGAATCAAAAGTTTGCTAGAAACCATTTATTATTTAATCACAGGAAATTGATTCCATATATGTCATGTTTCAAAATCTTGTAGGAACCAAACAATAGCCGACAGCGAATACTCATTTTACTGAAGCGTGAACGACGCCATATTTGAACAAATATCAATCCGCCAAGCCTTTTTTCACTGCGTATACGCTAATATATTCGCAGTCAGAGTTTACTACGCACAAGAAGGGAAAGGTGTAAATATATACATTTTGTCGAGATACTCATTCACTGAAACGCTGTAATACCGCAGACAGTCGATGGAATTAGCCGTCCACCCCCTAGTGGCGGTTAAAAAGGGTCATTTAATTACATGTTGGTATCACTCTTCATCTTGGCGTTTGATCAATCCCCATATCAATATGGACTATTTGACCCCCTCTTATTTTGCATTGTCCGTCGTTTCAATTCCTTTTTGAGTTGTCGCAGTTAACGACATGGTTGTGTATTTAAGCATGGTACCTAATGAAAGCTATTTGTTCTGTGTTGTCTCCTTTGTTTTTGCTATTCTTTGGCTTTTTTGGCCTCAACGCATTCTTAATTCCTTAAGGCGTGTCTCAGCTTTTAGATAAATTTCATCATTTTACAATTCACCAGATAGCAGAACGGGTAAATATATAACTACTCCGTCTGACCTGGCTTGATAAAGGTAACATACTTATTTTAAAGCTCACAAAAATAAGTTTTCAATTTCTGCATATTTTTTTTGTTAATTCAAATCAAGTGTAGATAGTTGATACCAAACTGGTGAATCTATTTCTATACAATAAAATAGCTTTATAAAACAATCCAAAAGCTGTTTTACTGTAATACTGGAGTTTCTAATCAAATACAAATACCCAGAAGAAGACTTACATTCTAGTAGATTTAATGTATTGCTGAGCTCTGACGCCACTATGTCGTCAAAATGTAATCAATGTTATAAACACTGAAGCGGTAACCAGCTGATGCCACGTCACCCTAGACAAGGGTGCTAGCAGACACATACTATAAATTTTGTTCGTTTTAAAAATATTCAAATTTTTAATTCGATTTGAATTGCGTTTCCTTGACTCGTTTAATTTACACCTACACTCTCCATCTGTACAATTTAATTGGTTATTTGAATGGATGGTGGTATATGCCTTTAACTTTGGCACTTACCACGCATGGAAGTTGCGGTAGGAAAAGACGATACATTTTAATAAATATATGGTCCCTACCGTGAATATATCAACACGTATTCCTGGGGTTCTATAGCACATATAGTCAATAGGTCTGGGTCAAAGGATGTTAAGCTTTGACTTTGGCTCTGTCCGTGAGTAAAAGTATTCAGTTTTTCCTAAATATGACTTTTTTATTTCTACACTTTGATCGTGTTAATACATTTTCATCTCTTGGCAGTCACATTTGAGACTCCTAGAGCAGTTATCAATGGTCATTAAATATTTAATTTGCAACAACGTAGACAGTAGAAAAGACACATTTCAAAAATAGTCAAAGGGTTTTTATGAATACGAAGCAAAACACTTGTAAGCATATACCTTTGTTTAAAACACTTAAGTTCCTTAACGTTGATTCTATATTATTTGATATATCACTATCGTTCGGTGTGTTGATTTACAAATATATCGCGTTTTACACCAATATGGCAGCCAGTATCAAGTTTGGCCTTGTAGGTGAGAATGAATTTAGCGAAAGTATGGCGACGAAAATGTGATGGTGAAAGCGATGCTTATTTTATTGATTCTATTTGTGTTTTTGAGTGCTCTATAATGCATATATGTACTAAGCTGTCTATATGCCATATCGGTTTGATAGTTAATCACAAAACGCATATGTGTTTTACATATACCGACATAGTTGAGTAAAATGTTCAAGTGACATGACATGACAATGTAATGCTAAACGATAAACATTACATTATTTATAAAAAAAAATCATGAGAGGATGCTAGGAAACATAAATAAAATCCTATAGTAAAAGTATTTGATATGGAATGCTGTTAAATAGGCTATGTCACCTGATCGAAGGCATTGCCAGTCCAGATGGAATATATAAACATACAGTTTTAGACAATACAATGGTATGTAAGATTATTTACACCACAATATCCAGTGTTATTCCACTCTCAGACCGTTGTATAAACGTGCTTACTGTTGGATAAATATATGTTATATACCACTAGTGGACTATGACCTTCCGGACTTTTGATTGGTTGAGAAGTTGAACTTTGACCGGAAATCACGATTGTTGACGTCATCATCGATTGTTGACGACGTCACAACTTGGCGGGAATATATGCAAGATGATGCGTTTTCGCGCAAATAGTCTGCGGTTCACTCCAAAAATCAACACTGACACTACCGATTTTAATATTGTGGTAGAAACAGGTCACACGACTCGTGGTTATTTGATATGGAATTTACTTCATTCTCGTTAATTATTTTTTCAAAGTTACAAAAGACACTCGCTAAAGCTCGTGTCTTTTGTAACTTTTGAAAAATAACTAACTCGAGTGAAATAAATTCTATATCCAACAACCACTCGTTGTGTAACCTCTATAAGAGAAATATATAAACATGGATTTTTCCCTTTCTATATAGAGAATACATGATTTTTATTTAATCTTCTCCGTCACACACCATTCTCAAAACGAAAACGCGAAGGAAGAACCAAATAAACATTACATAGAAACAATAATGAAACCAACGCACAGTATACCATGCTATGCTTGTTTTTGTTGTATATGTTCATCACTGACAATCCTAACGAGATAGATGGAAATCCTCGTTTTTGTTATATATATTCATCACAAACAACCCTATAGAGATAGATGGAAATCCTCAAAAATACTTTTAAAACGGGAATTAGCTCTTATATAAGCCATATAAAGACGATATCATTCTATAATGACCTACAATACATTGAAAACAATGCAACATGATGCACATAACGTTAATTGATGATGATTGTCATCCAAGTCAATACGTAGATAAAATTGACAATCTCTTTTTCCATCGATACATTCTTTCGAGGCTTAAATAATCTTACTTTAAATTGTCCCATCGTAAACACTAATTGCTCAAATGATTGCAAACAAAAATTACCACTTTCAAAATAATCCGAATGAAGCCAAGTATCGAGGATAAATATAAAATCCCGCCTACAAATGTGACCGTTGTGAAATAGAGTTAATTATCACACACATAACATATCTCTTGGGTTATCACAGTATTAAGAATCAGACCTTCATTTTTGCCGTGTAAAACAGATAAAAATCAACATTAAAAGTATGTACGGTATTTCCCGTCAGTATACGTAAGGTGTATATCAGATTTATTTATCACAAAAAACAAAATCGATAAAAAGGCTCACAGGAGAGATTTATCGAGGTTGTAAAATGTCGTGGTTTGTAAGGATCACGAAGTTCTTGTAAAAAAGACACGGCAGTGCCTATGTGTCTGAAACTTGGTAATCAGCTGCAAAATCATAGAAAATAAACATTTAGTGAAATTTTATGACTTTGGCATATGCATATTCAAAGTATAAATTCAATTTAATGTCCTATTCGAAATGTATACTACATGCCGATTGCGCATTTACGTTGATTGTTTGCCAATTGATAACAGTAAGACAACATTAATTCTGTTTGTTTTTTACACAGTAGAAATATATCTTTCTTGCCACTCACACCCAGACGTTATCGCGCAAAACAGATAGGCATTTTGTCAGCATCTTTGGGAATGTGATTGTGAAGCCAGTGAAGTTTACGATATTGACATTGATTTAAATCAAGAAATAAATAATATTTTGGTCAAATTCTGTGAATTGGTTCATTCTATCTCAAGAAGCTGATACAACATCAATTAACATGCCATTTTCTTTTGGAGTATTGTCAGCCTAAACTCTTACACAATCGTTATACGAGGATTACAGCTTTATAACTTAAAATAACATACAGTCGAACCAAAACAAAGAAGTAAACGGCACCATTCAGCTTTTTCGGCCGTTTGAAACTCGTCATAGGTGGACTAAATAGTCAATTATGTAATGAAACAGGTTACTTTGCATGGCTTTCCGAATAGAGCCTTTGACGTTATATGTCTAATCTTAGGGTGTTAGATGATGCGGATCATATTTAGACAACTGTTAACTCTTTTTTTGATTCAGATGCATGCATGCATCATCACTCTCAAATACAGGATCGATGCCACAGTCGGCCAGGAACGTTATCAGCATGCTGATGGTTAACAGCATTTAATAAACGGTCCTAGCTGTTTTCAATTGACGCACAGAAAACTACCAGTCAAGCTGATAAGTAACAATCCATCGACATTTTATTTTTTTCTGACAGTGAAGTGCAGCTTTTGCTGCATTAACCATATTGCTGTCAATAGAAGCACATTGAAAACATTATGTTTTTCAAACTAACTCTAGACATTGTGATTGGAAATTACATTATGTACCAAGGCAACGGAAAACAGTTTATCACAATATATGTGCTAGTTTCATTCTAACTGTATCGCGTCATATCAGGCATGTAGACACAATCAGATGTTGTCGAATGAGGCATTCGACCTAAAATTTAACACATTCAGAAGTTGGATGTTTTTGTTTTGTGACAATACGCACATTTTGGGTACAAAGGGCAACCAGAAAATTGACTGGTAACAATCTGTTTGCAATCTCTACTGAACGATCCCTAGCACAATCCGTTTGTGCCGCCTCTGAACATCATCAAAAGCATAATAAGTAGATATGTTTTTTTTTCAGCAATGTATGTTGTTTTGCTATGCATAACCACCAGCGGTTGCTTTTATTGAAAATTCTTATAATTCGAAAAAAGGGAGAGAAAAAAGCATTCCCTGCCGTATCGATATTCAGTCGGCTGCCCGTAAAGGCTGACGCCGTAGGCATTTGTAAAGAATGTTTTTACAAAACGAAAGTCCTTGAAATTATGCAAACTCGATAAAAGCCAGACGTTCAATATACAATTGTATAAATGCTAAATGAATGACATTCAATTCAAATGTCATTTGTGATTTTGTGTTTTTAATTCTATGCAACAAATTCTAAAGTGATGCATCACAGGGTGCTTCTTTGAATCGACCAGTGCGTGTATAAAATACATATCTGTCTGATAATTTCCATATTTTTATCATAGAATGTTATGTTTTTCGCTGATTTCCTTCCGTTTTATTTTTTTATAGAAACACAGATGTTGACTGTCCTGGAGATGGGTCTAGACAGTATAAGAATACAAGCACGTTTTGCACAAGGGTTCTGTTACGTAAGAACTTCATTTCTTATTTCAAAAGGAAAAGTGTGTATATGTTTCTTATCTTGTATTATCGTAACAAAAAGACCCCCCCCCCCCCCCCAAAAAAAAAAAAAATCCAAACAAATAAACAAAAAAAAAAACTTGGTAGACTCATTAACTGGTTTTGTATTTAATGGTCTATCAACGCACGAGCTGTGATCATTTAAGGACTAACCAGGTTTTAGTTGGGAAACAGTATTTGGACCAGCAAATCGTCTTTCACGTAAGCCTCGAACCTGCATCCCAGTGAGTGTGGGCCAGTAATCGTCGATGGTCAGACGCCTTAACATGTAAATTGGACATGGATACATTTTAAATAATGACTGAGAAACCCAAAAGCAATTCATCAGTATATCAAGTATATCAGGTATATGATGTACCATGGCTGGAAGAAAGTTGAAAGGTTAACTTAAGCAAAAAATGACATATTCTCAGTTTAAAAAATAACTTTAACATGTGGGATCATTTTGACGGACACGTGATTAAACAAAACATTTGTCATTGCAACAAGTCGTTTTGATATGATAAGGTGTTTTGATATTTTGAAATTTCAATTACATAAACTATGTATAACACCAAACTGCTTAATATTACGAAACCTGGAAGCGCATTAATTCATTTGAGTTTATCTATACAGATAACTTGTATGTGGCCTGTACACAACGCACGTCCTTTATAAGTTGCTCCGCAATTCAATAGATTTCGATTTTTCAATAGATTAGGAAACATACTAAAGACGATATAATAAGGATGATAAAATTCCTGGTCGACAGCGGACGGTTAGCATTTCCACGGGAACAAACTGTGCCCCACTCTTAACTAACTTGTTATTTGTTTTCATACGAGACTGAATTTGTGGAAGAGCTAATCAGGACAGGTAACAAAAACCTTGCCAAATCTTGTAATTTCACTTTCAGATATATCGACGGTGTGGTGTCTTTAAACAGCAAGAAGTTTGCTGACTATGTCGATCGTATATATCCTTCTGAACTTGAAGTTAAAGACACAACAGACTCTTCGTCAGCGGCTTACCTCGATCTTTACTTAAACTACAACCAACATGGACAGCTTACTACTAAGCTACACTACATTTCGCGTGGGAGTATACGAACGTGACGTTTGCTGGTGAAGAGATTTAGCGTGGATAGGAGGTATAGAAAATGTCAACTCCACACTCCACCGTGGATAATATCTTATCCACTCTCCGTCGGCTATCCACGTTTGCTTCGAACGTGGAGAGAGCGTGGGGCGCCAGACGAGAGGTCCTTATTTTTACCTGGAATCATGTAGTCTCCACGTTTCACCGGCCCCTACACAAAGATTGACTATTATAGATGGTACACACATGTAAGGTTATGAAGCATGAGATGTATTATTAAATTTACGCAGTGGCGCAAAAATATTATCTTCATCTTTCAAATAAAATGTTTACTTTTCATCCCAAGTGACTATTGCAAAGCAAATTTTCTATGATCATGGAAAGTTCTGATACATATATTCTTACGACAAATTTCCCCATGGCTCTATCAGTTCGATTGATTTCACCACACAAAATAACGACACCCTTTTTTCGTGTGATATTGATCGGCTTCCGTTATCTTTTAATCTATGTATAAGTTTCCACCCTAACCGATTCATATATAACTGACGTCACGCACACGTTGGTCTATACAAAAATAACGTTGTGAAGCCATGCGAAGCGAGCTTAGTTGTAAGACCGTTAAGGAGGCAAGTTAGGGGAGAAAGTTCACCCGATTGTATAGGGCTCCTAGTTAAAAGTAACTGGGTTGGGCCTACGATAGCGAAGTTTTCTTCGACAGTGATAATGTGTTTTCATTATGGCCTGGGAATGTGATAAACATTATATTAACTATAAACTTTGTTTATTTCCAGAAAAAAATGATATTATCCATAAACGCAATATGCTTAAAAATGAGAAAATGTGTAGAATCTGAAGGAAATTGACACGCGTGCCTTATTATAGGTTACGGATCAACACGGATCACATTCGGCACGATCCGGCGTGTGAACAGTGCAGCCGTCCTGTAGTTCCGTGGGGATCCCTGTTGGTCCTAGAACGTCCGGGAATGTCCTTTAGGCTCCGACAGGCCAACACGGCAGTCTTGGGAAGTTCAAAACTACCGTGTTATCCCGTGAGGGTCCGGAGAGATAGCAACATCCGGGAAAGTCCGTGTTGCTATCGTGTAGCCACCGTGTAGTGTCCGGGGACAGCCGTATCTCTGCCTTGATAGTCCATGTGCGTCATTGACAGTTCCGAAACAAATTTCAGACCCCGGACCATCGAGGATAAAGACGGCAGAGGTACGGTTGTTCCCGGACCCTTCATGGCAGTTACACGGAACGTACACAGAGCTACTACGGACAAAGACGGAGCAAACACGGACAAACACGCTGCGAACCCGGCGGATACACGGACTATCACGGAAGAATACGGAATAACACGGACGATGACGGATCCAAATAGGGTTTCAGTTTGTCAAGGCAGGCCAAATTTGTCCCGTGACGGCAAAGTGACAAATTCGACAAAACTGCAAGCCGAGAAACACAAAGTTTCAATCCTGAAAAATCGGTATGACTGTATGTCCAAGCAAGTCACTGAATCTCTTGTTTCCCTGATTTGAAATATACAGTAATTTAGTACTTTTAAAAGTAATTCACTTTTTGTTTTGAAGTAATTAAAACTAAATAAGAAGAAGCTCATAAAGGTATACCCCCACCCCAAAAAGTGGTCAATGTTGTCTTTTTCAATTTGACGAATGAAAAATAACTTGATGTTACTAATTAATCTCGTTCCATTCTGATTTGTAGCTTTTCGTAAGAAATTCATCTAACAGTTTTACTGAAAACGTGAATTTTTCTTTAAACTTATCAAGCTCCATGATAAGTACTTCGTGTATGTGAACGTAACAGACAAGAGCGCACGAACACACACACACACCCTCACATACACACACACCCACACCCTCACACACACATACGCTTGGTCCTTCTAAAAGAGGATACAATGACATGTATATTTTGGTCTGTGTAGTCCGGCCCCTGTAGAGGAGGATAAAATGACATGTATATGTTGGACTGTGAGGCCCGGCCCCTGTACAGAATGATACAATGACATGTATATGTTGGACTGTGTAACCCGGCCCCTGTAAAGGAGGGCACAATGACATGTATATGTTGGACTGTGTAACCCGGCCCCGGTAATGGAGGATACCATGACATGTATATGTTGGTCTGTGTAGCCCGGCCCTTGTAGATGAGGATACAATGACATGACTGTATATGTTGGACTGTGTAGTCCGGCCCCTGTAGAGGTGGATACAATGACATGACAATATGTTGGTCTGTGTACCCCGGCCCCTTAAGATGTGAATACAATGACATGCATATGTTGGACTGTGTAACTCGGCCCCGGAGGAGGAAGATACAATGACATGTATCTGTTGGTCTGTGTAACCCGGCCCCTGTAGAGGAGGATACAATGACATGTACATCTTGGTATGTGTAGCCCGGTCCCTGTAGATGTGGATACAATGAAATACATATGTTGGTCTGTGTAACCCGGGCCTTGTAGAGGAGGATAAAATGATATGTATATGTTGGTCTGTGTAGTCCCTTGTAGATGTGAATACAATGACATGTATATGTTGGTCTGTGTAGCCCGGCCCCTGTACAGGAGGATACAATGACATGTATATGTTGGTCTGTGTAGCCCGGCCCCTGTAGATGTGGACACAATGATATGTATATGTTGGTCTGTGTAGCCCGGCCCCTCTAGATGTAAATACAATGACATGTATTTATTGGACTGTGTAACCCGGCCCTTTAAGATGTGAATACAATGACATGTACATCTTGGTATGTGTAGCCCGGCCTCTGTAGATGTGGATACAATGACATGTATATGTTGGTCTGTGACGTGTTTCTGTTGGTCTGTGTAGCACGGCCCCTGTAGAGGAGGATACAATGACATGTATATGTTGGACTGTGTAACCCGGCACCTGAAGAGGAGGATACAATGACATGTATATGTTGGTCTGTGTAGCCCGGCCCCTGTAGAGGAGGATACAATGACATGTATATGTTCGACTGTGTAACCCGGGCCCTGTAGAGGAGGATACAATGACATGTACATCTTGGTATGTGTAGCCCGGCCTCTGTAGATGTGGATACAATGACATGTATATGTTGGTCTGTGACGTGTTTCTGTTGGTCTGTGTAGCACGGCCCCTGTAGAGGAGGATACAATGTCATTTATATGTTGGACTGTGTAACCCGGCACCTGAAGAGGAGGATACAATGACATGTATATGTTGGTCTGTGTAGCCCGGCCCCTGTAGAGGAGAATACAATGACATGTACATGTTGGTCTGTGTAGCCCGGCCCCTGTACAGAAGGATACAATGACATGTATATGTTGGACTGTGAAACCCGGCCCCTGTACAGAAGGATACGGATATAACGACAAGTATTTGTTGGTCTGTGTAGCCCGGCTCCTGAAGAGGAGGATACAATGACATGTATATGTTGGACTGTGTAGCCCGGCCCCTGTAGATGTAGATACAATGACATGTTTATTTTGGTCTGTGTAACCCGGCCCCTGTAGAGGAGGATACAATGACATGTATATGTTGGTCTGTGTAGCCCGGCCCCTGTAGATGTGGATACAGTGACATGTATATGTTGGACTGTGTAGCCCGGCCCCAGTAGATGTGGATACAATAACATGTATATTTTGGTCTGTGTAACCCGGCCTCTGTAGAAGAGGATACAATGACATGTATATGTCGGACTGTATAACTCGGCCCCTGTAGAGGAGGATACAATGGCATGTATATGTTGGTCTGTGTTCCCTCGCCCCTGTACTGGAGGACACAATAACATGTATATGTTGGTCTGTGTAGCTCGGCGCCGGTAGATGTGGATACAATGACATGCATATGTTGGACTGTGTAACTCGGCCCCTGAGGAGGAAGATACAATGACATGTATCTGTTGGTCTGTGTAACCCGGCCCCTGTAGAGGAGGATACAATGACATGTACATCTTTGTATGTGTAGCCCGGTCCCTGTAGATGTGGATACAATGAAATGCATATGTTGGTCTGTGTAACCCGGTCCCTGTAGAGGAGGATAAAATGATATGTATATGTTGGTCTGTGTAGCCCGGCCCTTGTAGATGTGAATACAATGCCATGTATATGTTGGTCTGTGTAGCCCGGCCCCTGTACAGGAGGATACAATGACATGTATATGTTGGTCTGTGTAGCCCGGCCCCTGTAGATGTGGACACAATGATATGTATATGTTGGTCTGTGTAGCCCGGCCCCTCTAGATGTAAATACAATGACATGTATTTATTGGACTGTGTAACCCGGCCCTTTAAGATGTGAATACAATGGCATGTATATGTTGGACTGTGTAACCCGGGCCCTGTAGAGGAGGATACAATGACATGTACATCTTGGTATGTGTAGCCCGGCCCCGGTAGATGTGGATACAATGACATGTATATGTTGGTCTGTGACGTGTTTCTGTTGGTCTGTGTAGCACGGCCCCTGTAGAGGAGGATACTATGACATTTATATGTTGGACTGTGTAACCCGGCACCTGAAGAGGAGGATACAATGACATGTATATGTTGGTCTGTGTAGCCCGGCCCCTGTAGAGGAGGATACAATGACATGTACATGTTGGTCTGTGTAGCCCGGCCCCTGTACAGAAGGATACAATGACATGTATATGTTGGACTGTGAAACCCGGCCCCTGTACAGAAGGATACGGATATAACGACAAGTATTTGTTGGTCTGTGTAGCCCGGCTCCTGAAGAGGAGGATACAATGACATTTATATGTTGGACTATGTAGCCCGGCCCCTGTAGATGTAGATACAATGACATGTATATTTTGGTCTGTGTAACCCGGCCCCTGTAGAGGAGGATACAATGACATGTATATGTTGGTCTGTGTAGCCCGGCCCCTGTAGATGTGGATACAGTGACATGTATATGTTGGACTGTGTAGCCCGGCCCCAGTAGATGTGGATACAATAACATGTATATTTTGGTCTGTGTAACCCGGCCTCTGTAGAAGAGGATACAATGACATGTATATGTCGGACTGTATAACTCGGCCCCTGTAGAGGAGGATACAATGGCATGTATATGTTGGTCAGTGTTCCCTCGCCCCTGTACTGGAGGACACAATGATATGTATATGTTGGTCTGTGTAGCTCGGCCCCGGTAGATGTGGATACAATGACTGTATATGTTGGACTGTATAACCCGGCCCCTGTAGATGTGGATACAAGGACATGCATATGTTGGTCTGTGTAGCCCGGCCCCTGTAGATGTGGATACAGTGACATGTATATGTTGGACTGTGTAACCCGGCCCCTGTAGATGTGATTACAATGACATGTATATTTTGGTCTGTGTAACCCGGCCCCTGTAGAGGAGGATACAATAACATGTATATGTTGGAATGTATAACCCGGCCCCTGTACAGAATGATACAATGACATGTATATGTTGGACTGTGTAGCCCGGCCCCTGTACAGGAGGACACAATAACATGTATATGTTGGTCTGTATAACCCGGCCCCTGTAGAGAAGGATACAATAACATGTATATGTTGAACTGTATAACCCGGCCCTTGTAAAGGAGGATACCATGACATGTATATGTTGGTCTGTGTAGCCCGGCCCATATAGATGTGGATACAATGACATGTATATGTTGGTCTATGTAACCCGGCCCCTGTAGAGGAAGATACAATGACATGCAAATGTTAGTCTGTGTTGCCCGGCCACTGTAGATGTGGATACCATGACATGTATATGTTGGACTGTATAACCCGGCCCCTGTAGAGGAAGATACAATGGCATGTATATGTTGGTCTGTGTAGCCCGGCCCCTGTAGATGTGGATACAGTGACATGTATATGTTGGACTGTGTAGCCCGGCCCCAGTATATGTGGATACAATAACATGTATATTTTGGTCTGTATAACCCGGCCCCTGTAGAGGATGATACAATGGCATGTATATGTTGGTCTGTGTAGTCCGGCCCCTGTAGAGTAAGATACAATGGCATGTATATGTTGGTATGTGTAGCCCGGCCCCTGTAGATGTGGATACAGTGACATGTATATGTTGGTATGTGTAGCCCGGCCCCTGTAGATGTTGATACAGTGACATGTATATGTTGGTCTGTGTAGCCCGGCCCCTGTAGATGTGGATACAATGACATGTATATGTTGGTCTGTGTTCCCCCGCCCCTGTACAGGAGGATACAATGACATGTATGTGTTGGTCTGTGTAGCTTGGCCCCGGTAGATGTGAATACATTGACATGTATATGTTGGACTGTATAACCCGGCCCCTGTAGATGTGGATACAATGACATGCATATGTTGGTCTGTGTAGCCCGGCCCCTGTAGATGTAGATACAATGACATGCATATGTTGGTCTGTGTAGCCCGGCCCCTGTAGATGTAGATACAATGACATGTATATTTTGGTCTGTGTTCCCCCGCCCCTGTACAGGAGGATAGAATGACATGTATGTGTTGGTCTGTGTAGCTCGGCCCCGGTAGATGTGGATACAATGACATGTATATGTTGGACTGTATAACCCGGCCCCTGTAGATGTGGATACAATGACATGCATATGTTGGTCTGTGTAGCCCGGCCCCTGTAGATGTGGATACAGTGACATGTATATGTTCGACTGTGTATTCCGGCCCCTGTAGATGTGGATACAATGACATGTATATTTTGGTCTGTGTAACCCGGCCGGCCCCTGTAGAGGAGGATACAATGACATGTATATGTTGGACTGTGTAGCCCGGCCCCTGTACAGGAGGACACAATAGCATGTATATGTTGGTCTGTGTAGTCCGGCCCCTGTAAAGGAGGATACAATGACATGTATATGTTGGTCTGTGTAACCCGGCCTCTGTAGAGGAGGATACAATAACATGTATATGTTGGTCTGTATAACCCGGCCCCTATAGAGGAGGATACAATGACATGTATATGTGGACTGTATAACCCGGCCCCTATAGAGGAGGATACAATGACATGTATATGTTGGTCTGTGAAACCCGGCCCCTATAGAGGAGGATACAATGACATGTATATGTTGGTCTGTATAACCCGGCCCCTATAGAGGAGGATACAATGACATGTATATGTTGGACTGTATAACCCGGCCCCTGTAAAGGATGATACCATGACATGTATATGTTGGTCTGTGTAGCCCGCCCCCTATAGATGTGGATACAATGACATGTATATGTTGGAATATGTAATCCGGCCCCTGTAGAGGAAGATACAATGACATGCATATGTTGGTCCGTGTAGCCCGGCCACTGTAGATGTGGATACAGTGACATGAATATGTTGGACCGTGTAGCCCGGCCCCTGTACAGGAGGATGCAATGACATGTATATGTGGGACTGTGTAGCCCGGCCCCTGTAGAGTAAGATACAATGGCATGTATATATATTGGTATGTGTAGCCGGCCCCTGTAGATGTGGATACAGTGACATGTATATGTTGGTCTGTGTAGCCCGGCCCCTGTAGATGTAGATACAATGACATGTATATGTTGGTCTGTGTTCCCCCGCCCCTGTACAGGAGGATAGAATGACATGTATGTGTTGGTCTGTGTAGCTCGGCCCCGGTAGATGTGGATACAATGACATGTATATGTTGGACTGCATAACCCGGCCCCTGTAGATGTGGATACAATGACATGCATATGTTGGTCTGTGTAGCCCGGCCCCTGTAGATGTGGATACAGTGACATGTATATGTTCGACTGTGTATCCCGGCCCCTGTAGATGTGGATACAATGACATGCATATGTTGGTCTGTGTAGCCCGGCCCCTGTAGATGTGGATACAGTGACATGTATATGTTCGACTGTGTATCCCGGCCCATGTAGATGTGGATACAATGACATGTATATTTTGGTCTGTGTAACCCGGCCGGCCCCTGTAGAGGAGGATACAATGACATGTATATGTTGGACTGTGTAGCCCGGCCCCTGTACAGGAGGACACAATAGCATGTATATGTTGGTCTGTGTAGTCCGGCCCCTGTAAAGGAGGATACAATGACATGTATATGTTGGTCTGTATAACCCGGCCTCTGTAGAGGAGGATACAATGACACGTATGTGTTGGTATGTGTAGCCCGGCGCGGTCTCGGTGACGGGCTTATTACTCTCCACCCGGAAACGTCAAAATCGTATAACGGGTCGCGAAAAGTAGTGTATACGATAAATGGATGATTTTCAATTTTCCAATCGTAAACTTTCAATTTCTTGATAGTAACATCCGTGCTTCTCCAACCTATGGTGTTTACATGTCGCAGTTGAATTGATAGGCTAGAGCTTGCTCTAGGTATCGTGATTTTCGTGATCGAGATCGATGTCGACTGCTGACAAACAAATAACACAAGAATTCGAGAGATGCAGGTTGACCAGAACTATGGGCAAATTTTATGGTCGCCATCTTTGTCTCATTGAGTAATATTCTGTATCTTTAAGTGATATGAAGATGGACGTTTTTGAGTTCATAGAGAACAATTACAGAATTTAAAGGAAAAAGCTTATTTAAAAAAAAAGAATGATTATTCATCTAAAGGGGATATATATACTACCTATTATATTTGCCATTAATGGTATAATTTTTTCGCAAAAGACTACATTGAGAATCATTTAGTTATAGAAAATATCACATCAGAGACCCCTTAAAAATAACAGAGTTAGTGGGGAAACATGGCAAAATATAATAATGGTCATTGTAGATACATGTATATTGTTTTGAAACTTTTTAGGATGTGTTATCACCAATTTCTATCTGTCTTCAGAAGATTTGTATTTGATGACCTCTTGTTTGATATACGTATGACCAGCTGTTGTCCCGTGGGGTTCACATGATATCGCGTCCTCATGCTATACATAATTAATGTTATTTAAGGTTCTTCGAGGTGTACAATGCATGCTAGAGGCGGTTTTTTTTATATCCGTCTGTATTTGTCACATCTTCTGCACTCAGTAACTAGCCGCCATATTTGTACATGTTTGTTTCTTAGTCTTACTCTCTTTTACTTTTACGAGGGTCTCCTTGTCAATCTTTCCTTCTTTCCTATATTGCCTCTAGTTTAATATATCTAGAGTTCGGATTATTGTTTTGTTGACGCTTTGGTATTCTCTGATTTTTTTTCTTGACACAACCTCACTTTTGGCCTTAAGTTGAGCGTTCGCCACTGTGAGGAAGGCTATGGGTTCTGTTCCCTGGCCGAGACATACCAGAATCTCTAACAATGGTAGTGACTACTCCCTGCTTGACTTTCATCATTATTGGAGTGGTACGACTGGTTCGCCCGTTGTCAGTATAATGTGACCTATAGGGTGTTCTGCTGGGATCCTTCGATAGTATACTTCAGTGCGGTAGCACTATAAATCGGCAAAAGATCCGGACTTTCTGATTCTGAAAACAATCCACCTAAAGAAACAACCCCCCCCCCCCCCCCGCCCGAAAAAAAAGATGTACAACCCAAAAAGAATCTTATTTGCAATCTATATTGATAATTACCAAATACATTTTATATCTAGGTACGACATTATCAAACAAAAACAATCAACATCCCCTAAATGTTTAATCATTTAGGTCAACTTCTGATGATCCATGTCGCGTTCATACATAACATCTTATTAATTAATCAATGATTTATTCACACATGCAAACTTTCATTTGATTTTTCAGAAACAAAACAAAACCAAAACAAAAACAATGGGAATTATTGTTGTGTGACTGTTCAAACATTCATCGAACAAACTTCCATTACATTATGACAAAAACTAATGCATCCTTCATGAAACAATGGAGCATTGTTGCCATTAGATATGGTTTAGCCAGTCTTTTCACATTTAAAACCGCTCCTGCATCGACGGCACCAGCCTTGTAAAAATTTGGTTGGGTTAAACAAAGATAAAACAATGTCCTCGACCGTTGAAACAACCAGTCACGCTAATGACCATAACCGAAAACGCCGCTTGAGGTTCCTGTATAATCTATAAATGGCACCACTTTGTCGGATTCCAGAACTCACGTCAAGTAATTGTAGTATGATCAAAGGACAACCTGACATCTTAATGGGTTTTAGCATATAATGTGTATTTGTTACACAATATGCATTAAATGACTGTTTAGTAATAGTTTTTAGTTATAAGAGTCACTGCTTGAAAAATTATAGATAAAACAGATTATTGCATGAATTTCACAGATGGTTTACGAGTTTTAATATTTTCGGCAAAAATGCCCCTCGTATAAGCCTTTAACAAGTGATGGCATTAATGGTCATGAAACAAAATGATAATTTGATTAAAAAGAAAACATTCATTTTGAAATTAATTTTATAAAAATATTGTAGATAGTCACAGATTACTTTTGAGTTTTATATGTGACTGTTGTTCAACGTTGGGTATAGAGCAGGGTTGGGATGCAAAACTACGTATTTACGATGAACAAGAATGCACCACACCAATCAAATAGCAAGGTCCCGAACAAAAACCTATATATTCTGTTTTATTCAAAGCTTCTAGATGAAAATAAATTAAAGAATACCGAAGCGTTAACAAAATCATAATCCGAACTCAAAATTGATTAAACCAGGGGCAAAATGAAACGATGTCTTCCCTCAGGGTTGTTTTGAGGTTTAAATACGGTAAATAATTTGGCAAAACTTCCACTTGTATACTTCTGAGCAGGTTAATGTTTCGAGTATATGATTTAATAGTGAGTGAACATGGCAAAAATATGCAATCATCAAATTTTCCTTATGCTTATCTAACGAAACGTGAAACAAGAACATTGATAACACTCTTTGTCGAGTTGCTTTTTCAAAAATATAAGAGGAAACATTTTCGGTGTTATTTCCCTTGGTCTTTCCGTTCGTTTGAAAACATACATTTGATGCCTATGACGTGAAGTACATTATCTTTCTTGATAGTTTTAACACATGGACACGTGCTGAAACATTGTTTTCTGTGTGTGTTCCTCTGAACAGTTTCCAGTTTTTAAAGAATCTGTATTTCTTTGAAGGGGTCCAATTCTCTCGGGTAGTTATGTGACCTTTCACATTTGTTATCGTTTACAGTTGTTTTAAACAAAGCGAAATTGCACAATCACATTGATCAAAAGCCAGGATGGATATGTTGCCATTATTTTTCTTGCACCATGCGTCGTACGTTAGCTTTTATCATATGAGCACGACATCTTTAGTAATAAATGATATTCGATAGACTTTATTAGTTGCTACTTGATATCAAGAAGATCCGAGATAGGTGCGAAAATGGTCCCAAACAGACAGTTACTGGAAGAGTTATTGAACTTTAAAATAGGTCATCCTATTTGACTCGAACTTGTAAAAACAATCCATAATTTTAGTATATGTAAATATATTTTGATTACCACTGCTAATTTTTATATACAACATGTGCATTTACTCTCAGCAAAATAACTACTATCATGTGATAATTTAGAGTTTACACATCGTTTTCTATAACATATTTTGTACCTAGTTTATGCGATTTGGGTTCAGGATATGATTTTGGAGACGCTTTAGTAATCTCTGGTTTGTTTCGTCATAACATTGATGAAACAAGGTATAGGCATAGTAACTGACCAAAGTCACACTTATTGACCCGGATTAAAATTAAGGGAGGAAACCATAGTACACGGGAGAAAATGCACGTGGTGAGGCAGGTGACTCCCATATCTTTTTCACGTCTGATTGGATCTTGATAGAAATGAAAAGCAAGTGCGTTATCAACTGTACCACCTTATAACCATGCAATCCGAGATGAAAGATGAAAGACGTGACAACGACATGATCTGTATGACGCATGATGCGTCTCGCATAATCATACTTACATCTCGATATTAATAAAGTTATCTGATACGAAGCTAATAGTAGAGAGAGTAGTGCCTTTTGATATCCTAAATGTCATTTCTCATAAGCTATCATTACGCAGCAGGCCACCCGTGTACGTTAAGGGATAAGTTCGAATTTCTTAACACATGCTGGTACGAGGTCATTAGTGCGGGGACCTTGTTAAGATCAGATATGTCCTTCCATATCCCTAATTAGATGAAAAGCTGATCTACTTGCCTTCAACTTAAAGACGTAAAGGAAATATTTGAAATATTGTGATTCGGAGAACATCAAATACGCGAAATGTTCTTACAATATCAAATACTATCAATATAAAACAGTTTATCGCTTCAAGTAAGGGTCTATTACACTTTTGGCTGACTTGTTTTTGTTTTCATACGAGGATGAATTTGTCAAGGAGCTTATCAGGACGGATAACAAAAACCTAGGCAAATCTTATCCATATAACTCTTTCCTTTGTTCCTTTTTGCCTCTAGTTTAATTGATTTTGAGTTCGGGTTATGGTTTTGTTGACGCTTTGGTATTCTCTGATTTGTTTTGGTAACCGTCATACTATGCTTGTGAGAGGTGGATGTTCCATGCAGGCTTATCTTCTCAATACAAATAAGTAGCTCTAAATTTTCTTTTTCACATGCTCGTATTTTTCTGTTGGATTTTCATATACATCCATTGCTAATTAATTTCATAACAAATCAATATGTTGTAATGCTATGCTTCTTGATTTATGGTATGTCATATATGTTAATTCACTTTTGCATTGCATTGTCACAATATAATACTTCTCTGAGAGTTTTGAGAGCGTTGATTTGAATTACCATGCATCATACGATATAATTCCAAGCGTATTCAAACACCACAGACACAGACTGGACTACAATATACAACGTAAACAAACAAAACATGGCGGCTGCTGAAATATAGTTTTGCATTGTGAGATTTGACGATGAAATTAAAAACGTGAAATGTTTAGAAATATTTTGTTATTTCAACAACAACAAAAGACCACCGTCTGCAATTTCTAATCGTGCATGCAAAATACACACGTCAACACGCTTAAGAATTCGTAATATGATTAATTCACGACTTGAGTGTGTTGATGTTTTTGAAATTCTAATGGCTTTTTAAAAGATTTCCATAGGAAGCACAAACACGAGTTTGTATTTGCCGTTCATTATGTCACACGAGGATAAAAATCAAGACATTGATTTTGTCGAAAATGTTAGCATCAAGAAAACAGTATGTCTAAGCTATACTGCTTACTAAGTATAAGTTAGTATTTACTTTAAAAGAAAATAAACCTTTGTCATTTTCAGCAGTCGCTTTAAGGTGCTGTTATACTTTGTAATTATGATTTATCAAATGAATGCTTTTAAATAACGACATTTTGAAGTATGCTTACAATTTGTAATTACAACAACAACAAAAATGATGTGTGCAATATCGTATTGTACACAATACCCATCGGAAGAAAATTGACAGTTATCTCTCCAACCTTGGATACCTTGTTCGTTCAGCTAAAAAGAAAACAACTAAAAGTTCATAAGAGTTATCAGCAATATCGCCTGTTACACTTTACGGTTCATCAGGGGTTTGTAATTAATATTCACAATACACATTATGATATATACAGGAATCATACGCAAGGCATGGAAGGTTTTTATCGCGAACTCCTGTCGCATGATCTTTTGTTTCTAACGCTATCATGACTTTATCAGCCACGATTTCCTCTATTTCTTACATGTCAAATGTTTAGGTTATTGTAGAATCTACCAACTTTAGGATTCCATGCTATCAACAAATACAATGCATGCCTCAATTATTAACAATTTTTGTTTCTATTTGCTCGCATTCAACATAAAAAAATAGCTGCCTCGTGGAGGCAAGGTCGGTTGATGGTGTTAACTGTATTCATCCATGCGCAGATTTTGTTTCTGTGACACAAATCTAAACGATTCCAAATACTATTTTCAGCATAACCTTCTATTAAAGATGCAATCACCATTTATTATTGAAATGCTTGTTAATTTTTTATAGTGCTACTTTGCCTAACAATCAGCATGCAACCAGACGCTGTTCACACTATTGAGTATTTTATGGGACGTCGATAAACGTAGGATTTTACATTTCAAAATAAACCTTGTAAAAATATTGGCAGAAAACAATGCAAACCTAAGTATCAAAATGCATATGTATGATATAAATTAATAGAATACCTCTGTAAGCATGCAAATACATGTAATGATGCGCTTGCAATGACCAGTAGGAGTCCCAATTACAAAAGCTAGCTGTCGTTCCATGATTTCAAATTTCAAAAAGAGTTTGTTCCGCCATCTCTACAAACTTTCGGTTATATCTTATACCAGTCTCACCGACATGGTACCCACTATGTTGTTGCCATACAGCATGTTTTGTGTGATTTAATTATATATTAATCACCATTCCATTCAGTCGATTCCTGTGATCTCAAAGAGGCATAGAATGCTTCGTAGTGAACAAAGACACAATATTACTTCGTTTTTTGTTTGTTGAGGTTGGTATGATTGTTTGAATAACCACATTTTTATCTATTTCGATTGCAAATCATGTACTCAAAAATGAATTGGTGCATATTGCATTAACAAAAAGCTGTAGGAAATTTACACGTCAACACTCAATAATATAATTACTTTCACTGTTTGAGTCTTTTGATATTTCTTTTTCTAATTCTAATAACATTTAAAAAAAAAAATCACAATTCTGTAGAAAGCATTTATCCGTAGTTCGTTACGAATGACATCACCTTAGAATAAGATTCAAGACATTGATTTTGTCGAAAAAAACAGCATTCAAAACAGAGCATTGCAAAGCTTGCTTTGGTTTATTTTGTTTTACGTCCTATTACATGTAACAACCAGGGTCATTTAGGGATGTGTTTTGGAGGTGGAGGAAAGCCGGAGTACCCGGAGAAAAAAACACTTACCTACGGGCAGAGGGCGGAGGGCTAGTGGTAGAATGTCGGGACACCTTAACCACTCGACCACCGCGGTCCCTCTGAGCTAGGTTGCTTATAAGTAATGTTTTACTTAAAAAGCGGAAATAATAACTGTTATTTTCCGAGGCCCTTTTTATATCATGTTGTACATCCAATAAGGATTTTATGAATTCTTTAAAATAACGATTTTTATGTACATGGAATAATGTAAGCACATTGTATAAATAGATAGCAGACGTGAAAAAGTATGATAATTATTGATTGTTTTTTTCCCTGGTAATTAGGTAATGTCAGTCAAGGTACATTGGCATGTCAGTCATCCATTAATTTTTCTGTGACGTAACCGGTATCCTTGGTGTGTTTCGGTAATATTTCAGCTAGATTACAGAAGAAATTACAGTAATGTGATACGGGACTCAATCTATAGATTACGCATGAATCTTCCACAAGTGATTAAACAGACCATGTAATTGTAGGAGCCAGCGAGAGAATCCTTGAAAATAAATCGATGCTTCGTATTATAGGGAAATATAAGACAACTCCCATACACAACCTCGAGTTTTCGTTTCCAATTTTCTGACTTTTGATTGGTATGACTATATCATTATTTTTCTCCCGCATAGCTGCGTTACAAAATAGCTTTATTGTACATTGTAGAGTTATAATATACAGTTACGTCAAATGTCAGTCAAAATGTAAAATTAGGAACGAACATTATTTACAATTAGAGACAACTTGATACCTATCTAGAATGAAGTTTACTGGGTTTTTATTTTTCCAACGAGAAGTCTTCTGTATTGTTAAAGTTGAGTAGTCTATCATGCTACAAATAGATCCACATTATGTGTCCCCGCCGTGGCATCATCAAAGGCGGAACTGCAGCTATGCACATTTTAACGTCTCCGTATTTCCATATTGTTTTTGATTTATGATTTTGTTAGTTTTGCCGTTGCTATTGTTATTGTCTGTGTGTAGAAAATCAGTGAAGATGAAAGAAAGTTAACTTTGGTTTTGTACAATTTCGATTTGAGGTATTTTGATAATTGCCCAATTAACATGATTTAAGTGTTTGTGGAGATGTTTGGCTGTCGGTTTTTCAATTTGAGAGTTTGTGAAGCTATTGGCGTTTGATGCTGTTTTGTTTGTGTTTGTAGGTATGTGGATCTATAGGCATACATGTTTGTTTGGTTACGGGTATGTAAACTGTGGGCATATAATATTGTTAGATAGTGGATACATGTATGTGAAGATGTTGTCAAATACAATTGTTAGATTGTACATACATATGTAGGTATGCAAAGATGTGGACATGTGAGATTTCTTATCGTATAAGTCATAGTTATGTGAAGTTGTGGATACGTAAGCATAATGGATAATACGTTTATGAAAATGAGAACACGGGAGGTCATAGGTACAATGTATCTGAAGCTGCTGGCATGTTAGGTTTTTAACTCGTACATTATGTAAACATGTTGGCAGAGGGCGGCGGGAAGTGAGGGGGGGGGGGGGGGGGGGGGGGTTAGATCTTAGTGTGCTAAGGTATTGGTATGCCACTCCACTAGGGTATACCTAACTAGTTACATATGTGAAAACGAAGGGCAAATTCAACGGATACCAGTTTAATGTAATAAAACGTTTTATTATTGGTTTGACATTTTCATGATTTGAAGAATGGTTCGTTTTGAAACACATTGCTGAATCAGGGACATGTTTTGTTGCCCCTATTCGCCTGAATACTCTTACAAAAACGGAAGGTGTGGTACACAGACCGTGCTGTGTGAGACTTTAGATTCGTGTTTGAAGGTTATAGGGGATTTTTATGCGTTGGGTGTGAAGGATGAGCAAAAACGGAAGTTACGTCAACAACACAAATAGTCAAAGCGGAAGAAAACATCTCTCGTTCCAGTGTTTGGTCTGAGAACATTACAACATTCATTCGTACCAAAAAATTAACAGTAATGACTAGGTTGTTGTGACTACGTCGTCGATGTTGTTTACTTGCATGCTCTCGAAGCTATTTCGCAGCCAAACGATTAAAGATGAAAACCGTGTAGGTATATGGTGAATTGTTGTTCTAGCAGATATCGGAGAATGCAGTATTGACGATTCATTATCTACTTGCATAGGGGCCGCGGGGATATTACATTTGTGTCTGTATAGTGATTTATTGGTGTCAAGGGCAAGGCAAATGGGCCATGATTATCTTCGGTTTTAGTACTGTACTTCCTACGGATTCTGTAGAGTTCCATTACTTAAAAGCAAACCCTTGTAAAGAATACACTTAAAGCATTGAGGGTCATTATAAGGAGGACCTATTTACCAACTGGATATATCACATGTAAGCCTTTTACATATTTTGGTAAACAAAAGAAAATCAATAAATGTCTTCACAAATGAATTAAATTCAAATTCAATGAGTTGTTCGAGGAAACTAAATTTAAATTCGACCCTTTACCACCCTAAGTGAGTTTTCCAGGTCAATCTAAAATTTGTATGGATCAATTTTGATCAATTAAACTGCATAATGAAGACAGGTTGAATGTGTTATATAACAATAAATATAAAGCATTAATATGTGTTTAAAGAGTAAAATATCTCTGGAGTATAAGTTATGGAGGGTTGCTATACCAGACCATTGATCCCTTTGATAGCAAGGGCGGATTGTCCTCACAGCGGTTTCTCCCTGCACTCGTTGAATAAAATATTTGAATATAAACAACCGGAAAGATAACCGCTGTCAATATATGTTAGCAAGATGTCATTGCTTTAAATGACAAGCTTTTTTTTCACAATCCTTCATCTTACATATAAAACTGACAATGTATAAAAAGGAAATAAGCAAAATGTGACGAAAATCGATAGGAAACTGAATCAACGATTTAAAAAAATTGACAGCCTTATCTCCATTCTCGCTTCGTGACAACAGTGATGTATTCCTGCGAAGTTACATAGCATGTAATCATTGATCACAGAGTAGCCTTCAGAACTAGCTTTCTGTTCAGTTTCGTTTAAAAAGACAAGTTGATGATATAAATCGTTCGGTTGTGTGTCTGGAAAAACATTTTTTTTTGTACACAGAGGTTATTTAAGCACTAAGTTGCATTCTTATTCAAGTTATAGGCAATATGAACGCCTGCTGTATTACAGGAAAACTGTATTTACACATCTAACCATATACGAAAAAATAACTATGACGTAAAATTAAACGATGAATCTTCATGAAACTCTTGAATGTTGAATTGGCAGAATAGCCCGTAGCGCGTGCTCCTTTTCGAGCGACGCAAACCGTTCACATGCTTTCTCCTGGAACGGGGATTCGAAGTATAGTTCGTATAGTCGGTGGAAAACAGCTACCGCCAAAGGGATTTTATTATGAAATAGTTGAGACTTTTTTCTTTTGCACTGTATGTTTAAAGGTGCTTTCAAATAACATTTGGAAAAATTGTCGTTATTGACATGGCGTATTTATGACGCCATAATGTGGAGGCATGTCCGCTGAATTGAAAAAAATGAGTTATGCGGTCCGCAATGGGAAACACGTTTTCAGCGTCGTGTTGTGTTTTGGTTGGGATACGGCTGATATATTACAATGATGCTAGGGATACGAATCGTTTCTACATGTCCGTGATGTTAGATTGATGACCTTGACTACATTATTTCGGACGATATGCCTACTGAAACAATATTGCACTTTCCTAGAATCAGGGAGGTGGATCCTCTACATGGCAAAGAGTGAGTGATTAAAAGCTTGTACATTTTGTACTTATGTTGACAGAGTTTCTTTTCGATGTTTAAATAAAGTTAATCTATTATATCCAATAAGTGATTAAAATGGGAAAAATAAAACCAAAACATTGTTTATAAATCCAAGTCCAAACGAGAGTTCGACGTGATTTTCCTTTTTTTAACCTTCAGTTCACATTCTTATTCATACTCGTGTTGGATCATAGCCAAGTAAACCGAAACGATACTTACTAGTTTTATATAGTGACCATACAGCACAAATATAAATATATCAGAGTACGTCTTTACAAACTAGAGCACAAATATCAACGTTATTATATACACACTACACACAAGAATCTAAGCATGTAAAAACAAATCATAGAATACCGAAACCTCAACAAAACCAAAACTCCGACCTCAAAATCGGGTAAACTAGGCCATATATTGTATCACCATGTTTTGAATCGTTAATAACAAAGTAAACATTATGCTTTTCGTCTTATTTCAGTCCAAGTCGCTCGGTGATTGACACCAAGAACGCAATCAAAAGACATCCATATATCTACAGGCCTAAAAAAGTACAAATAAAGAAAGGGGTGAAAACGAATATAAATCAGAATGCAATACAGTTACAAAGAAGTACAGATGTAAGCAGGAATATGTTAGCAAAACGAAATTTGAAGGGCGTACCCGTCCATTTGTGTTTTTATCCTAAGATTTGTCTACGAATTACAATTACGTGTTTTCACTAGTTAGGCCGAGTTAACCTGACTAATTTCAAGCTTACTGTGACGGCTGATTGTCCAATTGCAAGTCTGTGTTGAAAATGTAGACTGAATTTACAGATTTCATAACTGTGTTCTTTTTTTGTATTAATATTAATTAGAAGAATGGTTGAATGGTTTAATCAATTCCGGCATTTTTACTTTTAAATATATGGATACAAACTATCTGGCAGCCTCTTCATGAATACTGACAAGGATCTATCCGTTCAATTACGACAATGCTATAGCACGCAGTCCGTGTAGAAATCAAAGTAGGATCGCTTGATCCGTCTATGGTTCCAAAATTACATTAGACAGAAGACAAGCTAATCTGGGTCACGTCAAAACGCACGGATGATCCAAGTTGACATATAACATATCTTTTTTTACCAGTTTGCAAAATTTACATCTGTATTATCCCGAGTGGTTATGTCAGTCCCACAAAGAACAATGGTTACGCATTAAATCATCTGCAGACAAAATTAACAGCAACAAATTTGGTATTATCTGCGATATTTCATGTTTGTTATAATACAGCCCATTACTATTGCTACATGTAATCATTTTGACGTAGAGACTTCAAATGAAATGAATTATATTGTAACCAAAATAGAAAGGAACGACTGGCCAGCAGTTTGTGTGGGAGGTGATTAGGTGCGAGACCTAAGTTGTTATGGTACGCGGTTTTATATTAGTATTCTCCTCCTGTTGAGACGCCCAATTGTATTTGCATCTAGCCTTGCTGGTTGTCAGAAGCAGGTCAGACTCCCGTGACCCAGGGCAATGGATAGTCTAGCTCAGACACAAACGTCACGTGTAACTGTTTTGCCAACGTTTCGTCTCGTCAGTTTGTTCCTCATATTAGCACCCATATAGTTCAAAGATGTCTATAGACCAGGGGGATTTATACTTTGTTTTAATACGGTGACTGAGTTCGTAAAAACATATTTTCCATCTGTAAGCTTTTCTTTGTTCTTACACTATCAAAGCATACCTTAAGGTAGTATGTTATCGCTTATGCATCCAAAGTAGTCCTTTTAATTGCAATATAACTCAAAAGGAAGCCGTTTCTCGGAGTTTTGTGGTAATCGGGAACCTAAAGTATTTTCAAAAAAATTTTGATGGTCGGGAAAAGTCTTGATTTACAAAGTTCAACACTGATATGGTCTCTCTAGCATTTCACAAAGGAGGAAATGTTTATAACAATCTTCATGTCATCCTTGATTTTATTTTTGACTTCAACTTAACTGAAAACTATGTTACTAGGTGTATTAAAGTGTGGATTTGCCTACAAATATAATCATTGGTTTATGAAATATCACCAACAACACGTATTTTAGTGAAAGACAACGCTTGTCTAACGTCGCTTAATGCTTGGTGCCTCTGTAGTTTGGAGTTCGCCAGTAATCATTCTTACTTTTCTTGTTGTTCCAAATATTTCGGTTCGAGCACTTACGGCAAAGGGATAATAAATCTGCAGGATGATGAAGGATATTGGCAAGTTTCATGGTCGCGATCTTGGTCTCATTGAGAAATATTCTGTTTGCGGACAATGTATGAGTACTTATTATGATAGGAAAAACAAAACCCAAGTTCTCACTTTGAGAACGAGACATTTCCTTGGCTCGGATGTGACAAGGATTTACATTCTGATGTCGTTCATGAAGCAGAACAAATTAACCATGCTGGACTTGTTCTCCTGTATTTTATTAAGGGTATCCCACTAAATATTTCCTTTGTCCCTAGTTTAATCTATTTTAAGTTCGCATTATGGTTTTGTTGACGCTTTGATATTCATAGATTTTTTCAAAGATTACAAAACCCACCTGAAATCCACGAATCCATGAATGTAAGTCAGATTGAGTTCCAGTTACAGCTTAACTTTCTATTCATCCTTAGATGCACCAGTAATGAAGTCCTAAACCATAATCATTCAAGCCGAAAATGTATATCAAATTCAGGATCCAAAACGTAGCATATGATTTTTAGGTGTTGGTTGATAAATGACTTATTATTCCTCACAGACCCGTTTTACAATTGCTGTTCGTTGTTCCTTTCCTTGCCACCAAGATACCGAGAACGAAGCGGATGTTGTAAGGGTCATTTCCGGTATGTATTGAATTGAAAACAAGCGTGAATAACACTGATGTACAGGCAAGAAAACGGCTAAGTATTGGGAGATGCCTGTCTGTCACGACCACTGGTAAAGGTAAGTACATACTTTAAAGGATAAACTGAAGTAAATGCTATCACATTCACCATGTAATATAGCTGTTTTCATTCCGTGCTTGATTGGGACATACGTATGTAAGCCGCGGCAGGTGCACAAAGTGTTGTGAATGGTTACACTTTCATGGTCGGCAATGAATTACCTCGTCGATTGTAAGGAAACAACTGTTATGTAAGCTGCGTTTCTCATGCTTAAAGAGGGTCATTATATAATTGATTTATAACATATGACCGGTGAAAACCGATCCCACCATATCGCAAGCAGTATCGTCTATATACCTGAAGTCGTTATCATCGTCACTGGTACTTGATACGTACACGTACCTTACGTCATACACACGTGCCGAAGTGCAAATGTCGACAAATTCATTTCGCGTAGTAACACCCGTTTTATACAATATTTAGTTTGATTCTAGGAGATAAATATGTTATGTATTTCTTCTTCCTATTAAATAATCGGGCTCAAAGGTTAAGCGCATGATTTGGAATGTGGCATTTCAAGACTAAAACAAAATTTGTGTGTTACTTTAAGCTTATAAGATAATTTAGGGTAGATCAAGTTCAGGTCTGTCTCCTGTGCTAGTATGGGAGGAAGGGACTTCCAATCAGGTGGTCCTGGGAAAGAAGTCAAAATCCACAGTTTCCCCACCCAATTCTTTCATGTCCTCTTGAATATTTTTTTTATATATCTGTATTTGTTCGGCGTTGGCGTTGTTCTACCGCACTCCCACCTTTATATTAAGTGTGTGATAGTTAAAATAGTACACTTCATATAATACTTATATATTTATCTATATGTTGATGTAAACTTGTCACCTTATGGTGGCCATTTTCAATTAATAATGTTGTTTTGTTGTCTATACGTGGAGTATACATAAATAAATAAATCTACTGTATAGGTAAAATTCCATATTCATATATTGTTGTTTTGTTAATACCCATCTGTAAGAATATCTTATACATTTATGACCCTCTAGGTAGGGTGATATGAAGGTCTGTCTACCTGAAGCAATCATCTTCCTCCGAGGTCGTGGCCCGAGGGGAATATAACTGCTGAGGTTAGACAAACCTTCATATCAACCTACCAAGAGGGCAATGCATTGTTTATAATACCGGTTAGTCATATTCTATCAACAAATATATTTTTTAATTATATTTTTACATGTTTATCTATGTTTGTTTACACAATGAAACCAAATAGAATGGCAACTCTTGCAAGAATCAGGAAGGAATCAGGCGAGAATCAGGAAGGTCGCCATGGGAGCACATGCTCCTGAGAGATATGATTTTTTGTCAAACCTAGGGAAGACACGATGCTTTGTAACGCCGTCACGTGACATGTTTTAACGAATCAGCTTTAGAGGATAGAAATGAGAAATAATATTTTTTATAGTTACAGCAATAAGATTGTATCTATCTGTAAGCACCAATTCTGGCCTGATTAAACTTTTATTAATTATTTGTGCATATCATTTTGTCTTTGTGTGCTATACCTTTGGGCATGAATATAGCAATTCCGTTTACAGAAAGCAGTTTCAAAAGTATGTTCTTATTCTAAGTAATAATATTTTAGAGCTGTCCTCGACATTTTTATCTTGTGAATGTGAATGCCAAGACAACTTAACTGCTAAGGTGTAAATATAAGCTCCAAGTAAACAAAAAAAAATCGTCTGAAAGTGGTTGATTGTACCCCTGTCTCCCATAAGTAGATTTTTGGCATGAATGCATTACAAGTAAAACTGTATCCACTAAATAATTTCCAGTGGCAGCTGAAGTAGATATGTTTTAGTGCGAAACATATATATTGGGTCAAGAGATCAAACGCTCATCTGTTAGTCATGGCCAGATTCGATTCCAGTCACCTGCCCGACCAACGAACCACCCTCTAATAAATAATACAATGCACTTTACTATTTTTCTTAACCTAATGCGGTCGTTAACGAGTAATCCTTGGCAAAACCATTGCTGTAAATGTTTGTTTTGTTAAAAAAAATTAAGAAACACAATGAATATTGTTTGTTTTGAAATATAATATATCACAACTTTTAGTGAAGAATTTTATGTTTTGAGGAATCTGTAGCAAAGCATTCCTGAAGTGCTTACTATCTGTAGTATAAATAACATTTGCTTAAATCAGTACAAGACGAGTTTCACTGTGAAAGAGGTTGGATAACGAATTCAAATGAATAACTGTCGGGAAGAATAATTAAATGTTTGGTAAAAGGTTAAACATGAATGAAAACCGCGAATAAAACTGTTCCATCGAGAGGAATCATTAAACAAAATCTGTCGTATGCATTAACAAAGTAAAATTCAGTGTTTCATTCAAATTTGAAAAGTGCCGTATGACCAAGCTTATAACGAATCCGCCATAACTCTGGCATTACTGTACTTTATGGTTACAAATATAGCTTACGTGGAACTCGGCCTTTGCCCTATGGCTGAAATCCTAGCTATTAAGTCCATTGTCGACTAGAACATTCTTTGTATGGTTATGTTATTGGCTTTGAGAAACTGGTCTATCTCCTTTGGGCCCTGGCTATTTATACCATTTAGAGTCTGGAGCACTGTTTTAAATTTCATTCTTTAGGGAAGATTTCAGAATAAAACGATCATTTCCATCCTTAGATACATCACTAGGTAACAAATAAGACCATATAATAGGCTGTCGTGTTTTTGTTTTATTTCGGCAGCAATGGATATCTTGTAGTTGAATCTGCATTTTTATTGTAAAACGAAAGCCAGTTTGAGTAAAATTACGAAGCTATATCTCCTTCGAGATCTTTTAACAACATAAGGAAAACACAAACAACCATTCCAGCAATAATGTTCGTGTTGACTCAATTATAATCTCATAATGTGTTGAAAGAGGGGCGTTAAATGTTTGGTGACATAAGGTAACCGTATTTGCTGCACAATGAGTGTATTAGCTAGAACATTACTCTCGTAAAACTGTGTAAACACATTCAACAAAATCACAGAACGAAAGCTTTCTGTAGGTGTTTTCATAATTTCAAACACTGTAAATGCCGTGTAAAATCTATAACAGATACATTTGCTAACGTTTTATTGCGAATCAAATCTGTACCAGGAGACGTTTGTGTCATTAGACCACTTTTTGGAGATATCGTATTTGATGTTTACTCGGATGTGACAAAGATTTACATGGCGGGTGTCGTCGATGAAGCCGAAGACGCTTACTTTTCCGGGACACCTGGTCTTATTATCTTGTACGTTTACAAGAGTCTCCATGTAAATTTTTCCTTTGTTCATATTTTCCCCTTGTTTAATCGATTTTGAGTTCGGATTATGATTTTGTTAACGCTTCGGCATTCTCTTATTTATTTTCCTGTCAACCAGTGGATGTTTTGGTGTTGGAATAAGGATTTTCTTTTACCAAGGATATAGGTCTTCTCTTTGTTTAATTTAGAAAATGAAAATAATACTTTAACTTCAATTTCAGTGAAAAAACTATAATTTCGTTAGAAAATAACATCAAATAACTACAATCTAAACACATTTTGTCGTTATTGGTTCATAATTTAATATACATATGATTTGAATATGCTGGAATTCTAAATATGTGAAATTGACAATATAACCATTTATCAATACGAATTGTACTGATTTGGCTTATCATTGAAATAACTTTTCACAACAGCATCAACTATCCGCCATTTATTATGCTTTATTGCTTTTAAAATGATATTTGTATGCAATTATTTGCTTAATGGAAGGTTTAAAATTAAAATACGTTCATCCAAGGGACCGGAATGGATTGTGCCTGCTGTATATACTCTCCAAATTACATCACAGTCATTTGGTACAATACAGTCAAACCTGTATTAAGCCACCACACAAGAGACCGACAGCTATTGTGCTGCTTAAGACAGGTAGCTGCTTAAACCAGGCTGGCCAGAAACGGCCTATTGCTCTTTTTTTGTAACAGATAATATTATAATGCACTTAATCATACACTAGTGTTGGTGGTTCTATGAAGAGATTATCCTCGGATTATCGTAAACA
Source organism: Mimachlamys varia (assembly GCA_947623455.1). Lineage (NCBI taxonomy): Eukaryota > Metazoa > Mollusca > Bivalvia > Pectinida > Pectinidae > Mimachlamys > Mimachlamys varia. Next base: position 52,119,098 of record OX392527.1, read on the forward strand.
AAACCAAATCACGTGACGATTGATAAAAATAGGTGGTCATGTGATCATCGCATATGTCTATTTACGGACAAAATGCAGGACAATGCAACGAATTGGGGCAATTTTTTGTAGCTGTTTAAGGTTCAATATATAGTGTTTTCGGTCGGGCGGACCACAGACTGGCCCCTTAACGTAGGTGGCCGCTTATTCAAGGTGGCCGTTAGAGCAGGTTTGACTGTACGTATTGTTTGTATATGTAACAGAGGTCATTATTTATTTAAATGCCTCCGCTAGGAGTCGAACCCGGAGCCTCTGGCTACTAGGCTTAAGCTCAACCGATCGAGCTAAAGAGAAGATCTCTCTAGCCGAGCGGTATATTGCAGCTAGTTTTAACCAGTGTTACATACTCCCCTAACGGGAAAGAACTCGTCCCGAGTATTTTCCGGGAGCCATAGGGATTCCTTTGTAAGTATCCCTACAGTATGTCATTCCCGGGTCCCTGCGTTGGCGCCATATGTAACAGAAGTCATTATTTATTTAAATGACTCCGCTAGGAATCGAACCCGAAGATCTCTCTAGCCGAGCGGTATATCGAAGCTAGTATTTACCAGGGTTACATATAAATCCGTGTTGCTAGATGCATGGCTTACTTTTGGACTACCCCAGAGCAAAAATCTTTCTAAGAACAAATGAAAATCATCGACCGATCTCTTGTTATTGTATAATATTGCTTAAAAAGTTAAAGCGAAAATAGAACAGCGGACGTCAGGGAAAACTAACCCTAAATTAGCAGAGATCTAAAAATTGACCTCTGGCTCTATACTTACCAAGTTTGTGTCATAATGTCATAACAATGAAAGTGTTTAGCCGTTCAGAAATGTAAAATTTGACCTTGTCCTTTGATATGACGACAATGAAGGAGATATAAAAATCAGGTTGACTTTTGATCCGAGAATTAGTGTTGCATAAACAATCGGACATGTTTGACCTCTAACCTTTACGGTAAAGGTCTTCAATGACTTCATGATTATGCACTGCACATCGTCTATAGGCATTGCATGTATACGGAAAATCACCCAGATAGTATTTTTTTGGAAATTTCACACTTGTTTTACCCTTTACCCCAAAGCCAAGGTCACAGTGACATAATGAAAGTGTACTGCACATTGGTTTAATGTGATGAAAGATACTGCAGGTTTCGTAATGATATTTTCAACGATTTAGAAGTTATGGCTCGGACAAAACCCTCACCAGGATAAGAAGTGGCAAAAGAACCGGTATTAAATAATTTTGTCATCCGTCATCCAAAGTTGAGACATAATGAAAGCGTGAATCTATTTTTTAAAAAAATCTTCATTTGTCTCATTTGTCGTTAATATGTACCAGGAAAGCTTCACATGTAAGATGAACGCAATGCACCTATGTGTTGACAGTTTTAGTTAGATTCATTATGTCAAAATGATTTCCATTATCATTTATCAGTTTCGTCCTTCTAGGTCTTACGACTGGTGGCATGTGTCTGTCGGTGTATATGTAACTCACTCAAATAATCGAAATGACGTGTTAACGTGATACTATCCCTAATCTATCGTGATATTTACATCGCCATGTGATTGTATAACAAGCTACATGTAATAGGATAAGTAAAGGAAAACAAAACACCAATAATTTCGTAAGTATCGCTTGATATCGTAAACGGTGAGAAGATATCTTCTTTTATATCAGCGGCGTTTTTGACCAGTATGGATTTCAAATTTGTTGGTTACGGCATATATTTAAGTATCTCTGTTACAATGTCGATAAAAAAACGTTTTTAGAAACACAGTAAATTTTATGTCGGCAAATGCTTGTGCCCTTTGTAAATAGTATTGGCATATGGAACACATAGGGTTTAATACAATTGGGTTTCAGGGCAATCTACCGTTGGAATATCAATACTTTTAGGAATTATTTGATTACTTTCTTGGAGCAAGGCAAACGCGTCCCCTATAATAATGTATCATCTAATAAACATTTATAACACTTACGGTCATTCACTAATGGTATTTTTGGAAAGTCGAATTCCTACGAAGTGTAAGTGGATCACAATTTTATTTGGGAACACTATTGAAGCAACTAAGTCCCGACATTCTTATATATCACACACTACTGAAACATTGTAATAAGGTTTCACTAACTATGTTGTTGATGCAAATTATTTAAAAATATTAACGTTTTTTTTTTAAAGCATTCATATACTAAGTATAGGTGTAACGTGCAGGCGGTCACCCATCCAACTACTCATCACGCTCATCGTTGCTTTACTACTGTGAAACGATCCCCAGGTTATACCGCATGGCTGGAAAAGCTAGCTCGCCAGTTAGGAAGTATTTTCTCCTCATATACCTAGCTGGACATTATACAGGTAGCCCATCAATTCAAACACGGTCTTACCAATTCTTGACATTGGCATTTAAGCGTCTTCGTGTTCTGTTGGCATTCTAATGGGCACTAACTGTGCACCACTTTTGGCTCACTTGTTTTTGTTTTCATACGAGGCTGAATTTGTCGAGGGGCTTATCAGGACGGGTAACAAAAACCTTGCCAAATCTTTCAATTTCACTTTCAGGTATATCGACGATGTGTTGTCAAGAAGTTTGCTGATCTAGTTGATCGTATATACCCTACTGAACTTGAAATTAAAGACACAACAGACTCTCCTACATCAGCTCCTTACCTCGATCTTTACTTAAACTATGACCAACACGGGCAACTTACTACTAAGCTGTATGATAAACGTGACGATTTCGATTTTCCGATCGTGAACTTTCCCTTTCTTGATAGTAACATCCCTGCTTCTCCATCCTATGGTGTTTACATGTCGCAGTTGATTCGTTATTCTAGGGCTTGCTCTGAATATCGCAATTTTCGTGATAGATGTCGACTGCTGACGAACAAACTTACGGCACAGGGATTCGAGAAATGCAGGTTGATGAAGACTATGGGCAAGTGTTATGGTCGCCATCTTGATATCATCGAGAAATATTCTGTATCTTTGTGTGATATGAAGATGGACGTTTTTGAGTTTGCTTGTTAGTGTTTTTACTTGTTGTGATGACAATGATGACTCGGTTCTCATTTTGAGAATTAATGCTTACTTGGATGTGACCAAAATTTACATGGCGGGTGTCGTCGATGAAGCAGAAGACGCTTACTCTTCCGGAACACCTGGTTTTATTTTATTGTGCTTTTACGAGAGTCTCCATGTAAATCTTTCCTTTGTTCCTATTTTGCCCCTAGTTTAATCGATTTTGAGTTCGGATTATAGTTTTGTTGACGCTTTGGTATTCTCTGATTTATTTTAACAGTATCAACATTAATGCATCGCAATTTAACTTTGATGTGATAAATATTATTTTAGACAATATCCTGTAATAACACAACTGGGATAATGTGTTAGATATATGTCAGAATATGTTAATACCATCAGACCAATATGCACTTTTTGTAGTTATATCTGTACACAAATATAATTCAATTTGTACATTAGGATGGCATCTATTTCACTTGTTTAATCTGTATCATAACTGTTGTACGTTGATATTCTTGTTGACCCATTGTAAATATTCAATAATCTTTAGTTTATCTAAAGGCAAGTTTTAAAATTAGTGGCTCGAATTTAGTTTTCCGAACATGAGCTTTCCATTTCTTGATTGTCGCATATCTGCTTCCAGAACCGTACATGTATTTGTTTGATTAACGCACGTTATTCAGCTGAAGAGCGTGGTCCGAATATGACGAGTTATGATAGATGATGACTTCGTACAAAGCATTTCTAACTTTTTTCATTGTGCATGCTTGGGAAGATAATGAGAAGTAATAATAGTCGCCAATGTGATTTTTTTTTGAAAAAAAACCCAAAGTTTGTTTGGTATAAAAGTCGGTTTCTTTATTTCGCCCTTAAATTTTCGTTATTGTTTTGTTTTCATTGTCCTGGGTCTTACCATACGGACGGTGGCTTCCGTTGGGTGTTACGTAAGTATAGGTGATAAATGTTGCTGATAAAGTAGCAGAAGTTTGTGCTTTCTAAAACACAGGAATTCATCTACTTGTACTGTTCTCAACATTTATTTCATAATACCTTTACATAGTATAGGAATCCTAGCATTGTTAATTCTTACAGATGTATACATTGTATGATATGATCATGATATTGGGCGAATGTACTAAATAAGCAATGTAAACGTAGATGATGTATATTATTATGTCATTGACATATCGATATACTTGTATCTTCATTAGCTATCGATAATGCTATTTTTGGATTTTCTATGATTCGATTCAAATGCAGTTTGGGAAAGAAGAGTTCCTATAAAACGGAAGTGAACTATAAATATATTGGTATTACTATTAAAACCAGTGTGTCCTGGCTTATTTAAATAACACATACTGTTCAAATATTGCATTCATGTTAAGTGTGGGTGTGTTTTTGTTGGATATAGTTTCAAAATATGTTCTTTTCTTTATTGAAAACATGATGTTTACTTGGATGTGACAAAGTTTTACATGGCGGATTTCGTCGACGAAGCAGAAGACGCTTACTCTTCCGGAACACCTGGTCTTAATCTCTTGTGTTTTTACGAGAGTCTCCGTGTAAATCTTTCTTTGTTCCTATTTTCCTCTAGTTTAATCGATTTTGAGTTCGGAATATGGTTTTGTTGACGCGTTGGTATTCTTTGAATTTTAAAAAAAAATGACTTCTGCACTATACATAGGAAGTCTATTATTTTCTAATTACATTAATGCATCAAAACACAAATAAAAATACACATTATTCCACTATAACTGTAAGTTGTACGAGCATTCTGTACAGGCACATCTATCCTTACACCACAATAAAAGGAACGACTATCCCTTGCAAATCTGTAATCGAAACATTTGCGTGGAAAAAAAGGTCATGTAAAAACATGGCGAAAAGAATTTACAATTATAACTTTATTACACAGATTTAATTTAGATCATGCCTGCTATACCCCTAGGGAAAGGAAATAAAGTTGCCAAAAATTGGCAGCCTACACTGCTATGACATGAACAATGCACAATTACAAAACCTTACCAAAAACAAGACGGACTGACAGACGGGCGGATGGACGGAGATAAAACTTATATAGTCCCCTTGGTTTCGCCCGTAGAGGGCTTATACTATCGCCAGTTTATACGTTTACTTTATTCATAAGCAGTTTTATAGTATATTACAAATCGGTTTATGGTATTATTCATAAGTAGTTTATAATTTTATTCATAAGCAGTTTATATCATTATTCAAAAGCAGTTTACTATTATCAAGTCTAGGTTGACTGTATTAATAATCCATGAACTAGACAAATATAAAACAATGATGATGCAAAAGTATGGTAAGTGTTATTCATATTTCGTCGTTGATGCTAAAGCTAAACTGCGTTAAATTATTCTATATAATCGATTCACGTTTTTGTGAAAGGTGGTAAAAGGAGAACGGATTGAACTTTGCATATATTTTCATAACTTTGTCGAAGTGTTTGTTTTAAAAGTAGCATAGCCATTCAAACGCCATGAATTAGCATAACCATTCACGCATGTTGTTGACAATGCTTAGGAAACCTATCAAGATATATTTCAGCCTGAAATAAAAATGATTTACACCATGCTTTTTATCCTTCAATCAGGTTCTGAAAATAAGTGTAAATTAGTATTAGCAAAGGAATTACGGGTGCAGTTATGTGCAATAAGATCAAAATCTTTAACTAGGCTTTACTTACCAAACTCTGTTGGTAGATTTTGACTGTCTTTCTTGATGAAAAAATGTATAGCATGATGTTTTTTTTTTATAAGACGTCAATCTAATTAAACGTTGAAGTTAAGTCTTACATCGAACAGCAAGCATTAAAACAGGATTATAGAACAAATATTGCTTATGTAAACATACTATTGGTTCTTTTCCCTTTTTGCTGATCGGTACGGCGAAGAGTAATAGTTCTTTGAACTCATAAATTATTTTTAATATCATGTTCCCTACCGAAGATGTTCGGACCTCACCACCGGTTGCAAGCTCTTAATAGGTTGTAGACGTTTCTCTTTCGATTAGTCATATTTCCCCTTTTTTGATAGAAACATCCCTGCTTCCTGTAACCTATGTTGTTAACATGCCGCAGGTTGTTCGTTTTGCTTGGGGCTGTTATGAATATCAATATGTTTGTGATATACTTATGCCCCTAAAACAATTTTACGTCACAGGGGTTCGAGGAATTTAGGTCGATGAGGACTATGAACACGTTGTTTGGTCGCCATCTAAGTCGCAATGATAAATATTTTGTATCCAAGTATGATATGATGGTTCACGTGATTAATATGCTCTTTAGCACTCCTGGTCTTATTTTTTGTGCCTTTTAAAGCGACTGTTTTCTTTCCTAAATTGTTCCTGGTTTTGTGAATGTAGATATGGTTTTGTTGATGCTTCGGTATTCTCTGATTCATTTTAACCATCTAAAATACATAGCGTTTAAAGGGGTCAACACATGTGTGTGTAAGGTTCATCATTAAGATATTAAATAATTATCAATACACTGTAAGAATGTTTTCATTGGTGTTACGTCAGCCAATCTATGTTTTACTCTCTGCACGTAACCTGATTAACGCTAAATTAAACCATGTACAGTCACTGACTTATATATTTGGACATATTGTATGTGTATGAATCACGTCACCTTCTGTAGTCTAAAACATGATCTCTTTAAAAAAAATTTTGCAAGAACAACATCAGACTTTCGAAATATTAATATATATCATGCTTGATTCCAGTTTAAATATAGGGTGATATAAGCTAGCTAACGAGCCCAATTGCAAGCGTACTTTCCAAACATGGTCTGGTTGGGACAACCAAGACATGTTTTGAAGGGGACGCTTATGTGTGGGTTTCAAATCTTTCAATTTAATTTGATGTCTCAACAGTTCTTGTTGCTATCTTTTGTTGTTTGCTATTGTATTGGTATCCTTGTATGCTTTTAAAGGCCCAATATACGTAACTTCAGGGAAATTTTCGTGATTCTGAAAAATTCTGAAAAAAAATCCAGTTGATAACCATGCAAAAATGAGCCTAAAACGATGTAAACCTGAGCGGTAACTAACAAGAAACTCTGGACAAAAAAAATCCAAAGAATTGAAAATACTTCAGGTGGGGCCCACTTCAACAACAAACCGAAGGTAGAAGACGGTTTGAAATGGACGCGTGTTTACAAATCGCGTGTTTCAACTGCTGCTGTACCGGTTACCGCCAAAGAATTCATCTTGAATAATGCTGATATCAGTTAATCTTTACTAAATCTATAAACATAATAAGTTCTTAGGCTTGATTTTCGCTTCAAGTTTTGCCGAAAGTTACGTATATTGGGCCTTTAAGTTTGACGTTTTTTTAATATACTCACTAGTGTGTTACCTCGTTGTGATTGGCAATGATGAATCGGTTCATACATTGAGGACTTGGGCTGTTACCTGGATTGGACCAAGATTTAAATGGCTGATGTCGTCGATGAATTGAATGACGCTTACTCTTCTAGAACATCTGGACTTATTCCCTTGTTCGTGTTTCTTTTGTTCATATTTTCTGCTAGTTAAATCGATTTTGAGTTTGTATTAGGGTTTTATTGACCCTTTGGTATACTTAGTTTTTTTTAACAAATTAGACAACCAGCTTGATACATTTTATTTCACAAAATTTTTATTTCACAATAAACAGGTGTAACACAAACCAAAACATTGAATAATAATAATGAAAGAATTAAATAAGATAACACAAAGCTACTGATCTCTTCAGGATTAATAAGCGAACATGTTGTCAAAGTGATTTCATTGTCAAGTGGTTTCGTCATGATTTATTACTGCAACATATCCATAGATATATGTATATATATATATAAATACTCTACACATATCAAGTATTCTGATACCTAGTATACAATTATCACACATCTAAATATATTTTTATATATAATCACATGTTCATTTACATGTCCAAGAGCCGTACTTTGCGCAAATATAACTTTGAATATAACGACCCAACAAAATAAACAATCATTATATAACTATTATAATGAATAAAACAAATATCGGAAAATATAATTTGATTTTCCGATCGTCTTAACCTTGTGTGAAAGTAGATTGCTGTCTGTGAGATAACTGTTTAACAATAAAACTGCTCTTTATTCGTATTATGTACTACTTAATGAATTAATTTTCTGGACGTTCATTTTGCGTGAAATAACTCAGCCAAGAAAGTAAATGAATACATAAAAATACATTTGTGAAGACCTGTTAAATAGAAACAAAAGAGTATTACACGTACATAGTGTTGAACACTATCATACATTGTACGTATATCATCTTATATATATTATATCTTAATATCAACATGATCAATTCGCTACTTTTGTTATAATCAACAATTCAGAAAAGTTTAGGTAAACAATATCACTGCTTACCATGATATTTCGCGGGGCAATTTTCGGCATTCGTTCAACATTTAATATTGCGTCCTGTTCAGATTTTGCTTTTCACATGTAATTACCTTATAAATAATGTCCTTTACTAAAAATGTAATGATAAATCGTCGTCATTCAAGAGGGCTGAAAAGGCTGTTTTTTTTGCAGAAAAAGAAATCTGGGTATACAATACGCTTAATCAAATTGATTATCACATGCTAATGATAATCGTGATTAAATGCAAAACCATATACTTCTCCTGAACTGGGGACTTTTGATGTAATTCCAAAATTAAAAAAAGTATGAAGCATTTTGATATAATTTCACTAACCGTTACAATTACGTTTAAATACGCACAGATAACCCTTATAGCTTTATAAACTGAAATGGAATATCGTACATGTCATTAGTTTGAAATTAAATATCATGAATAAAGGAATCCTAATAAAATATATTTTATTTGTTACAACTAGACACAAACAGGCAAACAAATTCGGTTCCGATTCATCTTCTTTATGTTTTAGTTGCAACTATACAGGAAATCCCTACTTGGTCTGAGATTCTTACAAATAGTTTGGTTTCAACTACAACTGTAGTCTGTACTACATCTGAGCTTCTTATAGATAGTTTGGTGACAACTACAACTATAGTCTCTACTGCATCTAAGGTTCTTACGGATAGTTTGGTGACAACTACAACTGCAGTTTCTACTGCATCTAATGTTCTTACGGATAGTTTGGTGACAACTACAACTGTAGTTTCTACTAAATCGGAGATTCTTACAGATAGGTCTGTGACAACTACAACTGTAGTCTCTACAACATCTAAGTTCTTACAGATAGTTTGGTGACAACTACAACTGTAGTCTCTACTAATCTAAGTTCTTACAGATAGTTTGGTGACAACTACAACTGTAGTTTCTACTAAATCGGAGATTCTTACAGATAGGTCTGTGACAACTCCAACTGTAGTCTCTACAACATCTAAGTTCTTACAGATAGTTTGGTGACAACTACAACTGTAGTTTCTACTAAATCGGAGATTCTTACAGATAGGTCTGTGACAACTACAACTGTAGTCTCTACAACATCTAAGTTATTACAGATAGTTTGGTGACAACTACAACTGTAGTCTCTACAACATCTAAGTTCTTACAGATAGTTTGGTGACAACTACAACTGTAGTCTCTACAACATCTAAGTTCTTACAGATAGTTTGGTGACAACTACAACTGTATTTTACTACATCTGAGTTTCTTGCACACAGTTTGGTGGACAACTGCAGCTGTATTCTAATACATTGGAGATTCTTACAGATAGTTTGGTGACAACTTCAACTAAAGTCTCTACTACATCTGAGGTTCTTACAGATAGTTTGGTGACAACTTCAACTAAAGTCTCTACTACATCTAAGGTTCTTACAGATAGTGTAGAGGACAACATCAACTTTAATCAGGATCAGGAATGACAACCTATGACATACTTTATCAAGAAGTGATGTATGTATTGCACACACGATTGTCTTTTTTTTGCGTTCTTTCCAACAACACAAACAAATTATATGCATGAGCATTTTCACATAGCGAATTACCTGAGGAACGCGTTCATTCAATCGTAATACATCCAACTTTATCCGGGAGCATGAACTATAAAACAGACCGACAAGATAACATTTGACTCCCGTAGAAAGCCGCCTTATACATTGAAGGAATTTGTAATATCAACTGCTGTGAAACATCAAGGTAATTTGTAGTGAATGGGATATACTTCTAGGGAAAGAGATGGTATTATTATTCCAAATATCAGGATGACTGACCATCATATAGGTATATAACCACGTACATGAAAAAAACGATCAAAAAATCCCCACAAAATATATGAGTATGCTTGCAATTATTGGTGGGATTTCTATTGGCGTTATGTAATCTTATAAACGATGTTTGTGCCTTGGCTGATATAATGTGCATTATAATCATATTCTTGCTCTGTTTTGGCGTTTTATTAAGAAATCATATCTAGATGACCTTAGGTAAATTGCTTTGTTGAGAACTCTAGATATTCTTGAAGTATTTTGAAACAAATATGAATTCACAATTAGCACAGTAACAGTATTAGAAACTCTATCGTAAAAATGTCAATATGCATCTGAGGAAAGAAGTCTAATAATCTATCTAAACAATTAAAACAACAAAAACAGGTGAAGGGGTGGAATGTCACATGAACCATTATGCCGTTCGGCTTCCTGTTATTCTACTGTACGATAAGTGCATGCGTAAAAAACGCCTCAATTTCCCCCCGATTTCTAGTTAAAAATAGTGTTAGTTAGGTAAAATGTCAAATACACAGAAATCCGAGATTAAAAATTTCAACCCAGTTCACCAAATCGAATATTTATTTCACATATCTATGATGAAACGATTTTGCTTGACGAAATGAATTGCTTTTATTTTCGAATCTAACCCTTTAACAAAACTATTGTTACATGCATGACAAAAGTTAGATTAAAAATGACGTGGTCGTCAAACAATTATGGCTCAACAATAAAAAGAATTGATTGATATATATCCAAACAGCCGAAAGACATTCCTCTGTGTCTAACTCTAAAAGCAAAGGATTGACAATACCAACAAACAACGAAACCTTAGCTTGAAATTTAGAAGTTGGTTGTTCTTCTGAAGTCTTCAAATTTCTGACGTCATTTCCGTTCTCTCAACTCCCGTGCTCTGGACCCCGTGATAGTTTCCAGATCCTACGTTAGAGAAAAACACATGATACGTACCACCAGGAGGTAGGTCGTATCGACATTAGCAAGGACAGCTAAGAAAATGACCAATTCCTCAGTAACATTGTCAATACGATGCTTATGTACTTTTAGAAACAGAAAAAGACATTGTGTATTATAATGTGAAGAGTATGACCATGATGTGTACAAATAACAAATACTTTATCTTTATCAATCAAAAATAAGCATTATTTTCATAGAATATGGCGTCATTAGAAATGCAACACAATCGTTACAATGCGTTATGACGTCTTGTTACGCGAGACCATTTCACAGTCTCAAAAGACAGATTAGATATAAATGATAGATATATGATGATTTTACCAGATACCTCGTCTAAAACCCGGTATAAAACATGAGTCTCAAATAATGAGCAAAATACAGTCATGATGTAGATCATGTTTTGTCAAAATGATTGAAAAATTGAAACTCAGACATATTATATAGACCCTACGTTTGAACTACTGATGAAAGTTGAAAGGTGCAGCATGTGTGTGTTAAGTCATCTTCAATAAAGGTATCGGATGATTTATTTTGAAATAATAAAAAAGTGTAATATGATAAATGCAATGACATGAATGATATTATTACTGTTGCGTAGAAAAACCATTTTCGTGACATTTAATTAGCATAACCTTGCACTCCGTGATAAGGCAAATGTCAGCAATGTTCGTGCATATAATACATTTGTTTTCTATTTTCTAAAGACATTTGTTTCTGTACGATTAGTTATCTGTAAATTCGGATGGAAAAGGGCTATCCAGATGGCGATTGTCTAATAGGCTAACGTTTATTCTTTTATGATAAACACACACATATATATAAAGATTGCTAATCGTTGATCATTCTAACATGCACAAAGAAGCATAAGATGGATTATGGTAGGTATTATGTATATATATAAATATATGAATATAAAACTAATGAAGTAGAACTATAAACAAATAACTTTTGGTCCTAATTCAAGGTACCATGATGTTTCTATTTCTTCTATGATATAATTTGTTTGCCAAAAACGAATTCATATTCTATTACCTTATATTACAATCCAAGGATAATGAAAGTATTTTTCAATGAAATGCAATAATAGAGTTTCCCCAAACATAATTGCACAATTTAAGAGAGATTAATGTTTGAAGGTTAGGTACAAAACAAAAAAAATGAATCTGTGTCTAGTCAAAGTAATACAAATTAGCTATATATTAGTTTTCCTCTCTGCAATTACTGTGCCTGATCTATCGTCTTATCTAATATAACTAGATCTTATTCAATGTCTGAAGAGGGAGAGCATTTTCAGAATTACTGTTCTTGTCCTTTGAGCCGTTTGTGACCGTTTTAGATGTATTGTTGAGAAGGGTTTCTTTCGATTCCTTTTCAATCCCTCGAACATTGGTCCTTTCATACTCAAACTTACTGAGAGGGTCGCTCGCACAACACAACAATCTTCTAAAACTTCTACGAAAGTTTTCGGACAGGAAAGCATACAATACTGGATTGACACAGCTGTTCATGTAAGCCAGACAGTTCGACGCTATCAAGGTTCCAACAAAAAATTTAGAATTCATCCCAACATGTCCAAAGCTAATCAGTACAAATATAATCTGAATAGGTAGCCAACAAATTGCGAAGATAACCACGACAATCACCACCATTCGGGTAACACGTTTTTTCGACCTCATGCTGTCGGGTCGTTGGCTGCCACCAGGAACAACTCCGTAAAGAAGCCGCTTGATCATAAAGCCATACAGAATGCATGTTAGTGTCAGCGGTATGACGTAACCAAAAGCAAGGAAGCATCCGTAAAATGGCTGTGAAGACCGGTAATCTCCCTTGAAGAAATCGATATCAACACAGCTGGATCTGTTGCTGTTGCCTTCAAATTCTTTGTGAGAAAATTCAAAGATGACTGGTATATTGCCTCCAAGCATTATAATCCAAGTTAAGTATACCATGATGTACGTATTGCGACTGTTGCGAATGCGCATGGATGCGATCGGATGCACAACGGCCAGATATCTGTCCAGGGACATCAGCACGAGGGTATACACGCTCGCGTACGCACACACGTAAGTTAGATATTGGACGATTTTGCACCAGACGTCTCCAAATGGCCACCGTGACATGGTGTAGGTGGTGGCTGTAAAAGGCACACAGAAAATGATAAAAGACAGATCGGCGACAGCAAGACTCACTATCAAGATATTAGTGGTGTTTTGCATCTTTTTATTTGAGAAAACGACGATGATAACTAACAGGTTTCCTACAAAACCAATGATGACGATGAGGCTGAAAACGATCGATACCACTATCTTTATCAGGTACAGAAAGTTCACGTCTTCCGGAGACAAATCATCATAGTAATAATAGGTATCATTGGGAAAAGCAGTCGAAGAGTTGTCAGGGATCGCTGTGATACCTGATTCATTCATCTTGAAGCCTTCAAGGAAACACCTGAAAAATGAAATAAAATACGTTGAATTTTAAAAAATATTTGTTATATATTCAATCGTACTGTGATGTGCACTTTTGAAGCATTCAACACTTAAACACAGCACCATTAGTGATTATGTCTACTCTCAGATGCTGCAAGTATTTTGACATAACACATCCACAAGTGTTTGACATAGGTATGAAACAAAAATATCCCTAGCCGTTGAAAGAAAACTATCTTATTCTCTGTAATTGATAAAATGTCAGAATATAATTTAGTTATTTATGATTTTCTGCTGAAATAATATCAGTCGTTAGCTGATTCATCAAGGAGAAGGTCAAGGGATAGGCCTTGGGGAGGAATCAAGGATTACGTGTACAACAAGCAGACTTTTTTCATTTGGTGCATTCACCATCGCGCCAGCGTTTGGGAGGTACGACTTCTAGAAAAAGACAGATGCATTGTTGCCGCTGTATTTTCACTATTCTAGCATGAACTGTTTCATATTTTAAAGTTACATATGCGATGTTTTTCGTTACTTGTACTCTATGCATGGCAAATATATCATCAATGTTTTCTACCACATATTGATTAGTCTGTCTCAAGGAGACAAATATGGCCTCGATCGACTTCCTGTTTACTTGGAAAGTTTTCTGTTTTCATTTTTTTTAAAACTCGCTGACATGTCTTAACATTTCAATTAAGTAGGAAATATCACGCAATCACATGTTATATTTTTGCATCTGCTTAGCTAAAACATCTTCTGGGTCTAGGTTTCTGAGAACGATATATCTCGTCGCGTGATATAGGCGATACCCGATCTAAGGGGGTCATGTACCACGAAGACCGAGTGTGGATATCTTCATATTGTTATAGCTGCTCTGTCGTGACGTCACGCATAGTTTTGAAACACATTTAACAGGGGAGATCAAATCCTCCAGAATTTGTTTAAATTATATCAATTCGTTCCTCACGCTAAATCAGATATACCTTATATAGTATCCCGTTAATTGTGGATAGTATTCTATGGTGAATTCAAACATGTGCAAAATATTGATACCGTCAGATGTTAACCGGGGATGTTTTGTTTTTGTTTATTGATTCAGAACTTCCATAATAATACATTGTTTAATATTACGAACACGTTATGATTCAAATAATAAGTAAGGTAATGTTTGCTTTATCCATGCAAGTTTGCAGATGTAAATGCAGACTGTTTAATCAGTGTAAAGTACATGAAGCACCATTATTTATCAAAATGATGAAAAAACATCGCCGCATTGGGTCGTATATGGTAGCAGGCTGGCGCACTGGATAACACGCTGATAGAGGTTTGATTCTCAACCGGAGATGAAAAGCTTCGGAGTCAATTGTGCACGTGTGTATGTATTTTTTTGGGGGGGGGGGGGGGGGGGGGGTACTCCGTGTCCCGCCAATATTTACGTCTTCGACATGCTTCCGTTCAGGGCAACAATGTATTTTTGCGGCATTTTTATTTTAATAATCATCTGTTTTATTTTTTTTTCAAACTCACTCAATACAAAAGTAGGAAAACTTTTTTTTATTCTTTTTTTTTATATATTTTTTTCATCTTTTTTTATGTTTTTGCTCTATTTTTCAACATGTTTCTTAAAACACATACATCCGATTTTGACATCGGGGATTGTTATACTTAATTTTACAGAAGCACACTTAATTCGGAATAAAGCAAGTTCGACTACAAGCTGTGTTTGCTTTTATTTGATACATCGTTGTATGTGTCAAACAAAACAAAGGCATTTATTACACCCACGAAATTGATCAACAGACAATTTAATTGTTCTTATTATTGTGCAACATTTGAGAAACTTACACTGATATAAACTATTGATAATAACAATTTGTGCACTGGAATAAAATAACGGAGTGTTGATTTTTAAGATTGTTTATAGCCAATAGATTTATAAAACCAAGAAATTATCGCTTATTATCAATCCAATTCATGGCGTTTTCAATTTTGAATTCGTGTAAATCGAAAATGTTAGTGAATGTTAATTGGCTCTCATTGTGATAAAAGCATGCTCTTCACACGCAAATGCAGCTTTTTCTACAATATAAATGGTCACTTATACTTTGAGCACAACTTGAATAAGCATGACACAAGAATCCGAAACCGTGAACAAATTGATTCTTCTATATTCACTAATGCGAGAAGATGAAAATGTATATATAAAACGTCTAGATGGAAAAAATACTATGTTTGATATTATTTAAATAGCCATGTAAGTACTATTGAAATAGTGGTAGAAATAGTGGTTGTGTTTCAGAAACAATGTTGGTAGTGACGTTAGTATGAGTAGTAATGGTGGCAGTATACATAGAGGTACAGGTAAACAAATGTTGGTGGTGCATGTACTACTACTAGTAGCAGAAGTAGTAATATACTAGTGGTGGTGGTTTCAGCAATAGTGATTGAAGAAGTGCGTTAGTAGTTTTTGATAGTTTTTATAGTAGTAGTGGTGGTGGTTTCAGCAATAGTGATTGAAGAAGTGTGTTATTAGTTTGTGATGGTATTTATAGTACTAGTAGTGGGTGTTTCAGCAATAAAGATTGAAGAAGTGTGTTAGTAGTTTGTCATACAAGTAATAGTAATTATAGCGGTGATGATGGGTGTTTCAGTAATAGTGATTGTAGAAGAGTGTTCGTGGATTGTGATATTAGTGATAGTATCTGTAATAGAAGTGGTGTGTGTTTCAGTAATAGTGATTGTAGAAGTGTGTGAGTGGTTTTTGATACTAATAATATTATTGATAGTAGCATGTAGAAGTGTGTTAGTGGTTTTTGATACTAGTGATAGTAGTTATAGTAGAAGTGGTACATGTAGGTGTTGCAGTAATGATGGACTCTGTAGAGTTTCAGACTTCAGTATTAATTCTAACACAGAGAAAAACAAACGTTATAACATTAAGAAATGACTGACATGATGACCAAAATTACTTATCACTTAATTTACAAGATTTACAAAATTGATAAGACTATTTTTGAAAGGTGATTTGATTTCCAAACCTGTTAGAGTAATTCAGGCAGCTTTGGGATAACTTCTTCCTCCTGTCTTGTCACCTACAAAAAAAAAACAGAAATGATAGTGATTGTGATCAACACCTGGATCTAATTGAAACCATCACATATACGTTTGTGATCAACACCTGGATCTAATTGAAATCACCACATGTACATTTGTAACCAACACTTCAATCCATTTGACATCATCACATATACGTTTGTGATCAACACTTCAATCTATTTGAAATCATTACATGTACGTTCGTGATCAACACCTCGATCTAATTGAAATCAACACATATACGTTTGTGATAAACACCTGATCTATTTGAAATCACCACATGTACATTTGTGATTAACATTTCAATCCATTTGACATCATCGCATATACTTTTGTAAGCAACACTTCAATCTAATTGAAGTCAGCACATGTACGTTCGTGATAAACACCTCGATCCTTTTTGAAATCATCACATGTACGTTTGTGATCAACACCTCGATCTAATTAAAATCATCTCATGTCCTTTGAATATTTGAATATATGTTATGATCCTCTTAAGCATTTACATTGCGTATTCGTTTCACTAGCTCGTAATAACTTTCATGACGTGATATAAACTACAGCACAATCTTAATAGACAAAGAATGCTGATCTTTCTCAAATACGCTGATACAGATTTCGGAAGTCGGCTACAGAATCTTCTATTTGTTTGGATTTTTCTCTTATAATATATATTTTGTTCTTTCCAGTAATCTCTTTTTACGAGCCAGAATTTCAATCTACTTGATTGTTGCCATCCGAACCATAATGAAAATCCAATGACCACTATGATAAAACATCGTGGTAAAAGCGGTCTTCGCATAGCTACATGGATTTGTAGTTTTGCGAAAAATCATGTGACAATATTATAATTGAAACATCGATTTTTTCTGTGCTATGAGAACTGGTAAAAGCTCTTGTTTCTTGTTGCAAAAACGATACCGTGTACCTGTCTGACATGCATTAATTATACCACTCAGTGAAAAACGAATATGCAAGAATATATTTTGTTTTAATGACACATCTTATCGCCTGTATATAGTCTGTTATTATAAGGTTTTGACATTTAGACTTCATTAAGTTTGGTGTACAAAGTCTGCTTGCACTTTTCCTAGATATCAATAATGCAAAATATAGTAATTTAATTCAAAAATAATTGCAGAAAAGCTATATACTGGTAACATGATCTTGTTCATGACGGTATAGATTTATATTAAAATGCAATAAAAATGTCTTAAAACCTTAATGATATCACAGTAAAATGAATTATTGCAATATCTCCGCGTGGCGACGATAACATAGTCATGGCTGGGTTTGATTGCTTTAATCCCATGGAAAACGGTGGGTCAGCAAAACCAAACCATTGGAATAATCAATGAGGATGCAACATATAAACATGTTGTGCTTAGCCACCGATTTATAGAGATATCAACTATTTTTAGAAATGTTTTCTAAGGTCAATATGGAAAGGGATATTGGATTGTCTAATCGTAAATACAGCAATTTGATTGAAATGCGTCCCTATGCTTTAGTATGGAACTGAAATATATACGCGTGAATGAACTTCGTTGATAATATGCCTTCAAGCCTAGTTGACGCCACGGAGTTATTACACACGGGTGACTGAATCTTCCGCGCCTGCCTTCTAGGCAAGTCTATGACATGACTGCGTGAAATCTATGAAGGGGTTCCATTAATCGTTCGCCTTTTAGGAATAGGTCACCGTGTCACGTAGTTGGACTAGTTGCACGTTTTGGTTACGAATAAGGGGAAATCCAGGATTACGTCTGATTAAAAATAATATGATACAGAATATATATATATATTTGTGTAATCTACAACTAAAACTTTGGGATTGACTGACTGACGACTCACAACCGTACTCAGCCAGCATCATTATTAATCTTTATTTCCCCCATACTGACATAAGTTTTACATGAAATAGGATGAAATTATTCATTACCCAATGAGTCAAGAAATTCAAGAAATTGGACGCGGGCTGCGTTATAACATACCCATCTATCTGTTCATATTGTAAGTGTGTGATGTGTCTGGGGAAAGCTTCACTTCTCAGTCGAAACTGGTGTCTACTGTCGGGGCTGTCGAATTGGATTCGACTGGCACCAAGGATAGGTTCCAAAACAGCTCATCTTTCATATTGACCATAGCCATGAAACAGTCCATGTCATGTGTAGTAATTACCTCATTAAATAAATCTGACCGATTCCATTCTGTCAAACTACATTTACTGACAAAATTTAAGGTATCGCCATTACTTGTTTTCAGGAAGTCAGTGATGACATTATTATTATGTCTGTACTATTAGGTAAAACAGTAAGATGTTTGATTACCAAATTTACATCTTGTATTTGTCTTACAACGTTATAGGCCTATTGATAACACTACAAGGAAATGGAAATCATGGCGCCCTAACGTACTGCCCTTGTTCGGACTGTAGCCTGACAACCCACCTATGACACACCACTTCTATCAGTTATGATATCTGTTGCTTATTTTATTTTGACATGATAAGATATACAGTATTAATTGATCAAAAGAATGTAACACAAGGCTTCGTAGCCCTCCTAAAATATGATTATCTCGGAGAAAAAAAGGTCACGATTCCTTCCAACAAGGGCGATAACTGCAGCAATCTTACTAATAAGTCCCCTTTTTAATGACAATTACAAAAAACAGTTTTAACCCGTTGTATGATTCCACTAATAATGTAATACTAAACGACATCTCCTCGACACCAAAAAAAACATTCGTGTCCATTTCACTGACATCGTTCTGTTATACACATGTTCCAAGTCTGCATCGCACAGCCTGTGATGTGATGGTATGAGCTCCGAATTGATTGCACGAACGATATCGAGTCAGTGGACCGAAACACCATCAACATCTACCTGGTAATTACGTCTAAGTGTTGGCATTCTAATTATCCTCATACATACCATCCCGTTTATTACATTGTAGAAATAGCAACAACACGACCCTTTTTTGACATTCAATCAAATAGAAATGCATTTGTATTAAAACGGAAGTATGGAACTATATCAGAATATCAGAAACGTTTTTTTTTTTTTTGCAGAATCAATCAGCAACTAGAAATTTCAGGAGTATGTGTGTGGGGAGGGGTCCTGTCGTTTTAAAATGAGATTTCACACTAGAATGACTTTCTTTAATAACCTACGAAATTAACAGCGTTTGTGGCTTTGGTGTTATAATGACGTCATTGAGTAGAGAGCTTGTTCGGTTTTTAGCATTTACATATACATTTGTATATATATGGCGCAAATATGATCTAAACATAATAATTCGAACACAGATTTTATCTATTTAGTGTCAATATAACCTAACCTAGTATTTGAGGTTTTTTGAAAAAACGCTGTTTAGGGTGTATTTGTACCCTTAATTACCTGAATACATTTACGAATTTCAGATAGTTTTCTGAAATATACATATATTTCTAGAACTTTGCTCCATATGATTATTATATATTAGACAAATAATCAAAGGAAATAAATCTAATTTATTTTTACCAATTTCATTTGTTTGTTAATGCTTCGCCTTAGTAGTCCTGTTAACTTTATTTATAAGCGGATACGAAATAAATCTGGAACAGCTGTTCCGTCAAGATACACATCGAAATACGATGTTTATTTCATATATTTAATAGTCCCGTTTTTGTATTGTATATAAAGCTAGAAGGTCTTTCCATACAGTTTTTTGCGTCGGCTTTGAATTAGATATAAGAAAGCATAATTAAACGATATTGAATACATTAATATACAATATTTCATAGAAAGGCTACATTGTTTCGAACTTTGGTTTTATAATTATTCAATTATTCAATACGAATACGTTACATAGGATAACTATCATAATTATATGTTTACCTTACACAAATATTTTCTAAACAGATTCCATTTAACTACACGATAAAAAATTAGAGAATGAAAGAACTTAACAAACATGTAGGATTGGAGAAAGCCAGTCATACCGAACTAGATTAAATTGACAAGTGAACTAAATAACACCAAATTATCAGTGAACGTTCTCTCCCCCATCCCATTCCTCCCCTCCCCTCCAAATCATGGCAATGGCCGATAACGTGATGGTTTGATTAAAACCCCCGAGCAAACGTTTTGAAGCAATGCTATCTAAGCTTACTGCTTACGAAGCATCGGGGGATAGCTGTAGATTTAATTGACAGAAATAAAAGAGCAATGAAATGCTGGTGATTTAATGCAAAAACTAAACTTGTCATATTTGAACACAGCGTGATTATGTAAAATGGACAGACAAACACCACATAAAGAGTTCGGTTGGAGAGAAATTCTAGGCTTGTTAATGAGATTTTTAATACGAAATGAAAACACACTGTCCAAACTTTGATCCAATGCTGGTTGGTGCAGCTATCGACTCAACACCAGAGCTATGTCGAGTGCTAGTGTCAGACGTTAGGGAATGACCTATTGGCAGCTAATACATCAACGAGTAGACAAGTTATAATTGAAAACTGTAAATAGGTATAGGGCAGGACAAAGTATATATACTAAAAGGTATGGAGTGTGGCAATGTTTGCAGAGGTTTTGTACGAAACACGGATACTTCAATTTGGTACAGACCGTCAGAATCAATCATGGAAGTGCCAAATCATCTTATTGCTCTGTCAGTATTGCAAAACTAGAAATAATGTATTTCATCGAACGCACCCGTGGTTGACAGAGGCACATAAATCTATACGGTATGAGCCCCTCTTATCACTCCCAACCGATACATATCACTCTATCTTTTCAATATATCTTTTCAAATGGACCCATTTACACGATGATGAAATCAAGGAAGCAGTATGACATCATATAGAGAAGCGTCCATTACATTCTGTCAGGAAACCTATTCCGGCTATGGAAAAATCTTATGTAAATGCAATATATATATATACATGTATATATCACTGACTAAAGAATAAAAAATAAGTAAACTCACATGTCAGTCAACGCAAGGACGAAATTAAAAGTGAAATTCGAACCACAAATGACAACCACGTGGTACTAGGAAATATCAGTACCATTTGTATAACGGTAGGGTCACCCAGAATAAAAAAAAAGAAAAGGATAAAAGAGACCTTTCTTTATATAATTTGTCACCAATAGCAATGCGAGTTATAGGACCATAACAACATTTGCTTACTTATTCATTGCTTTTAATCAGCTTCGCTTTCAGGATTTTTTTAACCACAGACATCTTCGACTATAAAAAAACAAACTAATCAACTGCTCTAACAAACATCTCTGGGTAAATCTACAATTATATTTTAGACCATTCGTGTATGAAGTTCCAAACATTGAGACTGTCTTTTAAAGAAGAAGAAACTCGTAGCGAAGACATAACATCCCGGTGCCTTTATACACTTACAAATGGAAAGGCCTTTACATTGATGCATGCCAACATATAGTAACGGTTTAGACACATAAACTAACAATGATTAGATAATAAAATATTTCAATTATGTTAAAAACCGTTTAAGCTACGTAAACTATGCATTTTGCTGATATCCTAATTGTGTTGCTGTCCGTCATTGGAGTTTCGTCATTGGAGTTATGGTTCTACAGGGTGTTTTAAATAGCCAAGTAGATACCATGCCATACGCTTGTGAAGCTACAGTGTACAATGGGAGAAAATATTAATCATTTTTTGGGTGATTAGGACTTTGGTTTGGCATTGTTGGTAATAAAAGTACCAGTCGTACTCCTACAGGGCGAATTCCTCAATGACACAATATTATCAGAAGATCACGCCGTACATTAACTGTTAGCGTCGGTAGAGAGTTACAAAGGGGATCCAGCTGCCAAACTGACGCAAAACACCATTAACCCTTAAAATTAAGTATCCTTTCGCCTTCTAATAGATATTTTAATGGATTCAGAACAGTTTATAGGAAATGGGATTTTCGTTTAAATTCGAAATGACTCGTATATTAGTTTTTATGTCCAATAGAGTTTAAATAATGAAAACTACAAATAACGGTAGTTTGTATGTGTAATGTTTTCTATCAGAAGAAAATACATTTACTTATCAAATATAATCTATAATGGGGCTTGCCTTAGCAAATGTGTTCGACTGTACATACACGTCAATTAAGTTGATAAGATATAGTGTTTCAACTCATAACACCCTTAACTTTAGATAATAGGATCGTTTATTTTAAGCATTTTATAATTACTTTTTACAAGAGAGCTACCAATCAATATGCTTGTGTTTACTTTATTAACGTGTCCAGTATATAGTACACTTCATCAGTTTTCATTTCTATTCACAAAAAGATGTTTTGCAGCTGCTGTTTTAACGTGAAGCTGGAAAGGTTTGGTTTGATTGTTTTTACGTCCTATTAACAGCCAGGGTAATAAGGACGATCTCCTTGAGTATGCGATGTGAGGGTGTGTGTGTTGAGAGCGTGTGTATTTTGGAGACTGTGGTATGTTCGTTTAAGCCTTCTTGCAATAGTCTGGATCTTTTGTCGATTTAAAGTGCTACCACACTGAAGTATACTGCCGAAGGCCCCAGCATTATACCCCACCCGGTCACTGACAAAGGGCGAACCAGTCGTTCCACTCTCATAAAGCTGAGCGTCAAGCAGGGAGTAGTAACTACCGTTGTAAGACTCATGTACATTGTATATCTCGGTCAGGGGACACAACCCATGGCCTTCCTTACAGGGGGGAACACACAACTTAGGGCCAGCCGTGAGGCCAAAAGCGAGGTTGTGCCAAGGGAGACATTAGGAAGGAGAAAGTTGGCTAGAAAGAATGTGTTGGAAAGATAAGATCCCAAGTTACGTCGCCTCCTACGATCATGGAATGGGGGAAGCAGGTACAATTCTTACGACCTACATACAGGGCGGAATTGGAGAGGAAACACCAGTCACAATGACGCAGCATACGGAATATCTTCGTTGATACACATGTGCAATCTGGGGTACTCGGGTATAGGAGGGAGGGGGGGGGGTGGAAGAGAGTGAATACGTCTCATAACAATATACAACACATACCGAAGGCAACGTTTAATTCGGAGTATATCGTCGGTCCTGTCCAGACTTCAAACTAAGTATTCGAACTCATCTTACTCGAACACTGATAACTCGAAATGTTTTCTGAACTTCGAGATAATGAGGTTTGGCGGTATGTCTAAACTTTCAAGTCAACATGATAGTGAACGTCTCTTAGAATCAATAACGTTACGTATCAAACACTCCCATTATATTATCAACTGACATTGGTGGTGTCTGGTAGAGTAACATGACCCACCCAGTAGTCAAAGACACTATCATACGACACCGCTAAATCTTGAAGCTGCTAGACGCAAATGTGAAAGTGACAACGCCGAATTAACATCTTTGTAAACGAACGTCCGACCTTTTTGACTTAAAACGTAAGGTATGATGAACGAACCTATCTACAATTCCTCTTTCCCAAGTGCGTTTCAGTAGCTTAAATATTACAATACACATTGCTGTCTATTGATACCTAAGCTCTACCACCAATGCCGACACAACCAAACTTGTATCTTTTCTGCCAAGGTGTTATAGACTAGTTTGTGTTATTTAGGTGATAGTATCTTCGAATGAAATATATTGAAATTGAAAGCATCAACTGACTAGCATTTTGATACTGTAGTATTCATTATTTGCGCATTGATTTCCGGGTCTCTGCGATTATTTTCAAGTAGTATGTATCGCGCAAAAAGCCAGCAGCGATCTGTATCGTGTAAGAATGCAGTAATATTTGTTATCATAAGTATATAAATTATTTTCTGTATTTGCTTATCTGTCCCTAAGTAAAGCAGTTGTATATCCACTGGGTTTTATATCAAACGGTTTGTCTTATAGCATGTGTACGACCTAGACCATCGCCTAAAGCAATAAAAAAAACTCAGGAAGCATTGCAAAACTTTGCCTTTTTTGTCCGATAAAGCTCTCATTTAGCATGAAGCTAAACAGTAATCACGGAATGGAAGTGGACATTAGAATGAAATGATTATACGGTATTGAACGGTATTTAAGCGTATAAAACCACGCGGAGCACTAGCAGGTTGGCGGAAATCTATACGAAACCATTGCACAAGTACCGTGTAAATATTTGAATACGAGATTTTAAATGGAGAGCAATTGAACTTTCATCGGATTGAAAACAGCTGCAAATGGATTGACCGTAAAGCTGTTATAGTTTGAAGCATTGACTATTGAAGCAAAGCGTTACGTTATTTTTGAAGCTACAAAGAAGCTATTGGCTTTGATACGTATTTCTTTCCTCGGATAAATGGTACCACACGCTGTGCAGGAAACACTTACATATCTGTAACACCTGTGTTTACGGGGGTTCATAAAATTTCAAAATAATTTTCTTTAGTTTTTCAGGTTTTGATGAGTATCAAAACTGATCTTATACGGATTTTTTGTTTATCGAAAATGTACAAGATGAAATGTGTTTAGTGTCCGTAGTCATAAGACTAAAACTAAACTGAACTCCCATTGATGGAATTTCGATTGTGTCAAAAGTCATTTCGTGGAAATTTCTTTTTAATAATTATGATAGCTATTCATATTCTTGCACATCGTGTATCTTGTCCTTGTGGTTTCATTGGGATCAATATTTACGCTGCTTGCTTGTCGGTGAATTTGCATATCTCTTTAAACAATGTTTTTCTTATAAGAAATAGTCGAAATGACTTAAAGAATTCTTGTTCTTTTGTAAATGAAAACATAGGAGAGTTCCACAACAATGTTTCTTCGAAATGCAGTTACCTCCCATGGGTTTTCATTTGTTACATGATTGGAGTATCGTTTACCATATCTAGAGCAATAGTATAAGATAGCGGAGGTTTAGTGTTCGAAATCCAGTCGGGTCAGGATTCCTTATAAACTCAGAATAATGTTTTGTTGCTTCGCCATCCTTTTTTATGGTTCCTTTCATCTGTATATTTATCCATAAACATGTCCAAGATTGCAAAAAAATATTTAAGTACTCAGCCACGAAAATTCCGCGAAGAAACGAATATCAAAAGCTTAAGCCAAGCTGATAAACGACAATTTCTGTACATAGTTAAAGTTTTTTACATGTTTCCTTAAGCTGACAATACCGAATCTCCAATCTGATAAGATGGATATAATGGGGAGTGTTCCTGTTAAACTGTCTTGAAAGCTGGCGTACCGTTTAAAAAACATTTAGGTTTCCATCTTGTTCATTCCTCTTTGAAAGGAACTGACATTTACTTTGACAGTTTGTATACTCACAGAGAACACTTGTATATATACGTTCTATACTGAACGTTTTATGATGTTGAAACAAATGCGAGGCTAAGTCTGTTACGTGGAAGGTCAGATGTATTGTAAAGCAACAAACAGTAATGATAGGAATTGAAACCTCTATAGCGGGATAGAGAAATAAAGGCGGATTATTTTATGTTTCCGCATTCAGTTATTTTTATGTGTGTTGAAAATGTTTCATCACCGAGAGAGTTTAAAGAAATGTATATAAAATCATATATACCAAATTGATTTCGGGTCCCCAAACAACGGTCAGAATCTGTAACTATATGTTCAATTAATTTCCTTCACTTTCACAGCTTTGAGAAGTTTGTCTATGATGTTATAATACACATGGGTCTTAATGGGGCAGGAAACCGGAGTGCCGGAAAGACCTCACATGGTCGGACACGTGAACTCATACAAGACCCTGTTCACGTCCGACGAGGGAACCGAACCCAGGCTGTCTTAAGTTTGGTGAAAGCCAAGAGGTTTGCCAATGTGTCACTCTTCTATTTTGTTAAAATGTAGCGACACATGTAGTACAAAGTCAAAATGAAATAAAGGGAGGCTACTCTTTTATGAAAACGTACGCATTTTTTCGCTTATGTTTTGGGTGCAGTGAGATAGAAGTCGTTTATATATGTTGTTATAATCTAGTAATGTAATTGTATGGAATCGTACCCAATTTATTCGGATGACTACGAGGCATTACTGGATATGACCCCCTACTCTTGATACAAGTTTTAGCCTGCCATAAATTTGCCCACATAATACACATGTATATATTGTCAATATTATGCAAATGTGTACAGGTTACAATTTATGCAATAATGCAAACAGTGCATGTCTTTCTAAGAAAATGGTCTACTACAATTTATAAAATAATAATTTTAACAGGAAAAAAATATTTCTATGGAAAGACCGGGACTCGAACCCGGGACCTTCCGAACTCTAGACAGACTGACAATTTATCAAATGAGCTACATTATGTACATTTAGTCCAGTTCCACTACATAATGATAGCGTATCTGCATATCTATCTATTGTTTTACCGCTCATCGACAACTTGAGCCTTTTAGGCCGTAGCGTTCTTCTACAATAAATAAGGTACATGTAAAAAAAATCCGGAAAAATCATTGGTTCAGGCAGTACAGTACTTCAATCTGCATCCGGTCTGTGGCTTGAAGAGCTGAATCAGTTGATCATTTACTTTCATACATAATACAGTTCCAGTGGGGAGCTTAGTTCCGGGAAATATGGCTGCCTTAGATAAGCTACAGGCTAGATACAATGTATACAATTTAAATGTATTGACACACAGGAAACATTTAAACGCATGGTATTGAGTTTATCGCATGTTTTGGCGGATCATCTTCAATGTTTGATAAATCAACTGAAATATTAATTAATTATCAGGTAATCCATGTCTGTTTATGTAAGGATTCAAGGAAATTATATTTAAACGTTTATTATCAACATCAAGAAGTCCAAGAATATTTTGTCGTAAATAGAAGGATATTAATAACTCGATGGCGGTTGATGAAAAAAATATGTCTGTGAACTTTATGACTCAAATCTCAAAAGATAATTGAACGATGTTTTTAATTGTTTAACCGATAAAATTTTACTAGACATCATGTGCTGCACGTGCATTTGCTAATTAGTACAGAACACTATTGAGAAATGTATAGAAGCCATGAAATATATATAATTTACAACATCTTGAAAGTTTGCAAATAAACGTCATGGAGAAGTCTAATACACTGACATTTTACTTTTAGACCGAACCATTACACTTCACAGATATTTCTCATACACCTTTTGTTTTTATTGTGTTCTACGTCCTCTTAGCAACTATGGCCATTTAAGGGAGAACATGGTGGTGGAGGAAAGCCGGAGTTCCCAGAGAAAACCCACTGACCTAGCTACATGTAGGACAACTAGCAACTGCCCCACGTTGGCCTCGAACCCACAACCAGTGAGTGATGGCTAGTGGTAGCAGAATGTCAGACACCTTAATCACTTGGCCACCGTGGCCCAACAAACGAGCTTCAGCAAATAATGTACCTTCGTTGCAAACAATTAAATAGTTTCTAGAAAAAAATCTACTCGGATTTTGCTATAAGACAGAAGTTTCGCAAAGTGGTAAAAAGGAAAATTACAAATGTATGCATATTATTGTCTCAGGATAAAGAGCAATGCAAAATATTCAGGTCCAATTCAACGGCTTCTAGAATGTCTGGTTTCACACCGTGCCCTCAGTTCTTTTTAATGGGCTAAGCGTTACAATATGTCGTATATTAATGTATATATGCTGTACATGCCGTATAAAAACGATTCATATGTAACAAAAGCAGGATAAACATGAAAGCTCCAGACGGTTTTCATTAAGTTGCAGCCAACAGTGCATTCCACCGAAGAATTTAATTGTTTTCCGAACATTGTAACACAAATATGTACTTATTGAATCGACCTGTTCCACTTAAGGCAGGTCGACAGATGTACCTTCTCACCCTTGTACTAAACCGCCTTCCAATTCTCTTATTGCCATATTTTTGTTACACTAACTACAAGAAAACGCCTAAAACATGAAACCTAAGAAGTTGTTCCAAAGAGACTTGGTACAACAGTGATTCGTTATACACATATGCAATACCAAAGCACAAAAGGTCAAACTAAAAGGTTTACCAAGGGCACAAGCCGCTAATTTTGGACACAACAGAATGAAAGGTCAGCTTCGGAATGACATCATAGTAATCAAATCCATATAAAAGTTAATTAGCGGTGTTTGTATCGACTAGCCCCACGGCTTTTGTGTGATAACCAAACAGCGATAGAAAGAGGCCAGTATCATCAAAAATAACGGACGTCACCAGTTACATGTACCGTCGTTACCAGTTATGGATGTCACCTTTCACCGTTGTTACCAAACAAAATATTTTCTTTAAAAAAAAATACGGAAATATCGCCCTATTGAAGTCGAGATATAATTCTTTCTATTTCACGCTTGCTGTATGTTGTTGAAACTTCTGATAAAACATATCGTTGTATGACATCTAACACTCCACGATAATCTCATTAATGAAGATGTTTGACCATTTTCGTCATAAATTCAAACTACCCTACAATTATGCATGGGTGTATTATTTAAACTTACCTTCTAATGTGATGAAGCACACACAACTTAGATCAGCGTCTTTTGTTCTCTTAGTAATAACATAAACTTAAAATTGTCAAGTGTGTGCAGGATACAGATGTACATTGTAGATCTACTGTAACAATGGACGTTAACCTTGATAATAGGAAACACGCACTTGTTTATAAAGATGACGTAACATACACATATATGCTGCACCTTTTAAATTTAGTAATATATACAGTATCCGAAAAAATGAATTTAACTGCATCATACAGCTGTTTCGTCCTCCGAGGACTCTTCAGCGATGCTAAGGGCCAAAAGGTGGGAATCCAAAATTTCTAAACAAATGTAGAAGCAGAAGGGTCAAGTGCATAACACCCCTTTAATTTATTAATTTAGAAGTAAAATTAAACTACTTGTTTATATTTTCAAATCGTGTGCTACGAAAATGTGTATATTATATGTATGTACCGTGCCACTACTCAAATCCACTACTCAAAAGGGAAAACATACAATACACCTACATTAATTAAAGATTTATGTATACTTGTTCATGTGAACGTTCATGAATTTCAGTATCCGTGTAAAGTTTACTATATTATAAAATACTGTATTTTCGGACGTGAAACGGACTTCGTTAATGTCCACTCGTCATCCAATATATCAGCATACAAAAGGCATCCCTACCATCACTCAATTACAGCTACCCTCTCGTACATTTCATACCCTCCCGAAACGATTCAAATCCCAACTTCATTCCATACCCACTCTTCATCTCAAATGAATCCTCCCCAACTCTCGAAATTCACCTACCCTACATTTCAGATGGCCGATCCCTAACACTCTTGACAAAAAAATACACCCGAACCCCCTCAACCCAAACAACTCAATACCCCCCTCTCCCCCGGCTCTACACACTATTTACATGTATCTACTGTATAAATTAGATAGCATTGACAGAAGGTATTCTAAAACACAGGACGAACCCCTCAAGAAGTGAAATGTAAAAAAGGGGGGAAATTGTATTGTAAGGATGTTGCCCCCTCCTTTCGCCTCTCCACACTTTTTGTTCTGTCTTCCTATTTTATCTTTTCACCATTGGTTCTTCAAATTGATTACTTTCGAACCTACTGCTGCTGATAAAAACTACACATAGATATAATGACGGTATAAGAAATGACTGTCTAATCTACAACTAATCGATCTCACAGTTAAGTTACGGATTTAGTTGTCAAGATCTCTTCAGGTTTTATTATTTATGGTAGACTATACATAACGTTGACTTCACGTCATTGTTTTTTTTTCGAATGATTTAGTTATTCATCACCACCACCCCTTCAGAGTTTCGGGAAAAAAAACTTATTATGTGCAGATGTTTTTTTGCAAATTGAAATTATTTTAAATAATAATATTACGCGCATTGGTGACGTCATACCATTAAAAAAGAGAGAAAAATGGGTTTATCAGCCTTAGTTGTTTTTTTATTTAGTTTAGCGAGACCGTTTTATTGTTTGAATTGAATTTATAACTTCTAAAATGTATATATTTATACACAAATGCATCTTACTTTAACTCTATATCCGGTGTAAAAATAATTGTTTCGTCAGCCTATATAAAAGTGAGGCATGTTTGTAATGACGAAGCACAGACATTTCATAAGGTTGTTAAAATCATCGAAGGCGTCAGCTGGCAAAATAATGGCCTGGGGACTTCTTTTTATATTTTGTCAAAATCAATAGCACGTAAATTATAAGGAGAACGGGAATAATTCCATGGCGTCGCAGATACATCGCTAGAAAGGTAATGATTGCTTATATCACATATAGCTAGCATGTATAAAAGAGTCTATATATATATTTATAAGTAAAACATGAGCCATGTCTCGAACCTGGTAGGATTAAGCCAGGACAGTATTATCCAACGCCACCAGTCTCGGAATATTGATTGAAGGGAATCCACTTTTCAACGACCGTAACCGTTTCCACGCCAACTGTATAGCATGCTCTCTGATGATACGCTGGGCACTTTAACACCACGGTCTATATACCTGAAACCGTTTCCATGCTTTAACACGAATTCTGTGCTCTAGCTTTATTCTATGTTTTCTTTATAAGTAAATAAAAACATTATTTCGACACTGATTTGGAAAAATATATATGAAGATGTTTAAAGCTAAATAGTGTTTCCATTTCTTTGATATGGTTTAAGCGACTTGCAACAAAATAAGGTTACACAGAAACCTGCATTTCTCCGTTTATAATTCAGGCGTTTATCCATACATGCAATGTATTTCGTTCAGATTGTACAATGTACATGTAAATTTGCTTTACAATTGAAGATCAAACTTGCATGTTTCTGCTGTAAGTTTATGAGAAAGTATAATTTATGTTTTTTTTAGTCTGTTAATCATATTTTTGTAATTTTTTTTTAATTATTTTACCCGGATCAAAGTGCCCATTTGAAGTCTTCACAGTGTCTGATATATTATCTTTTGGAAGTTACGATTTGTCCATTGATGTTTGTGGAGTTATTGAACAGGAATTTGGCATCCAAAAGCATTTTTAGGACTCGCACAACTAAATAATTTACTATTTGTTATTACTTAGCTTTAGAGCTAATAACTTTAATATTTGAAGTTCAACACTAGTGACAACTGCCTGAATTCACAGATACATGCATGGCAAAGACTTTAAATGACACTTTATCAGGATTTTCGTGGCATTTTAGATCATTACGGGCGTCTGCTTCGGACAACCGGAAATTTACATGTCAAACCAGTGAAATGGGACGGGAACACCCTCTGACTTTTGACCCCATATCAATCTGCCATCACATATCAAAATCTACCAGAAGTATACATTTTTGTAAAGTTAAATATCTATAGATTTCATTCAATGCAGAATATGTCAACACTTATCTATTTAGATTATTCAGAATCACTGTACTTAGCTGGAACAAATTTTCGGTAGGGACTACAAACGTATGAAACACTTCGTGATAGGCTGATTTAGTTGTGTAAGCGCTTTAAATGAATTCTTAACGGAAGAGGGGAAAACAGGACGCAAAAACAATTAAGCGTTGAGCGATGGGCAGATGAAATGAGACCATCATATTTAAGTTTTACGGACGTTTTCTGTTTAAAGCGTGCCTCAGTCATGGTACTGTGAGCTTTTCCCTTTTTCCTTTTTTTTTTATTTGAAGCCCATTCAAACTCTTCTATTGTAAATTGTTACTTAGTAAATGCAATCAACTTAACCTTATAATTTACCAGATTAATTTAAATACAACGCGTTCTCTCTCTCTCTCTCCCCTCTCTCTCACTATCTTTGAAATTAAAAGACCATTTTGTCGTTGACTCAGTAGCAGTGTAAACGTCATAAGGCACTACCACTCGGCGATGCTAATGAACAATTACGGCTTTGGCGAGTAAAGTTTGATATATTGAATATGACAAAAGTCTGTTACGGTAACGAATTCCTCTTACACGTTTTGAACGGGCGTGAAAAATGTACAAGCAGAAAAGTCGATAGTAAAAGGAATATACAACACAGTCAAACAAAAGATATATAACAATTATATCATAAAAATAGCGGTAGATAGATGATCTAAAAAAGTTAGGAAGACTATGTCCGGGCATATTTAACTATGATATATACCTGCGGAATGAGAGGGAGAGACAAAATAATGAAATAAACGAGAAAAATACTGCTTACGGCATATGTCAGGAATAACAGAAAATGTCAATTATACCAAAAACGATAAACAAGAAGGGTATGGCATGCTATCTCTACAAAGACTGAGGATCAATAAAACACTGCTTGTTACACAATATGAATTGCTGCTTGTATCAGATTGAGTAAACGCCAAACTACCCTGCTGGAGCTTGAAGGAAAACTAAAACTGGTTTACTTTATCCATGGAAATCTGGAGCCGTAGGATGCGTACAATATTGGAACCCCTTCAGAGGCAAAAGAGAGATGGAAACTAATCTACTCTATCTATTGTAATAACTCCGATATAAACTCTATTAATATGTATGTTCACTATCTTACATCATTCTGGTACAATGTCTCTCATTGCGCTCATGGTTCCTTTAATCACTTTTCCGTGGAGTTTAGTCCGATAACTCAGGTTTCCTCCCCATTAAGACCCCCATCGCGTTCCTATCTGTTTAAGCACGAGTGATTCGTATCGGTGTTAAACTTGTTTTTATCATTGTTGTAAGTACAGAATGTTAAATAGCTAAAATATAGTAATGGCTATTGTGTTACCATGACGCAAAACAGAAGCGATCAAACAGCACAGATTACATTACCTTGTCGCTGTGAGCAGCGGAATGTCGTCCAACACGTGTTGGTATTTAGTGCAGAAAGGTCTGAGATTCAGTATCAAAACGTCACATATAAAGAGCAAAGCATCTACTCGAACAAGGTTTCAGACTCGTTACCAAAACTTCTTATCAGGAAAAGAATATATGAAGTGATACTACAGTAATATGCCTTACCAGAACAAAGGTCTAGGATTCCGTTCCAACGACCGGACCAGAACAAAACTCCAAGACTTGGTTTTAATTTCCCATTTCAGAACATGATCAGAACAAAACTCCATGATGATGGCTCGGAACTTAATCAATGCATAGCATAACCCCCATTCTTCTTTCCCCATGCCCCTTACCCTCCCTATATTATTGAAAACATGACAACACCTCACAAAACCAAATGGACTGAAACTGAATTCAACAGGAATATAAGCAATAACGACAGTGACATAAACACACTTTTATCATAGCTTCGTTAGCATGCTATGCTAGACGCTATTAGAATCTTGCCACTAAATACCAGTCCCCTTGTATGTTTTACTGAGATATTAAAACTAAGCCAGAGCTAAACGTTAACCTTAATGCTGGACAATGGAACATTTTACAGGATCAGAGCTAGGTACCAAAAGAACGTTCCTACCAAATATCAGAACGCGGGTGTCAATAAAATTAAAAATATCGGAGAAAACATAAGCGTGAACAAAACCATAATCCGAACTCAAAATTGATAAAAATATTGACAAATATAAACAAAAGAAATATCTACATGGATAACCCAGTAAAAGTACTAGAGAGATAATAAGACCAGGTGTTCCGGAGGAGTAAGCGTCTCCTGCCTCATCAACTACGCCTGTCATTTAAGTCTTGGTAAAATTCACGTAAATGTCAAGGCTTTTAAGTGAGAACTGAGGCTCAAATCACAATCGCAAGCTGGCATACTAATGAGCGTATTCAAAAACGTCCATCTTCATATCATACAAGGTACAGAAAATGTTTCAATGAGACTAAGATGGCGACCATAAAACTTGTCCATAGTCTTCATCAACCTGTTTAATATACATGTGTATGTACTTTCCATTTCATTTCATACGAGTTTTATGAGACGAGTAGCCTATAAAAAAAAGCTTAGATTTCGCAAGACGCTATACATTCCGAGCTAAATTGAAAAATTCGTGACGAGTTTTATAAACCCAATTTAAAATGTAACGAATGTGATACTATTTTGTTAACATTTTTATAACTTTGTTGTATAATGTAACTTACATCTATTATTCAGATATAAAAATTGAATCAGCAAGGGAAAATGTAGAGTTGACCTTGCAAGTGTAATGAAACAAAACGCTTTTGAAGAGACAAGCTTATGTTGACCCTGTCGCCGTCGCCGGAAGGTACTGAACCAAAGACTCACATTCTGCCAATCTGATAAATGCAGATCATTATCCTCATTGTTACAAAAGGATCTGACAACATTCCATTAATCGCATTACAATTTACACCTAAACTGAGATGAGGGGGCTCACAGACTCTCGCAAATCTATGACCAAGTCATAAACAAAGCAAACCGGAATCGAGCCATTTCGATACAATAACTGTATTATTGTATTAGCCTAACAGCGTAGACGAAATGACCGATCTGTCGTTACAAATTCGTACACAATGATCACCTCTTTTGTGCAAACGCTTTGCTGGTCATTTTTCTGAAGACGGCGACAGAGTAAAACAATCTTTAGATATGATATTATCAATTGTTTACGTTTGTTAATCATTTCGCCTCAACAAGCTAAAATGTTGTACGTTAGATTATCGTCGGTTTTAAGTTTAGATTTTGACGATCGAAGAGCTGTATTATGTGCATTTATAAATTTATCTAAATTTGACAAATATTTTAACACCATTTGATCCATAACTCACAAATCTAACACGTGAATTGGACGATATATTTGTGGGTACCTATGTTTTTCCAGTTGTGTACATTTGTAGATAAACAACCAATTATTCATCATTCTTAGAGTTCCGCTTGTTCGAGAGAAAAAGAAGCTCAAAAACAGATGTTGTTTTCGACCATGTGTGAAACTATGCCGGGTGAGAGATGTTAAACAATAGCTGCGCATGACCTGACTCGCGGTCCATCCTAATTAAAATTGAGAGGAAAACAACCCCCTGAGAAGCATTGTATATGGACCATTTACTCTTAAGATTCAGTCACCTCTGAAAACAAAAGAGTTAAAGATACTTAGAATTTCGCCGGTGTTAAATTTTTTGGGGTAAACAACCAATTATATATCGCGTTCTACTTGTTAGGAGAAAAACCCCGGGTGAGAACACATGCTATTTCTCAGCCATGTTTCTGAATTTAGGCCAGATGCTAGACGGTCCAAATGTTAGCCTAAAGCGAACGGTCAACACAGTAAGATAAACTCCTAGTTTTAACAGATTGAAGGTCATATATCAAGACTCATATTTAAATATCCTTAAAAACATTATTTGGTTAAAATGAAATCGCTGATAAATGTTGAAAACAAACCCATTTGTTACTAGAAATATCTCTTCATATCCTAAAACAAAAAAGATCTGTACACTGTTTTGTTTAAATTGAACCTGTAAATTATGTTTTGGCCGAGACCAACTATTTTACAGGTGGATCGACTCTTATACCATATTCTAATGTCAAATGTAAAGAGGTTAAAATACGAGAGCAGATGGAATGAAATAGCGTTTTAATTTATTGTGGGGATATTGAAAACTGATTGAGAAATCGGTGACATATACATGTCCCTGCTACCAAACCAAACATCTCTTCTCTTGGCTGATACATAGAGGATCTGTCATGAGTTTCTCTTCATATTGAATTTATGATATGAGTTTTGAATTTTTCATTTTTTGCGAGCCTCTGGCGAGTAAAAATGAAAAATTCTAAACGAGTATCATAAATTCAATATGAAGAGAAACGAATGACAGATTCTTTTTATCATATGACGTTAAATCGTCTTTCCTCGTCCTTAACAGATTTTGTCTTTGCCGTTCTCGCCAACTGATTTCAATATGTCGAACCAAATAACCCATACCTTCGAAGGAGGTCAAATATACCGGCGAACGAAGAAGTAGTCCAACACAATTGACTCTTGCAATTGATTCATTTT
This sequence comes from Mimachlamys varia, assembly GCA_947623455.1. NCBI lineage: Eukaryota > Metazoa > Mollusca > Bivalvia > Pectinida > Pectinidae > Mimachlamys > Mimachlamys varia. The sequence goes on from OX392527.1 coordinate 52,155,773, forward strand.
ATAAAATAAAGACACCTTATTAAGTAGACCGTTCCTGTGCGTATTAATACAGTTCACAAAGAACCAGCCAATCAGCGAAGCGGAAGTTGTTATTACACGTGTGTAATATAGAAAATGTATGTAATGGCTTTATTACACTGCATATAACGGTAGTCATATGATAAATAGTATTTAAACCTCACATTGTTTTATGACATAGGTTATTGGGAAATTAATAACAATACTGGATGCTCAGTATGTCGATGTTTTTTTATGATTTATTCAAACAATATTGATATTGTAGCAGCCTGAGTCTTCTGATGTTGCTCCTGTTGCCACTTACCAACATATCTTAGTTCTGATGACGCTTGATCCTGATTCACAATCTATCGTCTCAAAAGTGATATCAATCTCGTTGACGCTTGATCTTAGTGACACCTCTCTACGTGGCAAGCCCGAACGAATCGGCACTTTATCTTGATTTTTGCACAAAAGCGGAATCGTTTAGGCTCGCCTCGCAGAAAAATGTGGCGCCTCTCTATCACTGCTATGACGTCATTTCCGGTTTCACTGTTTCTTCTCAGGCGTCGAGAATCAGAATCCATGCACCTCATATACATGTTACTTTTCAACAGGAAACTAGAACCGGAAGTGGACATCATTAAAATCTTTCTTATCTTTCACAAGTCCCTGTTATTGCTCGTATCAACACCTACGCCACATTCATTTTTATTTCCCGCTAAGAAATTCACTTATATTGTATTTAAATTAATTTAGAAGTGAACGGTACAAGTAGTACGCACCATACCGGAAACCCACCAGAGAATGTCTTTACCATTCTAAAACAAACTAGGTATATTGTATACGGAGCAGCAAGGTTATTGTTGCAGTATAAACAAGAAAAAACACCCAGCCAAATACCTTAGTTAACAATGGAACTACGATTAAATATGAAAGCAATTTATACATGCACCAGAACTAGAGTAAACAAAACCAAATCCGCTGTAACATGTACTGGTGTTATTTCTACATGCTTTGTCTGCACTTGATATATTGATATTGACACAATATCCTCCACTGCCGAACTGAAGCTCTTCAAGAAAAAACGCCCTCAAACGAACATCAGGAATGACATGTGCAGCTGATAAAGCAACTTACTGCCGAGATATCTTTATTTACCCCCAACTAAAACTGCGATATAGCAGTAGATTCCTTTATTATTTAAAGGTTGAATTAGACGATTAATGAAGCACCTAAGACAGAAACTGGTCTTATTTCTTTATAGCCTTTAAAAAACAAGGGAAAATACAAAAACCAAAATGGTTCCGAATCTTGCGTTGAATCATTTTAGATGATGTCTATATTCTATATTCTGTTTTCTGTGTTGTCACCCTAATCACCCCTGCTTGGGCCCGTTTTTGAGTACCGGAATCGGTAATGTCAGCCAGCTAATGTCCTGAAATCGTGGCATTTCTGCACCATGTGAACTCGCACCACAGTAAGTTCAACACCCCGATAGGACTTTATCTGTACGACAAACCATACATATGTCTAAAGTAAAGACTCTTTGAAGTAGGCGTTTAGGAAAAAATCAGGGAATACCGAATACCATCGTCGACTGGAATTACCAGACATGATTTTCCTTTGATGAAATATCGTTCTTTTTTAACATACAAAAACGTGACGGGAGATCAAATAAAGTGTGATAAAACGACATTTGATATCACAGATATAAATGATATTTCATATCTCGTTCCTAAGAAAGAAACAAGCTCACGATAGCTTTCAATTAAAAACGACAAAGAACGATGTAAAGACAACGGGTCTCTTGTCGGATTTATGATGAATGTGCAAGATTTGTTTGTGCAGCTTCAAATTCACGAATTGAACTCAATAATGACGATTGATTAGTGCCTGATAATGCTAAATCTCTAAGGCGTTGATTAGCTTTGACTTTTATCTTGGTTAAAATTATAAAAGTCGATCAAGGTTGAAAGGAGATTATCTAGCCTTTGAAACAAATAAAAGATTTGAAAGCCTAGAAAATTGAAAAATCATATTTAGGAGTAAACTAATCATCCACAACGAAACCAGGACAATAGTTCAAAGGAATGGATAACATCTGCTTAGATTTAGGGAAGATCTGGAGCTATTGGGTACACTTAGCGCATCACGTGTTTAGACAGAGTGAGCCGGCGGTTAGCTTTGGCTTTAGCTTGATGTTTACTTGGATGTGACAAAGATTTGCATGGCGGGTGTCGTCGATGAAGCAGAAGACGCTTACTCTTCCGGAACACCTGGTCTTATTATCTTGTACTACGATGTGTGCGCGCGGGGCTCAGTTTGGACTAATCTACACTGTGTATTTAGAGCAAGATCACGTTAAGACAGACCCATAGCAGTTCAGTGATGGGGCTTAGTTTTGGCTAGGCGGCGATGTTAAAGCAGACCTTAACCTGTTCAGTACTGGGGCTTATACATGTACTCATGACAAGACATTGTTAAGGCAGAACTAAATCTGTTCAGTACCGGGATACGTTTCTGCTAACCTATTCAGGGCAAGGCAAAAGTGTTAAAACAGACAAGAACAAATATAAAGAATACCGAAGCGTTAACAAAATCATTATTCGAACTCAAAATCGATTTAATAAGGGGGAAATTTGAACAAAGGAAAGAGACCTTGGTAAAAGTACGAAAGAATAAGACCAGGTGTTCCGGAAGAGTAAGCGTATTCTGCTTCATTGACGACACCTGTCATGTAAATCTTAGTGACATCCTAGTAAACATCAAATCCTCAAAATGAGATCCGAGGCATTGTCTACCACAACAAGTAATCATACTAACGAGATATTTAGTACTGGGACTCATACTCAGCGGACGGCAGTGACAAAGTAGAACTAGAGCTGTACCAATACCGGGGCCTAGTTTGGGCTAACCTACTCAGCGCAATGCAGTGCAAAGACAGACCTAAAACTGGCTAACCTACTCAGCGCAATGCAGTGCAAAGACAGACCTAAAACTGTTAAGTGCTGATGCTTAGAATCAGCGCAAAACAAGTGTAAAGACAGGTTTATTGGCCAAACTAAGACGGCAGTTACATGTACTGGGACAGATCTAGAGCTATTTCGTGTAGGCTGTACTTCAGACATGTTCGGGCAGTACTGGGAAAGGTCTATAGATGCTTTTAGTGTCGGTGTATTTATGTGGTAGATCTATATCTTTCAACTGTGTGGCAGTTCTGATGAAAATATATGCCAAATGCAAGGGCAGATCCAGAACCGTTGGGTGAGTGCTGGGTCAGATAGATATAGGGATGTGTTAGTTTCTATGCAGGTGTGGACAGAGTATCAAAAATAGATGAAATGGAATATCTTTAATGTTAGAGTTTTAGGTTGAGTATGCCTACCTCTTCCCGTAAGCCCGTCTGTAGGGTTCTTTAGTTAAGTCCAACGGCGACAATCAGTCTACCTGTAAAAATAAACAAAAGAAAATGAGTTTTGATGATGTCAGTTTTTTTGCCTATGTGCTGGTTGTCTATTATGGCCGTTCCAATAAGACATTAGTATGCAAGAGTTATTAAGGAGAAACTTGCTCATTGATTGTTTGGAGCACGTTTTTTCCTGTCCTGGGGGTTGGGATGGGGGTTACTTGAGTCATCTTTACATATATTTTGATGTTCTATTGATAAAATACATCATACAAATAGCATTATGCACGAGGCACATCGTCAGGATCTATAGGAAAAAGACCTTTCATAACTACCATCATATAACCTCCCAAAAAACCTATTTCTAGTAAAGACATATTATTCCATCTTAAATAATTCTATTTGATACCCAACAGTGTTACAGGAGAGATAAACAAGGTTCGCAGAACAAAATTGTATACTCTTTAATACATTTGATATTTCAAAGCTACACTAGTTTTGCGCGTTGTTCGCGTGCCGTTAACTACATGTATGGTGCAACGAAAAATGTAACAATTTTGAAAAATGTAACAATTTTGAAAAAAAATGTAACAATTTTGGAAAAATGTAACAATTTTGGGCAAATGTAACAATTTTGGAAAAATGTAACAATTTTGAAAAAAGTAACGAAAATTGTACTGTTATATTATTCGTTCATAATGTACGGTAAAAATGCAGCAGTTGTTCTATTTTCCGTAAATGATGAACGAAAAATATAACATTGATACAATTTTCGTGCGGAAATTGTTATATTTTTCGAAATTATTACATATTCGTTGCATCACATGTATGCGTTTGATTAGTTTGTGATTTACGTTCTTTTATCAACTATAACATAACACAGACGTATTCTGTGTACTGTTGGAATCGACCCACAAAAAGACATGCTTCATCGTTTAACCGAGAGTGTGCAACCTGTTTTAATTTACAATCAGTTAAGCTACATAATGTATATTAACTATGTAGCTTTATTATTTCATGTCGTGTTTTATGTTGCATGTTTGACTTGTTTTATATAAGAAACATAACATCTGGTTTTAGTAAATGTTCAATTAACGTGCTATTAAAATAGTATTTATTTACGGTGTAATAATTAAATGGATAATATAAATGTATTTTAATGAATCTAGCATGAGATAATTTGTCAGTTTAGATCGTTCGAGCATCAAGCAATCAGGCAAGGAAATAAGGGAGCACGGGGGCAAGAACGCAACTAATTGGACGGGAAAGCAAAGACTGCAGTGCTTTAACATGAAAATAGACTGTTTGCGTTATAAATTTGATTAAATTAATTCCGTATAAGCTGTTTGTGTTAGTACGATATACAGTGAACCCCGATCAAATCGAGATATGGGGCCAAGAATCGATAATCTCATTCTATCATCACCGCTGTAGGTAAAATCCGCCGATCTACCCGAAAGTAATCATCTTACATTTGGTCATATAATCATATTCCGTTGAGTTTGTAATTAGAATATTTTCCCATGAGAGAAGAGATGACTTCAAAGTTAACAATCCAGTTTTCAACGAAACATAATTGATTGCTATTGAACGCAATGGCTTTCATACCTACTCAGGTACGTGGATGTGTTGGCACCTTTCAGGAGAGTCATCAAGTTCGTCTTCAAAGACATTGTTTCGCGGGCAAATCGAAAAAAAGATGACAAGTATGTGAAAGACGATTATCTCAGGGAACGGAGGATTATCAAAATAACATCGCAATTTCTTTATTGCGCCAGGGCTTTGTTGAAAGGGCACGCAAAAACTTCTATTGTCTGTTTAAAAAATCTAAGAAAAATGGTAATAGGATGCAAATTACGGTTTAGCATTACAGCCCTATAGACTGAATGTTTAGATGTCGAGGCTTACATCGGAGAATGGAGGTAGTTTTTTTCCATCATTAGGAGCCTATTCATATATCGCTGGTAACTGAGGGTATGTAGCTCTGCGAGACAGTAATCTATTTTAGGTACGTTTATGCGAGGCCGTGGAATGCCCATGCTCAGCGCAATAATGGTTTCCGTACAAGGAACAATCATTAGATGATATCGTGTAGTGTTGAATAGGGGCAGCATACAGTCTTGATCAGTACCTGACGCTATCAGTCGATGACAATGTTTCATAAAACTCAAAATTTGAATTCAATTAGGTGCTTACATTTACGTCAGAATTCAACAGAATTCTATTAAGGCTTTTCTCAGACATTTTTTTTCGTAATGGGATAACATTTTATTAACAAGCGCACATGAGGAAATACATTTTTTTTCAAGATTCGAAACTTCATGGCGAGTGACATATAAAAAGTAAATACCTTAACTTTCCTGACCACATAGTCTAATTCCAGTATTTGTCTAGGCGAATCATTATAAATGTTTCCTTTTTACCTCTTTTGATGATTTTTATTTTCTGCTTCGGGTTTCATTTTTGGACAAGGCGATTTTCTCTTGATTTTTCATCAGTAAACATATTTTGAAATTGATTTGCCAAAATAAGACAATCATGAGTTTTTCATGCGAGACAACTACGGACCTCTCAAACAACTAATGTAAACAAGTGAAAAGACACTTCCTCGTTATCCAGCAAAAAACCTTATTCTTTATTCTGTTCTTCACGAAAACCGAATATAAGCTTCCGAAATGAAGCTGCTCCAACGAGCAGACGAAGGTTTTATAATTGTTGTCTAAGAGCAATACAGTTTTAACATTTCTGATTTGCAGGATATTCGTTAGTTAATTTCTAACATGACAGAACCTCTACGGATCTCTTTCACAAGTGTATTTCAACATGCCGCATCTGCAATTTCGTCTATAAAAACCAAGATGTTAGGTGTTGAGATAGCAATTACGTTCCTACTGCTAACACCCAAAGCTTGTGTTTGATTTGTTTAACATGGAGACTTGTATTAATGAGAACTTAAATCCATCTCTGATCTAATTTATTTCCAAGCAAATAGAGCTCTGAAAGACTGCTGTTAATTTTGTGTGGTAGAATAATTCACCGGCAGAAGCATTAAGTAAGCTTTTCACTTACTGTTTGTTATTTATATAACGCTACGGATATCATTATCATCCTAAAATATTCTGAACTTTTTTGTTGTTTGTTGTTTATTGTTTACAAATTGTTGTTCAAAGTTTTACGTTAATGATAAAAATATAGCAATATGTGCACACACGGTGAGTGTACCATTGTAGTAATGTTGTCTTCAGGTTTTGTTTTGCTGTTAAATTACCCCCCCCCCCCTTTGGAGACCTCTCCTATTGGAATCAAATGCACCGTCTGGACATGCCAATGGTTCCATTAGCAGAGGATTGGCTTTTTTAACAGAGATTTAAAGAATTTGACCAACGAAGGAAATTTCAATGTTTGTTTTGATAAGTGCTATGAACAATATATAAAGGTTTCATAGATATACTGTACGTTTCCAATTTGTATCGATATGTAAAACCTATTTTTTGAAACTTGAAATTCTCTATCAAGTGCAGCCTTCTTGTAATATAGGATTACATAAGGAACTGCAGAATCACAAATTATGGTGTCCCGAAAAATGTCATTTTCTCAATATATGTTCCAGTATCAGCGATATAAAACAGCGCCATTGCGGGCAACTGGAAACATAAAACAACGATAGAAATTTACCTTAATTCACAGAGTTTTAGAGGAATTGCAATTCAACATAATACCCAAGTAATACTTCGTCATTCAGAAAGTACTGTAATATGTATTCATAGTTTTGTAAAACTATAAATTTGACCATGGACAATTCAAATAGCAAAACTTACAAAAATCAATGTTCTTGAACAGATTATTTTATTCTTACGCCAAGTAATTGGCACGTGTGACATTTAATCAAAACAATTATAAAGTTGGAATAAAATATGAATCTTACTTTAAGCGCATACATCCGGTAGAACGAGGGATTTGTTAAAGTGCTAATTCCAATTTAGGAGCTATTTCGAATTGCCCGAGTTCTACATTTTGTAGTGCAGACCCATTTTAGAAATCCTCATTTGACCTAAATACCTTGTATTCCCTTTGGAGAAAAGCTTGATTTGGGGGACCTTACAGTTGAATCTGTGTGGTTTGCTTTGCCAAGTAACAGGTGATTGCAACGACAGAATCTGACTAATTGTCCAATTAGTTGACATATAGAAGCTATGCTACATGTATGTGACCGTTCCCTGGAGTCCTTGGACTTGTGTATGGAATATGATGCCTTGGGGATGTGTCGAGTACAAGTAACCCAATATAAACAGGAAATATGTATGGTATGCAAACTCAAAGTCGGGTTTCTCAGCGAATGAGACTTTTCAAAATTCGTCTTTCAAAAAAAATAAAGATGGATTTCGGCAGTTTTATTAAAATTCAAACATTATTAATCTGTTCAGTTGATATAATTTAAGAAAATAGTTAAACAAAATGATAACGTTATCGTATTTCTACATGCTTTGAATTTCCAGCTCGACCGGCTGCAGGTTAAACAGTGACAAATATTGTACAAAGTACATTTTTGGCATGAGGTGTCAATCTACTTTATCAAAAACCTTATCTGAACCTTTTCCATGTATTGAAATTCACTAATATAACTAGAAACCCAACGAAGTTTAAAAACACTTTTTCAATTAGTGCATTTATATTAGAATGGTTAACTGATAATGAAAAGGGGGCCGCGGTGGCCGAGTGGATAAGGTGTTCCGACATTCTACCATTAGCCCTCCACTTCAGGGTTGCTAGTTCGAATCCCATGTGGGACAGTTGCCAGGTAATGACCGTAGTTCGGTGGTTTTCCACCGGGTTATCCGATTTTACACCACCTTCAAAACCTGGCAAGTCCTTAATGACCCTGGCTGTTAATAGGACGTAGAACAAAATAAACCAAATTTAAGATAATGAGAAGAGAAATTTCATAACTTTAACGATTATGAAATCACAGCATCATAAAGTATGTTGTTGAAATAATAAAATAATGGCAGCTGGAAAGTATAAGAGGATTCTGTTATTTAAATTCAATCTATTAAATATCGCGATCATATCAATCTTTTGCAAAGGAAAGCTTCATGCCAAAAAGCAATTTCTCTTCAAGCGAGATTTTAGAACTCTTTGGTGTGTAATATAAAAACGACAAAACCATGATGAGCGTGACAGCAATTTGCCAGTCCATGAATACTTGATATTAACGAGAACTAGATCTGAACGAGATATGTTTCATTAGATACGAATTAGGTCTAACAAGTTAGCGTCTAATCCATAAGGAAAGTTCTTTTATTATAGGTCTAACAATAGCGGAATGTGGTCCGTTTAGAATACCTGCCCTGGTTGGGGAATTTCTCGTTATTGCCAACTGTATAGAGATTAGATATTTGGTATAGGATTAGTAACTATAAATATTTCATGTAAGTGATTAATTATATAGGGAAACGTTAATGGAGAAGATTCCCATTCGTATCGATCCACGTGTTTGAAGTAGAATTAATGATTATCCAATTCTATTCGTCTCGGTAGCCTGATTGGACGATTATTCGTAGGACCATTGATTCTGATACGATTTGATTTTAATGGCATTTCTCATCGAATGTCTACTGTCTTTGTGTTTCATATTTTACGTACATACAACTGGAATGATGACATAAGTATTGGCAATAAGCCTTATTCTGATTGGTTATAAACATTACGTAACCATCAAAAGTGGCAGCAGTTCGATTCGATCACCTACCGACCACGTGGGTTTTATCCGGATAATCCGGATTGTTACAAATTTAGACACATCGCTCCTGTACTAACACTATGAACCACTAGAGTGATTCATTCAAGTTGATTTTTTTTCTTGTCAAAAAAAAGAAAGAAATAATGGTTCGATATCATATTTTTCATACTAGTTGAACTGATATCCATTGTTTAAGTAGCGAACTATTGTGTAAGGGTGCAGTATTTTGTTGTTGTTGCTGTTATTTAATTGATGGTCTTAATTTGTTGGTGTCACTTTGCATATTCTGAAAAGACTATAACACATTTCCATATTCTGGTGACAAAACTGTTTTGACTAAAAGTACAAAGTCATGATGTCTTATAAAAACGAATAATTGCCTTTATAGTAACGGCAGTTGTTTCTTTACACGTTTTCTAAATTAACGTTTCGTGTTCTCGCAACAGCAAAATCCTTGTCAATATTGTCCGCCGATAATTGGGCAACTGTGGGCCCATTTAAAAGCGTAATAATCTCACATGATGGTCTGCTATCACGGACATTGCTGCATGTTAGGCCGTTCTATAACATTGTCTTGCCTTACAGTTCACTTAATAATGGTATAGAAAGTCAAGGATACAATACAAGTGCCGTGACCGGTACTCGAACTCGCAACCCTTCGATCACGAGCTCGGCGTCCTACCACTAGACCACCGTAATTTGACGTTTAAACAGAATGGAACTAAAACTCAGAATGTTGGTATTGAAAGGTAAGCAAACGATGATCTTAAAATCAGCGCTTCCATTATTAAGGATTTGTAAACGCTTCGGTATTTGTTTCCTTTACTTGATATTACATAATACTACTTGTTTAAAATGAGTGGCACATTTACCTTGTGAATAAGCATTTATTTATTTTTAAGATACGCAACACTGCTCAGGTAAACAGGTTTTCATATTCAAACCTGATATGAGTTAATTAAAGAGAAAAAAGATACATGTATTTAATACTATTGAGTGAATAATATTGGGCTATTGTAAATTATCTTAATATGCAATATTTGTTTATGCTAGATTTAATCAGGTATTGCGGCGAAATTAATTGTGCTTGCATACTTACTTGATTTATCTACATTACAGTGTTTTTTTTAACAGCATGGCATGTTATACCTTAGTATTCACCATTTGCCCTTATATGACCTTCAATGTTTGATTGACCGTTAAGAGGTAATAAAATGAAATATAACCAAGGAGGCAGTGAAATTTTATATAATGTTGCTTGGGGAAGTTTCTGTCACAGTAAATCAGTTAGAAGCGGATTATCCCCGTAAATTGTAAGTTTTCATTTAATCTTTGAGGAACGAATGGTACTTTTTATCCTGCTAGAAGTGTTAGCTACTGCGTCCCAATATATCACCACGACTCAACCCTATGTTTATTGCCTTTTACGGACAACACAGTATGATGTATTATAGGGCGTTTTGGCTGCTGAAGCATTTAGTACATTGATTTATATAGTAATATTCATCAGCAAGAGGCCTTAGAAAGCCTCCAAATACGGAACATAATTGACCATTGGCACTAGTGAGAGAGACGGCGATTATTGGTGAATCCTCCTATTTCATCCTGGTATCAACGGGGTTTATGCCGACAATTCTGTGTTGGAAACAATTGATGTCAATATATCTTTAGCACTTGGTCTGTCTCGGCAGTGCACCGGGAGACCCATAATGCCAGCACAAACATGGTGGTTCTGGTGCCAAATATAAGGGGGAAGTGTTCACAGACAATAGAATAATTACAGCGTTAACAAAAACTTCAACGAAATCGATAATTACATACAAGTATCTGACTTCAAACAGAGAAATCCTTTATCATAATCGTGTAGAACTGAAATGAAATATAAAACAGTGAAATTTTGAATTGTAACGACCCAAACAAATATTATATGCACAGATTCACGCCATGCCAATATCGACATGTGAACAATCCTATGATATCTATTATACCCTGATGTTGATCTAGATTGTTCTATTATAGCTATTCCTATGGTTTATCAGCATACGTACATGTATGTATACAATCCGCATGATTCTGCCGCCTTTTGGCTGAAACTTAATTAATGTTTGCGCTCAAAATTTAACATTTTTACTCCATAAAATCAAAGTATATTTACAACAAAATATGAAAATTTCTTAGCAAGTTTTATGGTCGCCATCATTGTCTCATTGAGAAATATTTTGTATCCTTGTGTGATATGAATATGGGAGTATTTTATCATGCTCAATAATGTGCTTACGTGTTGTGATTGAGAATGATGTCTTGGTTCTCACTTTGCGAACTTGGATGTTCACTTTAGTGTGACAAAACTGAACATAGCCGGTTTTGTCGATGAAGCAGAAGACGCTCACTCTTCCGGAACACATGGATTTCCATGTAAATCTTTCCTTTGTTGACATTTTGCCCCTAGTAAATCGATTTTGACTTCAGATTATGGTTTGTTTTTAGGCTTCGGATTCTAGTTTTGTTTGTTTTCCCATGGTGATATTTTTTAAAAGGCAAGTAGAGGTAAGAAACAGTCTGCTGGATAAGGTAAACTGATCGTTTGAGACGACTCAGTTGGGATTCTGTGTGTTCTGTTGTCATCATTGACAAAAAGATGAACTTAATTTTCTTACTTCCTTTCTCCCTAAGCCTTTCATCAATGTACGTCATGCTTTTTAAGGCATCACAGATAATCCATTTTCAGGAAAAGATGGCCTGGTGAGATGTTAAGTCATTAAAAAATCATTGTCAAATATATCATTATCAGAAATTAAAAAAAAACAGATTCGAGTTGTCAATTTCTAATTAGATACCGACGTCATATCAACTTATATATTGCAAAGAAGTACGAAATTATCATCATGATTATAAGCATCCCTTCCCTGTAACAATAAAATGGAAAAAAAATCAGTGTGAGGGCATTTTTTCTGCGTTAAAGTATGGATTTTCCCTTCTTTTTAAAACGTATAATTTTGTCTTTACTTCTCAAGGGCATGCGCAGTCATAAGTGTGAAGATAAAAATGTTTAACAGAACATTGAAATTTCATTTTAAGTACCGTGCTACGATCTAAACCAATGAATTTAAAGTTGACGTTTTTATCTTGTATATAGTCTATTGATTAACAGTATTTTTCTACTTAGGGTTTCTGCTCAGTGACCATTATACTGTATGTCCCTTACACATCGTCTATATCAATTTAGTCAGACGGTTTCAAAAAAGGACTCGTTTGCGTCGCGCCTTCTCCGTCTTTTCGAGACTGATCGATCTAAACTACAGACTTTCTGCAGAGTCGCCTCTAATAGCATATAATACAAGGGTTTGCCGTGAGAGGACGTCAACTTGGTGGAATTTTAACCCGTTCTACACAATCATGTCGATTTGATTGATGGTTTTGAAAACAATCCACTTAAATGTCTGTAAACGGAGTATATAAACACTAAGATGGATCATTACAAGAAAATAGTTTGAAGACCACCATATGTAATTATACCCATTTTGAAAAAAAAAAACCTAAAATTACTTTACTGGCTGTTTCCACCAGCTTTCTATACCACATAGACACATTTTGACAGATTAAACACAATAAATAGTACTTGAACTTTTTTTTTAGTTTGTTTTGTTAGGCTAACCTTTCCTTGGATATCGTCCTTTTTTGCTGAGGATTTTTGCAGTAGAATGAAATAAATCGTTGAATGTAATTGAGAAAAGTTCAATATGTTTAAAACAAATTTTCCCGTGAGATAAAGATAACACATCCTGAACTTCTGTAGTAAGGCCAGAATCGATTACGTCCTTTGATTTGCAATCATACAATAGTCACCTGGCAGCGACACGTGCGTTGTTTCCAAACAACGTTCGGTCATTGACCTATGGATAATAGAACTTTGAAAGCTGACTAACAATGCCCATCACATACCAATGATGTTGCTGATTGGCATGCATTTCACCAGAAACCCGAGATAGACGTCTACTATTTTTGACAAATAAAGTAATGTTTATATTCTAGTAACATCCCTGCTTCTCCAACCTATGGTGTTTACATGTCGCAGTTGATTCGGTATTCTAGGGCTTGCTCTAGGTATCGAGATTTTCGTGATCGATGTCGGCTGCTGACAAACAAACAAACAACACAAGGATTCGAGATATTTAGTTTGATCAGAACTATGGGCAAGTTTTATGGTCGCCATCTTTGTCTCATTAAAAATATTCTGTATCTTAAGTGATATTAAGATGGACGTTTTTGAGTATGCTCATTAGTGTGTTTACATGTTGTGATTGACAATGGTTCCCATTTAGAGAACTTGATGTTTACATGGATGTGACAAAGATACACATGGCGGGTGTCGTCGATAAAGCAGAATACGCTTACTCTTCCGGAACACCCGGTCTTATCCTCTTGTACTTTTACAATGGTCTTTATGTGAATCTTTCCTTTGTTCATATTTTGCCCCTGATTTAATCGATTTTGAGTTTGGATTATGATTTTGTTAACGCTTCGGTATTCTCTTATTTATTTTCATTCAATATATTTTCGGCTGCTTACTGTTTCAATATTAACACACAGGAGCCTTGTTAACAAACGAAATCACGAGTTATTCGACAGCGAGAACGATATATTGCATATTGGAACGTTTCCATTCTATCCGATCGGAGAAGCTTCAGTAGTTAAATAATGGAATCTTGAAAACCTTACAATTTTCTTTTCAATTTTCCTTAATTGTTTATCATATTTCAAAATACTTCAAGTCTTCTTTTTTGTTTTTATTTTTTTGTTTGGATCTTTTTTCGTTCTATATCGGAAGCTTTTTAAGTTCTTACCAATAAATCCTTCAAAACGCATATCAATTTATCACCAATTCAATAAAATATTCATCCAATATTAATTCCATTAAAAAGTAATAATATAATATTCTGCGACATGAAATGTAATCGAGATGTCTTCATTAGTTTCCATTAGAATATCGGTGTTCCGGATTGAGCGGTATTATTTATATGGTTTCTCTAAGACTTAAAGCCCCCGGGTCGGTCTGGGACTGCAGTACACGGTATTTGATTTACTTTCATTGGTTTAGAACCGTATACAGATCACAGATGTGTCAGCTTCTGTTATATACACCGACGGACACATCTGTTTGTTTGCCATGTCAATTTAAGATTGCTATCGTTAGTCTATTTTAAAAGCAGACCACTATTTTTTTTTGCATTTCAGAATGGAAAATTAGAACTTCGGACACCGTCCTTGGTGTAAGATATTAAAGCAAGAAAGCGGAGATCGAAATTTTGTGTAAGTGCAATATTACTGCAGTTTCAACTTGTTCTTCTATGAAAGTAATTCTACTCCAAGAATCGAAAGATTCTAGCGAAGGAGATTGAAATAGATCGGTGTCAATTACTCATTTGATTATTCATAAGACATTAGGTAGCGACTTATGTTCAGCACTTCTTCCCGATCAAAATCAATTAAGTGCTTTCAGAATCCAAGAACGCAGTTCTTACTAAAAACGTTCGTGTTAGGTTCATAATGGTTCACGCGACAAGATGAGTTTGATAAGATGCAGTTATTGTCCAAATGATATAAAACTGTTGCAAGAATACACATGTTCTATTTGGTAGTTTGTGTATTGGTTAGTCTGATGCTTTCAATGATGGCGCTATCTGCCTGAAGATGTTGGGTTGAAGGACCATTACAAGACACTTCAACCAATCACCGTTTTTCCCACAACGAACACACCAGAGCTATTTAGAGAGAAGCACGGAAACATTCGAAGAAAGTGAGGTCGTAAATATTTTAATATTGGCAGCAGATATTCAGTATATACAAATTACTATATATAGTGAGATTTTGTCTTTCTACTATCGAAAGTGTATATTACTACATATGTATATATCATAACTGTATACTACTCATATAGAAAATATGCTGAATGTATGAATTTAAAACTGTTTCTTTGTTTAAACAGGTCTAAACATAGCACTGGCTTATCTTCCTCTACTTGCCCAGCATTGCTCTTCCAAGAGACCATGCTGATGACCCATGTATGGCATCTTCATGGCACGCTTTTCACGAATTAATTTTGTATTCTGCATCCTTCCAGGATAAAACATGAACTCGACCCATGGTGACCTTCTAAGAACGATAACCGTTTACATTCAATATAATGTTAAATGAAGCCAACGGCTAATAGCTTCATAACAAAAGGCAAAAACCCCTATACGATATACATATAGCATTGGAAACATATGGATGGCCCCATTACTCTTTATATCCCTAGGGGCATTGCATTATTAGGTAAGGCGATGTATATCGAACCATAGCATTACATGACAAATCACAGCTATGATTGTCAACGTTGAGAGTCTGATAGGGTTGTATATTATTAGCTTTATCATCAATAACTGTCGGAATAATTTTGATAAATGTTCGGAAGAAAATCCATTTATAGGTATGGTAATGTGTGTTGATAGTTACTGAAGTGTCTGTTGTGATCTATTGAACGGAATGTGTTTGTCCAACCGTATGAAAGGTTTCGCATGGAATATGACCCCGTGTTTATATAAATATTGTACTATTTCATTCAAAGAATCGGCAAAACGATTTGGAATCAGGTTGCCATGTTCCATTGTTAATTCAATCAGAAAAATACACAGGGTCGACGACAAAACGTCGATAGAAGTCGTCAACAGAAAAAAATATAATCTGTATTTAAAAGTTACAGGTACCAAAAAATATAGCACAACCTTTTAATGCAACAATAATTTTCAAAAGTACTTTTCTTTTTTTCTGAACAAACTTTAGATGCTCGAAACTAAGACGCCTGATTATAAACATTCATAGACAATTAGAGGTTACGTACTTTAATACAATTCTTTGCTAGCACCGATCAATAAATTAAAATAGCATACTTTTCTAAAGGGACATTTCTTTAGTACATTATTTTTCTACTGCTACAATGCACCTTACGATAATGTTCCCTGGGTATTATTTAAGTGTTTCCTGGTGCCGATATCACTGCGCAAGGCAAATCCGAAGGTATCTTGGCTCCAGAAGAGATTTCGTGCAATTATGACTGAATATCGGCAAGCAACAATTTCCCAAGGATTATTCTGAAGTGCAAACTCAACAACCTGTAGTCGCCATAGGATTAGTTACGTCATTCATGTGGCAATCACATAACACGTAACACATTACATAATGCAGTCCATTATATCAATTTTCTTGGACATTTATCAAAGGCGGATAACTAGCTCCGGAAATCTGAAGGAATGATGAGGGACGCTTATAACAAAAGAGTGCAAGGCAATCGATATATGACCCGTTCCTTAGAAAAAAAGTTGAAATTAATGAACGAAATAACAGTAAATAGTTTGATAAAAATTTTAGATGCAAGCAGAAGATATTCTTGATTTGCATATGGCTAAATCTTTTAACTTTCAATCTGCTTGCCTTTACAAACTCAATAGCAACATAGAATAACGCAATAGTACATTCATGATATCACACAAGAACCGTTTGCTGAATCTGGTCCAGAAATTTTCTCATTTAGATCTCCACATGTAACATTAAAGCTGCTTAATCTACTGATGTTTATATTGTGACTTAGGAGGTGTTTATAACTGTAAAACTGTTATGCTTGTAAATATAAGTTGGTGACATCTATTAAATTATATCACTAGTACACCTCCCAGTCTGTAATTTAACAATTTTGCCGGTTTTGTTTCCACTATCGCCCCTAGACTTCGCGATTTGGGCCCTTGCTTAGCACCACTGACCAGGCGTGGAAAGAACGAAACAGCTGTATGTATGATGCATTTTGTGACATTATTTGGCTCGACTGTATACTATTTTAAATTACAAAGACAATATTGTCTTGTGTGTGAAACATTCAAGGTAATACCCTTTCCTATGATTCAGCTATATGTATATCGTAATATTATTTTGAAAAACGTCAAACCCTTATTTAATCATACTATCCAGATAGCAAAGAGAAAAGTACATTTGCACCGATTGCAGCAAATGCAAAAACTTCATTGAATAACAATTGGATTCATCAACGTTATTGGTGATGAAACCTTTTTGATTTCTGAACTTGCATTCGTCAAGATTTTTCATAGCGTTGTAGCCAATACTCAACGCCCCGAAATGACACAAAAATAAATTTGATTACTTTTGCGCTATTTAAAGAAATCTAATTTTTGATTTTGTTTGGCCATTTATAGGTTTTGTCAATCTGCCTCAATCTCACACCAAGAGAAATATAATGGTTTTTGTCTCTTGTGGCTACCAGCTTCATCAATTCCCAACAAATATGCAAAATTGCATTTAATTTGAAATTAGTTGGCAATATTCTCTGAGCTGATGTTTAAAAATAGTAATCTTCTGAACGGAAACTTTATGCATAGATGAGCACTCTTTTCCTTCTTTCCGATTGTAGAGCGAAGTTCATAGTGTTCAGATTTAATTCTTAATTCCCTTCTATCGATTTGATTAACAAATCGGATTTCGTCTTCAGTTACGAATTGCTATTATTTGGATAGTATTGGTTACATGTACCTTGTTTTGTTTACAAAAAGGGGTCAGCAACGCATGATCCCGATAGGGGTGTTAATAAACTAAACAGATCAACGCACAATGGAACTAGATATATCAAATAGACGAAAAACAGAAAAGACGGAAGAGAAGATGATACATGCATATAGTCGAACACCAAAATATCAAATTAAATGAAACCTGGTCAATGGTTTCTGGAGTCCATAACACTATAACTATTTCAAATACACCTGTCAATAAAATTGAACAATTTCCCCGAATAAAACTATCAACAAAACCGAAATACTATATCGAACACAACTGTTAATATATCATAAAACCACTCTAAGCCGACTTTGGATTATACGTCGAGTAAAACGTCAGTAAGCAATAATGAGAAATCTACGTTTGAAGATCTTACTTTCTTTTCATTGACCAGAAACGGGAAATGCAGGTTGTTTGTACTCTTCTCTAACGAGTCTGTTCTAGTAGCAATGCTTGTGTAAGAAACGTTTACTTACCGTCTTTAATGATGTGTAGCTTTTATCAGATATATTTCAGAAATTCTGTCAGAAAAGTCTGTGTTAATTATAGCTTTAATGACATAACAATAAGATATTCTGTAGAGTATTACACTCGATAACAAACAAAACGGAAAGGAAGATGATTATATATATTTTTTTTTTCTATGAATTATTAAGATGAAAGCTTATCTCGACCGGAGCTTGCAGCTTATCATAAGAGCAATGTGTACAGTGCGATCTTAATCAGTAAAATTTCCAATGAAGTTGAAGATGAGCAAAGATAAACGAGAAAAAAAAAAATCACAAAATTAACCCAACAACACATATACACCATGCATTGGATGAATTGGAACTTGCTTAGGACCTGCTCTGATATCTGTTCTAGAAACACTCCAGAAATACACAAAGTAAGTTAATTACTGTAAATTCAATGTTTACACCGTCAAACAATTCGTGAAGAGGATTACATTGCTTAGGAAATATATATACATGTACCTATCAAGCATATTCATATCCAGCAAGTATTGCGATTGAGGTCGACATTCCCATCATTAAACATACTCTCACTGAAACTCAAGTTATAAAATATACATGTTTTAAAAAATTGAGTTAATACATTGTTAAAATGATAATAATAAAACCAACTAAATTAAGCTAGAACAATGTGTCTTAAACCCGGATATCAGACATAATTACAATCAAACCATTATCAAGCCGACTTAGATAAAAGGATTGCAATTTCAAGCGTCTCTTTTCACAGCTAATCTTACAAGGCAATAAAGGAAAGCGAGACAATCTTTACATCAGAGGTCGAATTTTTTCACTACCAATATCCCAAGTCTTCTCCTTAACCCCCCTTCCCCAAAAGACCCTCCGCTGCGGGTATGTAGTAATTACTGTGTGTCTGTACGCTCGATTAGGCAACCTTGTGCTTTATCTGTTTACTTGAGCTTGTGGTACCGCCATGTTGTTTCGTGTTATATGTGTTAAAGAATCCTCGAGAAGTCCGTGTTATTACATTACCGGTATTGCTCCTGTAATCTCAGTATTGAACGAGCACTGCAGGGACCCTGCAAATCGTATCCATCAGAAGATTTAGTTCTTAAACATCACTGACGTTCGACATACATTCATGTCCGCAGCAGACATACGATGCCTAACATCAAAAACGATTCCAAACACAAGGGAATCACAAAAGACCTCGCATGATGATAAAACGCCGAGCGGAAAATTAGGTGTATCTTCTGCATTTCAAAACTACATTTTTTCAGGAAGTTAGTTATGATAATCGTTTTGGGACTGAAGCTTTTGTCATTGCTTCCTGTCATTACAACCTCCGATTGGCAGTTTATCGAGGTTATCAGTCTTTGATGTTGTAATAGGTCCAACTACAAGTGGTGATTGAGGACGTAATACAACGCAATGTTATGGCTAAAGAAGAGAGTGTTTATTATTGTTACATCCATAAAAATGTAATGTGTCCGTAAACGATATTTGACCTTGGTCATGGAGACGATTTATATCCAAGCAATTCCGACCTTTATAGCGGACAAATAACACAACCTTAGATACATAGAAAAAATACACTAAAAGACGGAGAATATGTTTCCGCCGATTGCTTTCTTATTAGTTAACTGTTTCCCTTTACTTCAGCAGCTGCGGTAAATGAAAAAAAATGTCCGAGTTTGGTGTGGAAGAAAATCGAAGTATCAAGGGTGCAGCGGAGACTGGGTCGGTTAATTTCTCGGCAATATCTGTTGTGTGCTTAATTATCCGTCTATAGTTCGGAAGGACCCGGGTTTGAACCCCGGTCTGGCCGTGCAGTGTTCCCGGAGACTTTCCAACGTAACCCTCGCACCTCCGACCGTACAATAGCAGTCTAGGGATGACAGACGGGCAGTTGGCTTACCAACTCAGCTACTGCAGCAGCGGTTAGCATTGAAATGTCTAACATCTGATGACATGTTTCCATAAAATATAAATATGAAATAACATGTCAATATTTCTTTATATGTTTTGTTTTCCAGGACACATTTGTTTCTCAAAACCCCTAATACATGCTGATGCAAAGACCACGAATTCACCATATCTATCATAAGACTGATATAAATGCTATAAAATACCCAATAATTAATAAAAAAAATAAGCACACGCATTTCAATTAACAAAAACAAAACAAAAAAACATACTCCATTAAAACATTGAAAATACATCCAATATAGATAACATAACACATACATGTGGAACCTTTTAAATTTAGTAATAGATACAGTATGACGAACAAAAGTGAATTAAACTGCATCATACACCTGTTTCGTAGGACAGCGAGGACTCTTCAGCAATATTCGGGGCCAAAAGGCGGGAATCGATATTTTTTAAACTTATGTAGATACCGAAGGATCAGGAGCGTAAAACCCGTTATGAATTTAGAATAAAAATTATCAAGAACAGTATACATCTAAAACGTAGCCCGTACACAGCTAAAATATTTCCATTTGATGGTAGCTGACTCTTAATAATACAAATTGCATAAGTTTTCCCTTGACAAATGAACATCTTGTCGGTAAGGAACATTTTTTTACGGGAAAAGTTAACGGTAAGTCGGTATAGGTTTGTTTGTCGAGAGAAAACAAGAAACACAATTATTCAGTTTGTTCTCTGTGTCTAAACAGCTTATACTCTGTATATATGGTTATAAAAATGCCGTATATAACTAAGCATCATACTACGTCTTCATTTAACGAAGAACAAGATATACGGTAACTAATCTTTGGGGATTAACGATTCGTGCGCGAGTTTTGGCACCAGTCCTGACACCTTTCGTCAGATCCGAGAAAGTGTCTAAGACATCAGTGATATAGAACCATTGAGTACGATTAAATGTTGCATGTTAAAACATGTGTCAAATCCTGGCGCCGTCCTTAAAATGAAGCGCTGATATAAGTCAACCGAAAAGGTGCCTTAGTTGTCAGTGAATAAGAACCATTGAGTGTGATTAAATGTTGCATGTTAAAGAATTTGTCAATTTTTGGCGCCGCTTAAAACTAAAGCGCTAATATACCGATAACGTTTCTGGTCTATTTGCAGGATTAATCTACATGTAGCATACTGCAGAGAACATAATCAACCATGTTACAGAGATTCAAAACGATTAAAAACCAGTGCTGTATAACAGAAGCCGTAAATGTGTTCGTGATTTTGAACGATCAAATATTTATCTTGGCTTTGTATTTGAAGCAAAACAAAATATAATACAAGATCTTGAAACAATAGCCTAAGGACGGATTAAAGTGGGATTTAGAAAAAAGCAAATATTCGACATCAACAAAACAGAACAATTTGCCGTCTCTTGATAGAAAGGTAAAACGACCCATTTGAAAAGCGATGGTACTGTAGTTGCCTGATCTATAGCATTGCTAATGGTTTTGCATCGGAGACGAGTATTGTGCTATTGTAAATCATTGGCTTACCAAAGCAAGAGCACATAGAGATTGAGTATTCCATACTTAAAGCTGAGAACTATGTAAATAGCTCAATACTGAAACAATGGAATCAAACAAATATTGATTTATCATTTTATAAAGGTAACATGAAAGATCGATGGCAATGTCCGCACACATGAGGGCGTTTGTGTGTGCTGATATTTGTTGCTGATGTAAGATGCCATATTTCAGCTGCTTACATTCAATATCACAGAAGTTAGCATTATTAAAAACAAAATTAATATATATCAAAATGTAATATATGAAATTTATTAAACGAGTTCAGTGATTTAATTTGTAACGAACACGAACTTTAAGGCGAGTTAAATATTATATGATTTAACGAGTTTGATAAAATCCAGATTATTTGACACTCATGTAAGATTTTATTTATCACCTATTCTATATTTATAAGAAGATATATAAAAAAATCAAATTCATTTCTTTATAATATATATATAAAGAATTTCTACCTTGACTGTACGAGTTGCACTGCAGAAACTCTTATATGACGTCATAAATACGTCATTTTCTAATGAAACAATGGTGTAATTATACCCGTAATATTTATTTACATGGCCGCATGACATGACTGAAAGTGTCAATTACGTGATAAATTGTAATATGAGATATTTAGATTAGGAGGATAGTCAAAAGTGTGATTAAAAGCGTCTTGTTATATTAGAAAATAATATTAGAAACCCGAATTCCAGCAATGAAACATTGGGGAATTATAAAAATAGTCAATACCACCCGTATGCAATAAACCGCCGTCTCTAAGATAGCATGAGTGTAGTGTATGAAGGCAACGCGCAATGATATGTCACGAAGGCGTTATTCAATAAAGTGTCAATACTAGTTACATGTAATATACAATTGGCGTGTGTTGTCGATGAAGCAGAAGACGCTTACTCTTCCGGAACATCTTATCTTATTTTCTTGTGCTTTTACGAGGGTCTCCGTGTACATTTTTCCTTTGTTCCTATTTTGCCACTAGTTTAATCGATTTTGAGTTCTGATTATGGTTTTGTTGACGCTTTGGTATTCTCTGATTTTTTTTTTCTTAAAATAACATATAACTTTGGAATATATTAATATATTTCCGTGTGTTTGAAATCTCAAATGAGGCATGCAATATCCTATATTACGAAGTCACATGGCTTCAACTACGGGCGCGAAATTAATTCGGAAGTAATTACAGGTTAATGACTAAAACCTTATAATTCCGTTGATGTGGATAAATGTGATGTGTTTCACAGTGGAAAATTGTGTAACCCATATATATGTTTCTTATGGGCAGAACAACATAGAAATTATTATAAAACTATTCCTAAAGATAGAAATATTATAAAATTGACTTTAGCAAGTAATAAATAATGATGTGAATTGTGACCAGGATGTCAAAAAAACAAAATTTAATTCTACACTAGATCCAAATGTTCGATCAATTACGACACGAAATCCAAACGTCCAATCAAATACGACATGACACTCAAACATCCAATCAAACAAGAAACGGGATTCTAACGTCCTATCAAACAAGACACGAGATTATGACGTACAATCAAATACGACACGAAATGCAAACGTCCAATTAAATACGGCACGAGATTCAAACGTCCAATTGAATACGATACGAGATTAAAACCTCAGATCAAACGCATTTGCCCAACATTTTCTGGTCTTATTACTCTTGCTATTCTGTTCAGTTAAATTGAGGAATGCTTTTATAGGAAATACAATTCGTTGATAATATTTTGACAAGTGCTTTTAATATTCAAGATCTATCTATCCTAAGTTTCTTATACGGATTCAACTTCACATGTGGTGCTGCTCATTTGCCACAACGAATACAAACGGAACACATAACTTGAAAGACTTTTTACGGAAAACGAAATTGAAAAATAAAGAAAATGCATGGCTTTCAAAGATGTTGTAAACAGTTTGTCTTTTTGGCGCTTGTGACTTTCCCCAAGCATTTATCATACATAAGAATGGCCAGCAACTATCACCGCTCATGAAATTACCTCTGCTCTTTCCAGAACTGAGAATTTTGTCAGTGACAAGCCTTATATATATTGAGATAACTGAAAAATGTATTGTTCAAGTTTAATAAAGATATTTTTTTTATTTCGAAATTGGTATCTCCAAAAACAAATACTTTCATCAGGATGCAATACTGTTCCTATCGTTATGGCTACAATTGACGCCAGAAAAACACCGGACGGACAACTTTGGAAAAGATTGACAATCTTAAAAGTATCCATTTCTTATCTTTATGATCTGGTAGATAATAATCAGCAGAAACACAGATTTAGAAATGGCGCCAATCCTCCTTCAAACGTTGTACATATACGCGCAGAAAAGTACAAAGTAATTCTATTAACGGCTGCCCGCGATACGCTACGACCGATATATGCTCGTAAAGATGACATTTTTATTCGGAATTACATGCACAACCTGATTGCCTGTTTGACGGAGTGGAGGGCACATCACACCGGAAGTGCTTGCCTCTATCTGGTTACAAACGCAAATTCCGTTACTTCAACGCTGAAACAATTGATAATATATCTAAATATAGAAAACAATATGGGACTGTAAATAGGTTAGTTTGAAGTAACAATATTACGTAAGATTGTATTGCAGTGGTTGTCGTTAGATCTAACGCAAGCGGTGGTTAGGTGATAGATAATTTGTGTACAAACTGATTTAATGAGAGATATGTTACGTAGGGCTATACGTTTACGAGGGTACCGTCAAAGGGACACGTATACTAAGAGACGCGTTAGGCTGTAGAATCTCTGCTAAACAACAGCCGTCGAATACACCACCAATGTAATGCAATTTGAAACTGTTTGATTAAATATAGCAGCGTCATTGAGTACTGATTTACAAAGCTCTTTTCAGAGGTTGCAGTACCCATCTCATACAGGGCACTGCAAAGCAACAATCGCTGCGTGGTACAAGAGACCCATGGGCCTTAGTGGTCACCTGGTAATGGAAACCTATTATTAAAAATAATAATGATATTTTAGCAATTAAGGTTATTACAATCCGAAATCACTGTTCAATCCAAATCCTCCACGTCCACCTGTATGTCTCAAAGGCGCCAATAGAACGTAAAATCTGTTTTTAAGATGGCGGCCATCCCATTTGCGTTTTGAAAACAAGTTTAGAATTATTGCTGTCAATAAACATGGTTGCGGTTTCATCCAGCAACTATCGTGTGTAAATCATCAGATGATATCAAAGCATTAACAAAAAAATTAATCCCAACTATACATTGATTTAACTAGGGATAAAACATGAACAAAGGGAACATTTACATGGAGACCCTTGTAAAAGTACAAGAAAATAAGACCAGGT
The DNA here is from genome assembly GCA_947623455.1 of Mimachlamys varia. Taxonomy (NCBI): domain Eukaryota; kingdom Metazoa; phylum Mollusca; class Bivalvia; order Pectinida; family Pectinidae; genus Mimachlamys; species Mimachlamys varia. The sequence goes on from OX392527.1 coordinate 52,180,844, forward strand.
GTTCCGGAAGATTGATCGTCTTCTGCTTCATAGACGACGACCCCCCCCCCCCCCCCCTTGCAAATCTAGGTCAGATCCAAGTAAATGGCATGTATGTTTTTTCCTACATGCAGGGATACGTTATTTGGATATTGATTTATAATTGAGAATTCATGTTAAGGTTTCTATGTGTAGTCTTATTTGTATCTGGATGATATATGCAAAATTCTAGGAGATTACGACTAGAGGAATTAAAAAATCAATCATGCAAGTTTAATTCGTAAATAAAATACATGTTCATTTCTTTTCTGATAAAGAAAATGGTTGGATCGTATACATTTTTTCTGTTATAGACTATTTATAGACGGTTTGAGTTCCATAAATATCTGTATAAAAAAAAGTTCGATGAAAAAACTACTTAATCTTAATGCTTCAGGCCTTTGCGTACACATTTGAATATGCTGGCAAAAGATGAACAATATTTTCGATGCACATGATGTGTAAACGTTTTTGATATGCATACAAATACATTTCAATCGTTTTCTAGAAGGATTTGACATTATGGCGAACCTGTGAGGGCAATGCTTCACAATTGAGTTTTCGATTTTCAGACCTAATCAAAATCATAATATTCAGAAGTTAAATACGTTTCAAAAAACTTACCAAACGTATGTGTCATCAAACGCCCGTCCACCACTGTAGTTAATTCAGCAAATTCATAATCACATAAAAACACTAATTAATTAAGCGCAATTGTAGATTTAACTCTGCGCAAGCACAAACGTTAATTTCTTTGGTAGATTATACTACTCGGCGAGCAAACATACCTTTAAATACACATATTTGTCACACATGCTTTAACAAACTGCAAGCATCTATATACGTTCCATCAAATATATATGTATCTAGTCCTTCACAATTCTTCTGCGTTGCAAGTATAGTTACTTATCAAAGAAACTGATATGGCACAATCTGTACCTTTGCAGCATATAGCAATATAACTCGTCCAATAGAATCCTAGTTCTGCGCGATCCTGCTTGCGCTTGACAACGAAATCGCCGTATGGCGCTACAGTACTACTGGACGTCGTCGGTCTCTCGTTACAACAGAGGTGGCGACAATCACTTATCACAATCGATAATGACATTACCTTTATTGTCAGTATGGCGTCCTGATTGCCCCTTTCACAACACTTTCAGCAAGTCCGTTTTTTTTAAACAGTATGGTACTTTCGTAGAAGTGTATTTATAAATATATGTATATAAATATACTGCGACAAGCTGTACATGTGTCAATTTATTGATTTTTACACGTTTTTATTACCGTAGTTGATGACGATCAACCTCAGCCACAGCAGCATGACTGACATACCAGGACAGTGTGCTTCCATAATATACACTCGTCAATGACAATAAAATAACACTTGTCAACATCAATGCAAACTCACAAAAAATACCATTAACCCTTCAAAGTGTATTGGCTTAATGGAATATTAAGTGGAAAAAAAAACACAAAACAAAACCATAACTAACCGGACTTTAAAACAGCTCCCATCTCTGTTGTATAAATAAACTATGTGTATATATTGTACAGAAATTATTAATTAAGCTTTATCACTTTACAATAATCTTTTTAATTTGGCCCAAATAGAGGCACGGAGGGGGAAAAGGGAGTTTCCACAGAAACAATTTACGTCGTTATGCAGGTGATTAGTACCATTTTACATCTAGAGAAGAAGCGCTAGCTACCTCAACACCTTACAAACGGCTATGGTATTTCCAGCCAACGTTTTTTTTAAATATTTATTTAATATGAATAATAATGACTAGTATACTCGCTGAACTGCGCCACAATAAGATATCAGAATATATGATAAGAATGGTAAACGTCGTTTTGTACAATATTTTGATTCAATGACACATGAGTTTAATACATGTGCGTGTTTAAAGTTATATAATGTTTAATAGAAAAAAATAACCATACTTTGATGTATAAACACTGTTTTAACGTTGATGAATATTTCATCTAAAATCTTGACTAGAATTATTTAAAAAGGAAAACCTACCAAAAGACCAGAGTACCTAAGATAACAACCACTGATAACAGCAAGCTTCCGTGGTCCCGTAATCGATTATTTGCATCTTTTATGCTTTTTGGTTTTTCAAGCGAAGAAATATTTGCTATTTGTGTACCATTTTGTTCGCTTACTTAATTTGTTTCCCTCTACCTATTTACATGGATATTGTTAATTCTGCATACAGTAGATTGTTGTCGTGTGATAACAAGTAGGATAATAGATAAACACGTACTAACAACGGTTCCGTGTCTTTGGTAAACCAATGGAATTTATGAAATGCTTCAACTGCTTCCGTAACCGGAACATGAACAAACAGGAAAAAAGTAATAACGTAATAATAGACAAAATGGAATTTTATCCTGAACCTATTCATCGATTTGTAACTTCAATGTATGTATAAAGAAAAAAAGAACTAAAATCAGAGAGAAGATCTTGTTACTGCCACACGGCCCCAAAACAATATGGTATTTAATACAATGCTAAATATTCTTTTGCTGTGTATGGGCATTGCATATTTCCAGGAGGAAAGGAGGATTACATCAGTTATGAGGTAAATATTTATGAAGCATAATCTTCACCGAATCGAAAGTATTAGGTTTGGTTTATGGCTCATTTTGTCTTACGTCCTATTAACAGCCAAGGTCTTTTAAGGAAGTGTCACGATTGGAGGTGGTACCTGTACGGTCAGTACCTGGCAACAGCTCCACGTTGGATTCGAACTCGCAACCCAGAGGTGGAGGGCTAGTGGAAGTATGTTGAAACACCTTAACCACTCGGCCAATGCGGCCCCACCTGAAATTTTAGTGAAACAAATGTTGTTTGATCGCAAAGTAAGGTCGAACGCGAGTTAATTGCCAAAAGAAAGAGAACAGTGTTGCAATTTGCAGGGACCCTCGTGACGTAAGAGTTAAAATAAAAGAGTGAGTATTACCTTTTTTACAAGCAGAAACCAGGGACGTAGATCGTATATATACGATATGCATTCACATATAACTAGATAACATGGAGATAGGAACCATCTCTAAGGGTCCGGCCGTTGCAATATTACGTCAATATGGAAAGAATATATCGGATTCAAATGGAATCGAAGCAAGGGTAAATTCGCATAGCCAAATAAAAGAAAATAGCAGGTAAAAGTGAAGACCTAAACAATAACAAAATGTAGTAAAATGTTAATTACATGCTAAGCTTAAGCAGAACGCTGACACTTCTGAAAGGGTCCAAACCATGATATATGACCCTAATAGCTTAGCAGTTAATAGATATAAAGTTTGACTTGACCTTAGATCTAATGTCCTTGATGTTTCGGGAACTTACACTTTGTTTGATTGTAACTACCTTTGCTTCATATTGTAATAGCGAAATGTTACGCGATTAAAAAAGTTAAATTGGACATTTGATCAGATGACATTGAGGTTCATTGGCACCTTGTGTGATATTGACCAACTTTCCATGATGATGTAATATCAAAATATCAAGCAGTTTAGACATGTAAAAGTTGACATCGACCTTCGATCATATGAATTTGAGTTAAAGATGTAAAATATTACCGTGACATTTGATCTCATAACCTTGAAGTGTGGTTAGTAATTATGATATATACCATATCACAGAGAGAGCCTGTTCACATATCACTTTGCAGTAAACATACGAATGTTTAACATGTTTGACTACTTTGACGCCCGGCGTTTTGACACATTTTAACGTGGAGATGGGGGTGCCGCCCCTTTAACCTAGATCAAACAGACCGGAAATAGCACAAGAATATCCAGCTGAACTTTGTTCGTGTAATTATGTCGAAAATGTCTTCAGCACATATGACAAATAGTTAATGGAGAAGGGGTCACGTTCAAAGATATCCCCACGGGAGATAATGACAGTTCTGCCATACATATGCATACTCGACCGTTCTGTGTTGCAGACCATTACACTTTAAGCAACGTGCCACAATCAATAAGGCATTGTCTTAAGCGCCAATTAGGTACATTGGAAGTAGTCCTTTTCGCCATGGCTCTCCGGTAACTATGTAGTATAGCGTCGGTGATTGGGATGCATATGCATCAGAAAGGAACACGCACAAGCAGCATCAAGCCGTTCTTAAAACAATTCAGCATCCAAATGGGATTTGTTTTGTTTTTGTCTTGAAGGGTATGTGTAAATGATAGCTAAAATAGTATAAACATAAGGTTTCTTTCATCTACTCATTAGTCGCTTTTAATTAGTTTTGAGAAATTAATCAACCTCCTTGACTCCACAGCATGATAGTAAAGGACGACTAACTCGTGTTGAGCAGCCTACATTCTCGGTGGTTCCTACTCTGTTCGCTTCGCAAGATAACCTTTACCGGAATTGACATACTATATATCTCAAATACTGCATTAGGACTCTTCATCTTATCTGATTCCATGTCTAGACCCCCCACGGGTCTTTCATTGCTTTGGTATGCTGCTATTGATTGTGTTATATTGATGATTCATCTGAAGATTTTAGAAAATATTTCTTGGAAATAGCAATACGAGAAACTAAAACTAATGCATCAATATGTATCACCGATTTAAATCTTTGGCTTATGTGCATCATAACAATCGGACAGAATAAAAAGATTTAGTATAGTTGAAATAATGTCGTCGATGAGGATTATTAATAAGAAAAAAACATTTTCCAATTTTTTTCTTTACGATATAATAAATCAAAAGTATTCATAAAACTTATACCAATGCTATTGCCCATTTCGATGTAAACTTGGGCTAAATAACTATAGGCGTCATACAAATTTCATATAAAACATGTTGATTTGCTTTATATAAATCTCGAACACGCGTATGCATTCACCGCCAAATCTCGTTTAATTCCCGTGATACTTGCTCATTGACAGGTCCAAAATGATGCATGTGTCTGTTCGCCTCGAAAAGGGGGAGGGGGAGTGGGAAAGTCATATACATGGGGAAAGCATAGGTATAGCGCTTTTTACGTGTCGCTGACAAGAATACGTTGGATACCAGACAAGAAAAGTACACAATCTGTTTTACGGGGTCACACAAGTCAAACTTTTAGTACATATAAGGTGAATATATGGTGTTGAGTCACACTAGAGGAAAAGACGCGTTCGTATTAATAGAAAGATTGACCAACCTACATATCTCCCCCATTTTGCTCAAGGTTTGACAAACAATTACCAGTGTCTATTGTGAAGAAACATTACAGAATACCGGAGCATTACAAACATCATAAACCGAGTTCAAAATCGATAAAACTAGGCCAAACTATATAGGGAAAATAAGGATTGAATGTTTCCGGCTTCATCGACTCGCCATGTAAATCTAAGTCACGTTCAAGTATATCTAGGTCACATCCAAGTAAATCTAGGTCACATCCAAGTAAATCTAGGTCACATCCAAATAAATCTAGGTCACATCCAAGTAAATCTAGGTCACATCCAAGTAAATCTAGGTCACATCCAAGTAAATCTAGGTCACATCCAAGTAAATCTAGGTCACATCCAAGTAAATCTAGGTCACATCCAAGTAAATCTAGGTCACATCCATGTAAATGTTAAGTCTAGCATACTAATGAGCATATTCAAAGACGCCCAACATCATATAACACAAGATGCAGAATAATTTTCACTAAGATCGCGATTGCGACCATCAAACGTGCCAATACTAAATCGTCATCTTTCAAATGATCCAATCGTTGTCTGTAAGAAATAATATCCGTCAACGTAAAACAATTCCTCAAAACAAATTTCTCTGCTACAACAAAACCATAATAACAGGTAGATGATGATTGATCTTATTTGATTCATATTTCAAATTCCCCCTCATCACTGGTTAACAGAATTTAAAGCAATATGTTTCCTACTTGTTTTAGATAAAAGCGTGCACTGAAGAACACTCTTCCGTTATGTCATTCAACATAAACAAATATGTTCGCTACTCTATCAGAATAAGAAGCCAATGTTTGTTATTTACTTGACAAATTAAGGAAACGATTTGTTGTAGAGAGCATGGGAATATTCTTCCTACATGATCAAAGGTTATTTTCAAAGGTATGTTTTTTTTAAGAAAAATTAAAATTAATGACATTTGTTGTGCATCTTTGCACATGTCAGTAAACTCCATTCCATAACGCCTGACGCGGAATGGCTACTCGGCAGTTTACATGAAATATTCTATTGTCGTGGAATTTGGCATAATCGGTATCTTGAGAGTTTTCGTCTTCTTGGATTTGTCGAATTTACATTTCAAGCATAATGATGAAATAGGCCATAGACTACTTTAGACTTATCGGTCAATCGGAAACTAACCAATCAGTTTTTTAGTTCAAGGTCGACCAATTATGACGCGAAGGCAATATTTACTGCGTGCTGAATGTCACGTCATCATCAGCCGTCCATCGGAAATGGAAGCACTAGCCTACTTCCGCTCAGGCAGCGGGACAATTTCCGGTCGTAATAAAACGTCGTTTTTGGAGGAAATATCTCCCGATTCGATTGGATCCGAATCATTGTGCAGGTTGTGATGGCGACTGATGATTTTTAATTGCGTCAATATATATTGTATTAGATACGTCTAGAATTTCTCTCCACGCAAACCTTATATTTCCGTATCGTTTAATGGAAATAGTCTGTACGCCTGTTTCAATGAATGGTCCTCGGGTATAGAGAACATTTGAAACGTAAACCATAAAGGCCTACACCATTGCTCGGTTAACGTTATTGCATATCCCCAAACTGTGATACCCCAAACACTCCATTATTTATATTTTTTTCTGGGTTGCAAATCAATGCTGATTTTTTTCATAGGCGATTGTTGACTTGGTTTCATTCGATGGCACACAGTACAGTCTGTACTTATTCGGTTGGCGGTTAATGTGGCATTCGTATTCGGAGAGAAAGTACTATAGAGAACAATTACATGGCGGGTGTCGTCGATGCAACACAGAAGACGCTAACTCTTCTGAAACACCTGTTCTTATTCTCTTGTTCTTTCTCAAGGGTCTCCATGTAAATCTGTTCTTCGTTCATATTTTGTCCATCGTTGAATCGATTTTGAATTCTTATTGTTTTAATGACGCTTTGGCTTCTTTCTGGGTTTTTTTATCATGCACTATATTCTATTATTCGAATTCGACTGATGATGTGTCCTCTGTTCTGTTTAGTCATGTTCTTCCCAGAAAGGTAAGGTTTATCCAACTTTACGATAAAAGCAACTGCGGTGGCCCTGACTTTCTTAATCAATTCAAATATCAATTGAACTTGTCAGAGTTGTGCAGCCCGCGGAGATTATACATTGCACATGGCGAATGTAATCATTAATCAAACACACATACACAAGTGAGTTTGTAGCTAATTGCATCTCCTCGAAAACAGCACGTCTTGCAATATTATGATAAAAGCATTTCTCTGAATGGCTTGTCGGTATGACATGCCGTGACCATATTGCGTCATTTTGATGCTTAGATACCAATAAAACCCGTCTTTTATAACCAGATTCTGCATAGTCTAACAGAAGTTTGAATTATCACACGGAATGTGTTTTTGACAGGCATTTAAACATTGGAGGAATAGTTCCAACAGCAGTCGTGTTTGATGTCAACGTAATATGGATTTATTCAAAGCGCTTGAATGAGGTTGATGTGCAACGTGGATAGACCATCCACTGACTTCATCAGGGCTGTCCAAACCCATAAACCCTAGACTAAATAACGCATTACGAAACACATCATGGCACACACGCAATCTTTTCTGGACGCTTGGAGCGGGGATTAGATACTCTTGGGCACTGACATACACTAGGCAAATGAAATCAAATGAGTTTGAGCCAGATTTGATGTCACTCGAGTGAGCAAAAAACGTCACGACCCTAATTGATGCACGTAACTGGATGTATCATTGGGAGACCTTCCGAACGGCTCCCACTCTCACGTTTCCAAATGTAATTGGCCTTACGGAGCTAAATCGTTGTAGTAGTATTATAAATGCATCGCGTATTCTGACATTAATTCCGGAAAATCTGTCTTAATCTAACCACACTAAGGAAACCTATCAAAACATTTAACAACTCTTAAACTATCCATCACCACTAAATCCGTCTTCTATCTCTGACGTTCGAAACAACGTGAATACTTAGTACACAAGCTAACAACCTCCTGTCGAGTTGATGTTGCGGTGGAGATCGTATAATGACGAAACATAGCATTGGGAAACAGCTTCCTTTTTATCTCCCTTATCTATCAATTAATACTAAGCATGTATAGTAAGATAGACGCGGATCCCGTGACTTAGACATAAGCTTCGATTTCCGCTCTTCAGTAAAAACTGCGCCTGCTTTCTCGTACTTCGATGGATCATAAATATACATTGTCTGTCTTTAAACATGTAAACAAGGATTTGTTGCTTGCGTTTGTAGTATCGGACTCTTATCATAAATGTAATAAAAAGGACGTTCGAAAAACCTGAAGGATTTTAAAAACACTAAACGGAATTTATATTACAACGATAAAAAACATATTTATAAATCAGGAATTACTTCAAATTGAAATTTCTCTGTTAAGTCATTAAAACATGCTTGTGTAATACCTTGCAGAAATCAAGTATATGTCGTGCTGAGTGCGCACATTACGTATAGATATAGCTAGAAGCGATTGGAGATTAAACAAACTTTAACCAATTTCTATATATTCTGATAATGCCTTCGGCAGTATGTTGCGTTAGTTCCGGCACAAATAAAACCGCATGAAAGTAGATTCTTAATTGTCGAATTTAGTTTCGTAAGTATTCTCGAATCACAGTCAAGTGAAACTATATACAGGAGCAAAGCTGTATGAATGCCACAAGGCAAACACTGTACATGTTATGCTCGTGCTTTCTCTGCATTAACATTGCACTCTGTCATACTTAGGTTACTTGTTGTTTAGTTAAGCTCCCCGTGTCTTCTTCATCCATACAGAGTAGCGTTACTCAGCAGTATATGAGGAAACATGGACGGCGTACGTGTGGAAACCCGACCCTGTCGTCATGCAAATTAGACCGGGATCAGCGGGGTCTCAACAGAGCTTTTCAACCGTATGGCACGTGCCATAAACTACGTGTTGACAGAAGACAAGTTAAGCTGCGGACATGCCGATTATTACAGTGCTTGACCATACAAACCTGTGTCCATCATTGGTTTCATATGCATTACTTGTGTGTGTCTCATGCTTACCCGGTATTTGCATGATTCATCGCCTTATTTCATTTGTCAGTGGGCAATACATCATGTTCTACAGATATTGGTAGTTAGACGGTATGACTGCATTTAGACCAATAGACATGTAATTTCCTGAACGTCTACTGTGATCAATTTCGTCATTAAGTATTCTTTTATATTAGCATAATCTCACAGCTTTCCAACAAAACGAAACGAAGTAATAGGAGCCGTTTTGCGGACCATATGTCAGATCATTTGCATTGTAAGGGCGTCTTTTTACGGTTAAAATGGCGGGATTTGAATGTCATGATATTCCTTTACATTTTCGTTCTAAAGACTGCCGGCAATGAAATAATTCTTTTAACAAGGAACAAAGTCGCACACGAATCATTCTAATACTCTTCCGGAACACCTGGTCTTATTCTCTTGTACCTTTATAAGAGTCGCCATGTAAATATTTCCTTTGTTCATATTTTGCCCCTGGTTTAATTGATTTTGAGTTTGTATTATGATTTTGTTCACGCTTCGGTATTCTCTTATTTATTTTTTACAATTGTGTATTTGTTTGACTTTTATGGATGTAATTATATTTCTCGATTTAATTTTTTCAGTGGAAGAAAGTCGTGAGATATTTTATTAACTTTTATCACAGATAACATAGGTGATCGTATCCCATGGATATCGAGGATGATTTAACTTGGACATAGATAAAAAAAAAGTCACACATTGACTCACTGTTGGTTTTCGGACCTGACGTATGGTTACATTTGTCTCACAAGACGTTGTGTGTGTGATAATAAAGTTATTTTAAAATTGATATTTTCAAAACGAGACTCACGACTCACGAACGCGACAAACTTTTTGTTTTCTTTTTATTGGCTATTATATGGTGTCATTTCAAACTTCCTACCGAACTTGAGTCACTTCTGTTTTGGCGACCCTGAATTTGACACTGTGTTACAGATGTACATTCAGATCAAGGCACAGTTCCTGTGTATTATTACAATTCATTGATTAAAGACATGTGAATTATGAGATTGATACTTAATCATTTAAAAAAAATGAATTTGATGTATCCCCTAGTAGTCGTTAGAGTGATAGGAAACAATATTCCACTCGTACCTGTCCGAAAACACCAATTAATTCCTCTTATAAACATGTGCTGGTCATTTAAGACAATACGTCAATACACGACATCCAGGACAAAAGGTGTAACGACGGTCAATATATGTACCTGTAACTATATATCGCCAAGGATTAAGTGAAAATAATGAACACCGCGTAGTAATTAGACCCATTGTAGCAGTGTTCTTAATGTCATACAGAGTATGTTAGAAATCTTCTGAAGCTGATGATATTTAATGATCTACACAATGTTGAACTAGTGGTCAACAGTATACTTAGCACAAGAAGTCACATCTATATAATAAACTGCTGTTGCTACTGTTGGTTATGTAATGGTTTTAGCTGAAGCTAAGTTGGCGTATTACGACACAGAGTTGTGTCTAAATGCAGATTATATGAAGCCGGTGATATTTAATGATCTACACAAAGTTGAACTTGTGGTCAACAGTATACTTAGCACAAGAAGTCACATCGCTATAATAAACTGCTGTTGCTACTGTTGGTTATGTAATGGTTTTAGCTGAAGCTAAGTTGGCGTATTACGACACAGAGTTGTGTCTAAATGCTGATTATATGAAGCCGGTGATATTTAATGATCTACACAAAGTTGAACTAGTGGTCAACAGTATACTTAGCACAAGAAGTCACATCTATATAATAAACTGTTGTTGTTACTGTTGGTTATGCAATGGGTTTAGCTGAAGCTCAGTTGGCGTATTACGACACAGAAACAACATTCTAAATGCAGATTGTATGTGGACTAATCTTCCCTTTGTTTACATTTTGCCCCTAGTTCATTCAGATTTGGCGACACTTTGGTATTTTCTTATTTTTATTTTGTATTTCTTTAATATAGGTTTGAGATAATCGTAAACTCAAAATTAAATTAGATATATACAAGCTAAAATAGTTATTTATTTCAATTTATTTGTTTTTTAACACTTTCAATCACTAACATTTCTAGTATTCAACCAAGTATTTTCACTGGTTCATTTAACGTCACTAAACAGGTTTTCTACTCAGGGCCTGCTGGGACAGAATATTATCGCCAGGAGACACACTCGCAAAAATAATACCTTACTTTCACACCACGTTAAATGAATCAATCCCTTTCTAAAGAGCATGTTATATCATTTCATGTTATAGACTTTGCGTTTCCACAATGTCCCTTTACATTATTAGGCCTCATATCAGGTTTTGGAATAAGGTTGTTGTTAACAAAACCCATATTATCCCGTCTTATATGACCGAAATCCTATATCAATAGATACAATAAGCATTCTGCAAATAAATTTTGATATCAATATCGCACATAAAAACCACTCAATCTCGATACTTAGAGGTTACGCCCACTTACGTTCGTCACACCCCTGGAATATGTCACAGCACAATCTAAAGCTCTGTGTGTATCACTTTGTTGATGAGGCAAGACAAATAGTTCGATCATTAATTTTGATGTTCATCAAAAGAAGCTCGCGGTCACATAATGGTAATTATTGTCAGGCATTGAAGTCAGCTGTCACTCGTTTTTATCTTCAAAGGACACGTTTACCAGCGATTTGTTAATTATGTTCACCTGAGATAAGTCAAACTGGTGTACCTGAGTATATTGGTGTACCAGAGTATATTGGTGTCTTCAGTTTAGCTATTCTAGGGGTGAGGGTGTAACCTCTTGACAACGAGGATGACAAAATATTGTACGATGAAATATATTGAAAACGGATCCTAATGTGTATGTTTTAACATTAATCCCGCACATACACCGTCTATCACCGCAAAACGTTATTTTGCATCAAACAGAAAGATAGTATATACAAATGACAATTTGTAATTTGCTTTGCTATAAGAAACATTCTGTTCCCAGTAGCGTAACGTACTTACACGTAGCAATATATCTAGAGTACGGATGTTGTACGATTATATTTCTTTCTTTACCTCCATACTCTAGGGTCTATAGAATTCGCCAACTTGAAATTAAAGGTTTTTAGTTAGTTAGCTGATTGGTCTCATAAACATAAAAAACTGACCAATCGATAGACTGATATTAGTCCTTTAAATGTTACGAGAGGAACGACAAAACACTTCAACGCAAGTCTGTGTTTCGATTATGCAATCGGCATATGATGTAAAAGAATCAAACTTGTTTGATCAAAATGGTTGTTCACACTGAGCCACCCTGTTTGCTTTTGCACATTCTTGGGATGATGAAAGCAAACAAAGTGCAACACCTTGTCGTGCCAGTATCGACGATGGTCGTTCATCCGCTAATGAATACAATTAAGAATTCACAGCCATCATCTAATATACATCTACAACTATGAACATAGGTTAAATCTATATGTTGGGGTTTAAGTCTGCCTGTATTGTGTCCTCAGTTGCCTTCGATAGGCCTTACATTTAGGCCCTTCTTAGAAGGACGAATATCTTGGCTCAACTGTATTTTATTCTAAGCTATAAAGGTACTACTCCCGTATGTCATTTGTACAAATCTTATTGAAGAGAACAAGTGAATTATCTCGCCCTAATGGATAAGTTTACCCATGGAAGAAAGTTATGCAAGAAAAATCTAAAATCTTACATAGCATATAAAACGTGCATCAGCTGTTGTGCGATATGTAGCCAATAACACTAACCATTTTCAACTTTATTTTGACTGAAATCTTTTGGCTGCTTTAATTGGTCTTACATAGAGGTAAAGCTAAAACAAATGTATGATCTGCGGATCTATTGGATTTTAAATATTTTTATTGACAGACAGTGTATGTGCGAGATTAATGTTAAAACATATTCATTAGGATCCGTTTTCAATATGTTTCATCGTAAAACAAAATATGACTAGTACATATGTATACATGTATATTCGGAATTATCTTACAAACAATCCTTAGTAGATTATGTTTGCTCGTCATGCACTAATTTAAACGTTCTTAAACAGAAAGTACATGTTTTTGTTTGCACTAAACTGGTTACAAAATCGTAAACATGAACGGTTTTAGGTACAACTTGTTTTCCGAAAAATCATAACTAGCAGCTATTTCGTTTTCTTATTTTTTTTTTTTTTATTTTCCCGTAGGGAAATCATTACTAAATTAAGGAAAATCTCGAGCTCATCGACGTTTGTGAAATCAAGTCAAAGCGTGTAAACAGATCCCAAACGCCAAATAGAAATCCCGTCTTCCGAATGGAGTTAGTTTTTGTTCGGATTGATTATTCTACGCCATATTCCGAGGCGTATTTCAAAGCCAAAACATCCTTCCTTCATCAATCAGACGATATTCATATGTTATTCATAAACATAGAATATGTTAGCATATATGTGTATAAAGCGTTCCACTACGGTTCTAGTGTATTTGTCATAAATGGCCCTACTGGAATCTAGCTATCCCCGAACTCATGCTGTGTAGAATATTAAAAACAACACCATGGTGTGATACTGGTTATTGTGTACATTCAAAGTTGAAAGCATTGTCCGTTTGCGCGTCATTCCATGTCTATTTCGGAAATAATGTTGAAATACGACCCCGGTAATTGTTATATGAACAGTTTTATCAGAAGATGATTTGATGCTAAGTAGGAAAATATTAGAACGCGACACGCTGTCGCCATGGAAACGGGCAGTAAATGATGTCTGCCATCACTCATAATGTGTGTAGCGCCTTTTACTTATAAACTCCCACGATTTTCTATAAATAGGATTTTGTGTTTTCAAATTCGATGCGTTTGATTATAGTCTCTATTTCATTTACTTTCTACGTTGAAGCCTTTTCTAAAATGTCCCTTGTTAGTTAATGCAAAGCGTTATATGTTTTTTTCAACGTACCAATCAGATGTATGTATTAAATCAAGGATTAGAGAGACGAGAGGAACACTTTCACGGACACATATATATGCAGGAGTTATAACTTGAACGAATAAAGGATTATGGATCCTTCTAAAGAAAACGTTCAATCCTTGCATGGACAGATTGGTCATAGTATGCATGTACAGATGGAACAAGAAGAAAGTTATAAAGGACAGTCAATGGTTTGCCGTTTAATATCAAATATATTTCACGAGTATGGCAGACCTTTTTATATTTTCACAAGTGCGTAGCACGAATTTTCTTTTTAATACATATCGAAAGAGGACTTAAAATACTTTCAATATTTTTTTTTCTTTACTTGCCTACTGGAAAGTAGCTAGGCCTTATCCGTCAATGTCGCAACCGATCGGGTCCAGTTCATAGCTGATTGGGATAAGTTGATCGGGAAAGTTGAACCATTCTCATCTTCAAATTCATTACATATTAAACCCTGTTGATGCAATTTCTTTACGGTTATCTTTCCGCAATAGACAAGCTCTAGCAGACGGTCCAGGTGTAACGTGAAAAAAATGACCTGGGACGAAAACTACACTACTCACCGTTGGAATCTACGGTACGGCAGGTCACTTTTCCATGGGACGAATTACAGAAATATCAAGAGAGGCTATTCTTTTACAGATGGCTGTGGAAGATTTCTACTGTGAAATAACGACCTCAGGTAACGTTTGCAACGTAGAATAATGACCCCGGGTAGTTTTTTTGTACTGCCCGGCCACTTTTTCACGCTACACTGACAAAACCTTATATTTTCACTGCAATGAGCAGTAAAAATATCAGATTTTGAAGTCAAAATATAAGATTTATAAGTTTTATCAGTTTGATAATTTGCTATATTTCAAAAGCAAAAATGAAATAAAGTTTAATACTTACGGTTAAATAATGTTGGTGTGCTCTGGGCTCTGGGCCACTTCAACACTACAAAGAATAATAAATTTTATTAGTTAACATTCAGCTTTCGTTCCTAGTTCCCTGCCACACAATTTGTGGTATAATGAACTTTATAAACGGTATGATGTTAATACTATCAAGAAATCTTAATAGAATAAAAAAGAATTCTTGTGGTTTTTTTTAACTTAATAAAAAAAAATGCAATAATGCTCAGATGGATAGTAATGGTTTGTAAGGATAAGAGAACAAATACAAGATATTAAGCCAAAAAAAGGAATTTGCGACCAGCTCATTCTATCCATCTGCACCTGCCTAGAGTCTACATAAGCGTTCTAACAATATCGAAATGCAGTAGTGTTCCGTTTATGGCAGGGACTTGCTGTTTTTTCAAAGTTGTCCACATATAATAGAAGTACCTCTTACAGAACGTAAATTTGATGTCCCTGTGGCGGAGGTACTCAAGGAATATCAAATCGTTTTGATAAAATGTATCTATTACCAAACCTTGTCTAAAATATATCTGCGTTTATGATAAGATTATACTGATTACATTACGAGGAAATAGAACACTGTGTTCTCCTCACGAATTAGATTTCTCCTGATCTTATTTCTATTTTTTGAAGCATCTTCAGGAAAAAAAAAGGCAATTTGTATTGTAATGTTTTGTTCTGTTGAATACCCCCCCCCCCCCCCCCAAAAAAAAATCCAAATAATTGTGAGTTTTATTGGCACGGTTATAAATGCATAACCTAACATACATTAGTCAAGAATCGTTGTATATTTTTTTTCTTATGATCAAGATGTTTTGTTTTAACTGCAATAACAAAAACAGAAAGAAAAAATAAGAAAAAATAGTTAACATACTCAAACTACTCTACCTAATTAGGTAATTGTTTGTTATCAAAACTTCGATAGTGAGTATTCTCGTATTTACATGGAACGCAATTGAACAAAGTGTTTCTAAGTTTGACGTGGAAAACTGCACGTACAGCCGAACATAAAATGGGGAAAACAACATTTCAGAAAAATAAAAAAAAACAAAAAAACAAAAAAAACTGGAAACTAAAATAAACTGTAAGCTTGATATGCACGAGAGTAATCATAAGTAGATATTGCAAGTAACTGTTCTCTAAAACTCTAAAGCAAATTACACTTTGAAATTGATGGAAGCTTCTTATTGAAGCGAAGAGTACTGCCGACTTGTTTGATCCGTAATAAGTGTTTACAGTATTTGGAGGCCTACATTCCAGGCGACGCGCTCTCGTGACATATAACAGTCGGGTTCTGTCGCTCTAAGTTCAGTACAGCCATACTTTACGTTTCGTTGTGAAAAGGACAACACTAGATGTGCCGATAGACCAGCAACCGGAGATTAGCACAGGAAAACTCCTGATCCGATCAAAAGGGCTTCCGAGAAGGGAAAATTGTGAAATACTTATGCTTCTATTTTTAGGCGAATCGAATACCGTTTTCTTAGAAGAAACTTTTTTTCTTTTTAATGGATTGAGTTGGTACGTTGGTGCCTTTGTTTGCCGAGAATGTTAAGCCGAGGAAACAATATATTTCAATTAAAATTTATTTTCTATAATGTGACCTAGAAAACAACCTGTCAAGGTTTTGCGATCTAAATAAACTACATGAAATAGATTGATTAAACTTGTTGAAGAGTAAATGATTCCAAAGAAAGTAAGATATAACAGCTATATCTAGTTGTAGATAGAAAAAGGTCAATGACCTGTCAAAGAGTGACAATACAATTAGATCTACATGGAAACATTGACAAATGCCCGTTGTGTATTCTACCTATTCGTTATTCGCTAAAACAATAGAATCGAGGATTTCTGTTTGTTCATTCCCATAGATCCGGAATCCAAGTCAACGTTAAAATTTATGACGCCATGCCATGATTATCTTTCGTTTCCTTCAAACACCATCATGGAAAAATAGGGAATACCGAATCGTTAACAAAATCATAATCCGAACTCAAAATCGATTAAACTAGGGGAAAATATGAACACTGGAAAACAAATAAGATAATACCAAAGCGTCAGCAAAATTTGAAATATGAAAAATGGGAGACCATTCATGGGTAATAATGATTTACCTGTCATCAATTAATAACAAGGCTTTTGGTTTTTATGGTCGTCTAGGGGCTGTATAATGGAAACGTTAATATATCAATGCCTTTAAATTAAAAAACAAAAAATACACATTTCTATTTGTATTTTTGTTAGATCGTAAAACGGTTCCGCGTCGTGTAATGAAAGGGAACACAATTTGTTGTCGAGTGTAATCAGGATAGCTTGTTCGGCAACAAATTACCACGGCTTCGGCAATTAACAAAGCACTAATTAAGATAATTAACACACCGTATATCATGGCGTCATTTTACATGTTAAAACCCACATTGACGTTGACATAGAGCATTCTGAAAATTGATGATAGCATAAATTCAATAACACCACCAGTGTTTCAACTTTGCAGTTCAGCAATTAAAACTTTGAAAAATCATAGTTTTACCATAGACACGCTTAATTAAAACGTGCAAATAACTCAATTTTCAAAAAGTACAAAATCTTTAATTAAATTTCTGAACGGTTTATGACGTAAATATTTATGAAGACAACCATACTGCTTCAACGTCTTGTGTGTGTTTTGTCAGTGTTGAATTTGCATGTTCCTGGCAAAACAAGTATTTGTTTAAGATCACCGTATGTCATGTCAAAGCATATTAATAAAAGCCGATATATCTGTTTATTCTCAATGGTGAAACGTGCCATTGTTCAAGAGTTACGCAATTTTAATCGAAACAATTTCATTTGAAGTGTTTCTTAACTTCGTTCGAAATGTTTGTCATGTGATTCGTACCTTATTATTAAAGTATTAAACTGTTTGTACTTGAAACTAAATATTCTAGTTATCATGTCATATAGAGTCATATAGAAGGACACCATAAGGAAAATGGAAACAAACCGTAACTTACAAAATGGAAAAGGGTAAAATGTAACAACGAACATTACGTAAAGGCAATGGGGTTGAGTGAAATGAACATAAGAACAAGCGATACGAGAGTATAAGCGTCATCTGCTTAATCGACGATATCAGACGTGAAAAAATACGCTTAACCTTACGGATTACCTGGTCTTATTTTGCATGCTTTTATTTAAAGTTACCATTTAAGTTTGGTCTACTCCAAGAGCTATTATCCAAACAAAGTAAAAATGTATCACATCCTCCCATTGAAAATGTCGGTATCCACAACAAACCCAAAAGAGATATTTGCGACTATCATAAAGAAACCAATCAATTTCCATAGCTACCAAATAAATAGCATACTCCTCTATAAGGATAACGAAGCTAACACTTGTGACCATTATAAAGAAACCAAGCAAGTTCCATAGTAACCAAATATATAGCATACTTTTCTATAAACATGCCAACGGTAACACTTGTGACCATTAAAAAGAAACCAATCAATTTCCATAGCAACCAAATATATAGCATACTTCTCTATAAGGATGACGACACTAACATTTGTGACCATTTTAGAGAAACCAATTAATTTCCATAGCAACCAAATAAATAGCATATTCCTCTATAAGGATGACGACACTAACATTTGTGACCATTTTAGAGAAACCAATCAATTTCCATAGCAACCAAATAAATAGCATATTTCTCTATAAGGATAACGACGCTAACACTTGTGACCATTATAAAGAAACCAAGCAAGTTCCATAGCAACCAAATATATAGCATAATTTTCTATAAACATGCCAACGGTAACACTTGTGACCATTAAAAAGAAACCAATCAATTTCCATAGCAACCAAATATATATCATACTTCTCTATAAGGATGACGACACTAACATTTGTGACCATTTTAGAGAAACCAATCAATTTCCATAGCGACCAAATACATAGCATACATGTACTTCTCTATTAGGATGACAACGCAAACACTTATGACCAATATAAAGAAACCAATCAATTACCATAGCTACCAAATAAATGCTTCTCTATTAGATCAGAATGACGTCGCTAACACTTATGCTTTATTCTCATCAAAAAAAGTTTTGAAGGTAAAATTAAAATCCATATGCTTTTAACAGTTCCATTGCTGATAGTTACTTATTACTAACATGTTATACATCATTCTAAGTGCATAATGTAAGGTTTCAACTTTATATGTGTTGGTATGCAATTGTTTCATTCGAACTAAAAACGTACAACCGCAATTAAAAAAACGGAAATTATGTTTCCAGCATTAAATAAAATATGGTGTTTGTCTGCAATTTGCATCATTGAATCGTGGTAGCATCTTACATTGCTCATTAAAGAAACGAAAATCCTAACGATTTCTGCGAACTATCAACATATTCATTTACATCTCTGTAAAATCTATAAACAACAGCGAAGCAACCAGTGATTACCTACAGCAAACGTCTGACGTCTTTTAGCGAACACAACAATTACTCGTGATGCTAGCACTCCGCGTGTTGGTAATGATAATACAGTACGATTCCTTAAACAAGGAGTGTTCACATGTTCCAACAGAGCTACTCTATCTACATGGGTATTTTGGGTTTTTTTCAATACTGAGCTCCAAAAAAATCAAATAAGGATCTACCAGCGCTTCAACAGATACATTTGCCTTGGTTCATGTATTACGTATTCCGAAAAATCCATTGCTCGCGGAATGCATACGTTCTTCAATAACGCGAAAGTCTCCACAAAAAACGCAAGCAATGTGCAGTTTGCGCAAGTGTATACGCAATAAACACAAGCGTTACGCAGTATTTCTAGAATCAAAGGACATTCACCAGTCGCCATCGACAGTAGTCTGAATGAAGATTGGTCCCCGTGAGAAAAAAAGAAGAGAATCATTCACTTCAGACATTACCTGGTAATTGAATAAATTCGCGCTTACGGCAAGAATGAAATTAATTCTATTTGTTCCCTGTCTTTCTAAAAGACACATCTGAAACACCATTAGCTACTATACATTTGAAGACTCGCGGGAAAACTGTTTTCCTTGTGGGACACTCGCTAATCAACGTACCAGCTGTTTGCAAACACCTTATATATGCTTGCATATGTCTTTTTTTACATGGAAATAAATGACGAAAGCAAAAACAAACACTGATGCACGCTGGCGTGTTTTGCGCCAGGAAAGGGGTACCCAATCCCGTGAGACAAGTTGCATGTGTATCATTTACCTGTACTTACATTTGCTCTGCACTCTCCCATTGTAATGCATTGCAGTGGATGTTATGAGACTGTAATAGCAATTCCTACTGTAACGTCATCAATCTCCAATGCGAAGTCATCAATTTCATTGTTTACAACACTTGCTTCTGAGTTAAAATAACTAATAATACCAAACCTACTTCATCAAAATGTAAATGTAGACACAAAATGTTTGTTTAACATATATACCTCATCACCTCGTTCACCCTAGTCATCTGAAGATACAGCGTATGGATAAATGGCAAAATAGACCCAGGGGGTACAAATTGGCCTAACATATTCAAGTTGTTAATGTGTTGCGTCTTTATTTTATTTCGTCAAATTATAGTTAATGATTGTAAGGCATCTGAAACAAATTACTTTCAATTTCCCATTAACATTAAGAAATAGGTCATTTAGGCTCCAGGCTCTATATCGCGATTATGTACTGAAGTTATATAGTAAACCTACACAATTAACATTCAATGCAGTCATTACAACATGAGTTACCAAAATAATTAATGTATGCAGCCAGACTTATCGTTTATAGAGCGTTGAAATATTCAAACATTAGTGGAAATTTGCGAAGAAAAATAAGCATCTCTCCGTCTTAACCAGCCTAGATGAGATTTTTTTGAAAATATTGCACAGAGTTTAGTTTCATTAGAACATCTTAGCTCCTATTTTACTAAATTATTAGAGCAGCATACTTCTGCTTAATTTTAAACTGACCCCATAATTGGGATTGATGCTTGGGTGGTGTTTTTCTCCTCTACATTCTATTGCATATGGAGACACATTTTGATTATATAAGTCTTTGCTTTAAAATTAAATAGTTTTCATTCTCGAAAAACGAAAAGCAATCAGTAACGTTTGTAAAATCAAAAAGAAGATGTGAACACATTGGGTATGGAAGTTTTACAAAAGAATGGCACGTGAAGTGTCGTAAGGTGATCAATAACATTTTGATTGTAGCGTTGGCACCAGAAAGTCCTTATAAGGGAATGCAATATACATTTTTTCTATAACTTTAAGATTCTATAGAATTGCTAGCAATGAAATAAGTGTGATCAGCATCTAAGCATGCAGTTTGTAGATAGCATCCATATATTTCAGGTGTTAGATGATGTGGCAATATTATTAACACATTTCAAAATTAAAATGATTTCATCCAAATGTCTGTCAGATCCTTTATGTTTCTGCTATTGTTTAAGTGTGGCTAATTCAGAGCATACATTTAGTTACTTTTTAAATTGTAATGTGTTTTTAATCAATATTGGCTATTTACTAAAAACAAAAACAAATAAGAAAAATGTAAAAAATGTGTCAAGTGGTTTGAACATTGTGACAGTGTATTGGATGAAATATGTTTCAAGTATAAAATGCCCGGGGTACCGGATTAATTAATATTTCGAAATGAAATTTCAACAAATGCCTCGTGGAATTGAGGGAGAAAGAAAAAAAAACATTATGTGAAGAAAAACAATAAATAATCTTTTCATTCCTTGACTTAAAATAAAAGTATTGGTATTATCTTATCGTACAAGATAAATTAATGAATGTTGATTCAACAGTGTGCTTGGATGCGAATTTTAAAGATGACCATGCTTTTGCTAAATTATCGTGATGAGGCATTTCAACCCAGTGTTGTGTTAGACGACATGGCAGGCAAGTCTAAACACAGCGGACGATAATGGCCTCTTCACCAGGAACTTCAAGTACCGTTAGATTGTGTAAAACAGACTCCACAAATATCTCTATGACATGCTAAAGTAACAGGCATTGTTTGAGTATTTGTTCAAGTATTACACGAAACTTGTGTTGCTTTCTATTGCTGCAAACAGTATGGGGGATAGAAAGTGTGTATTTTGTGGGGATACATTGCAGATGCAAACGACACACGAATCGATGACGTCAACTATGCATGACTTTCTCTAATCCAGGTGGAGGCTTAACAGATGTTTGAAAAGGTTAAAAATGCAACTTTAACATATTGATATATTATGGTTTATTTTTGGGTTACGTCCTGTTAACATCTAGAGTAATTTTTAAAATGACGTGCCAGGTTTTGGAGATCGAGGAAAGCCAGAGTACTCGGAGAAAACCACCGACCTACGGTCAGTACCTGGCAAGTGCCAAATTTGGGTTTCGAATTTGCATTCCAGAGGTGGAGTGCTTGTGGTAGAATGTCGGGATAACTTAACCATATATATACATGTATAAATTATGGAACCACGCGTAACATGAGTTAACAGTATACATGTCCAAGGGCCGCTACTCCGTGTCTATGGACAAACTCCGGATTCTGACCATATGTCTGAAATTATATCGACACTAGGATGTCCAATACGCTGGTAAAGGTTGAACAAAATATTTTTATTCGAAAATATACTGTTCAGCTTTTATAACTTCTGTCCAAACTAAAATGTACATCTTTATATGGCGATCATTTAAGAAGAAACCTAACGTGTATTTCAGTTGTGATATTACCATAATTGCGAAGAAGCTGTGTGACATAAATGATAGTAAAGATAATAACTCGCGAACATCCTTTGCAGTTTGTCTGGTTAAAACCACATTACTTCGATTCTAAGTTGAAAAAATCAATGTCATACTTATTGTAGAAACTGAAATGTTTCCGTCTCGAAATCATAATTTTTATTGTTTTCCATTTTCTTTTAAACAGATGATTTACGATTATCACATGTCTACGTACAGTAACATTACACCACACGTAACTAAGTACACAGTAAACATGTAAACACGACGGTCGTAAACCAGACGAAGGATATCAACTGTCTGCTACGTTTAATCCATCTACGAGTAAAATTAGCTTTAATTAATCTAACTCCCTAGCGTGAACAGCATTTGTTTGTTTGTTTGTTTATTTGTTTGTTTACAAGGGTTTCTATAGCTTAGGTACGGCAAAAAGTCGTTTGTAAACAGCGTTTGGTGATTAGCGTCTGAGGCTATCCGGTACAAAATATTATAAGCACAATTCCTAAAATAACTGTTGTTAATGGCAAAATCTGCACTTAATTTCAAGTCAGGGAGTGCAGAATGAATCGGTATGCATGTGTTTAACTTACATTGAAGATAAAATTCACCAGACGATTAATAGAGCCTATTAATAAAGTTTATCACATTTTGGTATGTATATACGCTCGCTTAAATCGCCTAGGCATGTACCGTTACAGCGTATAGAAAATGCAGTAAATGTAATTATTATACCTACTGATGTAGTATTTATAGAAATAAAATGTAGGTGGACAACTTTCGATACTGAAATTTGAACCGAGGTTCTTTACAACCTCGTATTGTCTGTGATAAAAGCACAGTATACATGTTGTCGTTATACTCGCCATTACAGATGACATGACGTCATGCATGACGTCATACAGCTGTTAGAAACGGGGAATCCTCTCATCTCCAGCATCGTTATGAACCATTAAATGAGATAAAAACCTTGTCGAAGCATCGATGTTGTTTTTATGAATCTTTTGGAATTGATTATCGGTAGCCTTCATCATTTATGAAAAAGGTGTTATAATGGAAGCATAATGTATAATTTGATACCCACTGGCGATATATCATACAATCTTAATGACGTTTTAAATGTAAATATGTAATACATTGATCAAGAAAGTGGCCATTGATCAATATCCCCTGCCTTAAAACTGAAAACGTGGTATTATGAATTAAAGCACGAAAGTTGAGGTTTTTTTTCTTACGTTCTAACGTAAAAAGTATTTTTTCACAAAACGTATTTGCTTCCATAACAGCAATCATATTTATACTTCGTTATTTCTCGTTGGTTAATTCAATCTATGTTGGTTGGTGATATTTGTATCAAAACCTATACAAACACAAGAGCAAGAAAGTTCTTGTAATACAACCGGCTGTTCGGGGAATGAAGTCGTGCTTTCTATTGTAAATATTTCTTGCAATTCGCGATTTCCGTTGATGTTTGTATTTGACATCATGTCATCATGAAAATATAGGCTCAAGCTGTTTTCTTTTCCTTTAAAGTACAAAGAGTGATGGTACTCTTGGTAATGTTTGTCTTTTTACGTCTTAGTTACAGCTTTGGCCTTGAAAGGATGCACCGTGTTTCGGTGTGGAGGAGGAACGCGGCTTCCCTGGGGAAGACAGAAACAAACAAACAACGGCCAGTATCCCTAAGTAAACCTCGAACCCGCAGCCCAAAGGTGCAATGCTAGTGGTAATTAGATACCTCAACCACTTGGTCATCGCGGCAGGATTTGTTTTTTTCCTTTTGCAAAACGGAAATGAATCTGTGGAATAGTCGGTGTTTGCTTTGGATTTGACGGGAATTAAAAGCTCATTTCTATCACGTTATCGCATCACAGAAAATCTTCTGGGAAATATGGCGTGTCTAATGAAAATATATAATTATAAGATACACGTGAAATGTCCTAATGTGTTTGCCTGATGATCCGTTTGCTGAGATTGCGAGATTTGAATCAGAGCTAACACAGTTGATATGACACGGGATATTACGTCTGCCGATGGCCACTTATGTCACGATCCATAAAAACATGACATTTCCGTATAAGATATAAATTTAAAATATTAGCAAAAAAAAAAAAAGGGAAAAGACGACCCATAACAATACAAACACAATCGCAAGACTTTTTTGCACATTATGTAGTCCATTTCTGACTACGTTATCAAAGGTGTTTAAGATCGCTGTTGAAATTACCATGACAATTTGAAATATCACTTTGGGAATCGGAACTAACAACCGAACACCAACATACTCCCTCCTGATTCGATATGCTTTAAGCATGTGTGCGTAGTTCTTGTTTTTGCATAAGGCTCGAAATGGCAAATTACTCATGGACTTTGTTAAGGCAGATCATTATTTACAGCTATTAATTTATATTTATTTTGCTATGGCTGCCCTTGAAGAACGTACGGTGTATCGTCGAAATAGCCTGACATCGGTTGTACCATCTTCTTCCCGTCGCGCTGATTACTTCCTCGTACGCTTCTCCGACCCACACCACACATTTTTCACCACCCACAACATACCATGTTTCCAAACACGCTAATTGTGCAAACAGTGACAAGTGGAACGACACATGATATGTATTTGATACTTTTTCCAGATGCATCGTGAGGAGGTGAATATGGTTTACTACAGGACAAGATTACTCTTGGGGATTTTTCATTATACATGCAAAAAACACGTGTTTTCCGTTTTAATTATAATGTCTTCAACAGGAAAACTAGGTCTGGCATAACAAACAGTAGTGTCTTAATCGTGACGTCACAATTGATGAACAAGAATGATTTGAGACGTCATCACGAATGTTCATGCTTCAATAAAACCTTTTACGTCATAGTTACCGTACACGTCAGATAGATAAGATATTTCTGTTTTCACAAACACTGTTTGCAATTATGGAGTATGTTTAATTTCGCTGACTGATTCGTTTTCCGTCTAAAAAGCTCAAGGGAAAAACTGATGTTTTCAAAATGGGAGCTTTCAAACGTATTTTCTTGGCTTTTTAAGTTGATGCCCTGTTATGATTACGAGTGTAGGACTCGGGTTTCACCAACTTGGAAAACATCTTTGAATTTCCATGTCTTATACTCCTAGACGTAAACAAATCTTTGATGCTTCGTTGTGATTTCTCTATCTTACACTTCTGTCCATGAACAATTGATAATGCCCCTCCTGGCCTGTCTTACGTTCTCATTCTTAACAAGTCATTCCGAATTTACCATCGCCTGATTTCAATATCTGAAATTGATTTTCGTAACGTACCATTGCTTGATTACTTCAAAACTTTACTTACTGCCGAGGGCATTCATTTCAACCATCGATATATTTACTGCTCGTACATGTACTTGTGGCATTTATTTTATTATGAATGCCAAATAGAAATGTAAAACCAACGATTAGTGCACTACATTAGGTTGTCTGTTTCATTTTGACATCTTTATTTATCATAGATACAAAATGAAAGTTTCCCAATGTTTGAAATGCTTTAAAAAATGAATATATTTCTTAAAAATACTGTCTTCAACGACACATTGATGCCATAGACTAAAAAATGTAAGGGAAAAACAGGTTCCATTGCTCTGAGATATGTTAGCGACCGCGGAGGAGCCGGAACACTGCCTGCGTTGTGTTATACTGAGAACTAATTCGTGAAATAATCCATCGTGATTTACACTTTGGCGAGGGTCGATACCCATGTTAACGTCCTGTTTGGTTTCCGTTTACAGCATGGCTCCTCCCGGCTGATTCTCCTAATCCGTATCGGTCTTGAAAGAAGATTTTGTCAAACTAGCAAATGATTAAGCTCAGTGCTATTTTAAGGATGTTCGCTGACAAGCGCGTTTTTTGTCTAGAAATCAAACAAAAAAAGGGGGAAGCTGAGAGAATAAGATTCAGGTCACTCGAACCTAATGTACAATGATGCATGGTTGATCTTACTGCTTTTATCAATGTAAAAAGCTTTTGATCAGGCAAAGTGCAAAAGTGCTAAAAACGTCTATTTCGTAAAAATAGGGGATAACACTTAGAATAATACTGTTTTGATTGCATTTCAATGGAAAAATCTAAACGAGGGATTCAAACAGTGAAATAATATATTCCGTTTCAACGTCTGTCAGCCTTTTTCTATAAAGTGATGAACTTACATGTATCATATTCAACGATATATGAATACATGTAAGTCATATTGGTGTATACTTGTGATTGTATCAGTCCAACACTCGATAATTGACTTTCATTTTTACCAATACCTCTATTATAAGTGCTTATTTTTACCAATACCTCTAGTATAGGTGTTTATTTTTACCAATTCCTCTAGTATAAGTGTTAATTTTTACCAATAACTTTAGTATAATTGTTTATTTTTACCAATACCTCTAGTATAAGTGTTTATTTTTACCAATACCTCTAGTATAAGTGTTCATTTTTACCAATACCTCTAGTATAGGTGTTTATTTTTACCAATACCTCTAGTATGAGTGTTCATTTTTACCAATACCTCTAGTATAATTGTTTATTTTTACCAATACCTCTAGTATAGGTGTTCATTTTTACCAATACCTCTAGTATAAGTGTTCATTTTTACCAATACCTCTAGTATAAGTGTTAATTTTTACCAATAACTTTAGTATAATTGTTTATTTTTACCAATACCTCTAGTATAATTGTTCATTTTTACCAATACCTCTAGTATAATTGTTTATTTTTACCAATACCTCTAGTATAATTGTTCATTTTTACCAATACCTCTAGTATAATTGTTCATTTTTACCAATACCTCTAGTATAATTGTTTATTTTTACCAATACCTCTAGTACAGGTGTTTATTTTTACCAATACCTCTAGTATAAGTGTTCATTTTTACCAATACCTCTAGTATAAGTGTTAATTTTTACCAATACCTCTAGTATAAGTGTTTATTTTTACCAATACCTCTAGTATAATTGTTTATTTTTACCAATACCTCTAGTATAATTGTTCATTTTTACCAATACCTCTAGTATAAGTGTTCATTTTTACCAATACCTCTAGTAAAAGTGTTCATTACCAATACCTCTAGTATAATTGTTTGTTTTTAACAATACCTCTAGTATAATTGTTTATTTTTACCAATAACTCTAGTAAAATTGTTTATTTTTACCATTACAGTTTTTCAAATGCATTTAACACGTTGAGTTTGCCATAAAGATCTATACGGTTAAGCTTAACTTATTTGGTTTAAAAATATGTGTGATATAAAAATTATCGCAATAAAAGGAAAGTGATGTGACATATGTATATTGCATCATTATTACGTTGTATATTATATAGAAAAGCACTGTATGCTATTGTGTATATACATTTGTTTTGTAGAATTATACCATACATGAAACGAACTAGACAAACTTAAGTCTTGTACATGTACGTAAATGCAATAGATACTAACCTTTGACCTTGTTTTGTTATCCAATATGTCCGTCTAGATTCGTACCACTGGGTACTGAACATTGGCGTCTCAATGTCACTGACCGTTAATAGAAAGGACGTATCTTAAAGCTAAATGGAAGGCACAGGACAAAAAGAGACATCGCCCTATTTCACACTGCTATGTATATCCGTCTCCAGGCGGAAATAAATCGTCCCTCCTCTTTATCTCCCACCTACGGTAGAGCCGATCCCGTGATAGATTCAGCAGCTTACAGGCTAGGTAGTAATGCAAATTAAATACAGATGTGCTTGACCTTTACAGATGCTTCAGGGATACACAAAATATGCCGGTAGATTAAAACACGAGGACCCCCTCATATAAACATAATGTACATGGTAATCAAGGATAAACAATCTCGCCGTGCCGATCTACCTGGTAATATTAGATAGTGCAAGTGAGTAACTCAGCCTGGTACATTTTGAAATCAAACGTTGATTGTTCCTACCATCAATATACATTTTATGGTTTTATTTTCTCTCTTTTAATAAAAAAAATCTTCAAATAATGAGGGTTTTTTTTATCTTGTCTGATGGTTAAGAATGAAATTAAGATGCTACAAACATATTTATTTCATATCAATTTGATCTCGAGAGGATATAACTAAGATTACACTTGACGTTTTAAAAGTCATGCTGTGCTCTCTATTGTCATTAAGTACTCACGTACTTAACTTTAAATCAGGTTTCGAGGTAACATATATATATTTCTAGCGTTGCTTTATGGTCTCCGACACATCTGTATACAGTTTTGGCTGTTTACGGTAGATCATGTGTGCTACTGCGTTCTGTTGTTGGTAAGTAAGGACGATCTGTCTGAGATAATCCTAAAGCGGGTCTAACATATTTAGCACTCTAAATAATCTCACTTGTTCCCTTAACCAGAAAGGGCGTATATAAACTTACGAAGTATTAGACCTGACAAATAGGTACGATGATAAATGGACAAAAATACAGAAGAATAAAGGTTTCTTTTTCGGATAGATACGCGTATGAATTACCTTCTTGGTTATATTGCATATGGCAAATTGCATAATAGCAGATTCTTTATTTGGTAGTTTCTAATAAGAAGAAATGAGCCTGACTTGTCCTTTTGTTTCAAATTCAACTAAGTTATGAGATTTTCCATTCTCAACTTTTCAAATATATGATATTGTTGTGATTTTATAACATAGATCTCATGTCAAAGCGGGCCTTATAAACGGACAGTGGGTTTTTAGAACTGTTAGAAAATCCATTATACTTCAAGGTTTTCTCAATCATGAAATATTTGTAGTACCCGTTCACCTTATAATTTATTTGTAACACTTTTAAAGCTTATCCATAGATACATCAGCACCAGAATTTGTAT
This sequence comes from Mimachlamys varia, assembly GCA_947623455.1. NCBI lineage: Eukaryota > Metazoa > Mollusca > Bivalvia > Pectinida > Pectinidae > Mimachlamys > Mimachlamys varia. The sequence goes on from OX392527.1 coordinate 52,210,540, forward strand.
GGATTCAAAAATGGATACATAAAAAGAACAAGAATCAAAAGGATAAAAATAGAATCGTTACGATAATATTTTGATAAAAATCAATTATATAATTATTCTGAAAATTTCCCTTGATATACATTAATGAATGCCAACATTTTAACTACTGTAAAAGATTCGTTCGAGACCTGTTAAAAAAAAAAAAACACACACACACAACAAAAAAAACCTTTCTTGTCAATTTATATGTTGCAATGTCATTAACAAAGTTTGAGTTGTTTGAAGTTGATGGAAACAAAGAAAATATAAAAATAGATTTTGGGGTTTAAAACGGATTATTTATAAAGTCAACGCCCCACAAGAACAGCATACCAAAGAGTCCCCAATGTATGGGCTGCAAAGCGCTAGCCTATACATTTACACTAAGTCAGAATGAAAAGCCCCCTAAAGTTCTTCTTGTTTAATTATACATAAAAGGGAGAATATTCCAAGGTCAAAAAGTCCCAAGGTGGAACTCTTCTTCGCGGTTTTGAGTGATGCAGTGGTAACATCTACCTTAAAACAGAAGTTTAAGAACCACTTGGAAGCCACTACCATGTTCCGCCATTTTTCCCACAAGGATTGATCGTCTATTTACTAAGACGCAAACATTTTAATTGGTCATTTATCTTAATCTAACGTAATCGGTTGTTACGGCAAGTCTCTGGCTAGATAATTACATCAAGGTATTTGTGTCGAGAGAACCGGCTAATTGAGGGGAGAGCCAAGTAATTTGTTCGTTTAGTATATGTTATTCTTATTTACAACATGGTTCTAACACACTACCATTTAAATAAAGAGACACTTGGGTGTCATTGAAACCTAATTATATATCTGCATAAGGGTTCATAGTACTGTGGTAATGACCACAGGAGTTACTTCCCTTGTGTTGGAACTCTCCGGTAGAGAGTCGCGTAAATAGATATACTGGAGCCTGAACAAGACGGAGCTAACCAACCTGTGCCTTCGGGACTTGTAACTGCCGCTTGACTGTGTGTCAAATACCCAGACTGTGTGTCTGGAAGGGCGGAGCTGTGTGGCCGTCTTTATGTATATGTTTTAGGTGTTCTATATGTAATAAATTACTACAGTACGCATGTATGTCAGCATTGAAAGGGTACAATTCAAAATGTATATTAAATTTGATACATTCCATTTATTGGTATTTTAAGTTATTTAACATGTAATCTCAAATTTGCCGTATTGAAATGTAACAGAAGAGGACAAAATGCACAGCGAAACAGGGGTTCGAACCCGAGACCTCCGGAACTCTATATGGACGCTCAACCAATTGAGCTATCTAGTCACTGGTGATCGACCAGGTCCAGTTTAACTACAGAAGTATCGTATCATAATGGCGAATAAAATTGTTTGAAAAGTTTAATGTTTCCTAAGTGTTTGCTGTTTTGTGTTATGAAAGGCTACTTGTAAATGCACATGCCTAAATGGAATTCCAGAGGGAAAATAGCATTGCTGTTCTCCTCTCTTTTTCTAGTATGTTACTTAAATAAGAAAACCGATCAAGTCGATATTTATGAACAGCAGTCGAGTTCTACGACAATACAACATGGAAATAAGGATATTACAAAATAAAACTAAACAGCATCAGAAAAACACACACTTCCGTAAGAGAGTGTTGGAGAAATTTCCGGACTCCGATTTTAATGATCCAATATTTACCAAAGCTGCCTTCTATACACTTTATCGCAAAACACTGGGGCCTCAGTCATGTGGCGAAATGCATTCTCAGATTCTGATTGATTTCATATATGTATTAAATTTTGCTTCATTCAACTGTTTGTCATTATGTGGGGTTAACAGAGACCTACATGTAACTATGAAAACTTGAGACATATTCATGATCAAAATCAAAACTTTGTTCCCTATATATTTTTGAAATGTTTCATGAATTCATTAAAAATTTACTAGAAATTAAACAAAATTTAAAAAGTATATATTGGTATATCTGAACTAAGTTAAAAATATACAAATTTGGAGTTAAATCTTGGGAAGAAAATGAGGCCCTGAACAGCATCTTCAAGTATTGGAAAGGCGACTTGTCGAACACCATTGGTCTCTGATGGGTAGTAAACATCGCCATAAAGCAAGCAGGTGCCCTTCTGGTAGCAATTAACACAGACAAGGAACAAATTTACAGATGCTCTTCAAACTTTGATCCTAATTTAAATTCTTCTTTGTCGAAGGGATGCGGTCGTGATGGTGTAATTGTGGCAGCGCTATGACGCTTGTGATGGTGAAAGCGAAGGTCAGACCTCACGCTGGCGCCCAAATTATGAATCAAACTGTTGTTTATGCCTTGCTAATATTGAATTCCGTCTCGGTTTGTTTCCTTTTCGTATAATAGATTACCATGGAAAGTCGTCTTTGCATGTATTAATTTTCTCATATACGCTGTTGTTCTCTCGAGTTCGAATTCGGTTTAATTGAACTAAAAAGCCTTTTCTCTCGTATTTTGAATGGAATATTTTTTCTCAAAGTCAAAAGATTTCGCATCACTTGAGAGCGATATTTTTTTTTTTATCGTTCATTACGGTTTCCTGTGTTCCTTTGGTTCCCAGTTCCGTTTAAGGTTAAACGGAACTGGAGTTTGGATGTGAGTTCCGTATAACAGAAATTCATTTAAGAATGCTTTTCTAAGTCGCATTGTTTGTCTGAAAGGGTCTGGGTTCGATTCCTGTGTTTGGTTTAAGTATGAAATATATGATCATCGCACGTATCTGTTTTGTTAGATCAACTGTTAAACGTCCCAGTTCCGTTTAAGGTTAAACGGAACTCGGGTCTTGTTCCCAGTTCCGTTTATGTTAAACGGAACTCGGGTCTTGTTCCCAGTTCCGTTTATGTTAAACGATACTCGGGTCTGGTTCCCAGTTCCGTTTATGTTAAACGGAACTCGGGTCTGGTTCCCAGTTCCGTTTATGTTAAACGGAACTCGGGTCTAGTTCCCAGTTCCGTTTATGTTAAACGGAACTCGGGTCTGGTTCCTAGTTCCGTTTATTAAACGGAACACGGAACACGGAACTAGGAACCAACTTCATGCTTCCTGTTCCTTTATCATGTTTTAATTGCGCTTTATACGGTAATTTATTAATAAATCATTTTCCCCATTATATTAATATTGTGAAATATCCTAAAGGTGACTACAACATCATGCTCGCAATACATGCCTGATCATAAGTCTGTTATTTTCGCATTAGCATTGATAGAAATTCCTCATATATATGATATAAGTATTTCTTACCATTAATATGACATCCGGAATTGACCGTTTCCGTCATAAATACTTATGATATGCCGTCTTTGTATGTTTCCTTGTGCACAACCGGTGTCTGGGAATATGTTATGAGGCTGAACGAAGAATCAGTTTCAAGCTATACAATGTCCACCTAATGTCTATATAATGTTTACAATTATGTAACATGTAATAATCTTGTCGCGCCGGATAATTATATACCGTCTACTTATACGTAAACAACAATTAGAAAACATAGCCCGACATTCTGTTCATTTCGATCTCTTCCTACAGGTCGACTTAAATACTTTTTTTTCTATTTTGCAACAAATTGCTTCATTATATTATTTTATTTGGTTTGTCTCTGGGTGAAGATAAATAAGATGTGATCAAGTTTAGGTAAATTTTAAAATACATGTAATAAAAGTAAAACTGTGTTATTTTGAAATTGTATAACTTGAAGAACTCGTTTAATTGAATGTATTGTGTCGGCAAAAGTCAAAGTTTTTTTTTTTAACTCACTGTTTTCCCCAGGTCCTGCTACCTTTGAAATGACGATATTCACCTGTAGTTCATTTAACCAAGGTAACACTAGTCCCTGGATAAGATGCAAAAAGAGACATATATGTATCGATTAAGTTATTCCAAAGTGATGTTTATTTCTGGATTATTTATTGATAAATAATTTCATATTTTGAACTTTGTGTCAACTCAGCGTAGTTATCGATTGTTCAAGAACACCGGAAATATTTTGACCGTTGCCCGAGTGTTAATAATACACTGGCCGGACTCGCTAGCGTCAGCAGCCAACAGTCGCCGGTTACCGAACGTATTCATTTACAGCAATTCGCACTTGACCCACTTGACCGACACTCTTGCAAATGTAATAAGCTAAGAAAGGTTCTCTGCCCGAAGGAGAAATCATCGGCCCGAAATACAACTCAATGGTCTGTTCGTTGTTTCTTTGAACGAACCGTATTTATTGATGGGGTGTGTATATGGGCTAATAAAGTGATGGACGGGAGCATACATATCGTTACTAACCTTCACATATTTTCACCCGTCTGTTTTGTCAACCGATAACAAATCAAACGCGATTCAGACAGAATAAGAGAATAAATACCATCGCCATGGTAATCGAAGTTTCAAAATAGGCTGCGATGGTCTAAAGCAAAGGCCGCTACAAAAATAAGGGATTATTACGGCAGCGAAAGAAGTGACAGCCGCAACAGTAGAATGATGATAGTTACGGCCGCTACAGAAAGACATAAAGGGGTTCAGTTGCTACAGATCAGGTTTACTTTTGACATAAGGTTGGGTTACGGCCGCTACGGATGAGGTTTACTATATACATTAGTGTGGGTTACGGTCGCTATAGATGAGGTTTACTATATACATTAGTGTGGGTTACGGTCGCTATAGATGAGGTTTACTATAGACATAAGGGTGGGTTACGGCCGCTACAGATAAGGTTTACTTCAGACATAAGGGTGGGTTACGGCCGCTACAGATGAGGTTTATTTCCTACATTAGTCTGGGTTACGGCCGCTACAGATGAGGTTTACTATAGACATAAGGGTGGGTTACGGCCGCTACAGATAAGGTTTACTTCAGACATAAGGGTGGGTTACGGCCGCTACAGATGAGGTTTATTTCCTACATTAGTCTGGGTTACGGCCGCTACAGATGAGGTTTACTTCCTACATAAGGGTTCTTTACGTGCTTGGAGAAGTTGATAGTTTTACAAATATGAACTTAAAAAAGTGATACAATTCTTTTTTCAGAAGATTGAAAGTACGAGAAAGACAAAAACCCAAATAAGTATTTATTGTTTCCATCGAGTCCAAATTTCGGTTTACATAAAGAGATATTAAATTGAATAAACTGCCTCTTTAAAATCTCTTTACTTAAATTAAGAATAGAATTATTCAAATACAGATTGCTGTTAAATTAAAAATGTTATGTTTGCACGAGAATGCTGTGGTAATTATCGGTGACATAAATAAAATAATAATTGTTCCAATGTAGGGCATGAGGGTATACGTTACCGACTCGTACGATATGGTGTACTCGCCTTGGACGCGTGTTTTCTCCGGGGAGCTAAATGTAATGGTTAATTATTGTATACGGGTTGGTATGCGATAAAAATCATACGATATTGTTATATTTCAGGAAAATATACACACATGACTTTCTTGGGGGTCTTTTTATTTATAATAGTCTTCATTTGTTAAAGAATGTTGTTTAAAACAATCTAAGGGTCTGTTGGATTTCGAAACCATCAGGTTATTTTATAGGCTACTCCAATGCCTTTGGAAAAAGCATAAAATGGGCTACTTTTGCACTATGTACCAGTTCTATGGTCTATCAAGAGCGAGGAAGTTGTACACTCAAGATTCCTGTAATGACTTTTTACATTTTTTGTACTTCCGGTGTTGGAATATGTTTTGTATTTGTATCCTTTTTATTATGTTTATCTCGCCACCAGCCGTAGTTTAATGCATGTGGATTGTAATATTTACTTATATTTATATTCCCACTGTACGTTCCTCCACATGGATAATCGTAACAAATTGCGTTCATAGGCCTATGAACGCAACCGTATCAAATCAATTTGAATGTTCTTCTCTCGCCTTGATTCATACGAGATAGTCGTTTGAAATAACCGTTTTATTTCAATGACTCCGTTTGATTGACGACACAGATGATTAAATATTGAAAATAAAGAGGGGAGGGATATCTTTGTTTAAACTTAAATTATTAAAACTCAAGTAGGTAAATATCCTGATTAAACGGATTTTTTTTACCGGTATGAACGTAAATCAATTACAAAAAAAATATATTGAAGCTGTGTGATTCAATATTTTAGATAGCATCATTGTTGTAGGCATACCTGAAGTTACATGTACGTGAAAGGAAATACTACAACTCCAACTGAAAATTGTACAAAAGACACAAACGGGAATACCCCTTTTATTGGAATTGGAAGGTATCTATATTCACAGTGATGAAAAATTTACCCTGGATAAACAAAGCCACGATCCTTGCACTTTTTCTATCAAAGCAAATCTTTTAAATCAATCAAACACGAAAGCCCGTATGCATTTTTGATTAAAAGTGGCATTAATTGGTTTAAAACAGTAATACACACACAATTGTATGATTGACAACTTCAATTGCGCTAGACGAACTCCTCCGAGAATACGCCTTATAGCCAAATGCCAGGATCGATTACAGTGTTTGTAAATATGCAATTATATATCTGATTATAAATGACAGGAGAAACCAGCCGTGGACCTCGCCGGTATTCAATCGGCAAAATTGATATCAGACTTGAATTTTTTTTTTCAATACAACCAAAATATTGTTACGGCTGAGAATGATGCAAGTCATTTTATTGCGACATTGGGAAATTGAGGGAGCATATATTGTACAATCATATAATAGACGTTTTACAACCGCTTTGTGGCATTACAGAAAAAACGGGTATTATGGTTCCCTATAAATGTTATTACTGTTCAGCGGTATTAAATAAGTGAATCGCGGAGACAATTATGGATGTACTTTATGGAACACAAAAGATATTACTACCATGATATAAATTGCTATTATTATTAATGAAAGTCAGTTTTCCTAATAACAGAAGCCATTATGTTATAACAGCAATGATACACCGCCCGTTTTCTGCATGTTATGCTACATGTACAGTATATTTACGGGTTTGCTTGTTATTAGAGGCGCAGCCACCAAACCGCATTCAGCACTCCGAAATACTTTTAATGAGGCGGGACTCCCTGGAGAGTTTTGTCATTTTTGTGATAAGCGCTGTGCAGATTTTAGGAGATGGATTGGACGACCGACATCAAAACACGACTGGTGTCCATGTTTTGTTAAACAGTAAAAAACCCCAATAAAAACAAAAACTAAACAAAACTTACTTCTGTCTTTGTGTGATATAAATGTGGACGTTTAGAGTATGCTCATTAGTGTTCGGATCTGTTGTGATTCAGAGTGATGACTCGTTCTCACTTTCATGACTTGTTGTTTACTTGGATGTGACCAAGATTGACATGGCAGCTGTCGTTGATGAAGCAGAAGACGCTTACTCTTCCGGAACACCTGGTCGTATTATCTTGTACTTTGACAAGGGTCTCTATGTAAATATTTCCTTTGCTCATATTTTGTCTCTTGTTTAATCGGTTTTAAGTTCGGATTATGGTTTTGATGCATGGAGCTTCGGTATTCTCTGATCTTTTTACTGTACACATGTACATGTAGATGAGACAGCAAAACCTATCAACGATTTTCTTAATTCGGTATAATTCAGTTTATAGGTAACAAACCACAATAGTATCGAAGATAGATAATTCTAGTGGTGGCTACATGTATCCCGAGAAGTGTGTAAACGACGAATATAGGGAAAGGTTTAAACAGCAACAACTGTTGAGTAAAACAACACAAGAAAGATACATGTAGATACAGCGACGTACACTGACGGAATTATAAATAACGACGAATACTTTGACAGACAAATGTACAGACAATTCTCAAAACAACACAAACAACGACGAATACTGGGACAGACAATTGTACAGACAATTCTCAAAACAACACCAACAACGACGAATACTGGGACAGACAATTGTACAGACAATTCTCAAACAGCACAAAAAACGACGAATACTGGGACAGACAATTGTACAGACAATTCTCAAACAACACAAACAACGACGAATACTGGAACAGACAATTGTACAGACAATTCTCAAAACAACACAATCAACGACGAATACTGGGACAGACAATTGTACAGACAATTCTCAAACAACACAAACAACGACGAATACTGGGACAGACAATTATACAGACAATTCTCAAAACAACACCAACAACGACAAAAAAAAGCTATATGTGTTTGATAAAAACGATCAAAGATGCATAAGCAACAAATAACTCAAATTTTCCGCACGAAAGCTTATTTTCTTACTGGTAGTAATCAATTATCTTTAATTTGAAAATGCCCTCTTCCCCCACCCCCCATTCTCAGCACGCAGGTCGCGAGTGCTTCATGCCACTCAGCTATGTAAACTATTAGAATTTGTTAGTTTCAATGAGCCCGAGACCCCAATGATTATCGTCCGTGAACATTATCGGCGAAACTTAAACTCGTACATGTCAATTGCACACATGTTTTTCGCGTGAATGACAACCTGGAATTGTAAATAGCATTCCGCCGTCCAGTAACGGTACTTCTATAGGTACAAATGTGGTACCACGGGATCGTAACTACGTAGGGTGTTGTTACAGAAGCTGAAGCTTGTATTAGTTTAAACTTTATTTTATTTCTTTTTCAATTCAATACAGAGTGAAGAGTAAATACACACATTTTGAAATTGGATTTGGAAACAAGTTTTGCAACTTATATTAATCCATCTCCAGAAGCTTGTATTAACTACATAGCAAATGTCTCTTTAATAAAGCAAGGAGACATCAAAGCAATCGTCAGCTTGCGAAAAAGAACGTATGGATACATCTGATTGCGAGTATGACACCCTCAATCTGTTTTCTATCATATATTAATTAAAGCAAAATTCAATACTTTACTTATAGATAGCTTCTGCAATCCCTCGCTCTCACCGAGTGAGTATACAATTCGTTACAGTTTGGCTCTACGCCAATTATGTATTCGATTTAGATGACTGCTTAACTGAATAAGACCCCTTGCAGGCTAACGTCCGGGCAAACAAAAATGATTAATATAAGTTGGATAACTTGTTTCATAATTGCTGTAAATAAATAAAGATTATATATAACTGAAAAATCTTCGTCCATCATTTGTCCACACCAACTGCATCAAGACTAAACACATATCTATCATAGGAAAATTCGTGAATATTCAAATGACGTGCATGTGGCAACTCGGGTGCGTTGAATGCATGCTACATGTATCATTATTATCATAGCAAAGACGAGAAGGCAACAGGTTCGCAGATCTTTAAGACTGATTGATGTGAATATACCTACTAAGTATATGTATATCGATATATTGATTGCTGGAGTATAAAGCAAAGGACATGCACGAGCAAGCTTAAATACTTTTGGATGTTGTGTAAAACTGGGTTTACAAGAGTCGATTACTTATTCACGCATTGATTGGTGTAGAGGGATACTTAAGTGACCAATCAAATCTATGCATACCCCAATCAGTCTACACGCGATTTCCACGTTATGGAGAATTGACCGGGCCCTAGGGTTGGCATATATGTTGGAACTCCCGTAACGCATTTGTCGTTCCCGTACCATTGTAGTAGGGTATTTGGAACTGTCTTAGGTTTTTAATTGGTTGATTTATTAAAACGTTTCAGCTAATCAACACAAAATGTCAAAGGGTTTTAAATGGTAGAATGCAAATAAGAAAAATAAATCCATATAAGGATACAGAGAATAGAGGTCAAATTCTACACTAGAAATAAGGGAGAAACAGGACCATGCTTAAAACGTTGAAAATAAACTAGATCATCCAAAAGATGGAACACATTCATGTTAAATACAAATACATTTTAGTACTCAGCGTTGTACGTTCTGCTTCGAATAACAGTTACTATAGCCAAAACAATTTCGAGATCTGAAAAAATGTCAAAAGAAAAACCGTAGAATACCTCTGTACATTACTTCTTCTCTGGTCGAAAACCCTGATTACATATTTCATTGGTAAAAATAAATAAAAGAATACCGAAGCGTTAACAAAATCATGATCCAAACTCAAAATCGATTAAACTAGGGGCAAAATATGAACAAAGGAAATATTTACATGGAGACCATTGGAAAAGTCCAAGAGAATAAGACCAGGTGTTCCGGAAGAGTAAGCGTCTTCTGCTTCATCGACGACATCCGCCATGTAAATCTTCGTCACATCCAAGTAAACATCAAGTTCTCAAAATGAGAACCGAGTATCATCACAATCAACATCATAATCGAAAAATAAGTAAGCGGATATGATACAGAAATAAAAAAGTTTTATCAAACATTGTACAAATACATACTTTGTTTGAGGGCAAGTTGGTAGGAGGGCAAAATCTAAAGACAGACAACCCATATTGCGAAATTGGTAACGATTCTTTTTTGGCCCGCGAATACGGCAACGATATATCATTTCCCAGGTGAATTGCTTTTAGATGCGAGAGCAGCAAACTTTTGAATCTTTAAAGTTTGCTTCTTTACTTTCTACAAAAACAGGGAGTCACTGACCGAGTGAGCTACCGACAAAACAGGAAACGATGGTCTTGTCTGCGCTGTTTTCGTTATCGTCGATGTTGTTGTTTCGAAGGCTATTTTTTTTGTTCAATGTTTTTTCTTTATGTAACAGTGATGTTCGTGCCATTTTCATGAAAGATCAGTGTCTGGACAAGGGAGGCTGGAAACTCACGCCGACTCATTATACCTACAATGGACTAATCATAGGCGCCCGGGGACTACTGGTAAAAGGACGAGATCGTTATATAAGAGACTATGTACAAAGAGAACCAGTGATTTACAATGTGGACACTAGATCGATATTCCTTCTCTATAGTGGTCTTGATTGAGACAACAACGAAAAAAATCTCGATTTTGGATACGGTTCCACCGCAGGTCGTCTTAGAGCCTTAATACGATGTGTTATTAAAGGCCCTTTTTGTTGTCGTCGGTCCCGCCATTACGACAAGGTCGTTAAACCTATAATGTATAATCACGTATTGACCACCCCCTGTGATTACAGACACCAGACACATGGATCGTGGTAAAAACGTGGTAACAGGCCCGCCACTCAATTACTGTATATATATATATACGTTTAGCTACTTTATATGTGGTAGGTAATGGGAGTACTGTGTACAACTAGACAATTTTATCCTTTTTTATCACATAACTGAACCGTTCAGCCATGTCATACGGCCACGTCATAAATATGGTATTACACACATGTAATAAAACTATTGTGATGCCATAAACACATAACGTCTTTATGACGTCATATTATGATTGTCTCGGTAGTGAAAATCGTATACCGTCACAGAAGAAGTTTGCCTTTCTTATAGAGAATAAATTTTAGAGTTTCTGTGTATTTTCCGAAGGTAAGAAACACATAGTATTTGTACAATGTATATATGTATGCCAAATGTTTATAAAATGCCTCATTTTCCCACTTTGCCTATGAACAAATTCTGATACATAGAACTTATATTAGGATAAGTTTCATTGGCTTCACGTGTTAGTTTTATTTCCCTAGAAGAGTATTTCATTTAACAATATATTACAAAACTTGTTTTCGTAAAATAATTTGATGAAAATATATAGCGTTTTTATGGCTAGTTGAATTTATTTTGTAAAATACTTGATTAGGCCCTAGTTCAAAACTAATGAAACATCTGGGTTTTTTTTCATTTGGGTTACAAAAGGAAATACTTATTTATTAATAAAAATATGTAAATATTGAGTACCTTTTCCCCAAAACAACCAACTACACACAAGCGAGAATAATTTGAATTATTCTTTTGCAATTATTGAGATGGGCAAACTTTATCATTCTTGTCAGGGAGGTTTTTTGTGGGGATTACCTCCCTTAGCAAACATTTGTTTCAGCATTTTTTAATACAGATTTTAATGTCTTAGAAAAAACAAACAACAACAAAATGAAATATATATTGATAATAATGATCAAACTTTCTCCTTGATAATTTACGAATCTGTATATGATTCTCACCACATTAAAGAGCTCAATATCATAAGATTATATCGAAAACTGTTGGACAAGTTATAATGACAAGATTGTTCAAACGGACAGTTCGTTCGTGGTTTTGCAAGTAACTCATTTGGAAAATGAGTAATAGCTATCGTAGCATATATTCCTAACTTAAACAGGCATTGATAACCAGCCACAGATTATTGAAGCGTTAGTTATTATCTATAATTACATATCTTTCAGCCATATACCAGTAAGTCTATTAGTATAGGACTCCCCCCAACTCATGTGATACGTTTTATCTAACGGGAAGTAGTAAATGAATGACATGGCTGTAGACACGGTGAATAGAGAGGATGGACATGACTATACTGCGGATTAGCCCATTTTTCGCGAGTGATTTTGTTTCCACGCACGCCCTTTTCATCGTGAATATTTATGCTATCTTATCTTATAATGTCTTATTGATGTGTGAAATGTACATTTATCACGTCATCAAAGGCACTCGTTTTAAAAAAGGACTTTGAACTATCACCTCTGACATAATTGTAAATAAAATGTTTATTTCTTGGTAAATATATATATATTGTAAATGTTTTTTTTTTCAACAAATACATATATTACTGTAGATCAGCGGTATTTTTCGACAATTTCATTTTTTCTATTCATGGATTAAAAAATAAATCTTGTAAAGACATTTTCCTTTGTATTAACAGAAACCTCATTGTATTAACAGAAAACTTCTTTTGGATACAACTACCCTCCCTTCAGAAAAAATATCAATATATTCATGCAAACGAAGCGATGAAATCGGTCATGATTCTGAAATGGCTCTAGTGTTTTGCTATTTCTCTCGATTTCTATTCGATGAATTTTTATACCTACCAGCTTAATGGATTTTTTCTGATTGTTGCTGTAGAAAACCTCCGAAAGCAAAACATTCTTTGAACTTCATAAAACGTATGATAAACATTTGGGAAAATAATATTTTCTCAACAGAAAAACAAATCACATTTATAATGGGTGGGTACATTGATTTTTTTTCTCCTTTTTAAATTGGTTTGAAACTCTATAATGCTAATGGCTCTGATAACACCTGCGACTAGATCAGCATCAATACATCATGCAATATTACGAGTTAAGTAACCTTATTCCCTCCTAAAATGATATATGCTCTTTATCAATCTTCGAAAACGATTTGGTTTGATGTAAATGGTATTCCTTGCAGCAAATTATTGCTTATCTTCAAAAAAGACAAAAAAGACAAAAATAAACAGATAAAAAAAATCTTCTGCTACAATTATCGGAGTTCACAATCTATACCAGATTTGGGAAGTGGGAGGTTTGGAGGGGAGAGTGTTTCATCGTGTTCCTTATCTGCTTCACATTATTTCTGATAGGAAAGATTTAATGAATAGCAATAGGAATCTACAAAATGTCTTAAAATTGATGTTGCATATGAACAAAAAAAATTGTTTTATCTGTTTCGGTAAAACAAAAAATGCAAATTGGTCGATATTAAGAATGCACATGGAGCCATTTTACAATATCTGTCTATTAAGATACCTCCAGCTGTGATTGTATAGCAACCATCATTCCGATCGTGTTATATCCGAGGTTGGCAGGTGAAATTATATCTAAAATCATTCGATAGAAAACTTTATGGGAAACATAAGGCATATGATTGAAAACTTTCTCCTTAACGATAATATTTCCATAGCAACAAGCAATGTTAATATCATCCGTTTTTCAAATGCTCCATTTTCAATTTTCTCTGTATCAATGGAAAACAGCGATTCATTAAAAAATGATGCCCAGAAACTAGACTAATGTGTATTAAACTTATTTTTATTACATGAATGGATCTCGTATAATCGAGGTCCCTCACTGAGAATTACTCAGTCTCTGTAATATCTAAGATTAAAAACCGGCTATTGAGGAAATGACGTGAAATTGTGTTAATCCGTGTTGCAGAGGTATACAAATACTCGGCGGCACTGGTGGTAAGCCCTTTGATATCGTAAATACCAGAGATTAATATCGTTAATTCAATAAGTTAGATATATTCGCCAATGATTGATTTTCTTAGCTGAATTCATTTACATCCATAAAGCAGGCTTGTCGCTAGGTCAGACGGTGGTGTGTTGCTAACGTTAGCACGGTCGGACACTAATTTAATAGTACTACCAAACGTTGCTGGCCGCATTTCTCATAATAAAGTTCACACAACACATTCTCCATGCTTATCCTGTAAGGTTTCCTGTTCGCCAAACTCACCTTCGTCCTTCCTTTGACCGTTCCATTTTTTTCATATTACACCGTACGTTCACATTGGCCTCAATCCCATCGTCCTCTCTACTCAACATTCACACGTAATCCGTTTAGATATGAACTGATTTCTTAAATATTCATCTCTCTCCCCAATTTTTTTATCTGTTACTCGCTTGTAATCCTACGTGTGTATTAGGCCTACCCTTGTCCCTCTCTGACCGTTCTGTAAGTTGATATTAGCTACATTTTTGTACACACCCGTAATCTGTCTGGATATCAATTGAATCTTACATGTTCGTCTCTCTCCCTTTCTCTCTCTCTTTCTCTCTCTCTCTCTCTCCTCATTTATTATATGTTACTCGCTGGTTACCCTACATGTGTATTAGGCCTAACCTTGTCCCTCTCTGTAAGTTTGATATTACCTACATTTGTGTACACATCCGTAATCCGTCTGGACATCTACCGATCGTTACACCTCTCTCGCCATTCCTTTATCTGGTATTCTCTTGTAATCCTTCTGAACATAGGCTATACATGAATCTATGCCAGGTCTCTTATTGTCTCCCTCTGACTAGCTTTCATGATAATACACACCGCATGGTATCTTTGCTTGTATCACCCTATGCATCTCTGACATTCTTACCGAATTAAAAACGAAAAAATCTTTTTTATTTTCTCATTTGCTTACATCAACCCCTTCGAACACTCAGAACGATAAAACGAATCACACCCCAGATATACTACATGTGCATCCAAAGATTATAAGACTCTTTCATATGCGTGTATGTAGGATAGGGATATTCTACCCGAGGGGTCACAAAATGTGGTGAAACCCGAGGCTTGCCGAGGGTTTTACCACATTTTGTGATCCCGAGGGTGGAATATCCCTATCCTACATACACACATAATGAAAGAGTCTTTTTCTCTCATATCAGCTACCCGAATAAGCTCAAAAACCATGAAAATATGTTTAAACAGGCTACCATTTTGAAATTTCAATTTTTCCTTGAGCTTTTTTGACGAAAACGAATTAGACAACGAGTTTAAGCATACCCTATATTTGCAAACAATGTTTGCGCAGAAAAATTAATCTCCTCTTCCTGGTGTTTATGGTTAAAATTTTGTGAAAGGTTTTAATTTTATTACGCCGTCGTTTTTTTTTCCGGCATCAGAGTTTACTGTATTCGTGACGTTACATTGTACTCCTTGGTTCTCTATTACTCACGGGCTATTTAAAGTTGCATAATTTTCTATTCATAATATTTCAAATACTAAAACTATTTTCTCTCCCACTATTAACTCTGAAATTGCCACACTTTGATATTTTTGCGTATGCACTGTTTTTTTTTTAAACAAAGGCCTCCTGGTGTATCCGTCGTATACTGTGAAGCGTAAATCATTCTCTCAGTCACGTATTCGACCTTTTAACTTGACGTAACTTGAAGTAACTTGAAGTAAATCGACGTTTGCTTGGATATATGGCCTGTGTCGCCAATGAAGAAGATGCTTACTCTACCGGAACCTCTGGTTTTATTAACTTAAACTCTTTCAATGGTCTCTATGTAAAGCTTTCCTTTTTCCATAATTTGCCCCATGTTTAATCGATTTTGAGTGCGGATAATGGTTTTGTTGACGCTTCGGTATTACATTTTTATTTTAAAGGCCCAATATACGTAACTTTCGACAAAACTTTAAGCGAAAATCAAGCCTAATAGCTTATTATATTTATAGATTTAGTTAAGATTAACTGATATCAGCAATATTCAAGATGAATTCTTTCGCGGTTACCGGTACAGCAGCCGTTGAAACACGCTATTTGTAAACACGCGTCCATTTCGAACCGTCTTCTACCTGCGGTTTGTTGTTGAAGTGGGCCCCACCTGAATTATTTTCAATTCTTTGGATTTTTTTGTCCAGAGTTTCTTGTTAGTTACCGCTCAGGTTTACTTCGTTTTAGGCTTATTTTTGCATGGTTATCAACTGGATTTTTTTTCCAGAATTTTTCAGAATTTACGAAAATTTCCCTGAAGTTACTTATATTGGGCCTTTAAAAGTAGTAGGGCGTAAACATAATGTAAATAGCAACATAAATAGCAAATCAACCAAAGAAGTGAAAGTTGATTTGTAAAGAAAATTCCCCATCACGGTGGATGCACATGTAGTTGCACGATTCGATATATCATGATCGCTCCAATACTTATCTAACTTCAGGCTCCGAAGCTTTACTTCCGTTTCTTCCTAATTAACCTGACTTCCTTTACCTTTCTTTTTTATCGTCATTACAATCAGAGTTGAGCTGTCCTTACAAGTATTACCCTTTGATTCACACGCTTTCACAAAGCCGTTCTCATTAACCCTCCCCTACCGACGTTCACACTATGTTTCCGTAATCTCTTCACCCCCTGCGTTCCATATTGTTGGGACGAGTTCAATATCTGCAGCAATCAAATATCAATCTGCAAATCGCTATTATGAACGCAGCATGATTGATTGAATCTAATATCCTTTAAAATAGATTGCATTTCATCAATGTACCCAGAAACTATACAAAAATGGGTATATTCACCTTACATCACCGAGGTAAAAATCTGACATGGCGGATCCGGTCGCACCCGGGAGATGCCGTTGGTTTATGCCTTACGCAACATTTGTTGGAAATGATATTAACGCTTGATTACGGCCTTATCGGGTGTCACATATTCACAATTAACTTCTAGGTAAAACCATATAGATATCTAATGATGTGAACAATATAACAAGTTAGACCTTTTAGACAGAGCTTAATGATAAAAAGACCCGCAATCGATAATATTGCAATGACTCTTTTCAATTGCACTTTCTAACGACAAGGTTGCACCGACAATGATCAATGCTATACATGCAGCTTTTGCAATATGGTATCAGTAAAAATCAAACAGTTAGATAAGACGGCTTTATGCATTTGTAGCCTGTTTATACACCCAATATGTTGGTGTAGCCGTATATTTTGCTGGAAATATTTGTTTAATATCGATTTACACAGCCTAAGTCGACATTACCAGACACCTTCCGACGTAGTTGCATATTCATGCTGGTCCAATAAAAAAATAAATTCATAATATAATCCATACATCAAAACCACAGCAGAATTCAACATCAATTCGTGAGACGACAACATGAAGCAAAGAGACTTTGAAACAGACTAAAAGACAGCAAGGGCTTTACTGTAAATCTGCCCACGCGGAAATGCACAGAGCTGTAAATTAAGACAGTGTTTCCTGATGGTCCACGATATATCATGTCAATTTCTAGGAAAAAAACGGCTTTGTCAGAATTTCTGGTTTGGCTTTATTTGATTTGAGGTCCTATGCTAAGCCAAAGTCATTTCAGGATGTGCTGTCAGGTGAAGGGTAGGCGTACATGTGTCTAAGTTGGCTGGTTACAGAGCACCTGTGATAGCGCGGATCTTGTCCGGACTTGTTAGTGCTATCTCACTGAAATATTATACTTCATTTTATCAAACTTTAACCAAGATTTCCAAAAATAAACATGAAGAAAACAATAATAGTTTTATAAATAGATTTTGCGAATTTTGAAGGTCTGTATCAGGTCAAACATTATGGTTTTCTGTTCGTATCAATTCCAAGTTTTTTGCCTCAGATTATAAACAGTGTATATACAATCGTCATCAGGTTGCAGTATATTTTTTCCTGATATATTGCCAATCAGGCATTGTCTGTTCTTCATATTATATAATTTTGTTGAATTGTGGTGTATGTTTGAACACATGTATTGACGCTGTGGTGTATGTTTCGATACGTGTATTGACGCTGTGGTGTATGTTTCGACACATGTATAGACGCTGTGGTGTATGTTTCGACACATGTATTGACGCTGTGGTGTATGTTTCGACATATGTATTGACGCTGTGGTGTATGTTTCGACACATATATAGACGATGTGATGTATGTTTTGACACATGTATTGACGCTGTGGTGTATGTTTCGATACGTGTATTGACGCTGTGGTGTATGTTTCGACACATGTATTGACGCTGTGGTGTATGTTTCGACACATGTATTGACGCTGTGGTGTATGTTTCGACACATGTATTGACGCTGTGGTGTATGTTTCGACACATGTATAGACGATGTGGTGTTTGTTTTGACACATGTATAGACGATGTGGTGTATGTTTCGACACATGTATAGACGATGTGGTGTTTGTTTTGACACATGTATAGACGATGTGGTGTATGTTTCGACACATGTATAGACGATGTGGTGTTTGTTTTGACACATGTATAGACGATGTGGTGTTTGTTTTGACACATGTATTGACGCTGTGGTGTATGTTTCGACACATGTATAGCCGATGTGGTGTATGTTTCGACACATGTATAGACGCTGTGGTGTTTGTTTTGACACATGTATAGACGATGTGGTGTATGTTTCGACACATGTATAGACGATGTGGTGTATGTTTCGACACATGTATAGACGCTGTGGTGTTTGTTTTGACACATGTATAGACGATGTGGTGTATGTTTCGACACATGTATTGACGCTGTGGTGTATGTTTCGACACATGTATAGACGCTGTGGTGTTTGTTTTGACACATGTATTGACGCTGTGGTGTATGTTTCGACACATGTATAGACGATGTGGTGTATGTTTCGACACATGTATTGACGCTGTGGTGTATGTTTCGACACATGTATAGACGCTGTGGTGTATGTTTCGACACATGTATAGACGATGTGGTGTATGTTTCGACACATGTATTGACGCTGTGGTGTATGTTTCGACACATGTATAGACGCTGTGGTGTATGTTTTGACACATGTATTGACGATGTGGTGTTTGTTTTGACACATGTATAGACGATGTGGTGTATGTTTCGACACATGTATTGACGCTGTGGTGTATGTTTCGACACATGTATAGACGCTGTGGTGTTTGTTTTGACACATGTATTGACGCTGTGGTGTATGTTTCGACACATGTATTGACGATGTGGTGTATGTTTCGACACATGTATTGACGATGTGGTGTATGTTTCGACACATGTATAGACGATGTGGTGTTTGTTTTGACACATGTATAGACGATGTGGTGTATGTTTTGACACATGTATAGACGATGTGGTGTATGTTTCGACACATGTATAGACGATGTGGTGTTTGTTTTGACACATGTATAGACGATGTGGTGTATGTTTTGACACATGTATTTTTGGGTCTATACCAATGTATGTTGATACTGTAGGATATTTTGGCGTTGCTGTTAAGGTTATGTTACAGTTGGTTCAGTGTGTCTATTGTCTATGTATAATATCTTATGTTGATGTTTGATGCGTTTTTTTGTGTGTTTATTTTTTGACACTGTTTTATTTTTGTCTTCGTGTAGATATCCAGATTGAAATGAATATTTTCTTGATATTTAACAAGATATTTCAAAACAGATTTCTTTTTTGAATGCATTTTTTAACTTTTTAACTTTTTAAAATAAAACAAAAACATTGTTATCCTTCATTCAAATCAATTATACCGATTGTCTGAAAAGAGAGATAGAGAGAGAAAGAAAGAAAAAAGATAAGTATATAAATATCTATAGAGCTTGCATGAAATTTAAAAATTATTTTTTTCCTTTCAGCTCATTATCAACCTGTCTTCGTTTTTGAGCGCACCTTTATTACTTTTTATAATGAAACTATGATGCTAAAGTATTTTCAAGTGTAACTGGGAGACGGGGAGGGAATAAAAAGAAATTCTTGAAATCGGATACTAAAGATGATAATCGGAGTACAACTGAAGAGGAAATTTAATCAAACGCTTACTTCATATAAGTAATTGGATACATAGCAGATGATAAGCTTACGTTAATTATAGATTGCGTACATATATTTCAACTGTGAATTGATTTAGCGTGATAATGATATCTCCGCATAATTTACAACTAATAAATTACCTGTACAAAATATAACATGAAAAAACGCTGTATGTTTGAGAGGGTTGATTCCGGAAAAAAAAAATATATTAATCAAAGGGGTGCAAACACTTTCTTTATAGGGAAACACTTTACAGGGGAGAAGTGTATATCGACATCTGCAATTTGTAGAAAAAAAATGCGCGGAACCATAAGATCTCGAAAATTGATCTTAATTTCGGTTCATTTACGTGCCAATTTATTTACACGGTCAATATGTTAATTTTGTATATTTTAGGGATAAATATGATTCACAGTAATAATTACTAAAATATCCGACTAACGAATCTTTGGTAGAGAAATTTAAGTGTTAGTAAAAGCAACGTAAACAAATTAACAATTCAGTTCGTACATTGGTTTCTCTTTGAATTCTGTCAAATATAGCTGTTACACTTAGCGAGAGATACCAATCATTGTAAGTTCCTCTAAAGTCTAACAAGACTTTGAATTACAAGCCCCAAGAACACAAAACCATTATTCAGGTTCTGGCAGGGCTTATAAACAAAGGAGTGTAATTAGCTGTTCATCAGGAAAAAATAAACGAACTTGATGGGTAAATGAAAATAATAAGTTTGGATGTTATTGAATTTGACATCCAATGTTTATAATGATTACATCATTGTATTCTTTGTAATGTTCAGAGTAACGTTAGCGCAATTTGAGTGGGACTTAATGAAAAAACATTTTGGTCAAATAAGTAATAACTATAAAACCTATACGGAGCCTAGACAGGTAATGTTATAATTGCCGTCTGGACAAACTTATTAACAGGGATATCTACCGGTTTATATATAGATAGATTTTAGACAAATGCACGAATCTTTTGACGATGCGAATCTGACAGCTGTGATAAATGTCTTATTAACTGAGTACAAAACAATAGCATATGTCTTCATGTTATTTGTCTGGCGTTCGTCTGGTTTTTTTTTTCTTGTAATGTCGCTTAGCAAAGACGGTCGCCCTGTTATCTTCATGCCGAGGTGAAATTTTTTTTTTATTATTATTCATATTCTATATGAAATGGATGAAATAATCTTCAAATCAGATTTTTTTGATTTCAAAAGGCACACATTATTTCTTCGGAAGCGGATAGAATCTTTGATAACGTCAAGCGTAGCGTTTGTTTGATAAATAACTTCTGGCAAGTACGGGAAAGAGCAAAACTACAGTGAAGTGGGAACTGACAACGAACACTGGCTTTAACATAGACGGAGATTCCTCGCCCATCAGATACGTACGGCAATCTCAGGCCATCAATGACATCGGATACAAGTGGCGCAGCTAAGCAATTAGATAGAACTCTCGTCTAAATGGCGTGTAATTCGGGATTTACGATACGGTGACGAGAGTCGGGAACAGATGGATTATGCAGCTGTTGTTGCATACCGTATTATTAACGGACTGTCACATGTGTAATTATTCAAATAAAACAAACATTATTAGAGAATTCCATAAAGATATTCCTATATTAAATACACAAGTTTACGGTGTTTACATGTAAAACCCTATTTCGCCCGGAAAATCATTTAGGTTTACACAGTTATTAAAAAATAAACCTGGATTACAAAAAAAACCTCTTCAAAGAGAAAGCAAAACATGTTTGCTTACGGGGAAAATTATTTGCATATTGCATGTAACATGTACTTCAGTGTAAAAACTAGGCATTTGTATCTTGCATCAAGGTAATATTTGTATTTATTCCAGAGGCTCAACATATATCTTAAGTTAATTACAACAAAATTTATTGACATTAAATATGACCGAATGCGTATTGAATAGATTAATAATGATAGTTTATTAAAATATCACCCGAAATATACCGCCATACCAAGACAGGAAAATATAACAAATAGAAAATCCTTTTGTCTAGTATATCCTTACCATAAATTAAATCATTTTACATGAATATATGACCTTTTTCTGATTGCCTAATTACAGTGTAACAGTAACAATTCTTGAGAAATGAGAAAGAGATAATTGATATTTGTTTTACAGGCAAATAGAAATCTAATAAATTCAAAACATATTCGAGGATTCAAGGATTAAATTACTGGAGAGTCATACCTACCGTTAGGCGTTTCGAACCCTGCTTGCAAGAACAGAAAATGTCTTGGTGTCACCTTGTCACCTTGTGGTCGTCACCCAATTAAAGGTGTCCAGTCACTTGCTTGTTTGAAGAGCGAAACAAAACGACTTGGTTTATTCACGTGGAACAGTCCCGAAAAAATCCTTCCAAAAACTTTGTCCTATGTTAAATCAAAGCAAAACTCATAGAATCAGTGAAATACACAAGGGTTTTCATCATCGAACAGAAAGCCACCCATCATTTCACGGCCGTAACAGTCGTTGTATGGTTAACACATTTGCTTTGTTTTAGGCAGCTCTCCACCAAATTTCTCCGGGAAGACTGATGAAAGCTCCGAACTGTTGCAAGTCAAACCAGGTAATAAACGACTCTACAGATGTAGGCGATATTGACATAGTATATTGTTAACACATTTTCTATTGTCTCGTCTGCTTTTTGCACACGTTGCGTACCTCAAACGACAAAACACAGGCCAATATAAATATCATACATGATGCGGATATGTTGAACAGGTTTTAAGAAATATGTTTGTTTTTCTTTATCGCCTTTAGACGTAATTCTTCTACAATTCATTAGCAGTGACGAACAGAAAAAAAAGTTCCCTGCCCTAAAAAAAATGCTTCATTAAAGGTTCTTTTCGCCGACACAAACCGGATAATCGCCGGGGCCAATTCAACCATGAAACACTTAGAGAACACAGTAGTAGATTGGAAAGCTAGCACCTGCTAATTTAGTTATTATTTTGTTCTTGAGCGTGAGTTGGTGATCGATGCGCAATGGACCGCCTCTCATATTAAAACACGGCCATCGGGCATTTACTCCTGAAAACACATTTGTGATTACTATAAGAGTTTTCTCTCCTGTTGCCGGGCGATGTGACGAGCGAAGGAGAGGTTGCGAGCTCTCTGAGACGGTGTGATATAGCTGCATCTGATGCTGGATCAATAGGAGGATAGAGGCGGGAACCAATCGCTATCTTGGATATATGAGTGACTTGAAAGATGAAATTGACACCACCACTTATTCGCACGGGTTCATGTATAGCTGATGATTTGTAATTGTCCGTAGGTACGCGTTTATATATAGGATTGTCACAATCTACGGCTGATACCTAGTCAGATGAATAGACGAGGAGATTAACAGACCGGCCTTGTAATGATAAAGTGTAATGTGATCTATATCATACACTATAAAACCTGTCTTTAACGA
The DNA here is from genome assembly GCA_947623455.1 of Mimachlamys varia. Lineage (NCBI taxonomy): Eukaryota > Metazoa > Mollusca > Bivalvia > Pectinida > Pectinidae > Mimachlamys > Mimachlamys varia. The sequence goes on from OX392527.1 coordinate 52,234,060, forward strand.
CTTATAACCGCCATCATTGGCGCGTTGTAAGATAGACCTTCCTATACCGGCAACGTTCTGAATTGGTCATTGGGTTTGCTATTGCAATATGCTGGTAAGAAGAGGTTAAAAGTAAAGAAACACCCATCGCAGGTAGCACATTATTCCCTTTATTCAGGTGTCAGAAAAAAAATATTGATACGGAATAGTTAATTAGAAACAAAACACTGATACAAATGCGTTTAGTATTCAAACGTAAACAAAAAGTATCTACATAAAAATTGGGGTTACCCACAACATACACTAATCCTCACATACCCTCACTCACTCGTACACTAAACCTCCCATACCCTCACTCACTACATACACTAAACCTCACATACCCTCAGTCAATACATACATTAAACCTCACATACGAGGGATGTTCCATAAATAATGTCATCTGTGCTTTATTTCGCGGAAATCGTGCAATTTATGCACAACAATTTCTGATCCCTGGCTCGTGACACAGGTAAATATCTCGTCCACACGTTCACTGGCCTCGGTACAGTGTACATCGTTTCATAGCCTATTCGTTAGACTAGATTCAAAATCACAGGAAAACGAGGTGAAAATGTTCTTGAAATTAGGGCCTATATAAAAGGTAGGTCATTACTCGGCATTAAGGCTGTAGATATTCACTGCGAGGTGTGTTACATTAATGGGGAGGGCCAAATGTCTCACAGGACTGTTTGTAGGTGGGTAGGTACATTTAGTGCTTTGCAGCAGCAACTGAAAGATGCTGCTCACCCAGGTCGTCCTGCAACAACTACGACCAAAGGTAACATAGAAAAAATCCGAAATATCCTCCAAACTGATGCTCGATTCACCGTAAGACAATTGGCTCGAATAACAAACTTGTCGTTAGCAAGAGTTCATGCAATTTTGAAGAAACACCTAAAACTTAGAAAGATAAATGCAAGATGGATACCCCATTTGTTAACGGATGCGCAAAAGAAGACGCGTGTAACAATGGCAAACAAAATTCTCAAAATGTACCCAAAATATAGTAAAAAGGCTTTTGATAATATAGTCACTGGTGATGAGACCTGGGTGTATCATTTTGAACCAAAGCGGAAGGTTGCCAACCGAATATGGGCCACTAAAAATGTCAGACGCCCAAGTATTGCCAAACGAATACGAACGGTAAAGAAGGTTTTGTATGCTATTTCTTCACTAATAAGGGTCCAGCTATTCAAATCCCGGTGCCAAAAGGCAGAACGGTCACAGGCAAGTTCTATAAAAACGTTGCTCTGAGAAAGGTGAAGAACTACTACAAACGTCGCCGCCCCAAAACAGGACTTAAGTATGTCCGACTTTTGCATGATAATGCACCCGCTCACAAGGCACGTATTGTGACTGACTTTTTGGAGTCAGAGAAGGTTACCGTCCTTCCGCACCCTCCGTATTCGCCAGACTTGGCCCCCTGCGACTATTTTCTCTTCCCAAACCTTAAATATCATTTATCTTGAAGGAGATACAATTCGAGAAATGCCCTTGGATCTGCTGTTTATCAGTGTCTGATGGGTGTACCCATTGAAGAGTAGGAAAAATGCTTCCAAAAATGGATTGACCGGCTAAAAAGGTGTGTTCTGGCTGGCGGAGAGTATTTTGAAGGGCAGAGCAAATTAAAATGAACAAAAGCACTTCCGCTATATGAGCACCGATGCAAGTGACATTATTTTTGGAACACCCCTCGTACCCCCACTACATACACTAAACCTCACATACCCTCAGTTAATACATACACTAAGTTTCACATACACTCGCTCACTACATACACTAAACCTCACATACCCTCACTCAACACATACACTAAACCTCACACACCCTAACCAACTACATAAACCAAACCTCACACACCCTCACTCACTACATACACTAAGCTTCACATACCCTCACTAACTACATACACTAAGTTTCACATACCCCACTCACTTCATACACTAAGCTTCACATACCCTTACTCACTACATACACTAAGTTTTACATACCCCACTCACTACATACACTAAACCTCACATACCCCCACTCACTACATATACTAAGATTCACATACCCTCACTCACTTCATACACTAAGCTTCACATACCCTCACTCACCTCATACACTAACCTTCACATACCCTCACTCACTACATACACTAAGCTTCACATTCTCTCACGCAATACATGCACTAAGCCTCACATACCCTCACTCAATACATACACTAAACATCACATAATATCACGTACTACATGCATTCAATTTCACATACCATCACTACATACAATCTATTATCACTCACTTCATACTTTAAACCTGACAAACTCCCTACACATCATCACTCACTACGTACCCTCACTACTACATACTCTCATTCACTAAATACCCTTAATTTCACATACAGTCACTGCATAACTAACTCACCACATACTCTCAATTCTGCACACTCTCATGCACTCACTACACACCTTTACTCACTACATACCCTCACTCACCACACACTCTGAATTCTGCACACCCTCACTCACTACACACCTTTACTCACTACATACCCTTACTCACCACATACTCTCAATTCTGCACACTCTCATGCACTCACTACACACCTTTACTCACTACATACCCTCACTCACCACACACTCTGAATTCTGCACACCCTCACTCACTACACACCTTTACTCACTACATACCCTCACTCACCACATACTCTCAATTCTGCACACTCTCACTCACTACACACCTTCACTCACTACATACCCTCACTCACCACATACTCTCAATTCTGCACACCTTCACTCACTACACACCCTCACTCACTACACACCCTCACTCACTACACACCTTCACTCACTACATACCCTTACTCACCACATACTCTCAATTCTGCACACCCTCACTCACTACACACCTTCACTCACTACATACCCTCACTCACTACATACCCTCACTCACCACACACTCTCAATTCTGCACACCTTCACTCACTACACACCTTCACTCACTACACACCTTCACTCACTACACACCTTCACTCACTACACACCTTCACTCACTACATACCTTCACTCACTACATACCCCAACTCTCTCACATACATCGGGGCAATGCTTCGTTAATAACCGATTCACACTTAAAGGACAAAAATATGAACTAAAAAGAGATATATATATTAATGACATTTGTTCATTGAATTTGGAATATTCAATTTTCCTTGATTGACGTGTTAATAAAATTGCCCGGATTATTTCGCTGTTCTTCGTATGAAGTTATACTAGTAAGAAAAGCACTGTTTGTATACGTACAACGCGTGCGCAGCGAGATCAACACGTGCTATATGTCTATTTACATGTAGTATGTTAAGATTGACGGATAATCCTGTTCAGCTCATGCGAAACAAACATAGCGGTGGCTATTTCCAGAGGGTCGTTCATTTCCGAGGTACGTTGTATACATGGACGAATTCGGTCAAGCTACGGACACTGACACGGTAGACCAATTTGCCGTCAGCATCGATGTGATCTGATAAATACACCTACATCAAAAGCCAGCCTCCCTGGTACAGCTTGGTACATGTATCTCTCTTTCTGATTCTATCTAACAGTAAGCCGACGTGAAACGCAAATTAATGGAACGCCGTATCGTTTATAATTAATTTAAACCGTGTGATTTTCTTACTTGGTCTTAATTAGTGATCACGGAGTGAAGAGATTGTCACGTTAGCATTAATGATAAAGAATTAGACATTGGATAATGGGGATACTTGACAGATTTAACAAATGGTACCGAACACTTGAATAATCAATACCCTTAATATGGCATTGATCTTTTTTCAAAAAAATGAAATAAATTTTACAACAACAACAATGAAATGACAAACCACGATGTTAAACGAAAGCAGAAACAATGTATCAAGAAAGATGACGTAGCACACACATATGCTGCACCTTTTAAATTTAGTAATAGATACAGTACGCCAAAAATGAATTAAACTGCATCATATAGCTGCTTCGTCCTCTAGGACTCTTCAGTGATGCAAGTGCCAAAAAGGTTGGAATATAAAATGTCTAATCTAATGTAGAAGCAGGAGAGTCAGGTTAACAAATCCCCTTTAATTTATGAATTTAGAAATTAAATTAAATCAATTATGTATAATTTCAATTCGTGTACTACGAAAATGTTTATATTATGTACCGTGCCACTATTCAAATGCGATGACTGTGGCTATAGAGGCTCAAGCAAACTTCGGGGACTAAACAATCTACCAGCAGAGTCTGCCGCCCCCTATCATGAAAAATGACGTATCACACATATATGCTGCCCTTTTAAATTTAAAAAATAGATCCAGTATGCCGAAAATTAAACTATATTATACAACTGTTTTGTCCTCTTAGGACTCTTCAGTGATGCTAGGGGCCGAAAGTTTGGAATCCAAAATTTCTAAACTAATGTAGAAGCAGCAGGTTCTGGTGCGTAAAACCCTTTAATTGATAAATTTAGAAGTAAAATTTGAAAACAACAAACAACAATGTGAAAAGGCAACTGAAACTGAAAAATAAACAAAATATCAAGCTACATTGTACAGTATAAAAAGGCAAAAGAAACCAAAAAAAATGAATGTCATAGTTCGTTGCCAACTACGGGCATACTACCGTATACGCAGTCAAAATGAGGTACTATCCTTATATTTACATCATTATTGATTTTAAATTGTTATACGAAGAAAAAATACACATTCGAAGCGGGATGCTACGATAGTAGTGTTTGCTAAGATAATATAGTCCCACTGAATCTTCATCGATATATTAAGTTTAGAAAGTGAATAACACTTGTTTTCTTCTTAACAAAATATGCAAATTTGGAATTAAATAATGCTATTAGCACTTGGAACTTATTTCCGTATTTGTAACGGTCGTTATTTTCACGCATTCACATGGTGATCTGCTTGTGAAACGGTCCGATGTCGGACGTCACAATTGTAGGTGCCGCCAAGTTTGCGTTACCGTCAAAGAATATCGAATGCGCATCATTTGGAATCAAACGTTTGCTAGAAACTATTTATGATCAAACGTGCATGAATCTGATCCCATATAATTATGTTCCATGTTTCAAAATATTGAGGAACCAAACAATGGTCGTCAGCGAACACTTTTGTTCGGAAGCGTGAACGACATTATATTTGAAGAAATATCAGTCCATCGAGCCTTTTTCATTGCGTATACGCTAATACAGTCGCAGTCAGAGTTTACTAAGCACAGGCAGCAAGAGGTGTAAATATGAAAAGACAACAGCAATCTATAGAGAACAAAACAACAAACTGCAATTTGAAAAGGCAACAGATATCGAGAAAAACAACAAAATAGCATACCACAATGTAAAAAAGTAAACAGAGACCGAGAAGACAACAAAATAAAAACACCAGATGTATCGATGCAAATATATTCTTACAAATACAACAAGACTTGCAAATTTGATTGATCAATTGAATGCGCATAAATACGTCAGAACGCTCATCAAATTACGGGTGTACGGGTGAAATATATTTCAATAAGTTTCATTGACATATAGGTGTTAATTTGCCAAGGGGGTTGGGAAAAAGACACAGCCTATGTAAGGCCTCTCCATATTAAGAATTAACACTATTACAGATGTAATACTTTTAAATAGCTAATGTGTAACCAACCAAAAAAGAGGGCTTGTTGTATTTGAGTATATGAGTGGTTCAAATAACAATACGTAGACGATAGAGATCTGAGACGATATTTTAAACCAAAGTAGTCTAAAGGACCCTACTGGTCTCAGTAAGGACTAAAGAAGGCAACCAGGGGGCATTGTTGGAAACCCACGTGACGCTGCTCTATCGTTAGCTGTGGGCTAGAGCAGACAGAAATCTCGTTTTCGTTCTGAAAATACTAGCCAATCATATCGCTTCTTTCTTCTGTGACTACATCCAGCCGGGATATTCCGTTTGTAGCTATACAAACCTGTTATTCATGGATGGCCTGACAAGAAAATCTGTGGTTTGTGTTTGAATAACATAAAAGGTCAATAAGTCTTACCGGGCATTTAAATCGGCATCATGCCTTCAGAAATATACCAGGGTAAAATTATCTAACCGAGTGTCACGAGAAACGACCATTTTGATTGAATTTTCCAAATATACTTCTAATTGGGAGAACGAGACTTTCTGTACGTAGGTGTCGGACGATGACCAGGAGGTCGCCGGAAGCTACCCATAGATGGTAAAGTGAGAGATATTTTTTAATGGATATGGATAGGTTTCACCAAAGATTAAAAAGAGTCGCATTTTGTTTGCTGCTATTCTTTAGCCTGATATAAAAACCTAGGCAATTCTGATATTATTAATCAAACTATGAAAATGACAAAGGCTTAAAATAGCGTAGCTTTAGTTCATCTCTTAAAATTTACTGAGAATATTTCCCGAGAATGTTGGCAAGTGATATATTTCAAAGAAAACGAGCCGAGTCTGACTAATTTCGTTGATAAACTCAATATTTGTTAACAAAAATAACAATAAATGCAAACTGCACGTATACCTGTTGAATAAATGCTGTTATTTTTGAAGACATATCCGCCGGTTTAATATCTAACAGAACCTGGTTTATGGCGAAAACAGGCATCAGAATGTACCCGCATTTATACCATTTGTGTTTGTGGCAAAAATAGAAGAAACACATCCGGAAATTACCGATCAAAACCAAGTATGACACGATTGTGTGGCGTATTTCTGGTTCCCATACTGGAGGGCGTCTTCCGGATGGAAACAAAACAAAGTGTGGCAAGTGGAAGCAACTCAGGTTACGCACGCCCCATAAAAGAGCTTCGTTCGGGCGCCTTAGGCCCCAGAACTATGTTTTTATAACCCTTGATAGCTGAAGCTTCCGACAGGATGAGTTTTTCGCTATCGTATCCAATATCTCTTCAGTAACGAGTAACTACTAAAAATTAATGATCTCAACTGCACTTCAAACGAAATGTCCATGATCAAGAGACGTATTCGCTAATAAAGGCTGTAAAATACCAAGCGCCAAATACATGTCACTAATACACTGTAAATGATTCACATTAAAGTGTAACCCCATTGAAATGGCGTGAACTGAAAACGTTAACATAAGAAGTAGCGAAGTCACATCATCCAGAAATGATACAACAATTAATCATTGTCCTTGGCCCAATTGCAAGATTGCATGTGTCCTAAAGCGTAACAAAGTCCACGAGGTCTGGCAGGTGTACTCATTTTGTTCACGGTCGATCGGGGTATCAAACCCTTGCAACCTTGGTGAAGGGCAAGAACAATTTTCATGCGCCATCAAAACATGGAAATGTATCAAAAGATCATAACCTTCTTTTTTGTCATTCGTAGTAAATAAAAAAAATATAAAAAAAAACAATAGCAGATACAACAGCTCTCTTCACTTCGGGAGGATAAACTTGTATTCACAGATAATAATAACAGTTAAAACTGGAAATACTGCTCTCAGGGCTTACGATTGTACGATATGCTTAATTATCCCATCGCCTCTAGCTATCCGCAGCTGACACATCGACATATTAATATGTTCCTGACTAATCTAGTCTAAAATCATCCATGACTGTTTGTATGATCTACGTATATTGCGTAAACAGATTTTGTTGACAGTTTATGAGACATATGTCACACGTCAGTATTAAATGATGCTGGGTGATGATAGCGTATACCATTTAATCAACCAGGGCAAACTGTGTCATCATGTTAACACAATGTACACCAGAAAATTAAAAAGGTATGTTAACGTGGATGTCTGTGTCATACCTTGCATGTAGACGAAAATTCTTGTATTACAAATATAGAGAGCTGTTTGATCTATAGATGACGGTCAATGTTATACACATTATTATTGGTCGTTAGACATATGTATCGTGGTATTTCTGTAGTTTCTTCTTCTAGTTTGTTCCCTAGTTTTCGTTTATTCAATTATTCTCTTTATAATTAATCTTCAATAAGGCTTACCATTCCGGTTCTTTTAAGATTCTGATGAAAATGTTAATTGGATTAGGATTGATAATGTTGGTGTGCAGTGGAATGGATGCTTTATATAGTTCGGAGGTAGGGTTTTGACATGCAGATTGTACTAATCAAACGTGGCATAGCCTTGTCGTCATACAATTCGACCAGTAAGTAGGCGAAGTGACTTACGTAATGCCAGAACTGAGTGCTGACAAGCAACGATGGATTTGACATTTGAGTAAATCCGTTAGGGTTAAAAAAAAACACCAAATGTGTTAAGATTAGAAAAGACAAAACATAAAAACATGGAAAGAGAATACTTTGAAAGGAAACATTGAAAAGAGCATTGATGTCCAGAGCACTTTTAGCATTTCACCCAGCAGACATGTGAAAAAGTATCTGCGGAAATCCTAATGTCTCGCTATTTAGAGTGATGGAACGTGTCAACCGTTCATTCTCCTCTGGAAAAAATAAAAAGGTTGACCAAACAAACAGAGCATACCGAAGCGACAACAAAACCATAAGCTGAACTCAAAGTCGATGGGAAATAAAAAAAAGATACCGAAGCGTTAACATAATCATAATCCAAACTCAAAATCGATTAAACAAGGGGCAAAATATGAACAAATGAAATATTCACCATGGAGACCTTTGCAAAAGTACAAGAGAATAAGACCAGGTGTTCCGGAAGAGTAAGCGTCTTCTGCTTCATCGACGACACCCGCCATGTAAATCTTTGTCACATCCAAACATCAAGATCTCAAAATGAGAACCATGGTTAAAATATGCACAAAAGAACGACTTACATGTAGACTCATGTAAGAGAATAGGAGAATAAGACCAGAGCCCGTTTTAATGAAGCCGTTCTCATGCTCAAATATGGATTCTGTGCTCGAGCCAGTTTTCTTGAAACTCGCCTTAATCATGTCAAAGAGTAAAAAAAAATCATTGTAAATGTTGAAGACAGCTTTCGACTTAATGACTTTTCAACTTTGTTTCGAAACATTTTTAAAAGAAATTTCAGCCGGTATAAGAAATTAGGCTTGAGCACAAATTCCATGCTTGAGCATGAGAACAGTTTCATTAATACAGGCCAGGGTGGTGAAGAAGAGTAAGCATCTGGCATGTAATTGAATGATACTGAAAAAAAACGTGTTGGTGATCGAAATGCTACAAAATATTATACATTTGTTACACATGCCGTAACGCTAAACATTTGAGTTAATGCTGACGTTTAGTCGTTCAATTTCTTGCGAATTGAGACATCAGTTGTAAAGTACAGTATAAAACGTTCAAAAGATGTGCATATTTTTTTAATTCGCAAGTTTGAATTTGAAGTTTAAACAGCAGGTTCTATGAAGTATTCGTAACAATAATAAATCCAGTCAGGCAATTCATCCTTTTGAAATGAAACATCCTCACACCTTCACAAAATGTTAAAACATAATTCAACTGATACTATGATAAACAGATGAACTTTGGATTACAGGCCATACATGTGTGTACATGTATAATCATCAACGTTGTTACTAACCGGATAATTATAAAAAAAATTGTAGACCATATTAGTTACCTGCATACGTATATAGAGTAAAATTGAAGATGTAGTGTACAAATAAATAAATAAATTTGCTAGTTTTTATAATCGTTCCATGGCAACAGCTGAAAATTAATGCTGACGCTTTTGCTAAGGTTATGCGACGCATATGTTGTAGCTTAATGAAAAGTCTGTACAAGTTTTATTGGCTGCCAACTTGAAATCATTGAAACATATTTTATGATATGAAAGGTGGACGTTTTTTAATACGCTCATAAGTATGCCTTTTGCGTATTGCGATTGATAATTAAGCCTTAGTTTTCAGTTTGAGGGCATGGCATTTACTAAGATCTTAACTAAATTTACATGGCGGGTGTCGTCGATGAAGAAGAAGACGCTTACTGTCTTGAACACGTGGTCTTATTCTCTTTTTTGTACCTTTTCATGCGTTTTTCGTGTAAATCTTTCTTTGACACTGATTAAATTGATTATTATTCTGAACACAGCAAGATGCATTGATATATGATTCATATCACGTTTACAATAAGTCTTATAAAGTAAACGACGGCAACAGAAAAAAGTCTGTAAGTATTCACATTTATAGTGGTACAAAAAGCATCTCATTGTATTTCTTAAGATACGGAATGTTTTTTTTGTTGTTGTTTTTTTGTCATTGTTAGATACCTGTATCATTGTCATTTGCCTACTGGTTATAGTTCGAGAGCAACGGAACATTGGCGGTTTCCATTAAAAGCACAAATGGTTTTTATTTTGCATGTGACAATTAAAACAAGCTATAAAGTCATATACCTGAACCAAGATAATGATGATGCTAAGCGAAAATAAGTAATTCCGTTATACTTCATTTCCTTTGAAAAGACCTGTTTGAAAGGTTACACCTATAAATGTCAATTAGGAAAATATCCAACGTGATCGAACATCAACCCTGTGAGAGTTTACGACACGGAAGTTTTAATGTGATTTGTCTAGACTAAATGGTTATGATCACGGAAAAAACAGGTTTTTATTGCAACAATAGGAAATATGCATTTCAGTTTCATTGGTATAAACAACAAAAATGCAGATTTCATGAATATTGGACGGAAGTGTTCAGCAAAACATGCATTTCCATTTTGAAATTGGATTCATTTATTGTTAGAAGACATTCTTAAAAAATGGAGAATATCGAAGAGTCAACAATTCAATAATCCAAACTCTCAAAGTCGATTGAACTAGGGGTAAAATATGACAAAACGAACGATTTACACTGAGACCCCTGTAAAAGTACAAGTAAGAGAATAAGACCAATTGTTCAAGAAAAGTAAGCGTTTTCCTTTCCATTAACTAACATCCTCCACACCCTCTGTGTAAATCTTGATCACATCCATGTAAACATCAAGTCCTCAAAGTTAGAACCGCGTCATCATTCTCAATCACAATACAAGTAAGCGAACTAATGAGCATACTCAAAAACATCCTTACAGATCATTCATCAACTTTCAAGACCTCACACGTCAGGAGACGGCGTTTTTATATTTACAGATCGTGCTTGTTTGAGAAAAGCAAACCTGGTGATCTCATTTCATAAAAAAAATGAACACATTTTGACTTCATAATAACACGGCTTAAAAAGCTAAACCCCTTAAAAACATTCCTGTAAAATATCGCAATATACTGTTAGAAACGTTTTTTAAAGAATTTTAACAAGAATGTTTGCATTCAAAAAGCAGAAGAACAATAATTGTAACTTCAAATACTTAACACGAATATAATTGATCAGTGATATTTGATCGCAGTACAATTTGATCTATAAAGAAACCTTATGTGCTATACACCTTTCTCATAGAAATACTTATTATCAACTCAAAATCAATTATAAAGTCAAAAAGAGGTAAAACAAAACCCCCATTAAATAACTTGTTCTCTTCGTACGTACTTGTCATTAACAATTTTGCACAACAAACTCTAAAAGAATAAATTACCAGCATCGCATATCTACTACATAAATTATTGAAATTGAAGAAAGAAACGCACGACATGGGTCCTTATGATATTTCGGGACAAAACTACTGCACCGAAAGTTTCACCTGAAAATTTTAATCAAAATATGTCTGCATCAATGATTTCGAAATGTAAAAGAGCCGAAATGTGTTTTACATGTTCGCTTTTGTATTGTTAGAGTGTTTGAGCAATAGGGTACCTTTACACTCGCTTTAAACATTCTGACAGTATTATTTACTGTTGGATTAATCAATTCGAACACTTACACTGATAATGACTAAAACACTTGGTCTTCCAATATTTGGACAGAATATAGGGACACACAAGACCGTAATTTAAATGTCACAGTGTTAGATTAAAATGTGACTTAACATTTATGATGTAACATACTAAACTCTTTCCCACTTGGAAGCTCGATGGGTCGGTCGTAGCCCGCACACATGCAACTACAAATCGTTCGCCAAAATACATTGCTGTCATAACATTGCAAGAAAAAGTATATACAGACATGTATAACTGAGCTAGAATGATTTTATGTTAATGCGTTTAGCACACCCTTGCATACACATTAACACCGCGCGGTAATTAACAAACAAAGTAGTACTTTGAAAATTTAACAAACAGTTTTATTTCACTACTCAGTGTAGATATTTTCGATTAAAGGAGATCAACAGAAAGCTTAACTTAATTTTACGCAGTTTTGATTTGAATTCGGATCATATTTCGCGCACGAATAAATATGTAGTCAACACCATTATCCGACTTCGCCCTCACGAGAGAGCTATTTGTGGAAGTTAAATAAGAAATTTTTCGAATTGGTAAAGAACCCAGGCGTGAATTTTATGTATTGATTGAAACAGCTTAGTTATTTGACATGGAATCAGTAACTGAGAAAACCTCGGCTGATAGACGCTTGATAGCGTTTTAATTAATTGAACTTGCGCCAGAGCACAGAAGTCCGTTACACCTATCTTTAATACACGTACAAGTTTTGTGTATGTGTGCCTGACCTATATCAGAACAAGTGTATTTAAAACATTTGTTTAAAAAAAATGGTGTGACAGATAGCATTACTTGTAATTTGTAGGAGTGTTAAAACTGTTTTCATTGGCGGATTGGTCAAGTGGTATAAAATACTCTTGAATGGGTTTTGTGATATCTATGCAAGTGAGGTGGCGCTAAAAAAGATGGCATTAGAAGCACGGTCCCACTACCAAAAGAACACAATATATGTTCAGCAAACACACAGGCATACACTGTAATAACACACATAGGGAATATTAGCATATTTATTTACTGTAAAGCGCTTTCGAGTAGCTTATGCTACCACGATAGGTGCTATATCAAATTATGTACATTTAAGTTTTTAAGATTGAAGCGATAGCCGTTCGTTATAATTGTTTTTTCAAAAGAAGTATATTTTGAAAAATGTTGTGATCTAATATTTTTGTCTTTCATGTTGTTGTAATTTTGTCAAGTGACATTTCAATGCCAAACGGTATTTCAGCAGCTGTCATGTTCATTTAAATGACTATAATAATTCCAGACTGTGCTGTATCCAAACGTTTAGAATTGTTAGCGCAGTACACGTCAGTCACAGTCCTATCAACGACGCAACTTTTAAAATAATAATCTTTAATGTACTGATAGTGCTACTTAAATGTATATATTTATTTGCATTACATCAAGTTTATGCAAGCAAGGATATTATTGCAACATAATGTATCAACAAATTTACATCCATGCATTAAGCTATTACATGTATATGCTGGTTTGTATTTCAGTTCCACCTACATCGGCGGTTACGCTCACCTACGCTTTCTACACCCCTGGGATATGTCTTGGCAAACCTGAGGGCAAGAGGAGAGCAGTTTGATTGGTCTCAGGTAAAAAGTCCTGATCAATCCCTCCGCTGATACATCTTTTCGAAGATTTAAATGAAGCGACATCCGGCTTCAAAGACTGTCATTTTTGACCGTTATGTGACCGCGAGATTATTTTGATGTACATCAAAAGATCGAACCAGTCTTCTTGCTCATCAACAAGGGGGTGTACACGGAAACTTCAGTTTTGCTATGATATATCCCAGGGATGTAGAGAGAGTAGGTGAGCATAGCCCCATAATATCAAGGATGTTCCATCTAATGATTCAATGTACCACTTCGCATTAACTGACATCTCATGAACTGTACCAAACCTTGCCTCTTTTGGCCGACGACAACAGTAAACTGTGAAACGAAAGTAGCATTAACACCACCCTCTTTCAAGGTTTTGACGTCATGTTACTGTTGCCATGGCTCGAATATTTAAGAGAATAGTGTCGTCGCCAGGTTCAATGTGATGCATTTAGCCTGTACAAGTCACCCTTCATGAAATTACTGTTTGCTAAATGGTATAATATATGTCCCATAGCTGATGCATAAAGTACACAAATATATTAACGTAATGTTATTTTGCAAACAAAACATTGAATGAGATTATCACTTACCTTCACCTTCAGGTTACACCTGATCAAGTCATGAGGGAATATATGTACGGATTAGGACGATCGCACTTCTAATTACACTTGATCTACATCTGAAAGACAGAAAGCTAAAAAAAGGTGAGACGAGTTCGAAAACGTGATCACGTTTGATGTGTTTCTGTCATCTCGTACATGTATCGCTGAAATGGCCCAGCGAACTCCAGCTGGCGTTCAAACACGCACTATAACGTTAGACCTATATCTGTAAAGGAAAACTTTATCGTAAAAATCCTTCACCTGTTGCGGCAATATTTTACAACCGGTTATTTGCAAATGTATGTTAATATCAAAACCAATTATCGCTGAAATTCTAAAATATTGATGTTTTGTTCAAAAGTTAATTTAGAAAATTTGTTAGCTTGAATAAATCAAATAAAACGCATCAAAATGTAATGTTTGTTTTGTTGGTTGATCGGATTTCAATATTTTAAAAATAATTTGTTAAAGACTGTCCGAGTTCATTTCTGTATCTGGACCAAATGACACGCATTTCGTTTCTAGAATCAAACAGTTATGAGAGCTATTCACATGGTATTTTGATCTAAATAACATGACCTCCCAGCACGTAAAGGCACTTAATAACAAATTACAAAAACTGATGTTAAAGAGTACAATCGCGACATAGCAACTGATAAATCGGATGATGTTTTAGTCCAAGTTTTCTGTCACAATATTTTCTTCATTTCTCTCTTGTTATTATTTCTAATTTTATTTATCTATTTGTTTTTTCAGCTTTCCTGTCTTTATTCTAATTTCTTTTCAGGTACCAAAGCAGAGAAAATCTACTCGAGTTATTTTTTCTTCTTTTTTTTTTTTAAATAAAACATAAAATTGGAGGATGGAAGCGAAATGGGAATCATGAAACGCTCAAGAGAGTATCAAACTAATTCATCTATTTGTTATTTCAATCTTCTTAATTTTTCCTGATTTTCCCATTTTCAGGTATAATGTAACGAACAACACGCCGAAGTAGACAAAATTTACTCGATTTTTCGCTTTAAAAATTAAAACATGGAATTGGAAGATGGAAATAATATTTAAACCATGAACCGTTCAAGAGATTATCAAATCTATTGGAACAGTAAGGTGCTCTGGCATATTTAGCCCGCCTTTGTAACCCGGTGACACACGGGCAGCTACATGTTCTATATTTTCAGTGTTCAGTTACTGCTGCGTAGAAAATATTTCAAAGTTTAATATCAATTTATGGCAAGTCGTCTTGACTTAATTAATAAATTACTTGACAACGACATGATAAATACTCAAATGTAACACCGAGTCTTCGTCATAGAGCAGCAAAAGCAGAAAAGTCGTAATGGAAGAAGATGGATATGTATTTGACTTGTATCCCCTTAACAACTGCGACATCAGGTTTCACAGATGAAATGAAATGAAAGACTGACCTCAGAAGTCTTTGACATATGTCATTCGTTTACTACCAGACCGATTTTCCCAATGCTTGAATAATTCAGACAATATTTTGCATGGCATTTCCTGAAAGCTTATTAAGGTCTACTTGGTTCTGGAATGCATGCACGTGTATTAATAGAATCTTCCAATATCGGCAATAGTTTTCGATCTCATGAACCAAAATCGGTTAATAACAATGAAAATTACGAGACTTTGAACAAACAAGTGATTACAATCCACGAATGTTCGTTCTTTATTTTTGTGTTTCATCAACCAGACATCAAAGACAGAAATAAAATGTGCTTCGTCGACCCTCATATATCATCGTTACATCAAATTATGCCTCGTTAGCGGAACAAATTGAATCCCAAGATTACGACGATTTAATAGGAACACAACGTTTTAAAGCAAATGTTTAACCTCGACGGCTTCCAAACTGGCAGATATTGTAATCAAACAAAACAAATTGTTTCTGGATAATTAATATTGCTAATTAAGATAACGTCAAGTCGACTTTCAGTAAATTGATGTGCGTTTTTATAATCTAAATTCGGTTAAAAAGACATATTTACGTATGATTTTTCGATAAATCAATTAGTTTATTTCTAGGGACTGTCTACAAAGCAAATCCAAAGCATAAAGTGGTTATAAACAAAACAGTTGATGGTAATCGTTTTGTTTTCTTGTAACGTATGCAATGTTTATTTCAGAAAATATAACGTTAAATCCAAATTATAATAAAATATATGTAGTTGAAATAATGTTCACACGATAGCTCTCAAGCTGCATTTAAAGCTGGGATGTTCATTTTGATTAGAGAAATTTCAAAACAAATATAAACAAGGGAGTAAAAGGTAACTTAAGAATACAATGGAGCTGTAAATTTGTGTTTTTTATTGCATGATACCTAGAGTTCTTTCCTTCCCGGAACAAGACTAGTATTCCGACAAACCGGATCTCCTTTGACAGTGAAGTTTTATAATTGGCGCCCTACAATTGTTCAATCGCTTGTTGATGAAGCTCTTTCTGCCGGATTAGTTTATTGGTTTGGCTGTTATGAACCCTGTTATTAGTATAAACTTTATTTTATTTCTTTTTCATTCAACACATAGCGAAGAGCAAATACACAAATTTTGAAATCTGATTTGGAAACAAGTTTTGCAACTTATATTAATCCATCTGCAGGTTAACCCTGTTATTGTTAACATATATACCTTGTTTATAATCAGTGACAATGATACTCGGTTCTCATTTTGAGAACTTGATGTTTACATCGATGTGACAAAGATTTACATGGCGGGTGTTGTCGATGAAGCAGAAGACGCTTACTCTTCCGGAACACCTGGTCTTATTCTCTTGAACTTTTACAAGAGTCTCCATGTAAATCTTTCTTTTGTTCATATTTTGAGTTTGGATTATGATTTTGTTAACGCTTCGGTATTCTCTTATTTATTTGTTATCAGCAAGGACATACGGATTACAGTTCCCTCTATAGGCTGACACGAATTAAAGCTAACCAGTGAAGGTTAGGGATGGAGACGTCTGTGTGATATCCAAAAATGTCTGGAGATATAGGCGGAGAGACGACGGTCCATGGTTGTTCAATAACAAGCTAACTAGAAGGATTCCAGAGACATAACAGACAAAACAATGAGAAATATGAAGATTACAAATGATACAATAGGCAGCTATAATATTCCAATTCCGCATGATTCGTAAATGTGTCCATTCATATGAGAATGTGATGGAATACTAACAGAATTATTAAATATCATCTTAGGAAACAGCGTGTACTTTGCAAAACTTGAGATTATCCCGGAAGTCCGGAGGGAAATAGGGTGTAGGTCGCGTACGAAATGATAAATGTGGAAGCCCTTACATAATCTGATTTCCTTTTACGACCTGCCATTTAAGTAAATATTGAACATACCAAAATGGATCCGCTTTTAAAGCATTGCAATATCTGTTAGTGATAGCGTATCTTTATTTTGACACTGGTCATCGCGTTAAGTGTTTACAATGGTGTTCACTAAATAGCATACACTAATACAAAAATCATCCATTCGCTACACGCTAAACAAATAGCAAACGCAAACGGTTATTAAAAAGCTAACCCCTCGCTAAACTTTTATCAAATAGCATACACCAATGTAACAGGAGAAAGAGAAAATGTAGCGTCCAGACCGGGGTTCAGACCCAGGACCTTCCGAACACTCTACCAACTGAGCTACCTGGTCGCCGATGATCGACCCAGTCCAGTTCCGCTACATTCCTTCCTCCTTTTCGCAAAGTCTTTGCCCCCGAAAACAACTATTTACAAGTTCGTATATCCTCTTGTTCAGCATACTCTCAATGCTTCAAACAAGAGTTGGCAAGCTCGCCAATTTTGTAACAGGAAAAAGAAAAAATGTTCGAACCCGTTACCTTCCGAACTCTAGACGAGCACTCCACCATCTGAGCTACCTGGTCGCCGATGATCGATCCAGTCCAGTTCCGCTACACTACTACAGAACAAACTTTTTTTACATACGTGATTATACCATAAGAGACGATCATAAGATACTGATGAATAGGGTACTAGCACCATTGTCGATAACAAGTTCATACACTACACGCCCTTATATCTTTTTGTTTTGATTGCATCTTGTCGGTTTCTTATGAATCGTTACACTGAAGCGGCATGAAAGTACAGCATATACGTAAACTGTCACTATTTAGGTACTTTTCTATCATAAACTAACATAACTGACATGTTTATAATCAAACAGCATCAAATGATTAGTAGCCCACTGTTATGAAAATGATTAGTTAGCTTGAAATCCCATCCGAACTTCGCCGCATACATTTTTGTCAGTTATCCTGAGGATGTTCTTTCAGAAATTAATTTATATTGACATACAATATCGATATTTCCCCCATATGCTTTGCATGATAAAAACGCATCGTTCTTTTTTTTTCTACAACATCATCATTTATTATATATTGGGTTTCTTTTTTCAAAGATAACAAAGCATTCAATAAAACATTTTGCGTTCTATTTACAACCCCGAACATGAAATAAACGCGACCTCTGACAGCGGGTCGTGCGATGACGTCCGGGGGAAGTTGGTGAATTATGGCTTATCGGATGAATTCTTGGGATGATATGAAAGTACAAGTGATTAACAACGGAACAATATCTGATAACGCCAAAGTTTCAGTCAATTCTGGTTAGTAAAGTGATCAAAATAATTCAGAAACTTCCCGTTGGTGACAACCGTTAATTATCTAATGACACATTATGTTGTTAAACGTGGCATGATATTTAGAATTCAACATTAAAACGGTCGTTTATTAATTACAAATTGCTATTTTTATAAGTGTAATTGGAGATTGATTTCAGATTAAACATTTTTGTTCCATCCTGACATCATCAATTATTCATTAACGAAATTGCAATATTGATATGAAAGATCTCAAACAATTATACTCAGTTGAAAATTAAAATTACACAAATAGTTGTTTTTCAGTTCATCATATGCATTAACTTCGGAACAAACACACACTAGGTATTATGAGTATTTTGTTTTTTATTTTATTTTCTTGAACAGAAGACCAAAATGCATGTATATTGACCTACCATGCGAATTTATTTTGTAAAACTTACATGGAAACTATATAGAGACTGCTTTAAAGTTATAAAGAGTCTGCTCAAAATTATAAAGAGACTGCTCCAAAGTTTGTATAGAGACTGTTTCAAAGTTATATAGACACTGTTTCAAAGTTATATAGAGACTGCTTCAAATTTATATAGAGACTGCTTCAACGTTATACAGAGTCTGCCCTAAAGTTACACAAATATGTTGCTCAAAACTTCTGAGAATATTCAAAGTTAGTGAGACTGCTTTGAAGGCCATGTATAATTCGAGAACGAAAACGTGTCACAGATAATTTATTCAGGAATATAACCTGACTAGAAATAATATTCAAGCAGCAAGAATAACATACCATTCTCTGTATAATGATGCGTCTCAATAGTTTGGAATATATTTATAGATTTTTTTAACTTAACGAAAACTTCTTGCCCAACCTAGGTTTATGTAACATAGCTAGGGTCATTTAAGGACGTGTCAGGTTTTAGAGATAAGGAAAGCCAGAGTTCCCGTAGAAAAACAATCGACCTGCGGTCAGTACCTGGTAACTGGCCCACGTTGGATTCGAACTCACAACCTAGAGGTGGAGGGGCTAGTGGCAGAATGTCGAAACACCTTAGGCACAGTCCTCGCTTTACATCCCCTGCCTATAAATCTTAATTGAAGACACTTACCAAATGAAATGTTACGGATCATATCATTATGCTTGACATTTTAATAATATCCTGTTTAAATGAAACGTAACGAGAAATAATAGAGTGTACCACGTATACATACAGTCATGGACATTTTGAAATTCGTTTATTAAGTGTACCCCCATGATATCAAACCTAAGCGACAATTATTTGTTTTGCAATGGGCCCTTTTTGCATGTTCTACATGACATTCTGAATTGTTCAATGTGAATATGCTAATATATCAGTTAAACCCATTTTCCTATATAGCTTCCTCGTGCTTTTGTCATTCTTCCTTGGGCTCTAGGGATTACTTGGCTATAGGGTTCATGCCTTGATTTGTTGTTTTATAAGTTTCTCGGTAAGGCCCTGTTGTCAGAGCTACGTACATTCTTGGAGTCGTCCCTCCATGATCAGTATACAGTAGGTCGTAATATGACTTGGAAGACTTAAATGATAACAGGAACAGAAATGGAGCGATACTTTCGGACATTGTTTTCTAAAGTGTTAAATACATTTTATCCGCAAATTAATTGCCTGTCAGCACATTCCTTTGAAGTCACCGATGAAAACAACAAAGGAAAATAATTCAAGGACAGATATGACTACTATGGTGATGCCTAAATCAAAAGATAGTAACGGACATGTATATCTACTGTCAGAATCATCAAACTGGAATGTATTACTGTTTGGTGTTAACGTACCTTTTTATATGACAGTTTGTTGTTCTGTATTTGTAAGACTTTCATTTTAATATTCCGGGATGCAGATTATTTGAACGAAGACGATTTGCTTATCAGAACTGTTGGGAAACGGTCTACTTGGATGAAGGGCATGAAGGCGAAATATAAATTAAATACCGTTGGAAAACAGCCTACTGGGATGAATTTGAGTTTTACAGTTGTGGGGTCGACAGCATTGCATGTTGTGCGGTGTCGCATGCTGTGTGAAAATGTGAGTACAATGTGAGAACGATACAAACCTGGGCATTTGTTACTACTGTGCATGTATGCGCACGGTAAACTAACGCTGTGGGATGACAATCGTGGTGGATGTAAATTGAGAAATGGCTTAACAATTTAAACGGTTACGTGTTTGATGTGTGACAGTGCTTTCAACGGCATCTTTTATAGTACAAACTCACCTGAACGTTACAGCACAGATACCGCGACATCTATCCCAGATAATGTTATACACCTAAGGAGGTGTTATAAATATGTGGGCAGGAGAAAACGCTTTCTCTGAATATCCCATGCTTGAGGCAAACGTGTCAAACACTCGAACAATCCACCAAGAATTTAGTATAAGAAAACAAACGCTTACGTTTCGATGACATAATTTGAGGACATGCTGTTTACATGGATATTATCAAGATTTACATGGCGGGGGTCGTCGATGAAGCAAAATACGTTTACTATTCCGAAACACCTGGGCCCGTATTCATGAAACCGTTCTCATGCTCAAGCTTGGATTTCGTGCTCAAGCCTTATTTCTTGTTCTGGCTATAAATTATTTAAAAATCTAACTTTGTCAAAGTTTTGGAAAAAAGTTGAAGAGACATGAAGCCAAAACCTGTTTTCAACATTTACATTGACTTTTTGACTCATCGACATGATTAAGGAGAGTTGCAAACAGCTGGCTTGAGCACATAATCCATGCTTGAGCTTGAGAACGGTTTCATGAATACGGGCCCTGGTCTTATGCTCGTGTACTTTTGCAGGTGTGTCCGTGTAATTGTTTTCCTTTTAGTTCATATCTAGCCCCTACTTTAATCTATTTTAAGTTCGAATATAGTTTTGTTGATGTGTCAGTATTCTCTAATTATTTTTGTTATTTCTGGTAAGCTGGAGTAAATGTTAAATTAATCCGAGCCATTTATAAAACGGTTATGATATATGTATTTCTGTGTATATACATATAAAGTGTATGTTCGATCCTAAAACATGCTACTCTACTCCAGATGTGCTGTATTTAACTACTCGCTTGGGAAGGATTAGGACGACTATATTAAGAATTATATTCGTTTTTGTTTCTGCGTAAACAAATGTGAGTTTAACGCTAGGTTTATTGATTCTGTTTGCCATAACGTACACGAACGAACCATTTTCCAACTATTTTAAGACAGTTTATGATGTGAAAAATATATGTTATATGTTTTACCAGATAGAAAGCATAATAAAATTAACATAAACGAGTATTGATAATCGGGCAAAAAGCAGTTTTCTATCGATATATATCGACAGAGAAACTCATGAGTTGGAACTAATATCAACGATGGGTGATGTATTTCAATGCTTTCAATTATTGTTTGCTACCATGCATGTCGACATAATCATAACAATCATTCTAGATAAACAAAATTCACGGTGAGTATGAGTTTGCTTCAAATGTCAAACAGATGATCAACAAAAAGTGTCTCGTTAACATAGAGATACAGAACTGGGATAGGAATCATATTTCGTGATAAACGTATGAACAGCTGATATATGATACGTCATCGTTAACTCGATCTACATAAAGCGTATCAGTAGTTCTTCGTCCTGTCCGTTATGGAAGGCCACGACCTATGACCTATTAATATCAAGAAACTGTATATCGGGATTTTTTTTTCGGTCTGGTAAATTTTTCATCCCTTTGCTATGAAATCAATTGTTGTCCTGTGCTAACTTCGACCTTAGCATTAAATCGCTTTGTACACACATATACAGTCATGAATCTTATTGACAGCATTGAAAATTGCCCAGGACGAATGATTGTTTTTTTTCTTTTATCATAATTATATTTGTCGAAACCAGAAAAGTTTATGTTAGATAATAATTACAAGTTTCCATGATCAGGGATATTTAAGTATGAATGTAAACTTTTTTATTTGTATAAGCTTGCATAGTTTGTGTCCTTGTTTGATATGTAGGCGGACGCTTTTGAATAGATTCATTTTTGTGATTGAGAATGATACCCCAGTTCTCACGTTCACGACTTTCATATCTCACATGAATTCAAGCTATTGTGTTTGATGAACACTATAAGCAAGCTTTATGCTCGCCATATTGATTTCATTCAGAACTATTTTGTATCATTTTATGATATGAAGATGGACGTATTTTTATTATATGATCAATAGTGTGTTAACTTGATGTGATTGACAATTATGACCCGGTTGTCACTTTGGATGTGACGTTTACTTAAGGATTGAATCTTGATTTGCTCGATTTCATTGGGTGATGAATTGAGTTGGTCTTCAAACAAAAGCATTTCATGTTCAATTTGTTTCAAGACAAACCCAATGAATCACCCCATGAAATCGAGCAAAGCAAAATTCAAACCTTAAATTTCAATCACCGTGCATTTCCAACAATTTTAAGTTGTGAAGACTATTCTAGTTTGTTCAACGTTCTGGAGCGTGTGCAAATCTACGTATTGGCGTAATGTAAAACATATATGGTCCGTCATTGCAATACAATCAAACAACTTTATCATGTGCATTGATAGTTCAGTCAAGACACATTTTGTAGAAACAAAACACGAACCAAGTTTATAAATGCAACATCAATTTTTTTGTTAAATAATTCATAAGAAATCAGATATTCTGACGCGTCATCGCGGAAGAATGATGATTTGACGCGGTGCGCAGGCTAAGTTGTGAGTCTACGGCAGCCACTGTTTTTCCCGAAGTGGAGAGCTGCTTAATTTCGAGTTTCTACCTAGGTTTAAGCCTACATAGTTTGAAATATGAAGCTGGCGTAACTGAATGTCTTATCAGACGAAAAACCAGATGTGGCTCGAAGGACGAAACTATTCGATATGGCAGTTGACTGTTCGAAATTCTTTTACAAAGGACGTGACAAGACAATCTACTGCTGAAAGGTGAATTTCTATTTTGCTGATTGATCGACTATGGTTGTTTAGATTTGATTTCTTGTTAAGCTTCAATACAATGGAGATATCTCAAGTGGTATCTTTGTTTCAAAGTTTTTCTAGATACCTTGTTTTGCAAAATCCTACGCGCAGGCAATGCTTATCAGGTCAAATTCGTCGGCAAATGAAAAGCGTTACATTTGGTAGTTTTCATCGAGTTCAGCTTGAGTAAGAATTGAAATATTTAGATGTGACTAAGATTTTCATGGTTAGTGTCATTGATGAAGCAGAAGGAGCTCACTCTTCCGTAACGTCTGGTCTAATTCTCTTGTACGTGTTCAAGGTTTTGCCTGTAGATTTTCCCTTTGCTCATCTTTTATCCCAAATTTAATCAATTTTGAGTTTGGACTGTTATTTTCTTGACGCTTCAATTTTCTCTGATTTTTTGTTCAATAGTTGAGCAGTTATCTACCTTCGGTTGGCATGCACAGCCAGTATGACTGCCAATCGAAACGTTACATTAAGGAAGAGAATATGCCAATTTTAAAACTTAGAGCAATTAATGATTAATAATTAGTTAATGACTTGAACATAAAAAAATATCTAAGTATTTGTTGGATGTCTAAGCGCCGGTATATGTAGACGTCATAACCAAAACCTTACCATGTACTTATTGTACAGACAACGGGGGAAACAATGATGCCATGTGACAATTAAGGAAGACAAATTGGAGACGTGTTTACCGCTTATCGTATCGATTTTGAAGTGGCAACGCACAATTCAGTTTAACAATTACCACGGCTGCCAATTTACAAAGAGTGATCTATATCTATGAGAGACCTTCGAATGGCGATAATCGAGATACTTCTAAGTTGTGCAGTGTATAAGGTTTATTGGTACGTAGAGAAAAAATGCCCTATTGAGTACAGTTAATTTATAACCAACCTTTCAGCTTCGTTACTTTGAATGGCATATGCTTTTAAAATCGATAAGAACCGTCTCGAATATATAGGGGGAGTTGCTTTTTGAAACACTCATTATATTACACCAGACGGCAGTTGTGCCAAGAAATTAATTCAATAGCCTCGATATCTGACTGATGGTTGAGTTATATTCATTTGATTCGTTGTTGTATATTACTCATAGAAATACATCCTCGGATAAATTCATTCATATCAACCAGGGACTGTTGAATATTATCATTTTTTCAAAGATTCTTCACCGTAATCTGTAATAGTATTACATAATGCATTGAGCCTTATCACGAAAAATATATCTTTCTTTTTATTATTGATGTTATCTTGGGACTATGCAATGCATATAAATATATCTTTATGATTGATATCAAACGAATATAATTGCTACCAAAGTGAGAGATAAAAATACATCAATTCAGTCGTCTCGTCCTACAATTAAACAGAAAGATAAAGTCGTATCCTGTTTTCGTTTTAGGCCAAGAAACCACCATGCGCAATATCTTTGTGCAATAATACGCTTAAAATTCCTTATGACATTGAAAGATAAATTACACTGAACACGTTTCAAATATTTAAGTGTATTTAAGAGGATATAGATTTGGGATATTATACAGATCAGTTTATTCTGAAAAGTTATAAATTTGGGATATGATTATATATTATACAGAACAGTTTATTCTACAAAGTTATACATTTGGGATATGTGAGTTATTATATATATCAGTTCATGCTACAAAGTTATAAATTTGGGATATGATTAGATATTATACAGATCAGTTTATTCTACAAAGTTATACATTTGGGATATGTGAGTTATTATATAGATCAATTTATGCTACAAAGTTATAAATTTGGGATATGATTAGATATTACACAGATCAGTTTATTCTACAAAGTTATACATTTGGGATATGATTAGATATTATACAGATCAGTTTATTCTGCAAAGTTGTAAATTTGGGATATGATTAGATATTATACAGATCAGTTTATTTTACAAAGTTTTAAATTTGGGATATGATATTATACAGATAAGTTTATTCTACAAAGTTATACGTTTGGGATATGATTAGATATTATACAGATCAGTTAATTCTACAAAGTTATAAATTTGGGATATGATGAGATATTATACAGATCTGTTTATTCTACAACGTTATGCCATCAACGTGACCATTTCGATTTTACAGTCATAAACTTCCCCTTAATTGAAAGTAACGTCCCTGGTTCTGTACCTCACGGTTTCAACATGTTACAGTTGATTCCCTATTCTCTCACACTTCATTGGACCATTCCCATGTATACTAGGGAAAAGATACACCTGTCTTTTGCCGAGGTTGGGAAAAGACAGCTCACACGCGTTATTATTCTAAAACGTCACTATTACGTCATCACTTTATGCAGTGTAACCAGAGTAACGTCACCAATTTCGTCACACATTGCATCTGCCATTGTTGATGGCGCAATGTACTGTGTTTACGTTACAATTGATTTTATATTAGGAAAGTCAGAGAGAAAAATTATCAATTACCCCTGTATAATGTAAACAGCGAAATATCAACCCTCGGGATACGATTTATGAATTTTAGCACTCGGCAAAGCCTCTCCGTCTACATCTAACAGGGGTGATAGTTTCTACTATTCAAGGGTTTGCTGTAATTAGTATTTTTGCTGTATACATGTATATATGTATGACACGGGCATTCTACATATGCTTGATTTGGTTTGATTGCTTTACATCCTACACAACCACGGTCATTTAAGGACAGCTTCTCGGTGTATGCAATGTGGATACGTGTGTTGAGTGCGTGTGCATTTTGGAGGCTGTGATATGTTCGGTAAAGGACTCGCACAACTAAATCATTTACTATATGTTATTACCAAACATTTTAGCTAATAACTTTAACATTTGAAGATCAATATTAATGACAACTATCTAGATTCATAGATACTTACCTTACAAAGGTTACAAAGTGAGTTATGAGGAGGTTTTCGTGGCATATTCGTCGGTCACAATGTACAGAATTCGACAACCGGAAGTTTACAGGCAAAACCGGTGACCCTAAAAAGAAACACCTCCATACTCCTTAACCCAGTATAAATCTGCATATAGACATAAAAACATTTTTCAAAACAATATTTGTACATTTTATTCATTCAAATATCTGAATCAGTTCCTTATTAAACTTCCATAGTGGCCCAAAATTAGCCGGTACAAATTTTGCATACATGAAGGAACTACAAACGTATAAAACACATTTTGATTGGACGATTTAGTTGTGTGAGTCCTATAAGCCTTCTCGTGATAGTTAGAATATTTTGCCGATTTAAATTGTTGCATGCACCACACTGACAAAGGGTGAACTAGTCTTTCCGCCCCCATATTGCTGAGTGTCAAGCAGGGACTAACAGTTGTAAAAGTAATACTATCATTTTTAGAAACTCTGTTTTTTCTCGGCCAGGGGACATAACCAACAGCCTTCCTCACACTTGGTACTCCATTGTCATTTCATTTGATACCATAATAGACGCCTTTCGTATGTTGTCTTTCCTTTCGATTTGATCCCCTTTCTGTTGCAGTTGCTGTCCTTTGGTTAGTTTTCCCCAAAACTTGCCAGTGGCGACACTGATTTGCTTTTATGCATCGGTATTCTGCGTACGACTTAAAATAGCAAACAATTCAGACTGGTGTATTGTTTAAAAACGAAAAGAAGACAAATGTATCAATAAAGTAATGAAGCTGACAGATTGCTTTTCGAATCTATTCAAAATGTCATTCCATCAGTTTTACATGTGTGAAGTTTGAAGGACGATTTGCGGAAGTATCTTAATTAAAAACACATATGAGATCCACTAAAAATTTAATGCAGTACATCAAAAAGATGTGACGATACAAAATGCTTCTGTCGATTAGTTCCGACAATAATTACTCGAAGCAACTGTAAATCAAGTTTGCGTCTCCATCATCGGTCCTCAATTTGTCCATTTCCCATGCATGATTGATAGTAATTGATTGCAAGATCTTATATTGGGATGCCGAATCAGACATGCCAGAGATATGTTTTACTCAGGACGAGCAAAATTAGACTTTAATAAAGCGTGATAGCCTTTTGATTCGTTATGCAGCACTCGTAAAAGGTCATTAGATAAATTGCATGCAATCAACACGATGTCGCAGACACCCATACATCAACCAGATGTATCCAACACAGCCAATACTCCTTGTTAAATTCCCACTACTGACTAACTGTGTTTACAAGCTGTAGGGTTTTAGATATACATGCATGCTTATCTGTGTATTTGATTATAACATTAATTCCACAAAGATTTATTTAACGGTCTATATATTGCAGCAAGGTATTGATATCACTGTTAGGCAATCGTCACTGAACACATGTGTTATACATAATTAATTTATTGTTTAGAGTTTACTTATCAGACATCTGCGCGCCAACATTTCATCATTGCACTAAGGACAGTTCAATATGCATGAACTGTATGTGGCCTTCAGCATTGTTCACATCGCATTATTGCATTGTCCCTTATAGGTATGTGTTAACTTATTGCATGTACAATGTAGTGCAATAGCAACAATGCATTTGGTCATGTAATATTGTACTGTATATTTCATATATTGTTACAAATTTCAAATTAATTTTTCATGGCATAATTTTTTTCTGGAAATTCCATCCACTGGTAAATATATGTTAGCTCTTTTATTTGATTTGTGTTCCTTATACTTTCCCAATGCTTATTTGTCCTATAAGGGCGAATATATGCATTGTATTGCAGTGTGACGACGTTTTATTTCTTGAAATATGTTTTGGAAAACTTTAACTTATATAATCGGAGGACTGAACGAATAATTCTTTACCTGTATGTGTAATTTTAATTAACTCAAATGAAAACCAAAGTCATCAAAAATCAAAAACAAAGAAAAATAGCCAAGCAATGCCTTCCTCTTTAATATAATAAAAACAAACCTTTATTTACGTTAGGAAAACACGTTACTTATATGTTTCCCCTCGACCAATCATTGTCCAAGGAGGCATTTATGGGGAAAAAGTCACGTTTATCTCACACAATAAAGATACAATATACTCATCACAAAAATGGTCCAACATCATTCGGACTGTTTGCCATTTTACTTACAATACAGCTTAGGTTATAGGTATGATTATGCATCCCTATGATCCTAACATGTATATCTGAAGTAGTCCACTCACACAAAGGGCGGCCATTGATTCAACTTATAAATGCTCGCCTGATCAAGTATTAATTATCCTTGGCAGTTTATAATCCTGTTTGCTTGGCCTCTATTCCTGTTGTTCATGTTTAGTTCAATTTAAGTTTCGATGTCGTCCTCGTTCTTTTGGAGTAATCCTACTTTTGTGTTTATTTTACACATCTCTACAAAACTGTAGTGTCTGTATTCCTTTCAAGGTCAGTAACGTGTACATAGTAATCAAATAGCAATACCACGACCTACTTAAACGCCAATTAATCAAAGCAATATGTCTATTAAGGCAGTTTTATTCACCACTAGACATTTGTTTTGTTTACTAGACATGCAGTTTCGATAGAGAATAATTATCGTTAAATTCGTTTGGAGATTTTAATTTGCATGTTTTGTTAAGGTTTTAAAACAAGTCTAATTCAGACATTGTATAGACGTGATAGCCCATCTTCAATTTGTTAATGTTCGTTGCTTTTGCCGAAAGTTATACTGTTTTGATCCATTTCATGGAAAATAACGCTAACGTTAACGCAGATGCAGTTATGTTCCTATAATGTATTTAATGTCATAATAGTTTGTGTAAGCGTTATTACGATAAGCCTATACTGTTTTAAGATTTTTTGTTGTTGACATTTAATGAGATAAATCAGTCCTAGACGACATTGCATACTGCCAAACAAGTACCCCATACCCTCCTTCCCACAAAACAACACATTTTGATATTTATCATACATAGTGCCTAACATGATATATTGTTCAATACATCATCCTTGCAATCGCCTTGGTCGCCCTTACATCCGCCCTTACATCCGGACCAACCAATATTTA
Organism: Mimachlamys varia; assembly: GCA_947623455.1. Lineage (NCBI taxonomy): Eukaryota > Metazoa > Mollusca > Bivalvia > Pectinida > Pectinidae > Mimachlamys > Mimachlamys varia. The sequence continues at coordinate 52,263,743 of OX392527.1, forward strand.
TTAACACACATTGATGTAAATTGTTTCATAAATGTTTGTGAGAAATTCATATTCATATGCTATCCTATGATAGTTTGTACATGAAAGATATGCTAACATGCATCTGTGGGTCATATAGGGTCAAAACACTTGTATAAGCTATCCCATCGTTGGTTTGAAAAGGACTATTAATATTAGCTCTCTGTAGAATACAGCCTCTTTTGCTTCCACTGACAATAAGGGACTTAACCAGATATGGGTCCTCATTGCAACACAAGACCTTTATCTTGTCCTGTCACGCTAAGATAATCTTACAATGAAGTACTGTCTCTCCTCGTCCAGTGGACGACAGAGGTATCATGTGACCGTGTTCAAGTTACGAGATTTTAGCGAGAAGATAGTTATGCACAGTGAAGAATAATGCAATCAAAATTCAAATAAAACATTCATAGTTAGTGAGTTTTTAGTTGACTATTAGCAGGTTACGACCCTCCACTTTAATTTAGTCAAATGGAAAATATATCGATAAAAGAAACAGATAAAGCCAATTGATAAGTTCTTTAATATGTTATCACGAAAACTAAGGCTAATATCACTAATGGAAAAGACTGTGAAAGACGGCTTCCTTCGTTTATGGTAAGTACTGTCCATTTTTATGTAGTTTTGTGTTTGGCGCACCTTCTGATAGCGTAGTATTTTGTATTCTGTTCGCCTAGGGGGCCATAGCAATATATGGCCGTTAGTGTGATCAGTCATTTCTAAACGATTTAATGATATATTTACAAGTGTACCGAATACTGCTTCTAACAGAACAACGCCTATCGCCAGACGCAGGGGACCTCTTTACAAGACCGAATCCGATAAAAAACCAAAACATTGGCAATCTTTATTACTGGTATGATTTGTGTTTTGATTGTGACATGGTAGAGTAAAGCACACTGTTTACTGACTAAAACGATCCTCATCGGCAGATAGTCATTTCAAGTGATGACTGATAAAAAGTTCCATTTAGATGAAATACTTAGCGTAATTACAAGATGTAAGATCGATTCCATTACATAAGTAGGTCAACATGGTTTTTAAATGCCCTTGTTGAATAAGCTATGATTAGCTCATCTGTAGCTATATAATTTCATATAGTGAATTACATAACACAGTTATTTCGTCTAGGAAATCAAAATAGATAATTATCAAAATCGACATTTTAATAGATACAATATGTTTGCTGTCTATACATACATACCGACAAGAAGGACAATAGTATGTTTTGCATAAAAGGCGATAATAAAATAAAATAGTTTCCGTATTTTTAATCGTTGGAAAAACATACGACATTCACAGTGTACTAAAACACAGAGGAGTTTCATCGGTCTATCTATTTGTTCACAATAGCGGAGACATAACACCTGATAAAAAACATTGTTGCTAGGGAAAGGTATTGCAATACAAATCTAAATTAGGAAATGTGTTTTCCCGTGTCCATGAATAGCCAAAGGGGCACGTTTAGCATAGTTGGTATTGTTTAACCCTCTTCCTGGGATAACAGAACCTCAATCGTATTTTCCAATTGCGTTGTATTCGCAGGAAATGACTGTTTCAAAAGGAAGGAGACATAAAGCGGACTTGACCTGGTCGGTCGTCGGCGACGAGGTACAAGTAGCTGAGTTGGTAGAAAGTTCGTCTAGAATTCGGAGGTTCCGGGATCGAATACCGTCTGACGGTTTATTCCAGATATGTTCTATCTATAGATATTTACTGTTTAGAAAGCATCAAAACGTCTCTGTACAGCAATGTCCCTGTTTCTAAGTCCACTCTAAATTAATGTATTTTTTCACAACATTTATACACCTGTAGCTAATACATACAAAGTTTTTTTTGTTTTTGTTTTTTTTTGCTTTTGTTTTGTTTGCATGATACGTGTTCATGATATTTGTATTAAAAGTAATTCCACAAAAATGATCCTTGACACATAATAGACATACACGGGACATCGAGATAGACGCATGGCAGTACCTAGTATGTTTCAGGCTTCGTACTTTGTAGAATGCTGTCATCCGTTTCCCCAAGAAATCAATTTAACTAGATTTCAATATTCCGAATACAGTAATAACTAATGTTTTTATTATATGCTAAGTATATTTGAATATCATATTTGATTATTTTTAGCATAGCTGAAAACGGACGACTATTCAGGAGCGACACTATGTATGATATTCAAGCCGACAACGGTAACAGGTCTGCTTACAATTGATTAAAAAAATGAAATGTACATACATTGTATACACAGGTATCAATTAACGATCTGACTTATCACATCAATTTGTTAGCTCGCATGTTTTTATATCCATTTTTATTGACATTATTATTTCGTTGTACAAAGCAGAATGAATGCATTACTCGACAAAAAGTCCCAGCTTAATTCAGCCTCTATCGCCTTGCAATCACAACAGGTTTTGGAGATTTACAATGACATTTTGACATGCCATATATGTGCCATGCCCAAATATCGAAAAGCTAATCAGATTGAATGATAAACCAGATAGTTATTCTGTTCTTTTGTGGCATGCCGCGCTACTGAAAAACAAAGCTAAGATCCTTGTCAAATATCAGCTGCGTCATTATAGCCCACATAAACCACGTCATCATGACACGTTTTTGCACATGCGTGAATGACATGTATTGTAACACATGATGAACAGATAAAATGGTCCTGTGTAACAGATGGTGACAACTCAAGTCAGGTTACCCTATATATGATCCATGTAAATTTTTCCTTTGTTCATATTTTGCCACTGATTTAATCGATTTTGAGTTTGGATTATGATTTTGTTAACGCTTTGGTATTCTCTTTTTTTATTTTTACAAGATCTACTTAGAGATTCGAACCATACATTTCAGCTTGTTACACGTTCGCTACCTACCAATTTAACTACTTGATCACCGGACAAGTATCATGGAGTTAAGGGGAAGTCGATATCTTTTAGAAAAACCAGTTCCGTGGGCCAGGGATCCTTAACAACGTTCTATTACGCTTTGACGTACAGTTCATGACTGCCCAGTGCTATTCTGCAGATACTCACTACCCCTCACTTCAGGTTACAGTCATACATGATAATAATACAGTTTTAGATACGACTTCAGATGTATAATGTGTACTTTATATTATAAGATATGTTATAAAATATGTTGTATATGATATAATTTGTTCTAAATGATACTGGCCTCGTATGTATGTAAGTTTTTAAATACATGCACAATGTCTTTGAAATGGTAGAGACAGACTAGGCAATTATCGTTTTTGAGCTAGTGTGATGGCGCCATTTTGGTATAATTAAGAAATAGTTTGTATTCTTGTAAGATGTGAAGGTGAATGTTTTAACATATGATCTTTAATGTACTTATTTGCAGTGATTGAGAATGATGACTCGATTTTCACTTCGATTTACATGGCGGGTGTCGTCGATGAAGCAGAGGATGCTTATTATCCCAGAACACTTGGTCTTTTTCCTGTGTAGTTTATCAAGGATATCCATGGAAATATGTTAAAATCGTGTCCCGAGTTTAATAGATGTTGAGCTCGGATTATGTTTTTGTGAACGCTTTGTTTTTCTGATCTGTTTCTTCACATCAAATTATCAACATACCAGAAGAGATGTGTTGGAGAGATTAAGCTAGAATAATATCTAAAAAATCGATGATCATTTCAACACATTAATTAAATTTAAGCTTTCAAACCCATCTTTGAAAAGCAAAATTAAAAAGGGATTAGTTCATGAATGTATTGCAAGTCATTGTGTTTGATTTAAACATGGCTTTGCACTTGTGATTTTCTCACATGAAATGGTTTTGATTTATTCGAATCCTGAGTAAATGAAGGCATTTACTTCTCTAGCACAGGTCTGACACCCGTTGATTAAATAAGACATCAGTAATGAGCTTGTATTTCCATGACACGACCTTGTATTTAAATATACCACCAGACTTCTATACATGTACATCGGCACCACTTCCATGAAAGCTTATCAACACTGAAGATTCTCTCCGATCTGATATTTTGCGTAAACAATGGATTGGTGATAGGTCTGGAGATTATTCGTCGTGTATGTAGACATATGTGTGTCAACTGTGCCTTGTCTTGGAGACAAAAACATAAACTCTTAATTAGTGAAGTCTGTCTTCATTACTTCATCGACGTTTTCGCTGTACCGCTGTAGACTTTTGTCTACGTACGCGAAATAGCTACTATTTTGGGGGACTAGTCTTTAATTCTAATTGATCAGCTGCCTCCTTCTCTTAACACAGATAAATGTGTGCTAAATAAAAAGACACATGTCGTTTTTCATACAGACACCGTCGTATATAATATATCGTTTTATGTTTATTTGTCTTTTATTCAAACGTTTAAATTGATACTTACTTCTTGATAATCTACTCCTTCCGTTTCCAATTCCGTTTGGTACCCTGTCAGCTGCCATCAGTTCAGTCCATTTGGTTAAACGTGAACTAGGTTAAGTCGTTTCTGCAGCATGACAGTACTTGAAGCTACATGAAGCTTAAAAGATAGTATACTCGTGCTTCCGTTCGCCTACAGTCTACTTGTATGTAAGGTAGCCTGTCCGTCGGGTTCCATCTCGCATTGATGTCAAACATGCTGGAACCTTGTTTGTATTTATGTGTTTATGACATCTTACTTATATTGTAGGTTTTAAGCCCTTTTTCAAAAGTAAAAACGAAAAATGTCAGTAGTGAACTGTGAATATTTTGCGTGAGATAAAACATAAGTTGGGAATCATCAAAAGGGAACCAAAGGTACGACCCTCGTTATTATACATTTATACATGTATCACAGTAAATATAAGTTTATGAAGTCCAGTTTAATAATACAACGTACTCAACATTTAACACGGATGGACCGGCCTTGTATGATATCTTCTTTTCGTCGCCTTTCAAACGACGGTATATCTAAAATTTAATAAGAGAATACCGAAGCGTTAACAAAATCATAATCCAAACTCAAAATCGATTAATTCAGGGGCAACATATGAACAAAGAAAAGATTAACACGGAGACTCTTGTAAAAGTACAAGAGAATAAGACCAGGTGTTCCGGAAGAGTAAGCGTCTTCTGATTCATCGACGACACCCGCCATGTAAATCCATGTGAACATCAATCTCTCAAAATGAGAACCGAGTATCATTGTCTACACAGTAATGAGCATACTCAAAAACGTCCGTCTTCATATCATTTAAAGATACAGAATATTTCTCAATGAGACAAAGATGGCGACCATAAAACTTGTCCATATTTCTGATCAACCAGTATCTCTCAAATCGAATATCTAAATCAGTAATGCACGAGTTCCATCAGAAATCTTAAATCGAACACGTCGACAAAGATGTATGTGTTATTAGGTATACAGTATATATATAGACGGTGAATTTATTCTGTACATAGGAATGATTGATCAATAGAAAAATATACTTTATTCATATCAAACGCTTCGGCAGATTTCTATTCTTGCACACTTTTCCTTTATGTCTGTTTAAATGATGAATGCTCTACCAGCGGTGAAACGGATTGGGTCTGATGACCAATCCCAAATGGGTACTTCGGTTTCTACTTGATCCTAAACTTCTCGATCAATTAGTACTTATTGTTCTCTGTCTGATAGTAGAGCGGCAATGCAATGCTTAAGTGATGGGGTAAGTGCAAACGGAGACTGTCACTGACCTTTAAGGAATTTATTACCAGAATATCCGTCTGTTTCTGCAGTGTTTCAGATTGAATCATATCCTCCATTTAAAAAGCATGCAGCTTGGGAAATATGGTATTTCTTCTTCCATAATTGAATGATTGGCACATTAGTCCAAGCAATTTGCGACAGATAAATACACAAGCTAAACAGGCCACTTATATTGTTGTTCATTACAGAGAAGAATTTTTCAATTTTGCTTTCTGTAGATCTGTATTTTGCCAAAGTTTTGATGTGATGCACACAATTAGCTCTACTAAGATGATGCAACAGCTGTAATGTGCACTTTATTTCATTTTCCAGCATACTGTATCTACAGTGTATTGCTAAATTTATGTTACGTCATCTTTTTTAATAGAAGTGTGTAATAATTCTCTACAATGTCAAGAATTTATACACACAATGGCATGTGTCTAATCGATAAGGGGATGAAAGACAATCTTAAAAAATGTATTTCAATTTCACAACTACTGTCAGCAAATCATTATGAAAATTGTATTGCTGCATGTACAGATAACCGAAACACGATTTTAATCATTTACTGACACGATAATGTTATCAATGCTCTATAATAATTATATCTCCAATAATAATCGGTGTTATCATTGAACACACGGCTTGACACTTTCAGATGCATTAATCATTCTGTCTTTTTTTTTAATTCAAACACTTGTCTCCTATAGAACAATCACAAGATGACTTTCCCTCCCATCTCCATGTATGCATATATCGGATACGGAACAAAAGTGTGAAATACAAATGTACGTATACCTCCTACATTGGTGTATTATGCGACCTCTTGCTATTAAAACCTCACAATTAAGTGATGATGTACCTATATTGTAATCCAACAGTCTCGAATATCCCTCGAAGTGTTTTTCGGTTTAACGTGACAGTATCACAGGCAAGTGACAACATTTCCGTAACATTAACCTCGGTGCTATGAAAGTCTTGGAATCTGTACTTTCCTCACTAAATCAGTAGTTTTTATATTGTAAACCGTGCATTTCTTTTCTGCTCTATGCAAACTGGCCTAGTTTATTTATTGTCTAGAAATTCTACTCTTTGTAGTGGTGCATTTACTGAGGCAAGGGTAAGATTGACTAATGAAAAACACGGGGGAAATAAGAAAGTAAAGAACGCAGTGATTTTAACACCCTTGTCGTTTAGACTCTATTGGTACATGTAGTATAGCTTATATACCAACGATATACGGAAGTGGTTGTTTCTTTGTTTCCTGGTCTGAGTATGGTTTTAACGTTCACCATGGGAGTAAACGTGACCTCGAAATATATCAGTATTGTGTGTTTATTGCTGAGAGATTCGACAAACCCCATATATCAATAAATTGCTTATCACACAATAAAAAATATCATTTACAAAAAAAAAAACTGTTTTCTTCAACTTGCTTTTATTTCTGCTGAAATTTCCCTTAAGGGCAATAACTCTGCACATACTGAATGCAGATGTTATAAAGAAACATCTTATACAGAAATACATAAAATCCAGTGCAACCAAAACGTTTGTGAGAAAAACAAGACCGTGTCAGCATTTAAAAAAAAAGAAAATAAAGTATCTTTTAACGATGTTTATGTATTTGCGTGCTCCTACCAGAAACATAATTTCACTACGAGCAATTCTATTGGGTTTTTCTTTTGGAAACACTCCTTACATAGATTTTGATGGTTTAATAGACATACCTCGTAGCCTTCTAGCGATTCTTGATTTGACGTTTACGATGTGTTCCATAAACATTGTGTTTCATGTGACATGAAAGAAAAATCAGGGAGTACTTAGGCGTCAACAAAACCATAATCCAAACTCAAAATCGATTAAACTAGAGGCAAAGTAAGAAGAAAGGAAACATTTATATGGAGACCCTCGTAAAAGCGCAAGAGACAAAGACCAGGTGTTCCGGAAGGGTAAGCGTCTTCTGCTTCATCGACGACACCCGCCATGTAATTCTTGGTCACATTCAAGTAAACATCAAGTTCTCGAAACGACAACCGAGCATAATTGCCATCACAACAAGTAAACACACTAACACGTAAACTCAAAAACGTCCATCTTCATATGACACAAAAATACAGAATATTTCTCGGTGAGATCAAGATAGCGACCATATAACAGCAGTTGACATCTATCCCGAAAATCTCGATATTGAGAGCAAGCCGTAGAATACCAATCAACTGCGACATGTAAACACCATAGGATAGAGAAGCAGGGATGTAACTACATGTATCAAGAAAGGGAAAGTTTACGATTGGAAAATCGAAATTTTCAAATTTATCGTACAGATTAGTAGTAAGTTGTCCGTGTTGGTGTTAGTTTACGTAAAGGTCGAGGTAAGAAGCTGATGTAAGTAGGTCTGTTGTGTCTTTAATCTCAAGTTCAATAGGGTACATTTTGTATATACGATCGACTAGGCCAGCAAACTTCTTGTTGTTTATAGCTAACACATCGGCGATATACCTGAAAATGAAATTGAAAGATTTTGCAAGGTTTTTGTTACCCGTCCTGATCAGCCCTGCGACAAATTCAGCCTCGTATGAATACAAAAGCAAGTCAGCCAAATGTGGGGCACAGTTAGCGCCCACTAGAATGCAAACAGTCTGTCGGAAAATCTTTCCCTCCGAACTCAAACAAAGATATTGTCAACCTGGAATTCAATCAATCGTACTATATCTTCCTCAGTATACCGCGCGGTATTTCAACCTAGCTTTTGTTGTGTTTTTCTTTTTACAATGCATGCTACAAGACAGCTCACAGCCAAAAAAACATTTTTGAGAAGGGGTGCTCAGGATTTATCAGAAGATCTTTTGAGTTTTTCGAAATCCACATCCCATTAATTCTACATCTGGAGTATACAGTGTCACGTTAAGACTGAAGCCCTGATTTAACGGTACTAAGAATGGTAGTTAGAAGTTTTGATGATGACTTGGTTGGGCAATGCGACAAGCCAGCGATAAAACGTTGCTTATAAGGATCCTTGGTTTAGGTATCCAATATAGCCGTGGTAAGTCATCGTCTTTATCATTAACGGGTATTTTTTAGAATAATTGCAATACTAATGTATGGTATGAAAGTATTTCATCTTTTGAAAACCGAACAATGCGTAAGTAGGTTATCACGCAGACAAACTTCTTTTTGCAAACAATGAATGTAATAGTGTTTACAAACCAGGATCATGTTATTAGATACCTTGTCTGCAGACACACCACTTACTTGTCATGTAGGTCGTTGAGTGTTGTTAGAACATCGGGGTCAAGAAACATCGACTTGTCTGCTTATTCTTTTCTGAATTGAGGACCTGATCCCACTCTAAAAGTAAATCCAATTAAGCATGTTCAAGTTTCGAAACAGTTTTTGTTTAAAAGGTTTGCAGTGTTTTAATGCAGTCCAAGACCGTGAATATAGTGTGGTATGAACACCCAATGGTCCATTTAAAGTGACCATAATGTCTTCATAATTTACACATCATTCTGTTGGACTGTTGTAATGCCGATGTCTATGGCTACGAAAACGTCTCCTTTGGGGAGTAAACAAAGATAGCATTTGTTTGTCTGCATTCAGGACTGGACAAATTACCAACGGAATCTAGGAGCATTGCACCAATATGAGAAAGCAGTGCCAAGAAGTCATGAAAAAGTCATACCCGTCATGAACACGTGTTTTCACTAGTGTTAGAGATTAATTATACCCGTACATGTACAGTATATTAAGTAAATTACATTATGTAGTTGTTGTGTTGTTTATTTAAGTGACTATAATTTCGTGACAAATTGATATTAAGCGTGACCTAATTCACATAACGATAGTTTAAGGCAGATGTGTTTTTGAATTATCACTTAATTGTGTTTCTATAATGAAGGTATTTTAAAATTCTGCAAGATAAATGTCCCGACTATATATAGGTCACAGCAACATGCAAACCCACCTACATCTTGTTGGTCTAGCAACGACATGACCATACCAGCTCAAGTCTGATTCGAGAATCAAACTTTGACTGTTTCGGTGAGAGACGAGTTAAAGAAGGTGTCCTATAAGTCCAATAGGTTTCTACAGAGACAAATAATTTATAATGATATACACAAGCAAGTACGATGATAGCAAGGCATAAAAAGGCATAAAACGCCTTTTGTCAATCATGTATGAATTAAAATTGGTTACATCCATATTGCACGAAGCCCGCTGGGGCTTCATGATCAATATGGTTGTAAACTATTTGCATTCATAACGGCATGGATATTTAAGTAAAACGCCTTTCAATCCAAACATTTACATTTTTACTATGGAAAAATTCTTTAATTTAATGCTTATTTCCAGAATATTTGGCCGGTTAAATAACTGCGTTAGTTATTGCGTCGTCCTTACCATGGCATTGTCGTTGGGAAATACCTTATTTGATTAAAACTGGCGCCAATAATTAACCGTAGTCATTTGAGCGTTTGGCACAAGAGTGTGCTCCATGTTATCCAAGCACCAAGATTTGCATTAAGCAAGGTAAATATATTACGTCATAAGTAATCGACGTGAAAACATGTACAAATATATACACAGTGTATTAATAGTATATTCATAGTCAGTCTAGTGTCTGTTGTTTGCAGTTGGTAAAATCATGTAGGGAAGAAACAATCATAATGTAAATATAACGGGTTTACACATATGGCAGTGTAATATTTGAAATTGTGAAACTGACACATGATTGTTAATTGAAAATAGTTTGAAGAAAAAAAAGTATTATCAAAGCATCCCGCTGAGTAAGTCTTGGAATCTCTCTCGGGAAACGTACATAATTGCTATAATTGTTTAATGGATGACCTTGGTTTTATAAACGTTGTATGTCGGCTTTATCCTATGACATCCAAATGTCAAAAGGTGTTATCCTTGATAGGAGTAGTAAAAGTGGCTCAAACAAATAACATCTCCGATTTATCTTCTATGTCTGACATTGTAACCCACGGGACCGCTAATCTCACAGCGTGGATAGTGTCAACCGATTTCAAGACCCCGTTACGTCCTATGACATTTTAAAGATAACTGACAAAGGAAATTAAACTGGTCAAATGAGAACCAATGAATGTTATCATAGTGCTATGTAAGCGACAAATGAAAACAGATACGAGTGAACGATGGCGGTTTATGCCTCTAAGATAAGTTAATGTTAAGGTAGAATTCCTTAACATGAAACGTAAAAACGTTCAATCATTTAATCGCTCTTCATGTCACCTGATCTTTACTAGCCTGACCTATTTAAATCTCTTTCCGTCAGTCGGAGTGAGTCAATCGTCGTGTGTTGTGTGTTGTGTGTAAAATAGTTACATGTTTGACTACTTCTCTAGAACGATAAACAAAATCTATTCACCTTTTGCCAAATTTATCCTTGGTGGATACGGCTACAATTTTGTTTATCTGGGATTCCTACCTGAACTGTAAGAGCCAGAGCGCGGCTCAATGTCAACGGAAGAATTAATCAATGTTTAAGAAATATTCCTCTCCAAACTGTGATATCTTAAAGAGAATTTCATTTCATTTCATTTTTAGTTTTATACGGAACTAAGACTTTTGGATATAGTTTGTCAATTTTCACTAGAATGTTTTTAATGTTTTTCTTACTTAGTAATGTTTATTCTTAGAAGGGGATGTTATCAAATTGTAAAATTCAGAGCAGCGGTATAACAGTCTTTTTTTCTGGACTGAAAAGCATCAGGGATTTAATTTCAATTGTAAATTCTAAACCATGGTCATATGTTGTTTGTTGAGGAGAGTAAACAGAATATGTTTTGACTCTATATTGTTATACTTTGCTTTCTTCTTTTTCATTAATTGTCAAATTAGACTGCATCCCCAACCCAAAGGTTGAACCCTAATAATCGATACGTCTTAAACATTTTGCACAGAAAAAGTGTCCCCGTATTTGTAATTTCTTTTAAAGGAAGAACAACACCGAAACATTTTTTGGGACAGGGAATTATGTTACATTGACAAGTTTTACAGTCCGCAAATTTAAGGTTGAAATCATCGTAAATATGCCTAAGAAATTGTTACCAGTTTAACATTTATATCAGAATAACGTACGATATAGATTAAGCTATAAATCACAAAATTTGGTACTAAGTAATTTTCGTGTAGTTTTTAGCTCACGTATAACACCTTCCAAAACTTAATTTATCTGGAAATTAACCCGTTCAATTATGTGCTAGGATGCAACACTTTTAATGGTTTTGACAGTGTGCAATTAAATTGGCTGGTATCACACACTTTGTGAAAACTAGATCGAAGATATGATATTTTATCAAATGTCAGTTTTATTACCTGTCTTTGTGCAATTAAGACAAATGAAAGCGCAAGAAAACGTTTGAAACTATTACTTTGTTTTACAGACTTGCTATTTCTGTCTTCATACATTTCCTTACATTGAACTATAAATCGTTGTCATGAAATATCATATCCTCGCGGAAATCATCCCCGTCTTCCGACAAAAGATAACATTTCAGTAATATTGGGTAATCATCAGGTCTGGTATCGTGGCGGGAGTGTATTTCAAAGTACACTTCTGTGGAAGAGATAATTCTTGATGGTTAAATAATTGTTCGTATGAACACAGAACATTGCCACTTGGGTGGTCTACCTGTTGTTTTTCTTCTTTGGGAGACACTTTATTAATTTGAGGTCGTTATTGTGGTATATTATTGCTAAGACACTGTTTAAGTTCCCTTTGACTAAACAAGAATGCCATGTTTTCTTTTCCTTGACGGGCGCAACGTGATACATGTTATTTATTTATGAATTTAACTTCTCTTTTGAATTAGTTTTTGTGTTTGTTGTGTTTGTTGTTTTTGTTTGTTTTGTATAAGTATTTGAGTCTATAGTTTAGTCTTCGTACTATCGTGATAAAATACTTCAATTCAATGTATGTAGATTCTATCAAAACGATCCCTCTAATTCCTATGATCACTCGTGATTGCAAACGTTGGTCTTTGTGGACCTTGAATCTTCTCAATCAACATGCTTTTATCAAGATAAAGGATATGTATAGTAATTTGTTTACTTGAAAGTGTGTCTCTCTACGGGGCCAACTTTAATATTTGGAATTTTTTTCCCTCTAATATACCTTAACATCATGATGGTCAGAATTGGACATGGTCGACCTGTGACATAGCAGCACCGGTTATATGTTCCCTAGGGAGTTGAGAATGGTATTTGCTGGTTACGAAGGTTCTATAATAATACTATAATAATTTGACAACCGCTGTGAGACAACCTTTGAGGTTGTGATAAAGCGGTATATAAGAACCTCGAATTATTATATTACTATTTGGGCCTAATGGTCAGTGAGAAATTGCACTGTTCTGAATGGTTATGGAGTACGAATTGTTATTTACTAGATACTTCATTTTTGATGCATGCAATTGAAGGTCTCATGGAGATTCACGAACAAAAAAAGACAAGATACAGCCTGCAGATAACTCAGATATCTGGTTTAGTATATTCATGTATATTAAAGGCTCATTATATAATTCTTTGAAGTAGATACACTTGCTTAATTTCACGCTTGTGATAGGGTTGTTATCTGTGTTGATCATCAAGAGGACACTATCAACACATCTAAATATCGGGTAGCTCCAAAACACTTTAATGTACAATTTACTTTAGTTTCTTATCCATGGTATCTACGCTATTCATTAAAACTAAGCTTTCAAGTTTTCATTTGAAATTAGTCTTTTAATCTACCATCTACACGATATAATCCTAATTTATTATAAAATTAAAAATATAGTTTACGTTAACTGAAGGAGAAAAACGAAGCTTTAGTACGCTACATCAGCTTGACTGATGTACTATTCCATCTATGACAATGTGATGGAATGGCGTAGTGACGTGTTTTTCACCTAGACAGTCAGGGTTAATGTTACATGTATTAGTTACGCTGAAAGCGTATATATGTAAAAGGGTATACTAAAAAAGGGAACCACTTTCCCTATCACGTTAGTCTGTTTCTGAATACTTACCTCGGACATTTTGAATATAAATAATATAGATTTAAAAAGTGTTTATACCGTACGTTTTATGCGTATTACAATACAACTCAATTTGATAACTTCTTTGAGAGATGCAGGTCGATGATGACTATGATCAAGTTTTATTGTCGCCATCTTTGTTTCATTGAATAATATCATGTATCCATGCATGGTATGGAGGTGAACGTTTTCAAATAGGTTCATTCGTATGCCTTCTTGGTGTGATTAAGAATTATTCCTCAGTTGTCACTTTGAGGACGTGACATTCACTTGGGCGTGACCTAGATTTCCATTGCTTGCTATTCCGAGACCCCTACTCTTTTCTCCGTCTAAACCTATTCTTTGTTCATATTTCGCCCCTACTGTTGCCCTGAGGATAAATTAGTAGAAATGTTAATCAGGACAGGTAAACAACCCTTACCAAATGTTTAATTACAGTTTCAGATATATCGACGATGTATTGTCTATAAATAAAAAAGGAGTTTGCTAACCACATCGATCGTATATATCCTTGTGAACTTGAAATAAAAGAAACAACAGGATCTTTTTCATCAGCTGCTTACATCGATCTTTACTTGAACTTTCCCTTTCTTGATAATATCATCACAGTTGCTCCAAACTATGGTGTGTTCATGTCGCAGATGATTCGTTATTTTAGGGCTTGCCCTAGATATCGAGATTTTCGTGATAGATATCAGTTGCTGACAAACAAACGTACGACACATGGATTCGAGAGATGCCGACTGATAAGGACTAAGAGCAATAGTGAATATGACATTTCTTGCTTCGTCCATGGTTTGCCTCGAGTTTATCGTTTTAAAGTTCTGATTATCGCTTTGTTGACGCTTTGGTATTCTCGGTTGATGTTTTTTTATTATTAATTTTGAGTTTGGCAATGGTTTTGGTGACAGTCCGGTATTCTCTGACTTTCTGCTATTTTGCTATCCATGCATGTGTTATGAATAATTCAATGAACGGGGCAATTACATGTAAGCGTCATCGACGGAGACGTTTATATTGGACGTATAGTTACAGCTGGAATCTCTGAATTTTGCTGTTAATAACTTTTATATATTTGATTTTTGGCTTCAGTGAATCTAGACTTCTTGGCACACACTCAGTTTATTCTTAGTTCAATAGCGTCGCCTATATGTATGCATTGCGTTGATGGTCCACTAGAAAACGCAACACAATTAAAATGAAACCTATTTCTCTTAATTTGCATTGAAGTTTAACGCTAGCGAATGAATTTCTGTGAATTAAAGATCGCATTTATTCATTCGCATAGACTAACGGGAGATATAATAGAGTGAAGTATGACGGCAATAGAGTCAGACACGCTGATAAAGCCGACAGACGAAGCAATACCATGGCTAACATATACCTTTATTACTGACAATAAAGTGAGATAGATTTTTCAGTTCGTCATGTTGATGAGAAAACAACAGTATCACTTACTGTGTTAGGGTCTACTATATAAGCGTTACCAGACAAAGCATTAGTTGAGGAGGCTATATGTAGGTGTGAGAGACAGACGCAACAGAAAACACGGAAACATCAACGAAATCATATTCTGAATCCAAAATTAATGAGAGACAATATATGAATAGAAGAAATATTTACATTGAGACTCCTGAAAATGTACAAGAAAATAAGAAGTATGCGTCCTCTGCTTCATCGACAAATCTCATTCCCTCGAGACATTTTGTATTTTTTTTTACCATGGTTAGAAATTAGTTGAACGATATTATGCGTTTTAAGTCATGTGATCTGCGCAAACTAAACCATCGCAAAAGCACATACAAACACACAAGTGGTGACCAGTGTAATCATTTCTACAATCTGGAACCACTATTGTTGTAAACAGCCGCCAAACCATTCCTAAAGAATCTGACACTTTTACGGCATGATTTTCGATAGAAATGAAAGAGGTAAAAATGATATACTGCATTGTATACAATGCTGAAAAAACACATGGATATACTGTAAAAGCCACTATTTTCACGGGTGAAATTTTTCGGTTAACCAGACTCAAAACTGTTCGCAATATGGAAATTTCCACGCTGCAGTCATGCTGTTTTGCACCTGTTTTGTGTACCTATAATACTATTAAACACTGTAGAGTTTGAAAATTGTTGAATATGTTCGCGTGTGGATATATTCGCGGAGACTTCATGCCAGCGAATTAAGCGAAAATATCCACACTGCGAAAAATTCCACTTTTACAGTAGATTTTAATAATCGCTTAAGAGTTTGTCTTAGCTACTGCATCAAGTATCTAATTAAAAACTAATAGCATTTTTATAATAATATAGATGTATTATCTCTTGATGCAAATCCAGTCAATCACTTGTCAGAAAATTTATCTTTGAAGTAGCACAGGGATTTTACTGACGAAATGAAAAGGGGTTAATAGTGATTCCTTGCTTTATCACTCTGGTATCAAATATTTGTATCAATTTCATAAAGCATGTTTCACTCTGCATGATTCCAATCGATGAACACAAAAGGTTTTCAAACAAAGGAGGAATAACCGCGATATAGACAGACAAAGATAAAGACAACAAATAAAGCAACAACAATGCAATTATTATCCAGAATTAATGACAACAAAATATGTTATTTCTTCTGTTTGTTATATTGTCGAGGGAACAATACTATCAGTTACACCGTAAAGTGTTTACGCGTGACCAAGCATATCATTTTATTGCGGTTCAGTACATATTTGGTATTCTGTTATATGTTCTATCTCTGCAAATGTTGTTATTAAAATAGGTAGGTAAACTCGGAGCTCTTCAGCATGTTTTAAGAAATGCCACCTGGTACCAGTCAGAACTATCGTTAATCATCACTATGAGTTTATGTGAGTTCATAGCTATACAAACGTAAACAAAAAAACAAAACATGTCTTATAATATTATGTATTTTGTCATACTGATATAAACATGTTAACATGTAAAGGATCCGTTTTCTTTCGTGTTTGGATGTTTCTGATATTGGTGTGGTAATTAACACTCTACCGATATTTTGTTTTTGTTGGTTTTATTGATTTCAAAGGAACTAAGAGAAAAGATGTAAGGTAGTAATTATAAATCTGCAATGCTTTATAATACATAATACTCTCGGGGCGATCTTCCTATTCCTGTCATTAGGACAAAGTCGCATGTCTTAAGAACATTCTTTTTCTTAAATCAGAGTATACCGAAGTGTCAACAAAAACATAATCCGAATTCAAAATCGATTAAAATAGGGACAAAACACGACAAAAGGAAAGATCTTCATGGAGATCTTTGTAAAAGTACCAGAGAATACAAAGAGTAAGCGTCTTCTGCTTCATCGGCGATACCTTAATGTAAATCTTGGTCACATCCACGTAAATATCAATTCCTCGAAAGGACGCTGGACTGTTATTAATATAAACTTTGTTTTATTCACAATTCTTTACAAGTAATACATGATATAAGCTTGGACTGTTATTGCTGTTTCTTAATTGTCAACATTGTATAAGGAAACTGTTTGTGGCTTTTTAAATTGTTGGCGTTATGAAGACCACTGGGAAAGCAACACCACCAATTAATACCTACGATAATTTATAGTAGATGAATTTTAATTACAAGTTAGATAGGAGATCGACAGAAATGGTTTATATTTAAGTCCGTTTATCGACGAGAACCAATCGACCGATAGGTGATGCAAAAATCGGCCCGATGTAAATCACACCGGACTTGCTCCATTACTAGGCATATGCATGGGACCGATTTAATACACGGCCGGGGTAGAGTCATAGGGGCCCGGGTATTAATATTCGTACTCTAAAAATTACAATATGTATTTTAATATACTATTCTATATTAATGTGAATCTACAATTTCTTAGCCTGTGTTACGTTACACTAGGACCGCATTGGTTCTTCTTATGTACAGTTCATATATAAATATAGGCCTACATGTCGATGTTCGATGATCAATATTCATAAGTCGAAGTCCCGATGTTTCGACGATTTCACGACGGTCCCGCAAAGTTCGAAACATCGAAGTTTGACTGTAGACTGAAAGTATATACAAATATTTATTTATATGTAATATGGACGGATTAACGTTGCAATTTGTTCTTGTTTTTTTATTTTAGTTTTAGCGTCTAATCAGCCCATACTGTCACATATGCGATCGCTTCTTTCGATTTTATATTCTGTTTTTTTTTTTTAATTTAAAAAACAATTAAGATGTTTAATACCATTTTACCTGACTACTGGTGTATGTAGACATTGCGTGTTTATCATTTGTAACGAATTATTCAACTCCCCGTAATTAAAATCCAATTGAATACACGAAACTACACTGTGTATACTAGCGATAGATGTTTCCAGCTGATACATATTTGAGTAGGATAGAAACGTTACGGAGGGTTACGGACCTCCCGCAAATGCATCAAAACGACGTTGGCGAGCTGGTTGGTGGACGCCTTTCAAAAAAATCGAATTAGTTTTGTCTAGCACGTCTCTCGTTTATACTGATGAGTTAATTTAACACATTAAATTCTCCCGCACACTAATGACTCGTCTACTCTATCGTTACCGATTTCGTCTGCCTGCTTTTCAAGTTGAGAAATCGATAGCCTGGTATATTCGCCAGTACTTAAGCTGGGTTTGTGTTGTTGATGGGGAGGTACGTATACGTGGGAGGCAAGTGTGTCGAGCCTCTATTGACCTAAATAACGTAATTGATTGCATGCTGCGAGTCTTACAAGTACGAGGTTTCTTTTAATACATCTTGCTGTTTTTTATACCTCTTGATAATTTACTTTTCAATGGTTTAAGATTGATTTTTTTTTTCTCAAATCGCGCTTTAATTTCACAACATCACAGGAAAGCACATGTAATTCTAACGAAAACGTATTTGGGAAAAATCAATTTCCCAGCTGAAAGGAAAAATGTAATAACAATGATACAATTACTTATTGATGTTACGTACAACATATTTCGAAGTGAACTTTAGCAAAAATAGGTTAAATGGGTGTGTATTCTTACATTGAAACTGGACTTTTAAAACATCCATCAATATTGATTCACATTTACACGATGCTGAAATAATAGGGGAGGTAACTCGTATGTGATCATAAGGTAAACTATGGAAGAAGGAAACATAAAGTGATTAATTTTAGTTTCACAAAACTATGAATTTGCGAAGATGTAGATATGAACAATAAGAAAATATTATTACATTTTCTTATTGTTCATATAGCTTGATTTATCGCTTAGTCAATGGAGTACAGTTACAAATAAGAGGTATGATGGTGAGTAACCTTGAAAGTATTCCGAGTGATCGAGGATAATATAGAAGCTTTAAAAATGGAACACGGAAAGATATACTGGGAAAAGTATCGGTTTTCTTTGTTCGCTTCATGATCGCCAGTGGCAGGTTACGGAGCCGTCTAGTACTTAATCAAAGGCGTTCTATTTTGTAGGCTGCACATCGGAATTGAAGAATGCAGCATTGGTTTCCTGCCACGTTGCATTAATTGAGACATTTTTGTGTTCATGTCTTCCTTGCTTTCATTGACATGTGCCCGATAGCTCTTGACATTACTTGAAGGGCATAATAAGTTTAGTCAAGTCCCCAGGAAACAAATCGAAGCATGTCATTTCTATATATCGTCTTCCTCGTTAGCAAATGTTTTAATTGAAGCCGAAAGTTTTAATTCCATTACAACGTATCAAAAGAAACCCACAATATGCACATGTTGATGGTTATGTAATTCATACCACACGGAATGGCCGCCAAAAACAGACTAAAACATTTGCACAACTAAATGTCAAAATCAAAAAACTAATTTGTTAACCCAGTTTCCGAGTTTTTATTATTTTGGTTTTTTTTTACCGCTAGCTTTATTTGTTGGATTTTCTATCTGAGAAAGCATAAAATAATTCTATTTTCGCAGTTTTCAACTATGTTATTACATCCATGTCATGAGAGTCATCTTGGACCCAATTGCACAATCAAATTGTAAACAATAGGGCACAAATGTAAAAAATATGTACATAACATACACATTTTCATAGTACACGATTTGAAATTATACAGAACTTGTTTAATTTCCCTTCTTTATTCATAAAATAAAGTGGTTTTACGCACCTGACCCTTCTGCTTCTACAGTAGTTTAGAAATGTTGCATTACTACCCTTTGGCCCCTAGCGTCAATGAAGCGTCTAAGGAGGACGAAACAGCTGTATGGTGCAGTTTAAATTCATTTGCTTTCGACATACTGTATATATTATTAAATTTAAAAGATGCAGCATATGGGTGTGTTACGTCATATCAATTCATTGATGTTCTCATTTTTGATAAATAATTGTACTATACCACACCGTATCATAGAAATCATTCATATTCCTCACGAAAATTCAGAAAAAAACCTTACTTCAGAGAAAACCATAGATTGTACATGTAGACTTTTAAATGCGAATATATTGATGGAGCATCATCTTTTTAACATGTTTATCTCAAATAAAATACAATTAAATATGTTTGTACAGTGTAGAAAGATAACACAGATGACATATCATGATCAGTTAACGATCGACTCAATCTTATAAACACCATGCTCGTCAGTCATTGTATTAACGATTATGAGATCGAGTCAAAATATAAACCAAATGTCGTATACCGGTAATCAGGCAGATATATGTAAAGTAACTAATTAAAATACAAAATGCATTATCATATACAGTAACATTGCTATATAAAAAAATTACATTGTGTTGCAGTATAAAATGTTATTTAAGTGCACGACACTATATTTTGAATAGCGAAAGAGTTTGATTTATAAGACATAAATACCCCCGCCCCCATATGAAATAAGTTTTGCAAATCATGACACTTGGATATTTGGATTTGGACCAATCAGAGGCCATGAGATGGCTCCAATTTTGGTTTGTCATATAAACGAATACTGCCATTGCCTTTAAATTGTCAGATTACATATACATGCCAACTTTAATTTAAATCGGACAATATTTAAATCGGTATAGTTGACATGGGACGTACATGTGTAACAGTCTATGCTCCCCCCCCCCCCCCCCAAATTCATGGCGGGGGCATACAAACAAGAATTACGCGTACGTATATGTCTCGCCTTTCTCGCTTTGTCGATAACGTTCGAGTCCAAACTAAATATAAGAGTATGACAAAATACATACAGCAAGATGTTATAAGTTTCAATTCATTTACAGCAGCAACTTCCTCCAAATTTCAGCTATAGTGTAGGTGTTCAGATAATGATTTCAGTAACTACGCTATGTTTCAATTCAATCGGATATCATCAGAGAGGTATAAAGCCGACTTTGACGCAAATTCCCGAAATTCCCATGCTTTTGCAAAACCTTTACACATTTTCTATTAAATTCAGGTCAGATATTTAATATGATAGTTTGAGTATGGGGCCTAGATTAAATTCAATTGGATAATTTATAACACTGTTAAAAGTGGACTTTAATGCAAATGTTGACACGGTTGCGGTCGCGGCGGCCGTCGGAAAAGCAATACTTTAGCCGAGTTCGAGCGTGGACTATTTACTATAGGAGGGCTGTTATATTTAATGTGTTTACACATGCATGTAAACGCCAACCAATCACTGCCTTGCTCTCAAATAATCACGCATGCGCAGACGACCGCAAGTTGCTTTAGTCCCACTAAAGGAAATTAGTAGTTTGTACAATAGTCGCTAGACATGCGCTGACTACCTCTTGTTTCTATACACATGCGCAAAGCACATACACTGTAACTAAGGTGATTTCGATCGAACTATAGTTAGACTTCAGCCACTAAACTTGTAAAGTTGACGCTCGAACTCGGCCTTAGTCTCACTTTTCTCGACTATCGTTGAAGGCGAGACAAAAAAAAAAAAACCAATACTATTTATTTTCACTCCCTTGAGGGATTCGATATACTATGTAGCCTATAATTAAGGGGTCCTTGCATCACTGCAAAAACTAAACTTACGTTTTTGAAACGTTTTACCCACAGCAGTGATCCCGTTGACAATGAAACACAGTGGGACTAGATCGGAGTTGGAGCCCTAACTTCAATTCAGATAATTAAACTACACATGTACACACAATATTATCAAAAACGAAATAAAGGTCATGCAAATAGTTCCTCAGGTTTCAAGGACGTTCCTTAACTTAGAAGTCCCCAAATGAACTTCTGTAATTTTTCCTATGAACATTTCAAATTAAGGAATTTCCTTTAATTAAGAAACTAGGGCCTAACCACTCAGCTAAATAAATTTTGGTTAACTTATAGAAACGATGAAAACAACTTAATAATGCTGAATTTGTTTAAAATGTATTACTAATATTTTAGTATAAACTATATTTTATTTCTTTTTAATTCAATACATAGTGAAGAGCAAATACACAAATTTTGAAATTGGATTTGGAAACAAGTTTTGCAACTTATATTAGCCCATCTCCATTGAAATAATTACGCTTTACTAATATTTTGAAAAATGCAACTCAATTCTATATAAAATCCTTCGAGTGTGTAATCATTCATTAAAGTACAGCAGATTTAGATTTCCTTAAGCTACTAAAGACTGAAACGAAATTTAAACCGCAGTCGAGGATGTACTCAATAGCATGCACCTGATTTATTTTGCTGCGACAGCGAAAATACAGAGGAAAGAAGCACTATGAATAGCTATAGCCTGGGGAGTTCTAAGATAGTTTCTTAGTAAAACTTAATTAACGGAAGGAGAAAATGTTCACATTACATATTGCAAAGAACAGTAGGCATAATTTGGTAAACAGAAAAACATGTATATATTTAGTATGTCTTTTAATTATGTTTAGACTCTAAAGGCTACAGTGCAGATACATATATCATCCACCTAGAATCGCGAGGCTGTAACACCAGATTAAACGTCAAATATGGCGGCAAGCATTGCGATTCACAACCCGTTAGAATGGGTTGGATATTAAAGCTACACATACCTCCAGTTGTTTCTTTAATTAAAATTCCTACCGTAAATGCTAATGTCGTAAAAATGGTGTTGCTTCCGTTGATACAATTTCATAATACAGCGGTATTTCCTATCATTTCAAGAGTTCAAAGGACTATTGATCTCTGTCGATTAAGTGATTTGGAGATCCGTGCTGTATTGGTGCTTTGATTAAAAAAAAGGCTTTTGATCCAACCTAACTATCTTATCGAACAAGTCATTTACTTGGTGCGGTGCGTCCGGTTTTGCCAGGAGCTGGACAATTATGCAATGATATATATTTTTTTTAAATGGGACAAAAAATAGAACTGATGAATCTAACATGTCGCCCAAAGACATCAAACAGTTTATGCGTGGAAGGCCAATTATATTTGCTTATCGAATACAGTAATATCTCGCCTGGAGTTTTTTTATTTTGTTTTTTTGTTTTTGTTTTTTGTAGATCGATTGGCTTTCTTCATCTGTTTTCATATTTTCAATGTTCTGCCATTCTGTATGTACGTAGATAGGAACTTTATACAGAAAATAAATATCAAAATATCGATAACAAACCTCAGATAAACATTTTCATAGTGCACGATTTGAAATTATACAGAACTAGTTTAATTTTAGTTTTAAAACCAAAAACTAAAGGGGTTTTACGCACCTGACCCTTCTGCTTCTACATTAGTTTAAAAATTTGGATTCCATCTGTTTGTCCCTAGCATCACTGAAGAGTCCTAGGAGGACGAAACAGCTGTATGGTGCAGTTTAATTCATTTTTTTTGGCATACTGTATCTACAAATGCATTACTAAATTCAAAAGGTGCAGCACATGGCTATGTGTGTTACTTTTTTTTTTAATTTTTTTACATGTATCAGGATAAATCATTGCTTAGCCTGAAATACATTGCTTGGTCTGATCCCAAAAACATGAAAGCGGAACCAAACACCCCCTTATCTTTAACTGTTTTTTTTCCCCTGTTATCTCCATTAATTGACGAAACTCGTTTATCTCGACCTATAATAATCAATAAAGGAATGTGTTGGGTAATTTTACATTTAATCATAATCCTGTTATGCATTTTCACATTATGCAATGAATAGATTTACGATGTATAGCAACAACAAATGCTGAAATTTACCTAATCCTGAAAGTCGGCTGTCCATCAACCGATTTTTACTTTGTAAATATCATCAGCAAAATCCATAAAATCGAGTTTATCAGAAGCCAGCTTAAAATCATAATGTTCTTATCATTTGTTTACAACTGAACGCAAAACAGTGTGAACGGCAGTAAACAAAGTATGGCTCCCAGCACATCCGACCACTCCCACGTATACGCTCTGTATTCAAATTCAGAATTGCATAATGACCCCTGTCGCACTGCACAAAACATGCTAGCATCACTTTCCGTAAACGAGAAACGGAGAATGCCGACTGTTACCGATTTGCACAGTTGTATACGATCTGGAGCCCTCGGTACATTCCGTGAGCAAGAAAATCGTTTTCCGTTTACACAGAAAGTGCAGACGGTTTACAAAGTTGATTATACATTTAACACTGTAACTCAATTATCGGTCTTAGCCCGCCATTCTTTTTTAAAATCATAACACTACATTTGAAAAGTACCACGAGCTATGGTTTTGTTTTCATAAATGATTTATAGAAGTTAACGGAATGATACAATTAAGACAGTTTCTATAATAGGTATAGATATGAGTATAGTCCGATTAGAATGACCTTTCGTGTTGAACTTTGATTAGCATATTGATTACGGACGAGTCTATAGTCCTTTAGAGGAAATAGGTGTGATGTATGTCTATCTGTTACAGTTTCAAAATTATGTACCCGTATGTTGGTATTGCTGATCAGTCGTGTGGACTAAGTGGATAGGTTACAGAACTGTAGATGATGGTGTAATGAGTTCGAATGTCGGTTTGTTTAAATTTTCCTATATTCACATTTTTATTCAATTTTCTTTATTCATTAATTGGTCTTTTGTTTAATATGTATTTCCTATTTACTTTTTGTGTATATTTGTACGAACTTATATACTTTTTGACAAGTTCATTGAATTTATAGCAAACCTTACATGACAAAACTCAAAACCGTCGTGAATCATGAATTACTCGATTATTAAAATGTTAGAAAACGTTCAACGAGATAGTATTACGAGCGAGAACATTCAAATTTAGGCCTATCATTTTGATAATCATAAGATATAGATGTCGGATCAATTTCACCAGCAATGTAATCATATACATGTATATTTATCTACGAGTTATGTCCCGTATTGATTGGAATTTCCAGTGTGTCCTCAATGCCCCGACACATCAATGAAAGGTTAACACACCTATGCACAAATGGAACAACCCACTTTGCATATTCCAACGAAAGGTCAACGCGACAAGACATTCTGGTTTGCCTGTACACATCCCCAAAAAAATTCCTAAAATCGCCATAATATTATATTTTTCTTGAAAAAATATCACATATACAGAAAGTACTATACAATACATTATAAGTAAACTCGCAAGACAGCTCTGCATATATCAATATACATATTGTAACATGATATAAAGATGTTTCACATCAAATCATAACATGTATTTTAGCTTCATCGTCTGCTTTATTCAACGCCTTTTCGTCTAATTAAAATGACCAATCTTGATTAAATCTCAGCTTTTCAAAAAATCGATAATGACGCTATGAAATATAACCTGCCTCACGTCATCGTTTATCTTATAATAGAAAACTGGGTGGCACGATTTCGAAAATAACATCTAAAATCGAATAACTTGATTATCGTATCAAATTAAAGATTTTTTTTTCAAAATCAAATTTAAATCCATTTCGTTAATGATTTTGGAGAATGTGAAATCATAAGGCCAGATTTAAAATTGGCAAACAATTCAGGGACTGTCTAAATGTTTCAATGTTTGTTAAGATACGTGTAGTGTTTACAATGCAATAGGCCATATACATTGTAACAAAGAATACAAAGAATTTCAAAAAAGGAAAGATGATTTCTGAAAATAAACATCCTAATGAACTCCACCCAGTGATTCCATTAGGTCATATGCATATTCATGAGATCTTATGAATATTCTGATCCGCCCACAACGTTTAACACTTTGATTTTCTTAATCATATATTTTATATAGAATTTTGTATCTAACAGAACAATATCAAAACATTGATAATATTCCTTTTGCATGTGAATTTAACTTTTAGATCATATATATATCATACTTTGGCTTTTTTTCAACACCAGAGCGCTGGGGGGGGGGGGGGGGGGTTGTAATTTCGCCACCATTATCATATCTCTTAGAATGTGATCGAAACATCATTTAGCATGCCACATTACCTTGAATGTGGATATACATTGTATGCCTTTAGGTGCAGTTAGAAAAACATACAAGGACGTTTTTCCAAACTCGTGATGTTATAATAATTCGCGGTTCTTATATACTGCTCTATCACGACCTTAAAGGCCATCTCAAAGCGATTCAAAATCCGTGGTTATAGGGCCTTAGCAACCACTCAATATTTTTCTCAACTCACTGGAGAGCATACAACCGGTGCTGCCATTTCGTCGTTCACAGCTAGCATTCTACAATTTCTATCACTACCCAACTACGTACTCATTTACAGCTGAGTAGACTGGAACAAACAGAGTAAAGTATCTTGCTAAAGGATACAACACAAGTGCCGTGACCCGGACTCGAACTCGAAACCCTTCGATCACGAGCCCGGCGTCCTACCAATAGACCACCGTGCATCAATGTTATGAGTTTGAATGCCCTGATTTATAGATTACGGGATCATTTCATAAATAACAATACCAAATGAACTACGCACGTGCAACTTAACATCAAATCCAGCTGCATCTTTTATTTACAATATTCTTCATGAGATATATATTATTTACAACAGTCAAGTAAATAAATATGATTACTTGAACCCAATTCTTTGTTAACGTTCGGCAATACAAAACATATATTCTACTTCTTTTTAATAGTTTTTAATAGCATGTTACACGAGAAAGTTATGGGCCACATGACTTGGGTTCATAAATCCATTGGAAACTGTAAGAAAACAATAAATTTGTCCCATTAGTCCATGAAGTTCGCTTAATTAATTTTTTTTTTTTTGGGGGGGGGGGGGGGGGGGGGTTGGAGGGGATGGTGCTGACGACAGACCGAAGGGGGTGGATGGGTGTGTGTGTTGGAACAGACCTAAGGGAGGACGGGTTAGGAGGGAGTGACAACAGACCGAAGAGGGGCGGATGAGGGGGCCAAGTCTAACGACATACCGTAGGGGAACGGATGACGTACATGGATTATGTTGACAGGCATACAATGACTGGTAAACCAACACTTGCTAGCAAAATAAGCATAAACAACTTACTTCTTTTATTTACAAAAGACTATGTTTATTTCAGTGAAAATATAAATAACAGGATATAACCATCACGCATACCTAAACTAATGTATCAAAGTTGGATAAACGTTTCTTTCATACAAGTTGTCATCGCGTGCTCGTTATATAAAGGTTAAACGTGCGAAAACACATTCAAGGGGGTGATAATTGTCGCACTTAACTAACTGCCATTATTCACCGCGAGTAGAAGAGAAGTAGCTAATCTTTATCGAAGAAAGAGATAAATGAACAGACCCCAACTCGTCATTGACTAATATGTTAAACATAACTATACATTTTAAAAACAATAGACTTAAAATCTTCAAAATATGAAGCCGCACTAGCTTTTGGTGTCATTAATGTATATAGAAGCATTTTTTGTTTGTTTGTTTTGTTGTTGTTTATTTTTTTTTTGGGGGGGGGGGGGTGTCAGATCATACAATGATCCAGCGGTGGACATTCCTGAACTCACGGTCCCCTTCGCTCGAACCCAGGTGCACACACAGGGACCTGAGAATTTGTTACAGCTAGTTTTGGACCTAAAATAGGGTGTTTAGCGTAATTTTACACATTTGGGAGGGGGGGGGTTAAGATCAATTTTCGATAAAAATGCCCCTTCAGTAGTCATAAAAGCTAAAGGGTGGAAAAGCTTTCCAGATCGAAAAATCGACCCCACCTACCTTTCTTGCATCAAAAGTCACATTTCTAGTTGAGGTACGAAAAAACGCTTGGTACCGTCGGAAAGGTGGATAATTTTTATTTTATAAACCTCCTAAATGCAAGTCTTCCTTTAAATTTAGCCATCCAATGACAGGAAAAGACCAGCACGCGGGGTGACGTCAACCTAATGAATATGTAACGAAATGGCCGGCAACGCGCCGAGAACTCCGAGACACTGAAATTTTGCGTGTTTTTGGAGGAAATGGAGATTATTTCTGCGGAAGGAGGATACATTTGACTTGCATTTAGGAGGTTTATAAAATAAAAATTATCCATCTTTCCAACGGTACCAAGCGTTTTTTCGTACCTCAACTAGAAATGTGATTTTTGATGCAAGAAAGGTAGGTGGGGTCGATTTTTCGATCTGGAAATGTGATTTTTGATGGTAGATGGGGTCTATTTTTCGATCTGGAAAGCTTTCCAACCTTTAGCTTTCATGACTACTGAGGGGGCATTTTTATCGAAAATTGATCTTAACCCCCCCAAATGTGTAAAATTACGCTAAACACCCTATTTTAGGTTCAAAACTAGCTGTAACAAATTCTCAGGTCCCTGTGGGTGCACATGTACCAGTACTTTTCCCGACCTCATTAGGGGATGGAACAAACCATCACAGCGGCTCGTGAACACCTCCCAAACCCAGGTGCACATGTACCAGACCTTTTCCCGACCTCATTAGGAGATGGAACTAACCATCACAGCGGCTCGTGGATACCTCCACACTGGGAAGTTTTCCTAACAAGTGTCTAGCAGATACAACAGTGCCAGATAAAGTCTTTAATCACCGACCTAAATAAAGCACAAACTACTTCACACTGAGGGTACACAACCCACAGTCCGTGACTATTTTCTGTAAACAAGAGCTTTTTCCAATTTTGGAACTAGGTATCTCCGTCAATACAACGCATTTCTATTTTGCTAATGAAATGACGTTTAAATCTTACATTTTCCGGCACATTTTACATACATAGTTATATAAAGTTTATCCCGAAGGGAGTCAACACCTGTCTACAAAATATCCTCCAAATGAGAACGAAGGGACACGGTGAATACTTGACTACAAATCGGATTGAACTGCAAGCTTATCGTGAATTTATACCTTTATGATAATGCCGTCTAAATAACTGTTTGTTTATGACCTTTTACGTCACATTACTGAGTAGTACCTATTTAAGCCTTGCCAGATCTTGGTATGTGTACCAGAGGAAAGCCGGATTACCCGAAGAATACCAACGATCAGCACCAAATACAATATAATAGATAGCGCAAACCTTGAACCCGTCATACAATGGCGAAGGGTAAACGGGCTTGTGGACGTTCACACACCTTCATCACTAGATCATAGCGTGTTCTGTCTCCGTGAGGTGTTATATCGTAAACAGTATGAGAAAAGAATCAAAAATATGTTTACCCTTTGTTACATTTATCTAAGCAATGAATGTTTTAGCAAATGTTGTTACGGTCCTATAACACACATTGCTATTGATGACAGACTTCATAAAGCCAGGAAGGACTTTATGTAAGTTTGTTTGCAATAGCAATGTGTGGTATAGGACTGTTCATACATGTATATGCAAAACTATTCGCTAAAATATTCATTATTTATATTTTATAATTATTGTGCTTTATTTAGTTACATTTGTCAATAGGGATTGATGACGTCACAATAGCAAATGTTGTTAGTCTGAGGCACTGGGTGTCTAAGGCGTATGAGAGCAACTGCCTCTTAGCATTGTGTCAATGGGAAAATAAACTCAATCTGATTAAAATGCAGACCCGTATTCTCACTCAGTTGAATAAGGATCTGACAAAGTCTCCTGAGAGGGTCATGATCCTTTGACCTTTGCATCCCCTCTACCTCATACATAAGGTGAATTGCAAAATTGACGATGTTCTCTGCAGGAAGTCATTTCGTCACCCATTTATATAAGCCTATTGGGACGAAATGACTGACAAAGTGTAAAGCAACTATAGGATTACATTTTCACGATACCGTAAGCGGTTATTTGATTGACTATTATGACCCCCGATGGAAAGTCGTCAGATCCAGCGTTTAAGGAGACAAGTATGATCTGCTTTTCAATCAGATTGGTAATTAACTGAACTTCACAGGATGAACAAAAGGTGGATGTTTCGGCCTTGGGCAATTTCGATATAGCGAACTACATTGTATATATGTACATGTATCTGCCTCTAAACCCACATCGATCCTTGGATACAAAAATATTTGCTAAATTCAATATTTGATGTTGGTGTGTAGATTGATATGAAGTAGGATAGG
Organism: Mimachlamys varia; assembly: GCA_947623455.1. Classification (NCBI taxonomy): domain Eukaryota; kingdom Metazoa; phylum Mollusca; class Bivalvia; order Pectinida; family Pectinidae; genus Mimachlamys; species Mimachlamys varia. Next base: position 52,293,897 of record OX392527.1, read on the forward strand.
CACATCACATACATGTACTTAACAATGACGTCACGGCCGCCGCCGGAAACATGACTAATATTCTAATCCATCCGTAGGAGGCGAGACGAAAATCCGGAAGCAAGCCAGGTGTTCCGGAAGGGTCCAGTAAAAGCTGAGGAAATCGATAAACCACTGTCTCACCTCTCAGGTATTAAATAACAGATACAGCCGTATAATGAACGTCTACAGGCGATTAGGCTACATACGGGTCGTTATTTAGTGATACTTCAGTAGTTCAAGGTGAGAAAACGGAAATAGAATAGGCATTTGAGTTACAGATGGAGGCTCTCGAGGGATTAGATCAGTATTAGAAAATGTCAGTTAGCAAAAAGGAACAGGTTAAACCGGGAAGATATACCACAGAGACATATTATAATGTGAACATATAGCAATTTGTCGAGAAAAAGGGGAGAAAATACATACCACCAAGCCAACAAAGAAAATATACCACATCGTGAACACAAAACGTCAATACAGGCGCGGATACCGGATTTTCAAAAGAAGGGGGTCCAGCTGACGCTTTTTCAATGATACAACGGTAAAACCTTTTTTTAAAAACATGTTTAAGGTATAAACAAAAATCCTCCGCCAATTGGGGAGGTGGTCCTGACCCCTAGCACCCTCCTCTGGATCTGCTACTGCAATATATATATAGTACATCAGCTACCGTGTCAATATATATATACATTGTGCATATACGTCAACGTCAATACAGGTGGGCAACAGCAAACAAGAGACTCGATGGGACTGCATCGCTCACATGGTATCAACATCACACGTGTGTTATCATAAAGGTGGATTTGAACAAAGTTACAGATAAAATGTTGCTGTTTGATTCACATCATTGTGACATTGGCAGTCTCGTAATGCTATTTAGTTCGATAACCTCCATCTTGACATGATTATTCAAAAACATACGATTAATAGTTAAACAGATTTGACCTTGAATATAGGTGAAGGTCATTCATTTTAACAGACTTGGTAATCCCTCAGCGTCAGATGTCACTGTTGAATAGAAATTGTTTAAATGTTTTAAACATATTTAACTCTGCTTAAAGTACTTCGAAAGAGGCTCAAGTTCATGAATTTAAACAAATTTGATAGCCCTTTACCAAAGCAATCTACAGGTCTACTATCAGTACTCTGGGCGTTTGTGGCTAGATTTGACCCCTATGATTTTAAAAGTAGGTCAAAGTCATTCATTTGAACAAAATTGGTAATCCGGTATTGCAGCATTATACTGCAGGCCTTATCAACACTCAGTGTCTTTCGGTTATTAAGTAAAAGTTGTTTGATGTTAAGACATTTTATCCTATGACCTTGAAAGTTGGTGAAGGTCATTGATTTTAACAAACTAAGTAGCTATAGCCTACTTTCAAGCATACTACTGGTCCAATTTCTGTACCCTGTACATTTTGGCTTATATGTATGTAAAGTAGTCGTAAAATCTTGTCGACGGGCGACGGACACTTCATTGTGTCATAGGCTTACATTACTTTCTGACAATTGACAATTGTTTTATTTCTCATAAACAATACAGTGTAGAATACATATAGATAATTTTCATGTCAATTTCAGGTAAAAAAAAATGTACATGAATTGAATTTTTTGCTCTTTTCAGGTCAATTTGAAAACGAAAATCTCGATATTTAAAACAAGCCCTGTGATAACGAATCGACACGGTATTCACGTGTATTGTCATTTTTCATGAAATTGATACGAATGCATTGTTTTGCCCAGTGAAGCTTTATCGGTTTATTTCCTAAACGATGAATACCGAAAATGCAAATGTGTATTAAGTACAGTTCACCCTGGCCTTACATAACATATTATTATATCGTCATTAGCACTAAACTACGCCCAGTGGTTACATGCACTTTGCTTGCATCATTAATTTATATTTTTTTTTGTCGTAACAATGACACGTACAAAATCTAATGTATAAAGATATAAATGATTAGTCAGCTTTAACCAAAACCCAGTGAAAGTCAGGTACAGCGAGCCGCGACACAGAAATGCTTGTTAAATAGATAGGACAGTCAGTGCCCGGGAGGGTCATTGATATCAACGCATGCCAATGATTTTAATTGAAATGTAATAGACATCATACTGACTTTATTGAAAGCGTATAGTACATGTAAAGGTTAACATTTCATTATTACATCTAATTTACATCTGTTCAGAATTTGGTCATAATCATCTATAGTTTGTATTGATGTTATGTTGGTACAATTTCCCCTCATCTCCATTCGACAAAAACATTGACAAGGAGTGTCAACAAAAAAGTAACAGCCATATATATGTACAAAGTACATTGTCTGTGTTTTTCTCTCCCGCTAGTAACATTTTCGGCAGACCGTTTATCTGAGCAGTAATCAAAATTTGAACCGATCAATACATGGATTGATACCGGTTTTAGTGGGGATTATCCCCTTGATATAATAAATCAGTCAAAAGTTACCTACCATCTTACTCGCCTTTGAACAAACTGAAATAAATAAAATTTTCATGTTTTCCATCTCCATTTCCAACACAAGGGAAATCTTAATTTTCAAAACGCGATCCAAGATATTTCTTTATATTATTTGCTAGTATAAAGCAATTTTTATATATGGTGTTTAATGCTATTAATGCTGTGCAGTTGGTTAGGTCGGTTTGTTTTTATATAAAATTCAACGTTTTTTCAAACAGTTTGTGTTGAACACACATAGCATTGTTCTCACACAATGCTCTGGTGTGTAATCAAAGCTCCCCTAATCCCCGATTGGCCTGTCATGTAGACTTTGTTGTGAAGTGGCTGTATAATGTTACGTGTACTAATATTACACTGCATTCTACACGTACAAGTGCAATTTCACAGTCATCTGATCGGAGGCTGGTTCGAAGCAATTGTATGCTGCTATCGGAGGTACATGTACCACCTTCTGATGGGGGGGGGGGGGGGGGGGGGCGGGTGCTTTGCTCTTTTACCAGTTGATGATTGGGAGAGGAGATTGTGTAAGTTTGAAGGAAAGCGAGAGAGGCAGGGTTGGATAGATGATTGAGAGAGAGAGAGTTATCCAATGTCCTCTGGACTTCCTGGTATAGAATATCCGTATGATGTGCCAAAATGAAAGATGTAATCAAACATATTGTACCTAAAAAAACCCTCCAATTTGCATCTTTCCAAGGATGGAAAGCATTGAACATTTAGCTAGTGGATGGGGCTACAAGAACGGACGTCACATTACGCCTTTTTAAATGCGAATAATAATGCATTGTACAAACGTGTTTCGTCCGTAACACTCCTGGGTGATACAACAGTGGGTTTTTTTTTCGTACAACTAGCAATGTAATTTTGACGCAAGAAAATTAGTTGGGATCGGTTTTTTGACATAGGGAGCCTTTCACCCTTTAGCCTGTAATGCTATTATGGGTGCATTTTCATTGTAAAATTACTAGCTAACAAAGTCGCAGGTGTGTGTGCTCAAAACCAATCAGTTGAGCAACACGAAAATATAGTTTGAATCATTACGGGCTCTCCTTACACGCAGTGATCCCTTTTAGGGCGTTTTTATACTTGATGAGTATGTGTCGCTGTAGCCCCCTATTCTGTCATTATCTGGCTTTTCTTAACCCTTTCTCTGTTCTTTTCATATCACCTCTTCGTAAATAATCACATTCATGAAGACAACTCAATATAACATTGCAGGTATATGTTAGATTTATAAACAACGCATTTTTAGGAAAATTTGTACTAACTTTTGCGTAATTCCGCTTGTGTTTGAACAATGAAGATATGTTAAAATCAAATCAAGTCGGTTTATTGTTGGACAGGCTGTTTTAAATAGTACGCTAGAGGCAGTGAGTCTACAATAGGTTTATATATGGCTTATTTATCTATCACATCAGAAGGCAAGTCTACAGCCACTTTTATCACAGTATTATTAAAGTATCACAAATGTAGATTTTATGACATCTGAAAAAAAAATTTACAGCTTAGATTTTTCAATTTAACTCTAATTAAGTTTCCAGTAAGTAAACAACTGTCGACGATCAGGCGCCCTGGAATGGTAAATCTGTCCCTTGAAAGGGTAGTATACGCAGTTATTGGACGATATTTCTTAGCAGTAGAAACAAATTCAATCCCTTTAGGAATGCATACTATACATAATTTGACGATACAATCTCGTACTAAGTAAACCGCAAAGGAAAGGGCATTAACACCGGTATATTTTTCTCTTGTATTATTTTTTTGTTGCCGAAGGTTGACGACATTATTATTGAAAAAATATAGAGTACGGCAGAAACACTGAGTACATTGTTTATAACACAACAAGAACCTAGAGTGTGGCATAAAAAAGGAGTATATTGTTTATAACACAACAAGAACCTAGAGTGTGGCATAAAAAAGGAGTATATTGTTTATAACACAACAAGAACCTAGAGTGTGGCATAAAAAAGGAGTATATTGTTTACAACACAACAAGAACCTAGAGTGTGGCATAAAAAAGGAGTATATTGTTTACAACACAACAAAAGCAATATGCCATATGAAATGTTTTTGAGCACCGGGTTTTCGAAAAAAAAAAACAACAGCATATTTATTACTTCCTACTTATAACGTAACCTAATGACACAAAATGAAATAGTTTTTTCATGTGATCGCCCCTTTAAAAGTTGAAAATTTCGGCCTCGACAAGATTTTCGTAAAAACAGTGCGCATATTTTAGTTCCAACAGAATAGTTAAGCAATCATTTGACCTAATTATTAGAAGAGCTGCCTTAAACAAGTTCTTATTGTAATTGGCACCATTACAGAACGCTCTTTAACTGGCCATTTAGTCTAAAATGATGCTTGGATATAGAATTTTAAAAGTCATCATATTACAAACAACGTTTAAGCAAAACTAGAACACTGACATGCTAGAAATGGTCCTAAAGTTATGCTAGATATGCTTTTTATGACCGGCAACTCTTTAAACAAGCCGCCATAGCCTGTACCTATGTGACGTCACGTTCTGAACAATTCATGATTAGTGCAGGACGAAACTTTAGGAATTCCTCGGACTTTTTTCAAATTTTCCCCGAGAGTTAAAGTTGTCTCCCTTATCTATGTAAATTTCAACATTAATAAGGTAATCTCTTCTAGTTTAAAAAAATGTAATTTACGTTCCATAATTTGCTCGTCTATAATTTGATGGACTCAACAATCGTCAGCATGTATTTTATTTGAATAAAAAAACATTATTTATTGTTTTGTATTCCATGCGGTTTCGTGACGTCACTTATGCACACACACTGAAGAGTCCTGGGAGGACGAAACAGCTGTTTGATACAGTACATTTGATTTTTTCGGCATACTGTATCAATACTAAATTTAAAAGGTGCAGCATGTGTTTGTTACGTCATCTATTCTTAGTAAATGCTATTGCTAATGAAGATACATTTGTACATTCCATGCGTTATGTGAGACCGGTATGAGCTACACTTGAATATACACTTACATTTTCTAGTATTATTCGTTTGTAAAAATATCCTGGATATAACAATGCATTTATATCTATTTCATAAGCAAGTACAATATACGTCATATTCAATTGCTTATTGTTGTTCCGTTTCTTATTTATTCTATCTGGTTTCTTTTGATTAATTCAGATATAATTCGTTCGGATATATGATTTTACTGTTCGAGTCGCAGAATGTATGATAATCATTTTGAAACCCTTTAGATGCACTTCACATATTAAGTAAAAAAAATAACATATTACTTTTTAATTGATATCCTGCATGATATTGTTCTGCTTTATATTGATCAGTTAAATGATCATATATTTTTGATCGACTGATGATAATAATAAAAATGACAATTCATTTTAATCAGTTGCATTTCCAATGCTGGCGACTTTATAATTAAAACCTTGAGAAACTGTGTTCATACAGATATGAACACAATTTGATCAGCGCAGTTGTTTTTTCGATTAACATGAAACAGGCGTTAGAAATAAACAGTTTGGTGACGTAAGGCTGTTCCAGGAATATCGTTGCAGATGATGATACACATATAAAATATATAAGGAAATATCTCTGTGTACGCCAATAGTAAGTAACAATTAAAATGATATAAGAATAGAGAATGAACGTAAATGTTCATGCCGATATGAACCCAAATTACTTGCATGTATTTTTACAGTGAATCTTTGGCAGAGTTTAAAGACAATGTAAATATTCTGCCGATTTGATTTGCGTTAATGCCAACATAAAATTGAACTTACTCCAACCTTTCTGCTTTATTCATTTTGAAACGGACACAAATCGAAGTACTAATACATATCACGATGGTAACCATGTCTATTACTTTTTTCAGGTTTTCTTTCAATGATGACAGAGTCAAAGGGTGAATCTTTGTTTTTGTGGTCGAAGTATACAATAAGCGTTTTGTAAGGTTTTATGATTTTACTATTATCAGATACAATAGATTTAAAGAGAATACCACAACAAACCATATTTCATATTTTAAGCCTCAGATTTAATGCATTAAAGTAGTTGCAGTCATTACAACCATCAACGACGATTCAACCTTATTCCAAATGATAACAATAACATTTATTAAGTGTTCAACAATATAAGCCTGTCTGAGTGACCTTGTGGATTGCGTTGTTACTATCTGTTATGCTAATATCGTTAAGTAACGTACATCAATGAGGAATAGGAGTGCCTCCGCTTTTCCATCAAAATGATTTTACACATTAAAGAGAATTGTGGCTCCGTCTTAGCCGGGAAATCGGGCTGACAACCCTCAAGGGTATTGCAACTAACACGTACAGAACCAGAAGTAGCTTTCTGTTATGATACACACTAAAAGTTTCTAGATTATGATTTTTATAGAAATTAAATGACGTAATTGTTTTTCAAAAAGAATACAACCACAGTAAATGAATTACACATACATTGTATGTAATAAGATATATTAATGTTTTAATTTGAAGATGACAGTTCGTTGTAATAAGTGTCTTGGTGACTCCATTATACGATTTGATTTGGCCGATTTGTGTTTTACGCCTTTCCACACAACCATTACGTCATGTGTAGACATACCGATGAACCAGAATTTGGTGATGAAGAAAAAAAATTGGATCCCCTCAGATAATATCATTATAGAGCGTACAGTTAGCTTAAGTAAAGCAACTTTATTGACTAAAAACATGGTTGACAACATTATAGGATCGAGACTATTTACACAATACTTAGCCTATTGGAGAGAGAGTACATCTCAATGTCGTTTGTTTGCGCACTGTTACGTTTCATTCACATATCGAACAACGTCAGACATAAAGTTATCCTGACAGATGTACTTATTTTGTCTGAACCTCACGCAATGGAGTTTGGGTAAGATAGCTCAATGCTGTCTTATGTACAGTGCATCACCATAAAAGCTTCGCCCCTAGGCCCAGACGGATAAGTAGACACATTGCATTGAATGGTGCAAAGTACAATGCACTTGTACATGTCATTTACACTTTGCAAAAAGATATTAAAAACGGACTGTGGAACGTCACATTGGCAAATTGGAAATAGCGTCTCCATCCCGAACATGTACCAGTGATAGTAATTTCCGATTGAACAATTGATTTAACGAGATGAACGTGAGAATCACATACTATAAAGTTGTTAATATTAGTGAGGGTTATATTTTTTGCGAATGCATTAAAACTCGCGAAAATTAATATCGCGTGAAGATTGGCAATGCAATATAGGTATCACAATTATTTTGTGATCCGCGAAATTATACCCCTGCGAATTAGTTCCATACAGAAAATCACAAAGGTTTCACACTCGCGAGATTTCACAACTATACATGTACATTACTTGGGATATGATTTCAGCTAAGAATTGTAAACTAAACTAATAGTATGTGAAAATGGAACTCAACAAACTATTCAAGATGGAAACCCATTCTGGTCTAAAATACTGCTCAAACAAACCAGGAGGTGAACTATATTGAATAGCAAAAAGGAAAGGTAGTAAGGCGTGTACTTTTATATTACAAACCGAACGATATTTGCTGTTCATAAACCAACAGAGTAAACCCTCCTTGAATCTTGGAAGTTAAATTAACGAAAAATACAGGTGATTTCTCATTTGGATATGGCCAGATTATGTCAAGCAGAAGTACAATGAATCATACAGTTGTATCGTCCTTCCAGGACTCATCGGTGATGTAATTGTGAGGGGTCAGAAAAATGGAAACTATAGAAGGAAGGGGTCTGGCCCCGGTTTCATCAACGTTCCTTAATTTTAAGGAGCATCTTAAACCGGCCCTTTCCTTAAATTTAAGGAAATTTCCTTAACTTAAAAAAAAGAATCGCGTTTCATGAAGCTTCCTTAACTTAAATCTTTCCTTAAATTTAAGGAATGCCTTGTTAAGTTAAGGAAATATTTAGGTTAAGGAACGTTGGTGAAACCCGGGCCAGGTGTGAGAAAAGAAGGACACGCATAAGTACGGTGAAGTGCCTACACACAATACAGAACCACCTAGCTACATGTACCTATGTGTTTATCTGGTACTCTATACGTGCTGTATGCGTATCTCATGGAAGCTGGCATCCAAACTTTTAACAGACACATATATCTTCTACGTTAAATCGCTTTTAAGTAGGCGTACCAGATAACGCTGCTGACTACTCAATGTATTTAAAATGTGATTTTATGAAACTCTAGATGATATTGGAGAGGATTTTCACTAAAATGCAGATAGTCGGCACAGTAAATTCTCGTAAAATACTAAGTTCTTGAAACACTCAACACACTTAAGTGAACTAATTAAATTGTCTGGTTGTTTTTTTGTGATAAAGCATTTAAGTTGCAAAGAAAACTCTTTGCTAAGTGCCGAAATCAATTAGCACTTTTTAATATTTTTAGTGGATAATAAATTTATCTGTTAGACAATTTGCTACTTGAAGTCTACAAGTACTTGCAAAACAAATTGAACTTAAGTCAAACCGTCAACAACTAGAAAAAAAACCGCTTACGACATACGTGCCTTAACCGAACATGTAAACTGTCTAATTACGGCTAGGTATAAGTGCATGCATTTACATTTCAACCTTCCTGATCTTGAGAGTTGTACTCAATTTTTACAGATATACACGGTTGCCAAGACGACTGCCGCATGCGGTGCAGTCATCACACCTTGGTTTATAGAGTTCCTTATGGCACATGGACTTTTTATTCGGTTGCTGTTGTGGCTTTTTCTTCCATTCTATATCCATTCTAGTTCTTATGTCTCGGCACTGAGATACTAGGAATATAAAAACAGTCTATGGATGCAATTACTCCAAGTAGTGCTAAGTGTATGTATCACAATTCAAGTTCTAAATCTATGTAAAGAGTATATCTCAATGCAACGCATAATTGACTGTTTGCATCTGTTATGTTTAGTTTATTACTTATGACCCATGTGTTAGCCTCCCCGTGCAACCCAGACCAGTCAATGACCAATAAAGCCACGGAAATCGGTCATAAACAGAATCATAATTGACATAATTTCAAAACGTGTCTAAATTAAGTATAATAAGTGTCCCTTTCGGGTTTCTGACGTCTCAGCCAAGGCCTTGAGGACTATACCCATGTCTATATGACCAAACATAAAATGTCCATTTAGGAACAACACGACAACCGTAGCATCTTCCGAACGATTTTCTCCAGAAAGCTTCATTCTGTCAGAAGAAGGCATTTCGTATGGGTTGTAAACTAAAATACAATTAGTGCGTCTGGCCAATGTGATGAAAGATACGCTCTTTGGAGCAAACAACAAATTAAAAGTTCACAAAGACAAAATGTCAGAGTTCAGAAGTAGGGCTAGTGATGAAGTTTGTCAAAGTGCGCAGTAACCTGAAATTAAATAGCACTGACAATGTGATCAACGAACATACACACTCTATGTGATACCACATATACCCAATAAACTAATCTTGTCCTAATCGATTATTTGTCATGTAACTTTAATACAACGAAAATGTTACAACAATGTGAAACCATTGTGGCAAAGTACGTTTTTATATTTTAAGTCTGTACTGACTTTCACATGATAACCATTGCTTAACCATTGGCGGAGCTATGCAAATCATCAGTTTTGAGATATATTTGGGTGACGGCATCAACAATAGATATGGGCGGAGTGGACAACAGAATTTTATTTTGAAGCGAAATATGTATCCGAAGATGGGACTATACTGAACAAAATAGTTACGAACCATTCACAGAAAGATAGTTCTATCTTAAAACTGATTAAAACTAGGGCCAAAATATACACGAAGGTCTTGGATAAAGTACAAAAATTAGGCTTTCCGGAAAAGTAAGTGTCATTTACTTCATCGACGACCCCTGCCATGTACATCTTGGTTATATCCAAGTAAAGATCGTTTCTTCAAAATCAGAACAGAGTCATCATTTTCAATCATAATAACTATGCACGCTAATAAGCACATTCATACAAGGATACAAAGCATTCCACATGGGACCAATATGGCGAACATTAAACTTGCTCATTAACCTCAATAACCTGCACCTCTGGAATCCCTGTGTCGTAAGTTTGTATAACACCAACCGACATATATCGAAAAAATCTCGATATTTAGAAAAACCCTGGAATAACGAGTCAACTGCGAAATGGACATAGTTTGGAGAATTAGGGATGTTGGTGTCAAGAAAGGGAAAGTGCACAATCTGAAAATCGAAATCGTCACGTTTATCGTATAGCTTTGTAGTACGCTGTCCATATTGGTCAACGCTATAAAGATCGAGTAAGGCAGCTACTGAAAAGGAGTCTGTTGTGTCACAAGTTCAAAAGGGTGTATACGATCAGTATACTTCTTGTTGTTCAAAGACAAAACATCGTCTTAAACTTAGTTAAAACTAAAAGATTTGGTTAGGATTTTGCTTCCCTCCTTAATACCCCTTCCACAAATTCAGCCTCGTATGAAAACAAAAACAAGTCAGCTAAAAGTAGGACACAGTTTCCATGGGAATGCCAACACTCTTCTGGAAAATCTTTCTTCCAAAATCAACAAAAATATTGCCAACATTCGTACTATACAGTATCTTCCTCAATATCTTTCATCTTAGCTTTTGTTGTGTTTTTTTTTTTACAAAATTGGTTACCAGACACCAAATCACTACAAAATATTTATTTCGTCTTCCACCTTTCTTTGAAAAGAGGCTCTCAAAATCAAAGACGTTCTTTCCGTTTTGCATGCGGTAAGGTAGTGCTCAGGGTGGAACAATAACATGTTTTGATAGAAAAACGCATTTTTGAGGAGGGGGTGTTCGAGGAAGACATTTCGAGTTTTCAAAATTCGCTTTCCGTTTATTCCATATCTGGAGTACACAGTGTCATAATAAGTCTGAAGCCCTGATGTAATGGTACTAAGAATCGTAAGAAGTTTTAAAAAGGCTTGGTTGAGCAATTAGCAGAGCTAGTTGTTACGAAACGTGAGGCATATAATACCTGACTTAAGCATACAAATCAAACAGATCCGTCACGACGTAACGTTTAATCGGGTACCAGGGGCTGTAATAACATTTAAGAAATTATCATTGTGATAATTAGTACATTTCTTACATGCACACACCCAGACTTGGGCTATTATTATTTCAAACATCCCGTAAACAATAAACATAAAAGTGCTTGACAACAAGTATCAATGTATTAGACTGTAGATGTAGATCGTTGAATGTTGTTCAAACATCCGGGTCAATAAATATCAACTGATGCTTGTTTTCATTTTGTATCGCAAACTGCTTATTCTTTTCTGAAAAGCGGACCTGATAGACTTTGCCCACTCTGAAAGTAAATCCCGTTCATCATGTTCACGCTTAACCCATCGTCTGGCATAATCTTCAACAGAGTCCACGATTCATTGTGAAATTCACATTCCATTTGATCGAAGGAGTCTCTCGATACTTTCATGAAAAACTTTCGTACCTTTAGGTTGAAGTTATCATTCAGGTTTCCGGTTAGTGTGTGTCCAACTAGACCTGAACAGGCTGAAGGAGGGATCTATGTTCAATGGTACGGAATAAGTCATCAATGAACATGAATATCGGAAGGGGGTTGGTATACATGTACTAGCTCGAACAGACTTTTGATGTACGAAATTGTTAGTAAATTCGACTTTCATGAAATGTCGAGTCGATGGTGACTCATAACTGTCCGTTTGATAGGGCTTACATAATTTCTGCCACATCGTCAATAATCTTATCGAGCCTAGACCTTAGTACAGGTCATTTGGAACGATTTATTTAACACCCCAAGTGTATCAAATAATCATCACAGCTGTTGAATAACATTTGGTTTATACCACACATGGAATAAACTCTAAATACATTTTGATTGGCTGAAATGATGAACTTTGACCGAAACAACGTGTCACCTGATCGATTGTTTTCGACGTCATCGATTGTTGACGTCGTCCAAATTTGGCGGGAATATATACGAGATGATGAGTTTTCGCACAAACATCATCTGTGGTTCACAGAAAACAACACTGCCACTGCGACTTAATAGTATCGTGGTAGAAACAGTCACTCGACTCGTGGTTATTGGAAATGGAATTTATTTCACTTTCGTTTATTATTTCTAAAGCTAAACCTCGTGTCTTTTTGTAACTTTTAAAAAGGGATTGAACAGCGTTTTTTAATTTTCATGCCGGTATGAATGCAAAGCGGTTACATCCATATTGCATATCGCTAGGGCTTCATGGTCAATATGGATGTAACCGATTTGCATTCATACCGCCATGGAAATTGAAACAACGCCGTCCAATTCATATATTTACATTTTTACTACTGAACAATTGTCTAATTTATTTTCTTATTTATTGAACAACTGGTTAATCAACTGCGTTTGTTATTGCGCCGTCCTTTAAACGAAAAAAGGCGGAACAGCCATAATTTGCGTAAAATTGGCGCCAATAATCTACCGTAGTCATTTGAACGTTAGACGCGGGAGCGTTTTTCATGTTATCCGAAGCGGAGCCGTAAGACTCCCATTGAACAAGACTAATATATTACGTCATAAGTAATTCACGTGAATGGATGTATTCATACTGTATTCATGATGTATTCATAGTCTAGTGTTTGTTGTTTTCAGTTGGTATGTTCATATAGAGAAGAAACAATCAGAATGTAAATATAACATAATTAACTCGATAGTTTAGTTATCATTACGGTATACTGAACGTGTTTTATTCTGCTTCCTTTCATTTTTGGTGTTTGTAAGCGTTATTTAAATCACGAACTTATATACGTATTTGTACATTATTCCATCGTTCTCTGACGTGCGTCGCAATAGTGAATTTGTAAGTGTAATTTCTTTACTCTTATATAGATAGGAAATGGTGTATCTGGCCATGGACAACTATTTAGATATTGTTCTCATATGTTTTCAACTTCACTTGATATCTGTATTATACCAGCGCTAGCACCTCTATACGTTTCTTATGCTATCGGCATGTCGCTGTGACGTCAGACATCATATGTCCACGTGTAACAACAACTCAGGATTATCATTCATTTGAAGATTGTTCAGTCAACTAAGATTATAATGAATCCAATCATTATTTATATAATACGTGTTATACGAGAATGAATTCAACTTCACCAAACCTATATTTACTTGATGCATGTTCTGCATAACATATTGGAGTCATTAACCCATGCCAAAAAACCGGGTGTAATTTACATGTACATACGTTGTAGCTATGCTTCAATGTGTCGCTTTGAACTGAATATTTGTCATCAATTAAAACAGAATATGAATTTAACGTACATTTATTTCAAATGCCTCGTCATTAATTTTTCATATGAAGCATGATATATATGTATTTTACCAACTCTCCAGAGCTTGGAGGCTCAGCGCAGGTGTTAAATGAATATATTTTATCACAATGACCTCATCTGACGATAGAAATAAACATAAACGTTGTTAGAGGATTGAATTAATGACAAGGATTAATATAAGTTTTAACGAAGGTAGTTTATTATGGTGCTAGCTGGATGACATAATTGCGCTTTTCGACGCAAAACCAAAACATTTAACACGTTGATTAATGTATGATAATATACAAGCAAGTTTGTAGATTTTTAGCTCGCAGTAACAATGTTTATAATACAGTTATTTGAAGTCTGGTTAACAGATGATAAGAAGGACCGGAAACCGGGATCCCTTGAATCCCAATGACATTTAGCAAATTATGACAAGCATATTTCAAGCAAATCACTATTAATCAGACAGCTGACAGGCAGATTGGGCCAAACTCGTATCCTTTTTTTCTTCGAAAAGCACAGGATAGATAATATACAACATCAGATGCATCGCCCTATTTAGTAAACATAAACAACTCTCACACGCTTTATAGTATAAAGATGGATGTGTACGATCAGTGCTATCTACATATACAAATTAATAAATACAATTCTAATTAGTTTTTAGGGGAGGCCTTATCAAGCGTTAGCTACTAGCCCTATGCCAAGTGGCTAATACCTCTATATGTGTGTGAATGCGTGGGTGCAGGAGATGTATTTTATGTTTCGTAAGTCAAGAAAGATGTACATAAATACCTTGTAAGTAGTGTGTTATGTCATGTATGATACTTATTTCATTTTATTTTCCATGTTCTTTTTTTAGCAGAGTTCTGTTGGTAAGTGATGGTTGTTTCCGACGACAATTAAACATTTTTTAACCTACTGAACAGGCAGCTCAATTCATACATTATACCCTAGCAATTTTACAATGACAATACTAGCATAATATCAATGACCAGTTGATTTCTACTAACCACGGCCCAGTTGTTCAAAAGATGATTAGCTTAATCAGTGATTAGCGCAAATTTTAATTCTCCTATAATTTTAAAATAAAACCATAGATTGAGTTACAACTTTGCAGATATCAACTATCTAGTAATGTTAATGTACATGCTAACTTAGGGGGCTGTTCCTTGTATATTGACAGAATTATTGAAGTTTGAAAAATGTCGTTAAATAGTGATTAAGCTAATCACCTTTTGAACAACTGGGCCCTGGTGTCATTGGCCTTATGGCTAGTTGTATGAGTGTTTGTTCATATTTTCAAGGGATCTCAAATATATTTAATAGTAAAGAAATGGTGACCATTCGAATCGTTAAAAATTAATATTTAAAAGAAAGGGTATTGAAAATTTGTAAAGCTGCTCTGTCAACAATATGCTACGAGCATATGTACATTTAAATGTATGCCTACATTGTATGTGCAGATGTACATGAAGCTATAATTACAATGTACATCCTCTAGCAAGTAAACAAACGACTTGCAACAATATATACCAAACGCATAACATTGATTTTTCGTATAAGAACGCTGTGTCATTCTGAACTCATTATCACAGCCTTGTTGTAGATTCGCGCTGAAACAGGAACGAATTTTAGTATTCCCCTTTGAAGTTACCATTGTATTTATGTATGTCTATGTATTTACAGCTGAAATTGCATCGCTTTTTTAAAATATTCTCATTCTTTGATCTTGTTAAAGATAAACCCTTTCGTCTGAAAATATCTATCATAATGATTACAAGATATTGTTTTTCATTTCACTCTAAAGCGAGGGCCGCCCTTTGCTGTCTGCAAACATGCTACCCTGCTGGATTTTTTCATTAGTGTGGAATGAGACATCCTGCTCCATTTGTCCATAAATAAATAAATATAAGTAAATAAAATGCATAAAACGATCAACGGTGCATGCGTTGTACATATAACGGTAATAAAACACTGGTCAAATGGTCGAAACGTCCAGTTGATTATAGATATCAGGCCAATACATATAGCGTTTGTTTACGACCGGCATACACACCACAGTACTTGTAGCGCTTAAAGAGGTGTTCGTAATTAATTGTATCAATGCTCCAAACGGAAATTTTCTATTGCCAGATTCCATCACTACCATTTAGGGAGACGAACCGATAAGTAAAAACGTTTCCTGTAATTAGCAATTCTATCTTTATTGGTCAATTGTGCGGTAGATGTACCATTTCCTGAACATAGCCGCGAGGCCGATCGGAGACGATTAGCCCCATGGCCGTAAAGCTGTCTGCAACTGGAAACCTCAACATCCGCGCGAGTCTGCTTGTCCTTAAATGTATGCGTTAACGTCGAGAAAACGATTGATTGAACACACGTCTGTGAGCAAAAAAAAATTATAACGGTTAGGTTATCGTAATCACTGGCTTGGTGAATCAACAACAACACCAAATGTATCCACGTATTTAACCAAACACTCTAGCAGAATCAAATCAAGAACGACAACAAACTGCAAGAAGGCCGAGCCCAAGAGCACGAAACATTTATAGATTTAAGCTTTTGCTTAACCAATCACGCAAGACGTTACTTTTCCGTGTTGTTGGATAGCCCATTAAGGTCCGAGTTAGTATACTGACTAGAGTTGCTCTTAAGTTCAATTCACAAATCTATCCGTTCTCTCCTGAATTCCTGTTTGGTCGGGGTGTTTATGAGTCTATATGGTATAGACCTCTCAGTTTGTGTGCATCTTTTTACATATAATCCTCTCTGATGTGCAGTAAAACAAGGGGATGGCGAGCGAGAGTTATCATTGGTCTGTTGCACTCCAAACCCTCCTCTTCCTGGAATGGAATTGGCTTCAATGTCATGATGTATAATGTATGGACTCATATGTGGTTTAGGTCACGTTCTAACATCGTTTCGATCTGGTATAGCGGGTTTTTTTTTATCAAATACAACAAATCATGTTGAAATTAAAATATAAGCATGCATTTGAAAATGTAATGAATCACTAGATACCCAGTGTTTGCAGAATTTAACAGTTTTATTTTCTTAGATCGCGCGCCAATTTCCAAAGCATATACTAATAATAACAATTTATGAGATACCTTTGTTCGAAAACTTGCATTTACCTTCACGAAATTGTTGTTATAATGTTTTAACATTGGTGTTGTTAATCTAAATACCCCTTAAAATTATCTATGATTAATAATATCGAACTATTGTAAAATTGTTAGCGGATTAGAATATCCATAAGTTCTAATGAAGATGAATATATTTGGTACTTTGGTGTAATGGTTTAATTAGCTGTCGATTGCTAGTCGTGATGACTGCAAGTTTGACACAAACTGTTGGTGGTTAAGTTTTCTTTACAACAAACATTTGTTTTTAAAATAATTGATTAAGTATACATTAATAACAGCAAGTTAAGTTTTTTTCCTACCAACTTCATATTTTAACGTAATCAAAATAGAATATACTGACGATAACTCATTATACTACATATCTATTTCACTAATTATATCATACCCCTTGAAATTTCTTTTTGGACTAATTTGGACACTGAAGAATATGAATAGCATCACTTACGCAATATGTATAACTTGAATAAATACGGTTAAAACGATGTCATTTTGAATCGATTCACACAAACAGACCAACTACAATTGCATTCATTATGTTACAATCACAAAACTGACACAATCTATTATCAAATCTTGATAAAAAAAATAACTTGGGAAACATAGCTTTATTAAGTTTTGAAATTAGTGTTTTATTAGCGCCATAGTGATTTCTGAACTTAAGTTTTGAGATAACGCCGCACTGCATACACAATACATGTATTTTATGTCATTTTAAGAAACTTGCTTTGCTTGTTTCATGACTGTAGAATGTTTATCCAAAAATGTTCATTTCAAAGTGTCCCTTTTAGGGGGGATATTTTTCCTATCTCTAATGCGTTGTTTTATAATGGTTGTCATGACTGCCATATTATTAGATTTACGGATAAAACAACACTTTTCAAGACCAATCTAAGGATCATTTAGGGAAAAATTGAGCTCAATCACAAAAGTGAAAATGTTTTGAAGAAGTTTGAAATGTTAAAAAGTTACGCACGGCGGAAGGCGGATGATGTCAACGAAGCACGATGGCTTTAGGCTACCCTGGTCCATTGAGTCAGATGACATAAAAAGGGGTTGTAATATTTCCGGGTAAAAAAGTTGGTACCTGTACATTTTATCATTATATATTTACGATATACATAGAACACATCACAACAATTCTCTGTCCTACTCTATTGACTATGAAGACTGATGAAATGTTCATGTATACACTACACCACAGTTTCATTACACATTAAATAACTTACAGTGTTCGTGTTTCTACATTATCGAAGTGCTGTCCCATTCAACCGTTCTTGCACTGCAACATCCTAATGAAAATATTACGCACAAAATTTGATTTATTAAGACACATTTATCAATTCATGATCCAATTCACGTTCCACCCTTCCCAACCCCACTAGTATTTCTAGTATCACTTCAGTTATCATCCTTTCAACTCCTGGAAGGAGGGGGAGCTTATTAATATCATCTGGAAACGAATACGTTAAAATGTCAAAAATCTCCATGCTCAAAGCTATTATCAAGACTAGACGGTATAAAGTAACAAGATCCAATTATTTTCGTAATATTTTGCAATTGTTTTTTTTTCACAGATAATCAGACCTGAAAACATATGGTCGATATACTTCAATTTTACGAGAGAAACTCAAATGCTGCCTCACTATCTAGCTCGTCAGGGAAACTGATTGAACGCGGTGTCAAGATGTATCACTTTCAAAACGATAACGGTTCCATCATCCAACTTCATGCTGGCTTTTGTGCAAGACATGACTGTGCTCAAGAACTAACAAGAGTGACATGCTCGTTTTACCTATTTACAGAGAAGCCTACAACACTCTATTCTTTTGTTGTCTGCCTTAAAGCAAGTGCTCCAATAGCTTATGTATGGCATGGCTGGATACTACATTAAACATATAGGAGTGTGTGTAATATAAGCTTTATTCAAAATTTTATCACATATCGCATAAAACGGCGGCAATTTGACTTTTCTAAACCGGTGTCACCACCAGGACCAACATGTCTGGCCGGTTGGTAAAGATTTACGCTTTGTAGAGGTATGGTAAGTTAAGATGGAAAGGTCGGAACAAAACGATTAGGTCGGAATAAACAGGTTATGTTATACATGTACTCCGGTTAATGTGTAAGCTCATACATTCGAAAGAAAGGTTAAAATATGAAATGATATGATATACATTATAATCTTGAAAAAACGTTTTGTTTATTAATGTTTGTTGTTCAATTAATCGAAGAAGCTTTAACGTTAACAACTCCCGCTATTTGATTTTCCTTCGTGATATATTTTTATGTCAATTCCCTGAAAGATCATCCTCGAAATCCTGGATTTCAGATCAGCTAAACTCCTGGAATATGTAATGACAAACCTTAAGGCTCCTTGTGCTGGTCACCAGATGAGGCAAGCAGACTTGTTCGACCTTTTGATGTTCACCAAAACAAATTCGTGGTCACATCACGGTAATATTGACAAGCTTTGAAGCGTGTTGCGGCTCGGTAAATCTGCAAAAGACAGGCATCAGCCTTGCGGTTCGTTAGTTTGTGTTTTACCAGTTTTGTCATGACATATTTCAGAAGTGTAAAGAGCGTAGGTGAACGTTAACCCTGGATATCGAGGATGCCGGAAGATGAACCGAACTTAAATGACGTAAAATCAAAAAGAGTTAAAACCCTATAGTTGGTAGTAGTTGTATAGGAAAGTAATCTCAGGTTAAATGCTTCAATAAGATGTTAAAAAATATTAATATAGTATGGCCCTTTCCCCAGGACAATTTTCTCCTACAGTGTTGATTGACGACTTAGACATTACACCTTCTCCAGATAAAAGTTTAAAAGAAGTATTCCCGAGGGAAAGGGACATAATAAATTAGTACATCACATGAAGTTTACAGTAGTATGCCCGCAGTTAGTAACGGACATATTATACGGTCCGAATTAGCGCTCCATAATGAAAATATTCGTTGCAAACTTCGCGCATTCTACCATATACGCAGTCAAATTGAGGCACAACCCTTATATTTACATCATTGATTATGTTTAAGTGCTAAACGAAGAGGAAACAATTCGAGGTGGGTAGCAACGATGGCAATCACGACAGCCATGGTGGGTAAGACAATATAGTCCTATTTTATCTACATCGCTATATCGGTAAATTAAGAAAATCGCAGTGTAAAACAATATTTTTCTTCTTTTAATCGCATATGGATTTCCAGTTAAATAATATTTCTAGCATTTCAAACATACTTATTCACTTACATCCGTCATTATGCACACGTTTTGGCACACTGATCTGGTTGTGACGCGATCGAACGTCGCAACAGGAAGCGGCCATTTTTTGTACTTCCGTCAACGAATTTTGAATCTGCATCAGTGGAATAAGACTAATTTGGAAGGAAAGGATCCCAAACATGTTCCATGTTTTTTAATGTTAACGGAACCAAACAATGGCTGTCATCGAAGTGAGAACGACGCCATATTTGAAACAGAAATCAATACACCGAGCCTTTTACATTGATTATAATTATGATCATTTATACGCAGTCAGAACTTACTAAGCGGAAGAAGTGAAGTGTATAAATATAAAAGTTTTGATTGTTTGACAACAGCTTGTGTTTTATGACTGGTTGCCCCGTTAAGTCGATTAACGATAAATCCCGCTATGTTCCTCTGTCATGTATTTATCACTGCAAAGAGTTTTGTCTGTTTGACTTTCAAAATGTTCGGAGTCTGCAACTACAGCACCGAATCGTGTCAGTTTTTGCAGCAGACGACAACAGTCAACAATAAAACGAAAGTAGAAGTTATAGCGCCACCTACGAGAAGGGCGTGACTGTTAAGGTCACGCTACATTTCATGCGAGCCGCAGAAAAGGTCGCTAGGTATAGTCCCTGTAGTCAAGGAAGGAAGATACCTGGTATATCCAATAGCCTTCCAAGATACTATCATGTGATGTTCTAATGCCTTTTGAACATAACACGTAATGGCACTTAATACTTTAAAACCCTGGAGTTTCGTTTCAGAGTCTTAAACTGTGTGCTTGCTAAAGCTATCACTTTGATTATGTGGTAGCAATTTGCAGCTAAACATTTCATTCCGGACCAAGATTAACCGAAATACCTTTTATAAAACTGTTATGCATTTCTTTGTTGTTGTTTATTTAACAGTATAATCACGTACTATCAATTATTGACGGCACAGGTTTAATTGAGAAGGCGATAATAGAAGTATTAAGCCCCCACAGTTTCAAATGTAGCATGCCTTTCAACAAATTAATTAATGCTATTTGTTTAGTCGTTATTTTGTTATGCTTTAATCAAATACATCATTAAATTAATATATAAACGTCGATTTTACAAACAACGTTTTTTTTATGTAATTTTGATCAATGTAACTGAATATAGTTCTATTTGAGCTGCGAAAATAAATTTAAAACAGCAATCGCTTTCTCTAAATGTAGCAAAGTCTTAACCACATTTTCTAAACACTTTGATGTTCACAAAAATGAACAGAAATCAACAGAAATCGACAAATATAGCATTTGAACGACGTGATGGACTTTATTGTATTACTTAAACGCAAATATAATAATACGGTGTGAAATTTTATTTCAGTGATTAGATTTAACTTTAGCTTGTTCATAAGGAGTTATGTCATTTTCACGTCATTTAATGTGTTTAAGTAATTCAATACCAATTCACCAGCATACCATCCAGTTCAAAATTGATACCACACGAGCTCTCACCAGCAAAATGGATTTGAAAACAAATTCAATAAAGATTAATATAATGCACAATTCTCTCTTTATGCCTGGTTCCAATCTACATCCAGAGGCTATGAAATTCGTATTTTGCGCTAATATAGAATATTAACGACTTTTTATTTCATTTAAAAGTTATAAAATATGTCACAGCAAGTTTTATTAATCAATGATTCAGGGATTGCTGTCAGAAAAAAACCCTATAAATTCAATGAATTTTAGAAGAAAACTAAATGAGGCCCTGGTAAATACTAGCTGCAATATACCGCTCGGCTGGAGAGATCTTCTCTTTAGCACGATCTGTTGGCCGTAAGCCTAGTAGGTAGAGGCTCCGGGCCCGCCTCCCGGTGGAGGCATTGAAAAAATAATGACCTATGTTACCCTATGACGCCCACGTAGGGACCCCAGATGACATACAATAGGAATATTTACAAAGGCATCCCTACGACCCCAGAAAAAAAATCGGGATTAGTTCTGTCCTGGAGGGGGAGTATAGAACACTGGTAAATACTAACTGCAATATACCACTCGGCTAGAGAGATCCTTTTAGCTCGATTGGTTGAGCGTAAGCCTAGTAGGCAGAGGTTATGGGTTCGATTCCTGGCGGAGTCGTTGAAAAAATAATGACTTTCATAGCTACATTGTAGATTCACCTATACATGGCTAGTTTAATTATGTATGAGTTGACTTTATTTCCAATTAAGCAGAAGAAAGGGTTTTAATGTGATATTTTGTTTAAACACTTAAATTTATTACCTTTACGCAGGATCTTTCGTTTTAACACCTGGTGTTTAATTTATCACACCTGGTTTCTTTTCCTTTAGTTTTAAAATTTGATTTAGCTTTTGTTTTTAACACCTGATTTTTTTACTAAATATATGGATCTTTTGTTTTAACACATAATCTTTTGTAAACGCAAGACCTTCTTTCGTTTCAACACCTGTTGTTTTTAATTTATCACACTTATCTTTTGATCTTTTTTTTTAATCTACTGTTTCATTTAAAGTTACAGGATAATTAAAATTTGTGCTAATCACCTTTTGAACAACTGGGTGCTGATAATTTGTTTTAATATATGATCGTTCGTTTTAACATGTGATCTTTTGTTTTAAGGCATGAATCTTTTGTTTTAGCACATGGATCTTTTCTTTTAACGTATGGATCTTTTGTGATAACACATATTCTTTTGTCTTCCCACCTGGGGTTTTAAGTTGCCACACCTAGTTTTCCGTTCTGTTGTTATAACATATGACTGATCTTTCGTTTTAACAAATGATCATTTGTAACGCTTGGTCTTTTGTTTTGTGTTAACACCAGTCCTAATTGTTCGTTTTAGCGCTTGATTTGATTTGTTCATCTGAACTTTTCTTTTATCATCTGATGTGTTTTTTTTAAGATCTTATCTGATGTTTATAAATTTCGATTAACGAAGAATATTAGACGGACGGACAGCTATATGATGCGATTTGTTTATTTGTTGCATACGCGAAAATGTGTATATTATTTACCGTGCCACTACTCAAATGAAATTAAATGTGACTATGGAGGCTTCTGCAAACCTCGGGGATTACAAAATCCACCTCCAGTGAAATGAATTCATTCAGAGTGGAATAACACTACAAAAATTGTAGTTTAATGCAAATCTCAAAATCCACATATTTTACTCCACAACAGCATGACACACACATTAATTTCCTCCAAAATTTCGGTTCAGTGTTCACTATGATGGTGCCAGCAAACCATGCCAAATTTAATTGGAAATCAGTAACACCGACTTAAACGCGAATTTGAAAACAAAACCCCGTTTTTGCCCTAAAATAACAAAATCAGCAAATTGATTTCCTTTAAATTGAGGTCAGGGGTTCCGAACGAAAGTTTACGTAATAAGGTAATTCAATACAATAGCTTTATTACTGCGACACACCTAAGTCTCGCGTTCTTCCAATATCGTCAAAAGCGAGACAAAAATCGTCATTTTTTTCTTGTTAAAATTCTATTTTTTTTTACTGTCTTGAAAATAATGTTCTTCTGCCCGAACAAATATTGATAAAAACAGACTTGAGAATTCATTTGGGCATTGGATTCACATTCAAATCATCTGATTCGATTTCCTTTTAAAATTAAGTTTTAAGGCACTTAAGGTTTTTATAAAGACCACAGAGAATTTCAGTTTTGTTCCTAATAGGACTGTTGATACTACTTAGAGAAAAGAACACGAACATGAAATTGGGTTAGAAAAACCAATTGACACGTAATTTGAGAAGTCAAAACAAGTCCGTATCATTGTTTTGCAAATGTCCGTTTACATAATGTTCGAGTTCTTCTTGTCGAAATCCTCTAAAATACATTGCATATTTGTATTTTTTTTCATTTATTATTGCTTATTCAAATCATGAGATTACAAGAATTGTACAGGAATATTTAGTTAAGTCGTTACAATATGTGTAACAATGCTATATTTAACATCCGGTGTGCTATACCATAGAGTGGGCAATACGCAGGAAATTACGGTTTGCAAAAAGGTGCACATTTTTATTGATGTATATCATATGTATAACCAACAAAAAAACTGCGATAATTCCTGATGATGTTATTTTTAAAGAAAAACAACAACATTGTCAACGGGAAAGTAAATCAAAATCGGGTATTCATGACATCATTCTTGCTAAAAGAGTACTCAAAAGTTTGACTTTATCATTTTTTGTTGTTGCGATTTGTTTTACAACATGACATAATCCAACATTGGAGGGCATAGGATAATTCAATTAAACACGATTTCCCATGTAGAATCCTTGTTTATGTACTGGTTCGAAGGAGTTTTAAGTCATAAATCACCGTTTGATAGTTGATGCATCGTATGTACTTTGTTTACGCCATGCAGCAGGCCCCAGGTTTACCATTAATGTCTCTGCGTATATGTCACATTTCGTAACGATGTTGTTTATGATTAATGACACATTTCTATAGCTATTATTTTATTTAATATTCAAGATAAGCGTTATTACTCTAATGGCTTTGAAACTAACATGATAAATTGTTGCATCAAATGTAAAATTATGTCATAGAATCCACGGAGCTATCATTGTTATCTTTAGAAGTGCAAGTACTAGCTGTAGATTATAAATTGGTTTGGCACTAAAGTAATTTATAATAGACGCACGTGCTTGTTTAACCTTTCAAAAAGGACAATTACAATACAAATCTGTATTCAAAATCATTTTTCAAATGAAGTGGCCTCTTGTTATATATCTGCGCATGGATGTCATAGGAATAGAAACATTACTGGATAATATAATGAGAAAATCTCAGTATTCAATCAATATTGTGGCGTCTTATCTGATATAAACTAACATGAAGTCCTTCCCGCCGTTCCACCCCGACATACGGTAACGCATGCTTTGTCAAGGCTGCATCCAGTCTGCACTGCCATTCACTCGATAACCATTGTCCTTCAAACTACATTTTTCACCAAAAACTATTTTTGGGAACGTGACAAATTGATATGACGTCGACAACAATACATGTGGGTGGAGCTATGCAAATTATCCAGTTCGATTCACAATTTGTATGACGTCATTAACAATGGACATGGACGGGGTCTCAATCATAGTGTGGTTTTTGCTTGGAAACATATTCTGAAATTGTCAAAAAGCAACGCAACTCACGATGACCCTTTCTTCATAGTATAACTAAAAGAGGTGTATTGTTTTAGCATAAAGTTTATAGTTAGCATCGTGTATGTTGGCTCATTGAAACCAGGGGAAAGATAACCTGAAATAACAAGACAATTCAGCCAAAAAAGACACGCACAGAATGTAATATTATATGAAAGAGTGACCAGATGATACATGTTTGACAGTACCACCGTATTTCATAAGGTATAGTCTTTGTTTTTATTGCAAAACATTTCATGGAAGATTACTAAGTCTAATAAGTTGTGTCATTTGGTGAAGAATTGGTGTTTTATACGAAGAAGTAATATAGAGGATAGATCCCATACAGACATGGTCTAAGTGAAGCCTTTCCATATAAGGCATACCACTTCGACAAAGCCAACATTTCACTCCAAGTATTAGAATTACATGCCAGGTGGTACACGAGATAGGGGTTGAATGTATCTTTGATATACGACCCTCTATCTCACCAACTCAACTCATACCCAGTGTATGAAGTTCCAGAGACTAAAAGTATAAACCCCGGACAAATGTCAAGGTCAAAATGGCTAAAAGACACGCCAGCTCATCGATGTGAATTTATATCCAAAGTGTAAAGATCCAGTGTAGGAGAAAGAGTTAGGAGATCTTGTTTTCTTTGATTCACGTCAAAGATAAACAAAATCGAAAGTACTTAAGCGTCAACAAAACTATAATCCGAAATCGATTGAACAAGTGGATCCGTATGAAAATTGAAAGGTTTGCATTGAAACCCCTGTAAAAGTACAAGAGAATAAGACCAGGTGTTCCAGGAAAGTAAGCGTCCTTTGCTTCATCGGCGACACCCGCAATGTAAATCTTGGTCACATCCAAGTAAACATCGAGTCCTTAAAATGAGAAACGAGTCATCATTCTGAATTACTAGCAAAACGCAAGCACCCTAATAAGCGTAGGTCAATGTGATCTTCTTTCCAAGGTTAACTCATACCACGAATACGAAGTTCTAGCGATCAGTAATGTAAGAGATAGATCACGGACAAGCTTTTTCTATGGTGTAAATCAAACATTTTGTTTATGTAGGTCGAACAAATGTCAAAACGGAGATCAGATGGATTTACTTTCGGTGCATGACACAACGCTACACAAAGGTGAATCACATACATGTCACAAGAACGAAGATTAATGTAGGACAGAGAGCCCAGACAAGATGGTATAAGGACGCGTGATCGGACGGATACATTTGTAAAATGCAAAAGATACGTTACACACACATGCTACACCTTTTAGATTTAGTAACAGATACAGTATGCCTGAAATGTCTTAAATTGTATCATACATTTTTTGTCCTTCTAGTACTCGTCAGTGATGAGTGGGGCACAGTTTGTTCTTTTGGGAATGCCTACAGTCGGCTGGAAATTGTTTTTTTCTGAATTCAATAAAAATATTGTCGACCAGTAATTCAATAACCCTTGCTCAATCTTCAGTGTATTTGTCGTGTATTTCACGTATGTTCAAAGATATCTCACTACCATTTATTTGTATCGTCGTCCACATTTTTTGAAAAAAGAAAGCTCTCTTAACGAGAAATCGAAGACGTTCCTTCAATTTTGTATGGCGTATGGAAGTGTACAGAGTGGAAAGATCAAATGTTTTGATCAAAAACACTTTTTAGGAGTCGATGTTCAATATTGATCAAAAGATCTTTCGAAATTTTCAAAGATCACGTAACACACACATATGCTGCACCTCTTAAATTAATATTATATGCAGTATGCCGAAAAAATGAATTAAGCTGCATCATACAGCTGTTTCGTCCTCCTAGGACTCTTCAGTGATGCTAGGGGCCAAAAGTCCATATCCCATTTATTACACTTCTGGAGTATATACAGTGTCACGATGAGACTAAAGAACTGATTTAATGATATTAAGAATGGTAGTAAGAAGTTTTGACAACGGCTTGATCGAGCAATCAGCAGAGCCAGCGATAAAACGTTACTTGTAAGGATCCTTGTGTATATTCCGTACCCAATAAAGACGAGGTAGGTCAACGTCCAGATCATTAATCGGTATTTTTAAATATTGTATTATGGAAGCACGGTAAGACAGTATTTCATCTTTCGAAAAACCGTCAATGTGGAAGCAGGGTTACCTAGGCTATTAAGCACGCCTAGTTTTTTTTGCAAGCAAAAAATGAAGCTGTAAATGACCCTACGCTAGTGAAAGATTGAAAAGCATTAGCAGCTAAGAGAAAAATCCATCAAAAAGTAGAAAAGTTCCATAAATGCATTTTTATAATATAACTGGTGGACAGATTATAATGTAGATAAAATAAACGTTTTTTCACTTTGTTTTTGGAAAGAAAACTCATAAAATTACAGAAATTGAATAAAAGTGTCCCGGTATAATACTTATTATATCTATAACAAAAAGGTACTGCATTCTTTGAAACAGAAAAACAATCAGAAACATCGAAGCGTCAGGAAAACCATAATCTACACTCAAAATCGATTAAACTAGGAGCAAAGTATGAATAAAGGAAATATTTACATGAAGAATTGTGTAAAGTACAACGATATTTTGTTTCGGATTAACAGTTATGACTGATGAGTGAAAAAAGGGGTAACACTTAAATGATCCAGAACTATAGAGTAATAATTAAAATCTCATTTCGAAATGGAACGTGTTTTTATTTCCAAAACTCCCCAAGTAAGTGTTCTTTCCTTATACAGATTCTGCTCATGTGACTATAACCACATACGCCGGGCATCTGGCAGTAACAAAAATAATGGCTTTGTGTGATCAGAGAAGAAACGAATGAGTGTTTAAAGTCGTTAAACTAAAAGAAAACCATATGGTAGAGGACATTAAAACAGACTTATAATCACCATAAGCTCAAACAAAAAATCAAAGTCGAAACCAATTTTTCTGGAAGGAAACACTCAAGCATCGCAAGTAACACATTCATGTAGGAAAACGTCAAAGTCTACAGTTGAATAACAACACAAAATGACTCGGGGGTTCCGTAAATACTTTTTATGTGTACACTTTACATAGGTTATCTTTTGGTATACTTATGTGTTGTATCACTATTGCCTGCTATTGTCTTAAGACTGAGGCTTACGATTGCTGTGTACATATGATGTTAACACACATTGGATGCATTCATTATCAGTTAGTCCTGAAATGTCGGTAGCCCCAAGTTTAACCTCTGTCTCTGTATGTCAATTATCGTCAAGCCAAAACGACATTTATTTTTTGGTAATAGTATGATCGATAATCTGTAATCTGTCATGATTACAATGATGTGTTTTTAATCTGTAATTAGAAATAATAACCAAGGTAAAATATACCTTCAAGCAGTCGATGGCACCTGATATAAATCTAATAGATTAACTACATTTTTTAATGTACAAAAGAAAATAATTTTGACATGTTGTCAATCGAACCCAGCGTAACCTATCAACACGATATGTAATATAGCGCAAATTTTCTCATTTCTCTAATTTGCATTCATGTGATTGCCCTGAATTCATTGCATTTGTTTTGCATAAACTGTAGTCTACCTTCAATTTCCATTCGAAAATATATTTAATTTGACTGGTAGCATTTTTGGTTAGGAAAATCTGACGAGTCATCAGAAAATACCGCAGCAAAACAATTACTTACATCCGAACTTAAAATCGATTGAATGTTGGGCCAAACTAGGAATTATTGAAGGACACAAAGGGGACAATTCAAAAAAGGATAAAACCAGGTGTTCCGAACGAGTAAGCGTCTGATGCTTCTTCGATGTCATGTTAATCAAGGTCAAGTTAATGCCAGGTCCTTATATCATAACAACTGATGAGCATATTCCTAATTATTCCCCTTCATCACATACAGAATATATCTCACCATTGTTGTAAATTGTTTGGGGTTTTTTTTTTTGGGGGGGGGGGGGTTGTTTTATTTCAAACTTTTTTCGAAATGGTTTTTCAAAGTTAAGTTTATGCCATATAATGTCCAATGCCAAATATAGTTTGGTATTGGAAGGCGATTGTCCAAAAAAAAATCGTGTGGTTAACTTTATGACCCAAAATGTAACATAATTTTTGAACCAGTAAAACAACAATATATGTATACATTGTGTTTCTACCGTCATACCACTTTCCTGTAACACAGCATATACTTTTATTGACATTTGTTTTGGCATCGAGCGTTACCAAAACACTGTCTCAAATGTACATTAAAGGGACAATTAAGTTTGTTTACTTTTTAATATATCACCAAATATTTTATAAATTTGTAGTTCGGTATTTTGACAAAACTTTTTTTTTGTTTTCCATGCGTTTTTCAATTAATGATAGGGAAATCCTTAACCGTCCAACCCATGCAAATGAGACATATTTTTACAAACATCTCTTAGAAATCTGACCCCACGGAGCATGCGTGTGGTCTGGTCAGCAAATTTCCCTTCAACGGGCCCCTGTGTGCGCGAGCTTTGGATAATATCTGCTTTTGGTTAGTTTGAGTATACCAACACAATTTCTCGTGAGATCTAATAGCAATCATATATATCATAAGTGTTGACAACGTATTTCGCTAATCTTACCTACCTTGAAAGTAGTACGTGCGAAATCAAACTCTTCGGGTCCAATTGTTTACAACACACATACATGTGTTCGTTCCGGATGGCGCGGTTATTTCGTGCTATATGTTGATGTTGCTATATTTGGCGCAGGCTTTCCCAATAATTAAACTGACCACATCGGACATCGGATACACGGTGTCTAAGTATCAAGTACGGATTCCTTTGTCTGATATAGGTATTTTTCATTTTAATTAATTTTTAAAAAAAATGCGAATTCACTTAATTGCCTTTTTAAGTGAGCTTTAATGCCACAAACAAATAAAAAGCATGATAAAAACCCACACCTTTTGTTGTCAATACTTTTACAGGTTGATCGTCAGCCTAGTTTTGTTGACGCTTTGTTATTTCATTATTTCATATTTCAAAAGGAATTATATGCCATTCAAATGCTGTCGACCTTCTGGCTTCACCAGGGTAACACGACATTTACCAGAAGTTGTTTATAATAGACCAACTGAAAAAAAATGACTGTCGTGTTTAATTTTACTTAAAGATGTCGTAATACAGACACATGTTGAATATCTATATATAACAAAATACTGCTGTATAACTTGTAATTGTATATTACTTAAGTGTGTATATTATGAACAATGTAACTCCTCAATTGATAACTTTGGATATGAAGGCTCTAACAGTCCTCGAGGACTAAAACATCCACCAGCCGAATCTAACACATTGTATCCCGAAAGATGACGTAGCACACATACATGCTACACCTTTTAAATTAAGTCATAAATACAGTATGCCAAACAAATATTGTTAACTGCACCAAAGTCCTTCTTGACTCGTCAGCAAGGTTAGGGTCCAAAAGGTGGGAATCAAACTAGGCATTGGATATAAATAGGGGAATATATACCGAAGCTTCGACAAAACTATAATCCTAACTCAACATTGATTAAAAAAGATGCAAAAAATGAACAAAGGAAAGATTTACACAGAAACCTTTGAAACAACAACTACAAGAAGACATGTTTATCGGTTCAACTTATGGATAAATCTATCATAAGTTGTAATTAACAGCAAATACATGCCATTCATATTTGTTGGTATACTGTTCTGAAATCTTGGGTTCGAATCTTTGTCTAGCAATGCTTTTATTTTTAAAAGCAGACTTTGTTATTGATCGTATTTTGTTGAACTCATTTATTTTTGTTAGCAAGAATTTACATTATAGAAGGGCGACCCAAATATGCCAAAATTCTTCAGCTGTGCAACAATTAAATCATTATTCTAATCATGCATATATTGAATGCTCTTCTTAGTTATTAGTTGTTGACCAAAAATATAAAGATAAGATAGACATTATGATGTTTGCCTGTTTTCTGTTATTCTTCTTCTTGCTTACTGTTTACAATGTTAGTTCGTGTTTACTCCTCATGAACATGTCAGTGCTGAACATCTGACCTTTCAAAATTACAAAATTCGTAAACAAAAACATATCAAATGAAAAGAGGAGACAACTTGGGCTTTTATACAGCATCGGAGTTAGATCAAGGAATTTCCGGATACGTCAGTGTTCCTGCATCATCAAACGAACTACCACTGCGACATGCCGAATTACGCTTTGAAAACACGCAGACAAGTAGATAAAGAATTAAATGTAAAAAAAAAGATTTTTTCCAGGGTAGCGACCAAGACGGAAGATACTTTGGTTAGTGCGTTATGGCTAATGATATTGTCTGGTTGTCCTCCGGGCTAGGGCTTTTATCGGAGATGTAGAATACTTAATTCCATTATAAACTTTACCATTACTTTTCGAGAAGATATTTCTGTATTTGAAAGAAGACGTCAACACTTTTGTTGATGGCTTTCGATGTTGGTATACTGATTGTACTTCATATATGTGGTAGACGTAATACGGTTAAACATGTTATATAATATAAACTACTTACAAGTATAACCATATGTATCAAAACATATTTTTTCTTGACTTACATGTATGTTTCTCTTGTGAATAATAAAACGTACGTCAACTAGCAGATATCCGATTTTATAATTTTTGATAGAATAAAAATACGAACCTCCTCCGTCGACAATATCAATATATAAATGAAATGGTGACGACATTGGTCGCTACCGAATTCCATTTATCAAATTCATGAACACGGCCGTAACAAACAACCGAACTAACCTTTCCACCAGATAAACCCCTGTCTTTGTTTGCTTTCAATATCGCTAATGCAAACACATGTCAATCTGTCAACAGCAAATATCGCGTTCTAATATTCTGAGACGGGGAGTGAGCAGCAGAAAATCAAATAACTACTTTACACTACATGTGATAATCTACGTTTCATTTTCATGGAAAATACTTTTGTATTTCTAATTTTTACTAATACAATTACAAATATTGCCATGTCAATATCCTTAATTACACCACTCCCTTGCTGTACAGTCGATTTTTAAGTGTCGTCTGTCTGATATGAGTGAAACAGGGGCGGAGCGTAACACGTTCATTGACAGTTACCTTTAAGGTCGATCTTGTTCTTGTCCGAAGGGTTCGAACATGTATTACACGTAGAAGTTCAGCGTTGTACATGTATGTAAGCTAAATGACAGCATTTAAGAAATATATATACACTGTACATATATAACATACACTTAGAGATGTTGATAAACAGTTTATTTCCATATTTGTTGATAGTGATTTATGTACTTCGGACCTCTAGCAGACAACCGAAATATTCTAGTTGAATGTTAAAAGTGCTGTGATATATATTGAATACTTTGAATCATATTTCAATAGCTAGGAAACTATCGAAGATGGCGTTCCTTACGTACGATTAAACCTCTCTGGCACGTGTACCAACTCTGAGCTGAGATATATGTACATTCTAGTAATTGTTTTGAAATTAACACAATGAAATATGATTTTGTTAAAAAGCCGACACTATTGTCAGATTTATTCGAGTATTCTTATATATTTTGAACATGTGAAGTTAGGTATTAGGGCATTGATGCGTATACTTTGTTTTTACATCAATTATTTTAGTACAATTGTATCAAACAACTGGAGTACGTATTTATCATTTTACAGCTCCTCGAGGAATAAAAAAGTTGAACGTTATGTTAATTGCCGCTAAACTTGAAGTGAGACTACTAAACAGCAGGAAATACAACATATGTTTGCTGTAGCATTAGAAATACTGAATATTGAATTGACAAGGCCGGAAGAAGGTCATTGTATGTTGCCAGCGAACAAGTCTATGTATATGTTAAGGGCTTGTGTAGTAAACAAAAGGCACTTTGTGGTTGAGCAGAAATAGTCCATTTAAAGCTTTATCTTTTTTAAGGACGCAACGTTTCAAAAAAATGTAAATCTTTTTTCACCTAACGCATGCCTGAACGACTTTAAACAATATATGTCAATCGGATTAAACACGTATTTACATATTCAAGAGAACGGATCCCTAATGCACCACAGCTCAAATCCATGTGAGATGTTCTAATATTAATAACGAAAAAGGGAAATGTAATTAATAGACAATAATGCAGTTTAATTGCAATATAAGTATCATATCATTTGTATTGGCAAGACGGATAAAACATATTTATGACGCTATATTGTGCATTAAATAACTTCAAAGAAGGGATTCAATAATCAAAGCCTTTTACCAATTATACATGCTGTATTCCAATGCTTTTCCTTTTTATCAAGTATTTATATGTGCATTGCTTCACATGGTACAGCTTAGTTTGATTTTTTTGTTTTGATAACTGAAACATGCATCGATAAATGGGCGAATGTTAAATGAATGGAGCATGCATATGTCATATAGTGAGTTGTAATATGGTTCATTTATGTTTTTGTAAGAGCCAATTTTTTTAGAGTAAATTCATCTTCTTTCTTTAAGAATGCGACGGTATTCAATAGAAACACACAACAGTAACATATTACTGCATATGAACAACACGTTCGCAAAAAGCTTCTATTTACAACGTATATGTTAGAGAATATTACTTTTCATGGGTTAGCGAAATACACTAATTGGGGATAACGGAAAAATCGCTGAAAGACACAAATACAGTGAAACCTCTCTATTAAGACCACCTAAGGGACCACACCAAAATTGGCCAAATAGCGGGGTGGTCTGAATACCGAGGGTGACCATGAAGACAGATTTGTCTGAAATCTATTTTTTGACCTGTTTTCATGGTCCATTAACTAATATGTGTGTTTCATAATGTTAAACACATAGTAATTGTAAATGGTTAGACAATCTTACACCAAAATACAGGTTACTGACCCGACATGTGACGGGTGAACACAGTGGAATCTGGTGACTTCTTGTTTGGTTTTTGGTCTGAGTTGAGAGGTGAAACTAAGTGAAAATGTGGTATTTAGCGAGGTGGTCTCAATAGTAAGGTGGGGTAATAGTGAAGATTAGAATACAACGATAAAGTTATAGAAGATTTCTTCGGGACTGAAATGAAGTGGTCTTAATAGCGAAGTGGTATTAATTCTGAGGTGATTTTTAAGAGAGGTTTTACTGTATTTACTAACGGTTACAGTTCTTGTCACATGTAATTAACTGGTGTTTTGTTAACCTTCAAGGCATGCTTTTATTGGATCTGTGTAAAATTACACATGGGAGATACATATATAAATAGAGAATAAGGTGTTTTAACCTCTGACCTATCCTAAATCTTTTGCATTTCGTCGGTTATCAACCTAAATGAATACTATTTGGAAGAGAATGCACCTGTTAAATAAATGACATACAAATAAATGTTTAGATACGCCAACATTTATTCTCATCAGATACATATATCAACGTCCCTGTAACTCTAAGCAGAAGGCAGACATGTCATGTTCTTTGTACTCAAGTTTTACTTGATACATGACACTTGAGTTTGTCGTCATATAATTTAGCAATGCAACTGTACATCTTCAAAGCTGCCGAACCAACATTGAAAATACCTGCTCGTTACATGTTCAACACGCACTGCTTGTTCTTTTGCTGGTAGCAATCGGGTTTTAAAAAAAATCTGAAGAAAGGCATCTGTATCTCTTTAATGAGAATTTCAAAGAAATGTATTTTATGCTATGTATGAAATAATGATATCTTCAAACTCATTAGTGAGACAAGTTCTGTGCATGCAGCGGTAACCTGTGTCTAACTACCCGAGGCTAAATGTACAGGGAGCTGCTGAAAGCAATACGTTCTCGATGGCGTGGATTAAGAGCTTTTGTACAGCGTGTGATTATAATACACCAAACCTCTTCACAAGGACGCGCGGCTATATTCACGGAATTTGACACCCTTAATTTAACTCATTCCTCTCACTTTCAACAATCCTTCAAAAATAACAAGACGATCTGTATTGATTGTTTTCATAATTATCAAGTGATTTTTAACCAGGAAGGTGGGGCTGAAGGACAATTTACTTGTTTTACATTACCGAATGAAATTTAATCGCATCAACAAGATCGATTGCCTTTTCCAAACAAATGTTTTGCAGTCTCGTAAAAATGACTTGACAGATTTGAAGTAGCAAACTTGCAATTGCATCTGGAACTGAATGCTACGCAAATTATGCTTAGGTTTGCAGAAGAAAAATGTATGTACATTGCATTTTAAGATTCTGCATGCATTGATTAAAAGAAGTGGGGGGGGGGGTATTTTTATAGAATGTTGAACGTTTGATACAAGATCAATAAATAGTTTTTCCAGAAGACCTTTTTCAATAATTTTTAGATTGAATCATTCTTGGTAGGACGACTTCTAATACACTGATTTGGTTGTGTGTGTGGTTTTTTTTTGTTTTGTTTTTTTATATAAATAAGTATTCTGACTCCTACATCAATATCCAAACCTCTTATAAACCTGATGCCATATTCCTAAAACACGAAAAATAATTAAATTAGCTTGCATGTAATTTAAATTCCTAAAATCAACAAAAACATGATGTTTCTTAAAAACAATTTTAGACCTGCAGGATAATTGTATCGTTACAATTTTCAGCATGTCCACGGATAATTTCGTTCATGAAAGGACTTATTTAGTACAAATTATGACTGATATAAAATTATATCAAACTGCAAAGTTTCGTCTAATCTAACAATTGAAATAAAAATGTATGTCTATAAAATGTGCACTCTTTGAACTTAACAAATGTAGGATCAATCACCTCCCATGAGGGTGTTTAAACGGACCAATGTTCTAATGGAATCGACCTCAAAGTGATGGACCGCTGAGCCTTACGGCACCTAGAAAGCCACGATGACTCAAATTACTACCATGAATCTTACAAATTATAACTTAACGGCAGTCGTCTTTATCATGTGTCGAGTGAGTGTCACTTTCGCAGTTAAGATTGCCTTTGAAATGTGGCATGTCTTCATTCTGAAGCGTACGGGGGTGATTTGATTAATTCCTTCAATTTACACACAACCCCACAAACACGAGATTTTATTCAATATTAATGATAGATATCAGTTCAAATTTGAAATTTTCGTCACGAATGTTGGTAATTGTTATTCGTAGCAAAACATTGTCCGCTTATCAAGTGTTTAGATTGTTTCAGACTAAATTATCTAACCATTAGTTGGTCTCTTTGAGATTGTTTGGATAATGGTGGCGTGCACGATGCCTTGAACGAATCTTCTTTAGCACCGGAAACAATGATGGCATGTGGACAAGAAGAGTACTCTTTCAGAAGTCACGAACATTGTGAGCTAGGTTAACGGTGATACATAAAAAATATATTTATTTATCAATTAACTTTTTTTTTACTTTACTTGAAAGACTTCATATTTCAAAACGCGTCCTTTTTAATATTAAATAGTGTTTTGCGAACGTTTACTTAATTCACTGATTGGCATATACCACTTAAATGTATAAAATACCGACTGAAAACGGAAAAATGTTTTCTAGATTTTTCCGCATATAATCGATAAAGCATATATTTGCAAAGTAAATTTATCTAGTTCTTTTGTTTAAATTCCCTTTCTGAAGCATTTTTTAAAATTAAAGATAAAAAGAAACAACTGAGGTACACAACATTCAAGGAGAGATATTCAGCCTTATCTTGTGAAAAATCGTGGGAAATTCATTGAAAGGCCTGTCATTTCGTACATTTATTGCGATACGAGTATTACGTACATCAGAATAATCGGATCCTTTTACTGCAACAATTATTCCACTATTGCTCTTCTCAGCCGATCAAGATACATACCTTTTCAAATCCCCTAGGGCTCAATGTATCGAAATATATTGCATATTTGAGAAAACTACCAGAAAAGCACACAACAATTCGAAATATGTAGAGTGTGCTTGTTAGTTGCGTTTTTAGTAGAAGTAAATAGTAAAAGTAAGTAGAGATAACGCAATAGCGTAAAATTTGTATACCAAACTTTGTTGTTTAAAATCTTAGTTTCAAAAAGTATAAATGTGAGTATTCTTTTTCCTTTATGGAGTCACATGTTTCTTCGAGCAGTAATCATTACACAGATTTTACATTGGTTCATTTTTCGATATATCGATTTTTCACGCATTTAACGATTTTTATTATTATGATAGCAATTGTTTAAATCTGTCATGGAAGCACACTGTTGCTGATGAATAAGAGGGTCACATTTGACCAGAATATATTTTTCAATATAAACAAAAGACATACCATTTTTAAAAAGTATTGAAATTATCAAAGTTGGATGTGGTCATAACTTCAGATAAAAAAATATTCAACCATTATCAAATCAACACTTTACCTTAATCATTGCACAAAGTATTCATATTGATATAATTAATTTTCCATTGATTGTATGCAGAATGCGGCTTTCTGATTTGTTGTGATTTTCTTTTCATACCTCTATGAAAAAAATAATCCGAAAATGGCGCGAAAAATGTGACGTCACAATGCGGCAATTGACGTTGCGTATTGATTTGTAAAAAAGAATTGTTAGATCAGTTAAATTGTACATAAACATGTTTTAAATTTAAAAATAAGTTTCAAAACTTAATTATAAACATTAATGTCAATTATTTGTTAATTTCATAGGGTAAAAAAAAAAATTTGCTTGCAAACTTTTGTAAGAATCCGCTACGCGGATTCATACAGTTTGCAAACAATGTTTTGTTCATACCCCAATGAAACTAAAAAAGATTGGCATCACTGCTTAAATGAACATTACTTCTATACCTATTCTGAAAGGTTATAAAATAACCCAAAACACTTTACAAAATATTGATGATATCGTTAGTTATACTTGATAACCAAAAAGGCATACACATCGCCATCATGCATTTGCATTAAGTACAAAGATCATCAGCACCATATACATATACATATATGGAGATGTACATGGTTTTATAAAGGGTTGTGCGTATCTTCGTCCGTAAAAAAATGCCTAACAAAATAGCCGGACGGGAATAAATACGTTATCTTTGCTTTTATCCCAACAGTTCCACTTACCGAGGATAGCAACCCTAACGTAGCAGATGAGTTTATCTGTTAAAAGAAATCAAAATTGGCATTATAAATGTTAATGTCTGGTTTCTTGTGTTTCATAATCTGCTTAATCCTTTCAACACCACGTCAAAAACATGCATCTCTATCGCTCTAAATAAATGTCAATGCCCTGTATGGATGTTCGAAGGAAACCGATGCAATGCTCTCGGGAAAAATTGAAATGACTGTTTCTATTTAAAATCACAATGATTGGCAGTACAGATGACGAGTATTATTGCCGTCCCTTGCAGATAACAAAGGCTGCAATGCATTCCATTTTCATTTCATTGATAATCTAAATTCAAATTGATGAATATTTCTAACGCATTCGATGTTTAAAAAAAAACTCATGTTTGTTGAATTGGGATTTTTTTAAGAAGGATTGAGTATCTTTAGGAGTTAAGTTCCATGGAGTGATGTAAAACTGTCCTCGGATATACTGTAATAGCTATTTGCAAGATGTAAGCTGTCATTTTATTGAGAGAAATCTAGTATCTTTTCGTGCTAGCGGCCTTAATTTAACATTTTACTGTCTGATACGATATCTCGCATTGTGAAGGACACACTATTCAAGTATCGAGGCCTGACATTTGAGATTCATATGCATTACCCCCAAGGTAAGAAAGGATTCAATTTCACCCATCGTCCTACTGGAAACTCCTACATCTGTCTATTTATAGAACGCAAGTGTGACGCAAAACTATCATCGCTGTCTAAGTGGATTTGAATTTTGAATTTCAGTTCACATTAAGATCCGACATTGCTTTACCTTGAGATAACCTATAAACAGGCATACTGCTTTAGTGAATGACAACTTAAAATGTGTGTTTGATTTTGAAATGTCGAAGTCTAAAACAAGAAATGGGATACAAAAAGTAAATTGGATAAATCTTGAAACCCATTACAATCGAAACTGCATAACTGCGAAACGCGTACAATTGTCGTATAAATTCATGATATGATTAGCAAGTCTGTAAAGAAAACCTTAATTTTGATATGATTTTAACAAAAGCGAAAATCCAAATTTAACACAATGACATGGATGCTGAACCAAGTATTTTAACGTAATACAAATAGTAAATGTTTTGCAAGCCTCTAAAGAAACTTGCCAAAAAAAATTAACCTGGATTTTTCCAATAAAAACAGTTGGAAACCGGGAAAATCGGATTTTTCAATAACAATTTCCAAATCTTACTCCTGTAAATGAATGCTGAAAAACCAAACCAAAGCGTCAATAAAATCATAATCCGAACTCAAAATCGATTAAACTAGAGGCAAAATAGGATCAGAGAAAGATTTACATGGCGACTCTCGTAAAACCACAAGATTATAAGACCAGGTGTTCCGGAAGAGTAAGCGTCTTCTGCTTCATCGACGACACCCGCCATGTAAATCTTTTTCGCATCCAAGTTAACCTCTACTCAAATATGCAGGTTGATTCAAGAACACAGTATCTCTTACCTCATTGTGATGAAATAAAAACTCTTACAATAGACGGTATCCGCATTAGAACCGTTGCAAGCAAAAATAATTCATCAATAGATACATATGATGATTTCATTACTGTAACAGTACTTCCACTTCATCACGTGACACTTGCATTATTTCATGGAACACATTCATTAATCATTTCTGAATCGCTGACAAAATCTTTGAAATAAAGGAGAAAACGAACGCTTCAATACCAATACATTACAAATTAATGCAACACGAATCCATGAACCTTGGAACCTGTTTTGTTCTCCAGCCCACTGTAAAGGTTTTAGTTTTGGTCAAGCGGGATATGATGTCAAAGTACCCATGTCTTGCATTTATATAAAAAGGTTTTTGTTTTCAACGACTACACCTGTTCCCTTATACATAGAATTTAGCAACTTTGTATTCCTGTAGTGTGCGATGTATTGACGCTCTGATACAGAACACGTTTCTTTAAATGCAGTTAAATAATTATTTCTGTACAAAGTTTACAAGTATATTGCCACTTTTCTTCCTACTGAGCGTTATTTTCAAAGCTGCAATTGTCAGTCGATTAACGTTCAACGTTACACGTAAACAAAATGGTCGTGTGTATTTTTAACTCAGTAAAATTCCAAAATACAAAACACCACTTGGTGTAGATTTAAAAGCATTCCTTCTTATGGGTTTCTATATCTGCATTTTCAAGGGCTTTTGTTCCAATCCATCATGATAAGCTCGTTGGCGGCGTTTAAATGCTTTTAACTTTACCAAACTGTCACACAACCTTTCTTAAAACACAGGAAGGTGTACTTAAGTGTCTTTTTTTTGCGTAAATTATACAAAAGGATATAAGTAAAAACTACCCTTCAATCATCTAATACTAAGAGAAGCCGCAAGGACCTTGTATGTCAACAAGTACCGAAACACTAAATGATTCAACCATGAATTTTATATGTATAAAATATAATAATACAGTTAGAATTACGGCCAAGTATCCACCTTGGTTCCGTTCGTTCTGCGGTCGGCCTGCGTGCGGTAATCGTTAGTCCACCGTTCGGGAAGCGTTCGTTCTCCGTCCGTCATTTGCGTCTGTTTCGTTCGTGTCGGCTGAACCGTTCCGTTCGTTCGTTCCGACAGTCCGTCCCGTTTTATTTTTTCATTCGGCATCTCCGTCCGGCTGCTCCGTCCGGCTACCCGTCAGGCTGCTCCGTCCGGCCGTTTAGTTCGGTTAATCCGTCCGGTTGATTCGTCCGGCCGTTTAGTTCGGCTGTTCCGTCTTTTTAGGTGAAGATGCGCGCGCAGTTTATTATCTCGAAAATTAAAATGGCTGTGTAACAGAAGATCTCACGCTTACCTCCAGAGTTGAGAGCCAGTGGCGGATCCAGGGGGTTTTCAGAAACCCCCCAGCATTTTCACACACAAAACAAGTTTTTGAAGCATATACAGTCATATTTTATAGTTTCATGAAACCGTCTATACAGTGCCTAAAAGCCTAGCCTGTCTGATCACTAACAATTAATTATGTTACCTGTGTTGTAAGAGCCAGTACAGGTAATATTTGCCCCATGACTAATCATTCATATCGCCCCAAAGCCACAGCATTTTGTTATTTGTGATCCAGGTGTGATAATCCTATCCCCACCCCAGCGTCTTCCCACTCAGCCAACATATCCTATTTTAGTATTTGTACAGAGCACAGGTAGTTACAGGGTGAGAACAATATAGGTACTAATTACAGGCAGAGACGTATACGTCTGTTACAGGTAAGGCTATAATCTGTTTTTAGAAAATGTCTAATTCTAGGTTCTATCTAAGTCCGTGATATCACCAGGGACGTACATATACGTCCTTGATTTCACATATATAAGTTTGCCTTGTATAACCTGAATTTGAGAGCCTTGCAAATGTCCATTAAACACGGAATTATATTTACCTAAGTCTGTGATGAAATTGATATTACTTTGCTTTTCCAGTTAGTCTCAATCAGCACTACATTTTACTGAGTACTGAAATATGCTCAGAAGGCAAGTTTGTGCATCTAAAAGTTAAGTTTTCTGCGGATACCCCGTACCCTCCTTGCGAGCAAAACAAATTCAATATTTTTCCCCTTAAATAAAATCATGTCTGACAATGTCTAAAGAAAAAAAAGTTACTGAAATAATGTCACAGTGTATAATTTTCGTGTCTACAATTTCTGAGTTGGGGTGGGGGATGGGGGGCAGGTGGAGCAATACCATATTCAAATTGATTTTATTTCCCTTTTTTTTCACAAGATATTGCATAGAGAAAATATATTTATGTACAATATAATACCAGGGACATATACGTCCCTGATAATACATACAATTACATGTAGTGTAGTGTTCGTAGTCGATACACAGCACAGTTTCAAAATATTTCATTTCCATTTGTATCAAGGAGGACAAATCATGTTGTTAATCATTCTTATAAAATAACACATTTTCACCAATGTTTTAATATTAGCTGTATCCATCAATACATGAAACTTAAAGGCCCAAAATACGTAACTTCAGGAAATTTTTCGTAATTATGAAAAATTCTTAAAAAATCCAGTTAATAACCAGAGACGTATAAATATAAATATACGTCTCTGTAATAACCATGCAAAAATAAGTCTGAAACGAAGTAAACCTGAGCGGTTACTAACAAGAAACTCTCCACAGCAAAATCCAAAGA
This sequence comes from Mimachlamys varia, assembly GCA_947623455.1. Classification (NCBI taxonomy): domain Eukaryota; kingdom Metazoa; phylum Mollusca; class Bivalvia; order Pectinida; family Pectinidae; genus Mimachlamys; species Mimachlamys varia. Next base: position 52,336,512 of record OX392527.1, read on the forward strand.
ATCGAAAAAAATTCCGGTGGGGCCCACTTCCAACAACAAGCCGAAGTTAGAAGTCAGTTCAAAATGGACGCGTGTTTACAAATACCGAGTTTCAACTGCTGCTGTACCAGTAGCCGCGTAAGAATTCATCTTTAATATTGCTGATTTAACTTAATCTTAACTAAATCAATAAATATAAAAAGTTATAAGGCTTCATTTTCGCTTCAAGTTTTGCCGAAAGTTACGCATATTGGGCCTTTAATAAAATTTGGTCTTGAACAATAGTATTTATCTATAAAGCATTCTATAAGCAGACAGTTTTGTACATTCAAGTAGATAATGAAAATTGTCACTTTGGGCCTAAACCCCTTCCCGACAGGAGTCACACAGTGAAATTTTAAATAGTTAATTTCCTTAAAAAGGAGAAGAATTTTTGGTAATATCTAAGTACAAAAAATTACTGGGATATAGTCAGAATGCAGGATTTTTTGTCTACAGGTTGTATATCCCCTCAAAATTGTCTAGGGGAGATCCCCCACACCCCCTTGTATGTGACTTCAATGCCTCCCTTTCAGATAGCAGTTAATATGATATAAGCTTTATTTATTTTACAACAATTATGAAACAAGTTATCCAACTTATATTATTAATCACTCTTGTTGGCCCGCAGTTAATGCAAAATAATTTAATGAAAAAAATAGAACAACCCCCCCCCCCCTCCCCTTAGTGACAAAGGCTACGGAGTTGGAAAGATAAAGAAATCTATCGACCACACAATGGGAAAATATTGTATGCAAAAATATTTCAGTTTAATACGGTATTTATTCACCAAAGTTGCAGTTTATATGAATTCCTATACCACATGTAATTTTTAGATAAATAAACGGAATAGGGAGGCTTTACTAGCATGGAGTTAGCATAACAATGATTGCTTTATATACAAATCGTTAGCCCTGTTGGATCAGTGTATTGTGTTTTATAAAATAATGTCGGACCAAAAGTAATCGTGTTTAACATGCTATATGCTTATAATGGTCGAAGTACACATATTTATACATGTAAGTCGTGATTTACCCCTGAGGTAGGACCTAGTACGATCTGATGTGAGGCATACACCAAATTTACAAACCGATAAGGCCCCTGCGCAAGTTATACCAGAGTGGTAAAACTAAGTAATACCAGAGTGGTAAAACTAAGTAATACCAGAGTGGTAAAACTAAGTAATACCAGAGTGGTAAAACTAAGTAATACAAGAGTGGTAAAACTAAGTAATACCAAGGTGGTAAACTAAGTAATACCAGAGTGGTGAAACTAAGTAATACCAGAGTGGTAAAACTTAGTAATACCAGAGTAGTAAAACTAAGTAATACCAGAGTGGTAAAACTAAGTAATACCAGAGTGGTAAAACTAAGTAATACCAGAGTGGTAAAACTAAGTAATACCAAAGTGGTAAACTAAGTAATACCAGAGTGGTGAAACTAAGTAATACCAGAGTGGTAAAACTTAGTAATACCAGAGTGGTAAAACTTAGTAATACCAGAGTAGTAAAACTAAGAAATACCAGAGTGGTAAACTAAGTAATACCAGAGTGGTACATTTAAGTAATACCAGAGTGGTAAAACTAAGCTATGCCAGAGTATTCGCAATCCAAGGGTGTACAAAACGCAACTCTCCAGTGAAAAGGAGATGTTGACCATGATGATATTACAAGACGACCGATATAATTACAAGAAGTAACGCAATTCAAATACCTGCAAAACGACGTTGATTTATTTATTTGTTTATTTATTTTTATCTTCTTTATGTAATTTGACCGATACTCACATTGGAAATATGCTGATTAATTGGTTGGTTTTGCCACAGGGAAATGAGGATTAGTTGCAGCTTATTTTGGGTCTAAAGTAAGTGTGTGTGTGTGTGTGTGTGTAAGGGGGGGGGGGTTCGGTAACGATTATAAATGACAGACAGGAGAGGTGGGGGGGGGGGCTTAATGAGACATTTTTATTTCGAAAATTGAACGTTACCTTTTCAAAAGTTAAAAATTACTCTAGACACCTCAGTTAGGGTCCAAAACTATAGCTATCTGTAGCAAATTATCAGGTCCCTGTGGGTTTTACGACAATACAGGTAGCTCGGTAAAGTGAGTAGAAACGGTAAAGTATGGAGTGAAGGAATAAAAAAGGGAGACACAGTAGAGAAATTAACGTCTATCCTTTGTATCAACAAATTGATAGTTGTGCTATTTGAATCTTATTCTTACACTAGTCGCATAACAGCAATCCTGGGTTGAAAACGGAATATATTCCGTGGTAATACATATTGGAATTCCTTATCACAGATAAAATATAACAATATCCTCTTTGTCGACGTTACCATTCGTAATTTCTTTGTTCGAGCAAAACTGAAACGGGGCTGTTATGAAGAGCCAAAATCTTATTGAAATGAGATAATATATATATATAATGTGGAATGAGATCTCAGTATGTTGTAGTTTGTTGGTGTTACTTATTTCGATTGTAGCGACACGCCCTTCGAACAAGAATAAAACATGAAAATGTATGATACTTTTATAATATCCATCTCATATTGATACATTGGGAAACTGAACTAACTAACATTAAAATGTTTTATCATATAAATAATATTGATAATGCGTCACTGTGCCAAGACTTTTTGTGTTCGTTGCATTTATGTTTATTTTCTGTATTTTTTTCACAATTATTACTAGTCTACATTTTTAGTATGGGTCCGAAATGTACTGACTTTCTCTGGGTTCCAAAACTAGAAAAAATAGATTAAATATATATATACTAGTATACGCTCAGTAGCTTTCGTAAACGCTGCATGTACTGAGACCTTTAACAAGGTTATAAAGTGAATTAACCATATATTAAACATCACCTCGTTTTTACTAATTAAACCGTCCAATCTATTTTGGGGAACGCATTTATATTGGTAACTTTTTCATTGATGCCGTGACGTTTATTCGTTTCTGTTGTATGTGATATAATGTGTGTACTATTGTGTCTTGACTAAGGCGTGTAACGCTTCAAAATTTTGACCATTTGTCCGTACTGCATGTCGTTAAGTTATAAAACATATCAGTGATAATCAAACCAGATACATAAAAGTCATGCGTAATACACATATGATTCTTAATAAAATAAAGAAGGATCTAACCACAGAATTAGATAAGTCTGTGATTTTACAATTTTAACCTACATTGTCATGGTGATATCTGCTATTCCGTTGTGTACAAAGAAAAGGACGGATACGATGGTAATATTTTTTTATCATTTTCTTATTATTTTAATATATATATATTTTTTAAATGACATACCGGTCAAGTTGTTAATTTAGAGTAATCTTCATAATATTTTGAAAAAATATATTGTAAAAATGAAATGTGAATACGTTCCGCCTTGTAGATCTAGATGACCATGGTGATAATTTGGCTGTGTATACCAGGTGTACATGAGTGACACGTACCCCCCGGGGCCATTACTTGTAACACTTGTGAGACTGACCACCCGCGCCGTCACCGTCTCTGCTTCTTTGTCTTGTCTGACAGGGAAGCCATACTACCGTAATGCTCGTATCCTCGTTATCAAATGTCCTTAACTAAATAAGTTTCTAGTTAGTGCAAATTAGTATGTTTTTTCTCCTGTCTCCTACTTTTTGGGGATCAAAAGAATTATATAAACACTTGAGAACAATTGCACACCAATTAAAGTCTGGTTAGGGAAAGTGCATATGTACAGGTAGATATTTACCTGTATTTTCAGTTTAAACAGTCATTTATGTTACATGTACTTTATAGATCACAATATATTTTATCTTTTAAATGTAATAATAATATACTCAAGATTCCATTTACACAGTTCAATTAAAAACATCCAAATTTATAATTCTTAGGCTTAAATTGTTTTTGTTTTAAAATTAACAGCACAGTGCAATGTTTATACATGTATGTATACATTTCATGACATAATACAAAACATTTGAAGTATATGACCTTTAATATATTATGAGAAAGAAAGATTTGTGTTACAATACTTGATGTATGCAGATATTACACTAGTGCTGAACATTTACATCAATCAGTTCAAATACGTTGTGCATGATATGCGCTTTAAATAAAAATACTAGAGTAAAAAGCATACTTAGAATATTTAGCTTTACATATTGGATTATTGAAAATTCAATGAAACACACAAATATTTAATAATAATTCGAAGGTTGCAGTAATTGATGAATACTTGACATATACACTTAGCACTTGACAATTGACGATAAATCATCAAAGAAATCTCACATCTAATAAACCATCGTTATCACTGTTATTATGTACATGTAACCTTATGTGATAGATTTCAAAATCATTAAAAAAATTTTTATCATTTTATTTTGTTGTCATCCTAATTAAAGGTAAACGACCCAATTCAATTTGTACCTTCTTGTTATTGACAGATTTCTTCATTTTCAATAGTTTCTTGAAAAAAAAAAAATATAAAAAGCGCTTGTTCAATATTTGCAGCTTTGTGTTTACACCAAATTTCAATCGCATAGATACTTCCTACATGTGACCATCGAAAAAGGTGGAGCATATATGTATATGGTTTATTGCTGAACACTTCCAAAACAGTGCAAACATAGCCTTTCGCCCTTGTACAGTTAGTTACTTTTAAATGAAACTGAACGTATTGTTGTAATTTAAAATAAATTATGCTAAAGATGTTCGGGTGCAAGTGTTCCACTTTCCTCTTTAGTACCTTGTGTGCTAACTTCAATGTTAGATTTATATCAACGGAAATACTAGCGATACCAACGATGTTGGTAAGGGTTATCGGATAGAAAATGTTAAATTTACAAATTAAACTATATTAAATATAGATATATAAATATATAAAATAATAAAATTGAAATGGCCTTGCGGAAGAAAATTTATGTAAAAATAAAAAAACGACACGGACACATAACTTTGCGCTTTCGCTCCATCGGTGGGAGCACCTCAGACTGTTTATTTAAACAAAATAAAACAAATAAAAATAAATTAAAATAAACAAAATGTAAAATTTATTTTATTATTTAAATAAACAGTCTGAAGAGCTCCCACCGATGGAGCGAAAGCGCTAAGTAATGTGTCCGTGTCGTTTTTTATTTTTACATATAAATATATATATAGATATAAAACCGGCAAGAAAATCAGAGGGTACAAACAGAAATAATTGACACATGCATCTCATAGTTAACATATAGATGGACTAATTAGTCATTTGTGTATCATGGAGAGTAGTTTGTTTCATACTCAGTCTGAATGGTTTTTTTAATGTCATAACGTCAATTTAATTTCTAATTATTTCGTAGACGATTTCCACTATGATCATGTCAGAATACCGAACCGTCTATCACTGCGACTTCAAAACATCCATTTTGGGATGTTGAGTTGGCGCAATGGTAACGGCCACAATTATTTCTGACTATGCGATTTGGTGCCTGAGATCGTGAGTTCGAGGCCCGGATAGGGCACGAGTCAAAAAATTGTCTTCCTTCGTCATTTGTGTTTCCGTGTTACTTATAATATATTAAACACAATGTATCATATACACTTAGTGTTGTTGATCCGAAGGTTAAAATGTGAATTTCCTGTCGTAATTGTACCGTGCTTAATATATATGTAATGTTGTACAATTCGTATCCATGTATGTATATGCATTACGATCCAGGTGTTCACGTCACTATAATAGACGATTTCCAATATGATCATGTCAGAATACTTGACCGTCTATCACTGCGACTTCAAAACATCCTTTTTGGGATGTCGAGTTGGCGCAGTGGTAACTGCAACAGGTTTTTCTGACTAGGCGATTTGGTGCCGGAGATCGTGAGTTCAAGGCCCGGATAGGGCACGAGTCAAAAAATTGTCTTCCTTCGTCATTTGTGTTTCCGTGTTACTTATAATATATTAAACACAATGTATCATATACACTTAGTGTTGTTGATCCGAAGGTTAAAATTTGAATTTCCTGTCGTAATTGTACCGTGCTTAATATATGTAGACTAAAAGCGTATATATACGCCGTTAGACTACGCCACTTTATAATTATCTGTAGCTTGACTGTACCCATAATAACCTAAAGAGTAACTGAAGTGCAAATAGAAATTAAAATGATCAGACTCGTTGTGCCGGCATTAATACATTATCGAAATCGGCCGACCGGTTACAAAGTTACGACAGGTTGATTGTTTTTTTTTTACCTGTTTTGCCACAATCTAATTATGCGCACCGCAAACCGCTAAAAGTTGTTCTCACATATTGGTGACGTCACAACGGGAACACAAGAAATTGGGTCCGATCTCTCTCTATATATATGTACGTCTGATTAATTGTTAATCCGAAATGTATTATACAGTGAAATTAAGTGACGTACCATGTTATGGGAGGGGAGGGGGGCTGAAATCGTCCTTGAAATACCTTTGTTTAATTTAGTGTTTAGATATTGACTGTTCAAATTCATTTTAATGAACCCATCTGCGCGATCAAAGTTAAAACTAACTGTTAATAGTATGTTGCGGTAATTTTCCCCTCTTTATAACTTCTAAATGTGTACTCTAGATCTGTAGTTATTTCTCGACTTTGAATGGAACATAGACTATCGAGTGTACCTTTTGAAATCTCCAGAACCCGCCGCCAAGTCACAAAGTTCATATGTACATGTCACTTTATTAAATTTCAAATTTAACTCTTATATTCAACTTGACAAATTCTATTGAAAACTTGCATGGTATGTCTGTATCACAGTTACCATTCATATTTTGTTTTAACATAAAGAATAAAATGCGGATTAAAACCAATTAATTAATCTTCTCATCATATTTTCAAAAGACGTTCCATGTTCATTTCTTGTCAGCAACACACAGTGGTTTTCAAAGACATGATCTTATTTTTTCTCAAACATAATTCCAAATAAACTGTTCTTGATTTCTATTTCGATGAGTATGCCTGAAGACAGGTACATGTAGCATCAGGATTTCGCTCATGTTCCTTTTATTTTACAATATTCACGCATAGTTTTTATTTTCTTTTTACATATATATACAGTTACGTGCCATAAGTCTTTCAATTTTTTTTATTTTGCTATATATTCTTTGTATTTCGAACTTTTTTCAATGAATTTTCCTGACTCCGTTTATGGATGGATTTTGACAAATTTTTGTCATTTGGTACAGAAATATACAAGGTTTCCTCTCGTAATATTTATTTAATTTTCCGTTTTGAATTTATGGAGCTATACAGAATTGTCTACACTGCTAATTTCCGTGTGACGCCATTTCTCTATATAACGTTACCAAAATGACGTCAAAATGGCGTCCCGAAAATTGGATGTTGTAGATAAATTATGATTTCTCTAATTATACACAACGGAAAAAATTGAAAATATTATAAGATGAAACAGAAAACAATTCTCTATAAGTACACAAAATTTCATTAAAAATGATCCCGAAACGAAGTCAGGAAAATTCATTGAAAAAAGTTGGAAATACAAAGAATATATAGCAAAATAAAAAAAATTGAAAGACTTATGGCACGTAACTGTATACTGCATAGACATACATAATTATCAATGGATGGAAATCTGTAAACTTTAATACACACGTATAATTTCTCGAACATAGGATAAAAGATGTCGGGCAGTGCAGTGGATAGCCCACTTGCCTTTCACCAAGGCGGCCGGGGTTCGATTCCCCGACTAGACGCGAAAAGGTATTGGGTGTCACCTGCCCGATCACGTGGGGTTTTCTCCGGGTACTCCGGTTTCCTCCCACAATAAGACCCCTCGCGTTTTTATATATTTATATAAAAGTTGTCGAAATGTGATACCCTTCAAAATAGGTTATACAGGTCGAAAACATTGATAAAATCTACATATTTTTATTTTCCGATATACGTACATTGTACATGTAGATATAAAAAGGATTGTCTCATGATTCTATATGATGTAATTAAATGTTCTTCTTTGAAGTCCTATAAAATATATGGTTTTCGAAGTTCTGAGTCCATACACGGAATTGGATTATGTCTAAGTCCGTGGTCTACAGTAACACAAATATCCTTTTTCTTGTGTTTGTTTGAGGTTGTTTCTACGAAGTTTTATATTTATACAGTCGACCAACATGCATAAATATTTGTCAGTGTGCATTTTACTGATGTAACGATCAGTTCCTGCTGATGTGTACATGCAAGGACGTATATGTCTCACACATATATATATACGTCCCTGGTGCATGCATTGAATACACACGCCGTTTTAGCGGAGTTATATGAAATAAAACATGAGAAACTTCATACATAATCATATCAAGCGTATGTTTTGAAGTCTTACAGTTTTTCCACAAACTAATAACCTTTTGATCATGCTATCGAGCCCGGTGGTAATTGATTTATGGTCGAGTGACCATGACCACGTGTGCCGCATACATATACCTGTGGAACTCCCAAACCCGGCCCCCTCCCCACTAATTACCGTCCCCTTGGACATATAATACCTTGCAATTAACAGTAGGGTCATTAATGAACTCCGTACAGCCTTGATATATAATCAGTGTCTTATTCTTGAATATGGGGCTCTCTACAAATAACAAGTCGCGATACGATTCATACAAGTTTAATAATTAATTAAGTCTATCAGTGCGGTTACCGTTGTGACGACACTTCCGCTTGTATAGCAAAATCGGGGATTTTCGGATTTGCGTTCAGGTGTGAAATTTAGTAAAATGGTAAAAACTACGTTATTTTTTTTAACTTCTTATTTACCAGTCTTTCCATACACTAAATATGGTTCAGCACTACAGTTACTCTTTAAACATTGTTCGGGTAAGGGAATGTGATTTTTAGCGACATATGAATGAATTTTGCAATTTAAGTAACGCGAAATGTTTGTTGTGGTATGAATAAAACGCTACAAAAGGGCATATTTTATAGTTTATTTTATCATAAGAAGGGAAATAATATGGTTGTTTTCAGACCCAGTGAAGTGCTATGGTATACGATTTCCATAAAAAGAATGTAATGACAGACAATGCAGTGTTTTAAACATACATTTATACAACTAAATGTTGACTTTTGCAAGTTCTGATATCACTACCGTTGACAAATAGAACACTTGCTATTTATATCAAAATGTGACATTTTCTGAAGGATAATTATTTAAAACTTAAATGTTGTTTTTTTGAAAATGTTCCTCTGCTACAAAATTCGACTGGTGTGGTCTTCAATGTTTATTAAACGCTAGTGAGCACTACTGTCGATAACACTATATAGTGTCATGGCGAGTAGCAGTAGGAAAGTGCCGACATTGTAATGAGTTCAAGTTCAAGTTCAAGTTCAAATATTTCATTTTCGTGTCAAACACATATTTCACATAAAATCATAATAACATAACTATACAAATTGTAATAAAATATGTGTCCAACCATATTGACTTTTTAGACACGTTATTGAAAGATGCAAATAATAAAAAATAATGCATTACGCTAATTAAAATGAATATCGATATATAAACATTTGCCACTCAACTTTTCTTTATGCTTAACAATATACAATTACATGATATAGTATACCACCTGAGAATGCGAAATGAGAAAAAGTGGTTGGGCCAATCCCAACCGACGATTCCCCCATCCCCCATTCTCTTAAGACCTTTAAGATATTAAAGGGTATATATATAAAGTTATGCAGTTAATTACTTACAAGACATACATTTATTGCCGTGTGCTCTTGTGCACTGTGCACTGATATTAAACGATTATTATGGGAGAAACATGGATCTTCTCCCCCACATAAGAGAAAGTTGAGTAGCCAATGTTTTTTAATGAGTAAATAACGAATTGCGGACAAACAATTGTACAGGTAAGGTAAAAGATAGACTATTGTATAAATAATATTGGGATATTTTATTCACAATTGTTTCTTTTGCTATTTGCGATGGTTGATTACCCCGTCGATAACCAGATGTTCAAGGGTACAGTAGATCTATCAGATCAGCACTATTTAAACAACACGGCTTTAAGTTACGGATTAAAATTTAGTTCTGGATGGCTCCTTATACTGGATGACACTAGGCCTATTATTAGGTCTACTAGACATTTGTTCGTTTTCCTTCAGATTTATTATCGACGCTTAGACACGAACGCATCAGTTCACGGAATCAAATTATAATACATGTATAGATAGTACTAATACTAAACATTAATACCCGGCCTCCTACGGATCGTTGTTTATGAGTACGTTATCGCAGCTACGAGCTAGATAGCCTAAAACTATTTCATAATTATACACAGATTTGCATGCACACTTGATCGAGTAGTTTCGGTTTTACAGACGATACCATTGTACCGCTCGTTCCATTCGGGACGCTGCAAAGTTCGTTCGTTCGTTCGATACGCGAGATGGAACTTATCGTGCGGTAGCGGCCGGGCCAGCTTATCGGCCGGTAGCGGCCGCCCAGGTTATCGGCCGGTAGCGGCCGGCTATGGTTATCGGCCGCTAGCGGCCGGCCAAGGTTATCGGCCGCTAGCGTTCGTTCCGTTCGGGAATCGGCCGTATTAGCTGTGTGGGTCCAATAGGTAATTCCGTGCGGCTCGCGTTCGTTCTCCGGTCGTGCAGCGGTAAGCCTCCGTTCGGGAAGCGTTCGTCTTCCGTTCGTCTCAAAAAAAGTGGATACTTAGCCGTAATTCTAGCTGTAATATATATATGTATATAAGCTCATTAGTATGCCTAATTGTTGTGATTGAGATATATGCCTCAGTTCCCACTTTGATGTCATGGCATTCACTTGGATCTGATATAAATTTACATGATGGGAATCGTCGATTAAGCAGAAGAAGCTTACTATTCCGGAACACCTGGTCTTATTATCTTGTACTTTTACAAGGAGCTCCATGTAAGTTTCTCTTTTGTTGATATTTTGCCTCTCGTTGAAACGATTTTGAGTTTGGATTATGGTTTTGATGATGATTTTGCATCCTCTGATTTTTGTTAATAATACCGATTACATCTAAACTTCCCTCATATTGAGGAAAATGCTTATATCTGGGAATTCTTTCATTTTAATGACAAAAATGTCGCACGGTGAAGCCTAAATCCCGATCGAGGCTTTCTCCTTAGTTAAATTGATTGGATCAAAAGTTCATTTTAGTTTAGATCTCCATATATATATATATATCGATTTGCTTATAACCATGTATGACTTAAAATATCGAAATAGATGGGTATTTGTTTCTCATCCAGCTACAAAACCCGTTATTGTTAAATTCAACTATTTTATACAGAGAAGTGCCTTTTAAGGTACCCAACGGTTAAATATATATGCATGTCGTAGTTTAGTATCTAATACAGCAATCTCTCCACTTTAAATAGTACCTGTGTATCTATTCTCATTGGCGTATTTTGACACAGTTAAAGATAAATAAAATACAATTATATGCAAGTTTGTTCGTTAAACGTACCACGCCAACCAAAATGGCATCGCAGTATTATCCTCCCTTTGTTTCAACCTTGTATGCAATTAAATAGATATATTGGTATCAATGTGTAAATAAACAAGAAACTCCAGACAGATGAACGTTTTAAACATCCCTGGACAATTTGATGAAAAAAGATTACTATATAGATAAATGATTATATTGTTCAATTTCATTCCCTGTTTTTAGGATATCTGGGTATTGTAATAAAACAAATTCTGTGCTAACATATCCTATAGGTGATTTAAAACTACAATTAGTTGAAGAAAGATGTTTCTCGTCAAATAATAGTATCTGTGCAACAAACTTCTCGTATATGATATTGACCTTTGTATATAAGTGCGAAGTTGACTGGAAAAAGAAAGTAAACACAATTTATTACATTTTTACCAGTGAAATATCAGAAAATATCAGCTTGATAAAACTTATATCATCACTGCCTATATCATCACTACTGATGATATAAGAAATCGTATATCATCACTAGTGATGATATAAGTTTTGGTCCGATATCAATGCGCAGTATTCGAGTACTTTCTTCCATTATTCTAGAATCAAATCATGTATAGTAAGGAAATTATAACGTTTATAGTATTTTTGAAATATAATAGACTTTATTAATATGTTTTTGTATTTTTACAAAATTTTGAACAAAAATTAGAACTTCATCCTGTGGCGTATATTCTATAAGCCTCAGTCCTCAGTCCCGATCAGGTGTAACCGCAAATTTTAAGAAATAAATTCAGACTTTAGAGAAATTCGAAAATGAAATAAAACGACAATTCAATGGTTTCCCGTTAAATATAAAATATATTTCACTCGTATGACAGATTTTAAATATATTTTAACTCGTGCTACGCACTCGTGAAAATATAAAACAAATCTGCCATACTAGTGAAATATATTTGATATTTAACGGGAAACCATTGAATAGCTTCTATATATGATATATAATGATATACATGTATGTTAAAAAAATATTGCATGTGGATTTGTTTCAGTTCAAGTCACGGCTGAAAATAACAACAAAAGGTGCACTGGTCTTGACGGCCATCTGAAAATGAAGAGTGATGATAGAAACAAAAATTCTATTTTAATAGCAACAATATTATTCATGTTAATATATTCAGCTAAATGTCACCAGAAATTTAAAAAAATGTGTTTTTCAAGATGGCAGCCGTGACAGTCATCTCGGACTTTAAACCTGGCGGAAAAATAAGAACCCTTTTATCAGGACCATAAGATAATTCCTGAAAAGTTAAAAATATATCATACAATGAGAAGTTTACATTGTAAAAGTCGATTTCCAATAAAAACCAAGATTACGTCATCTTGATACAAAATGGCTGACGTATCCGCCGTGTTGATGAAGGCAAATAAATATACGAACACTTTATTTGTCTTCCGTATGTATCAATAAAAGATTGCAGTTTACATTTTCCGTTGTAGAACGAAACTGTTTATTCATTTAGTCATGTAGTTCATGAAAACACCATCAAACTCAACCAAAGTATCAGTTGCAGCCCTAAGATTGACCGCTTCGATCATGATGATAGTCACTTCTAATCCGAGTTAAAAGCCGAAAAAACATTGACAACGACAATCATGAATATATCAAAGCTAGTTATTGTAGTATACGCAAAAAGCCTTACATTTTAACAAAAATTGATGGGACCAAACTAAACCTTACTGCAGAAACTATTATACTAAAAGTCTTATGGGAATTCACCAAAGAGAAATAACTCTTGCGAAAATCTGTTACCGGGGTTCGCCAAGGTGCCAAGTCGTGTCATGCCCTAAACAAATAAAATTATCAACTTCAATCAGTTTAACTTTTGAATGTATTAGTGGATCGCCACCAATCAAAACTTGACCTTCATCTTATCATGATGAATCGACATACCAAATTACATTACAATATATTTATTCATTGATATAATAAATGTGCGGAAACAAAATATTTCTTAAACGTATTTCCCAGCCAAAATTACCTCTATTTAAAGAACATTTTGCCACAATTTCTCAGGAAATTGCCGAGAATGACCAGTATGGTTTCTCGCCCAACCAGAAACTTTTAGTGCATGCTGGAAATATGTATGGGGTTTCAAGCGAGAACCCATTTTTAAGCTCAAGACCTATACTACCATAGTAATTTGTGTTTTCCCCTTTCCGTATAAATGTATACAACTCTGGCTTAGCCCCAAAAGTATTATCAATAAAACGAAAATACCGCTGGATAACCATATTTCAATACAAAATCGAGATTAGATACCCATCTTTATGTTTAAGAAATACGTAACTCGTTTAAGTTTCTCTGCTTTTTGAAACAAAAATATACTTTTACTCATACATACAATGTAAAGCAACGTCTGACGAATCCTAAAAAGGAAAAGATGGTTTGTTATTTACATACATGATACAGTGACCTCAATTGTGGCTTTACATTTTATATATCTTTTACTTTGAAGTATCTGAATGTTTGGCATTGATGATATTACATTATATGTTACACTAGCTCAAGCATGTAATTTGTGCCCAACACTGATTTCTTGTAATGGCTATACTTTATTTAAAGACACTTATTTTGTATTGGGGGGGGGATCCTTGAAGCAAACTGCTAATTTCATCATCTGCAATTTTACTTTTTGGTCGTTGACATTATTTAGGTGAGTTTCAAGGAAGCTGGCATGAGCACAGAAACCATGCTTGAGCATGCAAACGGTTTCATAAATACGGACCCGGATGTTCTTGAAGATTAAGTGCCATGTAAATATAGATCAGATCCAAGTAAATAACATCCCCTCAAACTGAGAACACGTAGGCATACTAACATGTAAGCACCACACAAAAATGAAAAATATTTTTTTAGGAAACCATTATTGATGCCTTCAGATCAGAATCAATTAAATATCATTGGTACTGAGTAGTCAAAACCATACTGAACCTGCAGTGATCGGAAAAGTACGCCATACACTGCATTTAAGAAAGTTAATTGAATTTGAATGTGTCGACCCTTCATTAATAAAGACAAATACTAAATATCACTAAATCATTTTTATTAATGTGCAAACCGTATCGCTCAATATGTCCTTCTGCAAAAACAAACCTGAAAACTATGTTAATTAACCACTAGACGAGATGATATTGTTTAACAATTTTATGTAAAAAAAACTGCAAATATCTGGTACAGGTCTGTCAGGAAAAATATTTAACCCGACTGAAATGGCTTTCTGCACTATGTACGTTTACAACGACCTTAACGTTTAATTGTCTGAAGCCATATAACGTGCTATAGTCACGATTGGGTACATCCCTATCCGGAAATATAGAAATACTGGTCAATTATGGATACATCCACACTTTTCTAATTATATACGCTACTGTGGTCTCGTCAGTAACATATTAGTTCGACCTCCTTTTAGAATTGTAATTGTTATTGATTGTCTCTCTTTATATGATTAGTCATCGCTAGATGCTTGGTCCTCTCATACTTATCATTATCCAGGGCGGGCAAGGAAGTTCATTTATGACATTTTACTAAAACAATGTAGTGCATATCCTTTAATTATTGCATATTAAATGAGTACCAGAATGAATCGTCGTGATTCAATAGACATTTAATTGGAGGTCAATGCCATTATATACATATGTGTCCTATTTCGTGTTCGAATAAATACGGCACTAGTGTACAATTTGTCTAAAAATAAAAGCCAATCACCATATTGATATTTCTACCCTTTCCTGGCTGAAACAAGCCTGTCATTAAATATTCGTGTGAACTTCCTTGACGTTAGTTTACCTTTTATTTTACAGCACCAGGCCGGCAACAGACAGGAACATCAAACAGTGTGGCTTTAATCTAGTTGTATGCTTTTCCGAGCTAATAGCTAGCTGCACATCCAAGTTTCTTATACATTGATAAGACGTTACATACTGATTCGAAATACATATAACGTATATGTATATGAATATTAAATTCAGAGAAAACCAAAGCGTCAACAAAACCATAATCCAAACTCAAAATTGATTAAACTAAAGGCAAAACACGAACAAATGATAGATTAACAAAGAGATCAGTGAAAATTACAAGAGAATAACACCAAGTGTTTCGGAAGTGTAAACGTCTTCTGCTTCATCGATGACACCTGCATTACACGTTCACCTCATATGATGCAATGATGTAGAACATTTCTCAATACGACCAAGATAAAACAAAGCGACATGAACGACTTTACTTTCAATAAATAACATTGTATCATTTCAGTTCTTTGGCAGTCAAGGACATATACACTGTAAGTATAATATGCCTACTGTATTTTAAGGCATATTATATGCGTATCTCGTAGACAAGCCAAATTCGTTACGTGTCACATTAAAACATCTCTAGATTCCGTCTTGAAAATCGTATTTGACAGGTCCATCTATGACATCCATCCATGCCATCTGCTTTACGGGTTCGTGTATTTTGATTGAATTCGCCTTTGCCAATGGTGGGCAAAAACTTCTTTAAAAGACTGATACAGAAAGAATCTTTACAATAGCTGATGTCTGATGGCTTTTGGATGACAAGGTCCCTAACGAAGCCATTACGCTAGCTCCAGGCCTAAAGTACACGTTCGTCACATTTTACAGGAAGAATGGCATCAATCCATTGTGACAGATAAATCTAATCTTATCACCGTGGAAGGGAGAATATCACAGTTTCGAAGACATAGCTTTAAAAAGGCTGATATTCAAATATACCAAACTGATGTTACTGTTAACGGATAAAGATAGAAGTCCATGTAAAATGCAATGTATGTTTCAAGGTAAAACAATGTCTGTATACAAATGAGTTGTTTAAGTCAATTCTGGTATCATTCGTTTTCATAAAGAGTGATTTTGGTTGTTTAAGGTTAGTCGTTTTTTTATTTTTGTTTTTTTTTGTTGCTGTTTTTTTTATCCATCAGCCCGACCTCCTGCTTTCCAGCCTCAACCATTTTACTCCTTTTGGTTGGCGTCCTTTTGTCTTTTGCGTCCCCCAAGTTCCTGTTGTTTTGGTTTGTTCTCAGATATCCTTTTTTCATTAAAACAGTTTTACTTTCTCATTTTAGATTTTATTTTATTTTGTTGTCTCCTCGTAATCACTTGTCCGGGTGTCTTTTCAGTTCCTTCAGTTTTAGCATTTCCTCAATCATTTTAGCCTATGCATGCAATGAAGTTTAGTTCATTTTTTCAGCATACTGTATCTATTACTAAATTTAAAAGGTGCAGCATATGTGTGTGTTTCGTTATCTTTAATGATAGGGGGTGCCAGACTCTGCTGGTGTAGATGTTTAGTCCCCGAGGTTTGCTGGAGCCACCATAGCCGCAGTTATTCTCATTTGAGTAGTGGCACGCTATACAATATAAACATTCCCACAGTACACGATTTGAAATTATACAGAACTAGCTTAATTTTACTTTTAAACTCATAAATTAAAGGGGTTTTACGCACCTGACCGTTCTGCTTCGACATTAGTTTAGAGATTTTGATACCTACCTATTGACCCATAGCACCATTGAAGAGTCCTAGGAGGACGAAACAGCTGTATGATGCAGCTTTATTCATATTGTTCGACATACTGTATATATTACTAAAATCTAAAAAGTGCAGCATATGTGTGTATTACGTAATTTCAACTCCCGTTGTGTATGTGTTTCCTCGATAAATTCCTATTGTTTTAGTGTTCTTTTTTGTTGCCTTAGTTTTATTACACAATGTAGCGTACCATTTTCTGTGTGTTTCCTCGGGTCCATTTAAAGGGTATCTGCAGCAATCATTATGTGTCTTATTAGATTGGGGTTGTTTGTATATATTTTTTTTCAAATTAGATTCTGTTTGTTTGTCATTTTAGCTCTTCTGTTTTTGGTGTTTTTTGATTTGGTGTCCCTAGGAGTACCTTTTCGTTTTGATGTTTTATATGTTATTTGTTTGTTTGGTGTCTCCTCTGATTAATTGTATAGGAGGAATACGGTACATTTTCATATTTTGCATTAAAATTAAATTTAGCAATTACCATAAGCGAAATGGTGAAGCCTCAGAGAATTCGATGCCAATGTTATCATTTGTACCCATTACTTCTTTTAAACTGTTAAGAATTCAATGGACAATCACAATGTCCCTTCACCTCTCATAATGTATCGGATTTAATATTTGAAAATAAAAAAAGTAAGTTATGTTAATCATACTCTTTCAAAATTTGACAAATTATTCATTGGAATCAGTCATTATTCGGCTTAATGTTCTTGTCAATGTCATCATGTGGAAATATATATGATCCAATTCTAGAATTTTTGTTGATGTCGTTTAAAGAACGAACAGGACGTGACTGTTGCCACAAGGAGGTTCTGTTTATGACAGGAGGTTTAATTTTAGTGTCGAGTTTGGCCTGTGTCAATGCTGTATTTATCTTTGCTGGCTCTCACATTGTCGATATGAGAGGTGCCAGATTCCAAACAATGGGCATCAAATCCCCACCATAGAAATATCGGATGGTTACCGCTGTCTCTGTCACTTTCAACACGCTTTAGAAAACCAGACAAAAACAGGGAAATCCTGCGGAATTCCCTCTGTGTACATTCACTGACAACGACACATGCACACAATAGAGAAACGAGTATCAACCTGAAATAACGGCTTCTGGAGAGATCCCTATGGAAGTGGCCTACTACGTTATATCACGTCTTCGTGTTTGACTTACCAAGTATAGATGCTAAGTTTAGAAACTAGGCATGGTTATACGATCTTGTGTGTATAAAATGCCTTTGGATATCCATTTAAGTAAGATTGTGTGGTACGTGATGGTATTTCAATTTTTATTTGGTATTTTCATAGTGGAGAATCCCCATCAACGACTAACAAATATGGCCGTTCCTGAAAATTAAGATTTTACAGCATTAATATGTTAAATATTCGGCATAATAAGCATGGGATAATATGAGCCAATATGCGGTAGCTGCTATTTCATAAATACATGTATGGGACTGTAAGAATAAACAAAAGACTATAATTAGCATGATACATTTACATGTAATTGCAATATTTTCCCCCAAAAGTTTGGAATGTTAGAATTTACAGCAGAAACCAATTTAATTGTTTCTTGAGTAACAGGAAATCTGTAAGCCTTTAGTTTCTTCAGTTGAAAATTTTTCTAAACCCTTGAATACCTTTTCTGACATTTCCTCTTTTTATCAATTTTGTTCATTTTATGAATTATTGTTTATAGAATATTGAATACCGTTGTTATGTGATGCTGATGGACTGCTTGAAATTCACTCTAGATTTTTTACAATCTATCTGCTTTAACCCGATCATTTTTGAAAACGACCATGATGTAATTTTGCATATTAGCCGTGATTCTTACATCCCTTTAGCGTATAGGTAGGGCGCTAAACGTTTCACAACAGATCGTCCGACTATAAAATATTGTCGCCCGAGAGCTATTTGACCGTTCCTATTATATTCCTGCAAATGAATTGTCATTATTATTGTCGTACAATTGTTAAATATCAACTTCATACAGCCATTATATTTAAACATACTGTACCAAGTAAAATGCCAGAATAAAATATTCACTACCGTACCATCCAAAATGTATTCGTTATAATTTGCATTGCGATTAGTTGCAAAATGCATTCCATCCAAATGTTAAAAAAACACCTATTGCTGGAACAGATTACTCCATTACAACATTTTGCATTTCGGTGAAATATTCAGTCACTTAGGTGCTCCCAGGCTGATGAATGACACTGAAAAATGTCTTGATTGATTTTCCCCCAAGACGAATTCATTTTATTGTGATTGGAACTAAAAGGCAGTAATTTTCCCTAACAGATTTTCTCGTTCACGGCATAAGTCACCAATGAATGAGTATAGAATTAATATATCAATAGTATATTCGTGTAAAAGACTGGGTTAAGAAACGATTTTCATCGAATAACGTTCCCATGTGAGTATTTGTGTCAGCATTGTAAATGTTTTCCAGCGAAAGAAATATCCCATCATGCAACATGATGGATGCCATGACTCCTTAGTCACGTGATCGACGTTCTCAGCATGATGATCCTCGATAATTTTGAAGTGAATGCCCCTTTTGTTACATCCATGTTAACATGCACAAACGATTTAAAAATAAATATGCCCCGTCTTATCAAAACACGATAGCATGTGCTACATCATAATTTACAAAGTGTTTTCTTTATTGTCAAAGAAAACAAAGAACAATTTCACTTCCCCAGGGGGTGGCGGCAGTACTAGGCTTTATCTAATTTCTTTAATTTCAGCAGTAGAAAGGAACCTATAACAAGAACTGTAACACGGAAAAGCAATGTGTTTTATCATTATCAACCCAATGAAGACGAATGTATTGTGTTAAATCAATTCCAAATATCGCGTTTTTTTGAAAAAGTGTACCTCCATATACGTTGTACCAGCCACATTCGAGGAAAACTGACAAAACATATTACCATCATGACCGACGGGAGCTATTTATGACTAGTCATGATCATTATGGTTGACCGATGCAAAAAATATTAAATAAAATAATGGGGTTTTTTTATTGTGTTTTTGTTTTGTATTTTCTATATATATATTATATGTATATGTTTTGTGTTTTTAAATAAGAAAGATGCTATAAGCATAAAAAAGCATTAAAACGACAAAAGCTTTATATAAAGCATATGTTTTCAAAACATACATACATCTATATACATGTATGCTTCTGCGAGGGTGTTATTTCACTATCGAAACTGCATGAAAATTATTAATTTTATCCCCTTCCCCTCCTCTGTGTTCAATAGTGATTTTATTTTCATAGTTAATAATACAAAGTCAATAATACAAAGACTTATTTAGTAAAATCCAAAATTAAAGGTCCGGGGTCATTAAGCAAGCTCTGTTTCCTTTATGTACTTGCATATATGTTGAACTTGTCTAAAATAACTTCAATTCCCACAGCAGGTTTTGTTCAAAATGTCGTTTGCAATAAATACAGTGTTGGTGTGTTTGTTTGTTTGTTTATTTATTTAGGGTTTTTTTCTACATTATACAAGTACATGTTGGTATGTTGCGTCCTAATTTTATTTATTATTTTACTATTTTCGTCCGAGGAGGACGAAACAGCTGTATGATGGAGTTTTTTCCAGCATACTTTTGTTTGTTTGATCCTCCATAGCCACAGTTGATATCATTTGAGTAGTGACACGGTACATAATTTACACTTTTTCGTATTTCACGATTTGAAATTATACAGAATTCGTTTAATTTTACTTCTAAATTCATAAATTAAAGGGTTTTTTACGCACCTGACCCTTCTGCTTTTACATTTGAATCCCCACCCTTTGTCGCCTAGCATCACTGAAGAGTCCTAGGAGGTCGAAACAGCTGCATTATGGGATATGTGTGTGTTACGTCATCTTATATAACAACTTGTTCTTTTATTAAGGGGCGGTACAGCAAACGGAGAGGTAAGTATCTCAACGGCCATGGTGCTGCTCTCTTCAATATCACACATATTGCAACAAGTGATGCTGTCTTGCTCTCAATATAGTTGTTTCCATGATGGCGAAAAGAAAATATTTTTCAGTAATTCATGAAATTTGATTAAAATGTATTATAATCCTAACGTTTCGATACAATGAACAGTATTCAACGAAACCTAACAAGTTTAATAACTTGGCTGTGTACATTGATCTTCAATGCTACAAAAACATTTTTTAAATTATCAACGAGTTCCGCTATGAATCGTCAACGAATGTTGTATGAGATGTATTCAATCTGCAAAAGGAGTACTTATTAAGATTATCAATGTCTTGTTTTTTCGAATGTTAGCTGCCTTCAATACTATACATCTTCTGGTCCTGTCGTTACAAAGTTGTTATATCTGTATAACGATATCATACAGAAGTAGTCATATAGCCATGTGATCGATAATGCTTTAATCATTTTCTTGGAAACATCATCAGTCAAGACGATTTTCTGACATTAATATGGTGTTGCTCAGGCAGTGTTTCGTTTAAGTGTTTTTTATAAAAGCAGGAGGAGCTGTTTGCGTCTTATTACCACAAATAAGACAACTCCCACAAGATATTTTACCTTTGTACATGATGTACTACCGAATCAAACATGATAATTTAGACAACGTATGTACATGCCGACACTAAAACGTTTCCTGAGCGTAAACGTTAACCGACCAAATGTGGTCTAATGAAAAAATAAATGAATCACAGCATACCGAAGCGTCAACAAAACCGTAATTCAAACTCAAAATCGATAATCAATTAAGCCAATCGGACCCTATAGGCAAAGGAATGATTTACACGGATATCCTTGAAACAGTACAAGAAAAACAGCATCATCGACGACACAACCAAGTAAATGTCATGTTCTCAAAGTGAGAACTAGGAAATCATTCTCAATCACAACAAGTAGGCATAGTAATGAGCATATTCAAAACGCCGACCTTTATACCATACAAGAAAAAAAGAATATCTCTCAATGAGAAAAAGATGGTGATCATTAAATTTGCTGATAATCTTTATCAACCTGCATTTCTCGAAGATCTCTGCCTTACGTTTGTTAAATATGCGATTGTATTATTAATTCATTACCCTGTCAGCTATGTACATTGCTTTTTTATATTGAACTCTTGTAGCACACTTCGTGTGTGTCTGGAGTGAATAAAGAATCTTCAATATTCAATCTTAAAAAGTCAGCAACAAATATCTATTGCGAAATTCTCGGTATCTAGAGCAACCTTAGCACATTGATGAAATGGGTATCATGCTTAGCTGGCTAATCTATCGACACATTATTTGTTATTAGGTTAATAATAGGTTATCCTGCATGAATATGTGGATTTGTAAGATAAGAAAAGGGACACTGTCCAACTTTCAAACAAAACGAAACAAAGGCGGTAACGGTTAACCTAGGAATACACGAACTACCGCTGTTCAAGCACCCCGTCTTCCAGTAGTCGATCAGACGATCGCTTCAAACCTGGACACGTATAAAATGCCCAACCTGCATATATCATAGCGTAGGCGAAATGACCAATTTGTCGTAACCAGCTCGTACACAATTTACTCTTATTTGGATGCATACGCTTTGTTGGTCATTTGTCTGATGAAGATAACAAGGTACATATGGCTCTAGTCACCGAAACGTCACATAAAAAAGTTTATTGGTTGTATAAAATAATCTTTACATAAATCATACTTTCCAACATGAAGAAAATGTTTACAAATACAAGTGTGTCAGATGGCGTTGTCAAGTATCTTGTTTTCGAATCTCTTTAAGAAAGAATCAAATCGTCCATAGTATCGAAAAAAAATCATTTAATGTTGAATACGATACTTTCGTTGTGTTCACTTTATTTTAGAGGTTTTATAAAAAGTGGTAATGGGAAATGGTTAAACAGGCTACGTCCATTTTAGATATCTCATAGAATTACCTGTAGATGCACAAAAAATCAATCGTCAATATTGAACATAAGAAAATATTACTGACCAAAGATACTTTCTCTCTGCGGAGAAAATTCGTATTTTAGTCAAAGAGAGCATTGCCCATATCATGCACAATATTCTTTTCGGGCCACTTAACAGAAACCTTTCGTCCACCGCATATGTCATTTCACGTCAGATTTTTAGATGTGCTTTTTACTCATAAGAAGACCTCCTTTGACGTATGCATTCTTGGTGGACGGCAGTATGACATGTACCCATAGAAATGAATGCCACCAGTGTGAAATGACACGCTCGTGCTCTATCTAAGGGAGCACTGTGCCGACTTCAGGAACTTTCTCTGAATCACACAAAATCTATTCCTGACAGCACATCGAGTTATTTTTCAAACTAGTATAGTTTCCTTTGTTATATTCTTTACTTAAAGAACTATGACCTTAGCCATGGGGTTTGCATATATGGTTTCCTTTTTTTAACAAAGTAGTAAACAAAATTATAATTTGGTTCTGATCGAAAAGATGTTTTTGTCGTTTTGATATTTGGTGCAGAGTAATAATAAAACCAATACATTAGTAAAAAGTAAAAGATTGATTTAGAAATCTGTAACAGACGGCGTAAACTTTATTGAACGTCAAAATACACTGAACTCTAGAAATTTCATACATGCCTTCCACAATGAAGTACATCGGTGGGGGGGGGGGGACTGAATTTGTAAGCTGTATGCAGAGAGGGAATAAAACGGTTATAAAAAGCATTGTGTACCTTAACCGATTAATTCAATTTAGCACCATTAATTAATTTGATAAAACGTGACGATTTCAATTTTCCGATCGTGAACTTTCCCTTTCTTGATAGTAACATCCCTGCTTCTCCATCCTTTGCTGTTTACATGTCGCAGTTGATTCGTTATTCCAGGGCTTGCTCTGAATATCGCGATTTTCATGATAGATGTCGACTGCTGACCAACAAACTTACAGTGAAATGACAGGCTCGTGATTCATAATCGTGATTTGTGATTTGTGCAGGGATTCGATAAATGCAGATTGATGAAGACTATGGGCAAGTTTTAAGTCGCCATCTTGATATCACCGAGAAATATTCTGTTTCTTTGTGTGATATGAAGATGGACGTTTTTGAGTTTGCTTGTTAGTGTGTTTGCATGTGACAATGATGACTCGGTTCTCATTTTGAGGATTAATGCTTACTTGGATGTGACCAAGATTTACATGGAGGGTGTCGATGAAGCAGAAGACGCTTACTCTTCCGGAACACCTGGTCTTATCCTCTTGTGCTTTTTACGAGAGTCTCCATGTAAATCTTTCCTTTGTTCCTATTTTGCCCCTAGTTTAATCGATTTTGAGTTCGGATTATGGTTTTGTTGACGCTTTGGTATTCTCTGATTTTTTCTTTTTTTTTTTGATACATAGTATATTAGCTATTATAAATATAAACCACTATCAATCAATGAGAAACTAAGTGGTTACATGATATGATAGCAATGTTTATTCCAGTGGTTACACAGACGTCTTCAGACAAACCTATGCAAAATTAAATTAATTCGAATTGTTTTGCTTCAGATCTTAACTTCCTAAGGGCCATAAAGTCCTTTGTTGTCGTTTTGTGCAATTTAAATAACCTTTAGTGACAACATGACAACGGACACGGTTTGTGACCGTGCCGTGCGAAGAAACGTGTTCACATTTTTAATGTCCCATCTTTAATTCTCTGTTTCTTAATACAGTTCTTTCAATTATTTCCCAACACCCGATCCCTCTGTTGCTTCCACAATAGATTCGGTATGCTTTTAAATGGATTAACTCAAAAAATAATTTCTGTGATAGATGTCACCTATTAACTAACAACATCCTCTTACAACATATCAAACAATTACTACAATTCAGTGTTATGACTATATTTGCGGATCTAAAGTTACATATATGATCATCCGATTAGACCTTTATTTACATGACGAGGGTTGACAATGATGTGAGAACACAGTTGTTCATATATAGTGGCAACGATGTATATACATTTCATATACGTCAAGGTCCTCGCGTTGCGGCCAAAATTTCCATATTTGAAACTCCTTTTTTGTATGGCTTGATGTATTTCTTCTTTCCCGAAAACCAAACATTTCGTGATATTTACAATATCCGATTAATTTGAGACAAAGTATAATGTATATAAAACAAAACTATTTTGTGTGATTTAGCAATAGTTTTTTTGTGTTTTGAATATCAAACAGCAATATTAGTTTGTGTGATCTAACAATAGTTTTCTGTGTTTTGAATATCATACAACAATAGTATTCTGAGTGTTATGCAACAGTAGTTTTCTAAGTGGTAGGCAACAATAGATTTCTAAGTGATATGCGACAATAGTTTGCTGATATGTACACATCAATAGTATTCTGAGGTCCTAGCACGGGACTCTAACTCTCAAATCCGGGTGGTTTACAATAAGAATAATGAAGCGTCCTGATTAAGCTCTGTGTTTTTCTAGTCATATGGAAAACAAAATAAATGGGCACTGTTTATATTAAAACACTATTGCAGTGGTAGAAAAGGGCTTAACAAAGGCATTGCTGCAGTGTTAGCGGTGAAATCAAAGTACGAGTGTGTATACCAACGTTAATCATGTCTCAGTAACCAGTACAAATTAATTATTTGCATCCATGCACAGTAGTTTAGCTATCTCTTTTGTTTTAGCTATATTCTTCCACAAAATGCACCTTGGAACTTAAATTGTAGACTTTTCAAGCCTCAATGCAATTTCTGTTATCTTTGCCTATTGTGTTACATGATTGTATAGCCAAACTGAAACCAAGCCAAGCATTAGGTACGGAAGAAGGAAAATCAATTTCGCAGTTGAGTAACCTCAGATACTTTTTATCTCTTCTTAGACTTGATGACGGTTATAAACATAATTAACAACGAAATCGAAATAGTTCTAAACATATTACCGGCTTATTTTTTATTAATAAACATAAAGTTCTCCGAAGCAATATTATGATTTGTGATTCTTATTATCGAGTTATTTGATTTCAAGAATGACTATTAGCTTCTAAGACGCTTGTAAAGCATGGTTCCAATGAAATCATGACGAGGTCTTTGAGGTTGTGGATCAATCTCCTTTCCACTGAAAAAAATCATTCCCAACAGATAACGTATTTACCGTAGTTAGATAAATATTTTATGATATACCCCAAGTGTATACGTGATTGACATGGAATGCATGATGGGGTCGCTTGTGCATGCGATATATGTGTGTATTGGGTCATCTCTGCTGTGTTCAAAGACTGTGTTTGCGCAGGGGCTAGGTTAATTCGATAAAGTTAGATCGTTTACGGGTTAAAAACAAATAACAATACACTTTCAATTCGAAACCATGAAATAACAGCATGCAGTAAAATTTTTCTTTAATAGTCGCGCTATGTTTGGAATGTGGAGAATGACTTGTTTAAAAACAACAGTGTGATTTAGAGTTAATTTTACGTATAGAGGAAACATAAAAATTGAGGAAAACGAACCATATTATTGATAAACATGTCTCAGGTCAACCAATCCTACGAAAGAAAACTGAGAGACACTTCAACTAAAGAAAAAATGTACCCATCTAAGCTTTGAGGGGAATGCAATGCCCGAAGCGTTTGCAGGATTCCAGGTTTGGCTCGAAGCTCATATTTCGTATGAAGTGGTCTGGGAAATAGTTGCTGGTCTCAAATATTATGATAGTGTAGAAATACGAGATATGTTCTATTTTTCAATAGGGTTTGTTTAATAAGTATGCTATCGTGTTAATATGTTGAATCTGTATTATTTTATGTGTAAATTAGTCATATTACATATAGAATATTAATTTGCTATTGTATTCCTGCGGTGAACAATTGTTATTTTCAAAAATGAAATCAGAATGTGATTTTATCGGTTCTATAATAAACCGAGAAAAATATTTTTCAGCACACAATTTTCCGACATTGACTTTGAAATTCGATTTCAACATTTCCTTTATCAAACGAAGCATCATTCAACCTGTGTTCATTATCGTCCATGAGAAGTTGGTATTGACCGAATTACCCTAAATCAATTATATGACGTGACATTTGGTGGGCTTGTACCTAGTGTACCGATGGATCGATAGCCACGTAATGATTGTACTTCCTTATCACGAAGAAGGCCGCACATCTATGACCGAGATTTAAGAAAACGGTAAACCGGCGTTTATCGAGACAGTTTGTCAGTTTGGAGAAATGTAACGATTAGAATGTCTTTCTTAACATTGACTATTGCTGTTTACTCAGAGGGTGCATGTAGTATTGTTTTTGTATTTTTTTGTATACAAGGTGACTTAAAATAATAATTTTCGATAATTTCCGTTTTCCTGTTGGACAGTGTACATTTGTATTTCAATGTTTACTATATAAAAATGTTTCCTTATATTCTCTTTCGTCATCTGTGTTACAATACATTAAATACGAAGAATTGAGCGTTTCAAAAATCATTGAAAAATCAAATAATCTCGTAAAGGTTATAATTAAACTAAAAAATATTAGTTTAATTTCAAAACTCCTTTTACATATTCATGTTTCCGTTTAAGGTCTGTCCCGAGTTCTATTTGCAGACGTAATTAACCCTGTTTTGACAAAAAATACAGTACGATGCATTACTTACGTAGCCAATACAAAAGTGTAAACTTTTCGTTTATATTTCATTCATTTCAACATTTCTAAAATAATTATTAAATAACAACATTTGTACAACCACGTTTTATGTAACAAAGTTGAGCATAATATGGCAACATTACAGGTACATTATAAACGTTGAATTGTCAAAGATAAATGATATTGTAAGAATATTTCTTCGTAAAGGTGTAAGTAGATTTGCCAGCCTTGATTCACAAGCATGATCTATGATGAAATTTTATGCATATTTATATTCAGATTACTAACCAACTAGCTAAAACTGATAATCTAGACAAAAACCTTGAAAAATGACGGATTTTTTTATTATAGGAAAAAAGTCACCATCATCGTTGTCATATTCTGAAAATCGATAAGCATCGAGTCATCATAAAGAGCATAAGAGTCTTTGGCGAAGGGTTTAACAAAGGCAAGCTCTGAAGGAAATCGAATTCTTCCTACATCGAGAAACAAAACAACTCCGCTATCAATATGGTTTAATAGACATACTACTGTATCATTTCAAACTTTGATAATTGAAAGTTTAGTTATTATATTGCAAGGATATGTATTAATTTACTGTTCATAGCCAACCTTTAATCTGCAATAATCGATTCCTCTAATAAAGATATTTTAATAAAATTAGAAGAGAAGAAACCCGTACTTTCATCTTTTCTAACAGCTTTTCCGGAGAATGTACTTTATCTACAAGTGCATTTCGAACCCAAGAACCTATCATTTGTAACTGCTTTCCAAGCAAGGTCTGTTATCAGCTTTGTCTGATAAAATATAATATTATAAATCAACTAGACTCAGGCCAATGGCGGTGTGGTAATTGACGTGGGTCGGTTTGGAACCCAGAAACACGCATGGGTATCTACTTATATGCGTAAAAGAATATAACCCAGTGGCAGTGTAGAAGTTATAACGATACTTGAGTATTTAAGGCGATGTGGTGAAGCTAAGCAGATGATAACGGTGATAAAGTGTCCATTTTGAAAGCAAAGAAATACGCTATATCCAGGAATAATCATATTAATTCCTTGGATTTATTTTTTTTTCTTTCTAAATATTGAATATTGCAAAACAACACAAAAAAGAAACCGGTGTCTCGCGTGGTCCCCGCTAGTGAGACAATTTTATAATATGTCTTAATCAGTATTATAGTGTAATGTTAAAATAATATTTTAATATTATCTATGGATATAATCATTAAATTTAGTGTGGCTATTGAACCAAATTTGAGACATAAGATGATTTCATAGAATTTAACTTTCGATCAAATAAATGTTTTCGATAAATTGTCATAGAATGCTGAGTTTATTTTCACGAACAAAACTGTTACTTTCCCCTGATACACATTAAACCCCTGGCATCTTCGTATTTTCCTATTTATGACTTTCAAATAATCCCGGCACATACGGGTACCCTTCTACAATACTTCCGGTACAAATCCGGGGAATTGGCGCCGACATATTTCTCCGTTCAAGAATGAAGTCTCAAATATTCTTTTGTCAAGATCTCGTGCTTTCGTAAAGGTCCATGTTTGATCACCTCTGTGTTAAAACGTGTTGCTAAGAAACCCCAGTGATACGAATACCTGAACACATGATGAATGTAGGTTCACCACTATTATATAGTCGATGGTGTTGATTATGGACGTTTCGAACTTTTGTCACTACTTAAAACTGGGGCGTATATTGTATATTTTTTTATGTTTAACAAACCAACAATTAAAAAATAAAACAAATATAAAATAAATGCACATTTTCTGTGTGAAATGTTATTTTTATTTTCATAATACACTTACGATACTAAAACATCACACACGCGATTCCGGTTAAAATGGAGAGAACCCATAGATGTTGACCAAAGGAGATACGGAAGCTGCAAAGTAAAATTGTTACAAATACTTCAAAGTTCTTAGTTTTTTTCCCAATCGTCCAATCACTACAACACAACTATGTTATTGTCAATTAACTGATTCACAGCAAAGGATAACTATTATTCGAATAAACATATTTTTATTTCCTACTTGGTATACTCTTTATAATGTTAACGCCGATTTTTAGACGATTTAACATAGATAGTACTTTTGGATTTGGCTTGACTGAGCGAAATTCTAATCATCGTGTTGCTCTCGTTAATGGGATTTCGGTAAAAATGGAGTTATCCAACATATTTTGAGTAAAGAACTTACGGAAATAGCAAAGTTGACGTAAAATTGTTCAAATATTGCAAAACTCATTTTTTTTAATTGTTGTCCCATTGTCTAATAACTACAGCACAATCGGCAGGTGTTTTCGTCAACTAACTTATATCATAGCATAAAATACCTGTTATTTCTTCAAACCTTTACATCTTAATACTTACTTGATTTACTCTTCGAATTCAAGATATTTTAGTATAGATGGTTCTCTTGGATTTTGCTTGATTTAGCGAAATTACAACAAGCAGATCGCTCGAGATCAATAAAAAGTAAATCAAATATCCTATCAAATGCAATCACAACTGCATTTAGAACAAAGAGAGCAAAAGGAAAAAAAATATGTGGGTTTCACTTTCTCTTATTTCAGATAGACTTTCCTTTGTGAAAACGACGTTTTACAGCTATGTATGTCTTGACACTCTCATTTTTCTTTTCTCCTGGCCGCAGTTGAATATATAAAAAAGCAAGATATTTACAAGGAACTGGAGAAGAAAGTAGATTGCGTAGAAACAGTACTAGCAGTACATACTGAAAGAATCACCATCTATAATTAATGGAAGTGTGTGAAGATCTCCTAAATTAAAACGATAAGACACTTTCAATAAAGCTCTAAGTTTCTTGCGTGTATTGAATCAATTAAATATCAGAGTAAAGTACACATAGCATACATTTACATGGGTTCGAATTGCAGCTGTTATTACTATGCCAACAGAACACCCAAGACGGATTTGTCATTTTATTAGGTCTTGTAAACTAATTGAAATCAAATATCGCATTTTCAAATAGGTAGGAGAAATATCAGCCTGTTAACAACACGGACGTTTTTTTTTAAAGTAAAACATAATAAGATGCTAAATGTTTGAAAGATAAAGAATTATTATTTTTTGTATCTGTATCGTAATTATGAAAAACGAAAACATGAAGTTGTATATTTCAAAATGTCCTTCAATAAAGGTTAATTAGCTACAGTACAATGCACGACAAGAAGGAAGAACTATATATGCTAGAGTTCAGACGGAAAAGACAGTGCTTTAATTACAACGAGAAAAAAAGGCATGCAACACATGGTTACCATATTGCCTCATTTTATTAAAAAAGCTCTAAGTGGTTTATGAATATTCGAAAAAGCGATCATATCGCGATTTGGTTGTGCTTGGTTCTATCATGAAACTTTTCTTTGTATAGATATGACTGACGCAATCATGATAATGTGATAGTTGTATAAAATCTGGTTACATAAAGAGCCAATAAATTTTTATTCTGATCGTGTTCATATAGCAGAGATGTTAT
Source organism: Mimachlamys varia (assembly GCA_947623455.1). Classification (NCBI taxonomy): domain Eukaryota; kingdom Metazoa; phylum Mollusca; class Bivalvia; order Pectinida; family Pectinidae; genus Mimachlamys; species Mimachlamys varia. The sequence continues at coordinate 52,367,672 of OX392527.1, forward strand.
TAGAATTTTCACATAAAACGTGATTTAGAAATATACTTTCGTGTTACATATAACTGGTGCTCACCATTGTAAGTATATAAGAATCATTTATATACAAGGGTCACACACTGCTTAGGACTATATAGGACTAAGAAATAAAATTAACAAAACAATTCTTCATTACTTAGAATGCATCATGTTTAATCAGGGACATTTTTCGGGCATTATTCACTCCCTAAGCTGTTTGGCAATGCTGGTAAAACATTCGAACAGTTTATGCATACCAACAATTTATCGAGTTACTCCTGTTGAATTGAATACTTTGCTTCTATGTCACTCGATATGCCATAAAGCTTCAACTAAAGCATTCCATTATACTTTATAGTCCATGGGTAACTAATTATGAAGAGCCCCCCAAAAAATCAGAAAATACCAAAGCGTCAACAAAACCATAATCCGAACTAAAATCGATTAAACTAGAGGCGAAATAGGACACCAGAAACATTTACATGGAGACCCGTGTAAACGTACAAGATATAAGACCGGGTGTTCTCGAAGATTAGGCGTCTTCTTCTTCATCGACATCCGATAATTTATGTACATCTTTGTCAAATTCAAGTAAACAAGTCAAGTTCTGAAAATGTGAACCAAGTATCATTTTCAATCACAACAAGTTAACACACTAATGAGCATACTCAAAAACGTCCATCTTCATATCACTGAAAGATACAGAATATTTCTCAACGAGACAAAGATCGCGACCATAAAAATTGCCCATAATTCTGATCAGCCTGCATCCAACGATCCTTGCGTTGTTAGTTGGTTTGTCAACAGTCGACATAAATCACGAAAATCACGATACCTAGAGCAAGGCATAGAATATCGAATCAACTGCGACATGTAAACACCATAGGTTGGAGAAGCAGGGATGTTACTATATGTATCAAGAAATGGAAAGTTCACGATCGGAAAATTGAAATCATCACGTTTATCGTATAGCTTAGAAGTAAGCTGTCCATGTTGGTCGTATTTTAAGTAGAGATTGAGGTAAGCAACTGATGTTTGGCAAGGTTTTCATTACCTGTCTTGATAAGTTCTTCAACAAATTCAGCCTCGTATGAAAATAAATAGTCAGATAAGAGTGGGGCCTGACGTGTCAGAAACACCAAAACAAGTTAAATAGTGAAACACATGGCTGTCATGACCTTGGGTTAATAGTTATTACTAACATGTTGGTAGCGATTTCAATTTTGCGGTTTAGCCATCGTCCAATTTTGATACTCATTGCCTTGTTCCTGATTTATATCGTGGTTCAACACAAAGATGAGGAATATACATACATTGCTCTATATTTGCTGAGATTTAGATGTCATTTGGTTAAAAGTCATATTAAAGTAAATATAATAGCTGTACCTTACCGTATACTGTTCCACTGTGGATATGCCTTCTACCTTGATGCAATCTTTAACTTTGTACAGCTTAAATTTTAGGGTTGTTTTAGAAATTGCGATTTGAATATGGCCGACACTTCGGATAAAATATATATTTGATTTCCCTCTTTTAGAAAGACATTGTAAGTTAAAATAGTTATATAAATCTCTGAACTCATTGAAAGGTGAGTAAAAACAGGAGCCGTCAGAAAAAAACATAGATCGCCGATTATCTAGACTGTCTGATCAAAGAAGCAATAGAAACACATATAAAGTAAATCCTTGACGCAAAACACTTCATTACATAATAATTAACAGCGTACTGAATTTAGTTACAAATCCTGCAATGCATATGCAAATTTGCCTAATATTGCCTTAAAAAGACTGACTAACTAATTCTGACTCCTAAAATATGCATATAAAACTAAACATTCGGTTCAGAATATTGCGTCCACTCAATATGAAACTTCAACCTTATTTCAAACGACATTCCAGCATATCAATAATATTTCATATAAATGCGCAAATCTTAAAAAAAGACAACCGCCTATTTATGGAAGTGATGCCAAAAATCACAAAAATCCATTTGCACAAAAATTTCAACCACAATGATATTACCCGCTTTCCCCACTTTTGTTAGGGGGTTATCATGTTGTAGTTTTTTCATGCTGTTGACATCAGATGTAATGCTTAGAAATTGAACATAAACTAACGCCTTTTTTCACAGAAATTTGATAATGTTTGTTGTCGTGATATTATGGAAACGCTAATCAATGGACCATAAGTCCGTCAAATAAAGTACGCCAAAAGGCATTTTACCTTGTAACCAAGTTTCAACAAAATCGGATAATATTTGTTGTCGTAATTGCCTGAAAACGAAGTGTGACAGACAGATAGACAGACAGACGGACGGACGGACGGACGGACGGACGGAATGACCCAAATTAATATTCCCCGTCTCTATAAGTCAAGTAACCCAGTTGTGACCCTTGGCATTTGAATTGTAGTTCACTATACTGCTCATACTTTATAAAAATTCCGTAACGTTATATTAGACGGTTTATGTTAAACACAATATGGAAACAACGTTACTTTTCGTGAAGCTAGAGGCCGACGTCGATGTGACAACATTAGCCCCATTATTTCCCATATAGGCGAGCTAAAATGGCTATTGGTACAACAGGACTGTTGATAAACTTCTTTATCTAACACACTGAACGGAACATAAATATTCGCAATAACCATGTGTCGTGCAATCTTTGTCACTCTTACATCAATCAAATCAAAAACATGTTATACATAACCACTTTTTTTCTAGGGACTATATGACCTCAAGTCAGTCAAATTCGTTAAATTTATTGAGATGAAGTATTGATCCTGACTTTTTCAGTGCTTTAAAAAGACTCTTTATGGAAGCTTTCGATTCCTAGCGTGGGTGAAAATCACATTACCATCAGTCAGTACAAACAGTTAGCATAACAAAAAGGGAAAAAAAGATGAAACTGGAAATGTTAAAGACAAAAGAAATGGGAAGTGGGTGCATGGTGTGTGCATACTGACATCTTCTACGAGACTTCTCTTTGCCTTATGCATTCACACGTGTTGTTATGATTTTATTCCATGTACCGAACATAACGATGAAAAAATAAGTCGTGGAGGTTCTTAAAAACAAATCGGCTATACGTACAAATACGGAGAGTACAAGCTAAATCGTAGGACACAGGGCTGAAGTTCGTATACCAAGACAAAAATGGCGAACAGACGACGCATCCTTTACCTCGAACTTTTCTTAATTGGTCCTAGTATTTCGGAAGTTTTGGTCTTTAGAAGCCTAATACACCAAACTAAAAACCATCTATTCTGCTCGTCCAGGACAGGTTGTTTGACTTTCGCTCATCAACAGTATTCTCACTCCTGAGAAGCAATTGGAATTGGAAAGAAAAATAAACACTGATATAATACGAATGATAATCGGCTTTAAAATTGTGCAATCCCAACCTTTACAAAAAGGTTGGGATTGAAAATGTTTCGGTGTAACACAATAATGTATATATTGTGTAACCATTAGAAATGGACGTCTTTATACTATTGAGGAAAAGGGATGTAATATTTGTAATGTGTATAATAGGAATACCTGTAGTACAGCTTTATTTTATACGAAACAACAATATTTAAATTCAGGCTGAACATTTCTATTCCCTCAAGATTCTAATAAATAGTGTAGGTAGCGATATGTCGAAAAGATATCTTGATATGTTGATTGGCACTTATAATAACCTTTATACACTTCGAATGAAACATTTGTTTGCATGGGAGCATAGCATTGTACAGTTATAGTCTTACTAACACCTACGTGTTTAATTTTGCAGGCACATATGGTTTCTTATTACAATCGTGTAGTCGCGTCAGATTATAAATTCGCTTTTTTAAGTTCTATTTCCGTTAAAAAATAAATGAATAAGACTTCCAGTTTCGGACAAAAGTTCATAGTTCCTACTGGTGCAATTTCATCATAACAAAGAATGTAGATGGTGGGAACTGGAAACATTGAAGTAAACTAAAGACTTGCTTTGGGGAACAAAAACATATGTTTCCCTTTAATTTTTTTTTATTCTGACCAACTTCCCTTAATAATGGCAAAACAAAATGTTAAACACTTAATAAATATAATATTTGACCTTAACATATGACTTTTGACCATCTTACCTTGAGGTTTGGTCAGTGGGCATCTTTTTTATTCTGACCAACTTTCCTTCAGAGTGTCATAACAAAATATCAATCAGTAAAAAATGGACATACGGACGAACAGAAGGACAGACTGACAGACAGAAAAGATAATTACTATAGGTCATCCGCATTGAAGATGGGCCTGTATTATCTTGAGGTTTGGTCAATTATTTATACATGTATAATTAGACAGTAAGGTTGAGAGTGGATCACCTTGACGTACACCTTTGGAAGACCACACTGGCTTATTGACAAAGCACTGCACATCGTCTATCGGTAAGCAGGTATATTAAAAATTTTATCAATATATCTTCAACGGTTTAAAAGTTATGGCCCGGACAAAATTTACTTAAAAAAGCACACTAATTTACCTCTTGACTTTGAGGTTAAGGTCACAAATACATAATGACAGTATACTGCACATCTGCTTTGGGTGTTGCATGCATACTGCAAGTTTCGTCAAGATGTCTTCAACGGTTTAAAAGTTATGTCCCAAGAATTATTCGAAGAACCAGAACCGTATTAATACAATATGTCTCCCTTTATCCGAAGGGGAGACATAATAAGAAATGGACATGGCTTCATGTAGAGTATTTATTATGATCTTCCTTAAACGTAAATTTAGCTCAAAAGTTACTGTTTAAAACGCCAAATTTCACGTTTTATTTTCCAAAACAAGACATGCATCTTACTGTTGCCTTTTTGAGATATTTACAACCTCGAACAAATGTGAATATCCGACACAGAAGGCAAAATTAAACCTATTATTAAGCAAATGATTCTTATTAAGCAAATGATTCCTCAAGTTATACAGGTATAAGTGTATCTGTAAAACGATTCTCGCCCTTGTCAGTTAAACGATTTAGTATTGAAAGTAACTTCCCGGGATCACGTCATTGAAAACAATATCTTACATAACAATCCTTTCTTACTATCAAACTTTTTTTTCTCTTTTAACGGGGAGGCTTTTTCATCCTAAGAGGAAATTGAAAACCAAATATACCTATTACTGCATCCTCATTAAACAAAGAAATCAAAATCCTACAAAACGTTCGGTATTGAGCAGAGGAAAATAATTGACATTTATTTTAGTAAAATAATCAAACACAACAAAGAGAGAAAGATGACAGAAACTGAAAGTGTTATTGATTACCGGAGATGGGCAGTGGGTGCATGCTGGATACTTACTTTGATCTATTTGTCTCCACCATGTCTTCTGAAATATCGCGCAAGAAATCCAATCACATATAGATTTTGACGTGTCTTAATACAAATCTGGAAATGTACGGAATGATCTTTTATTAAAATGAAACCAAAATCTTACTTATAATACATACTTCTCCGTCATCATCTCTTTGTTTTCATTTTAAAATCGCGAGTTATTTTGAAGGATAGCAAATAAAGATGGAAAATGACAGAAAATAATTACGAAATATGAACACTTCTCCGTTAGCCTTTACAATCCATAATAAAGGTATCTACATAGTAATGATGCTATTTTACTGAAAGAAATACTAAATCATATTGTTGGCACTGAAGGACGACCATTTGAACAATGTGACCAACAGTAAACAATATATGTTTGAAATCTATGTCGTCAAACAAATTTGACCTAACATTTATTAAATCATTTTTAAACGGGATTGAACGGCGTTTTCTTATTTCTATGATGGCCCGCTAGGGCTTCATGGTCAATGTGTATTTCACCGATTTGCACTCATACTGGCATGGAAATTAAAACAACGCCGTTCAATCCATATATTTGCATTTTTAGTATTGGACAATTGTTTAATTCAATTTCTTATTTATTGAACAACTGGTTAATCAACCGCGTTTGTTATTGTACCGTCCTTTAAACGAAAATGGCGGAACGGCATTAATTTGAATAAGATTGGCGCCAATATTTTACCGTAGTAATTGAGCGTTTGACGCGGGGTCGTTCTCGATGTTATCCGAAGCGGAGCCGTAAGATTTGTATTGAACAAGACTAATATATTACGTCATAAGTAATTCACGTGAATGGATGTATTCATACTGTATTTATGATGTATTCATAGTGTAGTGTTTGTTATTTTCAGTTGGAGTGTTCATATGAGAAAAAACAATCGGAATGTAAATATTTTGATTTGGATACTGCATAAGAAATAAATGTTTTGTTTTCTTCAGAGGTATAAAAAGATGTACATATTCGTTGGGTAGTGGGATCATGCAGGGAGACTCACTTTGACTTTTCGTTTTATTCTTTCTTTTTTTTTATGTACATTTTACTTCTGTAAATGGCTTGAACATCAGGAACGATTTCAGATATGTTAATTTCCATATCCAATTTTCTTTGTGCATTTGTAGTTATGATTACAGCTTCAGTTTTAAGTCTTCGGAACAGGTATTTTAATTGTCACTAGCTGACAAAACTGTTGGTTTCCCAATCACAATCCAAGCTGCATTAGTCATATACTTACGATGAACGCAACACATACACATGCTGCATATTTTAAATGTATTAATATATTCAGTTTACCGAAACACATTTTATCATGCAGCTGTTTCGTCCTTCTTGGGGTCGGCAGTGATGCTAGGGCTCAAAACGTCGGAATCGAAATTTCCTAAACTACTAATCCAGCAGAAAAATCAGGTGCGTAAAATTCCACAAAAAAATCACAAGGGAAAGAGACTCAGAATCAACGATAAAATAAAATGAAAAATACATTTTGAAAAGCAACCTCAATGCGGCTTTAAAAATAACATGAAAACGGAATTGCAATACATTTTTTGACGAAAAAATTGCATACAAGGAAGGAATCGATATTGTGAATATGTATGTCACTCTTTGTGAAAGAGAAAATGGTGCCTTAACATATAAATCAGCAAATTGAATATGGCCTGATGATATTATCAAACAGTTCATTCATGATACTTACATTATTCATGATATCAAGAGGGTTTATTTAAATACCTTGTTATACAGCTATGCTGTATGTACACATTCTTCTCGGTAGCTATCGCCATAACCAATACACAGCTTTGTTCTGTTGTATTACCATATATACAAAATTTTACTTTATCTACTGTATCTTCATCGCAGAACTTTTCAGATAACTACCGTAAAATTCACAATTGGGAGACTTGAATCAATTACAAAATATCCTTGCATTTGTCTTCGGGACAAGTATTTTACTTGTTATTTGCTGGCACAACAGTTAGTTTTCGAATCATGATCAAAGTTACCATACGCGTACACGTACAAACACGGTCGCGATGGAAAGTGGCACGGATTTACAATCTAAAGGAATTGTAACATAAATTATAAAAAAACAACAACAACAACAAACTAACTACAGCTTTTAGAGGTTTCGTATTTCACTAATTTATCCCGTCAAAGGTGTCTGATTGAACATTGGAGACACTACAAAAAACATGTCAGAAAGTATATGTTTTATTTTACACAAGAATGAAACTATCAAATGATGTAGATATAAGAGTTGACCCAGAGTAAAATACAAAAGCGCTGCATCAAATATTTCAAGTCAAATATTTCAAATAAATCAATTGCCTACTTGTATACTATGGCGACATCAATTACATTGTATAATATACACAGACACTCACACAAGGGAAATAGATGTTATTTAATGTGAAAATCTAACTTATAACAAGATTTTCCATAAAAAAAAAAGATCAATTAACTATACGATATTTTCAATAAGTTACAGTTTTAACAATGCAAATAATCAATTTCGGTAAAATGCTGAAAACATATTATCAGATACAGCAGTATACTTATTGCAAAATGACTTGTCTCCATAAACTGATGAGTAACCCATGGCCAGAGAACTGTAAATTGTCGAAGACTGGTGTCAGGGCCTGTGTTATCTCCCTTGCTTCCTAACTCAATATACATGTATATACATACATAGATAACACGTTCGTCATATTGATATAGAAAATAAGAAAATTTAATTATATTGCTTTTGTATATTTCTCAAAAATGTTAAATTAATTTAGTTAGTCTAAATTGTATAAACTAAATTATATTATAAACTGTAAATAAATCCGGACTCACCGTTGTCCGCTCACAGTATTACGTACTGTCCATGCTTTCCGGCGAAAACATTCGAGTCTGACGTTGGAATATTAAGGACTGGTAAGACTCTAATTATTCGTATTTTCAATGAATATTATCCCAAAAGGTGTTTGTACGTACATGTGTCATGTCATGTGGTCTTGACCTGTGCATGACACGTACGGTATGTGTGCTATGATCAACATCACATGTACAGGTGCTTGCGGACTTGAGTGGGGCCGCTTGGGTTTGCTCTCTTTTTTATCCATTGAGGGCAGAGACTGACGGCCAATGGATGTAGTGTGCCATAGTAGTGGGGTGCGTTGCTAAGGGGTACATGGAGGCAGCCCGTGTGGAGTATGATATTGATACCTACATGTATATATGTATACTTTTCCGTCGGATATCGGTAAATGTACGGTACACTATATATTATCTCCCCTTATTAAGGGTTGATTTATTGTAATCTTAGCTTGCGGAAATTAATTTAGATCTTGACCTCTTTCATGAATCTGCGTGTTCTTTTCATATTATTTGTGTGTATTTTTAGGTGTGTATTGGTTGATAATGTGAGTGTATGTGTAGACAACGTACTAGTTTTATGTTTATATGTTGGTAATGTGAGTGTAGGTACATGTATGCACAAGACAAGAAACAACTTTAGTATAACAGTACATGTACATGTACTCTCTTTTTCTAAAGATGTAACTTTTATTTTCACCCCGACTTCCATTTTTTAAACAACAGAGAGGAATTATACTAGTAATGAATCCATATCATGTCAAATAATGTTAAAATAATATCTGCAAACTGTAGAGGACTTGGGCAAAAAGAAAAGAGAAATGATGTTTTTAATTACTTGAAAAATAACTATAAAACTTTTAACATATTTTGTCTTCAGGACACACATTTTACAGCAGAACAGGAAAAAGAAATAGAGCTACAATGGGGTTATACATGTTTCTTTAATTCGTATAAAAATAACTCAAGGGGAGTTTGTGTATTTTTTAATAATAATTTTGAATTTGATATTCACAATAAATGGAAAGATGTTCAAGGTAATATAATAATTCTTGATATAAGTATTGAAAAAAGTAGATTCACATTAATTAACTTATATGGTCCAAATAGAGACGAACCAGATTTTTATGAAAAGGTATATGATCAAGTTATTAATCATAATAACCCCAATTGTATTATTTGTGGTGACTTCAATTTGGTGTTGGACCCCGAAAAAGACACTAACAATTATGTTAACATAAATAACCCAAATGCTCGTACACGACTTTTAAAACTTATAGAAGATACAAACCTAATTGACCCTTTTAGATTTTTTCATCTCGACTATAGACGATACACCTGGAGAAAAAAGAACCCTGTGAAACAAGCTAGATTAGACTTCTTCCTAGTATCAGAAAACATTTCTAACTATATTGACAAAAGTAATATCCATGTAGGTTATAGATCAGACCATTCAATTATCTCTTTGGAAATAAAAATAAATAACTTTGTAAAAGGAAGGGGCCTTTGGAAATTTAATAATAGTCTCTTACATGATCAGGAATATATACAAAAAGTTAAAGAAACAATAGACAAAGTAAAACATCAATACTGTTCTCCTGCTTATAATAATAATATTTCAGATGTAACAGATTTAGAACTTGTACTATGTATTGACGACCAATTATTTCTAGAAACATTATTAATGGAGATTAGAGGAATAACCATATCACACTCCTCATTTAGACATAGGGAAAGGGATAAAAAGGAAAAAGATTTGATATATGATTTAGAACAACTTGAAGAGAACAATACATGGGCATCAAACTTAGGGGCATATGAACAAAAGAAGATAGAGTTAGAAAATATAAGAAAAGAAAAGATGAAAGGGCACATGATTCGTTCAAAAGTAACTTGGCTTGATGAGGGGGAAAAACCTTCCAAATATTTTTGCAACTTAGAAACTTATAACTATGTAAACAAAACTATTATTAAAATTGAAAAAGATAACAGAGAAGTTATAACAAGCCAAGATGATATTCTAACAGAAATTAAAAACTTTTACAGGAACTTATATGCTGATCGTGACCAGTCAGATTGCATAGAAGATGTTAATTTAAATGATTTGTTAAATGGTTTAGATTTTGTTAAATTAACTGATGATCAGCGTACAAAACTAGAAGGAGAATTAACAGAAAAAAAACTACTTTTTGCTTTAAAAAACATGAAAAACTTTAAATCACCTGGTTCTGATGGCTATACAAGTGAATTTTTTAAGTTCTTTTGGGTAAATTTAAAAGTGTTCATTGTCAGATCTTTAAATTATGGATATAATAAGGGTGAATTTTCTATTACACAAAAACAGGGGATTATTACTTGTATTCCAAAGGGTGATAAGCTTAGACATTTTATGAAGAACTGGAGACCAATTACTTTGCTAAATGTTGTTTATAAATTAGCATCAGCCTGTATAGCCAACAGACTCAAATCAGTTTTAGACCATATCATTTCTGATACACAAACAGGTTTTTTAAGTGGCAGATATATTGGTGAAAATACTAGGCTAATTTATGACATTATGAATTATACTGAATTAAACAATATACCTGGACTTCTTATATTTATTGATTTTGAAAAAGCTTTTGATTCAGTTTCATGGAATTTTTTACACAAAGTAATTGATTTTTTTAATTTTGGTGAAAGCATTAAAAAATGGATCAAAACTTTTTATAAAAATACTGTATCTGCCATAACACAAAATTGTATACTATCTGAATTCTTTGATATCCAAAGAGGATGTAGACAAGGTGATCCAGTCTCTCCATACCTATTCCTACTTGTAGCTGAAATATTAGCAATTCTGGTAAAAAATAATAAAAACATTAGGGGTATTCAAATAAAACATAAAGATCATATACTCTCACAGTTTGCAGATGACACTTCAATAATTTTAGATGGGTCTAGAAATTCATTCAACGAAGCTTTAGATACTCTTGAATTCTTTGGTAAAATATCTGGTCTAAAAGTAAATAATGATAAAACGAAAGTTATTTGGATTGGCAGCAAAAAATTCAGCGCAGATGTCTATCATCATAGATGGAAATTGAAATGGGGGGAAACAAAATTTGAATTGCTTGGTATTATTTTTTCAGTCAATTTAGAAGAGATTGTAACCCTAAATTATGGGAAAGCTCTAAAAAAAGTAAATAATAGTATAACCCAATGGTCGCGTAGGATTTTAACACCCATTGGTCGTATTGTAGTATTAAAATCAATTATAATACCGAAACTTAATCACCTGTTTATTGCTATTCCTACACCCACAAACACTATTATTCAGCAACTGAACACATCCTTTTTTAACTTTATTTGGCAATCTCCTATTGACAAAGTTAAGCGAAATACTATTATTCAAAAATACGAAAGTGGAGGCCTTAAAATGATAAACATCAATAATTTCATTTCGAGTTTAAAGTCCACTTGGATACGAAGATTACTGCAAAATAATTGTAGAAGTTGGGTTAGTATTTTTGAAGCAGAGAATTTTCCAGTGGAATACATATCAGATATGGGCATTGATTTTGTAAAACAATTTAAGACTTGCAATATCTTTTGGAAGGATGTTTTTCAGTCTTGGGTAAATGTGTCTGAAATAATACAGGTAAAATCTATAAAGCAGTTCCTTACTCTCTCCATCTGGTACAACCCACTTTTTAGTGTCAATAAAAAGTCATTTTTTGTAAGAAAATGGTATAATCAAGGTATCAAAAATGTTTGTGATCTATTAGATGAAAACAACATGTTTTTAAGCTTTGCAGATTTGAAGAAAAAATACTGTATACACTCTAAGAACTTTCTATTTTATCACAGTATATGCCAGTCTATAAGGCAATATTGCAAGCAATTAAATTATGAATTAACTACAGAAATCATTTGTGAAAGACCTTTCATACCAAATCATATTTATATTATTATAAAAAACAGAAAAGGTTGTAAAGACATGTATGACATATTAAATAGTGAAATTAAAGTAGCAAATACAGCTGAAAGAAAATGGGTATCGAAAAAAATATTTAAAAATATAGATTGGAAAAGTTCATATGGTATGGTTTTTAAAGTGACAAAAGACACAACACTACAATGGTTTCAATACCGATTACAAAATTGTATTCTCCCAATTAAATACTATTTGAATAAAATTGGAAAGTCACAGGACAATATCTGCAATATATGTAAAGTAAAAATAGAAACTACAGAACATTTATTCTGGGAATGTCCACAATCTCTAAAACTATGGCAAGATTTAAAACAGAGAATATACAGCAGAATCAGAAAAGTAGTTGATTTTACACCAGAAACCATCTTTTTTGGAGCTACAGAAAATGCTGATATTCCCATAAATTATATTATTTTGTATACAAAATACTTTATATATACTGTTTCCAGAAAAAAACAAAATTTAACTTTAAATGGTTTGAATGAGTTTCTTTCATCCAGATATTATATTGAGAAGGCTTTAGCAGTTACAAAATTTTACGAAGAAAAATTTGATCAAAGATGGGTGGAATGGCAAGACTTTTTTTTAACCTTTTTTTTTTCATATTTGTATGCAGTATTGAATCCTTTTTGTTTATTGAGTTGGAGTTTTTCTCTTAAAACCAAATGTACTGTGGTGAATTTGGGGAATTTAGTTTAGTACAGGCATGTGGGCGTACTAGCATTCATGCAGTTGCACATATGTGTGCGCTTGAGCCATGCATGTGTGTGCTTTGATCATGCATGTATGTATGCATGCCTTTGTAAACCTGCATGTAATTGCATGTATGCACATGATGTATGCACATAGCTGTGTGCAATGCATTTAGTGGGCATGCATGTAGTGAACATGCATGTGTGCATACATGTGTGCTTGAGATATTGAGCTATGTGTGTGGGTACTTGGATTGTGCATGTGCATCTGTGTGCATGCCTCTTGATTTTCACCTGTTAGTGTAGGTATGCACATGGTTATGTGTATGCGCATAACTCTGTGTAATGATCATGCATGTTATGCATGCATGGGTGCATGCATGGTTGTGAGCTTGCACATGCTTGCTATTGGTGCATGGATTTGCGTGTGCATGAATGCTTTATACGAGTGCATACATGTGTGTGTCAAGTGTTTGTGTACATGTGTGTGTGTGTTTTTTATGTTTTGTTAGTGTTACCGTGTGCCCTACGGGGTGCACCTGATGGTGTTTTTGTATGTTTGTTTGTATATATGGATACATGCAACTCATGTAGTAAGTGTGCATTTGTACATGCATGTGTATGTGTGTGGTTGTGTACATGCACAGAGTCTGGATGTATGTATCCACTTACTTGTTGGTGCATGAATACATGCACACATGCTTGCTTGTATGTGTATGTAGGCATGTTGTATAAGTGGTTTTTTTTTTTTTTCATGTAAAGTGCTTATTTCATTGTTGTTGTATATCACTTTATGTGAACACGTCTTGATGGTTTGTGCAAAATGTTTTGTTATTGTCTTGTGATATGTTGTGATTTCAAGAAATGTGAATAAAAAAAAAAAAAAAAAACTACAGCTTTTAGAATTAAACAAATAAATCATCTTAAAACACTTTGTACATAAAAACTTCCGCATTAACCATGTATCAATGTCATGAGCATGCATATTATTGCTTTAGAAGCAACTAACATAATTATATGTAAGCTGTAAATAATGGCCTCATTAAATTAACGACCAAGCAATACGAAATCAACAACCGGACCATACTGTTTATAATATTGCAATGCTTTATTACAATATCTTGTAATACAGATGTATGTTGCTACCTTCTTTTGGGCAGCCATCATCACAGAAATCTCTCTTCACACGTACCCATTGCAACCGATTCATGTTAATTCTAAGTTGTATAACATATTCTAAATTATATTGTACTGTGTCTAAACGGAATTGTTTGAAGCTTTAAAACAATTTCGGATAAATGGCTCGATTTGTTTCTACTAATAGGATTGAGGAAAAATAGCAGATATACTTGCTTTTCTTGAAATAGTTATTCTTGAAGGTGATTTGGTAAATAATTTGGTTCGGTTTGGTTTATTGTTTTACGCCCTATAAACAGCTTAAATTATGTCATTTAGGGACGGCCTCCCGATGTACGCGATGCGTGTGTGTGCGTTGAATGGGTGTGTGTTTAAGAGGCCACGGTATGTTTGTGCAAGCCTCCTTGCTATGGCCTTGATCTTTTGTCGATTTTTATTGCTACCACACTAAAGTATTTTGCCGAAAGCCCCCAGCAGAACTCCTCACTCGGTCACATTATACTGATAACGGGTGAACCAGTCGTTCCATTCCCATATACACACTATGAAGCTGAGCATCATGCAGAGAGTAGTCACAACCATTGTTTAAGACTTTGATATGTCTCGGTATAAGGACAGAACCCAAAGCATCCATCTCAGAGGCGAAAACTCAGCTAAAGGCCAAAACATAGGTAGTGTGTCAAGGGACATTAGGAAGTAAATGTAAAAGTCGAGTCATACGACCATGTAGTGTGGGCAGAAGGTAAGTTGTTACGCCCTCCCTACAGGGCTATGTATAAATCCGGGAATCTCCTAAAATATGTTTCGTTCACTATTTAAAACCTTTAGTCAGAGCATTTAAGGTCAGTTAGGAACGGTATCAGGTACATAGTATGTGTTGACAAAGTGAGCATTACCGTACTTGCATAAAGCATGTTGATAGCATATTGGAATGAAAAAAAGCATCGTTAACTTTCTGAAGCTGAACAAATAGCGATTTTAATTCAAATTCAGTCACATTTTTCAGCTTCTGGTTTTGTGGATTAGGAGATAATTCAAATTAATAGTAATCAGCATAACAAAGTCAAAATAGATTAAAGGAATCGGAAATGTTAGAAAAACGGAAATGGGCAGTGAGTGCATGCTGGGTACTCACTGTGATCTTCCTTCTGTCTTCGCTTTGTCTTCTAAAGCTATCGCGCAGTAAATCCAATCACACAGATATTGACCTGTTTTATTACAAATTAGGAAACGCAGATTATAATCTTTCGTTAACATGAAACCACAATCGACCACACTTACAATACGTACCTTTCGGCTATCTTCTCTATGCCTTTCGTTTTGAAAGTCGCCTTTTTTTCAGAGAAAGAAAAAGAAGAAAAATGTCAAAAATCAATATGGAAATATGAACATCTTTCCGTTTGCCTATATAACTCACAATGTAAGAATTTGCAATTAAAAGCAACACAGTGATGGTGTATGCTAATACAAGGAAGTCTAAACTACATTGCTAGTGCTCAAAGACGACTATTGGAACAAACAATTACCAATAGTAAAACCATATATGTTTGAAATCCATGTCGTCATATTAAAAAGACAAACAATATGCATCTAACATTTATTAAATTATTTAACGTTATAATGATTTTGACATATATTGGTGCTTCATAACAAATACATGTTTTGTTTACTAAAGGGATACGAGCAGATTACATATTTCGTTTGGCAGTGTCGGGATGCAGGGAGACTCACGGTTGCTGTTTGCTTTTCTGTTTTTTTTCTTTCTTTCGATCGAATGCATCTTTCCTTAGTTTGAAATAAAAATATCCAGGATTATTAAGCGGCCTGAACGATGGGAAAGATACGCCATCTGTCAATTCCCATTTCTCATTTTATACAGACTGTTCTCCATTACCTCGCATGCTTCTGTAGTTATAGTAGCATTTCGAGTTTTAAGTGACAGTACAGGTATTTTAATTTTCACTAGCTGGGGAACAGTCAGGTTTTTCAATCCTGGTACAGGTTGCAATGTCACAATGGAAAGAGACAATTTTTAACCATTTAAACAAACTGAATTGAAAAGTCTATAACAAACAAATGTGATTTTCAAGATATAACAAATGCATTTCAATACATGTTGTTCATTAAGGGGTCCGCATTAACCAGGGTTTGTGTAATTATCTTGTAAGTTATTACTGAAGAAGAATGGAAGGAAAAGCATACTTGTTACTTACATTGTTCATGACACCACGATGTTCTATCGCAATACCTTGTGATACAGATATGCTGCATAGACACATTCTTCTTGGCAGCTATCGCCATAACGTACGTGTCGCCATCACTGATACATAGCATTTTTTTCTGTTGTATCACCACATATTCAGAATTATATTTTATCTACTGTGTCTAAAAAGTAATCACTGGGTATTTTTGGCGTTTTTTATCGCAACACTTTTGGTTCGCTTTTGCGGAGTTCAAAATTAATAAACTCAATAATACAAAATTGTCTTTGTACGGAACTGATTATAAAGACAAATAGGCATACTGTTTATTTCTGAAAAGTGTTAAATTAAGACGCGATATTTGGTACGAAAAACAATTTTTCGGATTTCCCTAATGATTGATAATAGCAGTCATACTAATTATTTGTTGTATAAAACTCACATCAGTTAATGAAGCACCATTTTGTTTCCAAGGACCATAAAATATGACCATCCAAACACTTTTAAAATGTCGGGTAAAATCAGTTTCAAGTAGAACATGGTGACGAAGTGACTGTTTCCAAGCTTGAATAAAGCATGTAAATAGGATATTGGAATGAATACAGCATCGTAGACTTTCAGGTTCAAACTTCATTATAGTATTAATTAACACAATAATTCAAGAAATATGATAGGAACCGGAAATGGTCGGAAAAACGGAAATGGGCATGTTTTATCATAAATTAGAATAGCACAGAAAAAATTCGCTAACATGAAACCACAATCGACAATACTTAAAATAAATACGTACCTTTCGGCCATCTTCTCCTTGCCTTTTATTACAAAAAATATCGCGTGTTTTCAAGAATAAAAACAGAAGGGAGGGGGAGATGGGAAAATGACAGAAAAAAAAAACGAAATATAAACACCTTCCCGTTTGTCTATAAAACTCAAAATTTGAGTACTAGCAATTAAAATCAGCACAATAATAAATTATGTTAATAAACGAACTCTTGAATTATATTGTAAGTGCTCAAAGATGATTATTTGGACAAAGTAACCAAAACGTAAATCATCATTAAACAAAGTATGCTGTCCTCGTCGACATACCATGAAGACAAACTAGTATTCATTAAATTATTAAAAGCCATAATGCTTTTGACCACATACAAATGAAGTTTTCTTGTCTTCAGTGTACAAAGAGAGTACATATTTCGTCGGGCAGTCGGAGCATGCAGATTTACTCACGTTGACTTTTCTTTTCTTTTTTTCACATGCAGGTTTTCTGTGCATGAAAAGGTAACTTTCAAGACTTCTAAGCGGCTTGCACAATATGAGCGATTTGACATCTATCCAATTTCATATCCTTTTGTCTTCAGTCCTCGTCTCCCTTTCCCTCGTATAGATTTGTAGGTACAATGTACATGTATCTAGTTAAAATGTTTTGAGACATGTCACTAACTGACTAGAACAGACTGGTTTGCAATCAAAATCCAATTTGCATTAATCATATACTTACGCTAAAAACAATCGAAATAGAAGGGACTTGGATTAACCTAGTTACCGAATTGAAAAATAAATTGAGAAACCGATACACTAAATCCGGCTTTCAGACATTTTGTTCAACAAATGGTCCACATTAACAAGGTATATATGTTGTGAACATGTATGGTATTGTTTCAAAAGAAAAGTAAATGATGCTTCAGTGAATAATAGATGCAATTGTTTGCAGCATTATTCCAACAACCAGACCATACTTCATACATATAGTGTTGATGATATAGCTATACAGCTGTACTGGCCCTGGTTTCATCAACGTTCCTTAACTTAAGGAAACTCCTAAACTTAAACATCTCCATAGGAAAGCATTACATAATTTAAGGGGGAAATCCTTAGTTAAGGAACTTTCCTTAAATTCCGTAATGCTTTCCAATGGAACGTTGATGGAACCAGGGCCTGTGTGTATATCTTCCTCTGGGTAACTATCACCACGAATCGACTACACACGTACACCGCCGATATACATTTCGAAAGGGCCTGTTTCCAAAATACCCCTTCTCTGATTCAAATTTCCTGTTGGTGGTGCATTACCCATGCCGTTGTGGTCACAAATCTATAAAGTATAAAGATTTAGGTCACTTGGTTTGTTTTTTATGGCTCCTCAAAGTTGCACCTTTCAGAAGCTGTCTAAGTGTTGATAAAATGTGAATGTTATGTAAAATATTAATGAAAATCTAATCAAATGATAGTCACCGTAAAGAATACATTCATAAAATGATTGTGACAAAAAATCATGTTTCCATCGTGCCATTTGGCTGTTTTATGGAAGAAACCATCTCAAAAATGCCATTTTCGATGATAACATTTTAGACACAAAAACTGTGTTTTTAAGAGAATACACCCTTTTATGGGCGTTGGATGCAAACCAATTTTTATCCTATCAAACAGTACGTAATATGCTATTGATGAGAGGAAAAATCATCAAAATGTAAGTGGTGGAACATTTTCAAATCTTGGGTTGAATTAGCCTATGATTGAGTTGCCGATTTTCGACTTTCTGTAGATAATTAACAAAAACACGAGAGTATTTGCTCGGTATGTTGAGAATATGTACACCGATATGAAAAAAAGTGAGAGAAACACTTTTTCATGAAAGAAATCCAAGATGGCTACTTCACAAGTCCCCGTGGTTGAAGACATTGGCTGACAAATAGACAGAACAACACACAAAACGTGTTCCTTATGATTTTGGTTGGTTTTTGCATTTACGAGAGTGTTCATAGCTACCGGTGATTGTATAATACCTATATTTATAAGTTTGGATAGTCACATGGTAACGGGGATCTTTTATATCGAGCCCCAAACATACTTTCGACATATGCACTATGTTGCCGCATGGAAAACTATTTCAAGTTTTGCCGGAATTTCTTTACCTGTGGTTGTAATGGTCGAGGGTTTTCCAGCGCCCTGTAATACCCAAGGTACAATTGTAGTGCAAGATACTGGAGATGTGCGCACACATTCCATCGCTCTCTCTCCAACTGGGCACTGGCAGTAGTAGTCTTTTATTGGGGCCTCATCATCAGGTGAAACGGTGAACCGTACCCAAACGTTATATTTCGTTTGGCTTTTGTATCGCGAATGTATTTGACATCGGAGAAGGTCTGGAGAGTGCTGGTAAAGCCACACCTCATAGTCTCCGTCATCACTTAAATGTTCGGCGATGTAACCAGGAGCCAGAGATATCTGATACGTTCCACACGTAATCAGGTTCTCAAGTAATCGAGATCGAGACGGGGAAACAGTACGGAAGATGCATCCATCTTGACAAACTCGGACCTTGCCCGTCTAGATAGATCCGGATCTGTCTTGACTCTCTGAGCTAAACCATTCGGTGTTGTCAAACGGTCCTTCATACGTTCAGCCATTAGCCTATCTTTGGCATCTCTCTCTGGAGATCTCTGGTAGATCGGTCCTCTATAACCATTCAGACAGGCTGTGACAGTTCGAAGCAAAGCCTCGATGACATTGATAAAGCTGTTAGACACCAATTGCGTTCGGAAGAACGTCCAGTGTTTCAGACGACCATGATAGGATTCCACAATCCACCTCGATTTGGTGATAGTTCTGTCAAGATTTGCTTGGACGTCAGAATGTTGACTTTGACCGTGTTTCAGGTATGACGGCATGCTAGTATTGAGGCCAGAGGCTTCGGGAACTTGTAGGACATCTCTAAAACCTCGGTCAACGACAACATTGTCATCTGGTTGAAGCCAAGTAACTAGCTTGTCCATGACATCTTTTGTAATTGTAGCATCATTTTCGCTGCCAGTGAATGGTCCAACTGTGTCCAGAATGTAGCCATCTGGTAAGGCGATGCTCATGAATTTGAGATAGTTTCTCTTCTTCTGGCTACAGTAGGACATTCTCTGGAGCTTGTGGTTGGAGCTTTTCTGGATATAAATATAGGTGCCATCTAATATGGCAGTGGCTTTATCTCCAAAAAAATGCTTCTGAAAAGACAGTATTGTGCCCGAGCAACTGTTCTCTTGTCAAGTGATCCGGAC
This sequence comes from Mimachlamys varia, assembly GCA_947623455.1. NCBI lineage: Eukaryota > Metazoa > Mollusca > Bivalvia > Pectinida > Pectinidae > Mimachlamys > Mimachlamys varia. The sequence continues at coordinate 52,387,941 of OX392527.1, forward strand.
CTAGAAATTGTGGGTCTATCGATGTGTCTAATGCCTGTACTATGGAGTGGAAAGTTTTGGACACACTTGACTTGGAAATTCCAAAAGGAGAAGAACACTGACTCCAGGAAATGTCGGTTTTCAGTTTTACCCAGAACAGTAGTAGAGCATCGTGTGTAGTCTTGGTATATATACCAGATGAAATATATGGGGAACAGTGCGAGTGGATTTCGAGGAACTGATCTTTGGACCAACCTGTCCAGGCCATGCATGCCGAGTCATCAAGAGAAGAAAAGCTTATTACAAACGCAGACTGGTTCTGTGAAAGGACGTGCGACACTTCTAGGAGGTCATTAATGATTTCGGACGATTTGATGGAGGAAGGAACCTTTACCATCAAGGACTACCTCTGTAGACGGATCTAAGTCGTTACCAATAAGGTGAATGGAGCAGACGCGGGATGAGGTGGGACACCACAGATTGTGTGAATAGATCAGGTGATGTCTTTGATTTTGTTCCATTTATTGCAAAGGTAAAAAGACAGAGACAGCATTTTTTGTGTGAATATGATCCATTCAAAAGATCATGAAGGGTCAGCAACGGCAGGATATGGGACGGGGAGTCGTCTTCTTCCTCTATTTCCTGGTTCTCCTCGGTTTCAGGTTCAGGCTGATTTTTGTTCCGAAGATACTTCATGTAGCACTTCTGACATCAATCCTTGTTGCACCAGCGTATCTAGGAGCCATTTATATTGTGGACTATTTACATTGCGTGCACTTCTGTTCTTATTGCCACTACGTTTCTTGAAGTATAGTTGACAGCCTTCTCCAACACATTTACCCTCTATCTTGAAACAATAACGATTGGTTTATGAAGCGTCGATAAAGTAACAAAATAGCAAGCCAACGATGATTGCTGTAAACAGCTAATACTTAGTAGTGTGGAACAATTATGCGAAAATGTGTGATAATAACGAATTGATTGATTACTTAGAACAAAATAAAGTATTTCATATGGATAATCTATCTAATCGATGTGGCGTGGTCGGCAGGCACAAAGAAAGTGAAACAAGTCAGGGTCCCAACCCTGACAGAGCCACAACGCTTTGGAGAAGGGACAATAAAACAAGGAAAGTGAGACAAGAATAGCTAGCGTCGAGTCAATGATTCCGTAAACGTATAGACAAAGACAAGAAGATACGGATAAATAGGTCACACGATCAGAAAATTCAGAAGAGGACAACTTGAGATAGAAAAGTATTCATGTATCAGGGTGTCCTCAGTATAAATCTTTATATCGATACTGTTTATTTAGTCGTTAGATATCATAAAACTGTCATGAAAATATTCGCTCTGATATTCAATATAAAATTTTGTATATAATAAGCTATATAACAGGGTGTCAGACAAGGTTGTTACTCATTTCCCCTTTTCTTTCAATTTACAACCACATTCAGGCGGCGATATGAGAACGTTCCACCACATGGAATTAGCTGATTTTTGGTACACATATGAAACAAGTTAAGCTCTATCCGATTTTGTGATAGAAATTTGCATCCAAAACTATATAATGGGAGAAAATTGCAATTTTATGGCATTTTTTTTTCCTTATTGTGTCTCTGCAAGTGCATTTTTATCGGAGAATTTTTTTTTATGTTTTATGAATAAACACGATGTTTTGCAAATATTTATCAAAACAAAATTATACTATGTTGCTAATTACAATTTCGAGATAACCTTCTTTTATTTACGACCTTATGTCTTTAAAGCTCAAAATGACAACTTTATAAAAACACATTTTCACTGAAATTATGAAATCTGGGTGTCGGAAAGGTGTAAAATTATTCTTCAGAAAAGAAAAAAACTGTAGTTGAGCTAGATAAGAAATTATACGGGGGCAGGCTCCTATGGAGAATTAACATTACTGGAAACAGGCCCTTTCTAATCTTTTTCGAAATGCTGGATATGATCAGCGCTCTCATCTCTAGACCCTCTTCGTAAGGGACACAATCTTAAGACGGTTAATTGATTTCTGAAACTTGTTATTTGTTCTGTTATTATGCACAGGTAAACTAGTGACCGCCGAAAACTCTCTATTTCGCAAGCTGTTTATTACCTATAATCGTTGAAAATTTCATCGAACCGCTGTAAATTTCATCGAACCATTGTGAAAATGTTATCGGAATCGCAGTGGATTTCCTCGAACCAAAATTAATTTCCTCGAACAGGGTACTCGAAACCAATGTAAATAAAAACTTTTTTTATGTATTTAAGTAAATTCATACTCGAGTGACTGTTAATAGTTTCAGTGACGCGAGTAAATCTACAGGTTTGACACTTTACATGTTTGACACGATTCTGTACGGATAATTAATGTTCGTGTCTACAATAATGTTGTTTAAACTGCTGCTCCGAAACTTATGTCAAGTAAGCGAGGTACAGCATACAGTCAAATTAGATCTTAGAAATGTTAAGCCTTCATTTTCCCCTTAGTAAGCAATAACTGCCGTAACAATTATTGGTTGTATAAAACTTGTCACTCTCCAATTAATTGTTCAAACATATATTTGTCCCTGGAGGAAACTGCTTATCGTCCAAAAACATAATGTATTGCTGTACCTCAAATCAAAGTATAATCGTCGACTACCTCAAGCGGGGAGAAATAATAATTTTAATTCATTCCAGTCAAGTTATAAGGATTTGTAACGTTATCATCGTGAGATATAATTTTTGCGAATATCTAGCCTGCTTCTGCTTTTACATTGCATCAAAATGGGGGAGGGTATTACAATGTATGAGGTGGTATTTTACCAAAGGAAGGTACACAGTAATTCTAATTAGAAAAAAATGCGGGCACGGAACTTCAGCAGGTGCCTGTAGGAAAATTAATCATAGGCTAAAGAGAGATGCCCAGTTGGATTCCACATAAACATGAATAATCTAAAAGTGATGCTAAGTATTCATGTTTCCTAAATTTAAATCACTGTTGTTTAGCTTTTATTTCCCTTTTCCTTTTATTTTATCCCAACAAACGCCATTGTCCGTTTAACCCACACATTAGTATACACCATGGTTTGACTTGTTTCCTATACAGTGACTATGTATAAACACTTAATTAACCTTATCTTCATATAGCCAATTATGTTGCTACTTGTAATTTGTACATGTATCTTTGTGACAAGAATATCACTAGTGATAATAATGTTTACTGTTACAGTATAAGCGAGTAACTTTAAAAATCAAAAAGCAATATAAAAACGAAAAGAAAATCAGACAGAAAAATAAAAGAATAACATTTTATGCAATGTTCTTAGCTTACAATGGTCGCATCAAATCTGACTTGTTATGTGAACTGTTATATTTCGTCAATCACACAGTCAGGTTGACCCACTAGATATTATGCTCCATACATGCATTTGTGCGGCTTCACTTATTTTGATGTTAACATTTCAATAGATTTAAGAAAAACTTCAAAACATTTTTAAAGCAACCTTGGTACTGATTGACAAACAGCAAACAATGATAACCTAGTAAGTAGTCATTTTTTTGTCTTTCCGTTCTTTTATAAAATAGCTTTGATTCTTGTTGTACAATTTGTTCGCACAGACGAAAACTAACAAACCTAAATTAATTTTGAAAAACGTTTTTGTAAACAAAATGTGAAACTAGTAATTTATACTTTCGCCTTTCATGCCCTTTACCAGAACTAAACTTATTTACCATTCTCTTCTCTTTTCGCCTCGATAAACAAAAATCAAAACAACTTTGGTTCACATTTGTATCGGTTTTTTATCCCAAAAGTCTATTAAACAACACGTATCTATATTTTGATTAAAAGAAATGGAAAAAGGTCATTGACATGTATCATTCAAGAAAATGTCTCAGGGTTATTTGACAATCGTCAACACTGCTTTTTCGGTGACAGCTAAAGAAGAATGACCATAATTAGGCGTTCTCTCTAACAAAAATTCGATGGTTATTTAATTTAAACAAAACCATGTCACGCCAGCATTACATTATTTAGTTGTCCTTCACGTCACAAAAATCTCTCAAATTTATCTGATAAAAGAGAAAAACAAAATAAAACAAAAAATGAAACGTCAGAATTTCTCAAGGGAAAATGGAAATTTGAGACAAAATCATGCCGTGAAAGAAACCTAATGTTTGAGGCCAGCGGTTAATCGAGTATTTATTGCGGTGACTTAACACTCATGTGATGTATTGCTCGGCGGCATAGAATGCGCCCTGGCGATATTAAATCTCGTCATCCTCCATATTTCATATTTAATTATATCCGAAAACTGTCACATTGAATTGGTTTATGTTGGCAAGAAACTGCCACCATCTTGGTTTATGTTATAATTGCTTGTGTCATTCAAATCCACAGTGAATCGAAATGTCAAGAAAATTTAAGAATCGCGCACTGTCGCTTTGATCAGCGGTACCCCTGGAGAGTTGGAGGCGAATTATCGGTGACTGAAATAGCATGTTGAACACAGAACTCTACTCTAGCAATACGAAAACCCAATTGTTCTACTTGTCTTGAGTCCGACATCTGTCGCAGGTTATCGGTAACCATCAGGTGATGTTTCGTGTTATTTTAAACTAACGTTATATCACACCCTGACTTCAATGTAATAGAAATCAACAACATGGCTTATTTTCATGCAACCTGACATTTTCAAAAATATATCATTTTTAGATAGTATTTCCAAGGTAATGTTAATTCAAGGACTGTTCAAGGCCAAATAAGGACCCAAAAACAAATCTTGCGTTTACGCACTACTACAGGAACATTGGGTTAAACTGTATTTATTTAATTTTTGAAATACATGGCATGAATGATACAGATCACATAGGCAAATATGATCAGGAAACAAGTACGGTGTATTTATATAAATCCTTCTCATTTTTTTGACAAGCTAGTGGCCTTATAAATTACACATTATATGCATGATAATACGTCAGTTACATCAATATATAAACAAGTGGAGTAGCGAAAAAACAGGGACATTAATATTGGATAATATATCTATCTGCCTTCAGGTGAAATCTGTTTACAACATGAGAGGGAAGTTTAAACTATAACCATATGATGACTGTATATAGCGACCATTTCAGACTAATCCAGAAAATGTTTACTACCAACCACAGGGACCTGATCATTTGTTACAGTAGTGTTGGACCAAAATGTTTAGAGCAAGTATACACTTTTCAGGGGTGGGGTTTAGATTAATTTTCGATAACCATTGAGAGGGACATTTGTATCAAAAACTAATCTAAACCCCCAAAACATGTAAACTTGTTCTTAATTTAGGTCCGAAACCAGCTGTAATAAATTGTTTAAGTCCCTGTGCTACCAACCTTTATATAGAAAAACACGACGACAGTATAAAACAACTTCAGGATAGGTTAAACTTTCTACATATCTGTACATAAAGACAACCTGGTGTCTAAATATAAATAATGTCAGACCATTTTATGACATATTTACTATTCATTTTTTTATAAATGGAACCAATAACGACTGTCTATTGCAATTATTTCAGACTATTTAGAGGAAATATTTACCATCACGCCACATGCCGGGTTAGTAGCGATGGCGACCGGAGGAGCGAAGGTAGCCAAAACATGTGAAAATGCTAAATAGCAATGTCTTTTTTATTTGTTTTTTTTTTGTTTTTTGTAATTAAGGAGAATATGAAAAATGTAAATCAAGTCAATATCTAAGCGGTGGACTTTTTGATGAAAAACAAGGCAACAGACAATCGGCTGTCTGCAGGCTATCCCTATGAGCTGTGGTAACATTGTTAGTTTTTAGTTTTTTTTTTTTTATTAAGAAGTCGATTCGCCTATGTATTGTGATAAGGAAGTAAAATGGGGAATCGTAACATCCCTGCTTCTCGTACCTATGGTGTTTACATGTCGCAGTTGATTCGGTATTCCAGGGCTTGCTCTAAATGTCGGGATTTTCGTGATCGCTGTCGACTGCTGACAAACAAACTAACAACACAAGGATTCGAGAGATGCAGGTTGATCAGTACTTTTGGCAAGTTTTATGGTCGCCATCTTTGTCTCATTGAGAAATATTCTGTATCTTTAAGTGATATGAAGATGGACGTTTTTGAGTATGCTCATTAGTGTGTTAACTTGTTGTGATTGACAATGATACTCGGTTCTCATTTTGAGACCTTGATGTTTACTTGGATGTGACAAAGATTTACATGGCGGGTGTCGTCGATGAAGCAGAAGACGCTTACTCTTCCGGAATACCTGGTCTTATTCTCTTGTACTTTTGCAAGGGTCTCCATGTAAATCTTTCTTTTTTCAGATTTTGCCTCTGGTTTAATCGATTTTGAGTTGGGATTATGATTATGTTGACGCTTCGGTATTCTCTTATTTTATTTGCATAGTCGCTGATCCGTGGAACATGTCGAATATCTAACGGGGCATACAATGTAACATAATGTCTTCAAAAACGTTATGATGTGCTGAAATTCATCCTCATCTTAAAATTCTCAAGTGCTGTTTACATTTGGTAAGTGTTAGCCATATTAGGTATTTGCCAGAATCGATCGGTTGGTCTTTACATCCGGTTTTTACCATAGAAATAATACAGTCTATTCTGCCATTGACTCTTGTACGAACCGGGGTCATTTATTACGTTTATGGACGATTTCTAAGGACAGGTTTGAATTTTGATTTGTCGCGCACTACAAGAAAATAAATGCCTAGGTCTGATTTTCCATTGACAGCTAAGATCATTAAAGCTCTCGTTTCCATATACGTAACGTATGCGTGCGTTGGTGTGCTGGAGACAAGACATTTTAAAGAATTTGACTTCGCGCAATGACAAGGATCTAACGTCAACTTGAAATTGCTGCCTCGATAAGTAACATGCTGAAGTCGCAGCATTCTGTCGATTTACTTCATACAGTTAAAGGGTAAATACGTTGTTTGAAATAACTCTAAATGCTGAACTTGTACCATTGAATTACAACTCCATTTTAAGGACTTTGGTATGTTCAAGCATGGCGACAGATCCCATTGCATTAATCACCTTGCCATCGGAAACCATCGGCTATTTCCGAAAACGAGTATTTTCTCATTTACGGAAAGTGCCGACGGTTCCCGATAGCAACACCTGTGCGAACGTTTAATATTAAAGCCGTCTGTAAAATCATTGCAATTCAAGACACAGGGAAAACAGAAGCAATTATTTTAAATTAGAAAATGTTGCTGTGGGAAAATAAAAATAAATGTGGTTTCTTCATCGTTTCCTTACCAAAAAGAATAAAAATGAATTATTAGTTTTCATAAGATTAACGAGAATGTTTTTCGACCACGGACAAAACAATGTAATTTAAAACAAACAAAAAACTAAATTAAAATGACGCTTGAATCCCCTAGCACACAGATTAATAGGAGATAGACGGTCGGTGTTGATGAAAATTCTCACTTTAATCAGTTTCCGCGACATTAGTGGCCATGTTAAAATGCCATGAACATTGTTTTGCTACGAAATCTTACCGTTTTTAATAATCACAATGATTTTGCATTAGAGATGACAATCCGGTGTCCATCTTTATGGCAACTGCTTCAATGTCTTTGAGAGCACGGACTTTTATTTCACTCAGCAGTTTGAATTAAATGGAAACACAAAAAGTAATAACCGAACTTCATTCGATGTAAAAATGATGACAAATGTTAAAACAGAGAAAATCAGCACGAGTGTTTAAAAACTAATCTTTTAAATCTATAAAATATTGGCACAATGATGAAACCGTTGAGGTTACCATAGTCATGAATAGAAATCAACATGTAACGGCATGGGTTTTAATTTTTGTTTCAATTCTTTGTTGTTGTTTTTTTCCCCCTTTTTTTTAATTTGGTAGGAGTTGGTATATAAATATTTTCACAAAACAAGTTAAATATTCACGGAACATTGCCAGTCACGTTAGAGTTGCTTTGTTTACACCTGTTCAGGTAGATGTTGTCTTGGCTTTTTCAACTGATTGCGGTGTAAAGTATCGATTTCAAGGACTGTGAAACATAATATTATACTTATCCATAAACCTTATCTTATACTTATCTATAAACCTTATCTTATACTTATCTATGAACCCAATCTTATACTTATCTATAAACCTTATCTTATACTTATCTATATACCTTATCTTATACTTATCTATAAACCCAATCTTATACTTATCTATATACCTTATCTTATACTTATCTATATACCTTATCTTATACTTATCTATAAACCCAATCTTATACTTATCTATAAACATTATCTTATACTTATCTATATACCTTATCTTATACTTATCTATATACCTTATCTTATACTTATCTATATACCTTATCTAATACTTATCTATATACCTTATCTCATACTTATCTATATACCTTATCTTATACTTATCTATAGACCTTATCTTATACTTATCTATATACCTTATCTTATACTTATCTATAAACCCAATCTTATACTTATCTATATACCTTATCTTATACTTATCTATATACCTTATCTCATACTTATCTATATACCTTATCTCATACTTATCTATATACCTTATCTTATACTTATCTATATACCTTATCTTATACTTATCTATAAACCCAATCTTATACTTATCTATATACCTTATCTTATACTTATCTATATACCTAATCTTATACTTATCTATATACCTTATCTTATACTTATCTATATACCTTATCTTATACTTATCTATATACCTTATCTCATACTTATCTATATACCTTATCTTATACTTATCTATAGACCTTATCTTATACTTATCTATAAACCTTATCTTATACTTATCTATATACCTTATCTTATACTTATCTATAAACCCGCTCTATACTTATCTATAAACCCAATCTTATACTTATCTATGAACCTTATCTTATACTTATCTATAAACCTTATCTTATACTTATCTATAAACCTTATCTTATACTTATCTATATACCTTATCTTATCCTTATCTATAAACCCAATCTTATACTTATCTATAAACATTATCTTATTCTTATCTATAAACCTTATCTTATACGTATCTATAAACCTTATCTTATACTTATCTATATACCTTATCTTATACTTATCTATAAACCTTATCTTATACTTATCTATAAACCTTATCTTATACTTATCTATATACCTTATCTTATACCTATCTATAAACCCAATCTTATACTTATCTATAAACCTTATCTTATACTTATCTATAAACCTTATCTTATACTTATCTATAGACCCCATCTTATACTTATCTATAAACCTTATCTTATACTTATCTATAAACCTTATCTTATACTTATCTATTAACCTTATCTTATACTTATCTATAAACCCAATCTTATACTTATCTATAAGCCTTATCTTATACTTATCCATAAACCCGATCTTATACTTATCTATAAACCCAATCTTATACTTATCTATAAACCTTATCTTATACTTATCTATGAACCCAATCTTTTAATTATCTATAAACCCAATCTTATACTTATTTATAAACTTAATTTTATACTTATCTGTAGACCCCATCTTATACTTATCTATAAACCCGATCTTATACTTATTTATAAACTTATTTTTTATACTTATCTATAGACCCCATCTTATACTTATCTTATTAACCCGATCTTATACTTATCTATAAACATAATCATATACGTCTTATCTATAAACCCAATCTTATACTTATTTATAAACTTAATCTTATACTTATCTGTAAACCCGATCGTATACATATCTATAAACCTTATCTTATACTTATCTGTGAACCCGATCGTATACGTATCTATAAACCTTATCTTATATTTATCTATAAACCTTATCTTATAATTATCTATAAACCCAATTTTATACTTATCTATAAACCCAATCTTATACTTATCTATGAACCCAATCTTATAATTATCTATAAACCCGATCTTATAATTATCTATAAACCCAATCTTATAATTATCTATAAACCCAATCTTATACTTATCTATGAACCCAATCTTTTAATTATCTATAAACCCGATCTTATACCTATCTATGAACCCAATCTTTTTATTATCTATAAACCCAATCTTATACTTATCTATGAACCCAATCTTATAATTATCTATAAACCCGATCTTATAATTATCTATAAACCCAATCTTATAATTATCTATAAACCCAATCTTATACTTATCTATGAACCCAATCTTTTAATTATCTATAAACCCGATCTTATACCTATCTATGAACCCAATCTTTTTATTATCTATAAACCCAATCTTATACTTTTCTATGAACCCAATCTTTTAATTATCTATAAACCCGATCTTATACTTATCTATGAACCCAATCTTTTAATTATCTATAAACCCAATCTTATACTTATCTATAGACCCCATCAAATAATTATCTATAAACCCAATCTTATAATTATCTATAAACCCAATGTTATACTTATTTATAAACCCAATCTTATACTTATCTATAAACCCAATCTTATACTTATCTATGAACCCAATCTTATAATTATCTATAAACCCGATCTTATACTTATTTATAAACTTAATTTTATACTTATCTATGAACCCAATCTTATAATTATCTATACACCCTATGTTATACTTATTTATAAACCCAATGTTATACTTATCTATATACCCTATATTATACTTATCTTATTAACCCTATCTTATACTTATCTATGAACCCAATCTTATACTTATTTATAAACTTAATTTTATACTTATCTATAGACCCCATATTATACTTATCTTATTAACCCTATCTTATACTTATCTATAAACATAATCTTATACGTCTTATCTATAAACCCAATCTTATACTTATTTATAAACTTAATCTTATACTTATCTGTAAACCCGATCGTATACGTATCTATAAACCTTTTCTTATACTTATCTGTAAACCCGATCGTATACGTATCTATAAACCTTATCTTATACTTATCTGTAAACCCGATCGTATACGTATCTATAAACCTTATCTTATACTTATCTATAAACCTTATCTTATACTTATCTATAAACCTAATCTTATACTTATCTATAAACATAATATTATTATTATCTATAAATCTAACCTTATAAATATCTGCAAATCATAACTGATGATCTAAAATAGATATTTGCCTGTTGAAATAATGTAAAAAGTTAAAATACTGAAATAACTATTTCATCGCCGAGCGACAAAATCCACGTTTTCTGTATTTACTTGCATGCAAACTTTAAGTATCTGGTACTGTATACACGTAAATGAAACTTTCTAATGTATATTTTGATCTAGGTCGAAAAAAAATTAAGTTTCGAATTATTTCCATTACCCAAGATATTATGCATATCCACTTAATAGTGTTTCATTAAATGAGCACCAGTCTTATAATGAGCATTATACTGGACTCTCATGTAAATAACATAAATTCATATTCACCAAAACTAGAAGGAAGCCCAGTTGCCTAACTGTATACCGATGTGCGACTTCCTCTCACTTTCCGCTTGCCGTTCACGTATCCACACTGTTGTCATTTCGGCCCGCTCACCAAGATTCCGACTTGTTTACGCCCATCTCTGCCAGTTGTCCCAAGTGCTATTAACGTCTCCCTCATAGACTGAGCTGAGAGTCCGTGACAACCCTATGGAATAAGACAGTACCTCCATCATTGTGAATGACAAGTTTTCTTCTTTCCTTTCGTCGGCGTCGTTATATTTATATTACAGAGTTTGCAGTAAGTTCTTTGGGTCGTTTATCTCTTCCAAAATCACCATAAGTTCCTTGGTTAAAGTACCCCCTCCCCCTTCAAATACAACATTTAGTTCTTTGAGCTTGTCAGTGTGCCTAGTCGAATTTCTTTTTTCTTTAGGTCTGAGGGCCATATCATATTTCCAGTTCTGAGGGCCATATCGCATTGCCGACGTAGTTCGACGTATTTCTTTCTTAAAACATCATTAGTTTAGCAGGTCGTGTATTTCTCTTCAATAACACCATCTCAGTTTAGCAAATCTCGTCGTACTTTTTTTCAAAGGCACAAAGTGTGTGGGGCCTCTCTTACAAATCCACCATTTAACTCTAAGAGACTCATTGCATTTCTCTTCTGCAAAAAGACCCTAAGTTCGTTGAGCCTTGTAGTACATGTATTTCTCCAAAGACTCTATCTCTATCAGTTAAATATGTTGGCGTTGTCTCATCAGTCTTTGTCGTCAATGAAGCAGAAGACGATTACTCTTCCGGAACACCTGGTCATATTCTCTTGTGCTTTTACGAGAGTCTCCATGTCAATCTTTCTTTTGTTCCTGTTTTGCCCCCAGTTTAATCGATTTTGAGTTCGAATTATGGTTTTTTGACGCTTTGGTATTCTCTGATTTTTTTTTTCAAGAAAGAGTAAGTTCTGTCGTGTTGAGATTCTCATCGGCTAATTACCGTAGTTCCACATCCGGGTATAGATACGTGTGAACTACATTTAACATAACTACCCGTTCGCCTCCAGGTCGATTGTCATCTGCCATGATGAACTATTTAATAGACCTCGGTTTATTAGATGAGGAGTTTCTCTCCCATTTTCGAATAACTAACCGTGCAAAAAAAAAAGAATAAAACTGCGTTATCATAATTTATTTGAAAATGTAAAATATATGATATTTTACTTTGCATTCGGAATTGGAGACACATTGTACGATAAAAAACAAAGAATAATGTAATCCAGTTTATTACACCGAGGCACAGGATAATCACTTTTAATAAACGGGACTTGTCTTCAAAAGTGTGGTTGCAATTGGCGACAACTTAAAAATTTTGATTGACGAGATGTATTTTTCAATGCGCGCTTTTCGGGGAAGGCCAACTCGAAAACTATCAATCACAAACGTAAAATATTTTTTTTCTCCCATTGGTCATGACCTACCGTAAACAACGTCACTTCAACTGACCATAGTTCCTAGAGAACACTTCAGAATCTATTTATTTTGATAAGATAGAGTGTGAAAAATGTTATGTATTTACATTGTACGTGCTGAAAGAGATAAAAAAATTCAACACCAGATGGCGAACATCTTAGAACCTTAAAATCATTCTTCATATTGTATGACGAAGTAAACAATGTTGATTTCTGAAGAGGTCATGGCAGTGCTGTTAGGTTAAACGGAACAGTCAGGCTTGTGCTGAAAACCATTAATGGATAGGAATTTAAAAAAAAACAACATACGTTTCCTAAACATAATGGTCAGGAATTTACCACATGCCAAGTAAACCATGTGGCTCGCTATCACGTTACGGACTGTGTGTTCTGGGCCCTTCTTTACTGTTTGTTCTCGTGTAGTCACGCGAGAGTACACTTCGTACAATACTCTATAAGGCGAGATAGCTCAGTATTATAGCTATCAATACATGCATGCTCCATGTTCATCAGGAGGACCGCACACTTGTTGACTGTCGCGGTAGTACTGCAACTGAACCCTAATCTGTTTTAGCATACCAGAAAGGCCACATATGTCTCAAACGATCCAAATTGTCATCTCTCAAGGTGTTTCAATATGTATTCTTCAAGGAGTTAGGTCGTAAACTAGTCAGAGAAATGACAATGTTTTGAGAATGTGCCTCATTAAAAGTGCGTTTTTTCTGTATACAAAACATACACCGATATGCTGTGTACTTTAGCAAAAAGGATTCACCAAGCCTTTAAACCGCCTGATTTTTAGTGTGAAAGTTTAAACAACGCCTCGTATTATTCAGCTTTATCAAATTTTCTTACTACCATTCTTAGTACCATTCAATCAGCGCTTCTGTCTTATTGTGACACTGTTTACTCCAGAAGTTGAATGAACGGGATTTTGATTTAAAAAAAAAACTCGAAAAAATCTTCTGATCAATCTTGAACAACACCTCCTAAAACATTTTTTTTTTATATTTCTTTTATTTTCAGACATTTTACATGGTATACATAAATAGACATCAACAAACAATCACTTGCACACTCGCACCCACAGCATTCAAAAATTCATTGTGTATGCTATGATAGGTCATACATACATACATGCATACATACATACACACATATATACATACGTAGCGAGGCATAACAAATATGCTTGCATATGTAGCATCATGACATAACATAGTACAACATAGCATAAATCAACATAACATAAACAGGATTTTCCCTCATATTTTGTTATAAAAGGTCCTAGGGGCTCTCAAATTTGAAACCAGGAATTGTAAATTAAACAATGTGTCCTTCAACAACAAGCACTTTAGTTACCTTTATAAATAAATAAAAATAAAATGAGGTATTTTAGAATTAACAGTACACTGTACATCCTAAGGATACAGAGTGCAAAGACGTTTAGTTTAGGAGGCCTTGATGGATTTTCTGCGAATAGCACGCATGAAACCAGTGTCAGGGAAGATCCTGCATACATAACAAACATGTATATACATACACATATATATATACACACACCTATACACACACACACACACACACACACACGCATCCTCACACACACACCCTCACAGACAGAAAGGCAGAAGACACACTAAGGAAGACAGATAGGAAGAGAGAGAAAGGAAGAGAGAAGGGGAGGTACCATTTCTTAATTACATACATGTAATTATTGCATACATGCATGTACAAGAATAGTGTAATATAATATGTATTAAAAAATAAAATAATGATAAATCACTGGGCTAGTCAGCGATGCAGACCACAACATTCAGTGTTATGATATACAACAATAGAAGATAAGTAAAAGAAAAGTAAGTTACCTGTATTTATATAATAATACAGTGTATATAACAATAAGTTTAAGACCAGGGTAGGATGTGTAAAAAACTAATATAAGTACAACTCATAGATCCAATAAAGGCTTCCACTTCCTCCAGCCTAAATCAAATTGTCTTTTACCATGGTCACTAAGACTGTTATATATATATTTTTAGACTACAAAATTATCTTTAATTACATTAACGAGAGCATTGATATTCAAAGAATTGCTAAGACATCTGGTTTTATATATGTAATGTTTCATAATGATTAAAATTTCGTTGTCAACAGAACTACAATTTTGTAAAACTATTCCAAAAAGAAATGAGTTTTTATTATATGCAAAAGGTATAAACAACAAATCTAACAAAGTTTCAAATTTATGAAGAAGAGTTTGCACCTCCTTGCATTCCCATAAGCAATGTATAATTGTCTCCCTTTCCATATTACATAAAGTACACATAGGGCTAGGATTTATTCTTATCTTATGAAAGAAGGTATTTGTAACTAAGATATGATGAATAATTCTGACTTGAAACCATATCAATTTAGAATTTTTTGTTACCTTAAAAGGAAGATTATATATTTTTAACCACATTTCTCTATCAAAGTTAAAGCTCAAATTCCATTTCCTAGTACCTGTAGGAGTTGTTGTTGGAGTTATTATAAACCTGTAGAAGTCTTTCACACCCTTTTTGTTCTTAAAAAATATTTCTAATAATTGTGGTATAAAAGGGTGTGAAAGCTTCTCTGGTTTTAACTCGAGATTTCTTAAATAACGTTTTATTGCCAATATTAGTCCATGATATTGTAAAAAATTAGCATTAATTCCAAATTTTTGTATAAATTCATCAAAAGAAAGAAAGGCTAGATTTTCAGAATTTTTCATCAAATCATTTAAAGTTAAGATACCTGTCATATACCAGTTGGGATAGAAAACAAATTTGTTGTTAACTTTAATGTCATTATTGTACCAAAGAGGTGTTTTAAGAATACAATCTTGTCTTTTTAGCATCATATCTTCAGAATAGTTTAATTTATCCCATGCTTTAAAGACATCTTTCCAAAATTTATTGTGGCACCTTGATATGCATAATTTAACAAAATCTTTCCCACAATTATATAGCTTATTTAAATCTAGAGTTGACTTGAGTATCAGATACCATTTGCCTGAAGACATAAATAATCTTCTAATCCAACCTAGCTTTAATGAATGAATGAAAGCATACACGTCAATCATCTTGAGCCCACCATCTGCAAAATTTTGAATAATAGCGCCTGTTTTGATCTTATGGCATTTACCATTCCACAAAAAGTCAAATAATAAAGAATTTATCATAGTGATATATTTTTCTGGTGGGTTTGGTAATGTAATGAATAAATAATTTAGTTGTGAGATTAATAAAGACTTGATAATATTGATTTTACCAATCGGAGTCAAGCTCCGCCTCTTCCACGATGTCAGAATTGATTTGAGTTTTACAATTTTTTTGTCAAAATTCATTTTAGGTATTTGATCCAAGTCAACTGAAAACTCAATCCCCAAAAATATAAATCTATTTTTTCCCCATTGTAAGTTCAAATCTGGCCTATATGTTACATCACTATATTTACAGCTCCCTAACCATACAACTTGAGTTTTACTAGTATTGATATATAACCCTGAAATTTTTGCATAAATATTTAGCTCTGATAAAGACTCATTAAGTGACCTCTCTGACCCATCAAGTATCAACCCGGTGTCATCAGCATATTGTACATTTAAAATTGGTACATGATCTACATCAATACCTTTAATAAGATTATTATTTCTAATTCTTGCAGCTAGCACTTCTGCACATATAATAAAAATGTAAGGAGCTATTGGGTCCCCTTGACGACAACCTCTTTCAATATTAATACGTTCCGATAGATTTCCCCCTTGATTGATTGAAGCATATACATTATTGTTAAATAATTTGATCCACTTTCTTATTTCTGGCCCAAATTTAAAATACTCTAAGACTTTATCAATAAACTTCCATGAAACCGAGTCAAAGGCCTTTTCGAAATCTACTAACATCAACATACCTGGAATATTTAAATCTTCAAGATATTGCATCACATCATACACTGTACGGATATTTTCGCCTATATACCTACCAGATAAAAAACCTGTCTGATCTTCATTGATAATTTTACTTAATACTGTTTTGATTCTTTGCGAGATTACCCCCGAAGCAATTTTATAAGTGATATTTAGGAGTGTAATTGGCCTCCAGTTTTTTAAGAAGTGGCGTGGCTTATCTCCCTTGGGAATACATACAATAATTCCATGTCTTTGGGTAACAGAACATTGACCAGCTAAAAAACCATGATTTAAAGAGCGTACGACAAAACAACCTAAATTTTTCCAAAAAACTTTGAAAAATTCTGAAGTAAAACCATCTGACCCCGGACTCTTATTATTTTTCATACCTCTAAGCACTTTCCCCGCTTCCTCAAAAGTTATCTTACCCTCTAAACAATCAGAATCAATATCACTTAACTTTGGAATATTACAGTTTTCTAAATGTAATTCTAGATTAATGTTATCAGTCTCTCTAAACTTATATAGGTTTTCATAAAATAATCTTACTTCAGACAAAACATCCTCTTGTTTAGAAATAATATCACCATTATCTGCTTGTATTTTAGGTATGATCTTAGAAGTGAAATTTATATTTTCTAGGTTTAAAAAGTATGATGATGGTTTCTCCCCCTCCTCAATCCATTTAGCCCTCGATCTAATTAGACTACCCTTAACTTTTTTAACACGTATAGTTTCCAAATCCTTTCTTAATCTGTCTAATTTTTCATGGTCAGGATCAGTTTCCGCCTCTAATAATTCTATGGACACCTTAAGATTGTCCTCATGTAAATTAGCTTGTTTTTTCTTAAAAGATGAATAGGATATAGATCTACCTCTTATTTCCATAAGTAATGTTTCCAAAAATAATTGATCATTGATTAGAAATTGTATATCACTGTTACAAATATTTTTAAGAGAGTCAAAATTATATACAGGTAAACAGTACTGCAGCTTAATCCCCTCAATACAAGATTTAACCATTTCCAAATATTCAGAATCAAATAATAAAGAGTTGTTGAATTTCCATAGCCCCTTCCCTCTTTTAAATTCATTCAAAGTCAAAGATAACGTTGGAATAGAATGATCAGATCTATAGCCTGGTTCAATCCTGGACTTATTAACACTAGGAAGAAGAGTTTCGGAGATTAGAAAGAAGTCCAGTCTTGCTTGTTTTATAGGATTTACTTTTCGCCAAGTGTAGCGTCTAGTTTCTGGATGATGCTCCCTAAAAATGTCAATTAGACTATAGCTTTGAATGATTTCCAAGACTTTATTTCTGGCTGCAGGATTATTTACATGCTTATAATTATTATCATAGTCTACATTTGGTTCTAAAACTAGGTTAAAATCTCCACAAATGATAATATTATCATTCCCAAAGCTATTGACAGTGTCTACAACTAATTCATAAAAGCCCGGGGTGTCCTGGTTTGGTCCATATAAAGAAATAAGTGTTGTTCTAGACCCATCAATAACTATATCAAGAGCAAGAAAATGACCGTTCAAGTCTCTTTTCTCCTTCAAAACTTTAAATTCAAAGTTATTATTCAAAAGAATAGCCACGCCACGTGCGTTAGATTTAAAAGAACTAAAATAAGTGTTATAACCCCATTCATTCTTAATAATTTGTTCCTGGTCCGGAGAAAAATGGGTGTCCTGTAAACAATAGATGCTGTATCTTTTCTCTCTTAAATATGAGAAGACGTCTTTCCTTTTGACCCTGTCACATAACCCCTGGCAGTTCGCTGACAGCACCGTGATATCATTGGTGTTCATGGTCGATGTGTATCAGAGAAGAACCTGGTACCTCCCAAGACCGAGACAGAATAACATAAAGAAAGAAGGGAAAGAAAAGTAGAAGAAAATAGTAAAACATACAAACCATTGTCAGAATATAGTGACCCACTATCCACTACACACGCACCTGCACATTTTCACCAACACAAATAACCCGTCAACTACACACGTGTACCAAACCGGAAGTTCCAGAGTGGAGCTAAAATAAGGTGACATCAGGAAAGCGGAAATCGTTAATCCGGAAAAAAAGGTTAACGTTGATCGTATCTAACATCCACACATGTACACCCCTATACTCACAGACAAAATATTTTGTTTGCTTTTGACATTAACAAAATAGATATATACCCATATTAGCTTTCTATAGTACTTGATAAACTTAACACAACGTTATTAATGTTACCATAAGCAGCGATATCGTTATATATGTTTCAAAACAAACAAACAAAAGAAGAAAAATGTCTTGTTTGCTTTTCTCACATAAATCAATCGATTCTCATAAACACATATGTACACACAATATTGTAACACTATTCTCATATTTGCATGCCCATGTACGTACACGTTTGTATATCCATTATGTATATATACGCACATTAAATAAAACACACACACACACATGTACGTGTATTGTAGTTCATTTGTTCGAAGATATACTTTTTATTTCTACGCGCACGTAAGCCTCATATTACAACACATACATGTGACATGCATGTTTATCATGTGTATGTGAACGACCGTGTCTCGCTACCGTGCACGTGCATACCAGATACAGTACATGTATGTGTGAGTGAGTGTGCTCGCGCAGGCGCACATAAAACATAATACATGTAGTTCAATCACAACACAACATATACCTTATGACATTGTATGTATTATCTTAGATATATATATTTCTGGTATTATATGACCCACATCAAAAGGTAATTTATATTACACGTTGTACTCTAAACATTTCCCTCCACAGATCTAGTACTAGGAATATCAGAAAGATTATAATGTTCACAATGTCAAAATACGTGCGTGCATGCGCTACTTGTAGTTAGATATGTATATCTACATGCATATACATGTAAGTACTATTACGGTGTGATATATATATCTAACATTTACAAGGTACACATATATGTAGATGTACAGTAACTGTATTATTTCACACATTTATAGTAGGGTTATTCCTATTACATAGAATAAAGTAAAATACACCAAACCAATATAAATACATAAAATGTTTTATGGAACATGATGATAAGCTGAGAATAAATAACTATTTTTTGTAGACCAAATATCTATACGCACACTAATAAAATGATATCAATTAACTGCAATGTATTTAAATTGCCAAATGTGTCAATACGCTACAAGTCAGAAAAATCAACTTTGATAAATGCATAGTCACGAACAACAAAAAATAAAATTGGGAAAAAAGTTATATTTCAGTTCCTGGTGTACATGCAGTACTCACGTATGATGAGTGTATCAGTCTTTACCACTCACACTTATTAATAAGCGAAATTCGCGTCATTGAGCAGGTACACACTGGTCAACATAGTGTCGTCCGAAATTCTTCGCTTTTTCCCGTTTTTTATTTTAACAAAGAGTTTACCATCAATAGACCAGGAGTTCTCTACACACTCCAGCTCGTACGCGCGTTTTAAGATTTGCTGGTTTTCCTGGGTTAAGTCCTCGAATATATATATCTTCTTACCCTTCAGTTCTTTCCTGGCCTTCAACACTTCAAACTTTTTCATTCTACGAGTAAATTTGCAAATAGTAGAACGCGGACCAAGTCTGTGGGCGATGTCTATATCGGTAACTTTCACATCCACTTTGAGGTTATCCCTGAAAAATTTGGCACATTTCTCAACGCAGGCCTCAGCCGTTTCAGTGCGATCACTCTCTAGTCCGACAATCCGAACCGAATTTTTACGACCTTGTTGCTCCAATGCATTATCACGCCGTTTCAACCGAACTATTCTCTCTTCAGCTTTCTGTACACTTCTCTCTAATTGTCCCACTGTATCTCGTAATCTCTCGTTATCATTCTCAAGGTCAAACACTTTACCTTCAAGTCTCTCTATCATTTCCATGTTTTCTTGTCTTATTTCTTCTCTCAGTTTGTTCATGTGAAAGATCATGTCATCTTTTGTCATGAGAGTTAATAGTACCTGGTTAATCTGATCGAGTTTCTCATCGGTACTGTCCAAGTTACTTGCTGACACTTCACTTGCTCTACGATCAGCTTTCGCTTTATTACTGGTACTAGTGTTCCTGGTGGGCGGCATTTTCAAAATAATATTCAGTCCAAATAGTAAATTATAAGACGAGTACAGTGTCAACAACGAAATCGGGCAACACGTACCTGTACGTATATATTACATATACATGTAGCTCCACAGGAACAGGTGCGCGCGTGGACAGTGTTCACTATGGCGGTCACTGAAGCATGACAAACTTCTCACCCATATCACAAGAGATAATTTCAAAAATCTCGAAAAACAGTCACTTTTTCCAAAATCCAATCAGTTATGAATGTTCCATATTGTCTCATAGCTGTGCTTCGTCAAAATTATTCCAAATGACTCTGTCTTATTGGGCAAAAAGAGACATTTTGTAGAGACAGAAATACACCACAACTTCACGCTTTCTCAGTGACCACGTGACCCCGTCCCTCCTAAAACATTTTGTCTATTACAACATTTTGTTTCCCCCTAGTACACCACCATACCTTATACAAAACCTGAAAGAACGTCTTCGACCTCTTATTAATTATGAGAGTTTTATTTTTCAAGAATGTATATATGGTTATGAACTACCTTGGACTTAGCTAGCTTATACTTTGTGAAAAATAGAACAAAAGTTAAGATGAAATATACAGTATGAATGGTTGAGGAATGATTCCTGGTTGACAATACTTTTGTTGAGTTTGGAGGAAAGCTTTTCCAGCTAATTGTAGGCATTTCTATTGGAACAAACTGTTCGCCAATTGGCTGACTGGTTTTGTTTTCATTCGAGGCTCAATTTGTGGATGAACTAATCAGGACAGGTGATACAAACCTTGTCGAATCTTTTAATTTCACTTTCAGATATATTGACGATATGCTGCCTATAAATACATGTAAGAAGATGTGTGTGCAACAAGTAGATCGTAACACTATATACATGTACTGTTCTAAACTGGGAATAACGGAAAAGACAGACTCTTCTATAGCAGCTGTTTACCTCGATCTCTAATTAAACATTAATGAATATTGACAGCTTACTACTAAAAATAAGTTATCAGATAAACGTGATCATATCAATTGTCCTATTGCAGTTTAGCCGTTGTTATGCAGCATATAAGTGCGTTACGCATCTTTCTATGGCTTGCTCGAAATATAGTGATTTTCGTGAAAGATCCACAGGGATTGGAAAGATGAAGGTATATAAGGACTATGAGCAAGTTTTATGGTCGCCATCAATGTCTCGTTGAGTTTATTTTATATCCTTGTATAATATGAAGATGGGCGTTTTTGAGTATGCTCATACGTGTGTTTACTTCTTGTGATTGACAATGATGATTTGGTTTTGACTGAGAGGAATTGATGTTTTTTGGATATGACCATGATTTACATGGCGGGTGTCGTCGATGAAGCAGAATATGCTTACTCTTTCCGAAATACCTGGTCTTAATCTTTTGAACTTTTACAATGGTACCAATGTAAATATTTCTTTTGTTCATGTTTTGTCCCTATTTACTTGATTTCGAGTTCGGATTATGGTTTTGTTGTCGCTTCGGTATTCTCTGGTTTTTTAATGACCCTGCATAGCAATAGCAAGACTATATTATATTGTAAATAGCAGAATTACCTATAACGATATCGACACAAATTACAAACACATACTTTGAACAAGTTACCAACACAAACACTACACAAGTTCCATGTACCGACACAAACACACAAAAAGTTTCCAACACAAACACACAACAATCTAACGACACAAATATGAACATTTTACCGGCACATATCGAAATGATTGCATGTGTGGTATGTTTATTGATAGCACATTATAGTTAATATATAAAATTGAAAACTCATATCGCTAGTATATATTATAACACTCTTTCATGACAAGGGGTGTAAGAAAGGGAAATTCCACCCGAGGGTTTTCAAATTAGGTACAACCCTAGGCTTTAGTGTAAGATAGAGGAATGCCCCCGAGGGCGTTTTCAAATTAGGTAAAACCCGAGGCTTTCCCAAGGGTTTTGCAAAATTTGAAAATCCCGAGGGTGGAATTTCCCTATCTAACACCTTTGGCCACGAAAGAGTATTTTGTCGCTCATTTCTACTACCTGAATAAGCTAAAAAAAACTTGAAAATACTTTTGACTGGCCACCATTTTGAAAATACATAAATTATCAACATGTTCCTAGATTTTTTTTATGAAAACAAATGATACAGCGAGATTAAGCATGCTCCATATTTGCAAACATAGTTTTTATAGAAAAAAAATGCGGTTTTTTAATGTACATGGTTAAAATATCGTGGAAGGTTTTAATTTTATAACGTCATCGTTTTTCTCTTTTCGGCATCAGATTTTACCGAACTCACGCCGTGGCTGTATTGCATGGGTAGCTGTGTAATATAACCACAGCAATCATAGGTGTTTTTCCCAGACAGACCATTGTTACACATCTAGAAATAAGAGAAATATAAATATGTACTATCGATGATGCTGTCTGTATAAGCTGAGAGCTAGGTCACTCAGTAACAAAGTATATGAAAGAAGAAAGTAATCTATATTTGTCAGTTATGTTGCACTGACTAAAACCGTTAATAATTTCAGTGCGGGAACTTCGGTATCTCCACGTTATGTATGACAGTAGATACTGTCATTCGGAACGTCTCTGAACTCGGGCTGTACCGCAATGTAACTGGGAGAGTCAGCAAATGACACGTTGGATATCAGAAAACAGATAGACACTACACACCGTGTTAATCTCACATCATTTGATTAAGTGACAACAAATTTGCCTGTCACTCTTGAAGCCCTTATTTCATAAACAAAATTTCCCTGCAATTACTCGATCCTTCTGTCGGGTTGTGTTTACAGGGATGTATGGCCGCCCTGATGAAATCTATGAATGATCACGCATTCAGAGCATTGTTCTCTTTTTGCACCAATACTAATTTTGTTCTGCCAACTAGAAACAAAAAAAAGATCACATAAAAAGTATGTGTGCACAATTCATTACTAAGATAATGTTCGTGTATACCCGAAGTACTTTAAGAAAAGTTTCTGTTTTACTTTAGAATAGAATACTGTCCTCGGGGTTATAAGTCGGTGAACCCACATGGTAGGCCTGATAGGGCGAACTGATCGTTGCGACTCCGAGACAGACCATTCCAGACCCGTTACTGCTCAATCAACAGAGATGAGAGGGCCTGGATAGCAAGCTGTCAATCAATGTTGTGTTTCAATTGCCACCGCTCTTCATCAGATGCCGATTACATGTCAGTAGACTAACCTGTACTCGAATCATTTCCCGCGGTTTATACTGAACCTTCGATAGCCTCTGTCCATATCTGGCCTGTATCCCAAAGTCGTGTAAACACTTTTAACCGTCCTGACAACCTGAGACATGATAAAGGTCCTTTATCGGGATTAACCGCCGACTGTTCCTGGATAGTCAATGAAATATAAAAACAACATTATGTGGCTTTAAGTACACACTACCTTTACCGAATACGGTTTTCATGGTAACTTCATAGATCGTTTACTTCCCCTTGTGAGGTTAATTCTGTTTTTACAGTATTTTTATTGCTAATAAAAGTTTAGAATTTCGGAGGTATGTTTTAATGTAGAATACTTCTCATTATCGACTGAGTTTAATAATATAGCAACATGTTTTATGGGACTTTAATTTAGTTTACGAGACAGGGGTAAGGCGGGATTGAAGAGTGGCGGCTACGTACATATGTCTACAACGGTGGGGTTGGGGATTGTCCTGGCCTTGACCTTTCATGAAAATATAGGTAAACGCTCAGTTTTACTTCAACTTAAACCGTACAAATATGATAAAAATAATAATAACATTTTACAACATTTATGAAGCACTCTATTAATTTTTGAAATTACTTCACAGTGTATTGAAAACGTATTATTTTAAATAATAGGATAAGAAAAATGTACAGTATATTTAATCATTGAATTTGGGTCAGATTAGGACGTCATGGATATTTGTCTGGGAGCCAGATCGCCTTCATATTGACAATAAATACCAAGTACGGCAGACGTTCCATGATCGCATTTTTATGTAATTCGTTATCAGGTCATTTTTCAAAGCGTTTTAAGCGTTGGCGTAACATCAGTCAACATCCCGCAAAATGACGTCATCTAACTGTCTGATGGCCTGAACTGCATTTATTTAAAACGAGTAACTTATACATAACCGGCCAAGCCGGTTATTGAATTTACCCGTTTTCCATTGTAGTTATCCCCCGATAACCTAGAAAGTTTATCCTTATCTTTACAGTATCTTTCTGTGAAATGTTCGTAACTATTTTGTTTATTATAGTCAAATCTTCGGACACAGATTTCATTTCAAAACTAATAAACGTGGGAATGTTTCAATAAATGTGACAGCATGAAATTTGCAAGCTCCGCCTACGTTAATTGTTGGTGACGTCACAGAATTGTGTTTCAAACTGTAGGATTTTCATAGCTCCGCCCACATGAATTGTTGTCGACGTCATAGAAATTTGTCACGTGTTTGACTACAGTTATGCAGTGATAATGATAGTCTGTTGAGTAATGGTTATCGAGTGAATGTCAGTGTAGACTGTAAATATTTAAGAAATGAATGTTTTAGCAAAAGTTATTGTTAGCAATAACAATTTGTGTTATATATAGGACTGTAACAACATTTGCTAAACGTTTATTACTTATATTAAGTACTGTCAGCACATGATAATATCTAGGGAGGCTATTGGATATCAACCATGTTCTATTTGGTATAGTTATATGCCTTCCTCTTAGCAACGAGAACTATACCTGACAGGGAGCACGATGCCCTTTTTCGGCCGCGGGAAAAGAAGCGTGAAGTAAAAAGTGGCGTGACATCGTAGGGGGCGATGCAAAGTCTTCCGTTTCATGGCTGTTGTTTGTCAAAATGGCACGTTTCGCAATAGAAGATGCTGGTATTTCCACAAAGATCAAGCAACATTTATGTTGTGTTTTATTTCCAAATGACAGTCATGTGATGTACTAAATCTATTATGTCCCTTCCCCTCGGGAACAGTTCTCTTATAGTGTTGTCTGGGGAGGTATAGGGCCCTTGCCGTGCCCTCGCCTGACGGTTCGGGCCCTATACCTCCCCAGCCAACACTATAAGAGAACTGTTCCCGCGGGGAAGGGACATAATTGATTATTATATTTTGATAGAAAGAATAGTGCGTTGGAAGCCATCATAATACATTGTATACAGGTATATATAAAAATATGTCTATCGTCTCGCATCGCATGACATTTACAGCTACCGCATGTTATTGTAATATTTCTCTTTAACACTCCCCAACAAACTGTTATAAATGCCATTGGCGGTTTATCAGCTACTAAATGATCAGAATAAGAGCGGTTTATCAGCTAATATTCAAAATAGGTCTAAAGCTATCATCACGTGGTGTAATCATTTTAGTGTTTACACATAAACGGGACGTTGATATTCGCGTGATATATGGACATGAATTATTTATAATTTCACTATAAAACTCTATATTTTGATTTTGATTGGACAGCAAAATAATTATTTGATTTGCTTGAAACGACTTTTTAATGAAGACATGGCTTTTTCCCCTTACCCTTACCCGTAATTAACGGTTTGACGTGGAAGGTATAACGGAAGATAACTCTCACGAAAAAGGCTTACGAACATGCGAGTTGTAACGGTGACGTAAACTGATTTTAGGTGCAAACAACTCTGCAACTATGTGTATATACATGTATCTACAAACAAGGGGCACAGATCTAAAGGGAATGTATCGCTCACCAGAATATAATTGTACAAAAACATGATAGACAAAGTGGTACAGCAGTCTCTTCTCTCTTCTCGAACATTGTCCTGACATACATCGTGCCCGCCCCTGGGGCCCCAGGGGGAACAGAGTCACAGCTTATACAACATTGAAATCACATCACCCAAGAATGCTTCAGACCAAATTTGAACAATATCCTGTCATTCCTTCTTGAAAAGAATTTACTATGTTTCCCCTATTTGGCCTCGCCCCTCTGATCCCCGGGGGTAAGACACACCGTTTATACAAAATTAGTTTTCCTTCACATTTCGGATAGGTTAGCTAAAACACACCCATTCATGTAATCACTCCAAGGAAATATGTTTACAGTTTGTTTAATATACATATTTTTACTTATAAGGTGGGTGTTGAATAACAATGTTTATACATGTACCACACGTGGTATAATCTCTAAACGCATGTTGATTGGCTGACATGGTGAACTTTGACCGGAACAACGTCATTGCTGATTGTTGACGACTTCATCATTTGTCGGGCAAATACGATCCGATATGTTTTCGCCCATGTTGTCCGCTGTTATACTGCTGTTTTTCGACTGAAATTGTGATAGAAACAGATTCCACGACTTGTGGTTGTTGGATATGGTATTTATTTCACTCTTGTTAGTTCATTTTCAAAAGTTACAAAAGCCAATTGAAATATAGCTAACTCGAGTGAAATGGATACCATATCCAACAACCACTCGTCGTGTAACCTCTATATATGCACCAGAACAACATTCTGAAATAAACATCACGCGATGGATTGTGATGAAGTTATGGATTCCCTACCCAATTGTTTTCCTTTTCCACAGAAATATTGGTCGAATTTCTGAAAACACTGGATGGGGATGTAAATTTTAAAGAATATTCCATCCAAGGTTTCCTGAAAATTGTGTGCAATAGATATCTAAATTTAATGTTATTGAAATGGTCACATTGCATAAATATGAGTTTTTTCTAAAGTCTTCTCGCGATGGTGAGCTTAGAGATATCGATGATATTGCGTCGCCGATATCACAAGACTGTGTACTTGTATCAGTAACGCCAGATGGACATTTGTTAGCTTTCGATTCCATTTATTGTACATAGTGGTTTTCTGATCACGAGTTCCTTTTTTGTTTCTGCCAAAAACACTAAGCCTCTATACAAAATAATCCCGAATACTTTTAATGCTAATCCCAGATATGACCACACTGTCGAAAAAAAACTGGATTAATGATTAAAATGTTTGATATCGAATTGACGGCGTTAGTTTTATTGGCCATGCTGGTTTTATCATCAGTGGATCTGTGAGAGTTCCTGTTGCTCTAGCTATTTTGCAGATTTTTGTTCAGCATAGACATATATCACGTGGCAACGGCAAGACTTTTTGTTATTCCAATATTCGTGTTGCTTTGTGTTAGCAACAGGAATGAAGGGGCGGGGATTAGGGTTGCGGCAAGGTAAGTTGGGATGGGGCATTGGGATGCTATATACCGAGTACTGACTTTAACCAGCGTTTTGTGACATTCGAACATACTGTACGCCTGATATCAGTATTTGATTTGCTATGACTAAGCAACAATGAAACATGCCATTACTCATCAAACATATGTATATTGTACACACAAGACTCAACTGATTAGCTTTAAGGAAAAGTTTCCTTAAACACAGTATTTCAAAATTTTAAAAAATAATGTATAGATTTTGAATTCAGAAATTAAATATCGCTTGCGCACCCAAACAGTACACATTTTCCCTCGTTGATAGACCGCATTGCGGATACATCGAAACATTTGCATGTTGATTTAACAATTGACACTTTTCTATTAGAATTTTGTACTGGGAACGTGGCATTGAATAGCAATTTCAACTCACCCTAAAACATTAAAAAAAATAATACAAGTTCAAAAATTACTTGTCGAATAAGGAGTTACGTCATCATCATCATCCTCCGTCGGGTGACAAAAAGGAGGCAATTCCATGATGTTAGATTGGTACTCTGTTGTATATCGCTAACGTTGTTTGACTATGAGAAGGTATACCAGGGAAGGGAATGCAGAGTGATTTCTGTCTGTGCGTCTAGACTCTCGAACACTTGGGAATATCATTATCAGGGTCTTAATTTAATCAGAGAAATAAATGCAAGGGAATTTCTGTCAGTTATTAAAATAATCGATTGAAATCAAATCACTGTGTTTATAACAAAACAATGCAATCAAAACAAGCTAAAAACGGAGAAAACTTTATGATAAATCTGTACTCAGATGTAACGTTAATTTTCTTCGGAGAGAAGACGCACGTTACAGTGAAAAGATATTTCCATAAACAGAAATATAATCTGATTTAAAATAACAGAAAATTTGGTGTAAAATTTAACACTTCCATAATTTACTTACATATTTATGAAATGAGCTTGGAGTGAGGAGAAGACCTTCCCCTCCTCCCATCCGCGACCCAATCACACGTGATATATCAATTAATTTAAAGGGATATGTATTCTATTTTGTAACCTTGCGACATACAATTTGTATTGGAAAAATGAACTTGTTATCAACATTCGTGCAACATCCGTCAACACGTTAGTGAAACAAGGAACTTCCGGTTTGGAATATTTCTTGTTTGTTTCTTTACAGATTTTGCCCATAGTTGAGCGTTTGCCCTCGCACGAGAAATTCCAGAGTCTCAATTAATAGTGGTTACTTCATATATATCTCTCTTGGCAATCAGCATTTTAGGAGTGGAACATATGCTCATGTGAAGAAGGTTATGGGTTCTGTGCCCAAGCCGAGTCATACCAGAGTCTTTATACCAACAGTAGTAATCACGCCTTGCTTGACGCTCAGCATTTCGGGAGTGGATAACGTGAGCAGATTTGGTGTTCTGCTGGGGGACATAGGTAGTATACTTTAAAAGTTCCGGACTAATGCAAGAAGGCTTACACAAGCATACCACAACCTCCCAAATACACACGCTTTCAACACACATACCAACATCGTATACCTGGAGGCCGTCCTTAAATGACACTGGCTGTTAAAAGGACGTAAAAACAATCAACCAATCAATCACTTGTTGTCATTATGATTTGAGCGGGTGGAGTGCTCTACAGTTGATCTTCAGCAGTATACTTCAGAATGATGGCAGCATTAATCGCAGAGAACATACCACAGCCTTCAAAGTACACAAGCACTAAACTTATCAGTGTATTTTTTTAAGTGTGGTTTGTTTTTGATAATCGAAACAATTGAACATACTAATCAAATTTTGGCAAACAAAAGGAAAATCAAATAGAAGACGATGGAAAGAGATAATAAAAAAATACGTGGGAGAGGAATATCCTATTTTCGATACATCTTGTATAACATTTTAATTTTAAAGATTTTGCGAAAAAAATGCAGTTGAAAGAGATGAGGCTTCCTTTGAAATATTTTACAGTTCCAGAAGGAATATGTATAAGATTGGATTTCAAAGTAATATCTATATACAAATTGTACGTCTGATAATTACATCGTCATAACTAGGAGATCTATTCTCATCAACAATATAATATATCGGATTTCACGGGATTACTTTATGCCAGTTTTAGCATGAAATATATTGCAATGATTGGATACGACGATTAGAATGTACGTCGTGAAATGTCAAATGCTAATGACGGTTGTAAACCACGGTAAATTAACCGATTCAAATCTGCATCAAGTTTCATTTGCATAATACGACTTGCAATAAGTCGATCTTTTATATTATTTTCCAGACAAAATGAGCTGACTCCACATTTAGTTGTTACATGATGTGCATGCCATTGATCACTCGCTCGATTTAGTTGATTTTAAATTAAAAGACTGAGCCGAACGTATGCTTTACATGACGTTAGTAGATTTGCATATGTATGACAAATAACTGTAACTTCTTGAACGACATTCTGTGTGTATTATAACCGTGACCATTTTGGTTGTTTCTTCTCCTTGCTTGTAAACAACCCTCATGTTTCAATTCACAAAGCTATACTGACAGGCTGACAGGTATATTCAATAATTTCTCAAATATTTTACTTTCGTTTTATTTTATTCAACTTTGAGCGGTCATTACGCTTATCAAAAGTATAAGTTAAACACTACGTCGCGGACAGATGTTGTGATCTACTGACATATGATGTTATCTACTGACATATGGTGATTTACTGACAGATGGTGATTTACTGACAGATGGTGATTTACTGACAGATGGTGTTAACTACTGACAGATGGTGTGATTTACTGGGAAATGGTGATTTACTGACAGATGGTGATTTACTGACAGATGGTGTGATCTACTGACAGATGGTGTGATCTACTGACAGATGGTGTGATATACTGACAGATGGTGATTTACTGACAGATGGTGTGATCTACTGACAGATGGTGATTTACTGACAAATGGTGTTAACTACTGACAGATGGTGTGATCTACTGACAGATGGTGTGATCTACTGACAGATGGTGATTTACTGACAAATGGTGTGATCTACTGACATTTGATGTTATCTACTTACAGATGGTGTGATTTACTGGGAAATGGTGATCTACTGGCAGATGGTGTAATCTACTGACAGATGGTGTTAACTACTGACAGATGGTGTGATATACTGACAGATTATGTTATTCAACCAGTTGGTTTAAATATACTAAATGTCTCTGGCGTTCAATGGGTCACACTGTGTTATATAAAGGAACCAATGACGGTAAAAGATACCACAGACGATAACTTGTTAACAGCTTTGAGACGAATTTTGATCTAGGTTGTGATAAAGTGGTATGTAGGAACTTCAAAGTAAGTTATAAGTTGTGATTGTCATTATATACTTTCATCAAGAAAAAATGTAATCACAGGTAGTTGATACTCTTAGACAATAGCTAAACTAACCGAAATAAGATATATAAACTTTTAAAATCAGGAGAGGAATCAGCCTGAAAACCTTAAATTATAGCCAAATCTGACATCCCCGTGTTGCCTCTTGCGGTAACAAGAACACCTGTAAATGCAAATACAAACAAGATAGCGGAAAACAAGACATCGGTTACAGAGTGGCCACAGATCAAACATCATGATTACCCGTATATAGCTTTTGGCAATTTAAGACAATACGTTTGAAAAACATTTTACATACAGTGATGTAAGTGGTCCTCTCAGCATTTCTTGCTTTGTTATCGTAACACGTACACCACCTGCTGCGTACACCCCGAGGCATAATGTTTGAAAAGACAACAAATTCTGGTTATCTGATATCAATAATAGCTTAATATACATTATGTATTCTTGGACCCAATGGCAAATCTAACACCCTGTCTTTTTTCAATCACCAGCGAGCCCATCATTGTGCATTGATATACTACAATGACGTAGCACAAGGCTTGCATGTTCATGTCCGCCGTGAAACAGGCCTCGATATAGTTTTGTTTGGCTAATATAAACTAACATTACGTATTAATAAGACTTAAGTACGCTATTTAAGACTGAAATAGTGTACGTAATACATACGATAAAGATATACGATAAAAATTGATTTTGTCAATGGACTATAAAGGATTGAATCTTGATTTGATCGAATTAAGGTGGTGATGAAATGAGTTGGCCTTGTAATAAATTTAATGAGCTGCGATGCGTTTGTGACCAACTCTGTTAATCACCTCATGAAGTCGACCAGATAAAGATCAAAACTCTTTATTTCAAGAAACTTGTGGTTATTTTTTCTGAATAATTTGAATCCCCCAAGTGGAATGCATCTTGTTGAATACGTCGCTGCTGTATTGGAATATCGAATAAGACGAAAAATTAGATGTTGAAAGGACGAAACAAATTGATATGGCAGTTGACTATTAAACTTTGATTCATAACGTACATTACCAGATGGATCTACTTTGCGTTTAATTTCTCCTAGGGGCTGATGCTGACACAGGAAGCAAAGTTGATAGCTGGATGGAACTCATTATCGGGCAGAACCTGACTTACCATTACTGTTACAGCTGTAGCAGCCACGAACAATTTCCGTATTTATCGTCTCTTATTGTTTGAACAATATTTCTTGTGTAGATTCATTTAAACAAATTGTAAAACTTATGTGCTGTTTTCTTTGCTTGAGCAAGTCGATGGTAATTCTTAATCGGAGGTTCATACGCACAGGCAATGATAACATGGCCAAATCCATCGGCAAATCAAACAGGTTATATTTGGTAGTTGATACATGTATTGAATCCAACTTGAGTATGAATTGAAATAGAAAAACATACCTGCATTTTTTTAATTCACACTTGGATCAGAAAATTCAAAGCACTCATGATAAAATGTCAAGAAGCATTTCTTGTCATGACCTCATGAATGTTCCAAAACAATGTCAACCCGAAATACAATATCATCCCTAAATACAGTATCATCCCTAAATACAATATCATCCCTCAATACCATATCATCCCTAAATACCATATCATCCCTAAATACAATATCATCCCTAAATACAATATCATCCCTAAATACAATATCATCCCTAAATACCATATCATCCCTAAATACCATATCAACCTGAAACACAATATCATCCCTAAATTCTGCGAGTTGTATTGTATTATTGTGTTGTACAATGAACGCAGTGTATTACCTGCATATTGTTTTTAATATTTCATATTGCCGGATAGACTTGGTAGCATGCGACTTGTACAGATTTATGCCAACCTTTCCTCATATCGACCGGAACGCAGCATAATTTCTCTGGCAATTCGCAAAAAATATGGTATATTTATAAAACATCTAGTATAGCTCAGGATTCAGGGTAAATCAAACAAGTCCAGAATAATAATGTTTGTCCAAAAAACTGTCTTATCCCCTTTAAAAGATAAATGCACATTGTATTTTAATGTGATCTCCAATTTGATCTCTTACCGAAGCTTAGCATGGGTCTGCGTTAGTCTAAAGGCAATATAAACATGATATTACAATTGTAGCTCAAATCGACATTAATCATAGAACGCTTACGGACTCTTCAGTGTAAAATAAAACTTAATTAATAACACAACAAAGTTTGATAAGGTAGTACATTGTACTATATGACAACAACAACTTTAAACGCACAAAAACACCTTAAACATTTAGATTCCAAGATTTGGCAAACTGATAGAGACGGTTTGTAATCCGTGAAGCAATTTGCTTTTTTCGTTTTTATTTCAGTATGATTGGCAAACTGTGAATCTCTTTAGGCTGTTTTCTATTTTGACTCCTTTCATCTCTCTGCGAAAAACATTGTGCTCTCTGTGTGGTCATTTCGTTTTTTTTTTCCTCATCATTTAGGTATCGGTCAAATGGCCACTCTCCAGACAAGAGATCAATAGCTACAAGGTCAACGAACATTCCATGATGACTGCTGAAGGGGTTTTTATCAGTCAATGCAAACATTGGTCCGCCATCCACACAACCCATTGACCTTTGTTTCCCGCCTTAATATTGTTTATACAAATATAATATGACATTGGGGTCAAGCTTCGAACTCCTGCTAATGGGCAGAGCATAGCGAATCCAACACACTGATGGTAGTTTGCACACGATTCCTCAATTTGCTGATGAGTTTGACAATAAACGGTTGCGTGGACAATTGGCGCACTAATTTCCCCAGTAACACTAAAACGTTGACTTTGGTCTTTCCCGTGTGTATTTAGGGTGTAAAGGGTCAGGGCTGACATAGCAATGGACGTTTCAATGGACGTTATCATACAAGTCAGTGAACAGCTGAGTTCGACAGCAAGTGTTACGTAGAGGATTATAGACACATAGTCAGCTCAAACAACCGAAATGATCATTTCTTATTGTCTGTGTATACTTAATAGTTGAAATTAAATGGAATATTCACATATCTACAATAATAAAGAATGATTTATGGGTGTTCAGTTTAGGGTAATTCATGCCTTTGCAAAATCGCGAATTGACACGTTTATCCAGATTTATCCAGAATATCTCTTTTCTTTTTGGTTTGTACTCAAAGTAAATCATCAAATATTTAAAAAAGTATTTACTGATCATATAATTTAATCTACTATTTGGTGTTCTTGATTTTAATATTGATAATAATTCGATGTTTTAAATGATTGATTTATGACAACTAAGTTCAAACCGAATCAGGAATTATTATCTGTGGTATAAAGGGTCTAATCGGCCAGCCAACATCTTTCTCAACCAACTGGGGAGCATTTAGCCGGTGCTGCAATTTTATCACTCACAATTAACATTCTGCCATTTCCACCGCAGTCCAACCGCGTACTCATTTACAGCTGAGTTGTCTAGAAAACGAAGAGTACAGTGTATCTTGCTGAAAAAATTAACACCGCCGTCATGGCATGACTCGAACCCTCAACGAGCCAGTCAGTTTGTGGATGAAAAGATTATCTGTTCTATTCGATATATACGAAATCATATAAATCGACTAATATGAGTCTCCTGTGGGGCTAAGTTCAATGTGTAATATAAATAAAGTGCATGTAATACAAAAATCAATTTTTAAAAAGTATGTCCTTAGTGTGGGAAATAAATATCAATGCAGAAGAAATAAACGCGTTTCATTTTACTGACAAATTTCTTCGAAGCAGATGTTCTTATACAAAGCTTATGACATGCAGAGCTTGATGTAGAAACAGCACACGGTATAATTATTGTGTTGGAATTAGCTCTCGGGTGATAAAAATCAATCGACTAATTAAAATGTGAAGTTTGATTGTTATGTTGGATTAAAATGTACTCCAGCAGGTCCCGATCATAATTATATCTCCTACTGCTGTATAAAGGTGCACAGACGCATACCAATAAGGCACCATTTTCAAATCAAGTCTTTGTTCAAATTCAAATACAATTAAGAAGAGAATAACAATGTTCAAATTTAATAGCAGTAAATGTATTACATTTATTTCCTTGTGGAACATGTTTTATTCGAATGTGAAAATGTGCTATGCACTATACATTAAAACTAAGCATGCCAATAGTTCGAAGCTAAAGCATTCAAGATATATCAGTAAGACTGTGGGTAAAATTCACTGTTCAAAATTAATTTAAAACGTCTCAGTTTTAGAAAGCATATCTCAAAACTTAAACTTTCTCTTAATACTATTTCAAAGCGACAGCCAGCATATTTGTTTAAAAAAAAGTATTTAATTCATGTATTAGTTACGACCCGTTGCTATTAACTGACGTCACGCACGCGCTATCCGTGAACAAAAAATAACGTGGTGAAGCCATGCGAAACGAGCATCGTTGTAAGACCATAAACGAGGCCAACAATGCTGTTGTGGGGCAACACTGAAATGGTTATATTTAGCTGACAAAGAGTATCATGGTGTTTTCTTAATAATTTGATATAAGTTATCGATATGATCTATCGTGACAGACCATGTGACCAATTCGACCAAACATCAGCCGAGAGACTCAAACTTTCAATCCCGTATAATCTGTCCAAATCTATCAAATAAGACAGTCTAGACACACATATCTCTATATTTGTGGTTGATTCAAGCAATTATTACACTATTTTCCTGTTTGGGTGCTATGAAATATACGGCAATAGTCTCTGTTTTGATATTTGAACTATTATGATAGGTAACCTTTGGTATAAAATCTTCGTTAGGTTTGTCACCTCGCTATAAAAATTGTGGCAGTACATTATGATCAGGTTTTGCGACAGACTGCTACAATGTACCTTGATGGGAAAGATATTCGAAATAAGGTTCGATTATGTATATAACGTGTTATATGGTATTACTAATCTATTTTAGCCCTTCATTCTGGAACTGTTCATTTATAGTAATGTCTGGGGAGTTATCGTGTCTGAGCCGTCAGGCGAGGGCCTATACCTTCACAGACAACACTTTAAGGAAAATGTTCCCTAGGAAAAGGGACATAAAAGTTTAGTGACTCTTATGACTTTCATTCAATAATCATAAGAAAAACAAAATTAACTTCATCGATAAAAATGAAAAAAAATAATGATTAAAAAATTCAACTAACTGTTACTGACTGATTAACGTTTAGCCGATTCAAGTAAACCCTGCTTTGTTTCCCTTCCCTGTATACATGACTTCACAACGGTCACTGAAAAATGAGCCTCTAATTGCCCACTCAGATACCCAAATGTTGCCCTCGAGTCCTGCGCTATTTTTTGCTTAATTTACCCTTACCAGAAGTGTTAAATTCCGATACCGTCCGTAAGTGTTTACAAAATATGCCGAATAAAGATGAATTGGAGATAATATTGAATGAGAACGACTCTAAAAATACCAAACGGGTAGATTCCGGAGCCGTAAAAGCGTTTAGAATGTTTTTGGGGACCACAGGGCGTCTAAAAGGGTTTGACATATTTTAAAAGTTCATTTTAGACAAGCAGTTGGGCAAATTTTACGATGGGACAAAGACGGAAGACGGAACGTGGTTGAAATGCTCGTCCTTGAATTCCAATAGATATGGTATTTAGAAATATACCCAGGCGACTTGGGATATTAGCAACAGCGACGAGTTCCGTTCCAGTGGAAATTTATTTCGTACAGTTGTAACTGATATAAAGAGAAAGGGATTTTACGGGGTTGACCACCATCCAGTGATTTGTGAGTAGGATTTTCGGACGTTGTATTTAGGAGAAAATCTAGTGTTTAACATATGATGGCAAGAGGGTCTTCAAAAAAAGTTTAGTTTGAGATTCATGTAACATATTATCTGTGCCAAAAGGGTTGCAAAACATCTTTACGGCTAATGGATATAAAAATACCTTCAAAACTGTCCGTGATGACACTGGGAAACTTTATGTCTATCAAGCCACAAACGAACTTGACAATGACATTAGAGAAAACTCAAATGCCAGAATGTACAAAATATTTGGTAAGTTTTCAAATTAATTTTAAAGTGGTAGTTTAGTGAACCCACATTTAAAATATCAACAAAAATGAAAAGTACCTATATTCAGACTAAGGAATCCGTACTTCATAATATTATTTACTGTAAAGCCGATGTCCGATGTGGTCAGTTTTTTTTGGGAAAGCCAGCGCAAAATAGCGACATCAAAATATAGCACGAAATAACCGCGCCCCCTGTCGCAAGCACATGTGTGTGTGCTGCAAACTAATGGACGCGAGCTCGAGCTAGGACACGAGATGTGTGATTTTACACATACTTCTTTCAATGTATGTTAGATTAGCGAAATACGTTGCCAACAATTATGATATATATAATTATTATTACATCCCACGATAAATTCTGTTGGAATTCTTCAAACTAACCAAAAGCAGATTGAAAACTCGCACACACAGGGGCCTTCTGAAGGGAAATTTGTTAAGCGGAACATGTACGCGCTATTTACCATGCTACGTAAATTTAAATAGTAACAATCACTTTTAATTACTTACACAAAAACTGTTTTGTCACTAACAAAGGAATTTTGGTTACATGTATTCATTAAATGTTAAGATTATCTTAGTTTTGTTAGCGCTTTTGCTGTTTTGTTTAATAAAACAGTTAATGACCCCATATTGGTGTAACATGTGATTTGTCTCCTCTCGACTGATAATGTCACCCTCGGGCGTTGTCCTCATGTGACATTTTCCGGTCTCGGGAGGCAAATCCTTATGTCACAACATTATAAGGTCATAAATTGTATAATATTACTCTCATATATACTACATTTTGTATGTAGATACGATAGTCGCAGTCTCTTGTCAACCAGATGTGACGCCCTTGTTAAAAATTTAAAGACAATCTAAAATAATCCATGCACACAGAAAAATAGTTTACGTACAAATAGAATGTCCTTAGTCTTTAATCCTTATTACATATTTCATAAGAATGTTTATGCTACCTCTTGAGTCAAATACAGGTCTACATGCTCTTAAACATAACCTTGTTTGTTTAATATTAATTAAACAAGACTTTTTGGGTGAATATTTCTCACAATAAGTGAAACCGGAATTAATGTAAAAGCTTTAGTTTCAACAAGAAAGAAATGGATAAGATGTTCCGACCTTACCTTATATTTTAACCTCGTGTTTGATGTAATGTAACGTGAGATAAAGCACACTGGAGAAGTCTGCTAGATTATTGCCCAAAGTCAAACAAAGCATTAACGTATTGTAATAGAGCATTTATTCAAACATTAAGCAAACTGCCGAAAGCACTTTTCTATGAAAACTAAATTAAAACGTTCTAGGCAAAATAATTGGAGCAGTTTAAGTTCGATCTTAATATTTATCAAGTTGACCCATCATGAGATACACATATATTTAACACATATGTATACTGACGTATAGCTGGTTCGGTTAAACATTATACTTACAGCAATGTCTCTGGTGACTAATTAATTCAAACTTGTACCGATGTCATTAATTGTCAGCTTTCGTATACCGGTTATTTCTATCCGTAGCCAGATCCATTCGTCTTTACTGAATCCTTTCTGAGACGAAGTTGTTGGAATAAGCGCTAGCATTTGTGTTTTACCTGTCTGTCACTAACATTCTAGACATTATAATTATGAATAACGCTGTTTTCGGTAGATTTTCTGGTATCTACAGAAAATGTTTAAAGCTTTACAATTTGTAGATATATGTACCGGAGCCACGGTGGCCGAGTGGTTTAAGTGTACTCCGGCTTTCCTACACCTCCAAAATCTGGCCTTAACGTCCTTAAATGATCCTAGCTGTTTATAGAACGCATAACAAAATAAACCAAACCAAATACGTAGATATCATTCTGAGGTTGAAGCCAGATGTTTTAAACAGGAAGTTACCTTTTTGAACCTATATATGCGCTGATTCAGTCTTGCTATATTGCTCGCTTGCTCGCTAAGCTTGCGAACTCGATGATTCTTTGCTGAGCTTTTAAACTCACTTATACTGCCCCATGCTTCGACACACATTGTGTAGGCCTGAGTTGTAACTATTTTTAGCCATCAACCACTCTTATTTTTTCCCGAGCTTTTCTGTCCACTAAAACTGTTACACCATTGCAGATCCACGGCTACTCTGCTGAAATTTATGTTGTATTTTTATCGTTTTCGTGTATACTGATTACTGCATGGATTTCAATGCTAATTTCAGATTCCTTAACTATAAAACAAAATCAGAGAATACCGAAGCGTCAACAAAACCATAATACGGAATCCAAATCAATTAAACCAGGGACAAAATATGACTAAAGAAAAGATTTACATGGAGAACCTTGTAAAAGTACAAGTTAGAGAATGTTCCGGAAGAGTAAGCGTTTTCTGCTTCACTATCGACAACCACCATGTAAATCTTGGTAACATCCAATGAAACATCAAGTCCTCAAACTGAGAACCGATTCATCATTCCTAATCACAACAAATAAGTACACTAATGACCAATTTCAAAAACGTCCACTTTCATAATAAACAATAATTACACAAGGTTTAAAACTCGAGGTTACAGTCCTGAGCTGTCAGCACAATGCACTACCAGTGACGAATACCGAAAGACATCGAATCTGCGTTCGGGCACTTAAAATCGTTTATCAAAGTTTTTTGAATTTTTATTTCGGCATGTAGCCCTGGCTTAAAGCGTCTCGTCGTTTATGTCAAGTAACGCGATCAATTCTAAGACTTTTTATATCTGTATAACATCACTATATGACCATGTTTTAGCATTAAATGCAAATTCTCGTAAATTGTGCATGTATTGTATTTAACGTATGCTAGTGTCTAGACATATTGACTGGAAGGGTTGGTGCAGATTGGTTCCTAACGCTGATAGGCTAAATAGACCTTTTATCTGATATAGATGAATGGATAGCATAGAAACGTGTTATAATTCCATGTGTTCTAAGTCGTAGTACCAGACACGGCGTCATAAATGCTGCTTTTTATTATTCACGGCAAAAAAAATTGTGACAAGGATACACTTTTTAATAGTCTGTTCTGTGTACTGATGTCGTCCCTGTCTACAGGGATATCAGTGCTCTGCGGAAACATCTACCAAATGGAACCCGATATAATCATATACTCCTGGGTACAAAACAATGAAAGTCACTTTGAATTCATTCTTAAACCATATACGATTTGTTTTATGAAACGTACATGTTCCGCCAATACATATAATAGCAAAGCAAACACAACAAACCCAAATCAATATATTTTTATCTAAGACAAATAAAGCATAGACATAAAATGACAAATGTTGTCAAGATAATAATGATAAGTATAATCTAAATTAGAAAAAAATAACAACTGCATCCATTGATGAAAATCTACGATAGGGGATACGACACTTAACGACAATGTACCCTGTAATTGCATGACGACAAAAGCAGAGTTCTTCATGTTCTCAATAATTACTTCTTACCGTGTTGTCAAATCTCCAGAACGAAATCATAACTCAAAATCGATATAAAATGCAAACAACGGGAAAGTGAAGCTCTGAATATTGAAGTGTTTCACTTTTGTCGACCTATATGTAATCAATAATAATTCGAGATAAAAATCAATAACATCCAGACAAACATGTTAGAACAATACAAACTGTATGTGTTTTCACGATTTTTGAACACGACCTGTATTCATTATAGGAATTATAAACGGATTTACCGTTTCGAAAATCTTTGAGAGATGTTGTCAATTCCATAAAGTTTTTTTTAAATGTTTTCATCTGATTATATTTTCGCTGTTTTCTGTGTGTATGACCAGGGAAAGCAAAGATTAGTTTTAACATAAACTTTTAGGACGCCATTTTGACGTTATTTTAGTTGCGTTATATAGAAAAATATCGTCTCGCGGAACTTAGCAGTGTAGATAATTCTCCGGAATTATTGAGAAAACTAAAATAAACAATTGTATAGGTTATAAGCGATGTGTAAACTGTCACTTGACGAAGATAATAATTTTCTTTAAAGCAAGGTCAAAATGTTAAAATATAATACAATATTTGCTGAACTGGTGTGATGATTTTTCTCCAATACCTTGATAGGACTAGGGTTAACCAG
Organism: Mimachlamys varia; assembly: GCA_947623455.1. NCBI lineage: Eukaryota > Metazoa > Mollusca > Bivalvia > Pectinida > Pectinidae > Mimachlamys > Mimachlamys varia. The sequence goes on from OX392527.1 coordinate 52,429,629, forward strand.
GTACTTACATGTAGTCATCCAAATATCCCACATTAAGATACAAGGGTCATTCGTTAACCATCAGTTCTTCGTGATACACACTATATCATGAGGCAGCTGTAAATTCCATGATCAGTTTTACTAAGTAACATATCAGTGGAGGATTTCAAACCACCAATGTGCACATTTTATCAATACAAACCCAGAGAGTTACAAATAAAGTATAAAACAAAACATATATATTTTTATATAAACCATAATATGAAAAAACAAATCGCAACAATTTTTAATGTCAGAATCAATTGAAAAGAAAAATAAAAAACATAATCTTTGTAAACATTTTTTGGGAGTTGGAAGATGACCTTAAAACAAATGCATGTGTTCCTCCTTTTGAATTACATTGTAGTATGGCGAAAAAATGAGTAAAGCTGCTTCGTCTAGGAATTGCAGTGATATAGGAGCCAAAAAATGGGAATCGAAATTTTCGAAACTAATATAGGTACAAAAGGGTCAGGTGCATGAAACCCCTTTAATTTGTGAATTGACAAAATAATGGGTACTGTGTCATTTGAAATCGCGTTCAAGAAAAATGTGTTATATTATGAATCATGGGACTACTCAAATAAGATAACTGGTATTATAAAGGCTCCATCAAACCTCGGGGACTAATCAGTAAAGTGTATCATTTATGTAACACATACAACATTATCGTTCGATAATAAAATCAATAGCATCGACAAAAGAATAATATTGTTAAACTTGACTAGAGTGTCGGGAAAACCATCTATTCTGTGGTCGATCTACGTGACACAACAATTAGCCAACTATTACAAGACAGACACCGAACCATCTGATCCCCTTAATGGTCACTTACCAGATTATGCTGGCGAAGGACAAATAACACTGGCCTGAGGTATCCGTTATTGATTGATAGAAGGTTGTGTAATCTATCTTTACATAAGAAAAGCGGTGTTTATCAGACTATGGTAAACGGATCTTATTCAAGGTTAAGTTATATAATCAAATTAGACATTAGGACAAAAAGGTTTTGGAGCAGGATTCAGCAAAGTACACTATTGCTTAGCTCATGTTTACCGCACTCAACACTTTTAATTTAAGATGCATTTTTGTGTCTTTAAAAGTGACATTTGCAAAGAGATGTGCCTATTAGGTAATCGCGAAACAAGCATGAAACAAACTATCAGTGTTCGTATATGTATACATTGTTTGAAAGAGATATAACTATACTGGAATAATGTCTGTCCATCTATCCGTCTGTAGAAAAGAAATGTCCGGACAACTCCTCTTCAACCGCTTGGCCAATTTCAATGAAATTTCACACAAATATAACGCAACATGTGTAGATGTGTATGTAACATTTCTTTTCTCAAAATTATGGTTGCTATGGTAACTAGTCATTAAAAACAAGTTTTCTGCAGGAAAAAAAATGTCCGGACAATTCCTTCTAAACCATGTGGATAATTTCAATGAAACATCACACAGATATAAAGGATCGTGTGTAGATGTGCATGCGACATTTCTTTTCTCAAAATTATGGTTGCTATGGTAACCAGTCACTATAAACCAGTCTCTATAGAAAAAGTTTTTCCGGACAACTTCTCTTAAACCGCTTGGCCAATTTCAATGAAACTACCCACGGATATGAAGGACCACCTGATATTATGGTTGCTATGGTAACCAGTCACCATAAACAGGTTTTCCGATTAAACATTTCTTCAGAAATTAATCTCTTTCTAAACCGTTGATACAATTTCAATTTAGCTTCACACAAATTTAAAGGAAGATATATGTACATTTAGACATTTACATATGGATGCAAAATTCATTGCATTTGTAAAAATTCTAACCGTGTTAGTACTACATAACTGTATTTTGCAAACAACATGGAGTGAGGGGGTATTAGTTAGCCATCGGCTTACAGTTCTAGTTAAGTTAATGTTTTGAATGCCAAGAAACATTAATCAAACAATCAAATTCTTAACAGTCAAATTATGTTTTTAAAAATCTGAATTGTAAAAAAAGCATTGATGTAATTACAAGTTGATAAAGCAGTATCGTGTTCACAAACAATGAAATTCGGGGCCTAAATAGACACAAAACAGACACAAACAATGATAGTTGGGGCATAGATAGACACAAAACAGACACAAACAATGATAGTTAGGGCATAGATAGACACAAAACAGACACAAACAGTGAAAGTCGGGGTTAAGATAGACACAAAACAGACACAAACAGTGAAAGTCGGGGTTAAGATAGACACAAAACAGAACCGATGTAACACCTGCGTCATGCATGTATCTGTCAACCTTTAAAATTAATCTACGGAAACAATGATATTTTGGAGTTGTAATTATTCTCGCTTGCATGTAAGCTTTACATACATTGGAGTTTACGTCAGTTTTTAAATGACGTCTCAAATCTGTGAAATAACTATTACAGTTTTTTGGAGCATGTTTCCTATTTATGCCAACGTATATCACATACTTCTTATTATTATCAATGAAACGGCCAAGCATATATCTCTAACAGATGTGACATGTCAGGGTGAATTTTAGGTTTACACCATGCTGAAGTGATATAAAATATAAAGTGTTAATTATTTGGTTTCCGAAATGTCTCAAATCCTGCATAAGTCTTACTTCATCCAGCACAATAAATGAACATCATACACGCAACGTTTACATTATAGATGTGCATTTGAAATCAAGTTGTTCACGACAATACCCAACCACGATAATTCTTTATTAATGTATATTCGAAATTATATCTCGGTTAATATATTTTTGATGAATGAGTTATAGTAAACTATAGTTAATTTCCAAAGAACGATGGTAGGTTATCATGGTTATCATCTTTCCTATTTAACTTTTTAATTCGTATATTTAAACACTTAGTGTTTAGTTTATTAGTACTGTTACGAAACATGGCGCTTATAGAACATAACGCAGGTATGCAAATCAAACCGATCCGTTACGACTTAACATTGAATCGGGTACCAGGAGCTGTAATTGTATTTAATGAAGAAATAATCATTGACATAATAAGTACCTTTTGTACAAACAATAAAAGAGCAGAAATGAACCCTAGACCTTTAGCTAACGCGACCGTTACCACCAGGCCAAAAGGTCCGGTCCATTTAAACTGGCTCGTTACTTTCCCTGATATGGTATCTCCACGTATTAGTGACAAATTGAACCTTGGAAGCAAGAAGACCGACGGGTTGTGTATTTGAGTCGCGATACGTCACTGTGTTGTGGCTTCGAGCAAGATACATGCACTTTGTGGGATCCGTTGTGGGATCGCAACAGTTTTACACGATGTACAATGTGCACACGATGTGTGGGCGGTGTGTGCACGATGTGACAGCAATGCGATCGCAAGCGATTACTTCTAACGCATATGTAGCGCATGATAAACTAAAATTGTGCGATGACAATCGTGGTTGGTGTAAATTGAGAAATGGCTTTACACTATATACGGTTTCACTCTACTTGTTTTAAGCACATTTCTATATTTTACCTACATCTATTAGCTGATATTTCTATTTATATATATGTATTTTTTTAGGATTAGAAATAGTCTTTTTTTAGTTTTTTGAAACACACAAAATAGACACATGTAAACTTCCAACACATATTCAGGTAAATATTGCCAGCTTTTACCAAGTTATACCTGTACATAGACCATATATTCATATGTCTCTGGCCCAGGGCACTTAAAACACTCGCCTACGTGTAAAAACACGGGTTAAGTTATGGGGAGGAGAGGGCCTGTTCAAATAAATTAGTATAAGCGTCCAGATTGTTTTGATAACGGTCGCTCGGTAATGGCTGTCATAGCGGATCGCCGGACACGGGACAGGTAAAACTCTCGCATGTTATATACCTGTTTAGTTACATGGGAGCTAAACCCGCACTAGACTTTTTCATGTTCACTGTAAAACTGTTTACTGTATATTGTAAAATTAACATAATCCAAATTAATATGGTGCAAATTTATATAGTATTTTGACAAGAGGGTTCCGTATTTTTTCATTCCTTAAAATTTATCGACCAATTGTACCAAATCATGCGTGTGTGCGATGAGAAAATCGCACAGATGAACGAACTATCTTTAGATCGCCTAGTTGTGCTCACCATGGGCGAACGATGTGTGAACGGTGTGTACACGATGTACGCACTCATGTTTTGGTGCGTTGTGCATTACCACAACTGTACATGGTTAGGTAGTGCTAATAGAGTAGAATGATCCATGTGTTGGTCGATATAGCAGTACCGGTTGTACGCTCTGCGGGTAACTCGGCAGCTGGGAAAGCTCTATAACCACATATACTAATTTCTGAACCGATTTGAAATGAGTTGTGATAAAGCGATATACATGAATCTCGACTTTTTTATTGTTATTAATAATAGTTTTTAAAACCTCTTGAAGCTTGCATGACAAAACGTCTATGAAATGAATCTCGTGACTGTCTTTAAAATACGATTTGTTACCACAGTTATTGAACAATATAAGCTAAGCTTAACAAAATAGACCAAAATTGTTTTTCAGCATATTCAATAAAACAGCCCATACAGTACATTACGTTACAATTTTGCATTTTGCATCAAATGATACATTTCCTTTAAACTTACAGAATCAACATCACGATGCCAAGTGCATCTAGTAGACGCTAATGAACCAACACATTCAGGTAATACTGGTAACACACACGTTCGCATTGTCAACTCAAAGGAGACACGGAATGACATACCCAGAAGTCATAGAAACACAATGTGAAATAAAAACAACATAAACTTATAAGACTATCAGTCGTGAACACCAAATGACCCAGACGGACAGGCATGTTCCGCACCATTAGTACACTGTCTCTGTAATGATGTCACTTGACCAAGACCAGGCCAGTGTATCAGTTTCTGATGATGAAACCATCACGCTTGTAGATCGAAATACTTCACTTTCTTAGTTCATTACCAGTATCTTGTTAAAACCCATTAAAAGATTTTTCCAGTTTTATGATGCCAGGTTAATAAGAATACGCTAATACCAAATTTACATTGCCATAAGTCTGGGGTTTTGCTTCAATCATAATTACAATGTAAGAATATTGAGCAATGCCTATCAAAGCCATCACCATTGGGAGACATCCCTGCTTCTCCAACATGTCGCAGCTGATCCGTTACTCTAGGGCTTGCTCTAAATATCGAGATTTTCGTAATAAATGTCGACTACCGACAAACAAACTTACAACACATGGATTTAAGAGATGCATGTTAATCAGAACTATGAACAAGTTTTATGGTCGTCATTTTTGTCTCATCGAGAAATATTTTGTATCTTTGTGTGATATGAAAATGGACGTTTTTGAGTAAGCTCATAAGTGTGCTTACTCGTTGTGATTGACAATGATGATTCGGTTCTCCTTTCAAGGACTTGATGTTTCTTAGATATGACAAAGATTTATATGGCGAGTGTCGATGAAGCAAAAGACGCTTACTCTTCCGAAATACCTGGTCTTATTCTCTTTTACTTTTACAAAGGGTCTCCATGTAAATCTTTCCTTTGTTCATATTTTCCCCAATACTTTGATCGATTTTGAGTTTGAATTATGGTTTCCTTGACGGTTGGTATTCTCCAATTATTTCTCCTACAATAACAGATAATTAACATGAAGATAGATTTGTTAAATTCTGATACCAGTAGTTGTGTATATTCTGCAAAACAATTATATGCGATACATGCCTTCTGTATTGCAATGATCACAGTAAGACAACGTCACTGCCATTGTGACATGAGAATTACAACCTGCAGTGTTTGTATTTTTCACATATACTCTGATTGGACGGATTTAAAAAGGTTAATGAGAATCGGTATGCTATATACATTTAGTCGAATTTTCCATATGCTTCAACCCTGTGTGTTTGAAAGTTCTCTCGTAAACATGACGTTCTCTGCACGTTTTTGTCACAATTAACATTTTGTATATTATCTCATGATGATGCTAAAAGACAATTTGTATAAAGATTATCAAAAACATTTAATGCTAAGGTATACTAGTAACTCTTTAAAACTATAACGGGATTTTTCACGAACCACTGTCAACCGTGTGAGTTTTTTTTATCAGTTTTGCCATTTATTCCTTTCATAAAATACAATGCAAGTCTTTGGAAGATACGTATACTATACAAACTCCAGACCGTAGTCTGACAGATCGTCGATGGCGATATGAAGAAATGACGATAAATGGAGTTTGGTTGTGTGATAAGGTAGTATTTCACTATGGAAATCGACAGAGGGTTTATGTTAGGACAGCGCGGCAAGGCAAAGAGCGATATTAATCACATTTAGAGATAGGAGAAGATTGCATGATCTCATAAATCGTTTGTGTCTGTTTTTCTTGGTAGATGTCTACATCCCAGACATTGTCTTATGTTCAAAACCAATTTGAAAAGAGGATATTGAGCCACGAGACAACATTTAGCCATATTACTTATCGAAATATGAACCAACAACCATTTTATAAGATAAGGATATAGGTAACATGTTCTGGACATATTCAAATAAATTGTATACATGCCATTCCATTAACCAGTGTAGAAATACGTAAGTGCGTCATGGAATTTCGTTTCAAAAGTAAAAATATCGATTACCGGAAAAAAGGTGAAGAAAAAGATAAATGGAGAAATATAACACGTCTGTGTACCATTGTAAGACGAGTGGGGGGACCTTATCATTCTACTTCTTGACGGACTATATCTAAAATATACAATTAGCTTCGCTTTTCTCAAATCATGTTTCTTCTGTTTGCTATGCATGGGATGGGAACATACTTGTATCATATGCATACTTCGCTGTTTGTCATTGATATTCCTTGATATTACAGTCAAAAGTATCATTGATTTACCATAAAGCAATATAATTTTGTGTTTATAAATTCATACACTAAATAGTTTTACGCACCTGCCCTTCTGCTTCTACAGTACGTTAATTTATAAAATTTCGATCTCCATCTTTTGTCCATGGAGGTCATAGATTAAGTAGAGATCGAGGTCCGCCCCTGATGTAGAAGAGTCTGTTGTGTCGTTTATTTCAAGTTTCAACGGCTGTATACGATCGACGTGGTCAGCAAACTTCTTGATGTTCATAGTCACATCGTTGATATATCAGAAAGTTGAATTTAAAAATTTGGCAAGGTTTTTGTTTTAACCTGTCCTGATTAACTCTTCAACAAATTCAGTCTTGTATGAAAACCAAAACAAGTCAGCTAAGAGTGGGGCACAGTTTGTTCACATGGAAATATAGACATACACACAAAACATGTACACATGTATATGACACATAGATATTGAACGCATTGTTCATCCCTATGGTATGAGTTAGTATAAGTGCAAAGAAGAATGATGTGTGTAAGCCTAGCTCTGTCGTCCACGAAAACAAATCTTACTGATATACATGTACGTCGCATCAGCTACAGTTTTGTGTTGATGTTTATCGTTAATATCACAAATCACTTGTGCATATTCCACAATCGTCCTGACTAGGATCTCGTTGTTTAGCTCTTTAGTGCCTCTTTGACATTGGTTTCGGTAAAAGAAAACCCGGCGAATACCAATGCTACTTTCATGGTTAGTTGTATCAGTTGTACATGTACGTAGGCGGCTCTACTTAGTAATGTTATGATGCATGAGACGCACACTATTTCCGAGCCTGTATAAATACAAATATAACATCAAATGAAGCCGTGCCTGATAAAACCCTGAATGACGTGGGTAAGTTGCTTCACAAATACAAAATGTGTTGTGCTTCTTTTATGATGTTAAAATGCCCTTTGTCTATGCCATGCTATTCAGCCAAAATGGTGTGTTCCCACATCTGAAAGATGGTAGAACCATTTATTTCAGGTGTATAGTATGTTCAATGTTTCATTTCTGTAAGCTGAAGACACTATCTGTCATTAATGTTATGCCAGGGAAATCAATTGGATGATTTTTTTCTGTAGTCTGAATGGCTGTTTGGATAACGTGAGAGAATGTATATTAAGTAAGCCTCCTTCCAGACAAACTTTTTTTGCAATCTTTCCCTGGTGATATTGCATGAGATAGTAAGGCAAGCAATCACAAAACCATAATCCGAAACAAAATTCTATAAAACTTAATATTAGAAACATGAACAAAGGAAAGATTTATACAGAGACTCAGAAACAGAAAACAAATATAAGATGTTAAGGCCATGTGTTCCGTAAGGGTAAGTGTCTTCTGAATTCATCGACGACACCCGCAATGTAAAAGTAGATCACATCAAACAAAATATCACGTCTTTAAAGTGAGAATTGTGGTTTGTTATGCATCTGTTAGATATGCAACACTAATAGGCCCGAGATAACTATTACTTTTCTCTATATTGGCTTACCAAACATATACAGGTGTAGCTCCTTCCCTATTTCTCACTCAGACTAATCCTCCAGGTATGTCAAAGGTGGGTCTTTGGTACAATTCCAGCCGAAGTGTTGACAGGCCATGACCACCATATTTTTTCTCGTGGTGGTGTAGAGTGTGTGGCTACTGCTGCATCATGGTTAATATCTGGCGCAATATTCAAATGAACCAGGGTACAAAATATACCCATTTGAAGCAGTACATTCAAACTATTCTTTGCTCGTGAAAAGTCAAACAAAACATGTGAATTTTCTAATTATTACCTATTAAAAGTATGGCCTTCAGAAAAAATAAATGAAAAATAGTCCAAATTTATTCAGAACTATATTCGTTATAGATTAGTTACAAACAAAAATCAAAAGCATAATTTGAATGATAATTCAGACGTTGTTCATTAAATGTCTGGTAAATAACAAAAATCAGTCAAACAAGAATATGCCCACCCACTTCTAGAAGTTACCTATTGTTCTACTTCTCGTATACATGTACCTGTTTTCTGAATTCATAATAAAACAATCTTGAAGTTTTACGATCACTTCTAATAAAGGCCAGAATCTAGTGGTATTGGATGTTTAGATGTTGTGAAAAAAATTCTTCATTACTTCGTAACCATTAAAGTACTCTTTGGCATTTAAATCATGACTAATAAGAGACTTCTTGTTAATAGAGCCCCTGCAATGACAAAAGCACGACCAAGCACTTTCTAGTTATAATGATACTTCTATTTGTTCTCAAGGTTCCGAATGGTCCCTTTTTGCAGTTAATATATTCCTGTAATGTGTATGTTAATACTATATATTTAATTTATATTTTTTTGGTGGCAGGCACCGCATGTTGTATTCATTTAAACATTAATCTTGTAGGTTTATACAAACAATTGCATATTTACTTTCTTGAATTAGCATTTGATTAAAACAAAAAAAGAAAAGAAAATGCGATTAAAGGAAAACTTGTTTCTAACGTCACTTCTTCAGACAACATACTTAACGCGTTACATCCCTGACATTTTTGTACGAAAGCAGTCGATACATTTATAATTTAAATTCAAATAAAACTCGTGAACAACCTCATGTCACCGTATTTCAAATTAACATTCAAATGTCGTTATTTAACTTGTAAACAGATTACCATTTCAAATTTTTGACTTCGTCTTATTCATTATGCGTAATCAAAATGAATGTTATTCTATTTTTTCATGTCACTTGTCACATGAGAATTACTCATTGTGGATTAAATCAGCGAAGCATTCATAGAACTCACTTTTTAACATACTTCAGCATTGTGTCGGTATAAAGTTCTATTGGCCAAAACGCATTACACAAATTGTGTTTATACATAAGCTGCAACATATAGTATTGACCAAATTAAGAATAACGGGTTTTAAATGGTTCGATGAACATGTGTCAAAAAACATTTTATTTTTAGGATTCCAAACACCCACTTACTCATACAAACATAATGCACATTATTTAGTGAAATATTGTTTTGTGAATTCATTTATTGATGAATCTAGTTGCTTACGATGTCCATGCCATATCAATACAGTACGTTTCTTTCAGCATCAATTATGGAAATTTTGCTTCAAAACTATTTCTGATGGAAGGGAGGTCGTCAACACAAAATCAGAGAACACCAAATCCATACCCCGAAATTCACATTGATTTAACTATTGGCAAAATATCACCGCAAGTAAGTTAACACGGAGATCTTTGAAAGGGACAGAGGAACAAGACCAGGTAATCAGGAAGAGCAAATGTCGTCTGCTTTACCCACGACCCACCTTGTAAATCTTAGACACCCCAGTAAAAACTTGGGCATCAATCGCATATAGAAAACGTGTAGTTACTTGTAGTAGTTGTAAGCAGAACAAAATGTCGGAAGATGGCCAATTGTTAGCATGTCGGATTATATTTTATTTAAGATCCTAGATTGGAATGTACTAGTATATACGGAAGGGCTGTTGTTTTCAGTCTTAAAATTGTATTCAATGTTTAATCGAATATGTATTTACAACAACATATATTCGACATATGTGCAAAAAAACAGTTTTAGCTGCAGAAAAAACCTGTAATATCTACATAATATGTATAGCGTTAAAAACGTGTGTTCCCTGTTACGTGTGATATGCAAAATACAATATTGCTTCGTCATTTACTCTTAATTGTTTCGATAACATTGGAGGGAAAATACAATTTTGTCATCAAAACATATTGCATGTACAGTCTAACTTGGTTTAGTCAGCAGGATCACGAAAAAACTTCGAGCTAACAGAGTCGATGTTTGGCGTGTTCGAATACTAAGTATTAAGCCTGGTCGGAAGCGGGAAATACGATGCTCGACTGTAGCAAAAGGTATACGAAGCTTTATAAACTTAACAGTTATAGAGTTTGCATTGTTTATATAATTAGTGTATATACACTAATATATTATATATAATTCAATAGAAACGTTTGCCTGTGGGGAAATGAGATTACATGTGCTTTAATGTATTGATTCTATCACACACGATTGTTCTCATTAAAAAAAAACATGTCAGACTTTCTTGTATTTTTGCATGAATCCTTGCTGTACACTGCAATAAACGTATCCACTTCCTAGACATCTGTGATGCTTACATCAGACCGCTGATAAATGATTCATGAAGCGAAATTAAGACAAATTACAAAGTAACGCTCCGACCTTGCATTTTCCTTCTGGGTGATTTGTCAGAAACAGCAGCCATCTTGCCAGGCTGGAAATATAATTTGTCCTTGATACCAGCAACATATATACACACTGGTGTTAGGATCAGTTGCTCCTACAATACAATTGGTGTCAGCAGAGTATATAACAGTGGTAGGTAATTAAACAGAGACAATGTATCTTCCAGTAGTATGGGTGTAAGTATTTATTGGATATATACTAATGGACCATATGTAGTTAATTTAACAACTGGGATGAGTATGCCACTATAATTGAAACTAGTATGTTTGTATCTTTTTCAGGTAATATGCAAGGCGATTTTGATTAAAGACTGTTTTTTCATCTCCTCGAGGATGTTAAAGAAATGATGAAGAATAAAGTATTTTTAATCCAAAATACAAAAAAAAAATATTATTAAGTTTCCATTCAATCTGATTGAATGCAGAATGCGGCTTTCTGATTGTTTAAAATTTTCTTTTCATACCTCTGTGAAAAAGTAATCAAAATTGTACATAAACATGTTTTAAATTTGAAAAATACTATAAGTTAGAATCGTTGATGTCAATTACGCTTTAGTTTCAAAGGTTTATGAAAAAAATGTACTTGCAACTTTGGAAAGAATCTGCTGCGCGGATTCAAACAGTTTACAAACAATTTATTTGATACCCTAATGAAACTTAAAACAATTGTTATCAATGTTTAAGCGATAAACGTTTACCTTCACTAACAAGTTACTGGAGAGTGAGAGGGAAATTCATGTTTTGAATATTTCATAGCTTTATTCATTATTTTTATTTCATATTGACAGCGTCTGTAGCAGATACTCAAAGTGTTTAAATAATCCAAAATGTTTCTTAACAAAGAAATAAAGGTATGTATAATACCAAACAATACAATATTAATAGACAAATCATGTTCCAAGTTCAGTTTGTCATCCACTTTTGGAGATATATTGCTAGCACACCACACAAAGCTTAATGTTAGTCTATCATGCGATACATTGATAACAAAGTAGAAGCCAAGATGAAACTATGGATGTCAAACGTAATATTGTAGCACTTGTATTTGTGAAGAAACACAGCTAAACAGTAAAATTAACTTATATTTGACGACTCCGCTGAAATTACCAATTGAATGTTTAGGCTTCACATCATCCTTCGGGGAAGAGGAAATATATTTAATGTCATCAAAAGAATTGCTGCAGATTTTGAAATCAAAGTTATAAATAGCATCCAAAGGAAACCCCTAATGAAATATATACGAAATCTTAATTTGATCGTTTTGAATCATAGTTTTTGGTAGCAAACCAAATGTCCTGGAGACTTTCAATAAACAATACTTAGCGTTAATTTAAAATACTTCAAAAGTAGGGAGATATTATCAGTGAATTCATGCCTTTCGTTACAATAAACAACGGGCAATGTTCTAGAAAATCAATATTAAAATTTTGAAATTTCCAATTATATATATATCATTATAGCTGTATTTGAAATTGCAGGCTTCAAGCCAATATATATAACGGTATTAACCTTGGTTTATCTCCTTCATCAAAGTGATATATTTTTCAGAACGTATTCAATAAGATGTGGAAGAAATATACATTGAAATGAAGTAGGTTGTTCGATATAGGCAATATCAACATGCAAAGTAATAACCTTAAAAACTCGTAAAAGAAACATTTTAATTTTGGACAAAATATCGTCAATTTCCTATTTGGAAGTTTTTAATCCCATAAAAAATGGACTGGATTTCTGATTGATATGAATTCGCATGTGCAAAGTGGGTCTTAGTATCAATAATTCTGTAAATAAATCATTATTTTATCGTGTTAATGTTAACGTTCAATCTATTAGACACCTCATACCGATTTATATCGGTCGCCTGTTACCATCACCTTGTGTACCAGTACTACAGGAGGCAACAGTAAACTAAACCAAATATCTTTCCCAGCCGATGAAACCTCACAGTAAACACATTGAGGATATTGGCTATGCGGATTAGGCAGAATTGTCACGGCTCCTGTATCTTTCAAATTGGAAATGACTAGTTCTCGACAAACCCTAATGGACGCATGGTTACATGTTAGATTTGATAATAGCAAAGACCACTGCTTAGGTGTGAAGTTTTGGAATCAAGCTGTATAGAAGACGCTAAAGTGGTCGAAACAGCTAGAAAGGGTTAACGGTTTTTCAGACAGGAGCCATCGCATTTCCCCATCAATGTCAGTGGTAGTACTTTTGAAGAAGGGTACAATTTTCAAATGGCTTCACTTATCAGAGTTTCACAGCTTCGAAGTAAATCAACAGCAGAATCTTTTGCAGAATTCCAGAGACTCGTGTTTGTTAGGGGCACATAAAATGGCATTATCGAAAGAATTCTTAGAGGCTTGTGATTTTTTTCTATTAAATGGACATGATGGGGAATCTTTAAGTTTTAAGATTTTTTTTCGCAGTGCGTTGTGCATGATAATAGAACAGAAAAAAAACATAAATCTTGATATAATATCACACGGTTTTGGAAAATATATACAATATGCAGCAGTGGATAAATGTCATGCATGATAAAGGGACACCGAAGTAGATTTGTCGTTGCTTCCTTTCAGGAATTATTTAATGTACAAAAGACGCCGTGGTATGCATACACTGTCTCAAATGCGTGTGGACTTTAAAAGGATACCTTGTGGACTAAGACATCTTATTTTTTTCGAACGTTTGTTTATAATGCATGGTGTATGTTAAAAAATCTACAATGCCCATAGTTGGTGTATGAAACACTTCATTTTAAAAGAGAAAGGATCATACAGGGATTATGAAATAGTTGTCTTGTTTCGAAAAATACAGGTCTTATTAGGGAAAAGTTGTGCGCATCTGTACACCAGATGTCGCTGTAATCAGTGATGAGTTTTATTGAGTTTGAAAAAAAAACTCTACCACAATACCTTGTGTTATCCCACTCTCAGACCATTGTATACACGTGCTGACTGTTAGATGAATATGTTATATAGAACTAGGATATGCATACCGGAATTTTGATTGATTGAGAAGTTGAACTTTTACAGGAAAAAACGTGGTTCGATGCCACGTTGGATTGTCGACATCATCGATTGTTGTTGCATACGAGCTTATGCGATTTCACGTAAATCCACGATTCAGTCCAGAAACAACACTGCAACTGCCGACTAAATATTGCTGTGGTAGAAACAGGTCACAAGACTCGTGGTGATTGGAGATGGATTACATAGTCCGTATCCAATAACAACCCGTCGTGTAACGTCTATATGATTTACTGGTACCAATGTAATATAATTTCAATACTGATCGCTTTTTATTCGTTATAATTGCTAGTACTTGTGCTGAGAATATTCAGATCAGAGTACGAACTATTTCCTATCTCTGGACTTCAGTACAATTCAATTTGATTTGTATTATATATATCACAAGTTTATCAAATATTTAAGGATTAACATTCTATTTTGTTTAGGTAATCGGGGGGTAACTAAAATGGAAAACGGGTAAATTCAATAACTGGCGAAGCGAAGCCGGTTATGTATAATTTACCCGTTTTATTTTTCATGAAAATGGAGATCAATTTTGAGGTCAGGACCCCAGCTCCCTTTCACATTATTTTCACCAAGTGATCGAGGAATTAAACGCAAGTTTGTGTTTGCTGCCCCAATTGACAGTCATGTGCTTTTCTTTTAATAGTTTGATTATTATGGAATACTACCTCAATAAACATGTCATACAAACGGAACCCATGCTATACGTCTTTCATGTGCTTATATGTACCTGTATAAACAAATATACCTCAATTCTACAGTATTTTTCAAAATCATATAAACAATTCATGGAGATACGAAGATACATATTCGGTTTACGTAATCATAATATCAGTCCTATTCCATTTGTATTAATGACGTGAATATGAAAATATGTAACAATGATTTAATTTAGATATTTACTTATGACAAAGTATGCTGAACTGCGATTCAATGACCTTTGAAAATAGATTATTAAATGATCCAATGCTTTTTTCGATACCGATTATCTATCTAGAATATTTAACCGTCTTGGTAAGGGGAGGGGGTATTTATAGCTTATATATTTTGTATGTCTTTCCAATCAATTCCGTATCATTTTTGTCATTTCATGTTGTAATAATGACTTTTTTTCATTTTGGTCGGTAACTTTTACATGCATGTAGACTACATGTAATATTATACATCAAATGTGCTATATTTCATGTTGTCAACATGTCAACACAAAAACATTAGTTAAAACGATTTTTTAACTGGGTCTCTATAGAAAAAGATATTTTCATGGTTGATCCAATGCATTTCATATACAGTTTCATAATGTTTCAGTTTCGAGAGATCCGGGTTACACAGAGAACATGCTAAATGCAACGGAACTATTGTGCCACAAAATGATTTACAATGACTGATAAAAATGAGTGATGAACATGGTACAAAACTCTAAACATTTGAATTAAAGGTAACAAAACACTTAATTCATGCCCGTTCAGTCAATAGTCAAAACAGTTTTCTCTCGGTGTTGGGACCAACCTGGTTAACTTTTTCCCGCCACCTCAGGCCTTGGGAAAAAGTTCACTAGGTTGGTCCTAACATCTCGGGGAAAACATTTTTGACTATTGACTGAAAGCGCATAAATTAACTGTATAATATAACTGCTAATGTACTTCGACATAGTTAGTCCCATCAAAGATAAAAGGTAGCAGATGTATTTATATGGCTGGCCTAACACCGAAATGATACTCTTTCATTTGATGACGAGAAGGAGTTAAAAGTATTTACGAGATGCGTAAACGATATTAGGCCATAGTTGTTCTCAATCTTAGTACGTTGAAGGGTAGTGGTACTGTTATCATTAAGTCTAAATAAATACACAGCGGAACGTGTTTGAACACATCACACACATAAACAGTAATATTCATCTTCAAGGAAATGAGACAAAAAGATACTGTGAACAAACTTATTTTCGCTATAAATGCGGTCATGTAGTTGGCATTCCTCTGATTGAAACTTATTTGCGGCGTTTAATTTCGCGAATTTTAATCAACCGCGAAATAAGCGAAAATCATTCACATGCAAAAATAAGTTGGTTAACAGTACATTCAAGAGTCAAGCCGGAAATAAGTTGGAACTATAACTGTCTGATGCTCTTAAAATGCCTCGGCCAGGAACACAACAAAAGCATACCTGTTGCTCTCTCTAGGGCAGTCTCTTTAGGTCATGCTTTATTTGGCGACCTTATGCCTGTAAACGATACTATGAACATATTTATTGATGCTTGATCTATCTCAGTTTCAAACGATTTTAAATAATCCATAAACAATATGTTATCTTCGATAGTAATGCGTTTTGTAGTTGTCAGAGAACATCAAATAAAGTAAAACAAACGCATTGCCTTTGATATAATTTGGTATCAACTCTTTCTAGTGTATATGGCAAGCCTCCAATGGGATATGAATGAAATGAGATAACCAGCAGATCCTGAGAACAGAAATTTGACATTTGATTCTTTTAAAGTGCGAACTACACAAACATATAAAATGCATTCAAATATGAATTCATTGCGAAATGCAATTGGAATTAACTTAATTTTTATACAATCGAATCATGATGAACAACAATTTATCACCGGTCGTTTGTTGATCAGTCATCGATATAGATAATAACTTGAAAATTAAGCTGTGAATAGTGTCTTTGTAGGGACATCCGCCAATGGACAAAGCAACGCCTGTCCATCGCCACAAAGTAGAGGTGTTGAAGCTACCAACCTGACAAAGCTGAGACCAAAATTAATATATCTATAGATTAAGGGTAGGACAGATAAATGTATCAAGACGCCTCTAAAATGCGTTGAGATATAGATCTGTCCCTTTTTTGTGAAAGGTGTACTTCATCTTGTGCAAATACCTTAGATCGGATATATTTTGCGTGTTTTCAATTTTTGTGAATTTAGCAACACTATGAAAATCGCAAAAATAAAAAATCGTAAAATTTGCACATCGATATAATCACTGTTAAGTTATATTTCTCAGGTTGAATTGAGTTACATTGTACATCTGTACACTCAATGTCCACATCAAACAGGAAAGTAATGGTATTTGAATCCGGTACTGTCAATACAAAAACAAAAGATTGTCTTAAAATAGAAGTTAACTGGAATTTAGTGAGAGGTTAATCTCCAAAGTAGCAAATTGGAATTATTCGCTGTGTGGACATTTTCGCTTATTTCGCTTGCATTAAATTTCCGCGAATATATCCACACTCGAACATATTAACACCACTCAAACTCTGCAATGTACCAAAGTGTTTTATGTACACAGAACAAAACACCATGACTTACAGCAGTAATGTTTTTCACGCCGCGAAATGTTTTGAGAAAATTTTGGTTTTTACAGTAAACTTATCAGTCAAATCTGGCTGGTAATGAATCGTGCTGTAAAACCTTAGGCCAGATTTGCATATGTGTGTGTGTTACGTCATCTCCCTTTGTTGAATGACCAACAATCCAAATATGAACTCCTTACACAATATGTAAATAGTACCAGAGCTTGGTTGGACATAATTCCATTGAACTCCTTCAGGAAGGTAAGCCAGATCGTTGCATCATCTTACATTCCATGTTTGACACAAATGAAAGGACAATGAAGTTTTGCATCTAACATTGCATTATAAAATCTTCTACTAAATGCTCTAAAGGATGTTTTAACTCGGCCACAGAAAAAAAACTAATAGGTCGATTATTGACAGCAAGTCTTTTAAGTCGATCTTAATTCTGTTTAATAATGTTTTTAAACTAGCATTTAAGGCCAACAACTTTTCCCTGTGAATTCTTTTTTTCCTCTCATATGTATCTTTTTCTAAGCCCGAAAATACTAAAGCAGTTGTAGCCATTCTTTCCACTACAGGCACTCCTGGCCCAGTACAGATGGAATCAAATATTTTCACTAATATCCAAACATCTCCTGTGGTAGACATACCCAGAAATATGCAGTCAACTAGATAATGGTCTACTGAATCTATACCGGACCTCAGTTTGTGGTTGACTTACCCCGAAATATGCAGGCACCTAGATAATGGTATACTGAATGTATTCCGGACCTTTGTTTGTGGTAGACTTACCCCGAAATATGCAGTCATCTAGATAATGGTGTACTGAATGTATACCGGACCTCTGTTTGTGGCTGACTTACCCCGAAATATGCAGTCATCTAGATAATGGTGTACTGAATCAATACCGAACCTCTGTCTGACTGCCCATTCCAAATGTAAAGGAATGCTATCATTCGCTTATATTTCAATGCACCAAAAATAAGTAGGTTAACAGTACTAGTGAGAAAAAGGCACAATTCAAGGTAGACTTTCCAAGAAATGCATTCACTATTGATTGGTATTTTCCATGCCGACATTGTTAAAGATGCAATTTAGTGAGTCCGCGTTTTTTGAAATGAATAAGAATGAAACATACCTTTATCTAAACAAAGGGATCCGTACTTGATACTTCGATATCGTGTAGCCGATGTCCGATGTGGTCAGTTTAATTATTGGGAAAGCCCGCGCCAAATATAGCGATATCAAAATATAGCACAAAATAACCGCGGCACCTGGCGCGACCATATGTATGTGTGTTGTAAACAATTGGACGCGAGGGCACGAGTAGTTTGATTTCACACATACTTCTCTCAAGGTATGTTAGATTTAAGAAATATGTTGTCAACAGTTATGATATATATGATTATTATTAGATTCCACGAGAAATTATGTTGGGATACTTAAACTAACCAAAAGCAAATATTATTGAAAGCTCGCACACACAGGGGCCCTTTGAAGGGAAATTTGTTAACTTGAACACATGCATGCTCCGTGGGGTCAGAGTGCTCAGAGATTTTGTAAACATATGTCTCATTTGTAAGGATTTCCCTATTATTAATTGAAAAAACGCATGGAAAACATCAATGTTTGTAAAAATATCAGGATTACCGAACTACAATTTTATAAAATATTTGGTGATAATATGAGAACAAAAACGTAAGTAAACTTCGCTGAATTGTCCCTTTAATGCTCGCCGCAGTATTCTACATGTATATCGTTGTTTTGTCTACATAGACTTGTCATAGAAATGAATGCCACATATGATTAGGAAATACTTACTCTTACGAAACGTCTGGTTTCGTTTCATGTTGGTAAGTGGGTTCCCTAACATCTCTCCTAATGTACGGACTCCTTTCTGTGTCTAATTTGTCTAATTGTAAGTACAGATCGCCATCCTGGTGGAGGGGGGTAAACAATTTTGTTTTAAATACTGCACCCAATGATTTAGGTTTTTGTTTCTTCTTTCTAGACAAACATGCTAGAACCATGTTGGAATTCGGCTTTTAACCAAAAAAAACTTGGAAGTATCCAAGTCATGACTTTTATCGGTGGGTCGAAATGAGCGAAATTCATCGTAGTTTATTTATACGCTAATGAAAAAAATATATATTTATAGGCTAATGAAAAAAATATATATTCTTTTTTATCGAGTTCTTAGGGAAAATCTGGGTAGAAACATCACAACCTCCTAATCCATTTCTATGTCAGCAATATCAAAATAAGAGGTGAGATGACAAATCTTATACATGCCCCGAGTCACACAGTGTTCCCTACACTTGTCTGTAGGTGACTATAGCTATGTATAGATGCGCTCGTGCGTGACTGGCATGTAAAGTACATACACAGAAAGCCTTGTCAGGTCACCCTCAATTCGGACTTTGTAGATATTGAAATTGATTTTGATTATGTGATCACAAAAACTCGATAAATACGTGAAACCACAACACTGAAAAAGTTTTGTTGAAGGTTTTTTTTTCAGTTGCGAATACATTAATTACGATGAATTTCACTAATTTCGGCCCTCAAAACAAAAGTCTCGCTCTGGTTGTGTTTTGTTTATTAAAAGTCGATGTCCAAAACGGTTGTTTCATGTTTTGCTAGAAATAAGGAAACAATGAAAGCATCCAGTAAATTACTTGTTGACAAAAAGTTTCACACCTCCCTTAATATGTTTATTTGTATTGAATTATTTTTGGTATTGTCGATGTGTTTTTCTCATACTCCTCAACGACATGTAAGGATAAAGATCCAGAAGTGAAAAAAATATGCATCGCTTTACCATAAATTAAACTGAAGGCAAACAATCGTATACGTGATAGTATAGTGCAACATATGCAGTTATTGAAAATAATTTATTCAGTGATAATCATTTCGAATTCTTCCAGGAAGATCAAGTACACTCCAAATGCTAATTGTCTGTTGGATACTGGAGGAGAAATTGATGTTGTTTACATGGATTGTATGAAGGCTTTTGATATGGTACCCCATCGCCGTCTGATACACAAACTTTATAATTATGGCATCAAAAAGTAGTGATAAACGGATCTTCGTCAAAATTACAGAATGTACTTAGCGGAATTACTCAGGGTAGTGTATTGGGACCAATGTGGTTTGTTTGTTATATTTATGATATGCCAGATAACACATTGTCGTCATGTCCTCTATTCGCCGATAATACCAAAGTACCGTAAGATTATAAATAACGAGGATAGGGAAATTATACAGGCAGATTTATATAATCTTCAAAAGTGGTGTGATGATTGGCTTTTAAAATCCCATCAAAATAAATAAAAGGTACTGTAAGTTAAGGGATCACCAAACAATAACCGATGGTATGGTCTCGTGAGTCAAAATGGAAAAGTCGTACTGGAAAATGTCGTCAGTGAAAAAGGATCTTGGTGTAATGGTGGATGCCAATCTGGATTTTTGAACCTACATCCAAAACTTAATTAATAAAGCAAATTCAATCATTGGAGTCATCAGAAGATCTTTTACCTATTTGATGAGATAATATTTAGACAGCTTTTTAAAGCACTGATTAGACCACACCTGGAATATGCAGTCAGTGCATGGAGTCCGTACAAACTCAGAAACATTCAAATGATAGAAAATGTACAAAGGAGGGCTACTAAGCTCCTTCCAGGATTTAAAGAACTTTCATATGGAAAACGATTGAAAAAGATGAAACTTCCAACACTCAAACACCGCCGGACTAGGGGAGATTTGATAAACGTTTTTTTTTTTAAATTGTGAACAAAAAAAAATAGATGAGAGACTTACATCTAGCATATCTATCTTAGATAAATACGAAAGAACTCGAGTTTATAAACTTAAGTTGTACAAACAACGATGCAATGCCGAACTAAGAAAATACTCATTCAGTTTTAGGGTAGTAGATGCCACGAACAAGCGACACTAATGTACCATAATGTCGTAAATGCGGAAACTACTAGATATTTTGAGATATTGCTAGATAAGGACAATAACTATAATGATAACTGATCAATTATTTTAATGAGTACCGGATATATATATATCATGTATAACTATGCCAGTTACATTATATTTTATATAATTTATATTGTGTGATATGGACTTAGAGGCGTTCAGCCTGAGTTCATTATTTTCCATAAAATCCAGGAAATTACAATACGGCTTAGAGTTGTCCTTCCCTTTCACCAGATGATTTTCATTCACTTGATCCACCATCTGTGATATACATAATGCCAAATCTCAAATATAAGAAAAAAACTGTTTGCATGCTAGTATCTCTGAATATAGCATTAAGAATCTGCTCTTGTGAGGTTTCAATCGCGTTCAAATCTGGTTTTGTCTCACGTAAGTTTTTGTTATAACGTTTTATCAATTTTGATAGCTAATAAGCATTTGAAAAATATGGCAAAAATGCGATGTCTGTTGTTTGTAGATCTTTTTTTCAAAAGAATTTTAAAATATGACCAACTTGTCGGCCATTTTGAAAATTAGTTTCTCTGTGCATTTCTTGCACTTCACGGACGACCACAACTTTTATGCTTTGTTGATCTTTTAAAATCCTCAGTGTGTCACCATTCTTCATTATAGTATGATCATTTTTGTTGTACAACTTCTTTATGTTCATTTTAAAGCAAATATTATGTAACCAGTATATTTTGTTACATTTTGAGTATAATATCTTTGGATATTTAGTGTAATGGAATGAATTTTGATTTTTGACTCCAGACTAGTAAAAAAACACATTTGATATAAATATATCAAATATCTCGAACATTTTTATTTTTCGTGCAAGTATCACCAACAAAAGAAATGATATTTTGTTTACTTTAAAGCATCTCAAATATAAAATAACTAATATGGTTTACCTCATGTCAATAATCCATTAATGAGTTGTGTTGGTTTTGCCAGTCATCTTGGTAAAACAAATGTAGCACTTCCACACCAATGTGATTTTGTTCAAAACAGCTAATCCTAGAAAACGTTCAAAGAGAGACAATTCCATGATACCAACTTCCTAATTGTGTGCGGTATTTGCCCGGCTGCCATATTCTTCGTTGATCTGTCCTTAGGTCCTTTCTTTAGATCGGCTTCTGTAGAAATATTTGTCCATGTTAAATAAAGATGGTAATGTTAGAACAGTTAATGTACATTTTTACTTTGACATAGTTAATCCCATTAAGTATCATAGCCTGTTGATGGAATGTTAAGGCTGACCTGACACTGATCTGATACTATTTCTTTTGAAGAGTGATGATCAGGAGTTAAAAGTAAATACACTTGTACGAGATAATTATGCAAGCGATGTTACATATACAATATAACTTGTTTGAACACATCACAAATATAAATGAAAACATTCAACTTCAAAAGAAATTAGACAAAACAATACATTAGAAACTATCTAAAAGGCCCATTGGTGAAAATTCGTTGAAAATAATCATGTCATCAATTCCCTTTAGGGCTTGGAAAACAGCCAAGGTAATGCCACGACCAACTACCAATGCAAGTTTGCCATGCGATTGTATGTTTTGCGTGCGTGTGTATAACGGAGGCCGGTGTATCTTCCTGTAAGCCTGTTTGCAACAGTGCAGGACTGTTACCGACTCTATAGTGTGACCACACTGAAATATGCCAAATAAACTGCCGAAGGCAAGGACATAATACTCCCACCACGTCACATAATACTGCCAACGGGTGAGCCAGTCTCTCCTCTCCCATAATGCTAAGCGTCAAGCAGGAAATAATTAGCATCTCCAATATTTGATGGTCTAAAATAAAAGAAGTATAAGTAAAGACCATTACCGAAAGAATGAAACCCGAACTTAATAAAAACAAATCTTTAAAAATGAAAATATTCCCGGCATTAAAATTTTCGCTTATTCGTCAGCTTTTATTCGCTTACATTCAATTTTCGCGAATAAACACACACACGAATGTATTCAAAACTCCATAGTGTCTTATATGATCATAGACACACATGATTTACGGAGAGAAAATCTCCAAACCGCGAAAAAGCGGTTAACCGAATTTCAACTGAAAATTGCAATGATGAATTGGCAAACTCACTTAATTGTAGCTGTAAGCTGTTGAAAGGAATACACATAAACTATAATTAGCCCAATCAATTTTAGAGAAATGCCATAAGCACGAAAATCGCTAAAATAAAATCATCCATTTCCGAATATATTCCTTTTGTACAGTATCTATTGGGTCTTTTCGTAAACAACAGTAATCTCTAACATTGATACCGTCAGTATCATTGTGACCTACATAGTATCCCAATGAAACGTCGTTTTAAAACGTTTCCCGAATATGAATGATGCAGCTGTTTACGTAATGATCAATTTTTCACTGTTCTCACTTCTCCAGCTACATTACGTTCAACGCCTCAATAAAGAAGTTTTTTAAAGTTGTTAGAATTTTTTTATTTTGTTCACCGGAAAAAGATTTTGTAGAATTATTATATGTAAACAAAATGTACATATCTGTCTAAGGTCGGTCAGGAAAATATTTAGTATCCCGGTTAATATCAAATTATAACTGCAATGCTTTGGCATTGGGGTTGGGGGTTAGGGGATTTCTATTCAATTAAATCTGAATTTCTTATTACAAAACTGTACTTTGTGTTTACAGCTAAAATTGCAGAATGTCAATCCTAGATCTGTTTTTACAATCAATGAAATATGAATTTATGCAATAAAATTAACAATAACTAGATGTACAGTAAAATATCTTTATTGATACTGAGATAAATCTAAATAAACGCTTGAAAATAGGTGCATTTGCTTTTCCGTTTAAAAAGTCTCATTTACAGCCATGATTTGATAAGATATTGAAGTTAAACATCAGTTTGCTAGTTTGCTCTGCTGTAAAAATATCATAAGGAAAGTGATAGACTCATTATCTTTTCACCAATATATTTTTGGATTAACAGAATGCATAACATATATGCACCTACCAACAAAAATTTCAGCATAAAAAAAAATCAGAGAATACCAAAGCGTCAACAAAACCATAATCCGAACTCAAAATCGATTAAACTAGAGGCAAAATGGGAACAAATGAAAGATTTACATGGAGACTTTCGTAAAAACACGAGAGAATAAGACCAGGTTTCCGGAGGAATAAGCATCTTCTGTTTTATCGACGACACTCACCATGCAAATCCTGGTCACATCCATGTAAGGATCAATCCTCAAAATAAGAACCGAGTTATCATTGTCAATCACCACAAGTAAGCACACTAATAAGCAAACTCAAAAACGTCCATCTTCATATCACACAAAGATACAGAATATTTCTCGATGAGATCAAGATGGCGACCATAAAACTTGCCAATAGTCTTCATCAAGCTGCATCTCTCGAATTCATGTGCCGTAAGTTTGTTTGTCAGCAGTTGACATTTATCACGAAAATCTCGATATTCAGAGCAAGCCCTAGAATAACGAATTAACTGCGACATGCAAACACCATAGGATGGAGAAGCAGGGATGTTACTATCAAGAAAGAAAAAGGTCACGATCGGAAAATCGAAATAGTCACGTTTATTATAAAGCTATATTAACATTTGCGCTGCAGTGTCACTATTTAAACCCAGCAACTTCCGTTTCGGTTCATAGGACTATAACTTGAAAAGAGTATGAATACGAACGTGAGATGAAGGTTAAAAACAATGCATATTACGCCGAACTCTCGTTCGGATGAGAATTTTTTATATAGACAACTTCTTGAATCGTTTAAAAGATAAAATCGAATAAATTTGTATAAACATCGAAAAAGAATGCGTCGTCAACACAAATATAAGCTTTTTATCAACCATTTTCTGCCATGAAGAGGGCCCCTCTCCCTGATTCTCGAAATGTGCAGAAGGCCTATTGTCCAAAAAAATGTCAGCATTATTGCCAATCTGACACCACATACATTTTCTAGAAAGACGATTCGTATCCCTACTATCAGTGTAAAGTCGACCAAATATAGCATGCATATTTTCGGGTTCTTATGCATCGCATTATCATATATAAGCCCCATCACAGGTAACAAACAACACGACGCTGACAACTTTTTCCATGGCGGACCACGTCAATTTACTCATTTTTCAAATTCAGCGGACATGCCTCCGCAGTATAACGTCATAAATACGCGATGTCATTTTATAATGACGACAATAATTGTGTGTTATTTTAATTCACCCTTAAACACAAACAGTGCAAAAGACAGAAAAAGTTTCAACATTTTCATAAAAGAATCCTTGTACGGTAGCTGTTTTCCACGGACTATGTTTTTAAGTCCACGTTCCAGGACGAAGCACGTGAAGCATTTCCGTCTCTCGAAAACGAGCACGCGCTACGGGCTGTTCTGCCAATTCAACATACAAGAGTTTCTTGGAGCTACAATTTGTATTATTTTATGGTCGAAATTCTTTTTTCGGGTATGGTTAAAAGTGGAAATGTAAATATAAGCATTACACCGCATTCTGTTTCGAGTTATAGGCGATATAAACGCCCACTGCATTAATGGAAAATAGCATGAACCGCTAGCAATTTAATGCTTAAAGATAATGCTATATAATTTCGACCAATCAGGGTGCGAGTTCGATTGCCCGCCATTACCTCCGACAACTTATCGGACATTGACACGAGGGTAAATACGAATGGCAGTGCAACAATGGTTACGTTTTGCTCCTGTGGAATCTGTAACAGCGGCAGCGTATATACAGAGAGACTGGACAACTGTGTGACATTTTTTCCTGTTTGCTAAACCCAAAATCAATCTAGAAAAACGTCTGAGATGACTTATGAAGGTTTGATAACGGCCCCATACGCAGCTTTAAACAAAAAAGAAAAATAAATAAATAAAACATATCATGGTTTTTATCCTAAATACGATATAAATGTGACAGATTAAAATTGTACACAGGATTAATTAATATACATTTCTAGCTTCGAGCTAGAGGGAACCTCTCTCGTCTGGCGAGGAACCTATGGATCGAGGGTGCGATCCCTGTGGATGCACGCTACGTACATTACAAATCGTATTCATGGTCCTCGTTACAGACAGTTGGAACATGGCTTGTGTTGTACGAGCACCAACACATTTAAAAAGCGGAGAGCAAATAGTTGTATATTAACTAAGATAAAGGGTTGTTCATTTTCCTTCTAACTCATGATCAGCGGTAAAGCATAGAGCTGTCCAAGAACCAAAGGTTGCGGGTTCGAGCCTAGGCAACGGCTCAATCTTCATGCTTTTCTTCGTCCTATGATACTATATTATGTATTTCACACACGTCTAACGAAAAAAACAGCAACTTCGTTTAAGCACAATATCCATGGATAGTAAATGCTTTTCAAATGGCGTCTACAATTGACGCTTTAAGTCAGAGAACGGTTGATATTTTATGCAAAATCACTACCAAAAGAAATATTCGTGAAAATCGCTTTAATTTTTACAAGATATATGTGTGTGTGCGTATATGATACCTAAGTGACAATAATCAAAACTTTAAGTGAACGGGATAATTCTGAACGACAGAATTATTAAATGACTTAAAATAATTAAGTCATTTCATAACCAAGAGTTTGTGTAAAACAGCTTTGCTGGATTACATTCCCTCCGGATAGCCACGTATGAGTGAAAAAAAAAAAAAAACGACGTGTTACATTGTGATTGGCCTGGCAATCGGGTGAGAGTCTATATATTCGTCAGTCAAAGTCGCTGCTGTGGTTTCTGATACAGCAACGCCGAGAACTTCATAAATTTCCAGAATGACTCGCCTCCAGGTACGTAGCTTTGTTTTAACAAATACATATAGGATGTCATTACATTGTAACTTGTATTTTACATTGTATTACATGTACATGTAATTACTATCTACATAAACGATATCGTAAACACTAGTTTAAAAACTAATACAATATTCATCAATAAAAAGTTTTATCGGCCTTATTTAGAAAACATTTGTTTTTTAACTGGGGTACAAAAGCGTTTTCAGTTATGCTACTGATTTATCATATTGAACAGAAAGTGCAGAATATAAATATCTTTTATCGTGTAAGATGAACATTTTTGAGTATGCTCAATAATGTGCTTACTTGTTATGATTGACATTGACCCTGTTCTCACTATGAGAACTTTGATACGACCAAGATTTACATGGCGGTTGTAGTCGATGTAGCAGAAGACTCTTCCGAAACACCTGGTCTTATTTTCTTTCTTTTTTTACTGGGGTCTTCATGTAAATAGTTCTTTTGTTCATATTTTGTCCGTAGTTTAATCGATTTTAAGTTCGGATTAGGATTTTGTTAACGTTTCGGTGTTCTCTAAAAATTGTTTACGAGTGAAAGAAAATGCATTCTGCCAAATGCTTTCTATACTTTTTGATGAATGACGAAAATATAATGGTAAAACGATAACAGTTTTAGCAAAATACAGGGTGTTGGGAGTAACATTGTCCGATTTTTGTAATGACGTCACTAATATAAAATAGCCGGCACACCCTGTTTGATGAATCCCTCCCTGCCAATTTTACATTGTATGATTTTCTAAAGTAAGAAATACAACTTAATTATTAAGTAATTATTTTATTAACTGATGTAAATAAAAACAAGTACTTCTACCTTCCATTACGTAACAGCGAGAAACTGGTTTTGATAACACGCTTTGTCAATATGAAATAGATACCGCTGTTAAACTGTCAGACACATGATTGTTTATGTACCATTGGTAAATTTAAACGATATATTCTACACATCATTAAACGCTCAATATACGTAACTTTCGGCAAAAAATCAAGTGTAATATTTTTTGTATTATTATAGATTTAGTTAAGATTAACTGATATCAGCAATATTCAAAATGAATTCTTACGCGGTAACCGGTACGGCGACAGTTGAAACTCGATTTTTGTAAACACGCGTCCATTTTGAACTGTCTTCTAACTTCGGCTTGTGGGCCCCACCTGAATTTTTTTTATAATTCTTTAGATTTTTCTGTCAAGAGTTTCTTGTTAGGTGCCGCTCAGGTTTACTTCGTTTTTGGTTTGTTTTTGCATGGTTATCAACTGGCTTTTTTCATATTTTTTTCAGAATCACAAAAAAATGCTTAAGTTACGTATATTGGGCCTTTAAGATGCTTTATTCCCATCGTAAGACATGCTGAACAAACTTGTTTGCTTTGATATACTAATTAGTGTCACAGTATGTTTTCACCAGCAATGATACTAATAATTAAGTTGGATACTTTCCCCAGTTTTTACGGCAATATTTTTGTCAATATCAAAACACGGTCGTTAGCTCTGTTTGTTTTACTTAATGGTCCATTATACTTTGCCATTAACTCTTTACAATTTTCTTTTGTCAATTCCTGGAAATGTATAGCATGAAAAAACATACCACCCATAAAATAACACGAATTTGTGTTACTCTCGATAAACAATAAGAGAACAGATGGGAAAAAATGTTCCAATCATAACCCTTGTATGTCTACATGTTCCAGATCTGAAAATATTTTTCCTGTCATATCTTTGACGGTCACCTTAATGAGTGTCCTTCGTGGTTTATGTAAGGTTTTTGCGCGCCCGCGCATTCATTTAAGGGTTTATTCGTATTCTTCTTCTGATTTATACAATGCATACCTGTATCTACACGTGTACAAAATCTCATTCAGATCGTAATGATAGAAAAGTATGAAGTATGTTGGTAAAAAATGCAAATTTGCCTTAAATGAATGGCATGTGCAGATTCCGTGCGCCCGCGCATTTGTTATTAAATATTTTTACAATTTGTCTTCTGATTCTCAAAACGTAAGTACTAACCTGTATTTGTGCAAAACTTCAGGTCGGTCGGGTCAACAGAAAGGAACGAAATACGTTTACGTTGATGAATATTACGTTTCGATGTAGGCATTCCAATCAGAATCAATGTACAGGGAGTTATGCGTGTCATGCAAGGATTGAGCGCGCCCGCGCTTTCGTTTTTAAATATTTCTACAATTTTTCTTTTTATTGTTAAAAGTATACATTTAAGTAGGTTTATGCAAATTTACAGCAATATCTTGTAGGTACAAAGTACCGAAATACGTCGATAGACACAGGCCTACGATAAAAGCTTAAATCTCTACCGTTACTTCTGTACGGGTTACTTCTATTACCCTGTTTCATTTGAATTTTGTCTGTACATCTAAGTCCGTGGTTTTTCATTGAATAACGCTACATAATTGTTGTATCGATCTATACGCAAAAGTCGGCGGTGTATTTTAATCAGAACTGTTTTTAAATACTTTTTGAAAATTGCGTAATTCCCAGCAAGACTTTTGTTATCGAAATCACGGACTTAGATAGCAATATAATTCCGTGCCGAAATAGAGTTCAAACCGATCTTTATTGGCATTTGGTGGTGGACCCAAATCACGACTCATATGCAAGGGATGGGGCTTTTATATTTCCTTTACACATATTTGTAATATTTTTTTGAAATTAAGCAATTATCATGATCATGTACTAAAGTGATACTGTACGCATTCAAATATGTGTATCTATATGTAACAACTGTAGTAATAATGCGGTCATTTATATATTGATAAATTGTCCTAGGTGACTTGTAAACTTTATATTGCTACATTACAGTGAAACCTTGCTTAAAGATAGCCTCAAAATGAAGACCACCTCGCTATTAAGACCACTTCATTCAGCCCCGAAAAAAATCTTCTATATATCTTTGTATTTAAAGCTTCACTATTAAGACCACCTCACAATTAAGACCACCTCTCTATAAACACCAGTTTTGAAAAGTCCAAAACGCCACTTTTGCACTAAGTTTCACCTCACTACTCAGACCACCGACCAAACGGAAAGTAACCTGGTGTGTATTCCACTGTGTACACCTGTCAAGTGTCAGATCAGTTAACTGTATTTTGGTGTCAAATTGGCTAATCAGTTACAATCAGGGTTTTACAGTATGAAGCCTATTATCAATTAATTGACAATGGAAACATGGTCAAAAAGTGGATTTCAGAGAAATCTGTCTGCATGGTCACCCTCGATTTTCAGACTACCCGGCTATTAAGACCACTTTTGTTTGGTCCCTTAGGTTGTCATAATAGAGAGGTTTCACTGTATATATGTTGGTTTTGACATAGGAATAATTCCGTATATATTTGTTCCATTCTCTTAGCTCTGGGTCGGTTGTCTGGTCACACTATTCCTGCTAGCTATCCATGGCGGGGATAGTACTTTTTGTGACTATATCGCGTCCTGTTTGCATGACGACGACATAGAAATAGACAAGAATGACTACATCTATGAGAATCTGCACACCCGGGAATTTGCCAAATTGCAGTAAGTGTCATTGAACGGTGTTATGAAGTGAAGCGAATATCATCTTTTTGAATTCAGAGTGTTTTCGTATTTAATAACATACCATTGGTTTTATTACTTATCTATAGACCGTTCTTAATAAGATGCTAAAAATTATTCATAAGATATCGAAAATGAGGCTTTCAGAGGCTGAAGTGTAAATAAACATAGCTACCCCCGGCGCTTCGATTTTTGTGAAAGATCTGACGAGTGTTCCTAACATTGTTGATTTATCTGTTGTATTTGTACATTCAATGTGTACATACAAATATCAGAAAATACCTAGGTGTCAACAAAACATTCAACATTAATAACCTTTTATTTACATTTATTTCTGTCTATATGATATTGTCGAGTATTTAATGTTCTTGTTTTAGTGTTGTAGTATTTTTTCACTCATAAGTTGTCTATTACTATTTATATATTCATTTTCTCTTACAGATACGATGCATATTATGCTCTCTATTACCATTACTTCGCGTTCACCTATATCCACTCTATCACCCCAAGTTCAAGAGCCGTTCTATCGTAAGTATAAATATATCGTTATCTCCCTTTCTTTCCTTCATCTTGTTTGTGAACGAAAAATTAGGGAGAATTTTAACAGGATATTAGTCGCCTTTCTTGCATTGGCGATAATGCTAAAGTTCAAACGGAATGTATTAGACAGGGAAATCACACCCGAGGGATTCTTAAAGGAGGGGTGCCAATTTGGGCCCTTCTGCGACCCTATCAGCGATAAGGCTAATATTTTGCAGGAAAACATTTTAAGGCCAGTTGCATATTGTATTATGTTCAAAACGACTGATTTTGTGTGGGCTCATAGAAAATTTGGGGGTCAAAGTAAGGGAGTGTAAAATAAAAAATGTGTTGTTGAAGTTCTCACGCAATGTAAAATGTAGAAAAACTTCTAGTTTGTGCAGTTTCTGTTAAATAAGTAGCAGACTTGAAGATTTAAATTGAACAAAAACAAGAAAAAAAACTCAAAGTACGTCCAGGTCACATCCTTCAGTTGGTAACTGATCTATTTTGATATCAAATACTTTAAGAAAATTAAGAAAATCTTCCATAACCGACTCCAAAAGAGAATGACAACAATTATCACCCTTACCTGGAGATCATAATATATACTTGGCAAATTACTAACCCAGCAGGGTTCTATGGGACCTTGTGGTGGGGCCCATAAGGGGTTATATTGTGCAATTTGTGGTTTTGATTATATTTTTTCAAGAAAA
The DNA here is from genome assembly GCA_947623455.1 of Mimachlamys varia. Classification (NCBI taxonomy): domain Eukaryota; kingdom Metazoa; phylum Mollusca; class Bivalvia; order Pectinida; family Pectinidae; genus Mimachlamys; species Mimachlamys varia. Next base: position 52,461,726 of record OX392527.1, read on the forward strand.
AACGTGTCTAATTTTATCAGACATGGAAGCAAATATCCCTTACAAGTGAGAAGAAAACATCTGCAGAATCTGCAATTTGTTGACCCCAGGAAGGACTCTGTTTGGGGCCCCAAAAGGTGTCTAAATGGGCATGTTAAGCTTCAATAAACATTTTATTAAACCGTTAGTTCGATTCTAACCAAAATTGATTGCAATTATACCATGTAGGTGTAATCGGAATCCATATTTAGCATATTGCTCACTTTCTGGGGGTGCAGAGGCCGCCAATGGGATCGCGTAATGAATTTTTGGCATTAATCTTACCAATGCTTGCACTGTTGGTATAATTATCGTTATAATTAAGATGTTAAGCAAAAATCATCTGATTACATGGTATTTTATGATGATGGTCTTTACAAGTATATCATTAATCAGATCCTGACCCTGAGACCCAATAGCAATACACAATGTTTGATGCAATCCTGTCAGGTATTCTCTATATCCATAGGAGTGTGCCAGGGTACATTTTTGTTTGAAAAAAATAAGTTCATTATGAATGACAAACGCAACAACAGTACACTATTCTTTTAAGATACCAATTGGACCTTAATAGATATTAAAGACTAAACGATCAAAGCTGAAAATGGTATGTTACCCTTTCCCCCCTCCTCTCCCCCACACACACATACAGGGGTCAGCAGGTGCAGTACTTTCTACCCACTTGCTTGCGAACATTGTTTCATGTTTGTGATCAAAATTAGAGATGTCAATTTGGAAGAGTGTCAATAAAACTAAAACGATGCACGCTATCACCCCTCTTTTGGCCCCACCAAAAGGCCCCATATAAGCCTGCGGGGTCATTAACTTGTAAAGTATATATAATAATATTCATGTAAGGGTGATGATTGTTGTCAATCTATTTTGTGGTTGGTTAATGGATGTGTGTCGGTAATCTGCTGAAGTATTTGATATCAAATAAACCAGGAAGCAATTATATGACCTTGACCTTCTTTATCAGTTTTTTACTTATTTTTGTTCAACTTAAATCTCCAAATCTGCTACTTATTTAACAGAAACTAAACGAACTAGAAGTTTTTCTATATTTTTCAGTTTTACACTCCCCCGACTTTGACCCCCAAATTTTCTATGAGCCCACACAAAATCAGATGTTTTGAAAATAATACAGCAGTAATATTATGTAACTGACCTTAAATTATCTGCAAAATATAAGCCTTATCACTGAAAGGCCATAGAAAGGCCCAAATTGGTACCCTTGCCAAATTAAAAAAAAATGCGAGAATGAAATTTCAATTGTTTATATATCTGGTCTTAACATAGTGTTTTCTGTAATTCCAACTACCCGAATGAGCACAAAAACCATGAAAATTTATTTTGACTGACTACTATTTTAAAAATGTCAATTCTTTCCTTTTCTCGACAAAAATGAATCAGTGAGCGAGAATAAAAATTACCCATATCAACAAATATTGTTGGCAACAACTAATCTCTTTTTTTCTAAAATATACGGTCGAAATATTTTGAAATGTTTTAATTTCATCAGGTAACATGTTTATTGTTGTGCCATTGTGACGTCACGTCGCATGCTAAGCTACGTAAGATAGAGTTGTCTTACATAGTTATCTTACATGAGCACACTATATCCACTTCAAATACTAATTTACAACTATATTGGATAAAGACTGATCACATTATCGTCAAGTTGCCTGTTTAGTCCTAATTCTGTATAATTGGATTTCCCCATTAAAAAATGGAAACCAAAATGTTTAATATATAAAAAAAAATATAGCTTTACAATTCATACTCGGCATATTTATTCCAAGACAAATCTCAGGAAAGCTGCTGTCTGCGAAATAGCACCATTTTTAAATGGCTCAATGTTGTGCCATCCAAGGAGGCCAATCAAACAGCAAACACGTCATTTTTATCTTGAAGGCATATGTAGACTTGCTTCGTAACATATCAATTTCAGGGGTGATGGAATTTGCAAAACCAAAATAAAGCAGCTCGTCGGATACTTCAAAGATGGCGGAAACACCTTCTGTCTCGTCTTATATCCCGAACTACAATCAGTGAACAAGGCGTCATGCTGCCAAAGGTAAGAATAGAAACCCGTGTTCATTTACATGCAACAATATAAGTTATTATGATAGATCAGTTAAATGCAAAAAAGCAATGTTTGAAAACAAACAGTTTGGAAATTGCGAAATAAGTTTTTTTTTATTTCTCTGCAAACTATTGATACGACAGCTGACTGGTGACTTTATTAACAGGTGTTTGATGACTTGTCACGTGATAAACAGGTGTTTGATGACTGGTCACGTGATAAACAAGTGTTTAATGACTGGTCACGTGATAAACAAGTGTTTGATGACTGGTCACATGATAAACAGGTGTTTGATGACTGGTCACGTGATAAACAGGTGTTGGATGACTGGTCACGTGATTAACAGGTGTTGGATGACTGGTCACGTGATAAACAGGTGTTGGATGACTGGTCACGTGATAAACAGGTGTTAAATGACTGGTCACGTGATAAACAGGTGTTTAATGACTGGTCACGTGATAAACAGGTGTTTGATATAATACAACAATTGACTGGCCACGTGATTAGCTAGTGTTTGATATATTACAACTCTTGACAGACCACGTGATAAACAGGTGTTTGTTATATTTCAACACCTGACGGGTCACGTGATAAACAGCTGTTTTGATATATAAAAACAGTTGAATAGTCGCATGATAAACAACTGTTGTTATATATATATATACAAACAGTTAAATAGTCACATTATAAATAGATGTTTGATATATAAAAACAGTTGAATAGTTACAGTATAAGCAGATGTTTGACATATAAAAACAGTTGAATATTTACATCATAAACAGATGTTTGATAGATAAAAAGAGTTGAATATTTACATCATAAACAGATGTTTGACATATAAAAACAGTTGAATAGTTACATCATAAATAGATGTTTGACATAGATAAAACAGTTGAATAGTTACATCATAAATAGATGTTTAACATATAAAAACAGTTGAATATTTACATCATAAACAGATGTTTGACATATAAAAACAGTTGAATATTTACATCATAAACATATGTTTTACATATAAAAGCAGTTGAATATTTACATTATAAACAGATGTTTGACATATAAAAACAGTTGAACAGTTACATCATAAATAGATGTTTGACATATAAAATAGTTGAATATTTACATTATAAACAGATGTTTGACATATAAAAACAGTTGAACAGTTACATCATAAATAGATGTTTTACATATAAAAACAGTTGAATATTTACATCATAAACAGATGTTTGACATATAAACACAGTTGAATATTTACATCATAAACAGATGTTTGATATATTATAACACTTAGCTGGTCACGTGATAAACTGTTTTTTTATATATTATAACGCTTAGCTGGTCACATGATAAACTGTTTTTTGATATATTATAATACTTAGCTGGTTACGTGATAAACTGTTTTTCATATATTTTAACACTTAGCTGGTCACGTTAATAAAAATTAAATTAAATCATCATTATAAATATATGGTTACTATGCAAATCTTTTGATGTCAGAATAAATCTTCATTTCTCCCGATGAGCTGTTGAGCGCAAGCGCTTCGTTGAGGAAAATCAGTTTTCTGTTTCTTTTATTCAATTTTATAATTTATTTATATATAAAGAAAGAGAGGGATTTTTTTTAAATATACAACACTCCGCCTAAAGAAGCCTGAGAAGGCAGAAAGGCCTTGCGACAAAGTTTTGCTTTTTATACTTTTATATATATATACATATATACATGTACTGTAACAGTTAATTGAGAACATTACATTCCATATCTAATTTGTTATTTATTTTAAAACTGTATAATCTTTTTGGAATTATTTTAGCGAATGCTGCGGTAGGAATACCCGGTGTCAGGAGAACGCCTACATACACCACAGCTACCTGGTGTTTTGTGATCCTTACTACTTCAACGAAAACCCTGATGCTCCCCCCGACATGCCACCTCTAATTACCGAGGATGGCTTTCAGCCACCAGATGATCAGTTCACTGGAAGCAATTTCACCATAATTGATCCCCCTCCTGACAATTTCACCATAATTGATCCCCCTCCTGACAATTTCACCATAATTGATCCCCCTCCTCGCTTCCGTGGATACTTTGCCATTCGGAATGACGAGTTCCCTTCCGTGTGTTCCTGCACAAAAGCTAAATGTTAGAATTCATAACTGGTGAAATAAATATCTCTGAGATGTTATGAAACAAACTATCATTCTAAATAACCGTTGAAATCAAACGATTTATCTCTGAGATGTTATGAAACAAACAGCCATTCTAAATATATGTGTTCTGCATTGAAAATCTTTGTGTATGTTTTTTATTCTGTCGCTATGAAATGGACGGCCATATACATGTACATGTAGTGATTTCATTTGCCGACATTCCGTCATTATGTTCTCCTCGCTAATCTACCCTTTGACGAATTAAGATATTAAACTACATTTTGATATGAACGGAATTTAATGAAATGCAGGTAAAGGACAATTTATTTTTTATAGAGTTATGGTCACGTTAAACTTTGGAAATTACATTAAAATTTCACAAAAATAGTATAATCGACATTTGACAGTGCTGCCGTATTCAAATAGAATTTAAAAAGCACAAACATAATATGACCAACTTTCAAAACCTCTAGTCTTGCTCAATCTGTTTTCGCGGTAACACGACTACAAAGATCAGCGCTATAATAGCAATGGTGACATTGACCATGGCAAGTGGAAACACAAACTTCTTTAAGGTAAATAGATACTTGACCAATATGTGACGTTTAATCAAAATCGGTTGAGAAATGAAGTCGCAAAACCGAAGACAAATATTTTCTATAAATAGTAACGATATTTAATGGCGATCCCGGAATGCTGAAACAGAAACTCGTTCAGGATATTATGATACTTTAACGTTATGTGAAGTGCAATAAAAAAAATCGGAAATGAAGTCGCTAAAGCGATGACAAAGACTTTTTAAAAATAGTAACGATGACGCTGAAACACCAACTTGTCCGATATATTAAATCATACTTAACCAATATGTGAAGTTTGATGAAAATCAGTTGGTAAAATGAAGTCACCAGAACGAAGGAAATCGGTTTCGAATTTAAAAGCGATGACAAATAGTAGACATACGTACAGTGTACGTACGGAACGCTATACCCACTCCGCAGTCGCCGCGAGGGGATAGCACAGGAACAATTTACACGGATACTCTTGGAAAAGTATAAAAAGAATGAATCAGGTAGTCCGGAAGCGTAAACCTCTTCTGCTTTAGCGAAGACATCCGCCATGTAAATGTCAAGGCCTCAAAATGAGAACTGTTCATCATTCTCAATCAAAACAAGGAAGCAAACAAATAAGTAAATGGGAAACGTTCAACTTCACATCAAACAAGGATACATAATATTTCACAATGAGACCAAGATGGCGACAATAAATCATGAACAAAATATTTGAAAAAAAACCATATATGTTTATGCTTTTCTCTTGGCTTATAATTAGTGATGTGCTGTCTATAAACAGCAAGAAGTTTGCTGACCACGTCGATCGTATATACACTTCTGAACTTAAAGGAAAGGAAAAAAAAGATCACCACAGACTCTTCTACATCAGCTGCTTACCTCGATCTCTACCTAAACTACGACCAGCATGGACAGCTTACTAATAAGCTATACGATAAACGTGATGATTTTAATATTCCGATCATGAACTTTCCATTTCTTGATAGTAACATCCCTGCTTCTCCAACCTATGGTTGATTCGATATTCTAGGGCTTGTTCTAATCAATATCAATATCGACTACTGACAAACAAACTAACAACACAAGGATTCGAGAGATGCAGGTTGATCAGAACTATGGTTAAGTTTTATGGTCGCAATTGTCTCATTGAGAAATATTCTGTATCTTTATGTGATATGAAGATAGACATTTTTGAGTATGCTCATTAGTTTACTTGTTATGATCGACAATGATACTCGATTCTCATTTTGATAACTTGATGCTTACTTGGATGTGACAAAAGTTTACATGGCGAGTGTTGTCGATGAAGCAGAAAAGCTTACTCTTCTGAATCACCTCGTCTTGTTCTCTTGTACTTTTACAAGGGTCTCCATGTACATCTTTCCTTTGTTCATATTCTGCCCCTGGTTTAATCGATTTTGAGTTTGGATTAATTATGATTTTGTTAACGCTTCGGTGTTCTTTAATTTATTTGGACATCAGCCTTTATTTTTTGTTAACGTTAAGAAAGAATGTAGGGTAAAAAGGTTTAATTCGTTTAAACTAAACCTATGTTTTTAATGAAATTGTTTCCTCTTCAGAAAGATAAAGTTCCAGGAGTAAACTACAAAAAAAGGCGCAAGTAACCCGTTCTAAGCAATCTAATTTTTTTCTGACATAAAACCACAAAACAGTACTTGTAAAATTTGGAGGATGTAAATAGGACATTCATCTATTTATATGAAAGAAAGAAAGAAAAGAAAGAAAGAAAGAAAGAAAGAAATTGTATCGGTACTTTATAATTTGAAGACAGTCACGTAAATGTATACTGGAACATTTCTTTTCATTATAAGGTTGCAAGTCAATTTCTTACATGAAGCCTGGCTTTGATATAGGAACACGAAATGAGTGTTTCCTAGAAAATTATTGTATTTGTTAAATTAAATTTATTAACACGTAGTTGAATAACACTTTAAAGTATAGCCATGTCGTCTTTACTATCTTGTATTGTTTCACACAAAGAAATGACCTCCCCGAAGCAAGATAAATTAACATAAGATAGAAATATTAAATAGTGGCGTTAGTGTTTTATAAACATTCTCATGGCCTCCAGTCTTGTATTTAGTATTGTGACACGACTATCATAAATTAAGGGAGCGATCATAGATATTCAGTTGTTACCACTCACCTACGCTCTCTACAACCCTGGAATATGTAATTGGCAAACTGAAGGGTCTGTATGTTTGTTAATAAGGAAAGAAGACTAGTTCGATCCTTTGATATACACCAACAGACTCTCGCGGTTACATAACGGTAAACATTGACATGCTTGGTAGTAGAGTGTCTCTAGTTTTAATTGTTTCAATACAACTAGTGTATCAGTCTAGTGATATGTCAATTTTATGCCCCCGCCATGAAATGGGGGTCATATACACAATGTAGTGTTACACATTTCCGTCAGTTCGCGTCGCGTCCTGTCCCGTCACATCCCGTCCCATGGTAATGTAACCAGCTTAATTTAATAACTACTTATATAATAATCGTGTTGTCTTTTTGTGCACCTTGCTCTTTTTTCAGGACGCAAGCATCCAATATGACCACCACAGCACCTGATTGGCTAAAATATATCCTGTTTTACATGTTCTCTTTTAAATTATGGATTATGATGAAACTTGGTGGGAGGGATGATAACGTAACAACAGTCATAATAAACCAAAACTATTGCATTACGATTCAAGATGGCCGCCAAATAAAGGCTTCTGTTTGGTCGAAATATGTCTCACAGACGTTTATACTTTTTAACCTGAAATAAACCAAAATACCATCTTTGTGCCTTCAGTTTTGCCATGATATATTCCAGGGATGAGGAAAGCGTAGTAGAATTTAATCCCTTGGTTTTGAAGGTGTAAGAAAGTTGTCTCGTGATAATTGATGTAATTATCTTTTCCGGGGAACATTTTTCTCATTAATACATGTATTATATTATATATCATCAGATATAAGCAAACCTTTAGATAGGTCAATAGGCTTAATTTAAAGATACAATTTATAAGGGTCTTAAATTGCACGGGAACAGAAGTCCTCTGGATTTTCCATAAGAAAAAAAAACACAAATAAAGTTATTTCTTAATGCTACAGCGTGGAAAAAACCAAGAAATCATTTATATGTTTAAAAATATGGTGTCATTTTTTTAAAATCTATATTTCGATGATATCAAAAGAACAATTGAGGTCATTGAGCAGTTTTAAACATTTGTTTTACATGTACTAGGCAGATCCAACTACCTTAAAGGGACTAATTGGATAAAAATCATTGTAAAATAATTGTATTAAACGCAAAATTTCATATAAATATATCATAAAACTTACACTTTTACTTATTTACATAAATTGAAAGTTTCAGCTAACGCTACTAATAATTAAGTTTAAATACCGTGAAACAATTATTCGACTCGAACATGGCGGATGCACTCGGACGGTACCGGTACACGAACTAGAGATACAGAGGTACACTATATTAAAATGATAGATAGTACGTTTTACAATGAAAACTTTTCAATTTTCTTGCTTGCCTACATCCAAAATAAAGGCGGTACAACCAGTGAAATCATACACACACACACACACACACACGTGTTTCTGTCATATTTGTTATGATGGAAGCGAGGTCACGTGACTGATTTCATGACTCAATCAGCAAGCTTTGGGGTGAATTAAACCTGCATGGCGTTTATTAGTTTGTTTTTTTTTTTGCTAACAATCATAAGACGAGTAGCACAATGTTTAAATCTCGTAAACAGATACGTATGCACCAAAGCTGGCGACACGGATCACTAAGTTTCTAGGCAATCATAATTTATAACAAAGATTTTTAATTTACTTGGTATGAAATATACCGCAATAGTCCCTTTAAGAGGAGATTTGACGTTTAAGTTCCTCTTTGTCATACAGTAACTCCATGTACATTCCCTTGTAGGATGATTGGTTTGGTTTGTTTTGTTTTACGTCCTATTAACAGCCAGGGTTAATTATTTAAGGACGTACCAGGTTTTGGAGTAGAAGGAAAGCCGGAGTACCTGGTGAAAAACCACCAACCTACGGTCAGTACCTGGAAACTGCCCCACGTGGGATTCGAACTCGCAACCCAGAGGTGGAGAGCTAATGATAGAATATCGGAACACCTTAACAACTCGGCCACCGCGACCCGCCATTTTAAGATTTTATTTATACAGTTTATATAATGAAGATTGCCTTTTTAAAATCTTCTTTTTAGATAACAAAATGCAGCTTGACCTTAATTATAAGTGCAACAACTATCATAATAATATTCATATCAGGGATCAATGGTTCTATTGAGTTGGATTCCAAACATTTGTTAAACATAGGAAAACACCTATGGTATGATTTGTTTACATTAGATTCAGTGTAACATCTGAGGTGGTTTAACGACGTATTATTGGTGTTTCCGATGTGAGTGCGTGAGTACTTTAGAGGCTGCAGTATGTTCTTGAAAGCCACTATGCAACAGTCCGGATATTTTGCCAATTAAAAGTGCTGCCACACTTATTAAAAGTATATTGCTGAAGAACCTTAGCAGAAAAACATCCAGCCGGTCATACTGACTACAGGTGAACCAGTCAAGCAGGATGTAAGAACTACCGTTTCCAGGACGTTTTTAGAAAGAAGGATAAGAATGGATCGCAAACGAAGTCGCTCCTTACAAACCATGCATTATTGATTATGTACCACTTACTTATTCAAGGGACATAACTCGCATTGCGTTATGTAATTTTGGGTGTGTAATGTCAGTTATTTTCACAGATTATACCCACACAAATGTTACAATTATCTTAACTTAAACAGCAAAAAGTTTCCGTTCTGTTATTGTGACTTTCTTTCAATATTTTAAATGTCATCAATTACCTCATTTATTTAAGCATCAAACTGCATTCTATTTCGAGTTATAGGCAATATGAACGCCCAACAAATTAATTATAGGAACAAAATATGAACCAATTCAACAGTGGGCATTCACATTGCTTACAACTCGAAAAGGAATGCAGATTGGTGATTATGTTTTAACATTTCCCCTTCTTACCATTTACATAAAAAAGTAACTAAGACCGAAAACTAAACAAAATGTACCACCAAGATGGTTTAAAACGTTAATTGGCAGGAGAGCCCCTAGCGCGTGCTCCTTTTAGAACGACGGAAACATTTTACGTGCTTCCTCATCGAACGGAGACCAACATGACTAACCAGTCTAATATTGTAACGATACAACGTACATAATATAAGGAATAAGAGTTGCCTCCCTTCCACTAGTTTACAGACAACAATACAATTCGTCTTACCTTCGCTCTGTAGTATGCTAAATATTAAATGTACATATTGTATAAGTTATCTTATTTAAAGTTCACACCTTTGATATTGTGCTTCATTAAAATTACACAAATTGAACTTATTGTCCTTATTTCAGGACGACATTATCTTTTGATACCTAATGTTATAAATGCAACGTTCTGTGTGTATTATTAATATGTTCATCGTCCTGATAAATCGCTGTGTCCTTTACATGTAAAGACATTAAAATTGATCTGCCGCCTCCATTTGAACACTCGTTTTCCCATTTCCCTGTTTTCGTTCTCTGTCCGGTTCACAAAATGTCTCCCTACGCACTCACCATGACATAACCCTAGTTGTTGTATATCCATAGGCATACGACATCAACTCACTCTAGCTTTTGTATCTCGTTGTCACTCGTCCTCATATAACCCTGACTATTGTGTCTCCCTAGACACCCGTCCTCATACGACACTGGTAGTTGTGTCTTCCTAGACACCCGTACTCATATGACCCTGGCAGTTGTGTCTTCCTAGACACCAGTTCTCGTATAACCCTGACTATTGTGTCTTCCTAGACACCCATCTTTATACGACCCTAGCTGTTGCATCTCCATATTCATGTGATCCGTCCTGATATAACCCTTGCCGATGTATCTCCCTAGACACCCGTCCTCATATGACACTTGTATCTGTATCTCCCTAGACACCCGTACTCATACGACCCTAACAGTTTTGTCTCCCTAGACACCAATCTTCATAAGACCCTAGCTGTTGCATCTCCCTAGTCCTGAGATCCGTCCTTATACAACCTTTGCTGTTGCATCTTCCTAGACACCAGTCCTCATACGACACAGGCGGTTGTGTCTCCCTAGACACCAGTCCTCATACGACACAGGCGGTTGTGTCTCCCTAGACACCAGTCCTCATACGACACAGGCGGTTGTGTCTCCCTAGACACCAGTCCTCATACGACACAGGCGGTTGTGTCTCCCTAGACACCAGTCCTCATACGACACAGGCGGTTGTGTCTCCCTAGACACCAGTCCTCATACGACACAGGCGGTTGTGTCTCCCTAGACACCAGTCCTCATACGACACTGGCGGTTGTGTCTCCCTAGACACCAGTCCTCATACGACACAGGCGGTTGTGTCTCCCTAGACACCAGTCCTCATACGACACTGGCGGTTGTGTCTCCCTAGACACCCGTCCGTATACGACCCTTGCTGCTGTATCCCCCTAGACACCCGTTCTCGTATAACCCTGATTATTGTATCTCCCTGGACATCCGTCCTTATAAGACCCTGACTTTTGCGAGGACGTATAATCTGAGACAGAAAACCCAGACACTGTTCGTCTCTGATCGTTGATTTCTTTTCTCCAAATATTGCCGTAAATTATTTTACCACATTTCTTTTCTTGACTAGTTGCACTGTCCATACTATGCACACTTTACATGCAAATTGTTGTTGTTGTTGATGTTGTTGACGATGATGGTGGTGCTGGTGCTGGTATTTCTATTATTAAAGGTCGGAGTTTTTTTCAATACGCTCGAGAGCATGCCTTATGGTAATAGTTTCCACAGCTGTTCTCACTCCTTGATATGACATGTCTTGTATTTTACCTATATTTACAGGTTTTCAATCTGATTAAAATCATATCTTGATCACCGCGCTGTTCCGTAAACTTCTCTCTGCTGCGTCAAATCTGATTATATCCCATAGGGGTCACGTTCAGATGACCTTTTGCATAAGCCGATCAAATTACTACTTTCAGAATTTGAAATGTGGATATTTAAAGCTTGCATAATCGTATTTGCACGCTTAGTCATTTCGTCACCGAAACGTTTATGTGGAATAATGTGACGAAATGACTTTCTACAAGATGAAAGGTCATTGGAAAATTATTTTAGTGTTAAGTAAAGAGGCGACAAAGGTCATCTGAACTTCTATTTAATGTCCTTAGATCTTGACGCAGCAGAGAGAAGTTTACGGAACGGCGCGGAGATCAAGATATGTTTTAATCAGATTGACAGATTTTCGTCTAAGCAGAAGACTCTCGTCCTTCCAGAATATCTGGTTGTATTCCCACTATAATTCAAAAGTATCCATACTGACATTTGATTTGGTCAGAGGTTATCCTTCTTTTATTTCTATTAACCTGAATTATAGATTCGGTTTTTTTCCAAATCATATCGTAAATGAGAACAAACCTCTGAAGAATACAGTATATATTAACCTATATACCTATACAAGCAAAGTAAAATATAAAAACACAAAACACCAGCTAGGTTAAACTTGTTTGATCTGTTTAATGTACAAAGAATTATTTTAATCACATTTGTACATCCAAACGCCTATTAACTAGAAATACATGACAACTAAAGATGGAAGCATCTAGGCTACTAACGAAAAGTAAATAAAACGTAGGATTTCCGTCAACGTCCACGTACCCTCACATAAAGGTACGTTCTAATAGGACTCGAAATAATGGAGGTAAGCATATAGTATAGTCCTTCAAACCCAAGTCTTCATCTCTGAAAATAATGAATGAAAAATACCAATAATGAATATGAACACATCTTATATACAACCAAATCATATATCCTATCACTGCGCCTCTGTCTAGGTTTTTGATAAATTATTTACCAGAAATCACACCTGCAATTCTACTGCTATTTAATGAATAACCACCATTTTTTTTTTTTTTTTTTTGGTTAAACGGTATATACCGTATAACTCTCAAAAAATTGTGGTAATTCCTTACGATTTTATTTCTAAAGATACATATATAAGAAATATTCTTATACAATGATTTGGTATTTATTATGACAAAAATCGAATGATTTTGCAAAAATAAACAACTATACATTTCACTTTTAAACAATTTCAACCCATCAGAAGTTTGATTACAAATTACCGCGCCAAACATGGCTGTATATGGCGTCATTACTTTTTGCGTTGTCTGATTTTTGAGGTTATACGATATAACATGAAAAAGTTTAACATTAGAGGAATATAGGCAAAATTAAATTATAATTAGGTTGCTGTTATAAAACTATTACTAAGATGTCTTTGATACCTCGTTCATTTATATACTGAGTTATATGATTATCAGATTCGTACAAAATATTGCTGAATTTACAAAGAATTGGATTATATAAGATTTCAGTTCAAGGTTTGACCATTTGAATATTTTAAAGTATATTGGATAAGCTTCTCTCTTTAGTATCTTAAATATGCTATACACAAATATATGTTCATTTTGATATAATGTTTTGCTTTGTAAACGATAAATTGCCATTTTCAGCTAATAATTGGATAGTCTGAAATTATTTATTAAGATGATTGGCACTTCTCAGTTTCGTAGACAAAGTAAACAAATACTTTATGTTATATACCCATCATAAATAATATTATGCCAAAATAGGTGAAAAAATAAATCGGAAAATATTGCAAAATGTAAATTTTCATCGAAGTGTTACTAAACCAGTAACGTATCTATAATATATATAAAGGCCGTTACGATATTGGGTACCTGGTTGTTCGATAACCCCGTCTCCATTCACGTCCCCGTCCAGCATTATCATATCTGTGAAGTTTGTAGCCATTTCTGTGTCCAGACCGATATACTTAAACAAGAATAGAATTTCTGTTGGCGTTAATGTATCGTCATCCAAGTTTATTCCGTTGTCTGAGTCATCACCCTGTCATATAAAATAGGTAAAAATCAATATACTAGGATCCTTTAATAGGCATCGACGAGTGTCTATATATATAGCTCAGTAAAGGTGTACAACGTCAAATGGTCTTTCGCAATAGAAAATGTGCTGATTTTTCCCTAGAATGATTTTAAAACGATATTGAGGCGGGATTAAAATTTATCTTATATAAGAATTCAAATGTTGTTATATCAGAGGAAAAGTGATACCTTCTACACAAGTGAGTTGGTAATACTTAAACCTCGCTGTTTATTCTTTATGCTCCTTGCCAAAAAGGACTCTATACATAATAAAATATTTACACTCTCTACATGAAAGAAGATCTTAACTCAAAATCTTCATATTTCATTGTAACTTGTTTGAAATAATTCTCCACGAAATCACACGTTTACAATGTATAAAGATTAAAGAGGGGGGAATAGCAAACTAATCGAAAGTGTCAACAAAATCATAATCAGAACTAGACATCGTTTAAACCAGGAGCAAAATATAAAGAAGGGCAATATTTACACGAAGACTAATGAAAAACTACAAGAAAATAGGACCAGGTGTTCCAGACGAGTAAGCGGCTTCTGCTTCATCGACGACACCCGCCATGTAAATCTAGGTCAGATCCAAATAAATGTCATTGTATCAAAGTGAGAACCGAGGCATAATTCTCAATCACGATAAGTAGGCATACTACATGTAATGAGCATATTTAAAATGTCCATCTTCATGTCATGCAAGGATCTAGAATGTTCTCAATGTGACAAAGATGGCGGCCATAAAACTTCCCCATTGTCTTCATCGACCTGAATCCCTCGAAGCCCTGTACCGTACGTTTGTTCGTCAGCAGCTGACATCTATCACAATATTCAGAATAAGACCAAGTCCACATTTGCCGAATCTTTTGCTGTAGACTAGTATCACTATAGATACATGTAGTTGGTATCCAATATGCATTCACTAGTTACATATTCCAGGTGATAAAATAAATCTTACCTGTGCAAGATGCATACTCTGTAGCACAAATGACAGAGCTACCAAGACGAGGAACCTTCCCATCATTATGTTTATGATCAATGAAACTATAATGAAATGGAAACAGCGATATTTGCAGGTTAATCAACAGATACACTGATCAATTATCAATGTCATGCGTCATTGCTTGTCACTTAAAATAGTCCATATAGTTTAGCATTTATATAGAGTTTTACAACTACCTTGGTTTAAAATATACTTTTATGGAAATTATCATATAATTTGTTTCTCCCTTTTTTTCTCTCTTTTGTATTTTAATCCCTCATCACATGTCATGATGGAAGGCCAGGGTTGAGAAGCCCTGGGATTCCTTCATGACATGTACAATCATGCAAAATACTTTATCCAAACATTTTTACATTTCCATCATAAAATTCATGTTCAACAATACTTCATCGTTTTCCGTTATTGATTTTTAAACATATTAATTACATTGTAAAGTATATAAATATTGCACCAAAACACACATTGGTTTAAATGTACAGTACAGTACACTTCATCAGCTTTATCATCTTAATCATATTTTTTTTATTTTAATGTGTAAATCATTTCTTTCCTTTTTAGTTGATGCCGTACTACGTATCTAAACGATTTGAAATAATTTCCTTCCTCCGTGCATATCAAAGACATAGGTAGTAAAACAAACAGTTGTAAATGTATTTATTATTGTTGTATGCAATTATAATTGAAAATATGATATCGACACAGATGTCTGTTTATTTTTATGATAATTTTTAAAACACGAACAAATATATATTATCCTTGTTTCATCAAAAAGGTAAACTGGCTGTAACAAATAGACTGCAATGAGAACAATGTGTGTTTTAATCATATAGCTTCTTACCAAGATTTAATTATGTACAATTTACCTTAAGAGCGGAAGGTCCCAGTTTGTCTTGCTTGCTTGGATGTCTGATGGCCAACTAATCTTGCTGAGACCTGAATCCCATGACGTCGGCATATTTCCTGAATATTTTAAATGTGTGTCACGCGCGTCAATCGGTACGTTGATATATGAGTCTCCCCTTGCTTGGGAGTTGAAGTTTTTACGGCCTTTCATGCTTAATAAAGAAATCATGATCAACGCCTCAGCGATATAAATGTGGCGAGTTGTGGTCTGGACAGTCTTAAATTGATAGTAAATACATGCTGTATTTAATCAACCAAAGTCTCATTAGTGTTTGGACATTGAATTGATTTTCAGGTACTATTATTAATTATCGTTTGTAAAAATAATGTATTGGTATACAGATAATTGTTTGTCACCTATTTAACATTGTGCGGTTGTTACGCTCCATAAAATTTCCATCAATGCAAAACCATGACAATTTTATGAGAATGACATAACACCCCGAACTGATGTTATAACTTCAGTTTTCTATCCAATCGTAAGTATGTTTCCGTGGATTAATTCAAGATCTCTCTATTATATCTATTCCCATCGTTTCATAAAACAGATTACCTATTATTACTAGGAATATTTGAATAGAGATAACCAGTTTTTAAGTTTAATTCATATCTTTTTAAGATATTTTTTCCTATTCAACAAGAAAACATATCATTTTTTCTGTCTTCCTCAACTTTCTATTCAAACTTTAAATCACAGCGATTATATGATTATAAAATGTATCACTTAACTTTTAAAAAAGGCAATGACCACTTTAACATTTGAGAGACATTTGAATTCACGATATTCTCTCATGTTGTGAAATGACGTCAAATTCAAACACTTATATTTCACAATGCAGAGTCGCTTGTGCATAAATGAAACGAATTTACTTTCTGCTGTTCGAGCTTATGCAATAATGAAGTTTATGTTTGGAAGATGTAATACAACATTTCTAAAATGTTTAAAGAATAAAATCACAAACCAGTAACACACTGTACAAACTATAACACTTCGAGATATTTTCTTATAAGTAAGACGTCGATCGTAGTCATATATGCTTCATCACAAAAAGAACCCCAACCTACTGTTGTTAGATACGCGTTGCATACTTTGGAGGAATATAATTCTAAACAATGATAATTGAACATCTATGAATGAGTGAAGTCTTTACATGTACAAATGTCTAAGTATTAAATTGAAAAAAAATGAATGCCTTTTCATCGTGCCCCTTTTGCTGTTCCTTATTACGTTTTCCATACATGTAGCTTCATCAACATATAAACGCACATTGGTTATGAAAGACATACACTTATTTCCATAGACTTCATATTCTGCAACCAAATTTATCACCCGTGGTAAAAAAAAAATCTAATTATGTTACTCAGGAATAATTTGACTTTGCCTTTTCCTCCGATATTAACTTTTTTCTCATTATATCATATATCCTCAAATATCAGGGAACGCAAGAAGTGAAGACGTTATAAACCGTCATGTTTGGCGCCGTATTTTGTAATAGCACTTCCGATTGGTTGAAGTCGTTAAGAGGTAAAAAGGACATTGTTCCTTTTTTTTCAATTCGATTTTTGTCATAATTAATGATAAATCATTGTATATGACCTACATGTGTATGTCTCATATATGTATCTTTAGAAAATTATGAAATTATAAGGAATTACCACAATTTTTTTAAGATTATACGGTATATACCGAAAAAACTGTTTGCACTTCTTTTTGCATAAACCATAAACGCATACAGAGAAATACATGTAACTCTCAATCTAGTTAAACAGCTCTATATAGCTTAACATGATAAATGAATCAAGCAAACAATGATCTACATGTACTATGCTTAGTAGTGTGATGTTAAATTTGTGAATATTAGTTTCGGTTTTTTGGGGTTATTTTTTAATCTTTTAAACATTTTAAGCAATAGTTGCCTAATGACAAAGGTCAGTTACTTGACAAATGCATGATTTGGACGCAAATATTGTCGACTTAGTTAAGGTGTTCAGGTTTGCTAAGAAGTTACATACACTATAAGTATGTGTGATTTGATTTGTATTGTAGTGCATTGTGTGAAAATAGTATGAGGATAAAATAAGAAGTAAACAAACCCACAGTTCGAACTCAGACTCGATGTAATAAAGATGGATTTGAGAAAATTTGATAAACTGCGAAGGCAAATGACCAGGTGTTCTGGAAGGGTACGTGATCTCGCTTCATAAACACTTTGAATAAATTGAACATTGTGTAGGTAAATTTTATTCGCTGAAATGATAATAATATGTAATTTTGTGAACATGCATAAGCTATTACAGTGTGCTCAGTCTATAAATATGAAAAGTAATAAACCATCACTATATTTCTCTTTTCTACATTTGTATCATGCAAATGGGCATTGAGCGTTATATCTGTGTAACTTATTTTGACAAAGCTCCTTATTTGTACGATTTTCTAAAAAAAAAACCAGAGGAGTATGTTCAATTTTTTCTTAATGACGAGTTAGATGTGAGAATTACCACCTGCCGCACCATATATAAGTGTGCTCATCGAGCTAACGACCCGACAACAGCGTCTAGCATCTTGTATCTAGAAAAAGAACGTAATAGAAAAATTACCTGTACCTCCCAGCCTAAACGATTCATAGCGTATGATAATGATTAATCATCGTTACTCAGATGATTATTACCTAATTAGTCTGGAAACAACGAAAGCTAAATGTATGATAGCTGTCCCTTAAACAGCTAGCTTTTTATCAGTAAGGGTATATAAACCAACATGTGCATGTTTATAGAAGGATTCACATATATTCATATGTATTTTAAAATGTCATGCAAATGTTATGTATAAATATAAATATAATATTTTCATATGATTATGATTAGGTTGACAGTTATTTCATCTGAAATAATGTTCTATCAAGCTAACAAATAATGTTTCAAAATGATTTACAATTTCATGCATCGGTACAATGGACGTATCACCCCATAAACCATTAACATTCTTCTCATCTTGCATGAATCATGTGATTTGATGGAATTAATTAACATAGACTTGTGTATGTAATATTGAAGGTGTACAATATAACTTATTGCCTGCCTTTCATAACGTTTTTCAGTAACAGGAAATTTAATGCAATTTGTCTAGTTATTATATTATCAGTTGAACTGACACTTTTTTGGTATAGTCATTAAGATGTTTTAAATCTATGTCGTCAAGACCTTATTGACACCATGCATTACACAGGGAAAACATTAAGAAAATACCGGTGTGTAACCAAAACCATATTCTGAACTCAAATCGATTAAGCTAGAAACAAAACACGAACAAAAGAAAGATTTGCATGAAAAACCGTGCAAAATAAAGTACGACAAAATAAGACCAGATGTTCCGAAAGAGTAAGCGATGTAAAATGTACTCACCGTTCAGCAAGACGGCGGGGATTTGATTCCGTTTAAATGTATGAGATCATTTTTCGATTACGTGTGTTCCTAGTTACAAATATATCATTCTTTCCTCCTATTTTTAGAACTATGAAGTGATTCACATGCATGCTAGTTAATATATGTGATGTATTATACCTTTAAAATAGAGATATGAGCCTTCGAGCGGTTGTTCCCATCTTTCATTCCTTGTTTTATTGCAATCGTATATACTTTTATGTCTAATTCGTATCATTAACTATCTATATCATTAATGTCTCATCTTATTCCTCCAAAATTGTATTTTATATTCTGAAGCAATTGTTATCGAAAAACATTAATTGGTTATGTACATGTAATGTTTAAAACAAATTCAACAACAATTGTATTTTCCAAATATGTTAAATTAATTATTTTTCAAAAAGATGTAATAACACATATGTGTTGGTTGTGTGTGGTTTGTTCAAGGAAAGGTAACAAAAACCTTGCCATTTTTTTAATTCCACTGTCAGATATACCGACGATGTGCTGTCCATAAATAACAACACGTTTGCTGACCACGTCGATCGCATATACCCTTCTAAACTTGAAATTAAGGACACAACAAATTGCTTACCTCGATCTCTACTTAAACTATGACCAACTTGGCTAGCTTACTACTAAACTATACGATAAACGTAACGACTTCAGTTTTCCGATCGTGAACTTTTCCTGCATCCCTGCTTCTCCAACCCGATTCATCATTCTACGGCTGATTCTAAATATCGAGATTTTCGTGACCGATGTCGACTGCTGACAAACAAACTTACCACACAGGGATTTGAGAGATAAAGGTTGTTTAGAACTGTGAGCAAATGTTATGGTCGTCATCTTTGTCTCACTGAGAAATATTTTGCATCTTTGTTTGATATAAAGACATTTTTCCATTTTAACTCTTTTTGGAGATCAAACAGGTGATAAAGACAATGTTGCGTTATTTTAGCAAACATGGCGAGACAACATAATGTGGTAACAAACATGGCGAGACAACATAATGTGGTAACAAACATGGTGAGACAACATCATGTGGTAACAAACAGGGTGAGACAACATCATGTGGTAACAAACATGACGAGACAACATAATGTGGTAACAAACATGGTGAACAACAAAATGTGATAACAAACATGGCGAGACAACATAATGTGGTAACAAACATGGTGAGACAACAAAATGTGGTAACAAACATGGTGAACAACATAATGTGGTAACAAACATGGCGAGACAACATAATGTGGTAACAAATATGGCGAGACAACATTATGTGGTAACAAACATGGTGAGACAACAAAATGTGGTAACAAACATGGTGAGACAACGTAATGTGGTAACAAACATGGTGAGACAACATAATGTGGTAACAAACATGGCGAGACAACATAATGTGGTAACAAATATGGCGAGACAACATTATGTGGTAACAAACATGGTGAACAACATAATGTGGTAACAAACATGGTGAGACAACATATTGTGGTAACAAACATGATGAGACAACATATGGTGGTAACAAACATGGCGAGACAACAAAATGTGGTAACAAACATGGTGAACAACATAATGTGGTAACAAACATGGTGAGACAACATATTGTGGTAACAAACATGATGAGACAACATATGGTGGTAACAAACATGGCGAGACAACATATGGTGGTAACAAACATGGTGAGACAACATAATGTGATAACAAACATGGTGAGACAACATATGGTGGTAACAAACATGGCGAGACAACATAATGTGGTAACAAACATGGGGAGACAACATAATGTGGTAACAAACATGGCGAGACAACATAATGTGGTAACAAACATGGCGAGACAACATTATGTGGTAACAAACATGGGGAGACAACATAATGTGGTAACAAACATGGCGAGACAACAAAATGTGGTAACAAACATGGTGAGACAACAAAATGTGGTAACAAACATGGTGAACAACATAATGTGGTAACAAACATGGTGAGACAACATAATGTGGTAACAAACATGGTGAGACAACATATTGTGGTAACAAACATGGCGAGACAACATAATGTCGTAACAAACATGGCGAGACAACATAATGTGGTAACAAACATGACGAGACAACATAATGTGGTAACAAACATGATGAGACAACATAATGTGGTAATAAACATGGTGAGACAACAAAATGTGGTAACAAACATGGTGAGACAACAAAATGTGGTAACAAACATGGTAAGACAACAAAATGTGGTAACAAACATGGCGAGACAACAAAATGTCGTAACAAACATGGTGAGACAACATAATGTGATAACAAACATGGCGAGACAACAAAATGTGGTAACAAACATGGTGAGACAACATAATGTGGTAACAAACATGGCGAAACAACATAATGTGGTAACAAACATGGTGAGACAACATATTGTGGTAACAAACATGGTGAGACAACATAATGTGGTAACAAACATGGCGAGACAACAAAATGTGGTAACAAACATGGTGAGACAACATATGGTGGTAACAAACATGGCGAGACAACATAATGTGATAACAAACATGGCGAGACAACATAATGTGGTAACAAACATGGTGAGACAACATAATGTGGTAACAAACATGGTGAGACAACATAATGTGGTAACAAACATGGCGAGACAACATAATGTGGTAACACACATGGTGAGATAACATAATGTGGTAACAAACATGGGGAGACAACATAATGTGGTAACAAACATGGCGAGACAACATAATGTGGTAACAAACATGGTGAGACAACAAAATGTGGTAACAAACATGGTGAACAACATAATGTCGTAACAAACATGGTGAGACAACATCATGTGGTAACAAACATGGCGAGACAACATAATGTGGTAACAAACATGGTGAGACAACATCATGTGGTAACAAACATGGCGAGACAACATAATGTGGTAACAAACATGGTGAGACAACATAATGTGGTAACAAACATGGTGAGACAACATAATGTGGTAACAAACATGGTGAGACAACATAATGTGGTAACAAACATGGTGAGACAACATAATGTGGTAACAAACATGACGAACAACATAATGTGATAACAAACATGGCGAGACAACATAATGTGGTAACAAACATGGCGAGACAACAAAATGTGGTAACAAACATGGTGAACAACATAATGTGGTAACAAACATGGTGAGACAACATCATGTGGTAACAAACATGGCGAGACAACATAACGTGGTAACAAACATGGTGAGACAACATAATGTGGTAACAAACATGTCGAGACAACATAATGTGGTAACAAAAATGATGAGACAACATAATGTGGTAACAAACATGGGGAGACAACATAATGTGGTAACAAACATGGCGAACCACATAATGTGGTAACAAACATGGTGAGACAACATAATGTGGTAACAAACATGGTGAACAACATAATGTGGTAACAAACATGGCGAGACAACATAATGTGGTAACAAATATGGCGAGACAACATTATGTGGTAACAAACATGGTGAGACAACAAAATGTGGTAACAAACATGGTGAGACAACATAATGTGGTAACAAACATGGCGAACAACATAATGTGGTAACAAACATGGCGAACAACATAATGTGGTAACAAACATGGCGAGACAACATAATGTGGTAACAAACATGGCGAGACAACATAATGTGGTAACACACATGATGAGACAACATAATGTGGTAACAAACATGGTGAGACAACATAATGTGGTAACAAACATGGCGAGACAACATAATGTGGTAACACACATGGTGAGATAACATAATGAGGTAACAAACATGGCGAACAACATAATGTGGTAACAAACATGGCGAACAACATAATGTGGTAACAAACATGGTGAGACAACATAATGTGGTAACAAACATGGCGAACAACATAATGTGGTAACAAACATGGCGAAACAACATAATGTGGTAACAAACATGGTGAGACAACATAATGTGGTAACAAACATGGCGAGACAACATAATGTGGTAACAAACATGGCGAACAACATAATGTGGTAACAAACATGGCGAACAACATAATGTGGTAACAAACATGATGAGACAACATAATGTGGTAACAAACATGGCGAGACAACATAATGTGGTAACAAACATGGCGAGACAACATAATGTGGTAACAAACATGATGAGACAACATAATATGGTAACAAACATGGTGACACAACATAATGTGGTAACAAACACAATGAGACAACATAATGTGGTAACACACATGGCGAGACAACATAATGTGGTAACAAACATTGTGAGACAACATAATGTGGTAACAAACATGGGGAGACAACATGTTGGTAAGGAAGGGGCGTTTGAATTAGCTGGTTCCTTGTCATTAATGACATCGCCCCTAATTTGTATGCATAAACATCATACACCAAGTATACATCTTATTCGGAATAAACATTCAGTACGTAAAACAGGGAAATTTACGTATTTCCTGATGAATGGGATAACCATAAATTGCAATTTCAATCGAAAGTATGTATTATATATAAATTATGGTAAACAGCACATATTGAATTATTCAGTTATGCAATGAAGTAATGTATTCGATCGTCGATTTAGTTTATTCATTTGAATTTTGCTTTGATGTTATAACGATTTTAATGATATTAAGATGCATTTTCACCTTGAGTTGACATTTATTACGCTGTTGCTCCTGCAAAGTGAAACGCAGGAAACTCTTTGAAAAATAGTACCCCAACTTAGAAATATCTCTACTACATATCATTTTATCACTTTATTGCTCTGTAAAGCACGGTTGTCCTTAGCAACCACGTTCATTCTGTACCGAAACAACAGTTTTGCAACCTGTATATATATTCTTAAAGAAATAAATCGTCTTTAAAAGCTTAATTATCTGTTTCCTCACAACACTTAATGTATCATAATGAAAAATTATTTTTTAAGAATTATTAAACAGCGTTAAAATAATATCGAAAATTTCCTTTAATCTATATGTACAGTGTTTGACAATGACAATGACAGAAGGGTCTTTAGATATACAGTATTCTCATATTGCAAGTAAGATATGTTAATACTTCCCGTTATTAATATGATATATTACAAGAAAATAATTATTGAAAGTTTCTATCTTTAGATGTTAGTTAACATACCTGCACAATGAAGACCTATTAATCACTATATCCCAACTTTAACTGATGCGCTTTCCAAATATTTAAAAAAATATTTATATGACATTATGCATACATCACCGTTTATAACTTCCCTATGATTAACTCTTTTTATGTATTTGACACCATATATGGATTATCGAAAATGTATGAATGTATAGGAAACAACTTCAATCGTCTATGTAATTTATCAGCTTTTTGATAATACTTACACAACTAATTTGCTTATATACATATTGACTAAAATTATTCGTTTTTTATTGACATAATAAACTTATAAAATAAGATATAAATTTCCACAAGATGATTTGTACTTTGAAATAACACGTATACCTACATATAAAGGATCACCTTAATTTAGCAGGATGAAAAATTGGAATTTATATTTAAATATTACAAACATTTGATTTAATTTCAAATTTTGATTAATCATCAATGGAATTTTGCAGATTGCCTTTTTATGTCAAGGTACAAAATCCTATAATGATTGACCACTTTATGGTTGCATCGATGAAAATCAGTGTTAGTTTTTACATGCATTGTTATAAATCAGGACCTTAACACGAAGGATGAAAAGAGAGTACATTCTTCACACATATTTAGCCCTTCAATTCATAACTGCTAAGTTTGTTGACCCAAAACCAGACAACCGCTGGGAGAAATTTGACAAATAACTGGCAATAAGTTTCATCAGACCACGCTAAAGACAAAGGCAAAAGGTGAATAAACAATGTGACTTATACATGGAGGATATCTAACAGTGTCCTCACTAATACCAAATTTATTTTACGAGTGGGGCTAATATTTTGATAAAAAATATCAAAATATTAGCCACAGGAGTGATACATATTTAGTATTACTGAAGATACTGTTAGATATTCTGTTTATTACATTTTCATATGAAAATCTACAGTGGCAGCTTTTGATTTTCCCACACGTCGTTTGTAAGCAGCGTTCTGATTGGTCACATCATATGTCTCACCAGTGAAAAATATCACTTTTATAGAATGAATTTTTTTCGATATTTCACTGGTAAAAATGTAATAAATTTGTCTATTAAACAAAACGTTTGACCATATCCCATTGTAGAATACCTGAACATGATGGATTTCCAAAACGTTACGCTATAAGTAAGCAAAGAAGAGCACGGCGCCATTCCTCAATCCTGTTTAAATCTGCCGAACCTTTTTTAATAAAAACAGATGCCGTTGAAAGCACGGTCCCACTACCAACAGATCACAATACATCTCCAGCATACACGCATACATACACACCAAGGGAGATATCAGTCATGTGGCATAGGACTAGTTGTAAGCGCATCATAACGCAGCTTCCGTGAACTCTTCAGAATTGAATGTGTACATTTTATTGATTGTATAAAAATGTATATCTTTGTAGTGTTAAGAGCTTTAGAGAAGCTAACAATGTATGTTAGCTAGATAGGGGCCAATGGTGCTTTATACTTTTGCTTTTTTTCTTATTTTATTTTTAAATATTATAAACGCGTAACACTAATTAACAATCAGGTGGAGTTCACTAAGATGTACATTATAGCAAGTTCTGAATGAATGAACTGTCGCCTTGCTTGCTTATGTGGTCAATGATCTGACATGGTAATATTCCGAAACCAAGTATAATTACAAGGCGAAGTGAAGTTTATTAATTACCATTTGAACACAATGTCAGATGAATATGGTAATTGACGATACTTAGGCAGTCAAATAGCTATATGACTGGCTGCCGCCGACACTTTAATGCGATATGTATTCAAATGATATGTTTTACCAGTCATTTTCTGGTTGTGCTATAAATTGAAACAGAATCATTTGGAATGTATTTATGTTTCAATGACAAATTCTGAAAAATTTCAAACAATGTCACATTTGTATCGTTTAGCATTTACACTTTATATTCATAAATCTTTTCATATTGTTAATAAAATTATGCCCAACTGAAAATATCACATAAATTACATCACTTAAACAATGACACATTTTATCCACGGTCACACAGCGTATATTTAGTATATACATCAGTAGTTTATTTACAAATACTAATTGTATACTCATTTGTTATGTGTTGAGCCCGTTAATGAACTAAAGTCGGTTGTCATCATTTAGAGTGAATTTATTACCCATTATCACCGGATGTAAAAAGGTGTGATGTTACCTACACGAGTACGTGGTCTTTCTTCAGGTTCTCCGGGTAAGGTTGCTTCCTAGTAACGTTGAAACACATGTGCGCTAGCGTCAGGGCATTATTTGTTTCATAATTTATCCATCAGTGACCGCCATTCAACTTGGTCGATTTTGTTCTACCTCATTTACCATAGCAAATATTAAAGTTTGTTTACTGTATTATAATATCACCAAATATTTTATAAAAATATAGTTCTTTAATCCTAAATGAACCATTCATGTCGATATTTTGACAAAATCCGCTGTTTTCCGTGCGTTTTTTAATTAATAATAAAGATAATCTTCATCGTACAGTCCATGCCAATGAGATATATGTTTACAAACATCTCTGAGCATTTTGACCTCGGGAGCACGCGCAGACCTGTTTCATGGATGTAAACAAAAAAGGCTTCGTAATCGAGTTGCAGCCTGCCAAACACATATGTACAATGTTATATGTCTCTTGATAAAAACAAGCATATATTAGTTATCCGCATTTTGTGTACATGACAAATTCCTGAATTTATAACACTTTCTTCACGACACCTCTATAGCTGAAAGTCGTGACGATTTGTATTTATGTAGCATGGTTAAGGTGAACACGTGTACAGGTTCACTTTCCCCTTTGTATGCGAGCTTTCAATAATATACATATGTTTACAACACACATGTACAGTTATTCCATGCAATATTTAAATGTCGCTATATCTGTCATGTGTTTTCCCAATAATTTGCTACATGGTATCTAAGTATTAAGTACGGATTCTTTTGTCTGAATATAAGTATTTATCATTTTAGCTGATTAAAAAAAAATGTTCGTTCACTAAATTGCCTCTTTATTTACCAAAACGTTCTTCTCCTTTTTTTCTTAAAACAATCGCTCAGCTTCATGATTTGATCATGAAAACTTTATCATAAAACAGACAACTTATCTATTTCTACGACATTGCTTCTGACAATTTTAATATTTTGGTTTTGGTTTGATTTTTTTTACGTCTTCTTATCAGCCAGGGATATTCATTTATGCGATGTCAGAGATGCGTGGAGTTTTCTCTACATTGTGTTCACGTCTTTTGCCGATTTGCCTACCATGTGACCTACCACACTGAAGCATACTGCCGAAGGACCCCAGCAGACCATCCTAACCTGTCACATTATACTGACAACTGGTGAACCAGTCGTTCCACTACCATAATGCTGAGCGTCAAGCTTAGAGAAGTAACTACCATCGTTAGAGACTCTGGTATGTCTCGGTCTTGGGACAGAATCCATAGCCTTCCTCACAGAGGCGAACGCTCAACTAAAGGCTTAAAGTGAACTAGTGTCAATGGAGACATTAGGGAGAAGAAAGTTTTTTAGAAAGAATCTCAAGTTTAGTCGCCTCTTTCTAGGTAATGGGGGCAGCAGGTACAATTCGCACACCCTACCTGCGGGGCAGGCATCCTACCTGTAGCTACTTTGAAACGCATGCGTGCTAGCATCAGGCCATTATTTGTTTTATAATGTGTCAAGCAGTAACGCTGGTTTTAACTTGTTTTGATTTTTTCCTAACTTGCCCATTTACCAGAGTATGCACTTACAAATTACATTTACCAGAGTATACACTTACAAATTAGATTAACCAGAGTGAACACATACAAATTACATTAACCAGGGTATACACCTAGTAATTACATTTACCAGAGTATGCACTTACAAATTACATTTACCAGAGTATACACTTACAAATTACATTTACCAGAGTGAACACATACAAATAACATTTACCAGAGTATACACTTACAATTTACATTGACCAGAGTATACACTTACATATTACATTTACCAGAGTATACACTTACATATTACATTTACCAGAGTATACACTTACAAATTACATTTACCAGAGTATACACTTACAAATTACATTTACCAGAGTATACACTTACATATTACATTTACCAGAGTATACACTTACATATTACATTTACCAGAGTATACACTTACAAATTACATTTACCAGAGTATGAACTTACAAATTACATTTACCAGAGTATACACTTACAAATTACATTTACCAGAGTGAACACATACAAATTACATTGACCAGAGTATACACTTACAAATTACATTTACAAAGGTAAACACTTACAAATTACATTTACCAGAGTATACACTTACAAATTACATTTACAAAGGTAAACACTTACAAATTACATTTACCAGAGTATACACTTACAGTACAAATTACATTTACTAGAGTATACACTTACAAATTACATTCACCAGAGTATACATTTACAAATTACATTTATAAAGGTAAACACTTACAAATTACATTTACCAGAGTATACACTTACAAATTACATTTACCCAAACTTCATTTTGTTATAATGAAGTCGCTCCACTATTTGATTTGATTTGATGAAACCATTAATCCTTAAACTGACAGCTTATCCACTTTGCAACAAATCTTAAAAAGGCCTTTCTAGGACATTATTAGGTACAAGTTTGAACTATTTTTTTGATATTATTGGAAGCGCGAACAAAAGTTTAACAGGAAAAATATTCTTAACATTGACAAATTAGTGAGGTCTTAGATAAACACAACCTGAATCATTTTTCGAAATAGTATTTACAATATAAGTCATATTTAAAACATTCTTCGACGGGTGATACAGAATTTGCTACAAAAAGTAATGTTTTTGTTTTAATGTAGTGGCAGTTACATGTACAGTACATTGTATATATGGTGACAGTTTGTTTAGAATAGCAATGACTTTTTTCGGATTGTATTAACAACTAGAATTGCATCGGTAAGACAAAAACAATGCATTAGACAATGGGTTATTTGAATAAAACGTATTAGTAAAGTAATCTGTATCATAATCCATTTTAATTAAAATTTCAGGGTCAATTTTTATTTATGTTCAAAGTGTATAAAATAAATACCGACAGAAATTATATCCAATGTGCTACGTAAACACACATACATGAACTTGATCAGTTAGTATGTATATACCTTACACGGGCGGTAAATTCATTCATCAAACCTTTCACAATACAGCAATATGTCACTGACTCATAAATCATACGTACAATGTATCAAATACTTTGAGATAGTTATACCTGTCGTCATCCATGACAAGAGCATCGTCCCATATGTATTTAGTTTGTTTCATTCATACATTAATGTAGCCTTAGACGGATTAAAGTGAGTTACCAATCAATGTCAATTTCTTACATCGGTACTTCCCTATATGTCCGCAACAATTTATACAGCTGGGTTGATATGAACAGGGAATGGTAACATAGCGTGTGCAAAGATTAAAAAAGACAAAAAACAACATGGTTGTTTCTAATGCCTGCCAATTACAATGTATCAGCATGATATTACAATGTTTTTATTGATAAATCAGAGAATTCAAAAGCGTCAACAAAACCATATAATCCTTCGGCCTCGTGCAATAGAACATCGGTCGATTACCAGTACCTCGTGTCAAATATTCTGGACTATTGCAGACACCCGTGATATATTTGTATACTATAATTAATTTATTTTGGGGCAAACTATGAACAAAGGAAACATTCAAACGGAGATTCTTTTTTTAAATCTTGGTCATCAACAGTCACTGTGGTCGACATCTGTAAAATTCGAAATATTTCAAAGGTCATATAATTAAGATGATTTATATATTAAGGTCAATACCGCATTACGACCACAGATCACGCGAATATGCTTTTACTTTGATATAGTTATCATAACCCGTTCAATTCCCACTAAAGGATCATATAACAAGTTGAATTAACTACTGACATGAGTAAGTTATGTGATCGCAAATGCAAGACCTTTAAAAACTTTATCACGATAAGTGCATTGATTTGAAGGAAACCGTTTCTATCAAAATAAGACTTAGGACTCCGTTTTCTGTCGTTACCGCCTTTTTCATGTTCACGACATATGTACCATAGCAGAAAGTCCATAACTGTTAAGACAGCCCTTATCTCGGATTCACATCACGTATCGTACTAATTGATATTTGATCTATGATTCACGACATTTTCCACATTTTAGTTTAATAACGACCATTTAAACTTAAAAGGTAACATCTCATAATTGACCGTCTAGCTTTCTTATCAACGTCAGTGAAGTCGTTTAATATGATCATTTTATAATTAGATAGGTATAAAATATATATAAAAATGAGTCGTAACAATAACACGTTAGACGTTCGTGGTTTTTATTATTTCTTTTTCTGAGCAATGATCTCACTATTGGTTTTAAAGGCCCAATACGTAACATCAGGAAGTTTTTCATGATTCTGAAAAATTCTGAAAAAAAATCCAGTTGATAGCCATGCAAAATTAAGCCTAAAACGAAGTAAACATAAGCGGTAACTAACAAGAAACTTTTGACAGAAAAATCCAAAGAATTGAAAATAATTGAGGTGGGACCAACTTCAACAACAAGCCGAATATAGAAGACAGTTCAAAATGGACGCGTGTTTACAAATACAGAGTTTCAGTTGCTGCTGTACCGATAACCGCGTAAGAATTCATCTTGAATAATGCTGATATCAGTTAATCTTAACGAAATATATAAATATAAAAATTTATAGGGCTTGAATTTCAAGTTTTGCAGAAAGTTACGTATATTTGGCCTTTAATTGATCAAAACTCCTTAGAGGAAAGAGAAATATCTAAAACATCCAACAAATTTTATACAAATTGATAATGCTTAAAAATACCCAGCGGTTACATGTACCTACTAAAAGGGTAACGAGCAGCTTCTGTGGTTTTACTCTTGGAAACTGAAACTTTAAATGTAACTGTGAATATATCAATGATCACCATTAAATAAAAATGCGTGAAACATTTTTTGTGTAAAAATAGTTTCAAGACAAACATAAAATCTTAAATGCGTTATTAAGCCTATGTTATAGTGTGTTGAATTACCAAGCAAGAAAAGTTTTTTTCCTTAGGTAAAAAAATCTACGTTTAATTTCAGGTAGCATGCCTGAAAAAATAAAGCAGGTTTGTAGGGAAATATTTTTTTAATGTATGTCTTTTTTATGAATATCATGCTCTATTTCAAATTTACACATTTCAATGACAACTTTTTAACATGTGAAGAGAAATGTACGTTTGAATTAGTGACTGTGACTGTGTGAGGCTAAACTATTCATAAACAAATATGTGATAGGTTGCTACTTTACTTAGTCTGCTATTCTGTGATTTCATATCTGTATTGTCTCCCTTTGTCAACAAAAGCCTGGCTTTTTCATGAAGTACATGGATATATGCTAAAACATCAAATAGTTTGTAACCAAGATATAATCTAAGCCTTTGATTGTGCAGTTGCATTCCAAAACGAGTTTGATGATAAATCAGTACATTTCAGATGTGCAGGTATATTTCCACTAAGCTGATGGAACATTTCTCCTTAACGTTTTTTCTTCTGCAATTTATAGTCGATATAATGTTATTTTAAGGGGACTTCTAAATGTAGAAATAGCATTATTTCAAATCATTTTTTGAATTTTAAATATCCATTCATGTAATTATACTGCGCATAGTACATGCATTAAGATATTGTAGCGAAACTTCGCGAAATACACTTTGTTAAAATGAATATCAATAGCGCACACGGTACGGTATTTATTGCAAAAGGTATTAAACTAGAGTTGTATACAGTACAGTTTACACCCACTGTCTTATCAGTCTATATGACGACAGAGCGTTGGCGCTATGCAAGAATCGGGTATCGCGAATTATACAAGCTTCGATTGTTTTCATACTTAAAAACTCAGTTGCAAACTAATATAGTACATAGTACATATAGGATTTTCGTGGGTTTTTTGGGACATTTCTTTGTTTTATTTCTTATCAAAGCGTATTCCTTTTTTTCTCTCGGCAATATCTTTAAAGATATTATTAGTGGCACTTGTGAAGATGACAGAAAAAAGGATTGTCAAAAAGACGAACAGGAGAATAACACCTTTATGGTTTAGAATAAGATATAGTCGAGCCAGATAATGAATTGAACTACACCATACAGCTGTTTGGTCCTTCTGGGACTCGTCAGTGATGTTACACCATACAGCTGTTTGGTCCTTCTGGGACTCGTCAGTGATGTTACACCATACAGCTGTTTGGTCCTTCTGGGACTCGTCAGTGATGTTACACCATACAGCTGTTTGGTCCTTCTGGGACTCGTCAGTGATGTTACACCATACAGCTGTTTGGTCCTTCTGGGACTCGTCAGTGATGTTACACCATACAGCTGTTTGGTCCTTCTGGGACTCGTCAGTGATGTTACACCATACAGCTGTTTGGTCCTTCTGGGACTCGTCAGTGATGCTACACCATACAGCTGTTTCGTCCTTCTAGGACTCGTCAGTGATGCTACACCATACAGCTGTTTGGTTCTACTGGGACTCGTCAGTGATGTTACACCATACAGCTGTTTCGTTCTTCTGGGAATCGTCAGTGATGGTAAGAAAGGACCTTAAAAGTTAAGCCTATTGGGCGACCGAGGAAACAAAACCGACCTATAGAAATATCCAAATCCAGATAGGAAGGTGCACTAAACCTATGATTTAATCAGTTATATTAAGACTACCAAATATTAAATAATTTCAAATGAGCATAATGTACAATATGTATATTCTGAACCGTGCCATTATCTTAATTAACTAAATCGTAGTATGCAAGTTACCTCGGGGTCTTTCGAGAAGATATATCACATGTTAATTGTATTACCGTGTTAATAAATCTCTGTATTACAATTTTGTCTGTGAAATATAGAAAATGATCAAACTTATAAAACTTATATTTTCACTGCAGTGATGAGCAGTGAAAATATAAGATTTTGCCGTGAAAATATAAGTTGAAAAAGTGACTCCGCATCAAAAGTCCTCCAATAGTCCCGGTTATTTGTGGTAATGTACATTATTGTGGTCCTCCAATAGTCCCCGTTATCGGTTGTACTGTACCATTATTGTGGTCCTTTAAAAATTCCCGTTTTCAGTGGTACTGTACATTATTGTGGTCCTCCAATAGTCCCCGTTATCGGTGGTACTGTACATTATTGTGGTCCTCCAATAGTCCCCGTTATCGGTGGTACCGTACATTATTGTGGACATCCAATAGTCCCCGTTATCGGTGGTACTGTACGTTATTGTGGTCCTCCAATAGTCCCCGCGTTATCGGTGGTACTGTACGTTATTGTGGTCCTCCAATAGTCACCGTTATCAGTTATACTGTACATTATTGTGGACCTCCAATAGTCCCCGTTATCAGTGGTACCGTACATTATTGTGGACCTCCAATACTCTCCGTTATCAGTGGTACTGTACATTATTGTGGACATCCAATAGTCCCCGTTATCGGTGGTACTGTACATTATTTTAGACCTCCAATAGTCCCCGTTATCAGTGGTACCGTACATTATTGTGGACATCCAATAGTCCCCGTTATCGGTGGTACTGTACATTATTGTGGACCTCCAATAGTCCCCGTTATCAGTGGTACCGTACATTATTGTGGACCTCCAATACTCTCCGTTATCAGTGGTACTGTACATTATTGTGGACATCCAATAGTCCCCGTTATCGGTGGTACTGTACACTATTGTGGACCTCCAATAGTCCCCGTTATCGGTGGTACTGTACACTACTGTGGTCCTCCAATAGTCCCCGTTATCAGTGGTACTGTACATTATTGTGGACATCCAATAGTCCCCGTTATCAGTGGTACTGTACATTATTGTGGTCCTCCAATAGTCCCCGTTATCAGTGGTACTGTACATTATTTTAGACCTCCAATAGTCCCCGTTATCAGTGGTACCGTACATTATTGTGGACATCCAATAGTCCCCGTTATCGGTGGTACTGTACATTATTGTGGACCTCCAATAGTCCCCGTTATCAGTGGTACCGTACATTATTGTGGACCTCCAATACTCTCCGTTATCAGTGGTACTGTACATTATTGTGGACATCCAATAGTCCCCGTTATCGGTGGTACTGTACACTATTGTGGACCTCCAATAGTCCCCGTTATCGGTGGTACTGTACATTATTGTGGTCCTCCAATAGTCCCCGTTATCGGTGGTACTGTACATTATTTCGGTCCTCCAATAGTCCCCGTTATCAGTGGAACTGTACATTATTGTGGTCATCCAATAGTTCCCGTTATCGGTAGTACTGTACAATTATTGTGGTCCTCCAATAGTCCCCGTTATCGGTGGTACTGTACATTATTGTGGTCCTCCAATAGTCCCCGTTATCGGTGGTACTGTACATTATTATGGACCTCAAATAGTCCCCGTTATCAGTGGAACTGTACATTATTGTGGTCCTCCAATAGTTCCCGTTATCGGTAGTACTGTACAATTATTGTGGTCCTCCAATAGTCCCCGTTATCGGTAGTACTGTACAATTATTGTGGTCCTCCAATAGTCCCCGTTATCGGTGGTACTGTACATTATTGTGGTCCTCCAATAGTCCCCGTTATCGGTGGTACTGTACCATTATTGTGGTCCTCCAATAGTCCCCGTTATCGGTGGTACTGTACATTATTGTGGTCCTCCAATAGTCCCCGTTATCGGTGGTACTGTACCATTATTGTGGTCCTCCAATAGTCCCCGTTATTGGTTGTACTGTACCATTATTGTGGTCCTCCAATACTCCCCGTTATCGGTGGTACTGTACACTATTGTGGTCCTCCAATAGTCCCCGTTATCGGTGGTACTGTACATTATTGTGGTCCTCCAATAGTCTCCGTTATCGGTGGTACTGTACATTATTGTGGTCCTCCAATAGTCCCCGTTATCGGTAGTACTGTACATTATTGTGGTCCTCCAATAGTCCCCGTTATCGGTGGTACTGTACATTATTTCGGTCCTCCAATAGTCTCCGTTATCGGTGGTACTGTACATTATTGTGGTCCTCCAATAGCCACCGTTATCAGTGGTACTGTACATTATTGTGGTCCTCCAATAGTCCCCGTTATCAGTGGTACCGTTCATTATTGTGGACCTCCAATAGTCCCCGTTATCAGTGGTACTGTACATTAATGTGGTCCTCCAATAGTCCCCGTTATCAGTGGTACCGTACATTATTGTGGACCTCCAATACTCCCCGTTATCGGTGGTACTGTACATTAATGTGGTCATCCAATAGTCCCCGTTATCGGTGGTACTGTACATTATTGTGGACCTCCAATAGTCCCCGTTATCGGTGGTACTGTACATTAATGTGGTCATTCAATACTCCCCGTTATCGGTGGTACTGTACATTAATGTGGTCATCCAATAGTCCCCGTTATCGGTGGTACTGTACATTAATGTGGTCATTCAATACTCCCCGTTATCGGTGGTACTGTACATTAATGTGGTCATCCAATAGTCCCCGTTATCGGTAGTACTGTGCATTATTGTGGACCTCCAATAATCCCCGTTGTCGGTGGTACTGTACATTATTTTAAACCTCCAATAGTCCCCGTTATCAGTGGTACCGTACATTATTGTGGTCCTCCAATAGTCCCCGTTATCGATAGTACTGTACATTATTGTTGTTCTCCAATAGTCCCCGTTATCGATAGTACTGTACATTATTGTTGTTCTCCAATAGTCCCCGTTATCAGTGGTACTGTACATTATTGTGGTCCTCCAATAGTCCCCGTTATCGGTGGTACTGTACATTATTGTGGTCCTCCAATAGTCCCCGTTATCAGTGGTACTGTACATTATTGTGGTCCTCCAATAGTCCCCGTTATCGGTGGTACTGTACAATATTGTGGACCTCCAATAGTCCCCGTTATCAGTGGTACTGTACATTATTGTGGTCCTCCAATAGTCCCCGTTATCGGTGGTACTGTACATTATTGTGGTCCTCCAATAGTCCCCGTTATCAGTGGTACTGTACGTTATTGTGGACCTCCAATAGTCCCCGTTATCGGTGGTACTGTACATTATTATGGACCTCAAATAGTCCCCGTTATCAGTGGAACTGTACATTATTGTGGACCTCCAATACTCCCCGTTATCGGTGGTACTGTACACTATTGTGGTCCTCCAATAGTCCCCGTTATCGGTGGTACTGTACACTATTGTGGTCCTCCAATAGTCCCCGTTATTGGTTGTACTGTACCATTATTGTGGACCTCCAATACTCCCCGTTATCAGTGGTACTGTACACTATTGTGGTCCTCCAATAGTCCCCGTTATCGGTGGTACTGTGCATTTTTGTGGTCCTCCAATAGTCCCCGTTATCGGTGATACTGTACATTATTGTGGTCGTCCAATACTCCCCGTTTTCAGTGGTACTGTATATTATTGTGGACCTCCAATAGTCCCCGTTGTCGGTGGTACTGTTCATTATGGTGGTCCTCCAATAGTCCCCGTTATCGGTGGTGCTGTACATTATTGTGGTCCTCCAATAGTCCCCGTTATCGGTGGTACTGTACATTATTGTGGTCCTCCAATAGTCCCCGTTATCGGTGGTACTGTACATTATTGTGGTCCTCCAATAGTCCCCGTTATCGGTGGTACTGTACATTATTGTGGTCCTCCAATAGTCCCCGTTATCGGTGGTACTGTACATTATTGTGGTCCTCCAATAGTCCCCGTTATCGGTGGTACTGTACATTATTGTGGTCCTTCAATAGTCCCCGTTATCGGTGGTACTGTACATTATTGTGGACCTCCAATACTCTCCGTTATCAGTGGTACTGTACATTATTGTGGTCCTCCAATAGTCCCCGTTATCAGTGGTACTGTACATTATTGTGGACCTCCAATACTCTCCGTTATCAGTGGTACTGTACATTATTGTGGTCCTCCAATAGTTCCCGTTATCGGTAGTACTGTACATTATTGTGGTCCTCCAATAGTCCCCGTTATCGGTAGTACTGTACATTATTGTGGTCCTTCAATAGTCCCCGTTATCGGTGGTACTGTACATTATTGTGGTCCTCCAATAGTCCCCGTTATCGGTAGTACTGTACATTATTGTGGTCCTTCAATAGTCCCCGTTATCGGTGGTACTGTACGTTATTGTGGTCCTCCAACAGTCCCCGTTATCGGTGGTACTGTACATTATTGTGGTCCTCCAATAGTTCCCGTTATCGGTGGTACTGTACATTATTGTGGTCCTCCAATAGTCCCCGTTATCGGTGGTACTGTACATTAATGTGGTCCTCCAATAGTCCACGTTATCGGTAGTACTGTACATTATTGTGGTCCTTCAATAGTCCCCGTTATCGGTGGTACTGTACGTTATTGTGGTCCTCCAACAGTCCCCGTTATCGGTTGTACTGTACATTATTGTGGTCCTCCAATAGTCCCCGTTATCGGTGGTACCGTACATTATTGTGGACATCCAATAGTCCCCGTTATCGGTGGTACTGTACATTATTGTGGTCCATCAATAGTCCCCGTTATCGGTGGTACCGTACATTATTGTGGACATCCAATAGTCCCCGTTATCGGTGGTACTGTACATTATTGTGGTCCTCCAATAGTCCCCGTTATCGGTGGTACTGTACATTATTGTGGTCCTCCAATAGTCCCCGTTATCGGTGGTACCGTACATTATTGTGGACATCCAATAGTCCCCGTTATCGGTGGTACTGTACATTATTGTGGTCCTTCAATAGTCCCCGTTATCGGTGGTACTGTACATTATTGCTGTCCTCCAATAGTCCCCGTTATCGGTGGTACTGTACATTATTGCTGTCCTCCAATAGTCCCCGTTATCGGTGGTACTGTACATTATTGCTGTCATCCAATAGTCCCCGTTATCGGTGGTACTGTACATTATTGTGGACCTCCAATAGTCCCCGTTATCAGTGGTACTGTACATTATTGTTGTCCTCCAATAGTCCCCGTTATCGGTGGTACTCTACATTATTGCTGTCCTCCAATAGTCCCCGTTATCAGTGGTACTGTACATTATTGTGGTCCTCCAATAGTCCCCGTTATCAGTGGTACTGTACATTGTTGTGGACCTCCAATAGTCCCCGTTATCGGTGGTACTGTACATTATTGTGGTCCTCCAATAGTCCCCGTTATCGGTGGTACTCTACATTATTGTGGTCCTCCAATAGTTCCCGTTATCGGTAGTACTGTACATTATTGTGGTCCTCCAATAGTCCCCGTTATCGGTGGTACTGTACATTATTGTGGTCCTCCAATAGTCCCCGTTATCGGTGGTACTGTACATTATTGTGGTCCTCCAATAGTCCCCGTTATCAGTGGTACTGTACATTATTGTGGTCCTCCAATAGTCCCCGTTATCAGTGGTACTGTACATTATTGTGGTCCTCCAATAGTCCCCGTTATCAGTGGTACTGTACATTATTGTGGTCCTCCAATAGTCCCCGTTATCAGTGGTACTGTACATTATTGTGGTCCTCCAATAGTCCCCGTTATCGGTGGTACTGTACGTTATTGTGGACCTCCAATAGTCCCCGTTATCGGTGGTACTGTACATTATTGTGGTCCTCCAATAGTCCCCGTTATCGGTGGTACTGTACATTATTGTTGTCCTCCAATAGTCCCCGTTATCAGTGGTACTGTACATTATTGTGGTCCTCCAATACTCCCCGTTATCGGTGGTACTGTACATTATTGTTGTCCTCCAATAGTCCCCGTTATCAGTGGTACTGTACATTATTGTGGTCCTCCAATAGTCCCCGTTATCGGTGGTACTGTACATTATTGTGGTCCTCCAATAGTCCCCGTTATCAGTGGTACTGTACGTTATTGTGGTCCTCCAATAGTCCCCGTTATCAGTGGTACTGTACATTGTTGTGGTCCTCCAATAGTCCCCGTTATCAGTGGTACTCTACATTATTGTGGTCCTCCAATAGTCCCCGTTATCAGTGGTACTGTACATTATTGTGGTCCTCCAATAGTCCCCGTTATCAGTGGTACTGTACATTGTTGTGGTCCTCCAATAGTCCCCGTTATCGGTGGTACTGTACATTATTTTGGTCCTCCAATAGTCCCCGTTATCGGTGGTACTGTATCATTATTGTGGTCCTCCAATAGTCCCCGTTATCGGTGGTACTGTACGTTATTGTGGTCCTCCAATAGTCCCCGTTATCGGTGGTACTGTACATTGTTGTGGTCCTCCAATAGTCCCCGTTATCAGTGGTACTGTACATCATTGTGGTCCTCCAATAGTCCCCGTTATCAGTGGTACTGTACATTATTGTGGTCCTCCAATAGTCCCCGTTATCGGTGGTACTGTACATTATTGTGGTCCTCCAATAGTCCCCGTTATCGGTGGTACTGTATCATTATTGTGGTCCTCCAATAGTCCCCGTTATCGGTTGTTTGGCAACTTTAAAAGAATCTTAACCCTAGGGTTAAGATTCCCCCGTTTCACCCCTTAGACAGAGAATGATGCTTTTATTCCCGTTTCCCTGCACCTGGTAACCTATTTTCTTCTAAAAGAACGTCTGCTCGCGCCACGTGACGTCGTTAACCGAATAGTGCCCGCTCAACCGTGCACTATCAAATTTGGCGCGATGTTCAACGTGGATCTATTATGACGTCACTATTAAGTTTCGTCACTATAGCGTCATGCTATTATTCTGCTAGAAAATGGCTGCCTCTGGAAACGACCCGAAGCTGGCCGTGGTATAGCACAACAAAACGAGACGTTTTGTATACGAATGTATTTAAGC
Source organism: Mimachlamys varia (assembly GCA_947623455.1). Lineage (NCBI taxonomy): Eukaryota > Metazoa > Mollusca > Bivalvia > Pectinida > Pectinidae > Mimachlamys > Mimachlamys varia. The sequence continues at coordinate 52,501,967 of OX392527.1, forward strand.
GGAAGGGTGATGTACTAAACCCAACATGGCCCTGTTGAATGGGCACTATTGCCTCTTAGTACATCACGTGATTGAATACTGCCTTCCTATTGGCTACACACATGAGTACTATGAAGCGATAGTGCCCGCTCACACGGGCACTATCAAATTTGGCGCGATGGTCAACGTGAATCTATTATGACGTCACTATTGCGTTACGTCACTATTACGTCCTGCCGCTGTTCTGCTTGAAAATGGCTGACTCTGGAAACGACCAAAAGCTGGCAATAGTCTATCACATTAGAAAGTGTTTTGCTGTATATATATGTATCTTAATTATAGGGTGATGTACTAAACCCATTATGGCCCTGTTGAGACGGCACTATTGCCTTATAGTATGGTCTCGTGATGAGATAGTGCCCTCGCCTTCGGCTCAGGCACTATCCCATCCCTCGACCTTACTATGAGGCAATAGTGCCCTCTCAAGAGGGCCATAATAGATAAATAATATTGTCTCGTGATGAGAAAGTGCCCTCGCCTTCGGCTCAGGCACTATTCCATCCCTCGACAATACTATGAGGCAGTTGTGCCCTCTCAACAGGGCCATAATCGATAACTAGTACTTCACGTGACTGAATACTGCTTTCCCATTGGCTACACACATGGATACTATGTAGCGATAGTGCCCGCTAACCCGGACACAATCAGATTTGGCGCGATATTCAACGTGAATCCATTATGACGACACCATTAAGCTACGTCACTATGTTGGGAGAGCACGATTATTGGCGCAAAAATAGACATGGATCATGAGTTGCTTGAAAATGGCTGACTTTGGAATCGGCCATAAGCTGGTCATGGTTTATCACAATGAAACAAGTTCTGGTGTATATTTAAGCTGAAGGTTGATGTACTAAACCCATTATGGCCCTGTTGAGAGGGCACTATTGCCTTATAGTATTGCCTTCGACTCAGGCACTATTCCATCACTCGACAATACTATGAGGCAATAGTGCCCTCTGAACAGGGCCATAATAGATAAATAGAATCCCAGCAAAAGTGATCCGCGTGAGAACATAGTCTGTCAAATAAACACATAAATAAAAACTAAACTTGAGAATAGAAACACCATTGCAAGCCTAAATGCGCATATTAATCAATATCTTTGTTTGCATTTTTTTGTCACATCATTTTAAGGTTCATGGTATTCCTTCGCACATATCTTCCGCATTTTTACATTTGTTACAGCTATATCGAAATCGATGACTGTAAACAACAATTCCAAGATATGGTCTGTAGTTGACTTTTTAGATTAAGAAATATTAGGTTGCCTCGCGATGAGAAAAATGTTCTTGCGACAAAACCTAAAAATACAATGTAATTATCTATAAAATTAATATTATCTATGTCATTTTTCAACATTTAGGGGGCGAATAGGGGAAACAGTTTCCCCATCCTCCTGACTGACTGCAGTATTGAAGTGAGACTAGGTGAAGTGTCTCGACATTATTTGATTGCTGAATCTACTGCTTCGACAGACTGTTGTTCAGCGAGTTGTTTACGACAAATCGACGACTTACACTCTTTGTTTGACAAAGGAACAAACGTCTTTGAAAGATCGAAAAATATATTTTCAAACCCTGTATGTGTTCTAAACAATATAACCTGTATCATACGGTTTGATGTATTTCAAGAAGAAAGTCACTCTATATGACTAGCTTTTGTTTCATCTTTTATACATGTATTTCAATTTGCCAACGCCCCTGGAGAATATGTGCCGATCAAATAGCATAACTTGGCTGATTATATAAGAAATATTAAGCAACCAATGCTTATCTGACGATTGGATAAATTACTTTTTCATTTTCTAAAGGCATTAGAGTTTTGCATAAAATAGTGTCATATGTTGACAATTGAAAAGGATCATAAATGAAACGACACTTGTAATTTTTGTCATCCTACTATTGAACATTAATCAAAGGCGAAGAATCAATTTCCCAATCTCATTAGTACCAATACACGGAGCAGGTAGACGCCACGTTGATACAAACACAACGCAATATAGATAATGAGTCTGGACTTACGTCAATACAGGTTTCATAACAATACCCGGGGTCAACATCCTGGAGAACTAACAGACATTGAACAACACTTCCGAGACGTCTCGTCTTGTATTTCATAATTTTTAGATCAATTTGTAAAAGAATAGGTATGACAGCGACCTAGGGATCGGGTGTGAGTAATGGCCTATTTGATTGAACAGCGAATAATCATATTTGATCTTAAATGCATCAATTACATGTCAAACACCTTGTTAGTGATGGGTGTGTCCGTATTAGGAATATTTTGACACATCAGATATGGTTTAAAATGCGGGTAGTATTTCAGAAAAAAAAAATACAAATGTTCAAGCATAAAATGATGTTGAAGAATAAAGATACAACTGAAGATATGATGACATGTATAATCCTAAATCACGTTCCTGCATGTGCTTGATAGATTGTTGTCACACAGGACTATGATAGAGCTTACACTGAAAACGACTAATACATGCTCAATTAAAAAGATAAAATATTATTTTTAAAAACAGTTAATTAATACAAGAATATTTTCAAATATGTCTTTAAAGAGTAAAGGGTGTGTCTGTATTTGTGAACAATGACGCAAATGAAATTTTAAGGATAATTTCCCCAATGTAGGTGGTGTTTTTAACATAATAATGTACTTAGTACACAGTGTAAAAGTTCTTTTGAGTTTCGTATCGAAAGTTGATCCTCTGTAAGGTTATATTCGAGATTCATTAACATTTCCTATTTTTGGGTTTAAAAAGTATTTTTTATCAATTATTTATAAAGCATAGGTGTATACAACATATCAATATATTGGATCTGGCATCAACAGTTCACGTATTATAAGCCATCTTCCAAAAAATTAAACAAACACACTAAATAGATCAATATACATGTTTAATTGCAGTATTCAGTATGATACACATATACATTTAAAAAGAAATCATAATAAGTTAATCAATATTTAAAAATAACAAAATGTACAAAATCATATGACACATGCACCTTTCTATCTGGAGTTCGGGTCCTAACAGAACGAAATAGATGTATGGTGCATTTTAATTCATTTTTTGGCCTGACTGTATCTTATTCTAAATCATAAAAATGCCGTTCTCGTGTTTGCCCTTTGATAAATCTTTAGCAAACGTTCAACATATTTATCGTCAATAACGGTGTAAACTTTTGCATAACTTACACTCAACTAAAACAATAACAAACGCATATACCCCCTTAAGGAGTTTTCTACAGCAATATGTATGATTTGTTCTAATTGGATACCGTAAACCCGGAAAAGCTTGCCCTCGTTTATTTTTCGCCCTTTTCGCCTAACAATGGAGGGCGAATATTTTCCTGAACATAAGCTTGTGTCTCGTATTACATAATTATATATTAAGTTGTTCCATATTTGACAGGGTAAATTCAAGACAGGGCGAATTTCAATCTTTTCATGAGAGAGCGAAATTTAGAGTTTACCTATGTAAGAAAGCCGTATAAAAAACATTATCGTACATAGAAATTCATGCGACGGGACGTCACAATGTCTCAACAATGACGTGACGTCACGAATACGGTACAATCTGATGCAGAAACGAGAAAAATGCGACGTGGTAAAAAAAAAACCCTCTATCAATATTAATTTTTCTGCGCAGTCACTTTACCTTAATCCTTGTGTGCCATGAACGTTGATGTGTTTGTATTCTTACTTGTTATGACGGATAATACTGCTTCAGCTCCCGTGTCAATGAATGTTGATGTTTTTGTATTCCTACTTGTTTAGATGGATAATGCTGCTTCAGCTCCCGTGCCATGAACGTTGATGTTTTTGTATTCCTACTTGTTATGACGGATAATACTGCTTCAGCTCCCGTGCCATGTACGTTGATGTTTTTGTATTCTTACTTGTTATGACGGATAATACTGCTTCAGCTCCCGTGCCATGTACGTTGATGTTTTTGTATTCTTACTTGTTATGACGGATAATACTGCTTCAGCTCCCGTGCCATGAACGTTGATGTTTTTGTATTCCTACTTGTTATGACGGATAATGCTGCTTCAGCTTCCGTGCCATGAATGTTGAGGTTTTTGTATTCTTACTTGTTATGATGGATAATGCTGCTTCAGCTCCCACATTGAGGACGTGACATTTATTTAGAGGTGACCTAGATTACCATTTCTGGTGTCGTCGACCAAGCAAACGACGCTTACCCTCCAAAACACATATTCTTGTTCTCTTGTACATTATGTTTGTTTTTTAAAGGTCTCGTGCCTATTTTTTCCTTTTTTCATATTTGGCACCTAGCTAATCGATTCGGAGTTCAAATTATGGTTTTATTGAACGCTTCAGTATTTTTTAAAAGACCTTGATTCCTTTGAACCAAGCCTTTATTATTGTGTTTTGTAAGGATTACTATGTATACTAATTTTACTTATCATATAAACTGCTACCTTGACACACTTACGTTACAAAATTGTGTTTCCGATTGCGAAGTATATTATTAATACATTTTCTTTATTCCCTTTATTTAATCAAAGTCTTGTCGAATAACCAACTTTTGAAATCTGGCTATAAACTATTTCACAATTAAGACGAAAGATGATACCTACTATTATAGTAGATACGCAATACTGGTACATGTAATTTATATAATGATAGATATCATAAACTTCATTGCTTTTGATGTTATCAATGTATTGAAAAATTAAACAATTTAATGTATTGCATTTAAATGTAGCCTAAATAAGTCTGTTATGGCTAATATCCGTATATGCCGTTCATCTGTATGACGTACATTACGGGGACTCTTTAATGTACGTTTACCTATGTCTTTTAAAATTATGTCAAGATAAAGGTATCTTTATGAATATTTTTTTTAATAACCGGCTCTACTTTTTCTTATTGAATTTTTCTTCCCAAAATGTAAGCAATGAAAGTCCATCAAAATAAGTTTATTGCAAATCCGTGACTTATTATAAGAAATGAAACAACGGGCAAATATTTGCGGTTCTAAACATGATGCTATGGTATTGTAAAGTAGACACCAGTCTTGTTAAAAAGCAATCCTAATGTGGCCAACATTAATGATCGTGCGTCATTCCTTTTTAAACGGAATGTTCTGTACACTATACAAATCAGACGGATCAGTTTATAGATTCAATACAGATAATAAAAGTAGAATGACGCTTCATTCAGACCGATATACCCGTGTAATTGGAGTCGTCAAACATATGGAATATTTTTCATTGATATTACGACAGCAATATATATGCAGGAAATTATGGAGACAAGCGAAAATAACAAGACAATTACATGTACAATAGAGCTGCTGGACACGTTTTTTTATGAAAATGTCTTACTTTTGATTATATACATTGAAAATGAAATAAATTTTGTACTATATCCATAGATAAAAGAACACATTTTGACTTTCAGAGAGTTCGCACTACATATTTATCCACACACTGGTATATTTCTAGGTCCCCGATGTTTGCCGTTACCTGTATGTCATGTTTTAATTCAATTATGCCATTAATTTATCATAGGACTAGAGCACCTCCTATTCTTGATTTGGACATTTATTTCTGAGAAAACTGAAGCCTCAACAAAACCATAATCCGAACTCAAAATACATTAAATCATGGCAAAATTAACATAGGAAAGATTGACATAGAGACCCATGTTAAAGAAGAAGAGAATAAGACCAGGAGTATCTGAAGAGTACGCGTGTTCTGCTTCATTGACGACACCCATCATGTCAATCTTGGTCATACTCATAAACGTCCATCTTCATATCACTTAAAGACACAAAATATTTCTCAATAAGACACAAATTTCGACCATAAAACTGCGACATGTAAACACCATAGATTGAAGAAGGTGGGATGTTACTATGAAGAAATGGAAAGTTAACGATCGGATACCCTATTGTGGTTTAAGATACACCATAAACCATTTGTACTAATAGTAAACCAGGAAGTTAATAGGTTGATAAATGCATAAAAATAACTAGAAAACAAAAAATCATTGTAATGATAATAATGATACGTGTATTAACATTCAACAATATTTAATCAAACTTAACGACCAATGCGTTTATGAATAATTTCTTTGTTTTTGTTTTTGTTTTGTATTCAGCTTTGGCTCATTGACAGTTTGGCTTGGTCAATTTATGCAATCAATTAAACTATTTAAGAAGCAGAAGTTAGTGTATTAGCATTAAATAGTATAAATAAGATAACAATATAATTTGCTTTTTTAATTATGGGAATACGTATCCGATACATGTATAAACAGACGCTCTGTTTGGTTTATAATTCGTTCGCAACAATACATGTGACCTTCACATTGCAATCCGAAAGGCACGCGTTATCCTTCAAATACATGCAATAGTTACAACAAGAAGAGCTTTATTTTGTTTACAAATGCCTTCTTGTTCTGCGAATGACCTTCCCCGAACAATTAAATAGTCTCACATGAATGACTAATATTGGTAGGTTTTCTGCATGCGTGATCACGCGCATGCTGCTATGGTCTCGGTGGAATGGCCTTCATAAAGAATACAAACTGAACAGTACCGGTGCATATAGCATTAAGTATCGGCTGAATGTCACAAATGAGCCTTATTTGTAAATGAAGCGTTATGGCGAACTGATGTGAAAGAAGGCATCAAACAAAAGCAAACACTTAGCAACGGCCATTCTTTGAAGACATTTTATGATGTGAAAGACATATGGTGATAACTTTCATATCAAGTTGCCATGGTAACTTGTTTATCCATTCCATCGTTTGAGGTCAGTTCTAACTTGTATAACTAGCATATCGTTTGATTGTGATCACGCGATTTGAACTTTCTAGAAGTACGTAGCTATGACCAAATAAGGATGTATTTGTGAGTGTTGAAGACAATGTCCAGAATTGTGTTCAAGGACAGGCTTATGTTTCCAAACATATCGTAAGTTAATTGGTTCTCCAAAGAACGGCTTAAGATCAGACTTCGTATCCATTAGCTTACTTTCAAACACAAGTTCAAACTCGACAAGATATTGCTAAATGATCATGATATAATTTTAATTCTTCAATAACTGCTACTGGTTTTGTTTACATATTGTTAATACACGTATTTTCGCTACTGAATGTACTTAAGTTTTGAAAGAGAAACAATGAATTTCTATGGAAGTTATTCTTCAAAATACCGTTTCCCATGTAAATCAAGTCCAAACTCAGTTGGGTGATTTCGTTTTTGTTTTGTTTTTTGTTTTGCAGTGGAGCAGCGCTCTGAATTTGGTATAGGTTCCACGCTGTAACAAATGATTAAGTACATCAACTTACCTTGTCTCCGGCACACATGTATATACAGACATGGAGGTATGTTTTAAATGACAATAGCTGTACGTTACTATAACTTTAAACTTAATCAAACTATATCATACTGAATGACGCAATCCTTGCCAACGAAAAGACAACAAGGCAAACCATAGGACACAAAAACAAAAGAAAATACAGGAAAGGAAACTCATAGCAACAGGAAATGCAAACAACAAGAGCTGTAGGTGGTCTTTTGAATAGTTTATTTTACTTGATCTTAGAAATGATCAAGCAGAAGTCGCTTACTCTTCCGGAACACCTGGTTTTATTCTCTCGTCTCTTACATGTAAGGGGTTTCCATGTAAATATTTTCTTTGTTCAGATTTGTCCCTTTAAAGTTCGGATTATGGTTTTGTTGACGCTTCAGTATTCTATGATTTTTTTCGACAATTTTTACCGTATTTTCCAGCATGTGTGATCTAGTGCTTGTTGATCTACAGTTCGGCCCTAATCAATGGATCAACCAGTAAATAAATGTTACTTACTGACTATCAATCCGACAAACGAGCATACTTTTGTCTATAAACCAAGGGTCGACTTGATTTAAATGTATAGTTACGTTGTAGCTCGGCCGATAGTAAATGTTTCATTTGTTATCTCGGTCCAGTTTTATAAATATCCAAACTCGGTAGGGAAACGGACGTTTCTACGTGTGAATTTTGCCAATAGTTCGATCGCAGTCATGTAAAGATAGATTTGTTTCCCCAAAAATAGGGTAGTCGTTATTTACTGAGCATTATTAATCAGATTCGAATCCTGTCGTTTTGTTTATAAAAAGATTGATTTAACGGTCAATTACTCTGCAATTATTCGGTATGAATGGATATTAATGAATTCCCAGCTGTATTTCCAGACTCCCTGTTGATTAACATCAGCCATTTTGATGAAAATAGAACCCGGATGTAGCTGTTGGACGTATAGCGTTTGTGATGTTCTTATCGGATTAGACTTTTACTAACATCGACAGAAGCTTATGAATGGCACTTCACTGTACCAAATCTAGTTTGTCGATTGACTTGTTCATTGTACAATTCCCAGCCCAATCTATATCTAAGCAGGTCTGATACTTTGCGTCAATTTACGAGCTAGTTCATGGATAACGTTGATGAGATGCAACAGCCAATCGCATACTAGTTTCCTGTTAACCTGCCGAACACCCACGCACAGCCACATACAAGTGAAGCAAATGGTACTGCTTTGGTATCGCGTCGCGTCAGTCATTCATAGAAATCATCCATACAATCGCAAGTTAGACAACTCGGCGGACCCTTTAATCATAACGTCGATTTTATGAATGAATCGGACAGCAGACAAGACCGAATGAGTTAATCGTGTATGGGCAAGTCGGCCACGGTGAATTATAAACAGATATCACAAATCATAATTACCCTGTGGTGTATATTATTTTCTTTATTGAAACCATTATGAATAGCAATCACATTGATTTATCACTGGCCAAGCGCTTTGCAATACACATACTACCGCTATATACATGTATGGGATGGTCAATGTACTCCGACCAATATTAAACAACTGCCACGTTGTTTACGCAGTTGTAATGTTCTACATATCTGTCAGTCAGTACAAGATCTTGTCACAAAGATGAAAATATATCTGTCCTGTAAATGGTCTTTCCTTTATGATTGTGGGTATGGCAATATGTTACTGATTAAATTCAATATCGTATTTTGCATAATAGCTTTAACTTCCATTTCTTTAATTCTTTTATTTTGTTGTTCGGGACAAGAGGTTTGTTTGGTATTGGTTTCCATTTTCAGTCTTTCAGAAGATAGACCAAAACATTAGAACATAATATGACGTAATACATAAAGAAATGCATTGTACTTTGAAGAAAAAACAGGTTTTTTCCACAAGTGAAGAAAAACGTGTAACCATATCTTTTGACATTAGATAATTGATCATTGTGCTTGATATCAGAAAAGATGAACTAGAAACACATTCCCGACAAGTGATTTTCTATATATATACTGATTAAATTCAATATCGTATTTTGCATAATAGCTTTAACGTCCATTTCTTTAATTCTTTTATTTTGTTGTTCGGGACAACATTAGATCTGGTACAACATTAGATCTGGTACCTACTCTTTTCTATCTTCCTCTTCATGCAAGTTTATAGTTATGTTAGATGGCCCTATTAGAATATATCAACATTAGATCTGGTACAAGTGCAGTTATTTGAGAGAGCACAAGGAAATGAAGCTGTCGAAATCATGGGCGGTAGAAGATAATGTATTCCAAACAAAGCGTTAGATTGATAAAACATAAAATATATTATGCCATTAATAAAAAACATAGTTTGTGCAATAAGAATGTTCTTTTATAACTTTTAAAATTGGAATGGGCTTCGATTGAAAAAATGAGTGCGTTTTGTTTAATCTAAATCCGATAAATGGTCTCATTTCGTAACAATGTACAAAAAAAAATCTGTTTTAGTTTGATTATACCTGAACGACCATTTTAATGTTATGTTGACATTGCGCGATAATGGATTATCTGTTCCTCACTCGCTGTCGATGCCATGAAAACCTACTCTTTTCTATCTTCCTCTTCATGCAAGTTTATTGTTATGTTAAATGGCCCTATTAGAATATATCAACTGAACGTAGTGTTCGAACATCCGTGAAAAACGACATTTAAGGAAAAAACCAGAGAATACCGAGAATACCAGAGCGTCAACAGAACCACAATCCGGACCCAAATCAATTACACCAGGAGCAAACTAGGAACAAAGGAAAGATCTACGTGGAAATCCTTGTACAAGCAAGTACAAAAGAATAAGAAAAGGTGTTCCAGAAGAGTATATAAGCGTCTTCTGCTTCATCGACGACCCCCGCCATGTAAATCTGGTAAAGTCGAAATAAATGCCATGGCCTCAAAGTGAGCACTTCGGCATAAATCTCAATCTCAACAAGTAAGCATAAGTATGCGAATATATAAAAAGTTCATCTTCATAACATACAAAAATACAGAATATTTCTAAAATAGACCAGTTTGGCTCAGAATATTGACCTTGAAATTCTATGTATGATGCTACTAGATCACGACTGAATCTGTGAATATGTATCTAGAGTTCCAGTTTCTAATACGTGTCCCTCTTTAATCTGTGGCAATCGCAAAAACGGCTCCCGAAGTGGCAGCCATATCATTTGTACTACCAATGTGCAACCCCACTTAAGACCTTCAGCGCGGAGCAGCAACTCGCCTTAGTCACAGGTGATTATCATTGGACCTTCGACCTACAATGTACCTTTCCATGTCTAATCCTATGTTTAAGAAAGGAACCACTAGAGGCTCGAGAATGTGTTTATGTATATACATAGATAAAGTCTTTATGAAACCATACTTCCATTACGTCGATTCTAATGGCTGTCCTGCATCATTCTGCCATTATGTCATTATGTAATTATATAAATATAGATAAACTGTTTCATGGTAACGAAGTCACGTTATAAAAAAGTATTATTAATTTGGGTTACTTTTGTTTTACATGCTTTTAACACCTTTGGTCATTTAATGGCGTGCCAGGTTTTTGGAAGTGGAGGAAAGCTGGAATATTTGGAGAAAAATCACCGTCCTACTGTCAGTGCCTGGCAACTGCCCAAGAGTTTGAGGGCTAGTGGTAGAATGTCAGGACATTTTAACCACTCTGCCACAGCGGCCCTGAAAAAAAGATAAATGATAGAAAGAGTTTCACACAGTTGTACTGATACAAAATGTATTCCGCAAATGTCAAATACATTCATGTTCATCATGACAGGGGGGAAATGTACCATCGGGAAAAACTTTCTTTCGAGACAACTACAAATTAGTCTGACACATGTCTACCCTTGTTCGGGGGATTAACGTACTGTGACGGCATCTGACGGCGAGGGGATTAAAAGTTGTAGGCGGAATCGGAAAGACGTCGTGCAAATCGTATTGATCATCGCCATATATAGCACGCAGAGTGTTTCAATTGAATTAAACAGAAAGTTAATTTGTTTTTAGATCTAATTTTGCAAGCTCAGGTTAATGGATATAAACATGTGTCTCCTGGCGTCAAGAAAAAAGTAAGAGTTTTGTACAATCCAGGGATTACAACGAAATTGTAGGAGTAAGGTACGGTACATGCGATGTTTTATACATTTCGCTTCTTAATCAGATTATTTTAGATGGATTACAAATGCACATTTGTCTACTTTGAAAATAAAAAAGACCTTTGCTATTTTTGTACAAACCGAACAGTCCAAAAGCATGGTTTAATGTAAAAATGATAATAATGAACATTGTCCTTTTTCAAGTCAAAACAGCATCCAGATGTTATATTATTGTAACTTTACAAATGAAATTTATTTTTTCAATTGCCTTATAGACACCCTTCCTTTGGATTACATCTTCGAACGCATTTTCGATTAAAAGCGGGCGATCCGTTCCAGGAAATGCCACATTAATTAATACAGAAAATGCTTTACTAAGGAATACAGTCCTTTCATACTTGTTTTGAATACACATAAATAAACTCGTGCTATGTACATGGACTTGAAATATGACATTTATTTATCTAGAAGCAAGGGTACCCTCTATATACGAATTGAAAAGAAAAATAACGTTCATGTGCCAGTAGATTGTCATTGAATAGGGATAAAAAAGAATAAAACAAATGAAAGAGAGAAAAAAAAACCTCTGTATTTGCATGCGTATTGGGGTTGTGTTTTTATGATAAATCACATTGTGTAATTATTTTCACCATAGGGTCTGAGGCTCGCATGGCCAGACGGGTAGTGACAAGGTATGGGGTCACCTGTATGACCACGTGTAAGTGAGTTTGTTCTTTGTTTCCTGGTTCCCGTCTATACATGCGCGCGTTTCTTTCCGAGGGGAAACGAACAATTTATGTAAGTAACATGATTAAGTGTTTCAGAATAGTTGTGTTTAAGGCATTTAGGTATCATGTATCTTATCAAACGGCACACTACACAGGGTGTGATCTGCTACACATATTGCAACGAATGGAGTCTTTTTCGTTGTTTGCGTCCAGCCTTCATTCCATTTCTTTACTTTCTATTTTGTTCTTGCAAGTTTATTCACTTAAAATACAATAAAATAAAACAAAATCATAACTTTGATTAAGACTCATTCATATTTTCTTCTTCTTCCGTCTTCTTCTTCTTATTCTTCTTCTTCGTCTTCTTCTTCTCCTTAGGCACCCAAAGAACCCGACATGTAAAGAATATACGTGCGTATAAATGTGTATATCGTTTTACTTAAAGTGACATCAAGTGCAATGTCCAATAAGTACGAATCAATTATCAATCATTCCAGACTTCTTTCTCCACGTTAATTCACCAACAGAACACGAAGTAGACAAATGCTTATACATATCTATATTGTATGTAATTGTCGGAGGCGGCATCTACACGAGAGTCACGTAACATATACTGTCGACTGCGCTGGAGAGATAATGTCTGGGTTGTCTATCTAACTACGTATGTACATGCATAACCTCATTCATGAAAACGTTTTCGAGACCTGGTATGACCTACATTCGTTTGGAAATATGTCGAGTTCAGCCATTGTTAAACTGTTGCCTGCACATATCGCTTAAAATGCTGATGTAAATTGCAGCAATCGACGAGAAGTTTTTATACGTAACATGCATTTTTATCATTAATTCAAACCAATAATGGAATGAAATTGATGTCATACTATATATGAAATTGATTTCGGTGTATCTTTTTCTGTTCCGATATATAAGTGTATCACTCATCGTTTATCTTGATTTACAGTCAGACAGCCAGAATGATTACATCATGATTCTACGATTGGAGTGTACGATTTTTTTTTTATTTCTTTTCTTTTTACGATATATAAATATTATACAACATCCATACAGAAATTGGATAAAGTTTTGCAACCATCCTTGATTTTTACCTAATAAGCACTTAGATGCACTGCCAGAGTTCGGCATGTTATCTGTATAGTGAATGAGCACGTAGGAATGTCGATAGCAGTTTATTACATTGTTTTTCTTGTTTTATTATATTTCAGTAGTAAATGCTTGGATGAACAACTTGAGATTTCTTGATTGCTATCACATAGGCCAGACACGGGGTATTAAATTATTAATAAAAATTAATTAGATGTTTGAAAGAATGGTTTTCAATGCTCTATCAATATAGTAGATACTTGAGTACAGTCTAAAAGTCATGCTTTTCCCCCAACTACATCGTCCTGACAAGTTCGTTTCTGGCTACCTCATCCTGGCGGTTTGTAGGAATGGTTTTCAATGCTCTATCAATAGAAAAGATACTTGAGTATAGTCTAATAGTCATGCTTGTTCCGAGCTGCTTGATCCTGACAAGTTCGTTTCTGGCTACCTCATCCTGGCGGTTTGTAGGAATGGTTTTCAATGCTCTATCAATAGAAAAGATACTTGAGTATAGTCTAATAGTCATGCTTGTTCCGAGCTGCTTGATCCTGACAAGTTCGTTTCTGGCTACCTCATCCTGGCGGTTTGTAGGAATGGTTTTCAATGCTCTATCAATAGAGCAGATACTTGAGTATAGTCTAAAAGTCATGCTTGTTCCGAGCTGCTTGATCCTGACAAGATCGTTTCTGGCTACCTCATCCTGGCGGTCATGTTTGTTCCTATCTGCCTCATTTTGGCAGCCATGCTTGTTCCCAGCTTCTTCATCTTGGTTTCTTTGTTCCCGGTTGTCTTATCTTGTCGGTCAATTATATGTGTTTCAGCTTCTTCATCGTGTTCTATTCGTTTCCATGCAGTTGCTTCATCCCGGCAGCCATGTCTGTTTCTAGCAAGTTCTACAAGGTTTCAAGCAGCACCATCTTGGAGGCCATTTTGTTCCCACCTGCTCTATCCTAGCGGCCAAGTTTACCCACAGTTGCTCCTTCCAGTTACGTCCGTTCCATGCTTATTTAATTGACGGGATTTATGAAATCTGCAAACCCTTTTGCATGAAAGCCTTTTACGGGAAATTAAGGCCGCATTCTTTCCTCAAAAAAATAATACATGTAGTAAGCTTTTTTATATTTGGATGTGATGTTTATTAATTCCATTGTAATGCATTTGGAAGGCAAATATTATGAGGCTGTAACAACATGTGAAATTGTGATGTTATCAAGCTATTGTGTGATGTTATGAATTTAATTGTTGTCAGCATTTCATTGGTGTTCATGATTGTTCGCCATATCTAACAATCAATAATATCTAATGTGAGTATAAGAGTTGAATATATTTATGGGGATTATCAGTTTTTTTTATATATATACAAAGAGTTCCGTCTGTCCGTCCGTCCGTCCGTCGTCCGTCGTCCGTCCGTCCGTCCTTGTTGCTTTCCGTACAATGTCTTTTGACGGAATGATCGGATACTGATGAAACTTGCTTGGTAGACTTATTACCAAAAACCCTCACTTAAGTTTGATTATCAGCTTATTTTGCGCATCTGAAATATGGATGTTGTGACATCATTGACTTATTGGTTTCCATGCGATATCTTTTGGAAGAATGTTTGGGTTTTGATGAGATTTGATTAAATAAAAGTAAAAATTACAAAAACAAAAACAAAACAAAAATAAAACAAAAAAAGTTTGGATTGGTAGACTTTTCACCAGAACTCCTCGCTGCTAATATTGTGCATATTAAATGAGGCTGCTGTTTTTATGCATTATGCCCACAAGAATGGCATGTATTTTACATATTTACATTGAGCGGGGAATCTTGACGACTATGGCCTGGTCAAATTTGTCATCAACAGCACTTTGTGTTAAAGGATCATAACATTGTTATATCGGTCAACAACAGCGATTTTGCATTTGACTCTTGCAGCCCCTGATGGCCATGTTGGAATGAAAAGTCAACACTGCAAATTATTGATAATTCAAAGTCCAAGGGGCGTATGTTCAAACTATTCAACAATACCATAATCAAATATGTGCACACGTTGCAGGGATAATGAACGGAAACTGAATAATTGAAAATGTGCAAGTCCAATGGCCGTAATTCTGTGAAAAAGCATTTTATCGTAACCAAATCATCACTTGACCTAGATATCGCCTTCATGTATCGGTATACCAAATTACAGTTCAATATGTGTATACGTTACAAAGATAATAAACGTAAAACCAAAAAATAGGTGGCAGAATACAGGTAAACTAATAATTCCCTCCGGCTATCGTCTGTTAGATTGTATTTATTGTCAATATTAATTCAATCTAGGTGCTTTATAAAATATTCATGAAATCTATTTATCGTACACCTAGATTACATTCATAATGACAATAAATACAATCAGACAGACGTTCAGTTGTCAATTATAGGACCATATGAGCATTTGCTATTCTGACGTCATTAATTTCTATTGTGACGTCATTCAGGTCATTGAAGTCTACACTGCACTTGTTCGAAATAACTAAATAAAACACAATATCTATCTAAATATAAATGTATGTAGCAAATGCTAGTACAGTCCTTTAACACACATTGCTATTTTTGACAACTAAATAAAGCCCGGTACTTTTATTGCATAAATGTTTTGTTTATACTGTTCAAACAAATGATATAGGGAAATGTATCGTCTAAACTGGAGAGTTAGGATTTAACACTGTAAATTATAAACAGCATCATGATATTTGTTTCATACCCATAGATTAACCTAGACTTAAACACGTTCAGAAATCTTTAAATTGCTGAATGTGCAAGAATGTAGAGAAACACCGCATGATTTGGTTAGGTCGGTGACATTCAGACATTCTGGGAACATGTAATGACAGTAACGTTTCTGCTAGGAATAGAAAGAAATGAGAAAATCTCACGACCAATGACGAATTAAAAAAAGTCGACATGCAGTATAACATGTCCATTTTCTTCGCCAGACGACAGTCATAATTGACATTAAGTTGCAATGGTTGGCGTAAAGCTGGTTAAGGAAGCCCTGTGGTTATTGAAGGCTTAAGAAGTGCTTTTTTGTTTCTGCAGCATGTTAAGTCAGCACTTTCACTTGTCAGGATGTGACGTAATTGTCGCTCTGAGCAGACGTCACGTGTTCACGTGCATCGACGCTGTCAATATAGACAATAATCTGCGAACACACGAGCAAATGTAACCTTTAAGATTTGTCTGGAAGAAATGGCAGTCAAGAATATTTCGCCATTTTTTTTCTATAGAGTTTAACTAAGTACAGGATGACTATAAAGTCTTAAAGGTCAAATTGGAGAGTCGTCCCTGAATTGGGCAAGGACATAATTTATTACATACAGTGTAAATGTGGCTCTTGTGCATCCAATTTCAAAATGTTAAATTTTAACAGGACATATAAGAGTAACACTATTTTTCAATTGTATTTGTATCTTTTATGTAGTGATTAATTGCCGTAAATTTACGATGTCTTTTTTTTGTTAGTAAATACAATGCACAAAGGGTTGGTGGGTATGTAATTGAGTCAGTTCTTGTTGCATTTCGATTTATTGAAATAATACAAAATCGCAAACAGAAATTATAATTATTTACGTAGATGGCTATGTACTTCCTATGTCTGTATGCCTGCGTGTGTGCTGGAGATGTATTATATCCTGTTTATAGTGGGACCGTGCTTCCAAAGGCATCTTTTATAGTGCCAACACACTTGATTGCTACAGAACGTATATTGCAACATCAACCCAAGACTATTTTTCAACCATGATTTACATGGCGGTTGACGTCGATCAAGCAGAATAGCTTGCTCTTCCGGAGCACCTGGTCGTTTTCCCTTGTTTTGGAGTCTCCGCGGCGGCAGAGTGGTTAAGGTGTTCCGATATTCCACTAGCCCTGCACATCTGCTTCGGTATTCTCTTATCCTATTTTGATACTCCACCTGGGTTCTTATTCTTCTAGATACAAAATAACAGCAGAGTACCTCCAATACATTATGATACAGCAAATTACAAGTTAAAGGAAATCATGGTGCTTGTCATTTGTTCGGCATACTGTATAAATTACTAAATTTTAAAAGTGCAACATATGTGTGTGTTACGTCATCTTTCATGATAAGGGGTCGGCAGACTTCGCTCGTGGATGTTATAGTCCCCGAGGTTGCTGGAGCCTCAATAGCCACAGTTATCTCATTTGAGTAGTGGCACGGTACATAATACTTTAGTAAACAATGAAATTTGCTGACACAAAAAAATAACAGTATGCCGAACAAATAAATTAACCTGCATCATACAGCTGTTTCGTCCTCCTAGGACTCTTCAGTGAAACTAGGGGCCAAAAGGTAAGTATAAAAAATGAACTAATGTAGAAGCGTGAAATCCCTTTATGTCATGAATTTAGAATTCAAATTAAACAAATTCTATCCAGTATAATTTCAATTCGTGTACTGAGAAAATTGTTTACTTTAGAATATATATATGACATATAAGACATCACAACATAATTATGCCGTATGTGGTACACGGAAAATGCTTACCCGCAGCATCAAATGATTCCACTTCCGGTTGGTTTATTAAGGATTGTCTGTTTACTTTTCATCTTGGTCGATGTAAGCTCAATTTCGTCCAAACATTACTTTTTTATGATATATAGAAGATATTAACACTGTAACAATTTATTCGGTAATACGATATATATTTCCCGAGTGTTGCTAATATTTTGTTATTCTTCACGAGTGCGCAGCATAAGTTATACATATAAAAAAATTAGCCATGCAAGTGAAATATATTTCGAATGACTGAAGATAATGTTAGATATTCTGCTAATTACATTTTTGTTGCAAACATATATATCCCGGAGCGCACAACAAAGCATCAAGTTGACAATTCTGGTGTAGATCCTTTGACACTAGTAAGTCTAGACACTTCGATGGGACAAAATATTGTCCTCGCTGTAAATATTTCAACAAATTATGAAAACTGGCCATACATTCTAACTCCTTTTGCTCACTGATTTTAATGAAGAATGAATTTGTATTTATATGAGATGAGATGATGCAACATGCATATATGCTGCACCAAATTTCGTAATAGATAAGGTATACCGAAAATGTCATAGTACTTTGATAATGTTAAATAACTTTAAAACAAAAAGTCTGGTCACAAACTCAGATCATTACGCCTTGTTGATAACCGACGAATATACAGTCAGTAAGATGGTGAGAAACGAGGTTCCTAAAATGAAAGTTAATTTTGAAATTAAACGCCATGTTTTCCCAGAGAAAAATTCCGACTCCCTGAGATGACAGATCTGGTAATTATTTGCAATAAAGAGAGGCCTTTGTGTCGTTAAGCTAACCAGCATTTGAAGAGAAGGGCAGCTTGGAGTTTTTCCCAAGCTAGTCTGTAAGCTGTGTTTTGATTGGTAAATCAGCACAAGTGATATATTTCACTAGTGTTAAACATGATTTTTTTTACCAGTGAAAAAATATGATATTTTCCTTGAGTGAAAAACATGATCTTTTTCACTAGGATAATAATATCATATTCACACAGAATGAAATTTTTTCGATATCTAACTTATAAAAATATAAAAATCCTTTAATAAATAACATGATTTACATGTGCTACAAAAACTAGTTTGAGGTGAAGGCCTACGTAAAGTGCAGACAGACCGTGAAAATCCAGCCCAAACTCGACAATGCATGAACGATGTAGTTCATAGATAGTAATACTTACTTTCAAATAGTATTGTAACTTGTTTATAATTGACGGCTAGATTAACGGTTTGATGATCAATGACTGGTCTTTTGGTTATAAGGTGAATTTATTTAATATTCGTCCATTGCGAAACCTGTTCATGTTTTTTGTTTATATGTATCTGTATCTATTTTCAAATTTCGGAGTATATTCATTTTAATATTGAAATTCATTAGTCAATGAAACATGTCAACAAAAAGATTAAAATACAAACTTAGGAAATATTCTTATTTAGTTAGAGTAAGAAACACTTGACTCGCTGTAATTTACCTAAAACTTTCAGTAAAAGCCTTATAATAAGCCTCTTGCAAATCATCAGAGACTGGATAATTTAGTCTTACGGTTGATATGTAATGGTAAACTACTTGTAAATAGACGGACAACGTCTTAGAGAGAAAGGAAAATTAATAAACAACGTACCTCTCGAGGATACTAAATTAACAAATCATGTCATCACGTTTCTGTAACGACACGAGACGCTTACAACTGTAATTCATGGTCGTTTGAACGTTAAGTTGCCATTTTTGCACCAGCTTCTCAAGACGAGGTCAAATAATCTTAATAATTATTCATAGCCATCGATTCGTAAAGATAGTAGAACGGCCATACTATACAATGACACAATTACATGTATGAGAATATTACACGCCATGGACGAAAAGAGTGACTGCATCAATAATTCATGATCTGGCTTTGTTTGACACACTTTAACCGTCTTGTATATAATGTAACACGACGTTGGCTGACCTCTTTATGAGATATATATATATTATTTCGTGATTGTCAAGGTCACGAGGCGCATTTGAATAATCATGAAATGTCGGTTAATCTAAGATATTGCCAACGTCACATTTGTTCGGCTCACAAAATAATCTTTAGATTTGGCTGGAACACGCAAACGCGGAAGAAAATCATCTTTTCTCACAGGATCATCGCTAGAATATGGTGTGCACTCTGGCAGTAAAGACGAAGTTTCAGCTATATATTTATCATGTTTATTACCTCTGATAATTAACAGCAACCTAGCCGACACCCTAGCTCATGTCCTGACAATTTTATATGTGTAAAACTCCGAACTACATGTATGTATAGTGACCTTAGAATTTTTTCTTTTCTTTTCGTAACTTTGTCTGAGAGTCATACACTTCCAAACCTGCTGAACATCATAGTTTACAAAAATCCAGCTTCAGCGAGTCTCAGAAATCGATTTCTAATCACAAAAAGTCATGTTGTACTCAACGTCAAGCTTCTTTGTTTAATTGAGGTTCAACAAACCCTTAAGTAGACGCTGCAGTCACATTAAACTAAACACCCTCACTCCTATCCTACGCCTTTTTATTTACAGTCTACAATGACATTCACTCGATAACCATTGTTCTACAGACTATCATTATCACCTCATAACTGTACTCAAACACGTGCCGAAATTCTATGCTGTCGACAACAATACATGTAGGCGGAACTATGCAAATCCTCCAGTTTGAAACACAATTGTGTGACGTCATTAACAATAAACATGGGTGGAGCTAAAACGATTTATAGAAATTCCATGCTGTTACATTTATTGAACCATTCTCACGTGTATTAGTTTTGAAATGAAATCTGTGTCCGAAGTTTGGACTATAATGAAGAAAATAGTTGCGAACATTTCACAGAAAGATACTGTAAATAAAAGGATAAACTTTATATTTTGTTGAAGTTATTGGGGGATAGCTACAATGGAAAACGGGTAAATTATACATAACCGGCTTTGCCAGTTATTGTTCCCTTGTAGTTATCCCCCGATACCCTAAACAAAATAGAAAGTTAATTCTTAAATAAGTCATAGTGAAACGCCTCAATTAAAACACAGAACTTATATGCTATTTGTTCATAATATTTATTCAAAAAGTATGTACAGTGTATGCCTTATTTCCGACTATGTAAGCTACTCTATATTCTTAAAACTTTAAAGGATCTTGTTGATCCGTAAAACGGACTATCAGGGTAAAAATCACCGTTTGAAAATATCTTAAGACATTTTATTTTCAGAATGCATATCACCAAACTTACATAATCTCTTAATACAACTTACTCAATGCGTTAGCCAACATATCTAATTATTACATGAAGTTGTTATCTTTCAAGTTAAGACTTAATTACTACCGTTAGCTGATTCATGCATAAATTACCTGACGACACGCTCGCGTTGGTTCGTGCAAAAAAATAACATGACAAAGTCATGCGAAGTGATTTTTGATGTAAGACCGTAAATAGGGGCAAGCCGGAGGGGAGGGGGGTGTTAATACCGAAATGTATAAAGCTTGTGGTTATATGTGTAGTACCTGACATAAAGAATTGTTAAGATGTGTTATTATTGATTTGATATTTGCAATAGATATGAGAAAGATGTTTTCATCTTCAAAACCTTAAAACTTTACATCCAAAAATTAAACTTAAAAGTTGAATAAATATGTGCCTCTCCGATAACTATATAAATATCAATACCCCATGTTGGCCTCCGCTAGATAAAGTTGCTTCGCGAGCGACTGCGTGAACTGAAAATGCGATAATCATCTACAACTGTATTATATTTACTATACTGTATATATGAACAAAGTTTCTTTTCAGATGAGATGGTATTATCCCCCTCGATATGCGCGTATACGTAAGAAATAAGATGAGTAAAATCTGTAAGAAAGGGAAAACAATGTTTAAATCATGATACACGTTTCTTTGGCACAGGGATTCGAGAGGTTCAAGATGATGGAGACTATGGACAGGTTTTATGGTCGCCATCTTGGTCTCATTCAGAAATATTCTGTATCTTTGTGTGATATGGAGAAAGACGTTTTTGGGTATGCTCATTCGTGTGCTCCCGTCCCTTGTTGTGATTGACAATGATACTCGGTTTTTATTTTCAGAAATGGTGTTTACCTGGATGTAGGCAACACTTACATAGCGGGTATCGTCGATGTAGCAGAAGACTCTTACTCTTCCGGAACACCTGGTCTTCTTCTTTTGTACTTTTAGGAGGGTTCCCATGTAAATCTTTCCTTTGTTCATATTTTGTATCTAGTTTAATTGATTTAAGATTCGGATTATGGTTTTGTTGAAGCTTTGGTATTCTTTTTAATTTTTTACATTGTACGGTTTTCATTTTTTCCTGTTTCGTGATGGACCGAGTGACCACTTCGAGTAAACAGAAGCGGAGAAACCTGAGGTTTAAATCATATAAAATGTGTCCAAAATCAAAGTTGACTGTTTTTTTTCAATATTTCTGTCGGTTAAAACAGTTATTGTACTGATTTCATGTTTCCTTGCTATGTAATATACGAAATAATTGGAGAATACTGAAGCGTCAACAAAATCATAATCAGAACGCAAATCGATTGAACCAGTGGCAAAATAAGAACAAATAAGAGATTGATATGGAGACCCTTGAAGAAGCACAAGGTAATCAGAACAGGTGTTCTAGGAAAGTAAGAGTCTTCTGCTTCATCGACGACCCCTGCCATGTTAATCTAGGTCAGATCCAAGTAAATGTCATGGCCTCAAAGTGAGAACTGATGTATGATCGTCAATCACAATAACCAGGCATACTAATGAGCATATTCAAAAAACATCCATTTTATATCTTACAAAGGTTAAAAAATTCTCAATGAGACCAACATGGCGACCATTCAACTTACTCATAGTCTTCATCAACCAAATTTGTCGAATCCCTGTGCGTAAGTTTGTTCGTCAGAAGCTGACATATATCACGAAAATCTCTATACTCAGAGTAGGCCCTAGAATAACGAATCGACTGCGACATGTAAACACATGGGATGGAGGTGCTGGGATGTTTCTATCAAGAAAGGGAAAATTCACGATCGGAAAATCAAAATAGTCACGTTTATCGTACACCTTTGTAATACGCTGCTCCTGATGATCATACAAATGTCGTTTAAGTAAAGATCGAGGTAGAAGAGTATGTTGTGTTCTTAATTTCATAATTTAAAGGGTATATACAATTGACTAGGTCAGCAAATGAACAGACGGAATGATAAACACAAATGTATGCATTGATAATTGAAAGATGACGTACCACACACATATGCTGCTCTTTTTAAATTTAGTTATAGATACAGCATGCCGAAACAATAAAATAAACTACACCATACAGCTGTTTCCTCCTCCTAGGACTCTTTCAGTGATGCAAGGGGCCAAACGTGGGAATCCAAATGTTCTAAACTAATGTAGAAGCAGAAAGGTCAGATGCGTCAAACACGTTTAATTTATGAATTTATATGTAAAATTAAACAAGTTATGTATAATTTCAAATCTTGTACCACGAAAATGTGTATATTATGTACCGTGCCACTACTCAAATGAGATTATCATGCAGAGTTCATTTCCCCCTATCATGAAAGATGACGTAACACACGCATATGCTGTACCTTGTAATGGTAATTTGTTAATTTGAAAGCTTTTCTAGTAGGTTACGGATTATGTTGGCAATTGTATTACAGACTACTCAAAACATTTCTCGTGTCCTTCAACTATTTTTCATATAAACACGCGTATTTCGGTCATATTTCGACCAACATCCAAAAATAATCTACACGAGCCATCAAAACCCGCTTTGTGAACTTTATGTTAGTGTTCTTGAATATGAATTTTCTTTATCATTGTTTTTTTTTTTTTCATTTGTAACAAGTGCTTCGACTAGCTTTTAAAAACAATATAAGTTTCTGAAGTCCCATGATCATTAAAGGTCTTATTAAATACAAAAATTAATGTCGGGTTCTTCCTGAGAAATCTGATTAACAAATCGTTAAGCTGAGGTGTGTCTCACGCTTCCCGTCTTTGTGAAATATGACGTCAGTTTGCTCGATTTTGATTTAAAACCCAACAGATGTGTACCAAATAAACTAGTTCATACATTGCACCAGTCATCGACTTTCTATACATATAAAGGCCTTACTACATTTCTTCGCCAGGATCTCTACACTAAAAATAAGATTTGATTAAAAGCACCCCTAAATAGATTGATTGAATAATGCATGCCGAGATTGAAAGGGATTCACGTATTTCTTTAAACCATGGTCTATTTTTTTTTTATTTTAATGTGCAGAATAATATGCATTGGTGACAATTGAATAAATTTATAGAATGACGCAAAAGAAAGATAGTGAATGAAGAGACCACTGACAGATATTGTAGATACAAAACATATATCGGATTTGGTTTGAATATGTTTGCTGTTTACGTCCTAAGAACAGCTACAGGCATATAACGCACGGCAATTATATAGTCTAAATACGTGGCAAAATTGAAATATAATGTTTGACGCAATGTAAATGAAACGGTAAAAACAAAACATTGACGACACAAACTGCAATGCATAATTACAAATGAAGTCTGTAAAATTATGCTACATGTATTGAATGGATGACGTAACACACACATATGCTGCACCTCTTAAATTTGGTAATAGATAAAGTATGCCAAAAAAAATTGAATTAAACTGCATCATATAGCTGTTTCGTCCTCCCAGGACTCTTCAGTGATGCTAGGGGCCAAAAGGTAGGAATCCAAAATGTCAAAGCTTATGTAGAAGCAGAAGGGTCAGGTACGTAAAACCCCTTTAATTTATGAATTTAGAAGTAAAAATAAACTAGTTCTGTATAATTATTTCAAATCGTGTACTACGAAAATGCGTATATTATGTACCGTGCCACTACTCAAATGAGATTGACTGTGGCTATGGAGGCTCATGTGTTGCAGCATATGAAGGATAGACATCATCATCCATTAATTAGGAACTGGAAAACATATCATTCTTTGCGACTTTAATATTGCAAATTGTTAAATAGACAAACGGGGAAGCAAACTCTTCCGATTCTGCAGAGAATCCCCCACTAGCCACTACCAATATATCAACAGGTTCACCATTTATATATAACAGGACGGGGCACTATATTATTACTGCGTAGTAACCTCTACTGACATTTTACCGACTTATTTACATTACACGGATTGATTTACAATGTGTTGGCGGTTGTGAAGCGTTCGGACAACTTTGAGTGACTCAATGGTGTTTATCAATAGAGTTGATGGTGTATTGTCAGTGGGTACACACACCTCTAGAATATATGTAGGACAACGTCTATACATGTATGACACAATTTTATCACCAAAGACTGTTTATAAAGAAAAACATTTCGTCATGTCCTGCTTTCCGAAATTATTTTTTTCTATTTTGTGTATAAGAGAAATGTCTAAAAACAGCTCCCTGTCGCAACACATAAGAGGCAAATATATTGGCCGTATTTATTCAAACAGATATTTAACAAGAATACAAAATACAAGACTCTATATTTATCGTCGAATATAGAAAACTTAAGCTCCTAGCAGCTTGTACTTCGACAAACGTTGATTGTTTTTGTAATTGCTCACTATTTATACATATATCCTTTTTATGGAAATTTTATAAAAATGAATAATATTAAAGATAAAGGACGAAACTGACCATACTTTTGTTTTTGAGATTTAAATGTCCGTTGAGAAGAAGCGATATGATTTACTTTCAAGGGCATGTCTGAAGTAGATTATCATGTACTGAATGAGGATCTGCGTTAGTCCCGTACTTGTAAGAAATGCGTCAACAACACTGTCAATAACGTTAACCCCCGTTGACCTAGTACCTGAAAACACCGGTCTCAATGTCGTTTAATTCGGGAAATTGTATTTATAATCTAAAATCTAGCAATTGAAATTCTTTATATACAAATGGGTTATCTGTTAACGGACGGAAACATGCGTATATTTTTGAACATGAATAAAACAATTGAAAAAATGTGAAGGCTTTTCTTTATTCTTTTCTGAATTATATGATCACTCGGTCATTCTGCGACCCAGATACCAAAACTCTCAATCTGCAACCTATACAACATAATGAAGATAGTTTCCTTGTGTGTTGCATTGCATGCTGTCTCTTTCAAATAAGGGTTTCTAATCAAGAAATAGCATAATGATGATTAATGTGATTAGTTGCCAATGCATCGGCAGTTTGAGATTTGACAGAAGCACTACCCTTTCGCCGTTTTCGTCATCACCATCACCGACGAGTCCTAGAAGGACGAAACAGCTGTATGTTACAATGTAATTTGGTTTTTTTCTGACTTTATCTATTGGCGAATGTTAAAGATGAGGTCCCCCGTATATGTGTTATTTAAGGATTAACTTCAATCTATTTTTATGTTATGGAGGTATAACACATAAAGCCGGACTGTACCCTAAATGAACTGCAAAGCGATTTATGATGAGAGTACACTCCGGTATTTTGTATTATAACCCCATTAAATAAAAGATATATTCAAGTTAATTCTTATAATTTAATATATACCCTGCGAAAATTCACTTTATTGATGGACTCTTTTCTCTTATAAATTAATACGCTGCAGCATCAACCGATCAAAAGCGACGTTATAAATGGCGATGTCATTTTTTAGGTTATGAGCTGAAAATATACCTTTTTAAACCAATGAAAATGCTTGTTTCAAGCAAAATTAAATTATTTGATATTAACCAGAGCTTCCTTATGCTTTAAACAATGCTCCTCCTTTCTTTCAATATTTTTAGACCAATATAGGCGAAAGATCGGTCCCCGGACGGAATACCTCGGATGCGAGGGTTGGTATCCCGAGGAGATATTTGGTATCCGAATGACTACGGATACCGCCAGTTTCGAGCCCTGCATTATATAGAATATATCACTCCTGTGTTTGGTTCCAGGCATCATCACCGAGTCCTAGCAAGACGGAATACGTGTATGATTTAGTGTTTGCAATACATTGCCTTGAATAGTAAATATCTGTATTAAATCTCATAAGGTACATTCATATTTGTATGAGCTGATTTCATCGATTAAATGTTCTTAGTCTTTAAAAAAATGGCCAAAGAGATGTGTTTCGCCAGTTGATGAACTATGGCGTATTTTCAATAGGTAAAGTCACTTTTTACTTGGACTTGGTAACGATTTCTGCAAAACGAACGCGTTATTGAAATTATATTGGTCTTTATTCAAATTCGAAAGGATTCCCCAAATGTTGTTTTATCAACAATAATCCAGGAGTTTCAAAGTAAGCGAAATGATTATTTCTTGAGCGTTTTGTCCAAGAATATAGCGATTTCATTGCTGAAACAATAATATGCGCCTTAATAGTGTTACCAGTAGGCAATCGAGAAGCTTCCAAACAAATTGTAAAGAGATATGCGGCGAATGTATGTATAGAGGCTCGATACTAGGACATTGAATTGAACGTTCAAGTTTAAATATGAGAATACCGAAGCGTTATGCTGTCATTTATACGACTATAATCATATTTCGATACTATTTCAAGCTGACGTGGATAGTAAAATTGCACTCAAACTTGAATCACTGCCCGATCACATGATTTTGTCAACAGATTTTCCTGAGATGAAAACTTTGCCACTAAAGTTAGTTGTTTGAGTGTCATCTCCTCCTAGTTGCATCTACACTGTATAATAAGACAGATGGATTATACATTAGCAATATCTTTCCGTTTTTCATGCCAATTACTTTTACAAACTCTGCCCAAAACTGCAAAACAGGAAATCTGCATGGGAATTTTCCTCCATTGTTTGCAGCCTTCTAGATCGTTTCGTGGAATTCACTATATCAGCAAATATAACACATGTATATCTTGTTTTGTTGGTTTTTTCTTTCTTCTTTCCTGGTTCATTATAAACCACGAAAAAAAACGAATGTTTTCGCTAAACGATCATTAACCATTTAGTCTTATACAGTAAGTACGTTGTTAGGGGAAACTTTATAGTTAACCGGAAACAAATCCTCAATTCTAGTACAGCCCTTTCTTCCTTTTGTTGAAACTTCTATTAGAAATCATTTGATATAAAATTGAAATTGGGCAATGCTAGCAGTGTCTCTTTATATTTGCATTGTGAGGAGCCAAAAGAGAAAGGGGGTGATCTTAACGAGTCATTAAGGTGTCAATCAAACCTGAAGATCAATCGCCAGACAAACTGACCGAGCTGTGTATTATATGTACTCACTTTTAATTCTCTTAAGCTACTGTAATATGTACTTACAAAAATAAATTAGAGAATACAAAGCGTTAACACAATCTTAATCCGAACTCAAAATCAATTAAATCAGGGGTAAAATATGAACAAAGAAAAATTATTTCCATGGAGTCCCTTGTTAAAGCACAAGAGAATACGACCAGGTGTTCTGGAAGAGTCAGCGTCTTCTGCTTGATATTTACTTGGATGTGTCCTAGATTTACATGACGGGTGTCGTTGATGAAGCAGAAGACGCTTATCCTTCCGAAACACCTGGTCTTATTCTCTTCTCTGTTAGATCGTTTTGATTTCGGATTAGTTATTACTGCTTCGGCACTGTCTCATGTTTGAATTGCCATCTTACTCATTAACACATGTATAAGGAAAAGTTGTTTCAAACAACGGTTTTAATTAGAATTAGATGAGATACTCATATAAAAATCACATTCCTCATTAAACGGTTCGTTACGATTTGAATGCATATTCATTAGAACAGTTTATACTTACGACAACCAAATTATCGCTTACCAAGTATATTATTAATTATCATTAAAAGTTTTGTATAGAATACAATGAAGTAGGTCAAAATAAATAAGAGAATACCGAAGCATTAACGAAATCATAATCCAAATTCAAAATCGATTAAACCAGGGGCAAACTATGAACATAGGAAAGATTTACATGGAGACTCTTGTAAAAGTACAAGAGAATAAGACCAGGTGTTCCGGAAGATTCTTTTTTATTAAAATATCTGTTCAAATAATATATACTGTTTATCGGTATACAGTTCGCTGCAGTTGTTCAATGTAGAATGGGAAATGAGATAAATAAGAGAATAACGTTTTAATATAGCACATTGACTAAAGGAAGAATGGGGAAATGGATGAACCTTGTTTCGGGGGAGTATTAAATTTTGATGATTAATATTACATATTATATTAGAATACTCTTTATTTGTATTTTGTCATTCATCGTTATCTAGAACATAGTGTTACAACACGACTGAACCCTGATTTTTAAGTAATTGCAATGAAAATAATAGGAGGAAATGCTTACGGCTTTGGTGAAAACCCCATAACCGAGCTGGTATTCCATATAATTAAAAGTTATTAATTGAATGTCTGGACTAGTTAATGCAGATAATGCATTATAATTAATAATAATATGCTAAGAACGAATACGAAAACGTCTCATTTGATAATTGAAATGTACCATTATACATGAAATGCAAAATATAATTTAACTTCTTTTTAAGCATTTTAAAGTACAACGACCATTTCAAGGTTTAACTGACTTTTTGCGGTAAGCATTTTGAGAATGTCTTAAACAAGATTTAGATTTTTAAGATTAGCTTTAGAACGCACCTATACATAGTTTCAATAAATAGAAATTGAAATGTGAATGACGTACTCTAGGCGGCTCGTCTTTTTTAATACACAGTTGCCGTGTGGTAATATCTGTTACACAGACTGTATATATGTGTCACCGGGACACGTTGCCTAGTTAGAGGTTATTCACTCCCCGGCGTGACCTCTCTATGACCTTATATATCGATTCACGCGGTTTAACGTTTTGTTAACTTAATATTGACCCCATTGTACGAGAGATTTAAGGAGGTATGCTACCTGACTGATATTTCATTTCCTTTCAAGGAGATTTCTACAATATGAGACAGATAAACCATCTTTATACACGTGAAGTTGATGTTATTGATTAATTTCTTGTGTTTCGACGTTAACTTACAGGTATCGAAGCCCTCTGATGAGGTGGCCACCACATGAGCATTTAAAAGTACAGGTATCAACATATTGATGATTGTATACCATGACATACCACAGAGTCACACTATTCTGACAATAAACGAGTAAAAGGAAAAGGAAAAAGAAACAAGATAAAAAGAAATCCCAATACCTCCATTGGTGGCAGCAAGTCACATTTTGTCGTTTAACTATTTTCAATAAGTGAACATAAAAGCAATAAAAAGACATAATGAAATACTCTCAAATATTAGATAATGCGAGGTAAATGGTTCTCATATACATGTAAAACAAAAAGTGTAAAACCACTCATACAAGGTTTGAAATATTTTTTTATCGTTTGATTATAACATGAAAGAAATCGATCCTTTAATTTATAATGAAGAACAAATCTTAACCTTAATAAAACCGTTGCCATACCCCTGCTCTTTGTCTGTGCGTATGTCTAATATATGACTTCGGCCATCAACTAAAACTGTCGCCACAATCCGCAAAATAAAATCATGATCAGTTAATATGGCAACCGAACTTTTGGACTTAAAAAGCTGCGTGCACATCTACACATGTTCCCTAACATACCTGTGAAGTTTTATGAAATTCAGTCCACAAAGGAGGTGTTGTGCGGACAAGATATGTCTATAGACAGACAGATAACCTGATTCCACCATACCCCACAAACTTCGTTGCGGCAGTATAATTAATTAAACTAATGAAAAACACTTCATTATGAACAGTTTGGAAGAATGTTTGAAAGACTGTTTCGCATTTTCGGTAATTAAAATTTGGCTTTTGAGTTGTGTCCCATAATCTTATGAGTGTTACAATAAATGATTTTAACACAAAAGTAATTCTTAAACAGATGATGTTTAAGTGAACATGGGTCGTGAATATGAAGTGTTATAAAGGAAGCTTAAGTGTCTGTCTAAGCTATTTTCTATTTGTGATATGTAGGAATAACAAATCAGAAATGATCTATATAATCACATTTTTTGTTTTTGTTTCACTTGCTGCCGTTGATGATTCTTTTAAGTTTTGTTGTTTTCAAAAGTGTTTCTTCCATTCCCTTTTATATCGTTAAATTTCGGTTCTTGCTTTCTAAATTCAGTTTCATATTTCAAAGCTGATAACCTTCAAGTGAAATGGTTATGGATATCATGACCCCAGAATTTGACCCTAAATGTTACAAGTGTAAAGCTGTACCAGGGACTGCCGTTTCCGCTTGTTTTGTCATCGCAGTTAATAACAAAGATACCACCCGAAGAGACATTTAAGATAAAAGTATTCTACACCGGTGTAAATGGGTGTAAACGTATTACGTTTCAAAGGCAGGCTTTTCCTTACAAGTGACACAACCGAGATATTCATCTCTTTAATAATAATTTGACCTCTTGTGATACCCTTACAGAAATGCCTCAATCCTAACCGCCAACCTATCATTATTCCAATGTGACAATGATAACGTTCACTTATCACTTTTAACAGCTAATGGCAAAAACACGAATTTCCATAACAGTCATATTGCTCATCACTTGACCCCGTGTTACCGAACACATATTCAAATATAAGTCGAAAACAAATGGCGTCTGTAGGGGTAAGGAGTGGGTAAGGTATCTACATCTATGACTATACGACATAAATCACAAACAGAAGATTTTATCACCAAAACCTTTATATTTCCAAGGTTTACATCAGGTTTGCCTTTTAAAATTTTCTTATTTTTTTCATATACAAAATGACGTAGTGTAAATATATTAAAATGGAAGTGTTTTTATTATACAGTACGTTGTATAACTTGAAAAAAATAACTATGGTTCTGATTATCATATATACTTTCAACGAGCGACGTTTGGATTCTGGTAATTTCTCCTTTTTATGATATGGTTAAACTATTTGTACTATATGTGTCATATTAAGGACTGCAGTAAATGCAATCTACGACTTTTCTGATTTTTCTTTTCTGATATTAAATTGTATTGTTTGTTAACTGACCTATGATGGATTGAGGAAATCAATTTATGTTTCTATAAAGTCAAAAATAGTGTATCCTTAATGCGGGTAATTTTATTTCCTTTCTTGTTGATGAAAATACATGTGTGTCCAGTAAATATGTTTTAATGCTGCATGACCTGATAATAAACGAGTATCACTCAGCTTGAGATAAAGTAGATTACATAGGCGTATTGAACACAGGATGTGAAATAGTTACTTGTCTTTGTACTATTGTAAATCTAAGGGCACTTCGTAATCAGAACATGACCACGTTTACAACATACTGACCATTCCACCTTCAGGTTTTGAAAAAATATTTATAAATATCCACAAGAACAATAACTTTTACAATTTTTTTAACCGTCTCGGTTGTATTCAAATTAAAATTACATTTTCACGTCAGTATCAAAATACAAACCTTCTGTCTCGAATCATATTCTATGGGCATGCATTTGTTTACACAGAACATGTACAATAAAGTATACTTTCGGGTTAAAACAATATACTTTACTTTCGATTGTGTTTTTAAGTCGGGGGAAACAAACAAGTATTTGTTTAAAACATAAAACAAAGTTATTTAAGTTTAATTTTCCCGTTTTTGTGCGTGCTGATCTAAGTTATGGCATTTATTCTATCTGTACTTTTGTTCATTTTGTCGTAGTGCAGTACGTTTTATTTGGTTTTGTTAGATGAAAGCATCTATCTGTTCTGTTTTACAAATGCATTGTAGTGACGGTTTTCGTATATGGTCTTAAATATGATCAATTGATTCATCAGTATATAACATTTTCAAGCGTACCCAGCTATTCAATATAATTTAATTTTATCATTTCTGTTAACACAGACAGAAAAAAACTTTATCTCTTTAGATCGAAAATATTATCAACAGTCGACAAAGCTTTTAATATTTCATGTTTATGAGATATTTGAAATAGATATTGACGGATAACATTTTCAAATTTAACGGCTCTTAAACAGTTTTATAAAGCCATTGGATAAAAATATATGAAATTGGTTTATATATCCTCCATATTGATTTTTTCAGCAAATGATTTAAGATTTTTCAACTGTGAATTTCTTGTTGCGTCCATCCACGCTAACACTAGCTTGATATGCTGTTTCATTTCAATACCATAATTAAAGGCAACCAAAATTACGTATACTCTGGATAAGCCAGTAAAATGACTAGTACCATACTATCGGTTATTTTCTCCTGTGATATACACAGTGTGCTAGAAAAGATCGAGTCACGCACGTGGTAGTTGCTACTTTATGAGTATGAATAGATATGCTTATTTACAATTAGATAGTTGGACCAATTGTAGGCAAGAGTATTGGTTTGACGTAGCGGGCACACGAAACAGCGCTAATGGTCTATTCTGACGTTTAGTAACCGACCTCTATGTTAATAAATGAAATAGCCTTCTGATTCCAGCGGTATAAATACCCAGTCCCATCGGCCCTTACCACGATACTACGAAAGGGCCTTTTATCAATGCACACGAACGTTACGAGAGCACCTGTGCTATACAGAATCAAGCAGTTGATATTTATATGTGAAATAAGTATCGCTTCCTATTATGTTCCGTGGGTCACACACGAGGCCTAGCTCGCGGAAGGCAGAAGTACTGCTGGCTGTACAGGTGTGTTTTACTATGATGTCAACAGCACAGGTAAGTGCTTTTTAGCTACTTTGTCCATATTTTCTCACATGCTCCGGTGTACCTTACTGTAACATTGTATTTGCAGTGTATAAAACGCCTCAAGGTCTCAAGTGATACAGAGTGTATCATAAATATGTAGATGATCCATATATCTTTATACGACAAAAGCATTGTTATAAAATAGCTAGTTGTCTCTTCACACAGCAATATATCTTTGTTATTTATTTTTTACAATTTTGCTCTACATGTTAATATTCCTGACATATTATATACGTAACATCATTGGCAGCATTGCTTATATTTGCTGGCAAAAGAAATGTTCCTTTCTTTTACTTAGACAATAACTTGAAGTTATATTTTCTAATCATTTTTCAAATCAGTAGTTTTGATATGGATAATACACATACACACATATGAAATAAATATATATTATAAATACTGCATGGATTGTCCATGGCAAATCAATAAAAACATGCTACGTCCGCGTTCGTTTCTGTATTAAAGTGATAGAACTACCACAATGTGTATCGACTGCAAACGAGGTCACCTTGCAATGTAGTCCATTGCGGCATATATAACTACGCATTGTGTGCTTTCATTGTATAATGACTTTTAATTGGGAATGGAGCATAAGCGCACTACGCATTGTGTGCTTTCATTGTATAATGACTTTTAATTGGGAATGGAGCGTAAGCGCATGAAGGTGGGGGTAACAAGGGGAGAAGGTGATTCAGAAGTATTCATTTATGTCGTAGAAATCAACAAAGTGAGAAAAACTGATATACGTTACAAACACAGACATGCAATATGACAGACCTTCCTTTTTTTAATTATCTTGATATACAATGTATTTCCTTCATCAGCAAATGCTTTCAAAGAATTAAGAAATAATTCACGGATACGAATAGAAATTGAATCGTGTATCTTATAATCAAGGTTTCCCATATATTTCATCATCGATGTAATCGTGTATATTAGGCATGATATTCTTTTAAAAACAAACATATTGTGAAGTAACGGTAGCAGAAAGGTAGTGGTCATGGTGTTACTTGCTTGGTTGTCTTAATTTCACAGTGTAATAAGTTCTGCAAAACATGGTGTCTTTAACCTACCATAAAAACAAATAGTTTACTTATATGACATAATATTGTCTAATGACAGTGTTATCGCTTCGCTTGGAATAACACGAAAATTCATTCCTGCGTCAAATGCTTAAATGACTACGGTTAATTATTGGTGTCAATCTTAAAAAAAAAGAACGTCTGTCAAATGAATTGGTCTAACGTACATAATCAGCGTAAACATGATATTGGCCAGTATATAATATAACTAAACATGAACAAAACTGAAAGCAACACCATTGCCACACATTTTCATTTCATTATGTGGAAAACTTCTGAGAAAGTATTTTCCACATCGCAGCTCCAAACCATTCTTTGATTTATATATTTCCATTATTTCAGTAGAAATGCTTTTCAAAATAATAAAAAAAAACTCTACTAACGTAACAGGTATTTACTTATGACGTCATAAATTGACCTTGTCCAATGACAGTCTTGTCGCTTCGTTTAGGATAACATTGAGAAAGCCCCTACTACAAACGATCAAATGACCACGGTTAATCATTGGCGCCAATTTTAGGGTAGTTCCGCGAATATCGTTTAAAGGACGTTCAGATAATCACTCAATTAAGAAAATCATTTTATGTAATAAAAACATAAATGAAAATACAAATTTTAAAAAGAACTGACATCATTTGTTTTTGTAAGTAACCTGTTCCCTCTTCAGTTAAGCTGTAAAGGTCTGCATGATTCCCTATTTAAGGAGACGTTTGAAAAGCAAAGAGCTGGAAGTAAATTGTTGTTAAATAGCACGGATCTGTTATATAATAGCTGTTGCACTACTGGGCAACCTTAGAGCACTCGATTTAAACTACATTATGTATACTTTGAATTATCTGAAATATCTGTTTCCCATTCATGCTGCACCAATGGTTGTCTTATCAGGACCTATATAGAAATTTGCCACTAACTGGCAGGCCACGATAGCATAAAAGCCAAAAAAACTATCGTTTACTTAGTATATGATTTTTTAAATAAGTTTGCACAGAAAAACAATCAATATATCAGACTGTTTTTATTTTCCTCAAATGGAAATTTAATTCACAAATACAGACAAAACGGTTGCATTCATGAAAAATGTGTTTCCCATGCCATGTTTAAACTATCCTAGTGTAAAGCTATATAGCTTTTACGGGCGATCGCATCCTGCAGTATTTTACATGGACATGCCATCGCTATCACGCAAACCCGTACAAGTCATTCTGTCTTAATCGTAGACAGGCATGGCATCACATGCAGGTTCTGGAACGCAGACATTCCAAAGATAGAACCCTGGTATTGGGTTTACTTTACAGCATGACGCGACGTTGCTACGATTGGGTTGTACTTACTGGGGTGAAAACTATTTGACCTTTTGTGTCAAAACTCAAGGACGTCCCCAGGTTGCCAATGCAGACAAAAGCTGCGGCCATCCAGGAGAATGGTTTCCAGTAGAAAGTTTGCGCCCTGTGTCCCGGTATTCGGTGTAGTCAGTGCGTGATGTTTACTCCAAAAATATCGCAAATATTTAAAGATTAGCGACTTCTGATTTTTGATAATGGTTCATTGTGATGTCACCATCATAGGCTTGCATTTTTTATCAGTAGTAAAATGCGTCAATGCTTGGATAGTGATCTTAATTAAAGAAATTGTTCTGAATCATCTGAGCCTGGAGGTTTGTTTGTTTTGGGTTAAAGTTTTTCGCGGCATCTAACGTCATATGGTGACGAGACTGAGGAATATATTATATATAATACATGTGATTAAAAATAGTTACATGGCTGTGTTTATTAAAAAATAAAATGAACATACTCCAAAACCATTCTTCATATGAAACAAGAACACAAATTATTTCTCAACGACGCCAAGATGGCGGCCTGTTTTGCAACATTCTTTTATAAAATAAATCGTGTTTTTTATGATTATTCTTGAATCATGTAAATAATTAAAAATTAAAAAATAAAAAAAACTGAAATATGAATGTTGTACATTGCCTATATCGTGAAAATCAGTTGTTTATATGAATATTGCCTAATGGACCCCTTTCAGCCCCCTGGAGGGGTCAGCCCCATTATTGTATAACTTTAATCCCAGTCACCTAGAGATGCTTCAACCAAATTTGATTAAATTCCGATCTGTGGTCAAGAAGAAAATGTCAATTAGTGATGGACGGGCGGACGCTTGACGCCACTGTATGGTATAAGCTCACCTTTGTCCTTTGGACCAGATGACCTAAAACGTCTAATTGCTTGAAACATTAAAATGTTTACTAATCATATTTGGACAATATGACTGCATAAGACTCCCCGTCCTCATCTCCAAAATTTCATAAAGACCATACCTTTCTGAAAGACTTTGATCAATCAAATCAGTTTAATGTTCGAACGCTTGCGGGTAGGACTTTCGAAATGTTCCGGTACATAAATAAAGTTTTTCTGCAGGGATGAGTATAATAGTGTCCATTATATTTGTTCCAAGCCATTGCAATGTAAACCATACAGGCTTGTAAAGTCGAGGGCATTGTATGGCTAGAGTGTGTCTTTGCCTGATTAAAGAGATACCAATTTATGACTATCAGCCCAGTGCCGTAAGTAACGACGAACAACTATCTAGTAAGCCTTAATGGGGTTGATTATTATTGATATTAACCCCTCTAACGTCCCAGAGGCTATCTGACCTAGTTAAGGAAATGTG
The DNA here is from genome assembly GCA_947623455.1 of Mimachlamys varia. NCBI lineage: Eukaryota > Metazoa > Mollusca > Bivalvia > Pectinida > Pectinidae > Mimachlamys > Mimachlamys varia. The sequence continues at coordinate 52,539,340 of OX392527.1, forward strand.
AGACAACACGGAAGTGTTTGAACTAGGGTTAGCTATATTTGTGACTGTTAATTACACAATATACATCATTCAGGATGGTGGTTGCAGTGATATCTTAAAGGATATGTGAGCTTACGAAATGTTTTTTTTATCTTAAAAATATTAAATTGCTCCATTTTTCATAATGTTGTTGAAATATCATCACCACAATCTTCCCACAAATAATGGCATTGTTTAAGTACACGAAGTTTTGTTGTATTTTTATTTCCAGATTATAGACAAATATCCGGCGCAAAACATTTTACATGACCTTTTGTCAAGTTGACAAATTCTATGAAGGATAGATTTGTTTAATGTCTTGACTTTTAAGCACTCGTAACAACAATTATTGGCATAGGGCATGCTAACTACTTTGGTACATTAAACACGCTATTTATCTATCATGACTCGTACGTACTTAGTATATGGATTACAATGTTTAGAAACTTTTAGAAATACACGTAAACAAGAAGCATTTCTGTTGTAGATGCATATTTACAATGCATTAAGATATTCGATAAACACATGAATATATTATTGGTTATATGTTTGTATAAATATGAGCAATGTAAATCAACTTGTAATAAAAGGTGTTTTTTTCTCTATATTATGGATCGATGATATTTTCAAAACGGTAGCCAGTAAAACAAATTAGCATCATTTTGGTATTTAAATCCATTTATTATACCTAATAAGGGAGCTAGACTTAAATTTGAAAAAGTCTTCGGGAAAGGGTGACATTTCCTCTACGTCCATGGGCTTTGAATAGTCTTGTAGTATTATGCTTGAAACACGCACTCAGTTGATTCACCATATGACCTGCATAAAAGATCCTTGCATAAATAAGAATTGCATTTTTGTTCGGGATTCAGACTTGATTTACGAGTAAAAACTATTCTGCAGCACTAATCCAACTTTTTCTTAGTCTTGTGTGACAAAATCTTACATTGTAAGAAACATCAAACCTGTACCTAAACGTGTGTGAGAGAGAGACGACGACGTCACTAATTAAGAAAACTTCGATGCCATTAAACGGAAATTGCGACGTTTTAATGCGATGTTTGGTGGCTGGAGCGAGAGAAAGAATCTGTCCCATGTTTATGTTTAGGATAGAGAAACTAAACACTTGGGGTATGTAATTTACATAATTACCCACGAGTTAATTGGGTTGTCTGTCCGTCCTTCTGTCTGAGCTTTTACGTTATATTGTTAGAAGTAAATGGAAAATTGGTCAGAACTAAACAAGGTGCCAAGTGGGAAAGGGAGTAATGTAAGCTTTAAGCTTGTTATCATATCCCAAAATATATGTATGTATACTTGAATTGATAATGAATAAAAATATTGTTAAGATTATTAACTGGCCATTATTATGTCAAAGGTAAAGATCAGGTTATACAATAATTGTATTTCAACATTTAAAAACAATACACATTTTGTAATGTTATTATGAAAATAAATAAGAGAATACCGAAATCATAATCCAACCTCAAAATCGATTAAACCAGGGGCAAATTATGAACAAAGAAAAGATTAACATGGAGACTCTTGTAAAAGTACAACAGCATATAACCAGGTGTTCCGGAAGAGTACGCGTCTTCTGCTTCATCGACGACACCCGCCATGTAAATCCAATTAAACATCAAGTTCTCAAAATGAGAACCGAGTATCATCAGTCACAACAAGTAAACACACTAATGAGCAAACTCAAAAACGTCCATCTTCATATCACTTAAAGATATAGAATAGTTTTCAATGAGACAAAGATGGCGACCATAAAACTTGCCCATAGTTCTGATCAACCTGCATCTCTCGAATCCTTATGTTGTTAGTTTGTTTGTCAGCAGTCGACATCGATCACGAAAATCCCGATATTTAGAGCAAACCCTAGCATATCGAATCAACCGCGAAATGTAAACACCATAGGGTGTAGAAGCAGGGATGTAACTATCAAGAAATGGAAAGTTCACGATCGGAAAATTGAAATCATCACGTTTATCGTATAGCTTAGTAGTAAGCTGTCCATGTTGGTCGTAGGTTAAGTAGAGATCGAGGTAAGCAGCTGATGTAGAAGAGTATGTTGTGTCCTTTATTTCAAGTTCAGAAGGGTATATACGATCGACGTGGTCAGCAAACTTCCTCGATATATCTGAAAATGAAATGAAAAGATTTGGCAAGGTTTTTGTTACCAGTCCTGATTAGCTCTTCCACAAACTAAGCCTCGTATGAAAACCAAAACAAGCCAGCTAAGAGTGGGGCACAGTTTGTTCCCATGGGAATGCCAACAATCTGTTGGAAAATCTTGCCTCCGAACTCAACAAAAATATTGTCGACCAGGAATTCAATCATCCTTACCTTTGTCGTGTTTTTCACAAAGTATGCTCCAAGATAGCTCCCTACCATATATTTGTATCGTCGTCCGCCTTTCCTGGAAAAGAAAACTCTCATAACAAGAGATCGAGACGTTCCTTCAATTTTGTATGAGGTTTGGTAGTGTACTGGGTGAAAAAAACCAAATGTTTTGACGGAAAAGAATTTTTGAGGAGGGGGTGTTCAAGATATTTCGAGGTTTTCAAAATCCACATCCCATTAATTCCACTTCTGGAGTATACAGTGTCACAATAAGACTGAAGCCCTGATTTTATGGTACTAAGAATGGTAGTAAGAAGTTTTGATAATGTCTTGGTCGAGCAATTGGCAGAGCCAGCGATAAAACGTTGCTCATAAGGATCCTTGTGTAGTTTCGGTATCCAATAATGACAAGGTAGGTCAGTGTCTTGCTCATTAACCGGTACTTGGAAAGATTGTAATACAGAAGCATGGTTCGTCAGTTTTTCATCTTTCGAAAAACCGGTCAAAGTTGATCAGGATCAAACATTTAGGCTTTAACTAACGACACGTCAATATCATCGGTTCAAGGTAAAGGGCAACCTAACATTTATTTAATGCAAACAGTGTGTGGTGACATTTTGAAGCAAAGTAGGTCATCATCAAAACAAGTTTCAACTGACCAATTTGAAGGTCACAGGATCAAAGGTCGAGATCAAATATCTTAATGATTAACTGCTTTACATTTTGTTTTGATGTAATCAGGCGTTTGTCTTTAAAAAAAAAAGGTGTCGCATTTTTATAGGTCGTATTTAGTTCAGCACCGAATACTGACTTGATTTACGAAAATAAGAAAATTCTGCAATACTAATCCAATTGTAAACACCTTAAAAGCAGTTAATAAATGTGAACTTTCCCATTTACCTTCGCTCTGATGACTATGAGGTTTTGGCAATTGAAACTTTGCTTGATTCTGACCATTTTTGCTTCATAATAACTTAACAAAATGTTAAACAGTTAATAAATGAACTATTCGACCTTAACCTTTGCTCAGTTATCCTTACCTTTGACCTGGTGGCATACAGGTTTGGTATACTAACACACAATTACAAACAGGTAAAACCATTTAAATCTAAAAGGACCAATCGGTTGTTGTACGACTTATTACCTCGTATTTACGTGATCTACTTAAACTAGAAGAACACTGGATACAACTATCAGGGTTTTTTTGCTGAAACAATCACACTTGGACATTTATTGTGTGAAATAGAGCATCAATCAAAATACAAAAATAATAAGATTAAACAAAATGTCAAAAACAATTTTTTTTATGAGAAAAATATTTAGGGCTAGATGTGAAATAATTATTCACAAAACAACTTGATGGAGGTTTTAAAACCTTGTGAGTTGGCCCACTTATATGACAAATATCATTTAGTATTTAATCAGAACATGTATTTCTGGCAAATACAGATGAAGGGCAAAGCATTCTATAAGCTTTTTTACGAACTTTTATTGCAAATGACCTTAACATGACGTAATAACAGGCACGCGCGTACATGCCATCGGCCGTTCGAGGTTAATTGCGTTTTGTGTCATTTAAAAAAGGTTTTCAAAGCGAAACAGATCCCAATAAATAAATCATACAGATAAAATACGTAGCTGGATCACCCTTAATTGCATAAATCTTAAAATCGTGACTTTTAGTTATCACGAATCAAAAATATGTATATACAGAGATTATGATCAGTCGATTTAATTGAATTTGTGACACGTTTTGTCATGGGGCATATCTAATGCTTGAGGTCAAATTGTTTCTCTTTCAAATTTTACAAAATGTTGCATGTTTGATAAGTATTTGAGTTTTTAAAATGTGGTTTGATAGTAATCTTGATAGTAACATCCTTGGTTCTCCAACCTATGGTGTTTACATGTCGCAGTTGATTCGCAGGGTTTGCTCTAGGTATCGTGATTTTCGTGATCGATGTCGACTGCTGACAAACAAACTAACAACACAAGGATTCGAGATAGACAGGTTGATCAGAACAATGGACAAGTTTTATGGTCGCCATCTTTGTTTCATTGAGAAATATTCTGTATCTTTAAGTGATATGAAGATGGACGTTTGATACTCGGTTCTCATTTTGAGAACTTGATGTTTACTTGGATGTGATAAAGATTAACATGGCGGGTGTCGTCGATAAAGTAGAAGACGCTTAATCTTCTCGAACAGTTGGTCTTATTCTCTTGTGCTTTTACAAGAGTCTTCATGTAAATTTTCCCTTTGTTCATGTTTTGCCCCTGGTTTAATCGATTTTGAGTTCGGATTGTGATTTTGTTAAAGCTTCGGTATTCTCTAATTTATTTTTGTGTACAAAATCATTTAATGAAGTAATATGCTGATATTTTACGATATAGCATTTACGTACAGGTCATGATATGTGCCTCTTATCGCCTTCTACATGTAACTTTTTAATTCCATATACAATGTATGTATTACGATCTTCAAGAAATTATGTTTACTGTATTAAGAAGGTCTTGTAGTAAATATTTGATGATTGACACGTGAGATTTCAACACGAGGAAATTCCAACTGTCACAGTACATCTGAAATGTCCGTCAAAGGTGCCATATTGTCATATTTGTAAATGATTTACATCTCATTACAAAAAGCTTTTTAAAAACTTGCTTCTTTATCATTCATAAAGGTATAGTTTGTATGAATATGTAAAGTAAAAAACACAATTTGTTTCACAACATTTCAGAGAATTAATACTGCAAACGTATTTATTTTGGTGTATTCAAATTTTACCTTATGTTCAATGAGGAATAAACGCTCTCAAAACTTCTGCTTCGTAAAACAATTTGCAAAAACTATAATAAGCGCAATAATAATTTAGAGGAAAACCGTCAGAGCAAAAATCGGTTAAATTTGATTACCCTTAAAATATAGGTTTACAGTATTCCATAGGATTTTTAAGAGTATATAAAACCTTATTGTAGTGTATGCATCAATATGTATACCTAATAAAGATGACGTAACACACACATGTTCTGCACCTTTTAAATTTAGTAACAGATACAGTATGCCGAAAAAAATGCATCAAACTGCACCATACAGCTGTTTCGTCCTCGGAGGACTCTTCAGTAATGCTAAGGCCAAAAGGTGGGAATCCAACATTTCTAAACTAATGTCGAAGCAGAAGGGTCAGGTGCGTAACACCGATTTAATGTGATTTGTTTCTTACCGCCCTTAGGAAGTTTAATTTACAGATTAACCTAATATGAGCAAATATTGTTTTCATATCTGTCCCCAATTCTGGAGTAAGGTTGATTGATCGATTACGAATTTGTTCTCCTAAAATAAACAATGCACTTGCCATGCACATCCTTTTTCTTTTGTTTTACGTCTACATAAATAAGCCTTCCGGTGTTTGCGATGTGAATACGCGTATTGAGTGCGTGTGTATTTGGAATGGTGCAATATATTCATATATGCCTAATTGTGATGGTCTGGATCTTTTTTGCCGATTTAAGTGCTACCACACCGAAGTATACTGCCGAAGGCCCCCAGCAAAACACTCTTCCCGGTCACATTATACTGACAACGGGTGAACCAGTCGTTTTACTCCCATAATACTGAGCGTCAAGCAGGGAGTATTACCTACCATTTTTTAACACTTTGGTATGTCTCGGCCAGGGGACAGAACCCATAGCAATCATCACGGGGACTAACGTTCAACTTAAAGCCAAAAGTAATGTCAAAAAGGAAAAATAAGATCCCAAATAAAGTCGACCATGTATTGGGTGGCAACGGGTACAATTTGCACGGCAGTTGTAGACTAAGAGTGAAACGAAACCCATTTTTCGTCATGCTAGCAATGTGGTTATGATATATAAACTGCTATCACATGCCTATTTAATATTACCCACTGTTCCTTCCAATCTTGAATTGTTTTATAATATAACTAGTGTTCTTTAACCTAGAACTCTCGAATTCAGACATTCTTCTCGCTGATCTCCATTCGGTTTTATCTACCCAGAAATAGACATTTTTAGTGCATAATGATATCGTGACCACGATACTGCGTTGTTCGCGTCTAAGATGTACCGGTCGTGCATCCTTAATGTTATAAAACAGAATAGCACTATCTGTGTGCGCCTGGTCACAATAAAACGGGGGAAATAAATGGCCAGGCAGCCTGGATCTAACGTTATCTACAGCATCAATTGATATCATAAAGTTTGAATATTGCAGAAAAAGTAAGTGTAACGACCACGAGTAGGCAGCATGCATGTACACAAATCGATTACATGGAGTTTCGTTTGTGTTGGCGTAACGCAACGATTCATGAAATTTTATCAATGAAGTTATTAGGACGCTGTTGGATATAGTTTCGTCTGCTTTATCTGTCAATCATTTCGTCCGTTCGTGAAAATCGATAAAAATACATCTAGAAGCCAAAACCTACACGATAATCCCTTATGAGGACATTTGTACTTGAGTTTCTCTATTTAAGGATTAAACCAAAATAGTAACAGCTTGCTTTAATTACAGTGGTCGAAAACTAATTGTATAAACCACAGGGCGAGGAAATTCGTTGAAAGATGACGTCACACACATGTGCTGCACCATTTAAATTTAGTAATAGATACAGTATGACGAAAAAATGAATTAAACTGCACCATACAGCTGCTTCGTCCCCCTACATGTAGGACTCTTCAGCAATGCTAGGGGCCAAAAGGTGGGAATCCAAAATTTCTAAAGTAATGAAGCAGCAGAAGGGTCAGGTGCGTAAAACCCCTTTAATTTATGAATTTAGAAGAAAGCTTATTTTAGACCAACGTCAAGTGTACATGTACATGTTAGTATCTTTAAACTACTGACAGGTAAGATTCATTTTCGATGAAATACAGCCACCATTGTATCACAAATTGATTCAGTCGATTTTTAAAAGTGATCCAAAATAGTTTAGACCAAATATTTAAATGTTTTCAACGAAATAACTATTACAAGCCGATGAACTTGTCTAGGAAACGTTAGGTAATGCATAAATACGACAAAAAGAAATACGGTAAAGAAAAAACCCGATCCAAGGGTAAAGATTAAGATTCTAGAATCGTTCTATTGCCAAAAATCAAAATTACAATAAAGCTGGTTTGAGCAAAAAAGGAACCATCAAACATAAAATGGTACCATAAACAAAGTTCTAGTCCAAGCGCAAGGCACCACATGACCAGGGAAAAACATTGTTGTGAATACAAAATGACGAGTGTCCGCAATCCATGGTGAATAACCCAAAGATACTAAGCATACAGAACAAACAAGTGTATGACCGATTGATTCCGGGCTAAGCCGTTGATTGGGGCCAAATCTTCTGTACTTTCCGACCAATACAGAGGTAATGCACATGATCAAGTGGAATCAAGGCTCGGCTTAGCAACTCATGAATGAGTATGATCGGTGATGCAAAATTAACTGACTGACGAACGCAAGTGATTGCCGAAGATGCCCCGGACACAGTTTGCCCCAGTTGTGTAGACTGACAGCTTATCATAGAAGTTTGCATAAGTTTATGGACAGCTAATCGAAGGCTGTGATGCAAAAAGATCAGGCTAAAGTAGCCGAATATTGAATGGAGATGATGAAATATTGGTATTCATATGCATATTCAACTTGAAATTCGCATTCACTCGCGGGTTTGCTCATTTTGGTGTATTTTAGTCAATGGCCAAAAATATATTTAGCTGGGTATACTAAGGTAAGGCCTAATTCATATTAATTTGAAACAAAACAGTAAAACAAACAAGTGCACCGTCTCCCACGAGAGCAAAATGTCTGCCTTTATAGTAACTTCACTTTTATCTGTGGTCGTTTTATTCCAGTACATCTTTTTCACCTGTTTTGTTATATACGTAAATCCCTCAATAATATCTATAAATATTTTTTTTTTATCTTGTAAGATGATCCATGTACCTACCGGCGCAATGGTTCTAACTCCAGAAACTTCAGAGCAATATTCCGACCATTTTGGATTGCAAATCACCTTGGTCATATAATGTCTAGACAAATTGACCATTTTCGTCACTTATGATTGAGAAACGAGTCACGAGAGATACTGTGCTATATTGCTCTAATCAATGTCTGCAAAATCGGTCTGACCGATTTCTGAGAGGTCTGACACATTCTTTGACCTAAATATTGAGTTAAACTAAACTAGCAATATATCATGGTAGAAGAGTCAGTCATCAAATCTGAATTTATTGTACGTATGTATGGAAAATGTACTAAAATGTGTTTCTTTGTAGGACTCGCACAACTAAATCATTCAATATATGTATCGCTAAGCTTTAGGGCTAATATTTGAAGTTCAAGACTAGTGACAACCGTCTAGATTCACAGATACATACATGACAAAAGCTCAAAAAGAAATTTTGGGGTGACATTACTGGCATTTTACAGCGATACAGGCTTAGTTTCTGGCAATTGGAAGTTTACATAGCACATCGGTAAAAATGGGACGGGAAACTCCATTTCAATCCGCCATCATATATCGAAAATCTACCGAAAGTATACATTTTTGTAAAGTTTAATAAATGTTGATTTCATTCAATTCAAAAAAGGTCAACAATTACCAAGTTGAATTGTGTTGAGCTAGACTGTCTAATAATCGACAATAAAAGTAACTGAATAGGACATTGAGTAAGGTTTTTAATTAGAATATTTATTCAAAAGTATGTTATATTAATTTTATACTATTTGAATGTTACATAATAAGGTGAGTGTATGGTGAAAATGAAATTGATACTACTTCTAATTTGATAAAAAAGGTACAAAATACTTTGTACTTTGTTATATGAGTATACATAACTATTTCTATAGGTATTCAACTAACCGAAATATCTGCTGCAAAAATTTATGCTAGAAGCAGTACGCATGATGCCAAATGCTTTGAATTAAAAGTGAAAATACTAATAACATTATATAACTTTTATTTTATCTACTTAGACCTAGTCGAGGCGTTTATGAACTTCATCTTAACATAAACATGCATGTAAGGCAAACATTGTTATTCATTTCATTTTTACCAGTGAAATATCGAAAAATTTTCATTCTATAAAAGTGATATTTTTCACTAGTGAATAAACAGAATATCTAACAGTATCTGTAGTAATACCAAACATATTTCACTCGTGTGGCTAATATTTGGATATTTTTCACGAGTGCGCAGCACGAGTGAAAAATATCAAAATATTTGTCCAACTCGTGAAATATATTTGGTATTACTGAAGACATTGTTAGATATCCTCTATATATTACACGCGAATATATAAGCAAAAGGCGATCATATAAGGATCACGTAACACACACATATGCTTCACCTCTTAAATTTAGTAATAGATACAGTTTGCCGAAAAAAATGAATTAAACTGTATCATACAGCTGTTTCGTCCTCCTAGGACTCTTCAGTGATGCTAGGGGCCAAAAGGTAGGAATCCAAAATTTCTAAACTTATGTAGAAGCAGAAGGGTCAGGTGCGTAAAACCCCTTAATTTTATTAATTTAGAAGTAAAATTAAACTAGTTTTGTATAATTTCAAATCGTGTACTACGAAAATGTGTATATTAAGTACCTTGCCACTACTCAAATGAGATAAACTGTGGCTATGGAGGCTCCAGCAAACCTCGGGGAATAAAAAATCCACCAGTAGAGTCTGCCACCCCTATCATAAAGATCACGTAACACACACATATGCTGAAAAAAAATGAATTAAACTGCATCAAACAGCTGTTTCGTCCTCCTACAGTGATGCTAGGAGCCAAAAGGTAGGAATCCAAAATTTCTAAACTTATGTAGAAGCAGAAGGGTCAGGTGCGTAAAATAAACAGAGCTTATTAATTTGTTCAAGATTCGAACTAACCAACGACATCTGTACCTGATGAACGAAGGGACTTATTTCCCTAGCCCAGTCCGTACGAAGCGACACAAGTATTTTACCAAGATGAATAAATATTCCTAATCATGCAAAATTGCAAAACAACATAATCGCCATTTTTATGTCTAGCAGAAGACGCTTATTCTTCCGGAGCACCTAGTCTTATTATCTTTTGCTTTTACGAGAGTCTCCATGTAAATATCAGATTTCAGATTCTACTAACAACTGTCGCTTATAATCACAATCTCATCGAAGCTTTGAAATGTTCGAAAAAAAAACACATTTTCTTTTTTAACTTAAAGGGAATAAAAATTTGTAAATACAATGTCCATCGTGTAACATAAACATTATAAACAACTTTCTAATTAATTTAGACGTAATTCTAGTCAGTCAAACAAACTTTTTACAGTAAAACCAAAATATGCCACTCAGTATTTTTTATATAAACTTGAATGGAGTCACAGTATTTTTTAGTTCTGTGACGATATAACATGGATATAATTTGCATCAGCACGATAACTAAGTCCCAACGTAAATGTCAAAATCTCGAAGTGAAACACAAACAGAAGGTGGAAGAGATCGGGATGCAATGTTAAAGAAAAATAGAGAATACCGAAGCGTGACCAGAACCATAATCCGAACTCAAAATCTATTAGATTTAGGGCAAAATAAGAATAGAGAAATTGAACGGCCATGTGTTCCTGAAGAGTTAGCGTATTCCGCTTCATCAACGATACCCGCCATATAATTCTTGGTTAATCATCAAGTCTTAAAAAGTAAAAACCTAATCATCATTGTCAATTACAACAAGTAAGCACACTAATGAGCTTACTCAAAATCTTCATATCATAATTATAATTTATAAGGATACAAAATATTTCTTAAAGAGACGATGATGGCGACCATTAAACAAATGACAGATTTCTAAATAAAGAAAGAAAAAAATATGTTCAAATAAAGAAATGCACTGCTCTGCAAAAACTGTATATGATATTTATAGGCAGTGCTTTAGATTATGGTTGTATCTATGCTATTCCCTCTAGAAATCACTACGAGAAACTGGGTCAACAGGCCAATTCTGCGGCAGCCATCCTGATTGTATCGATAACCGACATATATATGCGGGACGTATAACCAAATAGGGAGGGCAATCGAGTTAGAATAGGTAAACATAAGCCATTCTTGTCATATATGATATATAGAGGACTGATCTTGTGATATACATGTAGATTCACTTTCTGCCAAGTCAGCATATTTCGATGATGTAAATATAGATTTATGCCATTCGTTTTTATTTAGATATGTCAAATCGAATGATACATTTTTTTAGAAAATGAATTACCCGCGATATTTTAGCGATTCTCGGGAGATTTGATTGAAAAATACACTGTATGCCTGCTCAATCTCACTTGTTTTGGTTTCGTTCACTTTTATTTATGGAAGATTGCAGTATTTTCAAGTAAGCCGCTCGAATTTTTGACGATTTAAAGTGCTACCACAATGAAGTACACTGCCGAAGGCAAACAACAAAACACCGTCACATTATACTAACAACGGGTGAACCAGTCATTTCCATTCACATTATGTTGAGCATCAAGCAGAGAAGGTTAGCATTGTTGAAGACTTTGGTATGGGGACAGAACTCAAAGCCTTCTTCAATTGGTGAAAACTCAACTATAGACCAATTGTGAGGCTGTGGTCATTAAGGGAGACATTAGGAAGACGAAAGTTGTTTAGGAAAGAAGAGAAAAGACGAGATCCCAAGTTTGGTCGCCTCCTTCGGTCATGCAATGGAGACAGCAGATACAATTCTTACGCCCCACCTGTAGGGCCTGATAAAAGGTGGCACATATTATAGTGTTTCTTAGAGATTCACTACAGAATAGGTGTTTTCTGTTTTCTAATTTTGGGTTGCTTCGCAAAAAAATGTTGTTGAATATTTGGTATTTACTTTTAAGAAGGGTTTAGTAAGTGATGTAGGGTATATTATAGGCTGAAGGGTAGGTAAGTGATGTAGGCTGAAGGGTTTAGTAAATGATGAAGGGTATAATATAGGCTGAAGGGTTGAGTAAGTGATGTAGAGTATAATATAGGCTGAAGGGTTTAGTAAGTGATGTAGGGTATAATATAGGCTGAAGGGTTTAGTAAATGATGAAGGGTATAATATAGGCTGAAGGGTTTAGTAAATGATGTAGGGTATAATATAGGCTGGAGGGTTTATTAAATGATGTAGGGTATAATATAGGCTACAGGGTTTAGTAAGTGATGTAGGGTATAATATAGGCTGAATGGTGTAGTAAGTGATGTAGGGTATAATATAGGCTGAAGGGTTTAGTAAGTGATGTAGGGTATAATATAGGCTGAAGGGTTTAGTAAATGATGTAGGATATAATATTGGCTGAAGGGTTTAGTAAGTGATGTAGGGTATAATATAGTCTGAAGGGTAAGGATATTTAGATGTTAGATACGAAGGACTTGTTGGCTTCCATAAAGAATCCAGTCGTATTTCTCGAATAGATTGGCTATATTGTTTATGAATATGTAGAAAACGTCAATCGCCAATGGGGACTTTTAATTCTTAAGAAACTATGAATATTATATTGATTTTATTTCTATTATTATTGTTTAAAAGATATGGTCAACGGAAACAGTCAATCATCTGTCACCGACAATGATGGCGAGCCATTGATTGTAACTATGTGACGTCATAGTAGCACAATGTACTTACTATTGGCAATGTCCTTTCGTTGTTATTGTCATAAATAACTTTGTTCCCTGATTTGTCTGGTTAATTGTCAAAAATAACCAAACACTTGTTATTTTGCCATAGAGAATTTTTTTTTAAAGAATACCGAAGCGTTAACAAAAGCATAATCCGAACTCAAAATCGATTAGCCTATGGGCAAAATATGAACAAAGGAAAGATTTACATGGAGAACATTGTTAAAGTACATGAGAATAAGACCAGGGCCCGTATTCATGAAACCGTTCTCATGCTCAAGGATTGATTCTGTGCTCAAACCACATCCAAGTAATCATCAATTCCTCGAAATGATAACTGAATCATTGTCAATCACAACAAGTAAACATACTAATAAGCATACTCAACAACGACCATCTTCAATCCACACAAAGATACAAAATATTTTTTCAATGAGACAATGATTGCGACAATAAAACTTACCCATAATTCTGATCAAAATCAATATTATTTTCACCGGTATGTATATTATTAACATGTGCGTATGGGTGACTTTCAATTTAATTGCACTATAATAATAATAATCCCACAACAAGACACATTCCATTACATTTAGATGCGTACTTAATGAATTCAATGGAGGTCAGAGGTATGTACATGTACAGTCGAGCAGTAGAAGTACTTTCGACCATACTAAACCATAGCAATACATATCTCGCAAGGTCACGCACAACGGCAGTCGTGATCATCATTTGTCAACGACTGTATTTAAAGGTGCGTACCGGTAACTTTTTACGTCGTTATATCCGGATGATGACTGTGACCATTCATAACATAATTTACATTGTACTTCTACTGGCAGTAATTACAAACAAGTTTATTGATATAATGACATAATAGTTACATACATGGTAAACTATGGCACTGATCTCGTTTTCACCCGTCTCATTCACAATGAACAATATTGATATTGCGTTTACAGTCACAATGAACATTATACGCTGTACCTGTATCCAGTCCTTGTCGATTGCTGGGCCACGCCCCACATGAAATTGACACACATGCAATCATATTACATGACTTACACTAACAAAAGTCGTTTTCAGTTTTGTAAACGCCTACAAAGGAGTAAAGCATTGTATGCTCAAACAAAAGACATTTTCGGGGGGAGGAGGATAAATATTTTGTTACTTTAGAGTTGATGTATATTGACGGGACACGCAATCGTTACACTCTATTTTGTTTGTTAAGTTATTTTTAAAGTATTTGACCTGACCTAAAAAAAAAAGTTTCAAGGACCTTAGTCCGTTTAAACTAGAACTGGTGTTTTTTTCTACTTGTGTGAAAGATCGGGGCATTTTTGAAAAATAGCTGAAGCTTGCCAAATGTCTTGTTATAAGTAGGGAAACATATTGACACAGGAATCAAGAAAACATTGATGTTTGTGTTCTTTTTGTTCTACTTTTCGGAGAGAACAGACTATTTTTGTGTTTTATATCGAACATATGCATATAGCTTGCCAAATATCTCTCTTATTTGAACGGGGAGATATAATACCACCATAGTCAGACACATTGTAGCCTTTGTAATATATAACTCTGAGTTGTTATTTTCAGTGACCATTCATACTATAATGATTCCATTGTGACGTACTTTATATAGTGCAATATATCGCACAGTATCCTACTTACTGTAAAATCATTAATTTTTCGATGGGATTTATTTTTGTTGATTTCCTGGGCACTCTTAATGATTTCGAAATGTTAAAATTAGTATAAGAAGAATATTTAGCTATATTTATCCAGGAAAGTGCGAAAAGAGCTGAATATATACGTAGATATAAATAATATCTTGCTGTAATTGTCTGTCTATATCGCTGTCATGCTGTGCGTTCTTTGTTTTCTCTCCGGAGTAGGCCCTGTTACTTCAAAGTCAATTATGGTTCCCACTGTACGTATAAATAGTTACGGAATGGAAATTTGTCTGCTTCACTTGCTTCCTATTAGTATGTGTCTTTGAGAACCCCAATGTCAATGTATTAATGTTTACAATGCAGTACAAAACAATAATGGCGGAGTATTGTACCTTTCCTTTGGTTTATTACTTATTTGTATATTAGTATTACATATGTTTTCTTATCGCTAGGCTTCAGTAACGAATTCATATTGTGTTTTACACAGAACTACGGGCAAGTTTTATGGTCGCAAGCTTTGTCTCATTGAGAAATATTCTGTATCTTTAAGTTATATGAAGATGGACGTTTTTGAGTATGCTCATTAGTGTGTTTACTTGTTGTGATTGACAACAACACTCGGTTCTCATTTTGAGAACTTGATGTTTACTTGGATGTGACAAAGATTTACATGGCGGATGTCGTCGATGAAGCAGAAGACGCTTACTCTTCCGGAACACCTGGTCTTATTCTCTTGTACTTTAGCAAGGGTCTCCATGTTAATCTTTCCTTTGTTCATATTTTGCCCCTGGTTTAATCGATTTTGAGTTTGGATAATGATTTTGTTAACGCTTCGGTATTCTCTTATTTATTTACAGATGACGGAACCATTCAGTTATAAAATCAGAAATATGACGAGGAAAGACAACACGACGATCCCGACTGAAGCAGCAGTGACAGATGGTGTAGGGGAGGCGGACGAAAACAACATTTTCTGTGACTATTATACAGCCTGGTCGTCCTGGACTCGCTGTAACCGCCATTGTCAACAAACACGGAAACGGAAGTGTCGATTTCCTACCTTCTGTGGACATTCGCGCATCCGGGAAAAGCGTCCTTGCAACAGAAAGAGTGGACCTTGTAAGGAGGTGACGTACAAGGTCATTGGGTCGACAAAATCGAACAGAAAGAAAGAAGATTTGCTGTATGACCTGTTTTACAAGCCTTGGTCGTCGTGGGGAGCCTGTTCGAGGACATGTAAGAAGAGAAGGCGCCGCCGGTGTAAGTTTACGGACGTGTGTGGTAGTGGCTATCTGGAGGAGGAGAGGTATTGTCGTGTCGTCAACGACACGTGTCACGGCTCCTACATCATCAGCACCAACAGGTTCAAGGTTCCGGTCGAGGACAAGGAAAGACAAAAGCATGAAGGTAAGGGGCGTGGGTTTTCTCCGGGTATCAGGTATTCCGGTTTCCTCCCAAAATAAGACCACTCGCGCGTTAATATTTATCCAGGCCAACAAGAGTGATTTCATGTAATATAAGTTTGATAACTCGTTTCATAAATATTGTGAAATAAACCGTTTATTTATTGATAAGAGGCATGTGCTTCTGCTAATGATATGTGTCGTTGCTTCCGTACCAACCATATCTGATACCTTTCTACTTTTGAAATCTTAATATTCTAGCATATGCTGCCATTGTTATATTTCATCTTACATTCTTCAAAAGGGGATCGAAATTTGATGGCCTACATAAAATACCGTTACAGTAGATAAAATAATCTTCACTTTATATCATATATATATGTTTTATCCCAATTTGAAACATCATAAATCAATAAAAAAAAATGATGATTAATGAAAGTAACCAGTTCGTGAAAATGTACACTGTATACATTTTGTATGTCTGTTTTTCTTTCTGAAAAAAAATGATCGTCCAGCTTATTCACTAAAACAATTATCGTTCTTCGTTTCCAGCTGCGGCATCTAATATCACGTTAGAGAGTCTCCGAATGTCGTGTGGTCTCCGACCTGCTGGAACATCCGGGAGGTTCAAAATAGTCGGAGGCCAATATTCCTCCCCAAACAGTTGGCCCTGGCAGGTTTGTTCACTTATAAAGCAAGAGTTCAAGAAACACAGCCAGTGAAAATAAAAAATCAAGTTTTAGATTATTTTTGTAGTCCAGGTAAACCCAGAAACTTCTATTTGTAAATTAAAGAGTATCCACCAAAACAAAAGCATTTAAATTCATTACCTGGACAGTCAAGAAGCCAAACAAGGAAATAATACGACTTTTGTAAAGCTAGTCCAACGGCAACATCGACATCCAGGGATTACGCTCACCTACGACCTAAACACCCCTGTAATATGTCATGGCAAAACTGAAGGCATGCTCAGGTAAAAAAATAATCTGATAACTGCGGGCTGATTTGAAGATTTAAAAAGAGCCGCAACCGACTTCAAAGTCTGTCAAATGTTACCATTATGTGAATATGATATTCTTTTCATGTACATCAAAGGGTCGGACTAGTCTTCTTGCTAAATAAACAAGATGGCACACGCGGAGCCTTCAGTTTCGTCATGACATAACCCAGGGGTGTAGAGAGAGTAGGTGATCGTTACCCCTGGACATTGACAATGGGCCGGTATTCACTATATAGTAAAGCCTATAACTTTCGAGGTAGTCCTGTTTAGCCACAACGGGTTATAAACTATACGAATCATACGATTATTGTAACGAATTCTAACTAAACTATACTCGAACATTTTCCTTGTTAAGATATTAGGATTATCGCCTAAAAGGCCCATATAGTATTTATCTTTAACGGTTATTTCATTTTGTATCAACGGTAAGAACCTTGTTATACAGTGTACCTTAGAATATCGAAAATAAGAGAGCAGTCATGTTTTAAATGATCACATTTGGCATTTAACAAAAGAATTTGTGCTGATTTTAAAAATAAAGATTGCGTTTTTGAGAAATATAACTGACTAAAAGGGAGAAATTTAGGAAAGTCTGTTTGTCAATAGGTGATATGCACCAGACTCTTTAGTGTAAGTGTGGTGGTATATTTTCTAGAAGGTGTTGACATATTCTTGTGAACATGTCAACCAATTTACACATGTATTTAGCGTATTCCCTACATATTTTCCCAAGAAATGTTTTAACAAACGTTGGTTTCTTTTTGAAGGTTGAATTACTGAACAAACGAAAGAAGCACTTTTGTGGAGGCACACTGATAGCCCCCTACTGGGTCCTCACTGCGGCTCACTGTATACGAAAGCGCGGGAAAACACGGAAGATTATTGTGCGTGTGGGAGAGCATGACGTCACTAAATTGGAA
This sequence comes from Mimachlamys varia, assembly GCA_947623455.1. NCBI lineage: Eukaryota > Metazoa > Mollusca > Bivalvia > Pectinida > Pectinidae > Mimachlamys > Mimachlamys varia. The sequence goes on from OX392527.1 coordinate 52,557,337, forward strand.
AAAACAGAAAAAGACCACACCGTTTCAAAATATTTCCCTCATCCTTCATTTAGTTATAACGCTGTGATGAACGACATAGCGTTATTAAAACTACACACGCCAGTTAGAACTTCAAATGTCAGCGGGTATGCGTGTCTTCCGGTGAAATCCAAAAGACTCTCAAGTAGAACTATTTGCAAGACCATCGGCTGGGGTCGCACACAGAGTAAGAGTTTAACAGGAAGTGACGTATTGAAAGAAGCAGACGTACCCATAGTCAAGAAAAGAAAGTGTCAGAAAGCTTTTGATTTCACTATCACCCGTTCACAGCTTTGCGCCGGTTACAAACGAGGAGGAATAGACTCGTGTATAGGTGACAGTGGTGGGCCGCTCCTGTGTCCTTTCCTTTCTAACGGAAACGATACGCGTTGGTATGTCAACGGTGTCACAAGTTATGGCGAAGGCTGTGGAGAAAAGGGAAAATTTGGAATTTATACAAATGTTCTAAAGTATATGCACTGGATTCAAAAAATCATATTTAAGAAGTGATTAAATTCAAAGGTCTAAGAAAATCTCAGGAAGCAAAAGTGATTTTCAACTGCATCATTTCTGTATAGAATCCGGATTATGACAAAAAAATCGCGTTTTCCATATTAGATACAATGTACTTTATACTACTTATGTTCTGATGTAAATTTCGCATTTCTTCACGATCTTGTGAATAACAGTTTAACTTTTATCATTTTTAACAAGCCATCAGTCTCCTCTTTTACAATTTTAATTCTCACGGAATTGAAATAATTGAAGCACACTGGTGAAATACCTTTTTACGAAAGTTTGATACCTCAAAGACCTCACGTAATTTCTTGGTTTTATTTATTGGTTTACTTTAATCTGTCATCTCAGGAAACCTATTACATAATTAACGGGTAAGATACGGGTAATACAGTGAGATTTCAAAACGGAAAATATTCTCAAACTGGATTTTTCTTAAATCAAGCAGCTAGCCAAGCTTGCGTTATGAAGTAAACATTGTGTACAATTGTAAACAATGGGTTATGTATACATTAAATGGATGAAAAGTTTTGGCAACGTGTTTTTTAATTTTTACACTGAACAGCAAAACATTGACAAATACTTGAATCGGTAATCCATTCCGTTTAAACCCCTTACAAACTCTCTTCCAATAACACAATCGAATATACTCGCTGGATTTTTTGTCAAATTCTGATATGTCAACAGGAGTTGCTCCCCTTTGTCACAAACTATCTATACAACATAGCAATTTGTACAAGGCGACCCTATGCCATTTACATAACACACATCATTGCTAGTGAATTAAATCGATTTTAATCTTAGCTCATAAGTGGTTCAAGTCTTCATAAAAAAAGTTTTATTTTTCATAATGTTCTAATGTACTCGTGTATACTACAATTCAACTTTAACTTCAAGTTATTACGTACATAGTGTACATAGTGATGTATACTTAAGGAGAAACTTTCTATTTTGTTTAGGTTATCGGGTGATAACTACGATGGAACACGGGTAAATTATACCTAACCGGCGAAGCCGGTTATTTAATTTAACCGTGTTCCATTGTAGTCAACCCCCCCCCCCCCGATATCCTAAAAAAATAGAAAGTTAATCCTTATATTTACAGTATATTTCTGTGAAATGTTCGAAACTATTTTTTCATTATAGTCCCATCTTCCGGCACAAATTTCATTTCAAAACTAATAAACGTGAAAATGTTTCAATAAATGTAACAGCATGAGATTTGCATAAATCGTTGATAGCTCCGCCCGCGTTTATTGTTGGTGACGTCACACAATTGTTTTTCAAACTGGAGGATTTGCATAGCTCCTGCCACATGTATTGTTGTCGACTTCATAGAAATTTGGCACGTGTTTGACTACAGTTATGAAGTGATAATGATAGTCAATGAAGCAAAGGTTATCGAGTGAATGTCAGTGTAGACTGTAAATATTTAGGATTAACTTGAATCTTTTTTTATGTTATGGAGGTATAACACACGTGCGAAGCGGTTATGATGAGATTACACTCTGTTTTTTTTTGTGTTATAACACCATAACATAAAAAATAGATTCAAGTTAATACTCATAATTTAAGCTGTACCCTGCGAGAATTCTCTATATTGATGGACTATTTCTCTAACAAGTTATGACGCTGCTTCATCAGCCAATCAAAAGCGACGTTTATACGACGACGTCATTTTTTACGTTATGGGCTGATAGTATAAATTTTTAAGCCAATGAAAATGCCTGTTTCAAACAAGATTAAATCATATACGTATGTAAATAGATACACAGGGACTAGTGGCAATAACTATTTGATCAACAGTTGCTAAAACGTCTCAATTTGGTGGAGACTACATGTACCGGTAGAGACATTCACGGGCATAGAGATGGACGGGTGTAGAGGCGTGATAGAAACTAGGTACAAATATTAACGTCATCCAATTCAATAGTCGTATACAGTTTACAGATTTATTTACGCATCATAATTTAATCTACGAAGTACGTCATCACTGCCTTTCCTTACGGCTCTTGCATTGCAATAATTATACTGGTGAAGTTAGTGACAAAGTTTAGAAAAATTCTGGTATTCGTCTTGAATGGAAATCGCTGAATTGAATCATCTATCAACAGTCGGGGTTTTATTGGAATCTGGGTTCTTTTCTGTACGGGGGAGTGGTTTGTCTTTAAATAACTGGTCAAATTATATAATGATTTCCCGCTCAATATACATGTATGTATCGTTTGTATGATGTACATGTCTGAATGTACATTGCATAGGTACGTGTACAACTTATCCTAAGATGATCCAATCACAGGCCACCAGTATACAGTTAATCATTTGGAGATTGAAAATAAAATTAAAGAAAATATAATAAAAAGCAAATTTAAACAAAAGAACGAGGAAGACGTGTGTACATGTTTATTGGTGTAATATTGCAAAAATAACAACTATGTAAATAGCAAATACATATTTTTTCATTTAGAAACAAAATCAAGAATCTGCATCATAAATCTTAACAAATAAAATGCACAAAATTTGATAAGAAATCTTCAACAAGTTCAATCAAGGTTACTTGATTACCAATTTATAACCATGACGTCATCAGCTTGATCCGTTAACAATTAAAAATGCATTGTATTACATTTGTGGATCCTTCATATCTGAAGATTCCGGGGGGGGGGGGTGTATTCATTCTGACATCCGGAAACTCTATTATACATGTAAAATATATACATTGTCCTATTTTGTTTAACCATTAGTACATGTATAATACAAAATATCAAATGTATCATTGTGGTTAAAACTTATCTTTCAAATCAAGTTAAATTATACTTAGTGAATGAGTTCAATTGCATCAAATGTTTCTTCGATATTTGTCTCGATTTTGCTAGCTGTAGTCGAATTATTGGCCGGATTTTCCAATGTCATGGAAACCAGGATGTTCTCGATATCGTCCGGGGCTACCGCGGACAGTATCCTGTATCTTGGCATCCCATACTTGTCTACAATGAACTTCTCGAAGTTCCACACGACATCTGACGGTCTGATTGGTTTCCAGAAACTCTTCTGTTCCATGAATGCAGCTTTATCCGGGAGACGGGGACATGATTTCTGTAAATATAAAGCAATACCTGGTTATACTCGAACTAGAATGTATTTAATTTCCCTGTGATATGAATATAAGATGAGTCAGAAAATTCAAATTCCTATCCCTATTGGACGGTCAATAATATCCGTGTAATACTTTTATATATACTACTCCTAGGGTTAGGGTTATGTGATATTCTTCTTATATTTTTTTCAAACCATTTGAGAATGGATTTTATTTAAAGTTGAATATAAAATTCGTGGTGCAAGAATACATTTACAGCCGAACACAAATCAACCACACGTCCCTTCCCTCCCCCGTTCTCATTTCTCGTCCTCTATTCTCATCCCTCTCTCCTCCGTTCTCATCCCTCCTTCTTGCGTTCTCATCCCTCCCTCCTCCGTTCTCATCCGTCTCTCCTCCGTTCTCACTCCTCTCTCCTCCGTTCTCACCCCTCTCTCCTCTGTTCTCACCCCTCTCTCCTCCGTTCTCACCCCTCTCTCCTCCGTTCTCATCCCTCTCTCCTCCGTTCTCACCCCTCTCTCCTCTGTTCTCATCCCTCCCTCCTCCGTTCTCATCCCTCTCTCCTCCGTTCTCACCCCTCTCTCCTCTGTTCTCATCCCTCTCTCCTCCGTTCTCATCCCTCTCTCCTCTGTTCTCATCCCTCTCTCCTCTGTTCTCATCCCTCTCTCCTCCGTTCTCAACCCTCTCTCCTCCGTTCTCACCCCTCTCTCCTCCGTTCTCATCCCTCTCTCCTCCGTTTTCACCCCTCTCTCCTCTGTTCTCACCCCTCTCTCCTCCGTTCTTACCCCTCTCTCCTCTGTTCTCATCCCTCTCTCCTCCGTTCCCACCCCTCTCTCCTCTGTTCTCACCCCTCTCTCCTCCGTTCTCATCCTTCCCTCTTCCGTTCTCATCCCTCTCTCCTCCGTTCTCACCCCTCTCTCCTCCGTTCTCACCCCTCTCTCCTCTGTTCTCATCCCTCTCTCCTCCGTTCTCATCCCTCCCTCCTCCGTTCTCATCCTTCCCTCCTCCGTTCTCACCCCTCTCACCTCCGTTCTCACCCCTCTCTCCTCCGTTCTCACCCCTCTCTCCTCCGTTCTCATCCCTCTCTCCTCCGTTCTCACCCCTCTCTCCTCTGTTCTCATCCCTCTCTCCTCCGTTCTCACCCCTCTCTCCTCCATTCTCGTCACTCCCTCCTCCGTTCTCACCCCTCTCTCCTCTGTTCTCATCCCTCTCTCCTCTGTTCTCATCCCTCTCTCCTCCGTTATCACCCCTCTCTCCTCCGTTCTCGTCCCTCCCTCCTCCGTTCTCACCCCTCTCTCCTCTGTTCTCAACCCTCTTTCCTCTGTTCTCATCCCTCTCTCCTCCGTTCTCACCCCTCTCTCCTCCGTTCTCACCCCTCTCTCTTCCGTTCTCACCCCTCTCTCCTCTGTTCTCATCCCTCTCTCCTCCGTTCTCACCCCTCTCTCCTCCGTTCTCGTCCCTCCCTCCTCCGTTCTCACCCCTCTCTCCTCTGTTCTCATCCCTCTCTCCTCCGTTCTCAACCCTCTCTCCTCCGTTCTCATCCTTCCCTCCTCCGTTCTCATCCCTCTCTCCTCTGTTCTCATCCCTCTCTCCTACGTTCTCATCCTTCCCTCCTCCGTTCTCACCCCTCTCTCCTCCGTTCTCATCCTTCCCTCCTCCGTTCTCAACCCTCTCTCCTCCGTTCTCGTCCCTCTCTCCTCCGTTCTCACCCCTCTCTCCTCTGTTCTCATCCCTCTCTCCTCCGTTCTCACCCCTCTCTCCTCAGTTCTCGTCCCTCCCTCCTCCGTTCTCACCCCTCTCTCCTCCGTTCTCATCCCTCTCTCCTCCGTTCTCACCCCTCTCTCCTCCGTTCTCATCCTTCCCTCCTCCGTTCTCATCCCTCTCTCCTCCGTTCTCATCCCTCTCTCCTCCGTTCTCACCCCTCTCTCCTCTGTTCTCACCCCTCTCTCCTCTGTTCTCGTCCCACCCACTCCGTTCTCATCCCTCCCTCCTCCGTTCTCATCCTTCCCTCCTCCGTTCTCATCCTTCCCTCCTCCGTTCTCATCCGTCTCTCCTCCGTTCTCACCCCTCTCTCCTCCGTTCTCACCCCTCTCTCCTCTGTTCTCACCCCTCTCTCCTCCGTTCTCATCCCTCTCTCCTCCGTTCTCACCCCTCTCTCCTCCGTTCTCATCCTTCCCTCCTCCGTTCTCATCCCTCTCTCCTCCGTTCTCATCCCTCTCTCCTCCGTTCTCACCCCTCTTTCCTCTGTTCTCACCCCTCTCTCCTCTGTTCTCGTCCCACCCACTCCGTTCTCATCCCTCCCTCCTCCGTTCTCATCCTTCCCTCCTCCGTTCTCATCCTTCCCTCCTCCGTTCTCATCCGTCTCTCCTCCGTTCTCACCCCTCTCTCCTCCGTTCTCACCCCTCTCTCCTCTGTTCTCACCCCTCTCTCCTCCGTTCTCATCCCTCTCTCCTCCGTTCTCACCCCTCTCTCCTCCGTTCTCATCCTTCCCTCCTCCGTTCTCATCCCTCTCTCCTCCGTTCTCATCCCTCTCTCCTCCGTTCTCACCCCTCTTTCCTCTGTTCTCACCCCTCTCTCCTCTGTTCTCGTCCCACCCACTCCGTTCTCATCCCTCCCTCCTCCGTTCTCATCCTTCCCTCCTCCGTTCTCATCCTTTCCTCCTCCGTTCTCATCCGTCTCTCCTCCGTTCTCACCCCTCTCTCCTCCGTTCTCACCCCTCTCTCCTCTGTTCTCACCCCAATCTCCTCCGTTCTCATCCCTCTCTCCTCCGTTCTCACCCCTCTCTCCTCCGTTCTCATCCTTCCCTCCTCCGTTCTCATCCCTCTCTCCTCCGTTCTCATCCCTCTCTCCTCCGTTCTCACCCCTCTTTCCTCTGTTCTCACCCCTCTCTCCTCTGTTCTCGTCCCACCCACTCCGTTCTCATCCCTCCCTCCTCCGTTCTCATCCTTCCCTCCTCCGTTCTCATCCTTCCCTCCTCCGTTCTCATCCGTCTCTCCTCCGTTCTCATCCCTCTCTCCTCCGTTCTCATCCCTCCCTCCTCCGTTCTCATCCTTCCCTCCTCCGTTCTCACCCCTCTCTCCTCTGTTCTCATCCCTCTCTCCTCCGTTCTCACCCCTCTCTCCTCCATTCTCGTCACTCCCTCCTCCGTTCTCACCCCTCTCTCCTCTGTTCTCATCCCTCTCTCCTCCGTTCTCATCCCTCTCTCCTCCGTTATCACCCCTCTCTCCTCCGTTCTCGTCCCTCCCTCCTCCGTTCTCACCCCTCTCTCCTCTGTTCTCAACCCTCTTTCCTCTGTTCTCATCCCTCTCTCCTCCGTTCTCACCCCTCTCTCCTCCGTTCTCACCCCTCTCTCTTCCGTTCTCACCCCTCTCTCCTCTGTTCTCATCCCTCTCTCCTCCGTTCTCACCCCTCTCTCCTCCGTTCTCGTCCCTCCCTCCTCCGTTCTCACCCCTCTCTCCTCTGTTCTCATCCCTCTCTCCTCCGTTCTCAACCCTCTCTCCTCCGTTCTCATCCTTCCCTCCTCCGTTCTCATCCCTCTCTCCTCTGTTCTCATCCCTCTCTCCTACGTTCTCATCCTTCCCTCCTCCGTTCTCACCCCTCTCTCCTCCGTTCTCATCCTTCCCTCCTCCGTTCTCAACCCTCCCTCCTCCGTTCTCGTCCCTCTCTCCTCCGTTCTCACCCCTCTCTCCTCTGTTCTCATCCCTCTCTCCTCCGTTCTCACCCCTCTTTCCTCAGTTCTCGTCCCTCCCTCCTCCGTTCTCACCCCTCTCTCCTCCGTTCTCATCCCTCTCTCCTCCGTTCTCACCCCTCTTTCCTCCGTTCTCATCCTTCCCTCCTCCGTTCTCATCCCTCTCTCCTCCGTTCTCATCCCTCTCTCCTCCGTTCTCACCCCTCTCTCCTCTGTTCTCACCCCTCTCTCCTCTGTTCTCGTCCCACCCACTCCGTTCTCATCCCTCCCTCCTCCGTTCTCATCCTTCCCTCCTCCGTTCTCATCCTTCCCTCCTCCGTTCTCATCCGTCTCTCCTCCGTTCTCACCCCTCTCTCCTCCGTTCTCACCCCTCTCTCCTCTGTTCTCACCCCTCTCTCCTCCGTTCTCATCCCTTTCTCCTCCGTTCTCACCCCTCTCTCCTCCGTTCTCATCCTTCCCTCCTCCGTTCTCATCCCTCTCTCCTCCGTTCTCATCGCTCTCTCCTCCGTTCTCACCCCTCTTTCCTCTGTTCTCACCCCTCTCTCCTCTGTTCTCGTCCCACCCACTCCGTTCTCATCCCTCCCTCCTCCGTTCTCATCCTTCCCTCCTCCGTTCTCATCCTTCCCTCCTCCGTTCTCATCCGTCTCTCCTCCGTTCTCACCACTCTCTCCTCCGTTCTCACCCCTCTCTCCTCTGTTCTCACCCCTCTCTCCTCCGTTCTCATCCCTCTCTCCTCCGTTCTCACCCCTCTCTCCTCCGTTCTCATCCTTCCCTACTCCGTTCTCATCCCTCTCTCCTCCGTTCTCACCCCTCTTTCCTCTGTTCTCACCCCTCTCTCCTCTGTTCTCGTCCCACCCACTCCGTTCTCATCCCTCCCTCCTCCGTTCTCATCCTTCCCTCCTCCGTTCTCATCCTTCCCTCCTCCGTTCTCATCCGTCTCTCCTCCGTTCTCACCCCTCTCTCCTCCGTTCTCACCCCTCTCTCCTCTGTTCTCACCCCTCTCTCCTCCGTTCTCATCCCTCTCTCCTCCGTTCTCACCCCTCTCTCCTCCGTTCTCATCCTTCCCTCCTCCGTTCTCATCCCTCTCTCCTCCGTTCTCATCCCTCTCTCCTCCGTTCTCACCCCTCTTTCCTCTGTTCTCACCCCTCTCTCCTCTGTTCTCGTCCCACCCACTCCGTTCTCATCCCTCCCTCCTCCGTTCTCATCCTTCCCTCCTCCGTTCTCATCCTTCCCTCCTCCGTTCTCATCCGTCTCTCCTCCGTTCTCACCCCTCTCTCCTCCGTTCTCACCCCTCTCTCCTCTGTTCTCACCCCTCTCTCCTCTGTTCTCATCCCTCTCTCCTCCGTTCTCACCCCTCTCTCCTCCGTTCTCATCCCTCTCTCCTCCGTTCTCATCCCTCCCTCTCCGTTCTTATCCCTCTCTCCTCCGTTCTCATCCTTCCCTCCTCCGTTCTCATCCTTCCCTCCTCAGTTCTCACCCCTCTCTCCTCCGTTCTCGTCCCTCCCTCCTCCGTTCTCACCCCTCTCTCCTCTGTTCTCATCCCTCTCTCCTCCGTTCTCAACCCTCTCTCCTCCGTTCTCATCCTTCCCTCCTCCGTTCTCATCCCTCTCTCCTCTGTTCTCATCCCTCTCTCCTACGTTCTCATCTTTCCCTCCTCCGTTCTCACCCCTCTCTCCTCCGTTCTCATCCTTCCCTCCTCCGTTCTCACCCCTCTCTCCTCCGTTCTCATCCCTCTCTCCTCCGTTCTCATCCCTCCCTCTCCGTCCTTATCCCTCTCTCCTCCGTTCTCATCCTTCCCTCCTCCGTTCTCATCCTTCCCTCCTCAGTTCTCATCCCTCCCTCCTCCGTTCTCATCCCTCCCTCCTCCGTTCTCATCATTCCCTCCTCCGTTCTCATCCCTCCCTTCTCCGTTCTCATCCCTCCCTCCTCCGTTCTCATCCCTCCCTCCTCCGTTCTCATCATTCCCTCCTCCGTTCTCATCATTCCCTCCTCCGTTCTCATCCCTCTCTCCTCCGTTCTCACCCCCCTCTCCTCCGTTCTAATCCCTCCTTCCTCCGTTCTCATCCCTCCCTCCTCCGTTCTCATCCCTCCCTCCTCCGTTCTCATCATTCCCTCCTCCGTTCTCATCATTACCTCCTCCGTTCTCATCCCTCCCTCCTCAGTTCTCATCCCTCCCTCCTCCGTTCTCATCCCTCCCTCCTCCGTTCTCATCATTCCCTCCTCCGTTCTCATCATTCCCTCCTCCGTTCTCATCCCTCTCTCCTCCGTTCTCACCCCCCTCTCCTCCGTTCTCATCCCTCCTTCCTCCGTTCTCATCCCTCCCTCCTCCGTTCTCATCCCTCCCTCCTCCGTTCTCATCATTCCCTCCTCCGTTCTCATCATTCCCTCCTCCGTTCTCATCCCTCCCTCCTCAGTTCTCATCCCTCCCTCCTCCGTTCTCATCCCTCCCTCCTCCGTTCTCATCATTCCCTCCTCCGTTCTCATCCTTCCCTCCTCCGTTCTCATCCCTGTCTCCTCAGGTCTCATCTCTCTCTCCTCCGTTCTCATCCCTCCTTCCTCCGTTCTCATCCCTCCCTCCTCCGTTCTCACCCCTCCCTCCTCCGTTCTCACCCCTCTCTCCTCCGTTCTCATCCTTCCCTCCTCCGTTCTCATCCCTCTCTCCTCTGTTCTCATCCCTCCCTCTCCGTTCTCGTCCCACCCACTCCGTTCTCATCCCTCCCTTCTCCGTTCTCATCCTTCCCTCCTCCGTTCTCATCCCTGTCTCCTCAGGTCTCATCTCTCTCTCCTCCGTTCTCATCCTTCCCTCCTCCGTTCTCATCCTTCCCTTCTCCGTTCTCATCCCTCCCTCCTCCGTTCTCATCCTTCCCTCCTCCGTTCTCACCCCTCTCTCCTCCGTTCTCGTCCCTCCCTCCTCCGTTCTCACCCCTCTCTCCTCTGTTCTCATCCCTCTCTCCTCCGTTCTCAACCCTCTCTCCTCCGTTCTCATCCTTCCCTCCTCCGTTCTCATCCCTCTCTCCTCTGTTCTCATCCCTCTCTCCTACGTTCTCATCTTTCCCTCCTCCGTTCTCACCCCTCTCTCCTCCGTTCTCATCCTTCCCTCCTCCGTTCTCACCCCTCTCTCCTCCGTTCTCGTCCCTCTCTCCTCCGTTCTCACCCCTCTCTCCTCTGTTCTCATCCCTCTCTCCTCCGTTCTCACCCCTCTCTCCTCAGTTCTCGTCCCTCCCTCCTCCGTTCTCACCCCTCTCTCCTCCGTTCTCATCCCTCTCTCCTCCGTTCTCACCCCTCTCTCCTCCGTTCTCATCCTTCCCTCCTCCGTTCTCATCCCTCTCTCCTCCGTTCTCATCCCTCTCTCCTCCGTTCTCACCCCTCTCTCCTCTGTTCTCACCCCTCTCTCCTCTGTTCTCGTCCCACCCACTCCGTTCTCATCCCTCCCTCCTCCGTTCTCATCCTTCCCTCCTCCGTTCTCATCCTTCCCTCCTCCGTTCTCATCCGTCTCTCCTCCGTTCTCACCCCTCTCTCCTCCGTTCTCACCCCTCTCTCCTCTGTTCTCACCCCTCTCTCCTCTGTTCTCATCCCTCTCTCCTCCGTTCCCACCCCTCTCTCCTCCGTTCTCATCCCTCTCTCCTCCGTTCTCATCCCTCCCTCTCCGTTCTCATCCCTCTCTCCTCCGTTCTCATCCTTCCCTCCTCCGTTCTCATCCTTCCCTCCTCAGTTCTCATCCCTCCCTCCTCCGTTCTCATCCCTCCCTCCTCCGTTCTCATCATTCCCTCCTCCGTTCTCATCCCTCCCTTCTCCGTTCTCATCCCTCCCTCCTCCGTTCTCATCATTCCCTCCTCCGTTCTCATCATTCCCTCCTCCGTTCTCATCCCTCTCTCCTCCGTTCTCACCCCCCTCTCCTCCGTTCTCACCCCCCTCTCCTCCGTTCTCATCCCTCCTTCCTCCGTTCTCATCCCTCCCTCCTCCGTTCTCATCATTCCCTCCTCCGTTCTCATCCCTCCCTCCTCCGTTCTCATCCTTCCCTCCTCCGTTCTCATCCCTGTCTCCTCAGGTCTCATCTCTCTCTCCTCCGTTCTCATCCTTCCCTCCTCCGTTCTCATCCTTCCCTTCTCCGTTCTCATCCCTCCCTCCTCCGTTCTCATCCTTCCCTCCTCCGTTCTCATCCCTCTCTCCTCCGTTCTCACCCCTCTCTCCTCCGTTCTCGTCCCTCCCTCCTCCGTTCTCACCCCTCTCTCCTCTGTTCTCATCCCTCTCTCCTCCGTTCTCAACCCTCTCTCCTCCGTTCTCATCCTTCCCTCCTCCGTTCTCATCCCTCTCTCCTCTGTTCTCATCCCTCTCTCCTACGTTCTCATCTTTCCCTCCTCCGTTCTCACCCCTCTCTCCTCCGTTCTCATCCTTCCCTCCTCCGTTCTCACCCCTCTCTCCTCCGTTCTCGTCCCTCTCTCCTCCGTTCTCACCCCTCTCTCCTCTGTTCTCATCCCTCTCTCCTCCGTTCTCACCCCTCTCTCCTCAGTTCTCGTCCCTCCCTCCTCCGTTCTCACCCCTCTCTCCTCCGTTCTCATCCCTCTCTCCTCCGTTCTCACCCCTCTCTCCTCCGTTCTCATCCTTCCCTCCTCCGTTCTCATCCCTCTCTCCTCCGTTCTCATCCCTCTCTCCTCCGTTCTCACCCCTCTCTCCTCTGTTCTCACCCCTCTCTCCTCTGTTCTCGTCCCACCCACTCCGTTCTCATCCCTCCCTCCTCCGTTCTCATCCTTCCCTCCTCCGTTCTCATCCTTCCCTCCTCCGTTCTCATCCGTCTCTCCTCCGTTCTCACCCCTCTCTCCTCCGTTCTCACCCCTCTCTCCTCTGTTCTCACCCCTCTCTCCTCTGTTCTCATCCCTCTCTCCTCCGTTCCCACCCCTCTCTCCTCCGTTCTCATCCCTCTCTCCTCCGTTCTCATCCCTCCCTCTCCGTTCTCATCCCTCTCTCCTCCGTTCTCATCCTTCCCTCCTCCGTTCTCATCCTTCCCTCCTCAGTTCTCATCCCTCCCTCCTCCGTTCTCATCCCTCCCTCCTCCGTTCTCATCATTCCCTCCTCCGTTCTCATCCCTCCCTTCTCCGTTCTCATCCCTCCCTCCTCCGTACTCATCATTCCCTCCTCCGTTCTCATCATTCCCTCCTCCGTTCTCATCCCTCTCTCCTCCGTTCTCACCCCCCTCTCCTCCGTTCTCATCCCTCCTTCCTCCGTTCTCATCCCTCCCTCCTCCGTTCTCATCCCTCCCTCCTCCGTTCTCATCATTCCCTCCTCCGTTCTCATCATTCCCTCCTCCGTTCTCATCATTCCCTCCTCCGTTCTCATCCCTCCCTCCTCAGTTCTCATCCCTCCCTCCTCCGTTCTCATCCCTCCCTCCTCCGTTCTCATCATTCCCTCCTCCGTTCTCATCATTCCCTCCTCCGTTCTCATCCCTCTCTCCTCCGTTCTCACCCCCCTCTCCTCCGTTCTCATCCCTCCTTCCTCCGTTCTCATCCCTCCCTCCTCCGTTCTCATCCCTCTCTCCTCTGTTCTCGTCCCTCCCTCCCCCGTTCTCATCCATCTCTCCTCTGTTCTCATCCCTCCCTCCTCCGTTCTCGTCCCTCCCTCTCCGTTCTTGTCCCACCAACTCCGTTCTCATCCCTCCCTCCTCCGTTCTCATCCTTCCCTCCTCCGTTCTCATCCCTGTCTCCTCAGGTCTCATCTCTCTCTCCTCCGTTCTCATCCTTTCCTCCTCCGTTCTCATCCCTCTCTCCTCTGTTCTCGTCCCTCCCCCTCTGTTTTCATTCCTCCCTCCTCAGTTCTCATCCTTCCCTCCTCCGTTCTCATTCCTGTCTCCTCCGTTCTCGTCCCTCCCTCTCAGTTCTCATCCCTCCCTCCTCCGTTCTCATCCTTCCCTCCTCCGTTCTCATCCCTGTCTCCTCAGGTCTCATCTCTCTCTCCTCCGTTCTCATCCTTTCCTCCTCCGTTCTCATCCCTCTCTCCTCTGTTCTCGTCCCTCCCCCTCTGTTTTCATTCCTCACTCCTCCGTTCTCATCCTCCCCTTCTCCGTTCTCATCCTCCCCTCCTCCGTTCTCACCCCTCTCTCCTCTGTTCTCGTCCCTCCCCCTCTGTTCTCATCCCTCTCTCCTCCGTTCTCATATCTTCCTCTACCGTTCTCATCCCTCCCTCCTCGATTCCCATCCATCCCTCCTCCGCTCTCATCCTTCTCCCATCCATTCTTTTCCCTTCCTCCTCCATTCCCATCCTTCCCTCCTCTGTTCTCATCCCACTCTCCTCCGTTCTCGTCCTTCCCCCTCGCTTCTCATCCCTCCCTCCTGTGTCATTATCCATTACTCTTCCGTTCTCTTCCCTATCTCCTCCGCCTTAATTCCTCTCTCCTCGATTCCCATCCCTCCCTCATCAGCTCTCATCCCTCTCTCCTCCATTTTTCCCTCCCTCCCTCCTCTTTTCTCATCCCTCCCTCCTCCGTTTTCATCCCTCCATACTCCGTTTTCATCCCTCTCTCTCCTCCGTTCTCATCCATCTCTCCTCTGTTCTCGTCCCACCCATCCGTTCTCACCCTTCCCTCCTCTTTTCTCATCCGGTCCCACCCCTCTCTCCTACGTTATCATCCCTCTTCTGTTCTCGTCCCTCCCTCGTCTTTCTCAAAGCATACACGTGAAAAATATACTCTAATCTTCTCTATTGAACTTACTTTTAAATATGTGTAAAATGGGTCCTCATTAGGCCCGTTGACATTAATTTTTGCCATGAGGTCAAACAATGGAATATAACCACTTCCGGGTCGAACATATTGTAATCCGTTGAGAAGCTCAGTTTTATTATGGGCGGGTTCCTCGAGGCCAAACTGGTTGCATGGGAATCCGACGAAAGAAATAGATTTGTTCTCGTGCCTCTTCAGCAGTGCATTTATCTGTCGGTACTGGTACGTGAAACCTAAAAATAAATATAGAACGTATATTGATGATCGGTGACAGCTTATTATACAGCGTTTAATTACCAAACGATAAACCATTCAATCTGAAAAGATTGAAATTGATTCTTGAAAGTAGACGAATTTTATAGAACAGTAACAAGTCTAGTAAGACTGTTTTGATACTGGCGTCACACTTTCTGTCTTAAACCTGTAATTCCCGTTTTTTTTTTTAATAAACAATGTTATTGTAGTATCTATCGGGTGTGACGGAGACCTATCTGGTCGCAAGGGGCTTGGAAACCAAATAACAAACCCAAGGCGAGGAGGCTGCTTTATGGTACCCTCAATGTTCATGTATAATATGTATGTATATGTAGGGAATGATTTCTGAAAACATTTATTTTTCAGCTTTAGTGATACACTTTTATATTAGTTAGACAATGAGTTCTCCCGTCGAGTGCTATTTATGATGTTACATGTATGTACAATGTGTACATGTATCTGGGGGGGGGGGGGACTTCGTGGTCATCGTATGGTGTTTGATCACGTGTTACCTGTCATATCTCAGAGAGGGTACGGACGAATCACACCAATATGGATGCCAGAAGTATCATCAGATAGTTCCGAAAATGGCGGAAAATGGACCGGTGTTACTCACCAACGAGCCGTCGTTATCACAATTTTGTTATACATTCAATGCCCATTTGTACATGTCGCTGTGTGTTGGGTTAATCATGTTTTACGGAACAAACCTAGGTGTTAAAAAACAAGTAATCGCTCAGCTACATTTGTGACACTGACGAAAAAAAAAATCTTAATGCCATGAGATAAGAGTTTCGAACTTTAATTTCTAGAACAGCATCGTCCTTAATTAAAAGAGAAAATCTCCATCTCCAATACATTGGACTGTTTGCGTGTGTATTGCTCTAAATTGTTGTACATGTATCCTCACAATACATTGTAAACGCCTTGGGTTTAACTACGAACAGCCGCACATCTGTGTAACCAACGAACAATGATTTAAGGCTATGTCAGACCTTTAGCATTATTTGAACATACCTAATCATTTACATCTATAAAACCTGACAACTGTAGGCTAAAACTTTATGCATCCCGCACATGTCTTTCTATTCATGTACACAAGCTTCAGAGCGCTATAGTGCTTTCTAAATTTTGAACCGATAGTAAGTACATTTTGTATATCCCGATTTGTCATTTTTCATAGCTGCCCTCCTCCTTCTATGATATCACGTTAACAAATATTTTCCAATTTCTGAGAATAAGACTTTAGTTTTTGCTCAAATTCCAAGCAATACATCTTGTGTCAACAGCATGAAAATTACATAAGATTTACCGAAAAATATGATTACCCCCTTACGAAAGGGAGGAAAGCGGGGGACCGTGTCAAAATGTTGTATGTATACATGAACACGTATGCACAACACGTTTAGGAGATACTCGGACTACACCACATGGAACCAGTATGCTGTACAGTACAGTGTGTAAAACCCGCGATAATTACATGAAGTATGACACATGCACTATGGAGTCATTACAGGAAAACGGCTGCGACTGTAACATTTACTAGTAAGTGGAAAAAGCGTTGGTGTTTGAACAAAATATATCTTTGCTTACATAGTAATATTGTAAACATTAATTCCTAGTTTACTTCGTATGTAAATTACATAACTATGTAGATTACACACATGTACATACAATGAGATATGCTAGTACTCCCGTACGTACCATACCGAATACATGTACATAGTTAGATTCTATCAAGCTATCTCCATCTACGAAAAAAATGCCAGACAACGGTACAACGGAAGTGAACAATTGTCTCAAATTACAATTTGTGGAAAGTAATCCGTGTGCGACTTTATAATACGACCAATGCTACAGAGGCCTTTATTTTCTATCATTGCAATCTCTTTGGATGGACTTGGTTGGATGGTTTGGTTTATTTTGTTTTACGTCCGATTTACAGCCTGGGGCATTAAAGGACTTCCAGGTTTTTGAGGTGGAGGAAAGCCGGAGTATCCGGAGAACAACCACCGACCTATTGTCTGTACATGGCAACTGCCCCACGTTGGTTTCGAACTCATAATTCAGAGGTGGAGGGCTATACCGGTAAAATGTCGGGACACCTTAATCACTCGGACACCGCGGCCCCATTTGGATGGAATCCGTGACGTTTGATTCACTCATATAGAACTATATCACTATATAAAAATAATCTTATCCACTTCCCTAAGTACGATATAGGTAATTTGAATCTATCAAGATTACGATTCAATTCCTGTTTAGATATTTACGCTTTATACAAAAAATCTTCAGCACTCCTCAAAAGTTTCACAATCTGTTTCAGAGCTTCTAGAATTTATATTGGACTGTGTCGATTACTTACAATTTCCATTAATACCAAATCTGATTAAAAAGCATATCCTTATTCTAATTCCGTTACATAAAGGCTCTGAAAACATCCCACAAGATGTCGTCTTCTGATGCCCTTTGTACCCTCTGTACCTAATACCGAGCCGCATTGTCTAACTAAATTCTGTCATCTGCAGCAAGTCATTTCATCACAACATGCATATTCGCTTATATTGTGACGAATTGACTTAATAAGAATATTGGATAATGCAAACTTTTTAGCATACCAACATTCATTTTCAAGATCCTGTAAGCCGCAACTTATTCACCAGATTATGACCCCTTTTGGGAAATTGTCGGATCATAGGTATGCGGATAGAAACGGAGCGACAGTTAGGATCTGTATTTCAATCAGATTGATTAATATCGCCCCACCCATTACTTTATGTACCTTTTGTTACCGTATGTGAACCATATCTTTTCTCTTTGAATTATTTAATTTCTGTAAACACACGTCTGGCAAGAGTATTGTCAAAATTTGACTAAATATAGGGTCGTACTGTAGTAATACATACACTAAAAGATGTAACAAGCATTGTGGCACATGTACAGTAACCTTAGCTAACATGTACACATGTACAGACAGGGGCGCCTTAATAACAAATACATGTACAGCCACGGGACATACATGTATAGGAGTCAGGGAACGTCGACTTTAGGCGCAGTTTGTCACAAGCTACAAATAACCAACAGGCTGACTTACACAAGTCTGGACATCATGAGTGGAGTTCTACAGGGGGGGAAACCTTGACAATAAATGAAAGAGGGGCCTTGACAACATCAATTGCATAGTGATTATTTCGACCAATACATACAATTGAACATTAAAGGTAGGTTACTAAACCTTTAAAGGGTTACGTAACAATCAATAAAAACTGCATATACTAAACAAAATACTGTTGGTGCCATTGAAAATATGCGAAGAAAAAAAACCGGAAGAAAACAAGAAATGGGGAGACACATTGTTAAACCTGAACAAATAAACCCGGCTTACAAGATGTTCCTTCCCTTAAAAATAACGTTAAAACATCACATCGCTACATGTATGTACAATCCATCGTTTAAAGCGTTGTCATGAAAATGGATATAGCTGTTGTTAGAAAACTAAGAGATGACTAGAAAAAGATGTAAGAGGACATCTAAGAAAAAAGACTTATTAGCGACTAACTTACCGACTTAAGAATCTTAGTAAATAAGGATTAAATAATAAAAAGGTGAAAAAATAACAGTGTTGCAATGAAATAGATCCATGCTACATGCTACTTTTAAGCTAGAGCTCACTTAATAATAATATTCACTTACCTCAGAAGGTCGCTACGTTTACAATAACTACGACATTGTCTTGAAAATCAGACATATATTTACGATTTCCGTCCAAATCAGTCACGTTGTATGCGTACATGTTGCCATGACTACCCTCACATTTCCGGTACACGGTCTGTCCCCCCACAGTCAGGAGAAGGGACAGCGCTACCAGAGCCGTGCACGTGGGTACTACTGCCACTTTGTCCGGTTTCATGGCGGAGTGTTGCAGCCGGCGAAGTACTCTCTATATAAACCGATTGCAAGGTGAACGTGTCGTCGGTGAAAGGTGAAAGGTCAAATGACTGGGTTTAAGGTTAGGTCATGCGTTTGTTTTGTAATTGATTAATTACACATTACGAAAGAAAGGTTAACTTGTTTATGCTTTTCCAATCCATTAATGTCCATAAAATGTGCATTTAAGTGCCTTATCTGAGCCAGAAATATATACAACAACTGTTCATAATCAATGAAACGCATTTTATGACATTAGCTAGGCACTAAAGTTTTAGGGACGACAGATGTCGCCCCAGGCTCCCAGTCATCAAATGGATGTGGAAAACAGCCATGTAAACAGTTTACATAAAGGTCTGTTATGGAATGATTTCTCATCCCAAGGTCATTTACTCGAAATCTCAAATTGTACGATAAGTGTGTTCGCAACACGATTTCTCACTATTGAATTTCGATTTCTTACACGGATAAGAAAACGTTCAAAACTTTTAGGCATAGGTGACACGATTTCTCACCATCAATCCCAAGGAGGGCTTTAATTTGTCGACTGAACTATACATTTATTTTCAACAATAAAATAGCATTTCTCTTCTTTTTAAGAGACTCGGATAGAACACACAGGGAATATACCGAATTGAGGTAAGGGATGTGAATTTGAGAATTCCGATAACATCCACGTATTGGAGTAGTAGATGACCCAATATTTTTTCTTTATCCGATCGGAAAATTTAACCCGATCGATATGATGAAAAGGAAAGTGTGCTAGCCAAAATTACCTTATCTTGATTTCATTTTCAACGGGACATGCAGATAAAATTGTAACCCTGTAAAAAATTTTCACTTACAGTGCCGCACACTGTCGGAAACAAGCTATTGTTAAAAATGAACTATTAAACGTTTATTGTTATGTAAAATATATTAGTATTATATAAAAAAAATAAATAAACAGGAACCCATTGTAGATCTCTGCTCTTTTAAAGTATATACAACAGCTGTTAATAAACAATGAAAAAGCAATTGATGACTTTAGCTAGGCACTTATTAAGTTTCTGTCGCCCCAGGCTCCTTGTTCATCAACTGGACGTGGAAAGCAGCCATATGTAAACAGTTTACATAAAGGTATTTTACGGAACGATGTCCGCAGTAAAACAACACTATTCCAGACGCATTCCGTAATACATCTAACACAGATAATAAAAACAACAACAGTTATGGTATTTATGATGGTTTTATGACATAAACATAAAAAAAGGTTATATATGTACCCCTGGGCGCATGTACACTGGTACGATATGTTTCTTTATAAAAGTGCATACCTGTATATAATCACTACCACATACAGCGCAGTTTTATCAATCGCAAGATAAGCTAAGTAAATCGTAGCGAAAATATTATTTTAGATTTGCACAAACAGGAAAATTATATGTAAGAGTTTTTTGTATGAGTATTTTCATTTACACTCATATGATTTCAAAACCTTTTCTCATATAAAGATTCATATAAAGGGTCACAATACAAAATCTTGGTATACACATACATGTACAAGGCACCTGGATGGAACAGCTTCCCAGTACATACGGGAGCTAGTTACCCTATATCAGCCGTCACGATCACTGAGGCGAAGACAGAATCATTGTTTTGTGTGTCCCAAAATCTCGTACTGTGACCTATGGAAACCGGTGTTTTGGGAAAGTTTCGGCCACGTTGTGGAATAGACTACCAACCATAGGCGGATCCAGAGGGGGGCGCAGCCGGCGCAGCCGGCGCCCCCCTCCCCCCCCCCCTAAAATTTGTCAAGTGACCAATTTTTGCGAGAAATAAAACTAAGAATTTCATCATCAGATAGCATTGCGAACCATATATTGGATAGAAATATTTATAAAAAAAATCGGGGCTACGCCCCAAATCAGACTCGGTGTATAATTCTTATATATTACAGTGTAGTTGAATATAATATATATCATGTACGTCTGACAATTAACTACTCCCTCCCAACCTCTTCCATGTGTCTTTCTTCTCACAATTTGGCTGATATCGATCACACGATGACATAAGAGGGGTGTTCAAAAACTTTTGCCAATGACATGTTTTCTCAGAAACGCTTATCAAAATTTTGAATGCATTTTTCTAGTTACCTTCAAAATATTCATCTTGAATTTGAACACACCGTTTCAATCTTTCAAACAATTTTCATTCCTTTCTTTGGGTACACTAATCAGAAACGTATGTGGTATTTTTTTTTAATTTCGGAAAGAGGAAAAAAATCACACGGGGCAAGGGCTGGGCTAAATGGAGGGTGTGGTATAAGACGTTGACCTTTTCCGACTTAAAAAACTGCAGTTGCTGATTTGTGGCCTGGGGCATTGCCACGTAACAATTGGCCAGAACTTTATTGAAGCTTCCAGACACACCCCACCTTTTCGAACAGCAATTTGCATGATTTGTCCACTATTTCTAAAGAAAATTGCGTAAAACATCTTAGCTGTTAGTGTTCGTTTAGCAAAACTGGGCATTTCGGCATGTTTCCAAGCCCAAATCCTATTGTCAACTTTCCTCTTAGGCTCATAAAAATGCACCAATGTCTCATCACCCAGTATGAGACTATCAAATGCCTTTTTCAAATATTTTGGGTTCTTTTGGGTCCCCTAGTCATGAGTACCCGTGTACGTTTCTGCTCGTCAGTGAGTAAATGTGGGATACAACGAGCACTTATTTTCCTAACCTTGAGATTTTTCTTCTGAAAGAAATGAACAGATACTAAACCCACGCTTGTCATTTGTGCTTGTTGGTAACCGCAGACCTCAGTCTTCATGAGTATGGGGCATCTTTGACCGATAAATGACCAGAATGAAATTTAGAAAACCATCTGTAAGGGAACCAGTTAGTGGATTTTAATGAAATTCATACACACAATACAGGGATGAGCAGTGAACTAGTTCGTACCACGGGGACCTGTGAATTTGTTACAGCTAGTTTTGAACCCAACCTTAGGTGTTTAGAGTAATTTTACACGTTTTGGAGAGTTGAGATCAATTTTCGATAAAAATGCCCCCTCATTGGTATTAAAGGCTAAAGGGTGGAAAGTTTTCCAGGTCGAAATCGACCCCACCGACATTTCTTGCATCAAAAATCATATTTCTAGCAGAGGTACGAAAAATAGCTTGGTACCGTTGGAAAGATGGATAATTTTTATTTTAAATACCTCTAAATGCACGCCAAATGTATTCTCCATTCGCAGAAATAATCTTGATTTCCTCCAAAAAAAAACCCACGCAAAATGCCGTGTCTTTCGTTAGCTATCGCAACACTTTCTGCATAGCGATGAGTTTTGATGTCATTACACGCTAGCCTTTCGCTGTCAATTGATGGCGGTCTTCCTCTTAACATAGGCATCCAATGAAATTTTGCATGTTTTTTCCCTTAGGAAATCGAGATTATTTCTACGGAAAGAGGATACATTTGACGTGCATCTAGGAGGTTTTAAAAGCTTTCCATCCTTTAGCCTTTATGACCATTGAGGGGGGGGGGCATTTTTATGGAAAATTGATCTAAACCCCCCATAAGTGTAAAATTACTCTAAACACTCTAGTTGATGTTCAAAACTAGCTGTAACAAATTCACAGATCCCTGTGGTTCGTACTGGTTTAATGCACGTAAATCACGTGATACTCGAGTATACGTTGCGTGCAAACAGTTTCGAACACTCTTCGTGTAAACAACAAATATGCATTTTATGATGTTGCTGTGAACTCAATATGGATGAGAGGCCGAACACCACATACACAAAAGTGTGTTCGGCCAATCATAACATTACTTGTAATATTCCCGGGGAGAGGAATTGATATAAACTTTCAGCGTGTTTTCCAATCCCCAATATACTTTATTATATTGAATAACTGTGTCAAAATTTCGGAAAATAAAATACTGTTTACACTGAAAGTTCATTTCAGAAAAAAAGTACGCCCCCTCTAACCCAAAATCCTGGATCCGCCTATGCCAACCGCTATCCGAAAAACAAATACTCTGGCCAAATTCAAGAAACTTTTGAAGACGTACATGTACCTTTTCACGTCTGCATATTAGGGACAACTTCTAGACGTCATGTATATACTGACATTTGTTTATCTACTGTAGATGTAGTTCGTATTTATATGTAATTATTTTCATTTTATCACATTAGCTTAGATTGTAATAACTTCTTTATTTATGCAGTGTAAGTATAAAATAATTATCTACACGTTGTGAAGCGCTTTAGAGTAATTTTACAAATTATATAGAGCGCTAAATTAATGTTGTATATTATTATTATTATTATTATTCCTTGTCCAATATTTTCTACCTAATAAATTAAACAAAAATAAGAAACTCAATCTTATGATCGGGAGTTACAGGCTAGAATGACACGCTACTGTGTGTCCACCCCTATGTCATACCGCATGTGCAAAGCACTCATCCTAATTAATATTTATGAACCCTTACACTCAGCCAATCAACGTACAGTTCCATTCGAAACGGAACAGACATATATTTCCTGCTTTTACTGCGAACCGCAGTAAAATACCATTTTTGAAGAGCGTACGTACATACGGTATTTTCCGGAAAACGTAACCGGTTCGGGTTTCTTCCTTTTCTTGCACTTTACATGAATGTACACAAAAACATTATTTCCGGTCAGATGGGAGCACATTGAGACACGTGTGAACTTCGCGAAAGATTTGAAAGGTGCGTGCAATGGCGAGTGAGTCACTATAAATTTTTAAGTACATGTATGACATCCTTTCTCTTCTTTTTGTCTTTTTTCTTTCTCTTTCTTCATCTTAACCTTCTTCTCTGTCCTTACCAGCTGCCAGATTGTTAACCTAGTCAGTGGGTCTTGCACAAGTCCCGATATAAATAGCAGGTACATAATTTATTAGAATATGATCTGCAAATTGTCAGGGGTTGGGGGATAAAACTAAACGAAAGGATGTATTCTCATATTTAAGGTGTAAAGCTTTTAATATTTATTGTTTACAAGATACTCATTTTACTCCAGAAAATGAAGAAATAGTAAGGACAGAATGGGGGTATGAATGTTACATTAATTACCTGAGGTCAAATTCGAGGAAGTCGCTACATTTTAGCTCACCTGGTCCAAATAACCAATGTGAGCTTAAGCCATACCGTGGCGTCCGTCGTCCGTCGTCCGTCCGCTCTCACACAGGGGTACTTGTGAGGTCGATTGCAGGTATGTCTGGTAGTTGTGCGGATTTTTCGACTTCTGAGGTGCAACGCACTAAATTAACACTCCAATGGTTAGATTCGGCCAAAATGACGTCAAACAAGCTATTTTTATTTTTGCAACTCACAAATTTTCAGACCAGCGGACAGCCAATCAAAAAAGCGGACGACACCGCAAATCACACCAAGCTCCATCCACTCCCCCTACTTTATTCGCGCCTTTTCTTCTGCCATCGGAACGCCTCGACTTTTTTCCTAGTAACCGGATGTAGGAACTCTCAAGTGTTGACTATGATGAGAAAAGGTAGGTGAACATGAGTTTTCTCATTCATTGCATATGATCTAGAGATATTCGATTCCCGTAAGGATAAGGCCGGTAACTTAATTTGAGTTATGAATTGACTAGCAGTACTAAGGTCGCGCTTGACCGAACATTTTTCTGGGGTGCATTATTACAGTAACCTGACATGATAACGTAAAGTAAGTTGGGCAAGGCCTAATGTGCCATTCGTTACTCAATCAACGGCCCTTCAATCATGTCTGATTATCCGGCCTTTGCGAATGATATCCCTGTTGGACTTTTGGCGTTCTGTAACGATTTTGGTTTTTCGCAAGCTTCATCTTTCTGCTCCGACTTTGACCTGGATGTGACTGACACTTTCATTTATGGAATGAACGTCTTGATATTTTTTTCACCAGAGGAGTTCCAAACTTGCATTTATTTCTGCATTTATGCTAATATAGATTTCATACGATTTACGAGGAGCACGGCTCAGAGTTAGGCTTATACTTCAGGTATTATGTTAATGTTATGGTCATTTAATTTTCAACCCTGAGTGATACTTCATCTTACTCAAAGTGAAATACTCAAAAATGTATTTATTTTGTAATTTTCACGTTGTTGACTTATTCCACAGGAGCACGTCACAACAGCATAGCTTTAAGCTTTGTATACGCTTGAGTTGCATACAAGTCAGGACTCCTAAGGCAACTCAAGTGTATACAACAGCTTAAAGCTATACTATTGTGACGTGCCCCTGTGCTAGTACAATACGAAAGTCACAATTGTAAAACAAAGAAAAAATGTTTCACTATGACATTATCCTTGGGTCTTATCTTTGGTTCAAGTGTAAGAAAAACACAAAATTCTACAGCCTGAATAAAATGTATCACTAATCCATGTCTTCTTGACCTGTTTTCAGATGGGTCGTAAAAGAAAACAAAATGCAGGTAAGAAAAAAGCATTTTACGAGTTCTCATCATTTTGTTGAAACTTGTAATGAAGCAATTTATTTTTATCAAATACCACGTAGATGTATGAAAGTCATTCTCATTAGTATAGAATGTATGACTTTTCCTATTATAATGTCTTTCCAAAATTACTATTAATGTTCTTAATTTTAGCACAGTCAAACTTAAGCACAAACACGGAAAAATGTAAAGTATGATTTATTAGCGTGGACAAGGAATTAGTGCAGTCAGAAGGTTCAAACCTGGAAATCCTCATTTCTAAAATTAAAAACCAGCTCAAAGTTCGACATAGGAAATAAGGAATTGAAATAGTTTTTCATGTATAAGTTCTGCTGTTATATATGTTCTATAGGTAAGCCACTAGTTCAGAACTGTAAGATATTTCCAATTGTTAAGATAACTAGGCCTTCATCACTGCTCTAATTGACTCACTGATTGTTTATCAAAAAGTGCCACCACCAATTAACTCACTGACCATCCCCAGCTGGGGTTAACTATTGTTATCTCAATATGTATGCTACCTGTGATACTGGCGAAATTCTCTTTAGCCTATAGAGGTAGCTAGGATATATGCTAAGAGAGCCTAGTTTGAGCTGTCTAGTGGCCTTGATGGTCATCTGACCTGAGTGACAATAAACCATCAATGTAATCAGATGATCAGATTTTGGGATACTGTAAATGTACTTATTTTAGCGATAGTTTAATTTTATTGCTTTTTGCGCCGTGTGTTCTGTGCTAATTCATGTACTGTTGTGCTAAATTTTTAAATTTCAGTATGTTTGTACACAATAATATAATGCAACACAGGTTTTGTCAGCATAAAACGGTAGACCAGGCACCCATCAATACCAGTACTTGTACTAGACTATTATATTGGAAAGGTGTGAATTACCAAACACAAAAAAAACATATCGGGTAAACGGATTGCACTCATATTGGTAAGCGAAAATAATAGTGACCGCAGTCACTCAGGTCATACTAGTCAGCAAGGTGATCTTATATACTCGCCACTTTAACATAATAACAATTTTCCACCGATGATTGATTATCTTGAGTTGATGATTGCGTGATCATCCAAATCGGTAAAGGTTAGGAAACCTATATATATGGATTCTTGTCGATCATCGGCACATCACCCTTTTATAATTTTAAGACAATATATATATAGCTTCTAGGTTTTCTGAACAACATTAGAATGAATTATGTAATTCAAGAAATCAACATTAACAATGAGGTATATTGGTCTGTACAATCGCCTTACACACAGGCACCCGGGGTTCGAATCCTAGTCATACAATGTACATGAAAAGGTATGGGGTCACCTGCCTGACCAAGTGGGTTTTTTTCCAGGTACTCCGGTTTCCTCCTATATTAAGACCTCCTGAGTGCTAACATTACTGGCCAACAAGAGTGATTAATATAAGTTGCAGTAGCTTGTTTCGCAACTGTTGTAAAATAACATTTGAAATTATTGGTAAGTGAAATTGGATGAAACATAAGTAATCAAAACTATTTTGAGAATATTTCTCAAAGGTTGCAAAGCCTAAATTTTAACTAATAAAAATACTGCCAGAAATTGCAATAAATACAACTCTTACAAGTATGTGTTAGTTTGCAGCTCATAAAATCAAAGATTCCCCATAATTACAGCACATGCTGCTGAATGCACCCCACAAGTCAAATAGAGATAAGGTCTTGTAAGTGTTTGAACAGATGGACATTTTGTATATGATCTAAAAAATAAAATGGGAGACAGAATTATACTGCTACTGATATCATGGATACATCTGTCATGAAACCTGTGGCAGTGATCACATTAAGAAAAGATAGTGAGATGTCTTGTGCCTTATCTGTTTGTCAGACATTGAAACTAGTGAATTGGCATGCAATGAAGATTTTCAATGTTGGACACATATATTTTTTTGATGAGGTGGAATGTCTGATATTTGTTGGATTTGTTAATGATATGCAATACAGTTGCTTTTGGATTTAGTCAACTGAACGCTTATGTGAAAATAGTATGGGTAAGTTGTACATGTATATCTTAAACAGAAAGTTTGTAAGAGTTAATGCCATCAAACTGTGCTAATTCCATAATGTAGCTGAAATGAATGTTTGAATGTTTGCAAATCAATGATAGAAGTAAGTGAATGCAGATGCCAGCTATTTTCAACATGTTTTGTGTGCATAAAGTACTACATTTGTGATGGCAACATTATATGGTGTTGGAATGTGTGACCTCGAACATAAGGAATCTTACATGAGTGGCTAACAGTAGTGTTATTACACGTGTCTCAAAATAGTTATGATATGGCCATATGACATGGTAGAATGGGCCAATTATATGATGAATTGTCTCCCAACGAAGTGCATCCTTTCAGCATGATATTCTGCATTCTATGTTATTAAGTTCCCTTTTCATTCGAGAACTTCCATGAATGCATGGTCGAGTATATAAGAACTTTTGATAACACTGGCATGATTTGTTCTAGTGCGTTATGAAATGTGCTGCCATACAGTTCTAACATATTCTTTACATAAGCACACAATATTCAACTATTTCAAGTGTTAATAGGTTCTATACTCTAGGGTTATAAATTAGCTTGCACATTCAAAACCGTGGTAAATGTTTTAAATTGTAAATTTAGTAATCATTTATAAATGTGGATCAATGAGTTATGAGAAATGTAGTCCTAATTAACAATGCATTTAATCTGTATCCCACATACCAGACTGTCATTCAAATCTGAAGTTCTGGTTAATGTTGTCTCTACCTTGCTTTGAAAATCAAGATTTTGCTTAAACAATGTCAACACAAATTTAAATTTGGAATATTGATAAGAAAAGAAAACTTTATCAACCCATAATTTCCTTCTGGTAGACTTTAGGAAGTTGCCACTCACAATTTCTATGTACCTTCAGCACCTTGCACAATTCAAGAAGGTAGCTATAATTATAAATTATAAGTAAAGCAAATTAAGTCTAAGAGTATGTATTGCTAATTTTTATATATATATATATATATATACAGAATTTCTCAATTCTCATACAATTTTGGGGGCCCCGGTAGCCAAGAGGTTGAGGTGTCGGACTCTGCGACCACTAGTCTTCCACCTCTGGGTCGCAAATTCGAGACCTACGTGGGGCTGTTGCCAGGAACCGACCGCCGGTCGGTGGTTTTTCTCAGAGAACTTCGGCTTTCCTCCACCATCAAAACCTGGCACATCCTTAAATGACCCTAACTGTTAATAGGACGTAAAACCCAAACAAACAAACAAAACTCCATACAATTTCAGGAAAAAAAACAGGTTAGCACACAATTCAGTCTGGTATCAAAATCTAGGATAAATTTTATGAGATGTTATGTACTCTTCAACATTTCTGACTGTTACAAACATGTCATTGAAAATTAAGGTTGATGGGAAGAGATGATCAGCTTGTAGTCGAAAAAATTTTTGCAACTCACAATTTCAAACTTTTTTAAATGAACACTATGTTCGTTTTATAGAATCAAACAGAATGACCATATATGGAAGACTGGTTCACCATTACGCCCTCTAGTGAGTGAATCCACTTACAATATGGCTGACGTTCTAAACCTCCGCTTAAATCCACAGACTAATAAATATACCAACTTATAAGTTCGTGATTGTTCTTAGAAAAGGTTAATTTATTCAGTGTAGTGTTCTCGATATGCATACATTTTGTAACATTTGTAACGATGATGAAATGTGAAAGATAAAGGCCTAAAATAAAGCGTAACTGTTCAAGGTCAAACACAGGGTCTTGTCAATGGTACGACTGTTAATAAACTTTGCACTTGGAGTATATAACACACACATGCCGTGTCTCAAGGTGCAAGGCAAAACCTTGCAAATTTTCACCTCTGATAAAGTCTCACAGCATTTACGGAAAGTCTTGGAAACTTCACGGTTTTTAATGATCGATCGGTTAACCATTTTTTCCCGTTTTTTATTTACTAAAGTTTAACTAGAGTGTGATGTTATCAGCAATAAATCACGAGAACTCGTGAGTCATGTGATGGTCATGTGATCACTTCGTATGCACAGAGCTTGTGATAACTTCCGAAAAATATTGCTGTTGTGTGTCGGTGAAATTGTGAGTCTATCTTGAAACTTTCAGGGTAATTAATATGATTTAACATTAGAAATAAATTCAATCACAATCTAGTTTTGATCATTACTTATTGTTCTCGTTCAATTCCGCGATACTACAGAATTCCTGGCACTCTAGCCTTGGGCCACCGCAACTGGAGTCGGCTTCAACTGTTCAACATCCAAATTTTACCATGAAGTTAACAGATAAATATCTTACGTACTCTTTCTGTCGTGTTTGTATCATTACTTTATTGCTAGGCACTTTGATAAAAATGATGTCCGATTACGTGTTACTTAACAAATATACTGATATTTTCATGAGATCACTACAAAAGTAAAGAGAATGGCCGGACATGGTCTTGTCAAAGAAGATTGAAAATGGCTTTGA
Source organism: Mimachlamys varia (assembly GCA_947623455.1). NCBI lineage: Eukaryota > Metazoa > Mollusca > Bivalvia > Pectinida > Pectinidae > Mimachlamys > Mimachlamys varia. The sequence goes on from OX392527.1 coordinate 52,586,527, forward strand.
TCTGAACGTTGAAATGTTGAATTTAATTTTTTTTGATGTAGAACAAACTGTTTTTTCTTTCACACCTCATTTTTAAAAGCACGTTTCCAGATTCTATTCAGTGGTCACAAGTTCAAATGTAGATAAACAGGACAACATATCTCTATATACACTCATCAAAATTCACAGTTCAAATATAATGTCTCCAAACTTAAACATAAGTGATAACTATCATGGCAGCTGTGAATATTGACCGCTTGAAATTAAAAAAATAATGCTAAAATCTGCTTTTGCTGTGTAATGATTTTTGTTGTTGTAAAGTTTGTTCTTAGTTATATTCAATATACAAAAACCCCTGCACCATATATGTGCAATCGGTCAACATATGTATTTTATTCGTGTTCAGTATCGAACTTCAGATAATCTTGACAATACACTGCTTCAGACATCAGTCTTATGTTGTCCCTAGGTAAACAGTTCACTTTAAATGGACCAACCAAAGAGCCTGTTATATCTTTAACTTAATCTTTAAAAATTATGTCAACTTCACAGAAATGTTTGTTTTCAGTAATTGCATTACTTTTATTTACTAGTCTTAATTGTGTGGTGATCTCTCCATGTACCTTAGTTTTTTTTCTGTCAAAAAAAAATTGCAACTCATAATTTTATACAGACTGATCATCACTTAATCAGACAGATGGGAAAAGTGTATAGAAGTCTTTTCTTGTCATTAAGAATTTTGCAACTCACAATTTCATACCTGTAATAATTAACAGATCATCACACAATTAGACTGATATTAGTGGTGACATCATGTTACTAGTATAAATATGTACATGAGTGATATGTGTACATCTGCTGTTAAAATTGTTGATATTCTCTATATTTCATAAAATCTGCAACTCACAATTGCGTGCTGATTAATCGCAACTCTCAATTTTGAACAGACTAACAGGTCATGTGACATATTGTTCCAAGATGGCTGATGCTGAAATAGTGTTGGAGTGCATTATTGCTTTTATGCTTCTCCTTTTGCTTATAGTGGCATTAGCAATATTTATCAATACTGCATTGGTGTTCCGACATTGGAATAGATTGTTCCTATCATGGACTAGGGAGTAATTAACAATGATAAACAGTACTTGTGGTAAGTTAAATGAGTACATAGATGTATTCACATTTTCCAAATGGTGTAGCATTGATATTGACAGTTGTTGCTTACACCGTTTTGCCCAGAATTATGTAACTGTATAGATGATTATTATTAATTGAATGTATTTATAATCTATAGTCATAAATGAAAATGTTTTTTTTTAATGAAACTGTAAGAATTTTTGTGCATGCAATATTGCAGTAGGTATCAACAACTTTAATCATAGCAATATGCATGCAATGGTACACTCATTTTCTTGTAGGTACCATATGTGTATAATGCAGCTTATCAGAAAGTCTTAATTCTTTAGTTATTATACATGTCTCCCCTTCAAATGAAAGGAGACATATTATTTTAGTACTGGTTCTGGTGGCTTTTCTAATAATACCTTTTCCATGTCATAACTGCTTAACCCTTAAAGATATCTTAATGAAACTTGAAATATACTAGGCGCATCACCAAAAGTCAATGTGTAGTGAACTACTGATAGGTCACTATGACCTTGACCTTGAGGTCCAAGCTAAAAACGTGTTAATTTTTCAATGCTTTCTTGTCTTTAGGCCATAACTTTAAATCTTTTAAAGATATCTTAATGAAAGTTGTTGTACATCTTTATCACGTACCTACAAAAGATGTGCAGTGCAGTACCATTTGGTCACTGTGATCTTCACCTCAAAGTCGAAGGTCAAATCAGTGAATTTTCAATAATTTCTTGTCCGGGCGATTACTTTAATTTAGATCTTTTTAAAGATATCTGATTAAAGTTGTTGTACACCTTTAGTGCCTACAGGCAATATGCACTGGACACATTGACATTGTCCAGGGTCAAATAAGTGTGAAATTTCAATAATTTCGAGGAAATTACTTTAAAAGTGTTAAAATATCTTTATGAAAGTTGTTGTACAGCATTATCACCTAAATCTGATGTACATTGCACTGTAGTTAGGTCACTGTGACCTTAACCTCAAGGTCTAAGGTGAAAAAAAATAAATTATAAGACATGTCCCAACTTGGAACCCTGTTGTTATTTCCCTTGGATGAACATTACATAAAACTTTCATGATATTAATTATTGGCAAATTACTTCAGAGTTTGGTCTCAACACTATTGCCATAATGTAGGTATTATTACTTTATTTATATGCTGGCCACTATTAAAATTTCCACAATGTCAATTAAAATTAATGAGAACAGTCTTTTTACACCCATCCTATTACAAAAACAGCATTACATATTTGCTTGAAAGGGGAGACATATGTTTTTGTTTACCAAAACAATTTTCTAGTTAGCTCACCTGGCCCGAAGGGCCAAGTGAGCTTATGTGATGGTGCAGCGTCCGTCGTCCGTCCGTCCGTCCGTCCTGCGTCCGTCAACTTTTTCCTTTAAACGACTTCTTCTAAAATACTGAAAGGCCCAGTGACATGAAATTTGGCTGGTAGATTTCTTGGAAGGAGCTGAACAAAGTTTGCGAAAAAAAATCACTTTGACCTAATTTCAAGGTCACAGGGGTCAAAAATGTCGAAACCTTCAAACAACTTCTTCTAAAATACCGTCAGGCATAGAGACTTCATATTTGACCAGTAGCTTCCTTAGATGAAGCCAAATACAGTTTGCGAAAAGAAATGACCTTGACCAATATTCAAGGTCACCGTGAGGTTAAATCATTTAAACGACTTCTTCTGAAATACCAAAAGCCCTGGAAGCATGATATTTGGCTGAAAGGTTCCTTGGATGAAGCCCGACAAAGTTTGCGAAAAGAAATGACCTTGACCTATATTCAAGGTCACAGGGGTCAAATCTGTTAAAACCTTTAAACGACTTCTTCTGAAATACCAAAAGCCCTAGAAGCATGATATTTGGCTGAAAGGTTCCTTGGATGAAGCCGGACAAAGTTTGCGAAAAGAAATGACCTTGACCTATATTCAAGGTCACAGGGGTCAAATCTGTTAAAACCTTTAAACGACTTCTTCTGAAATACCAAAAGCCCTAGAAGCATGATATATGGCTGAAAGGTTCCTTGGATAAAGCCGGACAAAGTTTGCGAAAAGAAATGACCTTGACCTATATTCAAGGTCACAGGAGTCAAATCTGTTAAAACCTTTAAACGACTTCTTCTGAAATACCAAAAGCCCTAGAAGCATGATATTTGGCTGAAAGGTTCCTTGGATGAAGCCGGACAAAGTTTGCGAAAAGAAATGACCTTGACCTTTATTCAAGGTCACAGGGGTCTAATCTGTTAAAACCTTTAAACAACTTCTTCTGAAATACCAAAAGCCCTAGAAGCATGATATTTGGCTGAAAGGTTCCTTGGATGAAGCCGGACAAAGTTTGCGAAAAGAAATGACCTTGACCTATATTCAAGGTCACAGGGGTCAAATCTGTTAAAACCTTTAAACGACTTCTTCTGAAATACCAAAAGCCCTAGAAGCATGATATTTGGCTGAAAGTTTCCTTGGATGAAGCCCGACATAGTTTGCGAAAAGAAATGACCTTGACCTATATTCAAGGTCACAGGAGTCAAATCTGTTAAAACCTTTAAACGACTTCTTTTGAAATACCAAATGCCCTAGAAGCATGATATTTGGCTGAAAGGTTCCTTGGATGAAGCCGGACAAAGTTTGCAAAAAGAAATGACCTTGACTTATATTCAAGGTCACAGGGGTCAAATCTGTTAAAACCTTTAAACGACTTCTTCTGAAATACCAAAAGCCCTAGAAGCATGATATATGGCTGAAAGGTTCCTTGGATGAAGCCCGAGAAAGTTTGCGAAAAGAAATGACCTTGACCTATATTCAAGGTCACAGGGGTCAAATCTGTTAAAACCTTTAAACGACTTCTTCTGAAATACCAAAAGCCCTAGAAGCATGATATTTGGCTGAAAGGTTCCTTGGATGAAGCCGGACAAAGTTTGCGAAAAGAAATGACCTTGACCTATATTCAAGGTCACAGGGGTCAAATCTGTTAAAACCTTTAAACGACTTCTTCTGAAATACCAAAAGCCCTAGAAGCATGATATATGGCTGAAAGGTTCCTTGGATGAAGCCGGACAAAGTTTGCGAAAAGAAATGACCTTGACCTATATTCAAGGTCACAGGAGTCAAATCTGTTAAAACCTTTAAACGACTTCTTCTGAAATACCAAAAGCCCTAGAAGCATGATATTTGGCTGAAAGGTTCCTTGGATGAAGCCGGACAAAGTTTGCGAAAAGAAATGACCTTGACCTTTATTCAAGGTCACAGGGGTCTAATCTGTTAAAACCTTTAAACGACTTCTTCTGAAATACCAAAAGCCCTAGAAGCATGATATTTGGCTGAAAGGTTCCTTGGATGAAGCCGGACAAAGTTTGCGAAAAGAAATGACCTTGACCTATATTCAAGGTCACAGGGGTCAAATCTGTTAAAACCTTTAAACGACTTCTTCTGAAATACCAAAAGCCCTAGAAGCATGATATTTGGCTGAAAGTTTCCTTGGATGAAGCCGGACAAAGTTTGCGAAAAGAAATGACCTTGACCTATATTCAAGGTCACAGGAGTCAAATCTGTTAAAACCTTTAAACGACTTCTTCTGAAATACCAAAAGCCCTAGAAGCATGATATTTGGCTGAAAGGTTCTTTGGATCAAGCTGGACAAAGTTTGCGAAAATAAATGACCTTGACTTATATTCAAGGTCACAGGGGTCAAATCTGTTAAAACCTTTAAACGACTTCTTCTGAAATACCAAAAGCCCTAGAAGCATGATATTTGGCTGAAAGGTTCCTTGGATGAAGCCGGACAAAGTTTGCGAAAAGAAATGACCCTGACCTATATTCAAGGTCACAGGAGTCAAATCTGTTGAAACCTGCAAACGACTTCTTCTGAAATACCAAAAGCCCTAGAAGCATGATATGTGGCTGAAAGTTTCCTTGGATGAAGCCGGACAAAGTTTGCGAAAAGAAATGACCTTGACCTATATTCAAGGTCACAGGAGTCAAATCTGTTAAAACCTTTAAACGACTTCTTCTGAAATACCAAAAGCCCTAGAAGCATGATATATGGCTGAAATGTTCCTTGGATGAAGCCGGACAAAGTTTCCGAAAATAAATGACCTTGACCTTTATTCAAGGTCACAGGGGTCAAATCTGTTAAAACCTTTAAACGACTTCTTCTGAAATACCAAAAGCCCTAGAAGCATGATATTTGGCTGAAAGGTTCCTTGGATGAAGCTCGAGAAAGTTTGCCAAAAGAAATGACCCTGACCTATATTCAAGGTCACAGGAGTCAAATCTGTTAAAACCTTTAAACGACTTCTTCTGAAATACCAAAAGCCCTAGAAGCATGATATTTGGCTGAAAGGTTCCTTGGATGAAGCCCGACAAAGTTTCCGAAAAAAAATGACCCTGACCTATATTCAAGGTCACAGGAGTCAAATCTGTTAAAACCTTTAAACGACTTCTTCTGAAATACCAAAAGCCCTAGAAGCATGATATTTGGCTGAAAGGTTCCTTGGATGAAGCCGGACAAAGTTTGCGAAAATAAATGACCTTGACCTATATTCAAGGTCACAGGGGTCAAATCTGTTAAAAGATTCAAACAACTTATTCTGAAGTACCAAAAGCCCTAGAGGCATGACATTTGGCTGAAAGGTTTCTTGGATGAAGCCTGACAAAGTTTGCAAAAAGAAATGACCTTGATCTTGATTTGCCTAGAGACATAATATTTGGCTGGTAGCGTCCTGGGATGAAGCCAAACAAAATTTGAAAATGAAAATGATGTTGTCTTATAAGGTCACAGGGGTAAAATATGTTTAAATCTTAAGATGTTCTTCTAAATGCTTTACATTAAAAGATTTTAGGGGACTTTAGGGTTAAACTATAATATAAGTCAGAGATTGATACCAGGTGAGCGATGCAGGCCCATTGGGCCTCTTGTTATAAATATATGATTGATCTGTGTTTATGTATTGGATCTGAATACATTTGATTTATAATTACCGGTACAACAAAAATGGAATCCAACATGATTGTTTGTTTCATGTTTCAAAAACATGTTTTCGTTTTATGAGTTTTTCTATATACACTGTACATGTGCCTGCATTCACTTAGATTTACAGTATTGTGCTCACCTTTGAGAACATCATGACAATTGATTCATAAACAGTCATACATTTTTTGTGTATTGTCGGTCATAAACTTGTATGTTACATATAACATCTGGTGTCAACCTACAATTTATTTTCATAGTTCTTTTTCAACTGTATTGCAGAAAGCAACGAATCCCACGATTAGTCAATTATATTAAATTTAAGTATTTCCATAAATTCTGCAAGTCCTATGAAAAAATTGTGAGCACAGGACTCTGGACTCGCATGTATTTTATCACTTTAACATGTTTGGTTTTTTAATAGTTGTTTAAAGATCTGTTTGATAAACTTTTTATCAGATCATTGCTTCTCCAATTTACTTAGTTTATAGTTAAAGTGAATCAAGTTCTGTTATATCAAAGATATGTTCTTCTCGCTGGTTGGCATGAGTGAACTTTTGGGGTAAAAATGTCTTATTTCAGCAATTTTAGAAGATACTTGTAAGACTAAAATCGTTTGTTTTGCAATGCATCAATATGTAAGCATGTATATAACACAATTAGGGTGCTAACATACTTTTACCACCACTTTATTAATGTGGTAGTAATGTTGGGGTGGGGGCTAGGATACAGCAATTTTGATGAAATTGAGAGTTTGCTTTTAAACAGTTAAAAACATGACAGACAAGACATTATTACTGGGGGTATGAATTATAATCTTGATTCAGCTTAAAACTTTTTATTTTTACAGATTTTAGACAAGAACAGAAATCAAAAAGGAACCGTGGGAGATTTGCAATAGTATGTACAATATTTAATATCTTGATTTATAGATGTCTTGTATCTTAAACTGACTGTATTAATGGATTGATGAATTTAAAGATTATATGAATCATTCACAAAGTTAAAATGTGCATTGCACCATTAATTGAGCTTTTGTGATTGTATGTCCAGCTATCATACTGCCCAAATTGAAATTGAATTGAGATGTTTATTAACCTAAGATAAATTATCTTTTTATAAAATGAAAGTATTACAAAAAATGTATATGCAAATCCATATAAAGTACCAAGGGTATTAACAGTAGTAGTTTTCATACACATTTATACTTTTCATGAATACCAAGATAATTATAATTAGGTTACATGTATACAGAGAAAGATTTTATCTTTAAAGGGCTCCTGTGTTCTAGTGAAAATCAAGGGGCTTCCTGCCAATCTTTGGTGGCCGGGAAGGGTGGCAGAGGTACCGGTGTGTACAGATGGCAAATACCAAATTTACGTCAAATCCGACGAGGCTGAGTAAGTATAATACTACTTTAAGCTAGAATGTTTTGGCCATGCATAATAGTAAACAGTTAATCCTTAAATGTTTTTTTAAACGCATTTATGTATCTCATCAAGAAACATTTGCCAAATTTTTGCTACAAAAAGAATAACAAATCTTAACCCAAGTACATATATAACCATCAGCACAATCTGCTATAGCAATGTACATATATATGCTGTAATTTTCTGTGTTTAGCCTGCAGGCTATACAATTTTTTTCAAATGTATATATATGAATTTAATGATTGTTTAATGACCTGTTGGCAGCTAGTCTACCAGCACAGGTTATAAGACATTAATTTAACAAAATGCTGAAAAAATCTTTATTTTACATCTTGTGAGCAATACATGGGTAATACACAGGAAATAACAGTACTATCTGTATACCTTGCCTGGTGTGGTATATGTTTCTTCCACAGTTCTAAGCATCTACCTGATGTTTCTTAAAGAAAAAATGTGAAAGAATCAGATTAGAGCTCATATCATTTCTTTTCTCATTTGAATTTATTGCTTTTTAGGTCATCTGACCCGAAAAGGGCTAGATGACCTATATATCCGCCTTTGGGATTAGCTCGAACTTGCCTGAAATGGACCTGACCTAGTGTTTTTATTTTTTTGGGTCAGTCCGAAATCATGGCAGCCATCTTGAAAAGCACATCTTAAAATTCTTCTCCAGTTGAGTTCCACTGGTGCCATTGAGCTAAAAATCAGTGGGGATGTTAAGGAATTTCAAGGCAACAAACGTCATTTTTCAGCTCCTTCAAAACTTGGACATATTGTAGCCCCGGCAGCCATTTTGTAACATGATTGCGCAATCATGATTTTGTTGGACATCACACCTGTAGGATTTAGCTAAAACTTGCTGTGGAACGATCTTGAGATTTTCCTTACCAAGTGTTGTTCATTTCTGGGTTAATTTGAAATCCAAGATGGCTACTATGGCTGCCATTCTGAAAGTAACATTTTGAAATATTCTGCAGTTTTTACAGTTCACTGGACTTAGTTGAAATGTACCAGGAAGGTTACTGAGATAGTACTGATAAAGTGTGGTTGTTTTCAGTATAACTGTATTTTATGGAGTGTGTACAACACTATTACTAGAGTCTTTATAGTCAGATGACCATTTACTGCCTTGGACCTCTTGTTTTATTATAAAATTCTTTATATTCTTTATACATAGAATAAAGTAAATGTTTTGCTAATACACCAACAATTAGAGATCTAGTAGTCACATTTTAAAAGACATAGACATGAAATTGTGCAAAAATATATTTTTTTAACAATAATATTAGCCTTTCACCCAAAAATGGGTGTGTCCGATGGTAAATTCTCAATATTCAAGCTCATTTAAAAACATTTTTAATGGGGTATTATACAAAATATGGGGATAGTTTTATTGATAATTACCAATTAAATTGATAAATAAGTACTTTTAGGCAAAAAGAAAATATTTAAAAGTTTTTTCAAGAAAATGTTTACCTGTCCCATAAGTTTTTGTCCTTGGTGTTACCATGAGTATTTTGGTTCAATAGAGAAACTTTAAATCAACTGAGTACAATCACCTATGATGAATTCATTGCATATCTATCCCCTGTTCATTTTCACATGGCATTTGGAAGTTGAAAGCAGGACGGTTTTAAATTGGAAGCAATCAAAATCAAGTCTAACCAACTGTGTATTTCAAATTGTCCATGGTGTTACCACATTATTTTACAGTTATACCATTTATTCAATAAAAAGATTTATAGTATTTAAAATAGGTTGCAAGGTAGTTTAAATACAGCTATCATGCTTTGCACAATTACCAATGGTTATAATTTTAATCTATAAACATATCTAAAATGTCTGTGGTGTTACTGTCTGTGGTGTTACCGGTCAAACAGGTAACACCACAGACGAATATTTGGTAACACTACAGACATCATACTCGTTTATGAATCAATTTTATTGGAAAAAATAAAAGCATTATGATTTGAATAAGTTAAATTCCAAAACAATGATTATTGTTCATTTCTAATCAAAGAAAACTCTTAAATTCAGATTCTATACTCTTTAATCAAGATTCTCTAAAAACAGTAACACCAAGGACAATTATAGTAACACTACAGACTTAGATAAGTAACACCAGAGTCAAATCTTTGCAACACAAACAAAACAAAGTATACTTATAACACAGACCATAACATATATTATTAGTAAGATGAATTATAAAGCTATGACATTAGCTAACAGTTCTCAAAATGGAATATGTCATCGTGAGAGAAAATTAAAGGGCTTTGAATTGGTAACACTAAGGATATGAGTATTGGCGATACCATTATAGTAACACCACAGACAATGGAATAGAAAAAATCATAAATAATATCTAAGATTATGGGAAGATTCATAGTATAAGATTCATAAAACAGAGAAATTATTGTATAATGTTATTTGTACAACATAGTAAGCACTAGGACTAGTGTGACAGTAATTAAAGCATGTATTCTCCCTGTGAGCAATGGCAAAGACATTACTAGTAACACCAAAGACAATTCGGTGACAAGAGAAGATGCATAATATGAATTTCCATCATAAACAACCAATTTATATTTTAGTTAATGAATTAAATTGTTTGTTTAGGACACATTACTATATAATTATATGCATATTGATTAAATATAATTCAATTACAATATGCACTAGATGATGACAATGGTAACACCACAGACATACAATGCTGGTATTATCCAGCACAACATTTCAGGTGATCAAGAATGGCCCTCTCTTCAACTTGGAAACAAAGACAATGTGTGTCAATAGTGAAATTGACTAAAATACATGTATTATGATATTTAAAATGGTAACACAATGGACAAAATGTCTGTGGTGTTACAGTTGTCTTTGGTGTTTATCAAATGTCCATGGTGTTACCATCACAAAAATCAGCTCATATTAAATTGAATAAAGGTGAAAAGAAACAATTAGCATTCCAGTAATTATCTGTAGCATTTTATGTTTGCAAATTAATTACTGTTTTCATGAATCTTTAGTTCTAACTTTATTTAAAAGAAATAATGCACATCCCTTGAGTGCAAAAGTACAGGGGTCGGGACATATTCCAATAAATATCTTCAACTGGTATTTAAATGAGGTATATGTAATAAAAAATCATTATGTTATAACTTTATCAATTAAATAAATCAATTAGCAAAGAACTGGCATGTTTTATCCCAACAAAAACAACAAATTCAATTATGGTAACACCACAGACATTTTAACTTACCTGTGATTGTTAGCGCTACCATAGTAACTGAACAGGTAAAAATTAAAATGGACAAACAATGATTTTGTAACCTGCATTGTATCCCCTTTTACTTAAAACATAAAAGTTGTCACTTTAAGAAAGTTGTTTTTCTGATTTTTTCACTTTTGAATCTTGAGCTTTTCTGATAATGACTCATATACATGTAGTATATATACAATATATATAAAAAATCATGTTACTCTTTACTTACATGTATTTATACATTTTAGTGTCATATATGAAGAGTTAGTTAAATGTTGATTTTCAATGTGTATACATATGTTAAAGCAATAGTTACACTGTGTTTATACTTCATGCAATGGTATTGGTTGGTATTTACAGATATGAAGTTCGCCATCATCAAATCATTCCTTATCAGAAGGACTTGATTCAGTTTTCTCTGGGTAAATTTAATAATTGTTAAGTTTGGTTTATATGTTTTAAGACCACCATCATAGTTTATTATGCATCATCCTACATATGGATCATATGAAACCTTTAGATAACAGATCCACTATATGTTTGGAATGAGTCTTTTGTTAAACACTGATTACAAAAATAGTCTAAAGTTATCTTGAAATATTTGTTTTAAGAGGTAATTTGCCTGTTACATAATTATGCATATATGATGGTGGTTATTCGTTAAAAAAAGTTGAATGTCAAGGATTGTTCAAAAGTTCATTTGTTCCATTTGAACAGAATATACCACATTACCACTTTTCCAATATTTTGCTTCATATAAAGATGGGATCATTTGTATATATTCAGTTTCCATGTCATTGTTTGCAATCAATATATATCATGTGCCTGAATAATATCACTGGTCATATTGAGCAAAAGAAAATATAACAGGAGAGTTTAATTTACATCCACCACCCAAAATTAGTTCATTGGGGTGGGGTGGGGGTGAGGGGTAGGTGTTATAATGTCCTGTATTAATTCATCTGGGAATTACACTAAATGAAAGTTCTTCAGACCATTACAGAACAAATGAGCTTGAGTTGTATTTCAAAGGATTTAGAAATGCTACATTCGGAACAACCCTTGGACATGTTGAAGATTTTTTTAAAACTTTTTTTTTATTATTAGCCCACCATCTTCAGATGACAGGCTGTTCAAATTATATCCTTCATCTATTTGCTTTCCATTGTTTGTACCTGAACAATTTTGTTTTTGCTTTTACTATTCAAGTCAAGTCTGGTTAGTCATGTTGTCTGTAAACAATCTTTGATTTTGACAGTTGAAATTTGATATCACTTCCTGGTATGTTAACTGTACCGGATAAGGCTTTCACATTCAATATTTGTGCCATTAAACCTTGTGACAAAATCTTTCTATAAGTATTACATTTGTGGACCTGCCCACCTTGACCGTGACCTTTCACCTACTTTTAAAAAACTCCAACCTTGGCCATAGTATATTATAATTATTCTTTTTTTTTCTGTCTTTTTATTCTACAATGTAGATGGTCTCTATTTACATATTCAAACCACTTTTTGTTTTTTACCAAAAACCATCCAAGATGGCCTCTGATTGGTTGAATTGTAAATGTTGTCCAGTTTTGGCTATAATTAGCACCTAGGAGTTAAAAGGGTTCCAGAACAAAATAGTAATATTTTCAAAAACTTGGTTGCCATGGTAACAAAATGGAAGCCTCTGATTAGTCAAAATCTAGATATTGTCTGATTAGGATGAAAATTGACACATGGGGGTTCTGAGGGATGCCGAACACAATGGTAACACTTTTTGAAAGCTTTGTCGTCATGGTACCAAAATGGGGGCTCTGATTGGTTAAAACTTTGATGCAGTCTGATTGACCTGAAAAATGGTCGGGTCATAAGGGTTCTGAGGGATGCCGAACACATTGGTAACACTTTTGAAAAGCTAATAATATTTTCTTTAAATTTTTCCTAACATATAGATTTGCCTCTGTAGGAGTGCCTTGTCATACTTCAGTGAAAATGTAAAAAAAAAAAATGGTATTTATAGGTGTTCTGAGTTGCAGTTTCTTTAAGCTTCATAAGCGATTGCAGGTGTCATTTAGGGTGGACTTCTGTAATGGGCCCCATTACAAATAATACTTGTTATAATTTGTATGTCACTAAAACTGAAGGGAGGAGTAAAAAAGGCAATATGCCCTTATTGCTTAATTGGGTAATTATGTGATATTGTTTTAAGCGACTTTGCATGAAGTATCTTTGGGCTGTTTCTTTAATTGAAATGGTTAAGATTCCCACCTCTTAACAATATATACTTTTAGTAAGCATAATGAGGTGAATACAGATTATGATTCCCAGTCCATAACCATTGCTAGTCATGAACATCCAGGTGAGTGATACGGGCCTCTTGTTGAGTTAATACAATACAATGAGTCTCTCAAAATTCCATGTCTACTATTAGTTTCTAGATGATTTCATGATCTGCATGTTATGGTTTAACATTTTACATGTGGTTGGGGACAGTTAATTGTAGAATTGTTGTCTTATTACAATAGAAGTGCTTTGGGGTAGACATCTATGCATTATAGACAGGTCTAATTAATGTTTTTTTTTCTTTCTTTTTGAATTCAGAACTACTACAGAAAAAGAATATGCAAACAAATTTATCGTACTTCCTTGAAGATGTAAAGTGGATTCAGGAAATTACCATAATTCAAGAGGCTACAAAGGGTACCACTGTTGAGGAGGGTACCACTGTTGAGGAGGGTACAACAGTTCAGGAGAGTACCACGACTCAGGCAGTTACAATGGTTCAAGAAGATACAATGATTCAGGAGGGTACAATGGATCAGGAGGGTTTTACGGCTCAGGAGGGTACCATGGTGCAGGAGTGTACCACGGTTCAAGAGGGTACCACAGCTCAGGAGGGTACCATAGTTCAGGAGAGTTCCACAGCTCAGGAGGGTACTATGGATCAGGAGGGTTCCACAGCTCAGGAGGATACAATGGATCAGGAGGGTTCCACAGCTCAAGAGGGTACATTGGATCAGGAGGGTATCAATCAAGAGGGTACCACGGTTCTGGAGGGTACAATAGATCAGGAGGGTACCATAGCTCAGGAGGGTACATTGGATAAGGAGGGTATCAATCAAGAGGGTACCACGGTTCTGGAGAGTACAACAGTTCAGGAGAGTACCACATTTCAGGAGGGTTCCACAGCTCAGGAGGGTACTATGGATCAGGAGGGTACCACAGCTCAGGAGGGTACAACAGTTCAGGAGGGTTCCACAGCTCAGGAGGATACAATGGATCAGGAGGGTTCCACAGCTCAAGATGGTACATTGGATCAGGAGGGTATCAATCAAGAGGGTACCACGGTTCTGGAGGGTTCCACAGCTCAGGAGGGTACTATGGATCGGGAGAGTTCCACAGCTCAGGAGGGTACAATGGATCAGGAGGGTTCCACAGCTCAGGAGGGTACAATGGATCAGGAGGGTTCCACAGCTCAGGAGGGTACAATGGATCAGGAGGGTTCCACAGCTCAGGAGGATACAATGGATCAGGAGGGTTCCACAGCTCAAGAGGGTACAATGGATCAGGAGGGTTCCACAGTTCAAGATGGTACATTGGATCAGGAGGGTATCAATCAAGAGGGTACCACGGTTCTGGAGGGTACAATAGATCAGGAGGGTTCCACAGCTCAGGAGGGTACTATGGATCAGGAGGGTACTATGGATCAGGAAGGTACCATAGCTCAGGAGGGCACCACGGTTCTGGAGAGTACAACAGTTCAGGAGAGTACCACATTTCAGGAGGGTTCCACAGTTCAGGAGAGTACCACATTTCAGGAGGGTTCCACAGCTCAGGAAGGTACTATGGATCAGGAGGGTACCACAGCTCAGGAGGGTACAACAGTTCAGGAGGGTTCCACAGCTCAGGAGGATACAATGGATCAGGAGGGTTCCACAGCTCAAGATGGTACATTGGATCAGGAGGGTATCAATCAAGAGGGTACCACGGTTCTGGAGGGTTCCACAGCTCAGGAGGGTACTATGGATCGGGAGAGTTCCACAGCTCAGGAGGGTACAATGGATCAGGAGGGTTCCACAGCTCAGGAGGGTACAATGGATCAGGAGGGTTCCACAGCTCAGGAGGGTACAATGGATCAGGAGGGTTCCACAGCTCAGGAGGATACAATGGATCAGGAGGGTTCCACAGCTCAAGAGGGTACAATGGATCAGGAGGGTTCCACAGTTCAAGATGGTACATTGGATCAGGAGGGTATCAATCAAGAGGGCACCACGGTTCTGGAGGGTACAATAGATCAGGAGGGTTCCACAGCTCAGGAGGGTACTATGGATCAGGAAGGTACCATAGCTCAGGAGGGCACCACGGTTCTGGAGAGTACAACAGTTCAGGAGAGTACCACATTTCAGGAGGGTTCCACAGTTCAGGAGAGTACCACATTTCAGGAGGGTTCCACAGCTCAGGAAGGTACTATGGATCAGGAGGGTATCACAGCTCAGGAGGGTACCACGGTTCAGGAGGGTACAACAGTTCAGGAGGGTACCACATTTCATGAGGGTACAACAGTTCAGGAGAGTACCACAGTTCAGGAGAGTACAACAGTTCAGGAAAGTACAACAGTTCAGGAGGGTACAACAGTTCAGGAGAGTACCACAATTCAGGAGAGTACAACAGTTCAGGAGGGTACAACAGTTCAGGAGAGTACCACAGCTCAGGAGGGTACAATGGTTCTGGAGAGTACCATGTTTCAGGAGGGTACCACGTTTCTGGAGAGTACCATGTTTCAGGAGGGTACCACATTCCAGGAGGGTACCATGTTTCAGGAGAGTACCACATTTCAGGGGGGTACCATGGTTCAGGAGGGTACCACGGTTCTGGATAGTACCACATTTCAGGAGGGTACCATTGTTCAGGAGGGTACAGCGGTTCTGGAGGGTACAATGGTTCAGGAAGGTATCACAGTTCAGGAGGGTATCATGATTCAGGAGGGTACAGCGGCTCTGGAGGGTACAATGGTTGCGGAGAGTACCACAGATCAGGAGGATACAATAGCTCAGGAGAGTACATTAATGGATCAGAAGGATACCACGGTTCTGGAGGATACAATGGATCCTGATCCGGAATGGTTAAATTATGAAGGGTTTTCAGACTATGATGGTTTTTCAGACAAAGATTTTGTCCTAAGTGATGAATTGATAGAAGATAGTGACAGTGATAGTTATTGCAGTGATGAATATCCTGTTCTCAACCAAAGATCTGTATGTAAGATGAGCAGTCTGAAGAAGAAGCAGCAGATAAAGGATTACAATACAAATTACCCAAATGGCATTAGTGATATTGAAGAGGATGGTGGAGTTAAGGAAGTGATTATTCCAGAAGAAGACAGTGATGGCAGCTCAAGTGAAGATGAAGACAGCATATTAAGGGATTCAGAAAATCCTAAGATTTTTATTAGAAAAGTGCAAAAGTCCGCAACTACCAAAACTGGGAAGAAAAAACGCAATGATCGAGTCTTCAATAGTTACCAGTTTTGTGGTGTGTGTAATATGAAGGTTTCCAATTTTTCACAACACATTGAAAGGCGTAAGGATAAACACAAATCCAGTGAAGAAATCCAACAAATTCTTCAGGAAAAAGATGAAAAGCAGAGAAACTTGCTTCAGAAACTGCTACGGGCAAAGTTCAATCACCAATTTAACATGGAGACAATTAAATCTGGGAAGGGAGAAATACTCTTGGAACGCCGGCCTGTGGTTGGATTTAATCTTCAAAACTTTGGACCATGTCCCCGGTGTTATTTATGGATGGCAAAGAAACTACTGCATAAACATACAAAAAAATGTTTGTCAAAAAGTGCTGAAGAATGCAATCATGGAAAGGCTGCTGTCCAGACAAGGTCTGACATACTTGCAAATAGAATTCCTACCATTGCCAGCAAGGCCCTCGAAAAAGAGGTATTTGAAAAAATGAATTTGGATGAAGTTGGAAAAATAGCCAGAAATGACCCACTAATTGTCCAGCTTGGAAACCAGTGGCTTGAAAAAAATGTAGGAAATAGCCTCAAAAGAGGGGCATACACATCACAGATTATGCGTTTAGTAGGAAGAATGCTTTTACATTTAAGGACAATCAAACCTTTAAGTGAGGAACTAACCATGTGGAACTATCTTAAACCAAAGTACTTGGATGATATAATAAAAGCAACACTCATGACAGCATGCCAGAATATAGATGATGAGGAGGATATGGCAAGTCCCAGCAATGCCATAAAACTCGGCTTTGATATCAAAAGACTTCTTAATGGCAAAATTGGGCTGGCAATAATGTCTGGAGACAAAAATTCCCGTCAAGATGCTGAAGATCTGCTGAAGGCCATGTCTGTATATTGGGGGACACGCGTCACAAAGTTATCCAGAGTCCTGCTTGAACAGAGACGTTATACAAAGGACAAGAAACTGCCTGAACCTGCAGACATCAAGACCTTAAACCTTTTCTTGTGTGAATCCCTGAAGAGACTTGATCTGAAATTGAATACCCCAGAAAACTTTAAGAAAGTTGCGGAAGTTACTGAGGCAAAACTAGTTGTCTACAACCGCCGAAGGACAGGCGAACTCCAAGCAATCAGGTAACTTTTAATACGAAATAACATTTGTTTAGTCAGTGTGCTCTAACGAGTTTTTAGTAGAAATAACCCTCATTTAACCACATCTAGACTGTGTTAACAGAACAAAAGGCCTGTCAATCTTCTGTTGATTTTTATGTGTGTTTGTTGATATGTTTTACATGTAAAGAATACATCAAAGGTAGAAAAAAAGAAAAGTGGTTTTGTGTGATATGTACCACATCAATCCGAATTAAATTGAGAATTATGATTAGGTAAATAAACCAAATGTTAGGAAATAACACCTCTGATTGGCTAAAACTTTGATCACACATTCTGAAGATTTATTTTATGTACATTCATCTATGTGCATTGATATTATACAAATCCAAATGTTTTTGTCATTTGTTATTAATGTTAATTACCTATTGAATGATTAAATTAAAGTATGTTTATTTAGTGTAGGAAATCTTACTGAAAAAAATATTGTAGAAAGTTTCCTTTACTCTAAAGGCTTACATTATCACAAAATAAATTGTATTTAGGTTGACAGATTACAACAAAAGATGTTGTAATCCTGGGGAAAACTGCACCGATACCATGGGACAGATGTCTAAGTTTGAAAAGAAGCTGTTGGAGACGCAAGAGATGATGACTGTCAGTGGAAAGGTACATGTACTTCATAATTGTCTCGCATGATTCTGATGTGTCAACTTTTTACAGTCCATTATCATTGATATTTTAATTAATTCAACTTTTACTCATATTCTTTGGAAATTAATTTGCAGAAATTTGTTGGAAATGAGGAATGATTAAGCTCATTGACTTCAGTTGGCCTGTTTTAAAAGTAGGGTGGAATATATTCATCCTAGTATGCCATGTGTGCTATTATACTTCTGAAGACCTCTTTTCATATTGCTCAGATTACAAAACTTAAAAGGACCTGAAAACCTGTTTTCAGCAGGGATTTATAGTGAAATATACAATTATGAAATTACAGTGATGCACAGTATTCAAATTAGTAGGTACTCTTTTTTTTACCTTAACTAACTTTTGCTTAACATAAGTAATTGTGTGATGGAACTCAGGTAGCAATGTTAGTTGTCATTGGTGAATGTGAATGTTATATGTTCTGAAAGCAACAGTGTCAAAGTCAAATTAACTATACTGTAAAACCTGGCATTAACATAGTTTTTGGGACCAAAAAATACTATGATATATCAGTTCTACATTTACAAGTTTGTCAGAAGTGTACATGTATTATGTAGTTCACTTACTTACCAGTAAATCGGCAAATTGCCGTCTTCATCAGTGTGCAAGAATAATACAATTTAAGTTGAATATAAGTCATTATGTTCCATTGAAGTTGTGTATCTTAATTTTGTTACTAAAGGTACAGAGAAAAGTGATGAGAAAACATTTAAATGTCCTGACCATGTCTTCTGTAAACACACTCATGCCTCGTTCTTGCCAGGTATCTCTTCACAGGACTGACTAAACAAATTAGAACAACCCTTTTCCCCCCGACCCTAATTTACTCCACTGTACTCCATAGAGCACTCCCCTGAACAAGACAATGTAGCTGTAATTGGATAGGCTATTTGATGATTTTGATAGCAGCAATGTTGTTGTGTATACGGGTGACCGTTTTGTAAAAACACTAAGGAGATTAAATACCTGACCTTGCCATTCATCGAAATGGCACTGATCATCCATATTACAATTAGTACCCAGCGATGCCGGGCTGAAAATTCACCTGTGGTATATGCCCTTCAAACAGTTATTGCCAACTAGTTGCTTTATGGTCAACTATAACTTAAGTAAAAGTCCCTTATATAAACGACCATACGACCATCCAGGGCTTCCACTGGCAGTCAGAAAGAGAGATTAGGCACTTGGGACTGAAAAACCTTTGTTATAACCAAAAATGTGTTTTTTCAGTATAGGTTATAAGCAAAGTGTTATTACTCAATAAGAATAGTAAAGGCTTTTTTGCCGGGTATTTGCATAATAAATATTGTTCCTTGATGGCAGGTAAAATGTAACTGTCAAAAGCACAAGTGGTCTTGGTTAACAAGAGAAAAATACTCTGTTGTTCATTTGATTTCTGTGGGAGCCAAGTTCCTTCTGATATTTCTTGCTTGAATCATCTGAGAAACTGCAGAACCTTTTTCAATCTTTTAAAACTGACAATTTAGAAATTTTCTTTTCTTGCGGTGATGTCTTCATTCCATATTAATGTTGATTTTATCCCTTACAGACTGGCAGAGGGGTACCAGTCATTTTGCCGGGGGAAGCAAAAGCACCAATGGCATATTTGATGAACATGCACGTACGAAAATCAGCAGGGATTTACATAAACAACCCTTACGTGTTTGCTTCACAAGGTACTTTCATAGAGTTGTAGGCAAATATTATATCCTTATACTTTTAAACATCACAATTATATTAGATATGGTCTGACTTTCCTCAATTCTCATTGGCTAAAATATGATCGCATGGAAGTCAATATTTTGTGATATTGACCTGATATTTCTACTTTTAGAAACACTGAGTCAGTATTGAGTTTATGACATCATAATCATTGTGATGTTGGAGTGCCCCACTGTTAATGTCATCCTTTTTGAAGATAGATATAATGCAATGTCATTCTTTTGCAAAGAAGTTTCATATCTAATATAAAAATTCAGGACCTTTGATTTGGTCAATATGGTGTTATACCAACTTGGTAGAATCAAATATTGATCGAGGGCTTTGCTCTTGGTCAATATTTTAGGTCGTTATAACACCATATTGACCTCACCAGAGGTCCATGATTGATAATTATAGCTGTTAATCAGTTGTAGATGACATTGGCTAATCAGACTGGTTGGGGTTTAAGCATTGTAATTTATGAAATTCAAAGTTTGTAAGCTCTTCTTAAACTGAAAGAAATGCTCTTACGAAGATATAATTTGAGATAAGTTTACTCCTTGTATAGAATTTGAAATTAGCTTACTCCTTGTATAACATGCAATCCAAAAACTTGTTGATTTTCTAAAGGTGCAAAGTCTTGCTGAATCTCAGCTGGGGTATAGAATCATAATGAAAATGGATAACAGAATCTCATTCATGCTGTATGTCATGCAGGTGTCTGAATACAATTGTTTTTTCATTTCAGTCATTGATATAACAACAGGTTACTTAGTTACATTAATGATTTTTTCTTTAATGTCATTTAGGTGATGGTTGTGGTGTTGTAAGGGCATATGATGCACTTGCAAAGGCTTGTAAAGAAGCAGACTTGAAGGCACCTGAAAGGATAACCAGTACAAACTTGAGAAAATACATGGCAACAATAACACAAGTAAGTAATTTCAAGAGAAACAGTCTTTTAGAATAAATGATTAATGTATAAAAATCAATGTTTGCATGGCTTCAGGGCAGATGGGGCTCATACAGCAAATCTCAATAATACACACTTGGGAAATAAAAGTAAAAATTCTGTTAAATAACCTTCAATACACACAGACATATCACCCAACAAAGCAAAACAAATCATTGACTTTCTTGTTTATATTAAGTGCAATTATTTAATGGTCCTGCAGGTAAGAATTGTATCTTCTGTCCACACTGAATGAAACGATGACTTAATGCGGGCTCTATTTCTTCTCTTCGTAACCCTCTTTTTCATTCCTAATGCCTCCCTTGGCAAAACCTCATTTTTTTCTGCCCAACCAAGGAAGGTTATGAATTTTGTCCCCTGACTGTTTCAAACGTTTAAGTGTATAAAATTTGGTACATTCTGCACTCTACTTGATGTATTTCCAAATCAAGAATGGTCAGTGTTTTGTACAAATTTAAAGATAGAAAACAGTTGACCTTTATTCAGACAGAGACAGAGATAATTTGACTTATTTAAAAAGCAGAAAGGGGTACCTCAGGGATATAACAGACAATGTCATTTAAGTTCAGAGGAGACTTTTCAGTGTGAAGACTTCCATTAGTGATTTACATACGGAATGCTATAGAAGGAAGCATATAAAGACCATTGTGATGTGGACTGACTAGATAAGAAAAAATGGTGTCAAGAGGGGAAGTTTGGAATTGTAAAGTGGCATATTCGGAAAAACATGTTTTCTTATGAAATTCAGATTACAGTTGGAACTAATAATCACATGTATGTTTGACAAAAAGTGTTCTAAGTCAACAGCCTGATTTTATAAATGCCCCTTCAAATTAAAGAGGAGAGTAAATCTGATGGTCTGGGGATGCATGTGTTCAAAAGGAGTTGAAGCTCTGGTGTCTATAGTACTTATAATAGCTAGTTATATATATATTCTAAGGATTCTTATATGAGCAAAGGAGACACTGGTGTCTGTGTCTGACTCCAGCATTTTATTCTAATACTGCGAACTTGATGTATTTATTCTTGGCAGATTTTGAAATGAGGTGAGCCATGTAATGTTTCTTTGATTACTCCATGTTTTGCAGGTACTTGATCTCAAGAAACAAGAAATGGAGTGGGTACTGTCACATATGGGGCACACTTTAGATGTCCATAAAATGCATTATAGGTATGTACATGAATATTTTAATATATCATGCATGATTCAAATAACATATGGAACTGATGAGGGTTTGTAAAGAAGTAAGGACAGAATTATGAACTCATTACATGAAGGACTTGGTCACTCTAAATTAGTCAAATTTTATCTACCTGGCATCAGCTTTGCTTTGTAATGACTACCGGTAATATTGAAGTCCCTTACCAGTCGGACTATAGTTTTACTGTCAGAACACAACCACTTTTAAAGTATTAGTCACAAAACAATAAACCTTAGTACACCAGGTTCCATATGTAACCCTGGTAAATACTAGCTGCAATATACCTCTCGGCTAGAGAGATCTTCTCTTTAGCTATATCGGTTGAGCGTTAGACTAGTAAGCCAGAGGTCCCTGGTTCGATCTCTAGTGGAGGCAGTGATTTGAATTTATATCAATCATGTGTTCTGTTTCATTGGCGCCCACGTAGGGACCCGGGAATGATACTCAGCCTTGCTCCACAAATATCGCTGTTAACCCCCTGGAAACTCAAGGAACAGTTCTTTCCTGGAGGGGGAGTATGTTACCCTGGTAAATACTAGCCGCAATATACCTCTCGGCTAGAGAGATCTTCTCTTTAGCTCGATTGGTTGAGCGTTAGACTAGAAAGCCAGAGGTCCCGGGTTTGATCCCTAGCGGAGGCAGTGATTTGAATTTATATCAGTCATGTGCTCTGTTACACATACAATATGAGGATATACATATTTGCTTGCCAATATACCATTATTTTATCAACTTGTAATTTACATTTCACAATTTTATTAGATCACCTGAAATTCATCTGAAAATTTAAGTGTGACTACACTGTCACCTTCATCAGACAAATGACCAGTGTGAAGGATACTAGCACTTATATATGTAGTGTATGAGATGGTAAAGAATCAACTGTCTTTTTTGGCTGTACTATAATCCTCTGTACACTAAGTTAGAAAATAGTGTGTTGAGATGGTAAAAATATTTTAGAACAAAATAAGTACACAAGATGGTAACACTGTAGTCGATTCGGCTATGCTTCGTTAAACACTTTGTCAAAAATGTGCTAGTATATATGCTTCACACTGGTCATTTGTCTGATGAAGGTGACAGTGTAGTCATTGAAACATCACTTAAATCTTCTAATGGTTGTGTTAAAATAACTTATTGACATTACCAACCTAAAGAAAATGTTTAGAAATAAATTGGTATGTAGGTGTTTTATGATCCTCTGAACACAACCTCCATTGAGAGGCAATTAATGTGTTAAAATATGAATATGGCCTGTTTTCAATCAAATGTGATATGTAGATATATTATGGCCCTTTGAACACAAACTGTCCCCATTGAAAGGCTACTAATGTGTCAAAGTTTAAATTTCCGATTTTGATTAATTTTGGTATGAAGGTTTATTATGAACACAACAATCTATTAATAATAATAATAATAATTCGAGGTTCTTATATACCACTTATCACAACCTAGTTCTTAGGTCGTCTCAATGTGGTTCACAAATTATTATCAATCGTTATTTGGCCTTTGCAAAGAGCCAATATCTTTCTCAACTCCATGGGGAGCATACAGCCACTCACAATTGCTTTATTTTCATAGCATAAAATATTGCTATTTCATGATAATCTTGGTGTAAGGACACAACAATAAAAAGCATTGGTATATCAAAACTCAGGTGACCGTTAAGGTCCATGGGCCTCTTTTTCCCCAGCACAGCAGCAAAGTCAATGTAAGTTGTATGTTAAATTCATTTTATAACTTTTAGACAATACATTATACTGCTGTTATGACCAATTAAATTGCTCTGAGAACAATGTTTTGTAATCAAAACCCATTTTTTTTGCAGAGCAACCAGTGATGTCATAGAGACTACCCAAATAGCCAAGATTCTCTTGTTGCAAGATATGGGAAGTTTCGGGAAGTTTCGAAACAAATCGTTACAAGACATCCAGCTTGATGGTAGGTTCTTCTCAAGACTTAGAGCTTTTTTGTGCTTTTTGCCTTGTTACATTTATTTCTGTATACTTGATTTTGGAAGGCTTTTTCTTAATGATTTCTATAGAGAGACCTTAATTTTGCCATCCATAATGAAGGCAATGTTTTCATGACATGAAATATATTGTTAAGGACATAAAAGTAAAGTGATGGCGTGTTTTCCAGTAAATATTAGAATTTTCCACAATATGACGCAAGGAAGTGACTCTTTTTGTGCTCATTTTCATTGAATAGCTATGCTTGTCCGCTTTTGAGACTGATCTGAAAAAAATATATAGCCAACCGCTGGCCATCTTAGGTTTTCACAGCTATGATTTGTTATCACTATTTCTCAAAAAGTACTTTGGGGGTCTTTTTCAAATTTCATTTGTAAGTTCCCCTTGGTTCTTAGTTATGTTTGTTCATTTTTGAGACTGATCTGAAAAACAAAATGACTGACAGGTGGCTGTCTTCGATTTTCACAATAAAGGTTTGTTATCACTATTTCTCAGATAGTGGTGGACTGATAATTGTAAAATTTGATTTGTAAGTTTCCCTGTTACCTCTCGAGACTGTTATTCAATTTGTCCGAAAGTATTGAATGGATCATTCTGTAGTATGTTATTTTTTTAATAGACAGGTTAATGAATCGTGCCATAACATAGTTTAACAAAGGTGACTTCCATATGAAATTTCCAAATGATCCATTCAATACTTTTATTCTAAGAAAAATGCCAAGATCTCTGTGGGGTCTGTTGTACACAAGTTTAAATGATAAGTATATGTTCATTTTGTACATTAACTGAAGGAAACTCCACACAAAGCTATGGAGTTTAGCTCTGACATCTTATTTGTTCTTTATTAAACTGGTATTTTCTGGTTATTCTTTTTAGATATTGTTTTTGAAACAAATAAAGAAACTGCTTCTGATGATGATCATGAAGAGCCAAATGAGTTCTTTCCTCAAGATGCTGATTCTGCCTTTGGGGATCTGGAGATAGATGAAGTGTTGACTGTATCTGAACAGTTTGAGGTTGATCAGGATTCTAATCACTCTAGAAAAAAGAGGAATCAAGCAGGTGAAAATGCTAAGGGGAAATGGAGCCAAAAAGAGGAGGATGAAATTAGAGAACTGTTTAAAACAAATCTTGAAAACAAAATGAGACCAACACCAAAGGAATGTGTTAAAGCTATTTCCAAAAGCAAGGCAAATGGAGGAGTCATCTGTAAAAGGAGGAAGGATGTGTTGAAGAAAAAGGTTTTCAGGATGGTGGACAAAATAAAGAACTAATACTTAGTGGCAGAGAAGATAGAAATATTTCAGATTCTTTGATAGAGTGACAGTCTCATTGGTAGAATTATCCAGGGACATGGTTTATTAGTAGAATTATCCAGGGACATGGTTCATTGGTAGAATTATCCAGGGACATGGTTCATTAGTAGAATTATCCAGGGACATGGTTCATTGGTAGAATTATCAAGGGACATGGTTCATTAGAAGAATTATCCAGGAACATGGTTCATTAGTAGAATTATGCAGGGACATATTGGTAGAATTATGCAGGGACATATTTTTAGAATTATGCAGGGACATATTTGTAGAATTATGCAGGGACATGGATCATTGGTAGAGTTATCCAGGGACATGGTTCATTGGTAGAATTATCCAGGAACATGGTTCATTGGTAGAATTATCCAGGGACATGGTTCATTGGTAGAGTTATCCAGGGACATGGTTCATTGGTAGAGTTATCCAGGAACAAAGTTCATTGGTAGAGTTATCCAGGGACATGGTTCATTAGTAGAATTATCCAGGGACATTGTTCATTGGTAGAATTATCCAGAGACATGGTTCATTGGTAGAGTTATCCAGGGATTTGGTTCATTGGTAGAATTATCCAGGGACATGGTTCATTAGTAGAACTATCCAGGGACATGGTTCATTAGTAGAATTATTCAAGGACATAGTTCATTGGTAGAATTATCCAGGGACATGGTTCATAAGTAGAATTATTCAGGGACATGGTTCATTGGTAGAATTTTTCATGGACATGGTTCATTGGTAGAATTATCCAGGGACATGGTTCATTAGTAGAATTATGCAGGGACATGGTTCATAAGTAGAGTTATCCAGGGACATGGTTCATTGGTAGAGTTATCCAGAGACATGGTTCATTAGTAGAATTATTCAAGGAGATAGATCATTGGTAGAATTATCCAGGGACATGGTTCATTAGTAGAATTATTCAAGGAGATAGATCATTGGTAGAATTATCCAGGGACATGGTTCATTAGTAGAATTATTCAAGGAGATAGATCATTGGTAGAATTATCCAGGGACATGGTTCATTAGTAGAATTATCCAGGGACATGGTTCATTGATTGAATTATGCAGGGACATATTGGTAGAATTTTCCAGGGACATGGTTCATAAGTAGAATTATTCAAGGACATAGTTCATGCAGGTACTTGATCTCAAGAAACAAGAAATGGAGTGGGTACTGTCACATATGGGGCACACTTTAGATGTCCATAAAAGTCATTATGGGTACATGTATGTACATGAATATTTTACCATTTTAAATATATCATGCATGATTCAAATAACATATGGAACTGATGAGGGTTTGTAAAGAAGTAAGGACAGAATTATGAACTCATTACATGGTTCATTAGTAGAATTATCCAGGGACATGGTTCATTGGTAGAATTATCCAGAGACATGGTTCATTGGTAGAGTTATCCGGGATCCAGGGACATGGTTCATTGGTAGAGTTATCCAGGGACATGGTTCATTAGTAGAATTATGCAGGGACATTGTCCATTGGTAGAAATCCAGGGACATGGTTCATTAGTAGAGTTATCCAGGGACATGGTTCATTAGTAGAGTTATCCAGGGACATGGTTCATTGGTAGAAATCCAGGGACATGGTTCATTAGTAGAATTATCCAGGGACATGGTTCATTAGTAGAATTATCCAGATACATGGTTCATTGGTAGAATTATCCAGGGACATGGTTCATTGGTAGAGTTATCCAGGGACATGGTTCATTGGCTGATTTTGCCTTTGGGGATCTGGAGATAGATGAAGTGTTGACTGTATCTGAACAGTTTGAGATTGATCAGGATTCTAATCACTCTAGAAAAAAGAGGAATCAAGCAGGTGAAAATGCTAAGGGGAAATGGAGCCAAAAAGAAGAGGATGAAATTAGAGAACTGTTTCAAACAAATCTTGAAAACAAAATTAGACCAACACTAAAGGAATGTGTTAAAGCTATTTCCAAAAGCAAGGGAAATGGAGGGGTCATCTGTAAAAGGAGGAAGGATGTGTTGAAGAAAAAAGTTTTCAGGATGGTGGACAAAATAAAGAACTAATACTTAGTGGCAGAGAAGATAGAAATATTTAAGATTCTATGATAAAGTGACAGTCTCATTAGTAGAATTATCCAGGGACATGGTTTATTAGTAGAATTATCCAGGGACATGGTTCATAAGTAGAATTATCCAGGGACATGGTTCATTAGTAGACTTATCCAGGGACATGGTTCATTGGTAGAGCTATCCAGGGACATGGTTCATTGGTAGAGTTATCCAGGGACATGGCTCATTGGTAGAATTATCCAAGGACATGGTTCATTGGTTGAAATATGCAAGGACATATTGGTAAAATTATGCAGGGACATTGCTGATTCGTAAAATTTTCCAGGGACATAGTTCATTAGTAGAATTATTCAAGGACATAGTTCATGCAGGTACTTGATCTCAAGAAACAAGAAATGGAGTGGGTACTGTCACATATGGGGCACACTTTAGATGTCCATAAAAGTCATTATAGGTATGTACATGAATATTTTAATATATCATGCATGATTCAAATAACATATGGAACTGATGAGGGTTTGTAAAGAAGTAAGGACAGAATTATGAACTCATTACATGGTTCATTAGTAGAATTATGCAGGGACATGGTTCATTGGTAGAGTTATCCAGGGACATGGTTCATTAGTAGAATTATCCAGGGACATGGTTCATTGGTAGAGTTATCCAGAGACATGGTTCATTGGTAGAGTTATCCAGGGACATGGTTCATTAGTAGAATTATCCAGGGACATGGTTCATCGGTTGAATTATGCAGGGACATATTGGCAGAATTATGCAGGGACATTGTTCATTTGTAGAATTTTCCAGGGACATGGTTCATTAGTAGAATTATTCAAGGACATAGTTCATACGTAGAATTATCCAGGAACAAGGTTCATTAGTCATATCATCCAGGGACATTGTTCATAAGTAGAATTATGCAGAAACATATTGGTAGAATTATGCAGGGACATATTGGTAGAATTATGCAGGGACATATTTGTAGAATAATGCAGGGACATATTGGTAGAATTATGCATGGACACGGATCATTGGTAGAGTTATCCAGGGACATGGTTCATTAGTAAAATTATCCAGGGCCATGGTTCATTAGTAGAGTTGTCCAGAGACATGGTTCATTAGTAGAATTATCCAGAGACATGGTTCATTGGTTGAATTATCCAGGGACATGGTTAATTGGTTGAATTATGCAAGGACATATTGGTAGAATTATCCAGGGACATGGTTCATTGGTAGAGTTATCCAGAGACATGGTTCATTGGTAGAGTTATCCAGGGACATGGTTCATTTGTAGAATTATCTAGGGACATGGTTCATTTGTAGAATTATCCAGGGACATGGTTCATTAGTAGACATATCCAGGGACATGGTTAATTGGTTGAATTATGCAAGGACATATTGGTAGAATTATCCAGGGACATGGTTAATTGGTTGAATTATGCAAGGACATATTGGTAGAATTATGCAGGGACATTGTTCATTTGTAGAATTTTCCAGGGACATGGTTCATTAGTAGAATTATTCAAGGACATAGTTCATGCAGGTACTTGATCTCAAGAAACAAGAAATGGAGTGGGTACTGTCACATATGGGGCACACTTTAGATGTCCATAAAATTCATTATAGGTATGTACATGAATATTTTAATATATCATGCATGATTCAAATAACATATGGAACTGATGAGGGTTTGTAAAGAAGTAAGGACAGAATTATGAACTCATTACATGGTTCATTAGTAGAATTATGCAGGGACATGGTTCATTGGTAGAGTTATCCAGGGACATGGTTCATTAGTAGAATTATCCAGGGACATGGTTAATTGGTAGAATTATCCAGGGACATGGTTCATTAGTAGAATTATCCAGGGACATGGTTCATTGGTAGAGTTATCCAGAGACATGGTTCATTGGTAGAGTTATCCAGGGACATGGTTCATTGGTAGAATTATCCAGGGACATCGTTCATTAGTAGAATTATCCAGGGACATGGTTAATTGGTTGAATTATGCCAGGACATATTGGTAGAATAATGCAGGGCATGGTTCATTAGTAGAATTATTCAAGGACATAGTTCATTAGTAGAATTATCCAGTGACAAGGTTCATTAGTAGAGTTATCCAGGAACATGGTTCATTGGTAGAATTATCCAGGGACATGGTTCATTAGTAGAATTATTCAAGGACATGGTTCATTAGTCATATAATCCAGGGACATTGTTCATTAGTAGAATTATGCAGGGACATATTTGTAGAATTATGCAGGGACATATTGGTAGAATTATGCAGGGACATATTGGTAGAATTATGCAGGGACATTGTTCATTTGTAGAATTTTCCAGGGACATGGTTCATTAGTAGAATTATTCAAGGACATAGTTCATACGTAGAATTATCCAGGGACATGGTTCATTAGTCATATCATCCAGGACATTGTTCATTAGTAGAATTATGCAGGGATATATTGGTAGAATTATGCAGGGACATATTTGTAGAATAATTCTACAGGACAAGGTTCATTAGTCATATCATCCAGGGACATTGTTCATTAGTAGAATTATGCAGGGACATATTGGTAGAATTATGCAGGGACATATTGGTAGACTTATGCAGGGACATATTTGTAGAATTATGCAGGGACATATTGGTAGAATTATGCAGGGACACGGATCATTGGTAGAGATATCCAGGGACATGGTTCATTAGTAAAATTATCCGGGGCCATGGTTCATTAGTAGAGTTATCCAGAGACATGGTTTATTAATAGAATTATCCAGGGACATGGTTCATAAGTAGAATTATGCAAGGACATATTGGTAGAATTATCCAGGGACATTGTTCATTGGTTGAATTATCCAGGGACATGGTTAATTGGTTGAATTATGCAAGGAAATATTGGTAGAATTATCCAGGGACATGGTTAATTGGTTGAATTATGCAAGGACATATTGGTAGAATTATGCAGGGACATTGTTCATTTGTAGAGTTTTCCAGGGACATGGTTCATTAGTAGAATTATCCAGGGACATGGTTAATTGGTTGAATTATGCAAGGACATATTGGTAGAATTATCCAGGGACATGGTTAATTGGACGAATTATGCAAGGACATATTGGTAGAATTATCCAGGGACATGGTTAATTGGTTGAATTATGCAAGGACATATTGGTAGAATTATGCAGGGACATTGTTCATTTGTAGAATTTTCCAGGGACATGGTTCATTAGTAGAATTATTCAAGGACATAGTTCATGCAGGTACTTGATCTCAAGAAACAAGAAATGGAGTGGGTACTGTCACATATGGGGCACACTTTAGATGTCCATAAAATTCATTATAGGTATGTACATGAATATTTTAATATATCATGCATGATTCAAATAACATATGGAACTGATGAGGGTTTGTAAAGAAGTAAGGACAGAATTATGAACTCATTACATGGTTCATTAGTAGAATTATGCAGGGACATATTGGTAGAATTATGCAGGGACATATTGGTAGAATTATGCAGGGACATATTTGTAGAATTATGCAGGGACATATTGGTAGAATTATGCAGGGACACGGATCATTGTTAGGGTTATCCAGGGACATGGTTCATTAGTAAAATTATCCAGGGCCATGGTTCATTAGTAGAATTATCCAGAGACATGGTTTATTAATAGAATTATCCAGGGACATGGTTCATAAGTAGAATTATGCAAGGACATATTGGTAGAATTATCCAGGGACATTGTTCATTGGTTGAATTATCCAGGGACATGGTTAATTGGTTGAATTATGCAAGGACATATTGGTAGAATTATCCAGGGACATGGTTAATTGGTTGAATTATGCAAGGACATATTGGTAGAATTATGCAGGGACATTGTTCATTTGTAGAGTTTTCCAGGGACATGGTTCATTAGTAGAATTATCCAGGGACATGGTTAATTGGTTGAATTATGCAAGGACATATTGGTAGAATTATCCAGGGACATGGTTAATTGGTTGAATTATGCAAGGACATATTGGTAGAATTATCCAGGGACATGGTTAATTGGTTGAATTATGCAAGGACATATTAGTAGAATTATGCAGGGACATTGTTCATTTGTAGAATTTTCCAGGGACATGGTTCATTAGTAGAATTATTCAAGGACATAGTTCATGCAGGTACTTGATCTCAAGAAACAAGAAATGGAGTGGGTACTGTCACATATGGGGCACACTTTAGATGTCCATAAAATTCATTATAGGTATGTACATGAATATTTTAATATATCATGCATGATTCAAATAACATATGGAACTGATGAGGGTTTGTAAAGAAGTAAGGACAGAATTATGAACTCATTACATGGTTCATTAGTAGAATTATGCAGGGACATGGTTCATTGGTAGAGTTATCCAGGGACATGGTTCATTAGTAGAATTATCCAGGGACATGGTTCATTGGTAGAGTTATCCAGAGACATGGTTCATTGGTAGAGTTATCCAGGGACATGGTTCATTGGTAGAATTATCCAGGGACATGGTTCATTAGTAGAATTATCCAGGGACATGGTTAATTGGTTGAATTATGCAAGGAAATATTGGTAGAATAATGCAGGGCATGGTTCATTAGTAGAATTATTCAAGGACATAGTTCATTGGTAGAATTATCCAGTGACAAGGTTCATTAGTAGAGTTATCCAGGAACATGGTTCATTGGTAGAATTATCCAGGGACATGGTTCATTAGTAGAATTATTCAAGGACATGGTTCATTAGTCATATCATCCAGGGACATTGTTCATTAGTAGAATTATGCAGGGACATATTGGTAGAATTATGCAGGGACATATTGGTAGAATTATGCAGGGACATTGTTCATTTGTAGAATTTTCCAGGGACATGGTTCATTAGTAGAATTATTCAAGGACATAGTTCATGCAGGTACTTGATCTCAAGAAACAAGAAATGGAGTGGGTACTGTCACATATGGGGCACACTTTAGATGTCCATAAAATTCATTATAGGTATGTACATGAATATTTTAATATATCATGCATGATTCAAATAACATATGGAACTGATGAGGGTTTGTAAAGAAGTAAGGACAGAATTATGAACTCATTTCATGGTTCATTAGTAGAATTATGCAGGGACATGGTTCATTGGTAGAGTTATCCAGGGACATGGTTCATTAGTAGAATTATCCAGGGACATGGTTCATTGGTAGAGTTATCCAGAGACATGGTTCATTGGTAGAGTTATCCAGGGACATGGTTCATTGGTAGAATTATCCAGGGACATGGTTCATTAGTAGAATTATCAAGGGACATGGTTCATTGGTTGAATTATGCAAGGACATATTGGTAGAATAATGCAGGGCATGGTTCATTAGTAGAATTATTCAAGGACATAGTTCATTGGTAGAATTATCCAGTGACAAGGTTCATTAGTAGAGTTATCCAGGAACATGGTTCATTGGTAGAATTTTCCAGGGACATGGTTCATTAGTAGAATTATTCAAGGACATGATTCATTAGTCATATCATCCAGGGACATTGTTCATTAGTAGAATTATGCAGGGACATATTTGTAGAATTATGCAGGGACATATTGGTAGAATTATGCAGAGACATATTTGTAGAATTAAGCAGGGACATGGATCATTGGTAGAGTTATCCAGGGACATGGTTCATTGGTAGAGTTATCCAGGAATATGGTTCATTGGTAGAATTATGCAGGGACATGGTTCATTAGTAGAATTATCCAGGGACATGGATCATTGGGTGAATTATCTGAAACATGTATCATTGATAGAATTCTGTGGCAAGGAAGCTATACAATGTAGATTTGTACAACAGTGGTTCTAGTAGAACATGTTCATATAAGATGTAAATAAAATACTCTCAGTATTACAAAGTCCTATTTTTGTTTATGTATGTTATATTTTTCAGCATTTTATTCTTTGTAATGGTCTCATTGTTGATTTTACAATAGTTTAGAAGATAATGCATTACATTTCGATACAGTTTTCTCATCTGGCAAGATTATGGTTAATTCTTTTCCAGCAATCAGATTTTCTTTCTGTGCCAACTTTGATCTTGATGTGATAGAAAGTTTATTAATGACATGAAGTTCTTGTGTGTTTTTTTTCTCTCTCTCCTTGGATGAGTTTCGATTGTGCATATATTCTTCTGTATATATGCAAACATTTGATTTTTTTAGCTCTCCTATTCAAGAATAGGGAGCTAATTTAGTCACCCTTGTGTCCGTGTCCCACATCACTGAGGTTAGTTTCATGGGCAAGCTTTTTGCAGGCAATGGTGGATCATCAAACTCCATACAGTGTTGTTTATTATTAGGTTGTAGCATTTATATAAAGTGTAAGTAACAGCTTAATTTTACTTGGTTAATTTTTTTGAAGCTTGAAGTTTTTGGGCAGTGTCTTTTGTGCAGTGTTGGATCACCACCATCAATACACTTTTGTCTATTATATGGTGGAAGTAGTATATGGAGTGAATCGTATTTTCATATGTTATGGGCCTAAACAGCTTAATTGGACTTGGTTTAATTTTTGAGGCTTGAGAAGCTGTTGACCATTTCAGGCAGGTTCTTCTTTTGAAATGTACATCATGTTAAGTTGCAGAAAAACTTAGGGATATATATACACTTGTATGTAAAGGAATTTATTAACATTGCATAATCTAGGGACCTGACAGGTGACAAATGAAGTTAGAAGTATTGTATCAAGGTTTTACTGTATGTGTGCTTCTATTGATTCCAATAGCTCTGTTTTTTTATTAATAGCTATACCCTTATCTGATCTTTTATGCCCGTGCCATTTTAGGTCCGTCTCATCCCATCCCAAAATGAATGTCAGTGAATTTGATGAAATTTATACAAAGGTCAACTAGGACCCAGGGTTCCAATTATAAGGTCATGTTATGGTAACATTGATAAAAATCTTTCTTTTAATTAGATAGCTTATCAAGTTAATGACTTGTCTTGTATATATACTTCAGCATTTCTAAACAGGCATTATATACAATGACAACGAAATTTCACACGTATAGATATACATGTAAGTGTGGTAAAATTGCACCATGTATATTTTGATATCAAAATATCATAGCAAAAGCTATAAAATGTATGCCATTATTTTATATGCCTACCTCCTTCTTTAGGAGTAAAAGGTTTTGTTTTTGTTTTTTCAAAAGTATTGGGCATTTATGTAATAAATGTGTAAATGTTGAGAAATAAATTTGATTAATTGATTTGTTAAATTTTGTTTTGTATAAATTCATAAGTGTACAAAAAGTGTTTGGAGACTTTTACTGAGAATAAATCCCATTTGATTGCATCAGGACAACAAATGTTTACCGAAATATCTTGCATCTGAAACTGTTATTTGGCTTGATGAAACAGGAAGGGGAGAAAACTACAGAAACAAAGTCAACTTAGACCTAATACAGATGAAAGTATTTCATTGTTGTTTTATTTGAAGTAAGAACTTAACTGCTTCAACATATTTCTCAGAATATCACAAGGTAGAAATCTCTGTGACCGCTCATGTCGGCTATTTTGGTAAAAGCTGGCGGAAAGGGGGCGTAGATTAATGCTCGATTGGTGATCGGTCAGTTGTTTTTTAGCCCAACATCATCCGTCCATCCTTAAACAAGTCTTGTTATAAATTACCACTATTGAGAAGTGCTGAAAGTGTCTTTCTCAAATGGCATACCCATGTACAATTTTGAGGCTGTTTAGAAGAATAAAATAGATGAAAGACGGTCATCTTGAATTAGACTGTTGTAGATTGTTATCGCTATTTCTCGGGAAGTATGGCATATGTCTTTCTCAAATTCAATGTGTAGGTTCCCATAGGTCTCAAGTTGTGGCAGTTGCATTTTGAGGCTAGTCAGAAAAACAAACTGGCCAACATGCTGCCATCGATGATTTTGACAATTTAAGTTTGTTATCGCTATTTCTCAGGAATTATAGGATGGATTTTGTTCAAATTACATGTGCAAGTTCCTTTTTGTCCTTATTTGTGCCAATTTTGAGACTGATCAAGAAACAAAATGGCCAATAGCTAGGCGGTCATCTTAGATTTTGACAGATGTAGTTTGTTACTGCTATTGCTCAGGAGGTTCTACATATATCATTCTCAAATTACAGATTTAAGTTCCCCTTTTTCACTAGTTAACCACTTGTTCTCAATTAATTTTGAGACCGATCAAGAAAACAAAATGACAGTTGGCCATCTTTTTTGGAATTTGACAGTTGAAGGCTGTTATTGCTATTTCTTAAGTACCACATGTGTTTCTCTGATTACGCATGTCGATTCCCCTTAGTCCTAGTTATGCTCATGTAATTTAGAGACTGATGAAAGAAACAAAATGGCCGACAAGCGGCTATCTTTGATTTTGACAGTTTGTGAATCACTACTTCCCTAGTACTTCATGTATCTTTCTCAATTAACATGTGTAGGTTCCCCTTTAATTAACCAGATATGAAAGGACATGGTCATACACAGCAGTATAAAGTTTAAAATAAAGTAAACAAATGATGCTGAACAGATAAAAAAAGCAAAAAGAAAGGAAAAGATCAAACATCCATAAAACTAATGAATATCTTACAATGGTGGGCGCCAGTATCCTTCCTGAGTGGAAAATTATAGTTTTATTGATCTGATTTATGCCCATGATATTTCTTATGGAAACTGAAAGTGCTATGGTTCTTTTTTCCGATATATAACCTTGACTTCTATCCAAGGTCACATGAGTCAGATTTGTCGAAACACTCAAATGAATTACTTTGATTAACCGAAACGACTAAAAGCATAGATAGTATGATCCTGGGATGAAGCCCAAACAAGTTTGTGAAAATAAGTGACCTTGATATACATTTAAGATCGTGGTTTAAGTTCGTGTTTAAACATTCAAATGACTTGACTAACTGAAAGGTATAGTCATGATATTTTGTTTGATCAGTCGTGTTATTAGTTCCGATAATTTCTTAAAAGAACTTACCCAAACTATATTCAAGGTCATGGGCTAAAACTGTCAGAACCCTTAATCAACTTCTGATTAACCAAAGGGCACATAATATTTATATTCTGGATATTAGGCTAGTTCTTGGGTTAAGCCTGGCAAACTCTGCGAAAAGAAATTACTTTGACCTACTATCAAGGTCAAATGTGGTCAGATGTGATAAATTGTTAGAGGCTACCTCCGAATGAATCGAAGACTCGGGGTAATGATATAATATTTGGCTAGTAAATTTGGGACTGGCATGAATGACATAGATAAGAAAATGAACATTGTTTGAAACGAACCTTCAAACAAAGTCTTCATAAAATGCAGAATAGTAACATACACTGAGAAAGATCCTGAATCAATGAATGAGGAGTAAACAAAAGTTAGGTTACATGTTTGCGTATTGTATTCATAATCGCGCTCATCCATATATACTTATACATTATGATGCCCGTTAATTGTGTGTTAGAGAAAACAGTGTAATGTTTATGATTTGTGCGCTTTAACGTCATTTAATTGTTTGTTAGATAAACAGTATACGTCCGTGACTTGTGGGCTTTAACGTCCGTTAAATGTGTGTTATATAAACAGTATTACGTCTGTGACTTATGGGGTTTAACGTCCGTTAATTGTGTGTTATATAAACAGTATACGTCCGTGACTTGTGGGCTTTAACGTCCGTTAATTGTGTGTTATATAAACAGTATACGTCCGTGGCTTGTGGGCTTTAACGTCCGTTAATTGTGTGCTAGATAAACAGTATACGTCCGTGACTTGTGGGCTTTAACGTCCGTTAATTGTGTGTTATATAAACAGTATTACGTCCGTGACTTGTGGGCTTTAACGTCCGTTAATTGTGTGTTATATAAACAGTATACGTCCGTGACTTGTGGGCTTTAACGTCCGTTAATTGTGTGTTATATAAACAGTATTACGTCCGTGTCTTTGTGGGCTTTAACGTCCGTTAATTGTGGGTTAGATAAACAGTATTACGTCCATGACTTGTGGGCTTTAACGTCCGTTAATTGTGTGCTAGATAAACAGTATACGTCCGTGACTTGTGGGCTTTAACGTCCGTTAATTGTGTGTTATATAAACAGTATACGTCCGTGACTTGTGGGCTTTAACGTCCGTTAATTATGTGTTAAATAAACAGTATTACGTCTGTGACTTATGGGCTTTAACGTCCGCCCCCCCAAGGACCCTGGGGGCAAGGGACAAATGGGGTCCATTGACAATATTTATATAACTTTTAAACAGCTTAAAGATCCCCACAACAAAACTATATATTCAACTGCTGTTCAGGCTTAACTATGGGGTCAAACTTTTAAGTGGTTAAGATCCCCACCCCAAAACCATTTATACAATTGCTTGGTATTAAGAGACCACTACAATCATGATTTGACCCCAGGGTCAGCCACCCCCTTTCAGATTTAGCTATTGTGTCATATCTTTAAAACGATTGAGATCCCCACACTAAAGCTATATATACAATTGTTTGAAACAGCTGATCATCTATGAGAAATTGGATCGCAGAGTCCAGAACATTGGACATATTAATTGTATAGATTGTAGACTGGAAGAGCATATCGAGTTTTAATGTCCGATATTGTTTCGTTTATAATTTCAAGGTACTCTAAATCATATAATAAAGAATTATTAAATTTATAGAAAAATCAGATCTGTATCCCGGTTTGATATTAGATTTTTTATACTAGGTAATGATTTGTCGGAAACAAGAAAAAAAGTCTAACCGGGCTTGCTTAATTGGATTAGTTATTCTGCAAGTATATCTAGCATCATCAGGATTCTGTTCTCTGTATATATCAACCATTCCTAATTCTTCTTTTATTTGTAAAATAGAGCATGTATTATTGGAGTGCAACAAAGTACAAAATCTTCTACAAAATTTTGAATCTTATTTGAAGGATTTAATTATCCCATTTGATTTTAACAAAAAAACATTTCTACTTGGTTTCCATATCATAAACGTGACAAAAGTATTATTTTAATAATTTAAACCGTATATTTATAATTCTAATTCACTCTGTTTGTAACACACTTTTTGATTGGTCAAAATAAAAAAATTGCGACAGTATAATCACGATATACCTGTCGGGAATTTGTTTAGACCGCTTCACATAAGTTGTGTATTCCTACGCGTTGTTGTTGTTTTTGTTTACAATGGCGGCTAACTTTGATCTTGGTTGGAGGGACATCAACAGTGAATCCGATATGAGTAGCGAAGGGGACACTGATCTTCTGGCTGTAATTACCTTACTAGAATCATGCACAGGTACAGATAATATTAGTAGTCCTGAAGCTGAACCCTTGCCAATACCGCAAGAATCTGACAGCACCACTGCCCCAGCAGACGACACATGTGCCACGACAGAAGTCAACACGACTTCACGATTTCCAAGCATTGGCGAAGATGGGCTGGACGACCTAGTTGCTCAAAGTTCCAGTAAGGACACCGACAAAATGACAAAGTGGGGTGTCAATACTTTCAAACGTAGGTATCAAATGAAAAAAAAACACCCGGCACCGCACGTCCCTGTGACACTCTAGTGCAAATACACACACGAGTACATTTCCCGTTAGTTGACCTACTTGAAGTTGCGAAGACTTGCTAAAGTCCGCTGCTGGTATAGTGAAGACCAAACAAAAAATATGTGTTTCCTGTAACACACTGGGAATATTTAAGGTAGATAGTAAGACAGGCAGGCAAACATTGTATTTTAACTTATGATTGTATATAGTTTATATATCTAAAACAGATTCTGCCATGAAAGAGCCTAAAAAGTTTAAGTCTAGGCACAAAATATTTGGGTAGATTATTTCAGTGGAGTCACTGGAAACAGTAAATATTTTTTGTTTGGCCTAATGAAACAAAGTCAGAGAATGCTGAAGCCCAAATCCATTTAACTTGGGACAAAATAGGTAAACATGTACTATAAGACAAAAAAAGTTTGTTTCAGGTACTGTCAGTACCATGCCTGAAAAAAAAGTAAAGTCGACAGGCGAATTATTTCATTTACAAGTATTGCATGATGATGAGGTCTATACATGATTTTTTTAACCCCAGGTCGGCTATTTTGACCGAGGCGAATAGTTTTTTCATTTCTTTATATCATCTTGTGAAAACTATTAAACATACCAATATTAATTTGTTTCTTTTTTCTGTCATATTTTCCTCTGCCATTTTAACATCATTTTTAAAAATTTATGAAATGAAACAAAATTGTCTGTTGTAAACATCAACACTGGCAAACGCTTGGCACAGTCCATATATTATACCCACGGTTTAAGCATTCAATTGAGTTCGAAACCTTTATGAAATGATATAGGTGATAAAATAGGTAGGGTTGGCAGTAAAATCTAGGGTCAGTCGGGTACCTGAAACACACATTTTTTTATATTTGGCCTACTATAGCATTTGTAATGATTAAATAATTCAGTCTTGTCTTCCATTCTTTTATTCAACCATTTTTCAAACATTTTATCATCAATGTGTCTAGCCTTGTGTCAAATATAAAAACACACAAAAATAAAACATCATGACTGCAAAAACAGACAAATGCACTATACAAACAAGAAAAGAAAGTGATATAATAACAATGACATTGATAAATATGTCTTGCTGGATTCACTCGAAAGTTTCTCTTTCATGTATAATTGTAATGATGGTGTAATTAAAATGATATGTGGACACTATATAAATACAGAGAAAAAATGGTTGTAATTTGTTGAATTTTCTTTTTCCTACTTTTTTAAATGAATTTTCAATATCTTTTTATTCTGCGATATCAATCTGAAGTTGATTCTGAGATATTCAGATATAAAGGGACTCATAAAAAAATATATTAAAGTTTATGTTACACTGTTTGAAATTGAATAAAATGTTTATCGTAAGTTACAAGAAACTATAATTAAAGTTTTGTCTAAGGTGAAATCGTGAAATTGCTGACAGAAAGATGATTTAGGTTTATTTTTTTAAATAAAATATGACAGTAACCCACCAAAAAAACTGAATTACATAAATTTACTATGTAGGGCTTAATTTTCCTTTTTTTATTATTTAGAATGGCTCTCCAGCAGAAACTATGATATCAATTTTGAAGAAACCTCTCCAGAAAACCTGGACTCCATGTTGAGGCAATTTTATGCTGAAGTTAGAAATGCGGATGGAAAATATTACAGCAAGAG
The DNA here is from genome assembly GCA_947623455.1 of Mimachlamys varia. Classification (NCBI taxonomy): domain Eukaryota; kingdom Metazoa; phylum Mollusca; class Bivalvia; order Pectinida; family Pectinidae; genus Mimachlamys; species Mimachlamys varia. The sequence goes on from OX392527.1 coordinate 52,627,036, forward strand.
TGCTTTTGTTGGAATTCGGGCAGCGATTAATCGCCATCTGAGGAATCCGCCATTTTACAAGCAATTTTCAATTTTGGAAAATAAATCATTTGTAAAATCAAACAAGATGTTTGTTGCCATGCTCAAAACCCTGAAAAGAACTGGAAATGACAAAACATCTCACCACCATCCAATTTCTGACAAAGATATTGAGAAATTGAGGTCTTCTGAGATATTCAGTCTGGATGAGCCCAAGAGCCTACAGAGGAGGGTATGGTTTGATATTACCCTCAGCTTTGCCAGACGGGGTAGGGAAAATCTGCGGGAATTGAAATATGACTGTTTTGATTTCGAAAGCGATAGTGAAGGATGCAAGTATGTGAAAATGGCATACAATGAAGCAACTAAAAATCACAGCGGGGAAAATTTGAAAGACAATGACTATGAACTTTCACCGAGAATGTATGCAACAGGAGAACCAAATTGTCCTGTAAAATGTTTGAAACTCTTTTTACAAAAGAGAAACTCAAAATCTGATCATCTCTTTCAGCAGCCCAGGGTCAAGATTGAGTCAGATGATGTAACGTGGTACACATCTAGACCACTTGGCACTAGGCTGCTGAATGATATGATGAAGAATATCAGTAAAGATGCTGGTTTGAGTAGGATATACACCAACCATTGTGTGCGTGCCACAACCATTACACGCCTGGCACACGCCGGTGTAGAAACGCGGGAAATAATGAAAATATCTGGGCATCGAAATGAATCCAGCATACGAAGTTACAATGCAGACAGTTCTGAAAAACAGAAGAGGTCATATTCATCGATATTACAGGGCACATCGGCGAATAACACAGTTGATAACGCTTTCGATTTAGAACCAGTTCGGCCTACGAGGTCCGACGTCTCCGCCTCGTGTTTTGTTCAGTCCACTCAATCTCACACAAACGTAATCCAATACCAACCTCCAGCATTTGACAGGCAATTTGAAGTAAGGAACTCCACAGTCTATGTCAACAACTACTTTGGAAACTATCCGAATCCTAACTGAAATGTCCCCAGCTCCTTGTCGTCGACGAGTCTGTGTTTACATCCTCTACGCTTAGGCCCGGCTACTGTACACGGCTACTGTACACATGTGGCGTTGTGCGCGCTAGTACTGATACAGGAGACACGCGTACGCTTGTAATACAAAAGTGATGCGATATAAAAAACGAACTGTGACATTTTTAAACTACTGTTGGCTACTCATGCAAAATTAAATAAGTGTTTGCTTCATGAAAATGAAACTTGTTCCTTCTCTGTTTACAAGGATTATATTTCTTTCAGGGACGCATAACAAGTGAGTGAGTGAGTTGGTTTGCAATGACGTCACTGACCCGTTCGCTTCGGGGAAAGCACCGTTTCTATTTTAAGCTTATATGACCAGATCGTCCGTTTTGAACGAAAGTGAATTAGAATGGGGATAACCCTACTGTATTTTGAAATTTGCGACGGTATATCGTGATTATACTGTCGCAAATATCCGTTTTACTGGCTCCGCTCCGCGTCGCCAGTAAAACTCAATTTGCGACAGTATAATCACGATATACCGTCGCAAATTTCAAAATACAGTAGGGTTATCCCCTAATTTAAGATGTCATAAAGTGCCTTTATCTGTATAGGGGATCACAACTAAAATTAAATATCATTACATTACAATAAAAGTATATTGCAAAGAGTAAAGATGAGAAATATTGCATACACTTTGGGAATGAGTGGAAAAAATGGAAAACTTTTTGATATTCCATAATCTGTGATATGCCGATCATATTTCTATATCCTAATAAGTTATAACAATATTTATCATTATTCACAAAAATAACTAAATTGCGAAACTGAATATCTCAGTTAATTACCTACTGACATATACGAACTTATTATTTAATTCCATATTTTTTGTATAATAAATCTTCTTTTTTTTCATACTTTTACTATATTGACTTTCTTCTTCTCCTTATCTTTCACCTTTTTTTTCTTTCTTTTTCGTTCTATTTCTCTTTCTTTTCCGTTTTTGTTTACTTCTATCTGCTGTTTTAATACATATAATTTGAAAATAGAGAGATAAGCACCGTGTTAATCACTCGTTCATCGTAGATCTTTTTGCGCCACAATAATTCAGGTAATTTAGCAGGTTCTTTGTGTTTCATGAATCTCGCGAAACATCTTTCTTTACAGCTTGTCAGAAAATGTCAAACAATCAGTAAATGTCTTCAGTCAGAAAAAAGTCGTCTGCCTGTAGACAAAACGCTTTAATCAGGATCACATATACGCTTGGGCACCTTTTTTTCCATGGAAACGTGTATTAGTTCATAATGTCACCGGGCAAATGGTTTAACTAATTCATGACTGTATATGAAATACATTTGATTTACCATGAAAAAATCTTCTTCTAACTTATTGAATATCATTTTATATCGAGAAACAGGTAACAATCTACATTAAAATACACACACAAATAAAAATACGGGCAATGGCAGCGATCGATGGTTTTGATACAATGAAAGCCACAAAAATATATCACTTTCGAGCTGATATATTTTGGAATCCTGAATAACAGGTAAATACAAGGCGATATATAAAGTCATGCTGATAACAAAAAGAGGTATACGTAAGGACTAAGTATAGGTTTGGCAATATTTTATGATCGTTAATGTGACATCTAGACGAGAAGTAGACTAAGTACGTAACTGAGCAGAACTGTAGAGATAATTGGGTGCGTAAAGGATATTCTATCTACAGTATGTCATTTAAAATGTAGAGACCTCCTTTTATCACCCTTTAAACTATATCGAATAACGCTTTCTTTGAGCTGTGGTGGTGCGTGTTGTAGATACAATTATAGTAATTATTAAAGGGTAGTTTTAATGGTCACCTTCTTTAATAAGATCGGCTGTTTTTCCGTACACAACAGTGTTATCAAACATTGTTTGAATTCAAATATTTCATCGTGAAGAGTGTATTTTTGGATTATAATTCATGGTTTTGTAATTAAGTAATAAGGTTCATCATAGAAACTCTACAGCGGCTAGTGGAGATTCGACATGGATATATACAATTCTATATTTAACAAACAGTCACGTGGCCTCCAGAAATATCAACATAGTACATGATTGTCAACTTTTGAGAAGTGTAACACAAAAATGCAATATGCTGTTTTTTTTCTGATATAAAGGATGTAATTGAAGTGATTATCAACGCGTTTGGTGTGTGTGTTAAAACCTGTTCCATAGGACCGTATATACTAAGACTTGTGTTTCCACTGAGATCTCAGTCAGTCATGGATAAGCAAACCCTTGTATCGACGGCAAGAAGAAGGCAATGTCGTCTTGTCTCATTAACTGGGATTGTTTCAATGTCATGTTTGTACTTTTTTACATCGGATGTGACGTTGATGTTTTCGTCAGGCAGACCTGAACCTGTCGTTTCTACAGAACACTACCTCAGCAGTGATGGTTCTGAAGTAATACACTCTCAGATACACTATAAACAACGATTCCTGGATTACGCCAAGAAAGACATCTTACATATGGTGAGATTTTACTGCATTATTATTCTCAAACTGTAAGATATCGTCCATAGTAATTTGTATGGCATGTTATCTACATATAATTTAATCTTGTTTTAAACAAGCATTTTCATTGCCTTAAAAATTTATGTTATCAGCCCCATAACATAAAAAAATGACGTCGCCGTTTATAACGTCGCTATTGATTGGCTGAAGCAGCAGCGTAATAATTTGTTAGAGAAAAAAAAGTATTTACTTGAATATATTTTTTATGTTATGGGGTTATGACACAAAAAACCGAAGTGTACTCTCATCATAACGCTTCGCGGTTTATTTAGAGTACACTCTGGTGGGTTTTTTTTGTGTTATACTTCCATAACATAAAAAATAGAATCAAGTTAATCCTTAAGTATAAAACTGACAATTAAAAGCTCATTATCTGACGCCCTCGTGTGTTTAGGAGATAGTTACTTATACAGTGTAATCATTGTCAACCAAAATTGTTTGTGCTATCTCTTTGTCATATTTTTTTTTATATCTTTGCACACCACAATTTAACAAGTCGACTTTTCATGTTACATACAAATTTTTAGTCCTTTGGCAGCGTATTTTGAAAGTGGCTGAGGACGAGACCTACGTTGGACAGTCACTAGCCTTAGGTCGGTGTTTTTTCTCCAGGAACACCGACCTACCTCAACTACTGCAGTCTGACACGTCCTTAAATGCATAATAGCTGTTAGGACGTTACACTCAAACAGACCCAACCAACAGCTTAAAACCATATCTTTAAAGGTTCGAGAGAAAAAGCATCGTCATCACAGCCCAATACTCCAACATTTTGATCCATAATCGGTTTAAATTGTAGCGGAAATATCCAGGCGTGAATGCTTTTCATATATTTTTAAGATGATAGATAAATAGAATACTTGTATTTCAGAACAATTGCAAACTTTCATATTTTTACACGGCAATCAGTTTTAAACGTCCCAATGGATCATAAAAGTCAAAACGTGAGCATTTCGACATAGGAACGTTTTTATAAATACATATTTCTACATATGAAAAGTTTCCGCAAACAAAATATCCACTCCTACAGTATCTGTCAACTCGCCTGGATATCTTATAAGAGCGTTCACCTATGGGTTTTTTTCCTTTTTTCCCATTTTTCCCCTTTTTTCCCCTTTTTTACCAGACACCACCAACATTTCTACCGAATTTGAAGAACCCGTGCTGGTATAAACCGAAAACAGATAAAAAGAGAATATCGACCTTGCGTTGTATACCATACTTCATGCTGTTAGGACAGAAGAAATGCGGAACGACCGATCTATTTGCTAGTATTGTTACACATCCCGATATCATTCCACCCAGAGGAAAGGAACCACAGTTCTGGGCTAGACACCGTCACTGTTATTGTAAGTACGGGTTACAGCAATTACACCGACACTGTTATTGTAAGTACGGGTTACAGCAATTACATCGACACTGTTATTGTAAGTACGGGTTACAGCAATTACACCGACACTGTTATTGTAAGTACGGGTTACAGCAATTACATCGACACTGTTATTGTAAGTACGGGTTACAGCAATTCATTTTGTTTTAATAAAGTATTCGTTTAAACTTGTAATTAATCGTATCCTGGAAATGGTCATAGTATGTTCTTGATGAAACTTAATATAACACATTTACATGTAAGATACCGACAAAACTAACATTACCCCGAAATTAAGTGTCAATTTCTTGTATTTAATGACTTTATTAAGATTTTGAAACACAAGTAGCTTTATCTATAGAAAACGATTAACAAAATGACATTGTATTTTTCATTGATTTCTAGCATTATCCTAGAGTAGCCTTGCTTAGTATAAATATATTTACTCAGGAGTTTAAACACTTTCCCTAAAATTATTTAAATGAAGCAGTATGTCAAGAGCTTTATACAGTTTTTAAATCAATCTTTTACAATCGGATTACCTACTTTTTTCTTTAACTATTTGTATCTTTGTTTGTGGTGTGAAATCCGTACTGATAATGACTCTGAGCTCCAATTTTGTTAATTTTAATGAAAACAAACAGTATGGTAAACAATTTGTTCATGTTTCATTTAAGGCTGTGGAAACCTGACTTATCAATTCCGATGTAAAAGTAAGTATAACGTAATATTGTAATATCATTGTTTGGGGGTGGGGGGGGGGGGGGGGGGGTTGCGGTGTTAAAATTTTGGCGAGTTTCGCGTTGAGCATTACATGTATGTACGACAGTCTGTGTATGCGCTTGGAATAAAATATAATAGACATTTAGAGGCCGCGTTTAACATTAATTATACATGTGTTTATATATTTTATCCATCAAATTAAGAAGAATAGTACCAAAGACATTTACACTCATCTAATGATCAACGCTTCTTCATACATTATTAGTTTTATAAAATGTAAAAATAATAAAGATAGTCGGCGGCATATCATAAAATAATGGATCGCAATACTGTTGACGTTAGAGTTTGCACCAAATCTAAAACCATGCTGTACACTTTAATGTATCAAATTTAAAGTTGCATTAACTATCTTATAGGTTACAAAGCATGGTATTGGAACGAATATATTAACTTCTTCGACAGCACAGCAAAGAAAATTCAGCGTTTGCTGACTGGTACCAATTTGGCGAAGAAAAGGCGAGGTAATGAAATCATCACAGGTACGTATTGATGTAGTGTCTCATTGGTTGTTTCTGGTGTAATACGTTTTTTATATATATATAAATTATCATATTTGATTTATAATTAGTATCAAAGTGTCTACCCGTATATTCCGTACACCGCTACTTTAATGTACAATGTAATATCAAGTCTTCCAGCGTATGACAAGTAAAACACCGTTGCAACAGAAATTGAATAGAAAAGATTGAATACAGAACTGAAAGTACTGCAATATTGGCCGGAGATCAACTTTGGTCTCTAGCATGTCCTCTTAGTAAAAGTGAAGTTGGCAGAAAATCCGTTACATTACAGGGATCCCATATCAACCATTACGACCAGTAGTGGGATACTACATGTCTATTACTTTTACTTATTGAGCAAGCTTCCCCCGTAGCTGCTGTTTGTAATATTTTGTTTATTTCAATTAAACTATTGTTTAAACTCAGTAGCACAGTATTTCTTGAAGAAACTACGAATTATATAGATTTCTTTGCTGCGCTACGTGGGAAACCATCTAAACAATTTTTTTCTACCCAGTAACCATCTGGATCATATGGTTTCTTACTGCAGAAACCATCTGGATCATATGGTTTCTTACTGCAGAAACCATCAGGATCATATGGTTTCTTACTGCAGAAACCATCAGGATCATATGGTTTCTTACTGCAGAAACCATCAGGATCATATGGTTTCTTACTGCAGAAACCATCAGGATCATATGGTTTCTTACTGTAGTAACCATCAGGATCATATGGTTTCTTACTGTAGTAACCATCAGGATCATATGGTTTCTTACTGCAGTAACCACCAGGATCATATGGTTTCTTACTGTAGTAACCACCTACACCATATGGTTTCTTACTGCAGTAACCATCAGGATCATATGGTTTCTTACTGCAGTAACCATCAGGATCATATGGTTTCTTACTGCAGTAACCATCAGGATCATATGGTTTCTTACTGTAGTAACCATCAGGATCATATGGTTTCTTACTGCAGAAACCATCAGGATCATATGGTTTCTTACTGCAGTAACCATCAGGATCATATGGTTTCTTACTGCAGAAACCATCAGGATCATATGGTTTCTTACTGCAGTAACCACCAGGATCATATGGTTTCTTACTGCAGAAACCATCAGGATCATATGGTTTCTTACTGCAGTAACCATCAGGATCATATGGTTTCTTACTGTAGTAACCATCAGGATCATATGGTTTCTTACTGCAGTAACCACCAGGATCATATGGTTTCTTACTGTAGTAACCACCTACACCATATGGTTTCTTACTGCAGTAACCATCAGGATCATATGGTTTCTGACTGCAGTAACCATCAGGATCATATGGTCTCTTGCTGCAGAAACCAGTATATACTGTACTCTATGTGCGTGTCCGTGAAGGGGTGTTTGGGTGAAGCTCAAGATCAGCTAATCGGCTTTTCAATGTCTTGCAACGTGTTGACGCTATGGAATGTGTTTTCCGCACTTTTATTGTATAAAGATCGGGTATGTTATAAAGATCGTGTATGGTATAAAGATCGGGTATTGTATAAAGATCATGTATGCTATAAAGATCATGTATTTTATAAAGATCGTGTTTTGTATAAAGATCATGTATTGTATAAAGATCGTGTTTTGTATAAAAATCGTGTATTAAATAATGATTGTGTATGGTATAAAGATCGTGTATTGTATAAAGATCGTGTAGGGTATAAAGAACATGTATTGTATAAAGATCATGTATGCTATAAAGATCATGTATTTTATAAAGATCGTGTTTTGTATAAAGATCATGTATTGTATAAAGATCGTGTTTTGTATAAAAATCGTGTATTAAATAATGATTGTGTATGGTATAAAGATCGTGTATTGTATAAAGATCGTGTAGGGTATAAAGAACATGTATTGTATAAAGACCGTGTATGGTATAAAGATCATGTATGGTATATAGATCGTGTATGGTATAAAGATCGTGTATGGTATAAAGAACATGTATTGTATAAAGACCGTGTATGGTATAAAGATCATGTATGGTATATAGATCGTGTATGGTATAAACATCGTGTATGGTATATATATCGTGTATGGTATATAGATCGTGTATTGTATAAAGATCGTGTATGCTATAAAGATCATGTATTGTATAAAGACCGTGTATGGTATAAAGATCATGTATGGTATATAGATCGTGTATGGTATAAACATCGTGTATGGTATATATATCGTGTATGGTATATAGATCTTGTATGGTATAAAGATCGTGTATTGTATAAAGATCATGTATGGTATAGATATCGTGTATTGTATAAAGATCGTGTATGGTATAAAGATCATGTATTGTTTAAATATCATGTTTTGTATAAAGATCATGTATTGTATACATATCGTGTATGGTATAAATATCGTGTATTGTATAAAGATCATGTATGGTATAAAGATCTTGTATGGTATATAGATCGTGTAGGGTATAAAGATCATGTATTGTATAAAGATCGTGTATGGTATAAAGATCGTGTATTGTATAAAGATCGTGTATTGTATAAAGATCGTGTATTGTATAAAGATCGTGTAGGGTATAAAGATCGTGTATTGTATAAAGATCGTGTATTGTATAAAGATCGTGTATGGTATTATAGATCGTGTATGGTATTATAGATCGTGTATGGTATAAAGATCGTGTATTGTATAAAGATAGTGTATTGTATAAAGATCGTGTATTGTATAAAGATCGTGTATTGTATAAAGATAGTGTATTGTATAAAGATCGTGTATTGTATAAAGATCGTGTATGGTATAAAGAACATGTATTGTATAAAGATCGTGTAGGGTATAGAGATTGTGTATTGTATAAAGATAGTGTATTGTATAAAGATAGTGTATTGTATAAAGATCGTGTAGGGTATAAAGACCATGTATTGTATAAAGATAGTGTATTGTATAAAGATAGTGTATTGTATAAAGATAGTGTATTGTATAAAGATTGTGTATTGTATAAAGATAGTGTATTGTATAAAGATAGTGTATTGTATAAAGATCGTGTAGGGTATAGAGATTGTGTATTGTATATGGATTGTGTATGGTATATAGATCGTGTATGGTATACAGATTGTGTATTGTATACTGATCGTGTATTGTATAAAGATCGTGTATTGTATAAAGATCGTGTATGCTATAAAGATCATGTATTGTATAAAGATCATGTTTTGTATAAAGATCATGTATGGTATTATAGATCGTGTATGGTATAAAGATCGTGTATTGTATAAAGATAGTGTATTGTATAAAGATCGTGTATTGTATAAAGATCGTGTATTGTATAAAGATAGTGTATTGTATAAAGATCGTGTATTGTATAAAGATCGTGTATTGTATAAAGATCGTGTAGGGTATAGAGATTGTGTATTGTATAAAGATAGTGTATTGTATAAAGATAGTGTATTGTATAAAGATAGTGTATTGTATAAAGATAGTGTATTGTATAAAGATAGTGTATTGTATAAAGATCGTGTAGGGTATAAAGACCATGTATTGTATAAAGATAGTGTATTGTATAAAGATCGTGTAGGGTATAGAGATTGTGTATTGTATAAAGATAGTGTATTGTATAAAGATAGTGTATTGTATAAAGATCGTGTAGGGTATAAAGATTGTGTATTGTATATGGATTGTGTATGGTATATAGATCGTGTATGGTATACAGATTGTGTATTGTATACTGATCGTGTATTGTATAAAGATCGTGTAGGGTATAAAGATCGTGTATTGTATAAATATCATGTATGGTATTTCTTTTCGATAAAATTCCGATTTACTTTACCAGTTTTGTTTACATTCCAGGAGAGGCGTCACCCTCGAATTTGCGAGACAATCGGTGGTGGTGGAACTATGCAGTGAACCAGTATGATACCGAACCTCCGGCTCTGACAAACGCCAACTACATACATCGTTTCATGCCCAATCTGAAAATCATTATAATACTCCGGAACCCTGTGTCGAGGTGAGGGTCTAGTTTTTATTACTGCTTAAAATGCACAATTTAAAACTTATTATTATTATTACGAAATTATTAAGTTATTACAAATTTTATGTCAATCACACCTGTTAAATCTCAATAATTTTGTATCTAATAAATGAGAAACTGATTGGGGTTTAATTCATTTCAGACAAAAAAGACATTTATATTTCACATATTTTATATAGTGTATATTTTCAATATACTTGACCATATGTTATTAAGTAAAAAAAAGTCCATTTTCATAATTATTAGAATTATTGTAGTTAATCTGTTTTTCGTTTATCTTTGACGTTGACAATTCGTTTTGCCCTTGTTTGATGTGAACGTTCTTTCTACTCTTCTTACTCTCTTTATATACACAATGACATTAATTGTACTTTGTATAACGTTCCGTTAAAGACTTTGGTCATGTAAAGCCATGGCTCTACCGTTTCTGATTATGTTGTTGATTTATTTCATATACTAATACTAAAAGTCAAAAGCAACTTTTTTTATCAGTTTGAAATCATATTTGATTGTAAATCAAGAATTTTTTTTTTTTTTTTTTTTGTAAACAGATTGTATTCTGACTACTTGTTTGTCAGCAAAGGAAAAGTGTCACCAAAACTATTCCATCAAGAAGTGCTTAAGGAAATACGTTCATTCCGGAATTGTTCCAGTTACCACGATATTCGATACTGCCTGTATCATAATTCTTTTAATGAGGTAATCGTACATCATTCATAAATGTATCTCTTAATGATGGTTCAAATATCATCAATGTATTGCTAGTAGCTCATATATATATATTCATATCCTTTCTTCAGCTTAGTTAGCTCTGATTGCGAATAAATTAGCATATACGCAATAAAAAAAAGGCTCGACGGATTGATATTTGTTCAAATATGGCGCCGTTCAAGCTTCAGAACTATAACTATTCGCTGACGGCCATTGTTTGGTTCCTTTAAGATTTTGAAACATGGAGCATTTAGGAATCCATTTTGTCTGATTATACAATCAATCAATTCTGGTAAACTTTTTATTCTAATGATGCGCTTTCGAAATTCTTTTACGGTAACGCAAACATGGCGGTGCCCTGCAGTTGTGACGTCTGACATTTGACCGCGTCACAACAAGTTGACTGGGTCAATGCGTGTGCATAACGACCTTTATAAATTAATAAATAAATCCGTTCTTATACTACTATTTAATACCAAAGTTACAAATGATGTATTGAAGAAAAATAGCGTTGTTCACTGTGTATTTTCTAAGCTTACCAATCTATCGATGAAGATTAAGTGGGACTATATTATCTTAGCAACCACGTCACGGTCATCGTAATTACCATCGTAGCAACCCGCTTCGATTGCTCTTTTCATCGTTTATAATTATTTAAATTGTAACTCTTGAAAATTAATGATGATGTAAGTATAAATATTGTACCTCATTTTGACTGCGTATACGGTAGTATGCCCGCAGTTAGCAACGAACATATTCTATGGTACACGCTAGCGCTTCATAGTGGATATATTCGCTGCCAACTGCGGGCATACTACCGTATACGCAGTCAAAATGAGGTACAGCCCTTATATATACGTCATCGTACCAGTATGTTTATTATAACCGAGGTACTCGTGTCAGATTCTATGCTTGCATTTGTTATGGCATTATACTTCATTTAACATTGAAGGTTGGCTTAAAGTTCTCCAGGTACGAACTATGCATATTACCAATATATTTAAGACAATACAAATAATAATAGTTTGTAAAGACTAGTATATACATGTATATTTTAGTTGAAAGGATAGGATCATTCTTCCTCGACATAACCCAGGCCTCATCACATTGACACTATTGTCCAACACATGAAACCTCCAACCATTTTTTCATTGCAAATTTAAAACCTTTATTTGTACAAATAAAGACATTTATAACGACTGAAAACAATTATGACGACTGGAAATAAAAACAAAACTGTAAAAATGATGCAAGAATGAAACTAAATTTTCGTTAAGGCATTGATTATGTATACATATGTTATCTATCCAATTCGAATTTCCTTAATGAAATATAGTTATTTCATCTTTTTGTGCAATATCTTTTAGCAGGAAGTGTAAAATATCTATAAGGGTCAATTTTCGAAATTCAATTTGGTGAATTTATTTAACAGTTACGTTACCTACTTTATTGAATCTTACTTGCCTTAAAGCTATCAGTTTCATGAATTTGATTTTTTAGCTCACCTAGTCCAGATAACCAAGGTGAGCTTATGCCATACCGTGGCGTCCGTCGTCCGTCAACAATCGACTTCTTCTTCATAACCGCTCAACGGGATTTGACCAAATTTGGTCAGAAGCATCCCTATGGGGTGGGGGACTCCGAATTGTACAAACCGAGCAATGCATGTCACTCATATTTGCCTGGAAGCATCACTATGGGGCGTGGATTTAAAATTGTACAAATGGTTGAGATTCCCACCCAAAAACTATATATACAATTGCGTTTCTAGTATTGTGAGAGTGAATGTCAGAATGGCGAGTGGGAAGTATGTTGGTTAAAAAGGAGGGACACTGACCATGAACAACCTTATGGAACTGTATTTTTTTATGTTTCCTTCTTCTTTCCGAAAGAGGGTTCCAGTCAGTTTCTAGACTTGACTTCTGAGTCATAACTTTTAAACGATTGAAATCTCAACCCCAAAAATTATATATAACATTGCTGGACATAAAGAGACGGACACAATCGTGATATTAGCATTGATGTTGGGGTCTGGCACATCCATATTTTCTCGATCTCGAAAACAAATGAGATACCAACCAATTAACCAAACTTTTAATTTATACTGATATGCTTCAACTATTGGTCTTTTGGTCTGTCCCTGTCCATGGGATCTTTTTAGAAAACATTTTACCATGATTACCTAGATACCAATATATCCAAGTAAGCGATACAGGACCTATGGGCCTCTTGTTTAATTAGCTGTCTACTATCTTTAACATTTCACATTTGTACCTGTCATTGTGACTGAAAACCATGATTGTCTACTTATCTGCGTCAGGCAAATGCCAAAACGTCCTTGTAAAATGTTAAGTTTTCATAAAATATTACTTTAATTAGATGAAATCTCAGTACAATATATACTGTATATTTGTAGGGTAATGTTACAAGCACGGCACATCTAAGCAATGGATTCTATGTGGTATTCATCAAAGAGTACATGAAGTTTTTCCCTGCAAGCCAGTTTCATATAATACGGCTTGACGAGTATTCCAAAAACAAGACGGATGTTATGAGTAATATTTTTCGCTTTCTAGATGTTGGTAAGTATTTTATTATAGATGTATATATAATTTTCATAATTTGTATTCCCCAGGCGTACATACGTCATTACTCGTTTAAGTTAAATGTACAATGAATTAACATATTATTTTTGTAAGTTTATCGGGTACACATATTATAACGTATGGTAACAATATATAACGTAAATTGATGACATGTTTAGTTTTGATACATATAAATGTAATACAGCAACATGTCCGTTGGAAGCTTGAACAACACGTGTTTACCACGTACTTTCTTCAATTGGTAACCATGAATTTACTTCAATTGGTAACCATGAAATTACTTCAATTGGTAACCATGAATTTACTTCAAACGGTAACAATGTATTTACTACACGTGGTAAACAGTATTTACTTCAAGTGGTAAACATGTATTTACTTCAATTGGTATCCATGAATTTACTTCAATTGGTATCCATGAATTTACTTCAATTGGTATCCATGAATTTACTTCAAATGGTAACCATGTATTTACTACACGTGGTAAACAGTATTTACTTCAAGTGGTAAACATGTATTTACTTCATACGGTGACCATGAACTTACTTCAAATGGTAACCATGTATTTACTTCAAGTGGTAACCATGTATTTACTTCAAATGGTAAACATGTATTTACTACATGTGATAACCATGACTTTACTTCAAATGGTAACCATGTATTTACTACACGTGATAATCATGTATTAACTTCAAATGGTAGCCATGTATATACTTCAAGTGGTAATAATGCATTTACTTCAAGTGGTATTTTCTACACGTGGTAACCATGTTTTTACTTCAAGTGGTAACCATGTTTTTACTTCAAGTGGTAACCATGTTTTTACTTCAAGTGGTAACCATGTATTTACTTCAAGTGGTAACCATGTATTTACTTCAAGTGGTAACCATGTTTTTACTTCAAGTGGTAACCATGCTTTTACTTCAAGTGGTAACCATGTATTTACTTCAAGTGGTAACCATGTTTTTACTTCAAGTGGTAACCATGTTTTTACTTCAAGTGGTAACCATGTATTTACTTCAAGTGGTAACCATGTTTTTACTTCAAGTGGTAACCATGTTTTAACTTCAAGTGGTAATCATGTATTTACTTCAAGTGGTAACCATGTATTTACTTCAAGTGGTAACCATGTTTTTACTTCAAGTGGTAACCATGTTTTTACTACAAGTGGTAATCATGTATTTACTTCAAGTGGTAACCATGTTTTTACTTCAAGTGGTAACCATGTATTTACTTCAAGTGGTAACCATGTTTTTACTTCAAGTGGTAACCATGTTTTTACTTCAAGTGGTACAGTTGTAATCATGTTTTTACTTCAAGTGGTAACCATGTATTTACTTCAAGTGGTAACCATGTTTTTACGTCAATAACGTTCAAAAATAACACATATATATATTGCCGAAATACAATGAATGTATAAGCTAATATTTGGAATTGTAAATAGTTTTATAATTGTTAATGCATATATCTAAAACCCTATTTTTATCTTGTTAGTAATTGATTGATGGCATTAGCTACTGATTCAAAAACATATTGTACCATGCAATATCTTGTTTATTTAGGGGACGTGGAGCTACGATTATGGAATACCAGAAAAAACAGCCGAAAGAAAAAAGGTTCAAAGATTGGAGACATGCTGCAAGAAACTCGTTCCTTACTTACTGAATTTTACCAACCATACTTAGTTCAGCTAGCTGATCTACTGGGGGACGAGCGGTACCTCTGGAAGGATTAGATACGAACCATTAGGACGAAAATATGTGTAATGTGTTTGTGGGTTCTTATCGTTACAAAGTGTCCGAACCTTTATCCGAGAATCAACAAGTGCAGCCCCAACCTTGTAAATAAGCATACGTATCCATACAGTTTGCACCGAATGCCTATTAGCGATTACCATAATCTAAAGAATAATAACGCATTTGGGATTGGCTTGAAGTTAGTGTTAAGATATAATGTCCGAGTGCTCGGTATAACATTATTGTCATTATGATGTCAGTGTAAGTATTCTAGCTGACTGTCATGGTATATACATATAAGGCTATTGTTATTAGAAATGATACGGTACACATTTTCGGAAAATCGTTCCTTACCAATAAAAATTCTGGAGATCAAACTTCGAAAGCATATAATTATACTACGAGCACCATCCATCAGTATATTATTTTTTAGCCGAATTTTATTATAACAAAATGAAATACCTCGACAATTGTTCTTGTTCTACAGTTTAATTATTGTTTTACACACTGTATTTCTGGTTTTATGCAGTTTATTGCTTGTTCCGCACAATGTTTTTCTCGTTTTATGCAGTTTATTACTTGTTCTTAACATCTAGGGGGTTCTGGATGAAAACCAGTTCCATCACCAGGTAACTGCTTTCTTTGTCGGTGGTTTCCGCACTTCTACGAAAGATTCCGAAGTTGTGCCGTTAAAACTTGTTTAAAGTTTAAATTTGCTTGTTAGTGGATGAAGAATACAAAGCATACGACGAGCAGGAAGATGGTCGTCTTTGTGGTTTTAAAACAAATTGATTTAAATAATTTTTCTCACTGCATATAGTGTTACAATTTTGTTAAATCAACACTGGTATTCATTCCGTACGTTCTTCATCTTTCATGACGAATGTTACAAGACAAAGCATTTTGGAGGTATTTTAAAATTTATTTGTGTATATGTGTGTGCCTACTTTTTCAAAAGTAATGGCTTTATGATTCAAATACCATTAGTGATATGACTTTATGTTTTACTTTTATGATAGTTCAAACCATATAATTATCATGACAACCCATGTACGTTATCAGACGTGACGCCACTTGGTGCTAAGAGAGTCGTATTTCTACGTTTACACATTGTGTCTATTGGCCAAAAGGATGCTCCATGTCGTAAATCCATCCGGAACAAGTACATAATTCAAAATTACTAAGTCTTTTCTATGCAGGCACATCCTCCATTTAAAAGTCCTCGTAGATGATGTATTCTTCAAAGTAAGTTGGGTTTGACATATTTTGTGCGTCAAAAACTTGGGGCCAGCTTAGCAAATAACACACAACACAGTAGGCTTTCCTAGTCAAATAATGACACAGCACCTTTGTTTTCTTTTAAAGTCTTGACAATAAACTCATAAGGGCTGTCTCTTTAACGATTTTTTTTAATGTTTTAATCAATTTACTGATGACAACTGGTACTTAACTCAACAGTCTAGCACAGATTAACCACATGTCGGCCATATTGTTAATCGGAATTGTCCGAAGATGGAATTCCTATTTGTTTTTATACATAGACACTTGAATACCTATCTTTCAGGAATATTTATTTTGTTTGTGCCCTTATTATAGCTTAATTCACATACATATACCAGAGAATATTCGGTACAAATGTATTCCGTATACCTGTGCGTTTACATTCCTAGTTGGTGTAAAATCGATTGAAAATGGTTCATTGTGTGAGAGTTTTCCTGAAACAAGAACAGAAAAATTATTTTTTTTTTACATTTGTATGAATTTAAATCCCCCTTCCCGCCCCCATAATTTTATTCCAATAATAGACTTATTACAACTTCTTGAGAATAAAGTCTTTTTGGGGTATAAAACTTTGTTTTTTTTATTTTTACAAAATTAATAAACACGTAATATGCCATTTACATCGCCTAAAGCGAAATATACACAATGAGACATTTCAGCAAACGTATTATAGAAGAAAGCAAATAATACCAAAGCGGCAACAATAGAAATTGAGAAAAAGAACAATTTTTCAATTTCAAAAGTAACAAAGGAAAACTATTGGTTGAATTTAATTGACTACAACAGAAGAAACAAATGAATGGAAAGGTTGATGAATTTTTAGTTATCAATTCATAAAACAATATTGAAAAAAAAATAACGAAAACTTACCTTTGTAAATGGGACTCCGTTGCATTGTGGTGGAGGTTTGAAAACTGCCGGGTTGTTAATACCTCGTGACGTGTCCAGCAAATCAAAATTGTATATAATTCCACTCTGTCCATCACTACTTTCTATTCCAACTTCGGGTATGAAATTGGCACGCACAGGCCAACAATCATTACCCTCTGTAAAAATTAAAAAGAAGTGTAAGCATTTTCATATCTCGCCATTATGGATAGTATGCCCATGCAAGAAAGCTATGGAAGGAAACTCTTAATTACACGACGCGACAATGGCTCAACAGTAAAAACAAATCGAAAATTTCATTTTTTTTTTTAAAGATTTTCTTGGTTATTTTACAACAATTATGAGACAGGTTATCCAACTTATATAAATTACTCGTGTTCGCCCCGATGATAGCGCGAGAGGGGTATTATTGTTGGGGGCAACCTGAGTACCCGGAGAAAACACACGTGGTCGAGCAGGTAACCACATACTTTTTCAGGTCCGGTCGGGTAATCGAACCTCTGCCGCCTGGGTGGAAGGCAAGTGTGCTATCCACTGCACCACCCGACCACCCTTGTCCAAGATTCTTTCCCCAAGGGTCGATATTCCCTTTTCCCGCCCCCAATGAAGTGATTGTTTATTTTTCTTTTACACTGTACGCCCGATTTGTATCATTTGCATAATTCAACTTTAACGTTACAGGCAGTACAGGAATTTAGGGATCACGTGACGTTGATGGATTGTTGACGTAACGTTATGGTATTGTTAATGTGACGTCATATCATTGTGACGAATAGGTGAATCTCCCGATTTAGATCCTTGGGTAAGAAACGGATATCTACACGTCGCACCGAATACGCCTGTCGAGGGTAAGATGATGTATAATATATGCTCACCCCTGATGACAGATGCGGAAATCCTTGAAGGAATCGATCCTTTGGTATTAAACATATAGTTTGCTACATTTGTATGAGCACCTGCCAGAAATCCGTACACCACTTCCGTTCCACCAGCTTTATTAAAGAAAAATACATACTACAGGTGATTTTCAACTTTAGAGATGGATTATAAAAAATAAAAAATGCTCTATATTTGGTTTAGATTCATTTTGTTTTACATCCTATTAACAGTTAAGATCATCTACGGACAGAATCTCGGTGTATGCCATGTTCGAGTGCCTGTATATTTTACATTTGTGATGTTTCGGTTCGAATTCGTGTAAAGTTCTTTGTGATAGGTCGCAACTGATGCTGACTTTGTAGTGCTTTCAAACTTAAATGTCGATGTTAAAATTCAATAAATAATTATCCGGCAAATATTAATCTGAATGAAATCTCAAAATGCCATTTTTTTCTTTAGATTTTGATTTTCCTTCGAATATATTGTGAAATAGTATTCAATGTGCATGATTTCAAGATAATCAAGAGATTTTTTTAACTTACAAAGGATGCATTGTCTGGTCATGTTTTGTTCCAGACTTGACTTCTGACATGATCCGTCCGCACCAACCTGGTACATAATACCCTAAAACAAAATCACATACAGATTATAAAACTTGTAAATTATAAATAAATAAAGAGGCTCTCTGATGTTGAAAAGTAAGCTGTACGGTAAGGACACCAGTAGATCAACATTTGTCAATGGACTTCGTACGATGAGCTACATATATATTTTACAGTGTAGGGGAATTCTTAATCAGCATGTGTATACACATACAGCTACATTGTATCTCTGATGCCCCAGGAAGTATGCTAACTGACACTCTGTATTCATTTTAATGTGCCATGAGAAATCAAAGGCACACCAACGGCTAGCTATTTACATGATCTCTAGCATTACAAATACCTGACCAATCACTTGGCTGACTGTCCAAATTATACTATTTTGGTTTCATAAACAAGTAGTGCAAACTGAAGCCTTGAAGGGGCAAGTTTGTTTACATGTTTTTAATATCACAAAATAATTAATAAAATTGTAGTTCTATAACCCTGATTAACTATTAATACCGATTTTTTGACAAACTGTTTTCATGTTTTCCATGTGCTTGTCAATTAATGATTAGGAAATCCTTAATCGTCCAACCCATGCAAACGAGATATATGTTTACAAACATCTCTGAGCACTTTTGACCTCAAAGCAGGCGCAGAACGGCCTCGAGGATGTAATAAAAGTGACTTTGAAATCGAAGTGCCGCCTGTAGCACTTATCTTCATGTAAATGTTAAATTTCTGAATGTATAGATATTTTTTCATGACACCTCTATCGCTGAAATCCGCGACAATTTTTAATTACGTAGCATGATAACGAGCGAGTACGTGTTCATGCTTACGACTTTCCCTTCAGAGGGCCCCTGTGTGTGCGAGCTTTTAGTAAAATCTGTTTTTGGTTAGTTTGAAGGATACCAACACAATTCCTCATAATAATCCTATACATCATAAATGTTGGCAACGTATTTCGTGAATCTAACATGCCTTGAAAGAAGTACGTGTGAAATCAAACCTCTCGAGCTCTAGCTTGGGCAAACGTCTATTTGTTGACAACACACCTACATGTGGTTTCGCCAGAGGGCGCGGTAATTTCATGCAATATTTTGATGTCACTGGATTTGACGCAGGCTTTCCCAAAAAATAAACTGACCACATCGGACATCGGCTACACGGTATCTAATAAACAAGTACGGATTCCTTTGTCTTAATAAATGGGTTTTTTTTTTCATTCTAGTTGATTTTTAAAAACGTGGGTTCACTAATTTGCCTATTTACGTTTTCTTTCATATGTTTAATGGTCACATACAGCAAAAGGGAGGTCGGAAGAGAAAAAACTCAAACTAGATTTACCGGAATAGAATAAAAGTATGCAAAATCCGTGCCAATAAGCCGCATGCAACAACATGACACTCAACCATTATACAATTTCCACTAAATACACAGGCTCAGTGCGTTCTAGAATAGAATACTAAATCATTCTTGTCATTCTACAAATTAGAAAGACTCTTTTAAATTGGATATCTTTCCGGTGCCTATATCTCTACAGATCCCATCTATACACTCTGCTGAAGTCTATAAACACATGTGCGAAGGAAGGTAGATAACTTACAGTAGATTATTTTTCTTCAGATTTTTAAAGATGGCGTTCAACAAACACGAATATTTGATAACTTCCTGCTATTTAAACGATGCAATAGCCAAGAAGCGATCTAAGCCATTTTCAGCATTTAGGTACAGTGTAATACACATCAAACTCACCTTTCCAAAGTCGCTGAGGAAGATTGAGGTGTATGGTAAGGGTTTCGGTAACAGTGGGGATACCTCTGTCCCCACTAGATTTAATAGAACACGTCTATTGGTGTAGTCATATGAGAGAGACACCGTACCATTGATGTAAGAGTAAGCTGTGTGAGGAAACTGTTGTCTCACTCCTGCTTTTCTGTCGATGATCACATTCCCGTATCCAAGGAAAGCAGTTCCTTCGAACTGATCTGGTACACAGCAGATTTCCTCAGCATGTAACGGCGTCTGCCATATCAGAATCAAAACAACTGTTGACATACCCAACCACACCCGCATCTTTACCAGTTTTACAATCCACCTGTCGGTTATGGTTTATTCTATATTAAATGCGTGTAGTTAGGTTACTTTTATTCAAATATTATCATTAAAATACTAAGGTTATTGAAGGTATCATTTATTCACGAAGATAACAGCTTTAATCCATCTGTTCATGAACTACGATAGATACAGTATCAGCAATGCAATCAAGATACGATTCGCCCTATATTTATATATACATTGTATATATCACATACTTTACCCGTATGGCTATGACATAAATATGGTATTTCACATGTGTAATGGTATTTACACATGTGCAATACTAATTTTTATGATGTTGTAAATGAATGACGTCGATCGTATGAACATCTCATTAGTGAAAATCGTTTGTAAAAGCAGAAATTTGACATTCTTAAAGAGAAATGAATTTGAGAGTTTTGGTGTATATGTGATAGATATAAGCTTACACTAGTGTCAAGGTTATATGGAATTATTTAATAATCGTTGAATAACTCGCCTAAATGCTCGTGAATTATTGAACTCGTTTAATAAATGGAATGTTATATAAACACTTATCTAAGATCATAATATTAATTTATATAATATATAAAAACTCGAAATGATTATTTCTACTTTGATTTTATCAAATGCAATAGTTTAATAGATGATATCCTGGCTATAGAAATAACTTTTTTTTTCATGTGTTCTTTAATTCTAATCAAAGAAATATGCGAACAGCATGAGCCCGCCTTTCAATTTAAACTTAGACACTGTACATTATTTATGTTGTTTGCATAGCCAGGTCGATAACCAGAATTGTAGTAACCTGTATGTGTATTAAATGACAGCTAGATACCAAATCGAATGTATGATTACGTGACAGTATATAGATATAATATGGCCAATGTACAGCTGACTATAAACTGTCGGTACACTGTATGGAATTGGGTTTTCTAAAGTAAAATCATATCTTACGCAGTGCAATTCATGTCATAATCTACGTCACATATATGGTACAATGTATTTCTGGAATGACGTAGTTCTGCAGTAACAATTGTGTCTTCAATTTCAAATTTTTTATTTATATTTTCAAAATATAGAGAAGAAAAGACGCAGAAACTTCTGAAGAGCAGGAAATGCCTTGTTACCCTGAAACAATAGTTATAACATTGGTGTTGAAACTTCTATAGAGCAGGCACTCTCGTGTTACCCTGAAACAATAGTTATAACATTGGTGTTGAAACTTCTATAGAGCAGGCACTCTCGTGTTACCCTGAAACAATAGTTATAACATTGGCGCTGGAACTTCTGTAGAACAGGCACTCCCGTG
This sequence comes from Mimachlamys varia, assembly GCA_947623455.1. Lineage (NCBI taxonomy): Eukaryota > Metazoa > Mollusca > Bivalvia > Pectinida > Pectinidae > Mimachlamys > Mimachlamys varia. The sequence goes on from OX392527.1 coordinate 52,649,364, forward strand.
TTACCCTGAAACAATAGTTATAACATTGGTGTTGAAACTTCTATAGAGCAGGCACTCTCGTGTTACCCTGAAACAATAGTTATAACATTGGTGTTGAAACTTCTATAGAGCAGGCACTCCCTTGTTATCCTGAAATAATAGTTATAACATTGGCGCTGGAACTTCTGTAGAACAGGCACTCCCGTGTTACCCTGAAACAATAGTTATAACATTAGCGCTGAAACGTCTGTAGAGCAGGCACTCTCGTGTTACCCTGAAACAATAGTTATAACATTGGCGCTGAAACGTCTGTAGAGCAGGCACTCTCGTGCTACCCTGAAACAATAGTTATAACATTGGCGTTGAAACTTCTGTAGAGCAGGCACTCTCGTGTTACCCTGAAACAATAGTTATAACATTGGTACTGAAACGTCTGTAGAGCAGGCCCTCCCGTGTTACCCTGAAACAATAGTTATAACATTGGTGCTGAAACGTTTGTAGAGCAGGCCCTCCCGTGTTACCCTGAAACAATAGTTATAACATTGGTGCTGAAACGTCTGTAGAGCAGGCACTCTCGTGTTACCCTGAAACAATAGTTATAACATTGGCGCTGAAACGTCTGTAGAGCAGGCACTCTCGTGTTACCCTGAAACAATAGTTATAACATTGGCGCTGAAACTTCTGTAGAGCAGGCACTCTCGTGTTACCCTGAAACAATAGTTATAACATTGGCGTTGAAACTTCTGTAGAGCAGGCACTCCCGTGTAACCCTGAAACAATAGTTATAACATTGGCACTAAAACTTCTGTAGAGCAGGCAATCCCTTGTTATCCTGAAACAATAGTTATAACATTGGTGCTGAAACTTCTGTAGAGCAGGCACTCCCGTGTTACCCTGAAACAATAGTTATAACATTGGCGCTGGAACTTCTGTAGAACAGGCACTCCCGTGTTACCCTGAAACAATAGTTATAACATTGGCGCTGAAACGTCTGTAGAGCAGGCACTCTCGTGTTACCCTGAAACAATAGTTATAACATTGGCGCTGAAACGTCTGTAGAGCAGGCACTCTCGTGTTACCCTGAAACAATAGTTATAACATTGGCGCTGAAACTTCTGTAGAGCAGGCACTCTCGTGTTACCCTGAAACAATAGTTATAACATTGGCGTTGAAACTTCTGTAGAGCAGGCACTCCCTTGTTATCCTGAAACAATAGTTATAACATTGGCGCTGGAACTTCTGTAGAACAGGCACTCCCGTGTTACCCTGAAACAATAGTTATAACATTGGCGCTGAAACGTCTGTAGAGCAGGCACTCTCGTGTTACCCTGAAACAATAGTTATAACATTGGCGCTGAAACGTCTGTAGAGCAGGCACTCTCGTGCTACCCTGAAACAATAGTTATAACATTGGCACTAAAACTTCTGTAGAGCAGGCACTCTCGTGTTACCCTGAAACAATAGTTATAACATTGGCACTAAAACTTCTGTAGAGCAGGCACTCTCGTGTTACCCTGAAACAATAGTTATAACATTGGTGTTGAAACTTCTGTAGAGCAGGCACTCCCTTGTTATCCTGAAACAATAGTTATAACATTGGTGTTGAAACTTCTATAGAGCAGGCACTCCCTTGTTATCCTGAAACAATAGTTATAACATTGGTGCTGAAACTTCTGTAGAGCAGGCACTCTCGTGTTACCCTGCAACAATAGTTATAATATTGGCGCTAATCAAGTTGGCCTTTGTTTAGCAACAGTGACATTGGTGTTGTACCTTGGTAACTTCATACGCTGACAAAAACATTCTGTAGGAAGACCCCTTTAGCTAAGGATGAATGAGTTCTTTTCCTCTTTATTGTAACTTCAATTAATGTACCAATATCTACGCGCCGTTACGTAAACTTCTCTCTGATGCGTTAAGATCTGAGATAATCCCATAGAGGGTCATGTCCCGATGACCTTTCGCATTAGCCAATCAAATTACTACTGGCAGAATCTTGACAGTGAAATTTTGAGGCGACAAAGCTTGCATTAACTCATTTTTCCGTTTAGTCATTTCGTCATCAAAAAGTTCGTGCGGAATAATGTGACGAAATGGCTTGCTGCAAGATGACAGGTCGTTGGAAAAATATTTTAGTGTTAAGTAAAGAGGCGACAAAGGTCATCTGGACGTGACCTCTTATGGGATGTTGTCAGATCCTTGTAAAACGGAGTGAGAACAAGGATCTGTATTTTAATCAGATTGATTAATGCACCTACTTTATAGCACTTGTATGAGCGTGGTTGAAATATTGAACAAGTTTTCTCATTTTTAAAGTAATGCAACCCTTAGCCATATAGCTCGTGAAACAATAACGTTTATTCAGTTGACCCTTACATAGTAACAGTGACGATTGCGTTGACCACGGAACCCTGAAATACCACCTTATGACGTTCATATATGGAAGAAAGAGTTGTCTCCCTTCTAGTGCAATTATTCCAAAGTGATATTGATTTTTTCTTCTTCCTTAAATTCCCTTTCTGTTTCGTTTCGTGTTTCGCTTTTTGGATTGGGTGTTCAGCAATTCTTAGAAACAGATATTTCCGTATAGGATAGCCTCAACACAGAAGTAAGTATGCATTTATTATAGATTTCATAATGTGCATTAACGATGGCGTGTATGACCCGCTTATACATGTATTAGATATTCGGTTGTTAATCAATATAGGCGAACGGCTATCAGGCGATGACTCAAGTGACACAGATTTTGTACATTGTAAGGAGTGGGCGGCGGGTTTTCAGATTCCACATCTCTTTCTTTGATAGGCCACATATTATAAAGTATATTTGTTGCACTTTTTAAGAGTCGCAAATAATGCTGCTCTTGTTTATGTTTGGTCATGTGCTTCTAACTTTTTAATTGTTGTTTGAGTTCCTATTCCTGCAAGTATATGCATGTACATAATAGCCCTCATTTCAACCGACCTAGTTTGATATCGCTGGGTCATACGTTGATTTAAAGAAACATGTACTTCTTTTTGGAAAGCTAAATGCGATTTTTGTAAACCTTCAAAGTTAGCGGTCAAAACAAATAACTTAGACTGCTTATAAATCCTTAGAACCTGACCATCTTTAACAAGAATGTTATACTGATCGAACTGCGAAGGTGATTTGAAATGGTGTTTGCAATACCGATTCTATGAGTTGACAAGCAAGGTTTATATGGTGTTTCCGATTGATTGAAATAAGCATATGACATTAAATATAGTCCTTGTTTATGGTTGATCGTCTGATGACTGAATGACAACTGGGAAAGCACCTTAAATTACGATACCTAGGCCACGGACAGCTATACAATCACCGCATTACGATTACCGTTATCAGGTAAATGTTTACGTGGTTTGTAAAGCAACAGAACACTGCCTACTGGGTACGGTTCGTTATCGTCCTTCAAACAGGTGAACACTCACATCATAACAACAAAAGGTATGGCGGATAAATTTGTATTTTGTTCTTCGAGAAAATTTTAACTTGCATGTATTACATTAAATACATAGGTTTTTTACGTGATAAAATCAAAATAAGGCTGATTACACTACTTCACAATATGTACGAACCCGATATACAAAAATGTATGGTGAGTTAAACCATCAATTGCCATGTATTTAATTTATTATAGTTTACACCTTTCTTGATCATTGAATGTATTAGACACATTAACGCAATTACTGCTTAAAACATTACTGTAACATCCTCTATTTTTCTTACAATGAAAATGAAGTATATTTGGGGCAGGTCTACTAGTATCACCTATTGCCGTGTAATAGTTCAGATTTACTGTGGAATAACTATCCAACAGTTAAACTATGATCTATTCCACCAGGAAACCATAAAGTATTCCACCAGGAAACCATGAAGTATTCCACCAGGAAACCATGAACTATTCCACCAGGAAACCATGAATTATTCCATCAGTAAAACCATGAACTTTTCAACCGGGAAACCATTTACTATTCCACCAGGAAACCATGAACTATTCCCCAAGTAAAACCATGAACTATTCCCCCAGTAAAACCATGACCTGTTCCACCAGGAAACCATGAACTATTCTACCAGGAAACCATGTGCTATTTCACCTGGAAACCATGAACTATTCCACCAGTAAAACCATGAATTATTCCACCAGGAAACCAAGAACTATTCTACCAGTAAGACCATGAACTATATCACCAGTAAAACCATGAACTATATCACCAGGAAACCATGAATTATTCCACCAGGAAACCAAGAACTATTCTACCAGTAAAACCATGAACTATTCTACCAGTAAAACCATGAACTATATCACCAGTAAAACCATTAACTATTCCACCAGGAAACCATGAACTATTCTAACAGTAAAACCATGAACTATTCTACCAGTAAAACCATGAACTATTCCACCAGGAAACCAAGAACTATTCTACCAGTAAGACCATGAACTATATCACCAGTAAAACCATGAATTATTCCACCAGGCAACCATGAACTATTCTACCAGTAAAACCATTAACTATTCCACCAGGAAACCATTAACTATTCCACCAGTTAAACCATGAATTATTCCACCAGGAAACCAAGAACTATTCTACCAGTAAGACCATGAACTATATCACCAGTAAAACCATTAACTATTCCACCAGGAAACCATGAACTATTCTACCAGTAAAACCATGAACTATATCACCAGTAAAACCATTAACTATTCCACCAGGAAACCATGAAGTATTCCACCAGTAAAGCCATGTACTATTCCATCAATAAAACCATGTACTATTCCACCAGTAAAACCATGAACTATTCGTCCAGTAAAACCATTAACTATTCCACGATAGAAGGTGATACTGTGTGTCTAGATTTGACACAGCTATACTAGTACTCCACTCTTTTAACAAATAACACTTTCTCTGGTAGTCCGTCAGGAAATTTACAATCCAATATCATATATGTTCTGATACAATGATAGTTTTATTGTATATATTCTAGTAGGAGAACTCCAATAGAACACAATATTTCAGCGGAGTATCAAGTTACATTAAACCAGTGGTACAATATATATCTGTCGATAATCCAGTAACATCGATCCAGTGGTGTACAATATATATCTGTCGATAATCCAGTTACATTGATCCAGTGGTGTACAATATATATCTGTCGATAATCCAGTAACATTGATCCAGTGGTACAATATATATCTGTCGATAATCAAGTAACATTGATCCAGTGGTGTACAATATATATCTGTCGATAATCCAGTAACATTGATCAAGTGGTGTACAATATATATCTGTCGATAATCCAGTAACATTGATCCAGTGGTACAATATATATCTGTCGATAATCCAGTAACATTGATCCAGTGGTGTACAATATATATCTGTCGATAATCCAGTAACATTGATCCAGTGGTTTACAATATATATCTGTCGATAATCTATTAACATTGATCCAGTGGTGTACAATATATATCTGTCGATAATCCAGTAACATTGATCCAGTGGTACAATATATATCCGTCGATAATCCAGTAACATTGATCCAGTGGTGTACAATACATATCTGTCGATAATCCAGTAACATTGATCCAGTGGTGTAAAATATATATCTGTCGATAATCCAGTAACATTGATCCAGTGGTACAATATATATCCGTCGATAATCCAGTAACATTGATCCAGTGGTACAATATATATCTGTCGATAATCCAGTAACATTGATCCAGTGGTGTACAATATATATATGTCGATAATCCAGTAACATTGATCCAGTGTTGTACAATATATGTCTGTCGATAATCCAGTAACATTGATCCAGTGGTGTACAATATATATCTGTCGATAATCCAGTAACATTGATCCAGTGGTACAATATATATCTGTCGATAATCAAGTAACATTGATCCAGTGGTACAATATATATCTGTCGATAATCCAGTAACATTGATCAAATGGTGTACAATATATATCTGTCGATAATCCAGTAACATTGATCCAGTGGTACAATATATATCTGTCGATAATCCAGTAACATTGATTCAGTGGTACAATATATATCTGTCGATAATCCAGCAACATTGATCAAGTGGTGTACAATATATATCTGTCGATAATCCAGTAACATTGATCCAGTGGTACAATAAATATATGTCGATAATCCAGTAACATTGATCCAGTGGTGTACAATATATATCTGTCGATAATCCAGTAACATTGATCCAGTGGTACAATAAATATCTGTCGATAATCCAGTAACATTGATCAAGTGGTGTACAATATATATCTGTCGATAATCCAGTAACATTGATCCAGTGGTACAATAAATATCTGTCGATAATCCAGTAACATTGATCCAGTGGTGTACAATATATATCTGTCGATAATCCAGTAACATTGATCCAGTGATACACTATAATTTTGATCTGTCGATAATCCAGCATAATTGATCCAGTTGTAAAATATATATCAGTAGATAGGTTTAGGTTTAATATCAATAAGTATTTCATTGTCCTCACACGGTGACATATCAATATTGCAGGAAAACGTACATGTAAATAATGCCCTATCACTCTTAATTTAATTTACTATCAATACCAATGTGTTTTATATGACATTTGCTTATGGTACTATATGTATCAACACAATTCTCTTGGCTATATATCTATAAAAACAAATTATTTTTTTGTAGGTACACATAATGACGTCCAATCTTAACCAATCCGATAAGGATCAACTCTCTACATGGATTGACCCGTCTAAACGACACAAGTTTACGCTACTGTACAAGATCAGCCGTGATGGATGTGCAGCCCCAACCTTCCATAGTCACTGTGACAACAATGGGCCGACAGTCACCGTCCTGTACAATACAAACAACTCAGTGTACGGAGGGTATACTGCTGTTAACTGGCAATCCAACGGATCCTATAGCATCGACTCCAATGCATTCCTGTTTCAATTAAAGTATAATGGTAAAGCACAACCCATGAAGTTTCCAAAAAATAATAATGGGAAGAAAGCAATCTATGGACACTCCAACTACGGGCCAACCTTTGGAAGTGGATATGATTTGCACTGCTTTAATGGAACTGTGAATAAATCCGGAAATGTTTTCCCCTTAAATGGTTATGCCTCTGTCGGAAGTGCGTACGACATGCAGGGACAAGATTACAACACTGTGATGAACGGCCATCTACAGGTCCTGGAACTGGAGGTTTACAGTGTTACAGGTGAGTCTAATATTGTGTTCGAGTTCAGTCTGGAAGCTTACAGTGTTCGGGGTGGGTGTAATATTGTTTGAGTTCAGTCTGAAAGTTTACAGTGTTCGAGGTGGGTCTAATATTGTGTTAGAGTTCAGTCTGAAAGTTTACAGTGTTCCTGGTGGGTCTAATATTGTGTTAGAGTTCAGTCTGAAAGTTTACAGTGTTCGAGGTAGGTCTAATATTGTGTTAGAGTTCAGTCTGAAAGTTTACAGTGTTAGAGGTAGGTCTTATATTGTGTTAGAGTTCAGTCTGAAAGTTTACAGTGTTCCAGGTGGGTCTAATATTGTGTTAGAGTTCAGTCTGAAAGTTTACAATGTTAGAGGTAGGTCTTATATTGTGTTTGAATTTGGTCTGGAAGTTTACAGTGTTAGAGGTAGGTCTTATATTGTGTTTGAATTTGGTCTGGAAGTTTACAGTGTTAGAGGTAGGTCTTATATTGTGTTTGAATTTGGTCTGGAAGTTTACAGTGTTAGAGGTAGGTCTTATATTGTTTTTGAATTTGGTCTGGAAGTTTACAGTGTTCGAGGTGGGTCTAATATTGTGTTTGAATTTGGTCTGGAAGTTTATAGTGTTAGAGGTAGGTCTTATATTGTGTTAGAGTTCAGTCTGAAAGTTTACAGTGTTAGAGGTAGGTCTTATATTGTGTTAGAGTTCAGTCTGAAAGTTTACAGTGTTAGAGGTAGGTCTTATATTGTGTTAGAGTTCAGTCTGAAAGTTTACAGTGTTAGAGGTAGGTCTTATATTGTGTTAGAGTTCAGTCTGAAAGTTTACAGTGTTAGAGGTAGGTCTTATATTGTGTTAGAGTTCAGTCTGAAAGTTTACAGTGTTAGAGGTAGGTCTTATATTGTGTTAGAGTTCAGTCTGAAAGTTTACAGTGTTAGAGGTAGGTCTTATATTGTGTTAGAGTTCAGTCTGAAAGTTTACAGTGTTAGAGGTAGGTCTTATATTGTGTTTGAATTTGGTCTGGAAGTTTACAGTGTTAGAGGTAGGTCTTATATTGTGTTTGAATTTGGTCTGGAAGTTTACAATGTTAGAGGTAGGTCTAATATTGTGTTTGAATTTGGTCTGGAAGTTTACAGTGTTAGAGGTAGGTCTTATATTGTGTTTGAGTTCAGTCTGAAAGTTTACAGTGTTCGAGGTGGGTCTAATATTGTGTTAGAGTTCAGTCTGAAAGTTTACAGTGTTCCAGGTGGGTCTAATATTGTGTTAGAATTTGGTCTGGAAGTTTACAGTGTTCCAGGTGGGTGTAATATTGTGTTAGAGTTCAGTCTGAAAGTTTACAGTGTTCCAGGTGGGTCTAATATTGTGTTAGAGTTCAGTCTGAAAGCTTACAATGTTAGAGGTAGGTCTTATATTGTGTTTGAATTTGGTCTGGAAGTTTACAGTGTTAGAGGAAGGTCTAATATTGTGTTTGAATTTGGTCTGGAAGTTTACAGTGTTAGAGGTAGTTCTTATATTGTGTTTGAATTTGGTCTGGAAGTTTACAGTGTTAGAGGTAGGTCTTATATTGTGTTTGAATTTGGTCTGGAAGTTTACAGTGTTAGAGGTAGGTCTTATATTGTGTTTGAATTTGGTCTGGAAGTTTACAGTGTTAGAGGTAGGTCTTATATTGTGTTTGAATTTGATCTGGAAGTTTACAGTGTTAGAGGTAGGTCTTATATTGTGTTTGAATTTGGTCTGGAAGTTTACAGTGTTAGAGGTAGTTCTTATATTGTGTTTGAATTTGGTCTGGAAGTTTACAATGTTAGAGGTAGGTCTTATATTGTGTTTGAATTTGGTCTGGAAGTTTACAGTGTTAGAGGTAGGTCTTATATTGTGTTTGAATTTGGTCTGGAAGTTTACAGTGTTAGAGGTAGGTCTTATATTGTGTTTGAATTTGGTCTGGAAGTTTACAATGTTAGAGGTAGGTCTTATATTGTGTTTGAATTTGATCTGGAAGTTTACAGTGTTAGAGGTAGGTCTTATATTGTGTTTGAATTTGGTCTGGAAGTTTACAGTGTTAGAGGTAGGTCTTATATTGTGTTTGAATTTGGTCTGGAAGTTTACAGTGTTAGAGGTAGGTCTTATATTGTGTTTGAATTTGGTCTGGAAGTTTACAGTGTTAGAGGTAGGTCTTATATTGTGTTTGAATTTGGTCTGGAAGTTTACAATGTTAGAGGTAGGTCTTATATTGTGTTTGAATTTGATCTGGAAGTTTACAGTGTTAGAGGTAGGTCTTATATTGTGTTTGAATTTGGCCTGGAAGTTTACAGTGTTAGAGGTAGGTCTTATATTGTGTTTGAGTTCTGTCTGGAAATGTTCAGTGTTCGAGGTAGGTCTTTTATTGTGTTTGAATTTGGTCTGGAAGTTTACAGTGTTAGAGGTAGGTCTAATATTGTGTTTGAGTTCTGTCTGAAAATTTACAGTGTTCAAGGTAGGTCTTATATTGTGTTTGAATTCAGTCTGAAAATTTACAGTGTTCGAGGTAGGTCTTATATTGTGTTTGAGTTCTGTCTGGAAATTTGCAGTGTTTGGGGTAGGTCTTATATTGTGTTTGAATTCAGAATGATCCTATAAAGAAGGGGATCACAATCAGTTGTGTACTTGATTAACGAAATATACAACAATACCTGGTGTTGTCTAATGTAAGGTGTGGGTTTCATTAAGTTCATCAGTTTCATTTGATAGATTGATAGATCACTTGTAGTCTTTATAAGGCAACAGCAAATGAAAAACGTATTGACATTGTGGATTGTGTTTCATATTGCTTTTGCATTTTTTCGTAAATTGTGGAGGTAGTGGTAGTAAACTGTAACAAGAGTTTAATCAAATACCTAAAAATGTGCTCCTATAAAAACAAAAAAATTATGAATGTGTTGCATATATATATACATCTATAAACATGCAATATCTCGCTTCGTTAACACCAGTCAAAGGCTAAGATAAGTTATACTGAAGACGATATACATAAATACAAAACCAAGGATTGCTTTTCTGGTTGACACTATATTTGTTGAGCAGGGAGGACAGATCGTATTCTCATGGAAACAAACACTCTTAGGTGTTTTGATTTTTTTTGCATACGAGGCTGGATTGTCGAGGATCTTGCCTTGAAAGGTATTGCGAAATATCTTGTTTCACTTTCAGGTATGTCGACGATATGTTGTCTATCAACTACGAAAGGTTAAGTTTTTGCTGACCAAGTCGATCGTATATACTTTTCTAAACATGAAATAAAGGACACAGCAGACTCTTCCCCATCAGGTGCCTACCTCGATCTGTATTTAACTGTTGCCAACATGCATGGAAACCGTACTATAAGGATGAATGTCATGATTTTTCGATCGTGATTTTTCGACTGCTGACGAACAAAAACAATCAGAGAATACCAAAGCGTCAACAAAACCATAATCCGAACTCAAAATCGATTAAACTAAAGGCAAAATAGGAACAAAGGAAATATTTAACTGAAGACCCTTGTAAAAAATACAAGAGAATAAGACCATGTGTTCCTGAAGAGTTAACGTAAATTCTAAAACGTCCATCTTAATATCACACAAAGATACAGAATATTTCTCGATGACATCAAGAAGGCGACCATAAAACTTGCCCCTTCATCAACCTGCATCTCTTGAATCCCTGTGCCGTAAGTTTGTTCGTCAGCAGTTGTCATCTATCACGAAAATCTCGATATTCAGAGCAAGCCGTAGAATAAGGAATCAACTGCGACATGTTAACACCATAGGATGGAGAATCAGGGATGTTACTTTCAAGAAAGGGAAAGTTCACGATCGGTTCGGAATTGTCCCGTTTATCATACAGATTAGTAGTAAGCTGGCCGTGTTGGTCATTGTGTAAGTGAGTGATCGAGTTAGTTCCCCTTGAAATGCCAACAGTCTGTTGGAAATTCATCCTCCAAATTCAACAAAGATATTGTCAACCAGTAATTCAATCACTCGAACTATCAGTTGTACTATACTTACAGCAAAGGGATTTGAGAGATGAAGTTGATGACAGCTGTAAGTAAATTATTAATATTCTATATCATTGTATGATATGAAGGAGGATGCTTTTCAATTTGCTCATAGTTATATGTATGCCTACTTGTTGTGATTGAGAATAATTCCTCTTTACTTGGATCTGACATGGCGGATGTCGCTAATGAAGCAGAAAACGCTTACTCTTCCGGAACACCACGACTTATTTTCTTGTGTTTTCCAGTGGTTTTTGTTTGCATCTTCCTGTTTTATATTTTGCCCACATTATAACTGCTTTTTAGTTCAGATTATGGTTTTGTTGACGCGTTGGTCTTTTCTGATAACGTTTGGTTGTATAATCATCTATGACCGACAGTGCAAACTATATTTGTACATGCAGCTTTTTCCTTGTTAAATTTGCTAAATGAACAACGAAATATAAGAAGCATTTTGCAACTCTGTCAAAGATGACGTAACACAAATATATGCTGCATTTTTTTAAATTAAGTTATTAGATACAGTATGCTGAAAAAATGAATTAAACTGCATCATACAGCTGTTTCGTCCTCCTTGGACTCTTCAGGGATGATAGGCGTCAAAAGGTGGGAATCGGAATTTTCCAAACAAATGTAGAAGCAGAAGGGTCAGGTGCGTAAACCCCCTTTAATGTATGAATTTAGAATAAGAGTTTAAAAAGTACAGTATAATTACAAACAATCTTTCCTTTTGACTATTTACACATCCAGAACGTATGCTGCTTCAAAAGCCCTGGGTCCGGAATCTTGATTGGAGCCAGAAGGTAAGCCGGCCTGGAAACCATTGATCCTTCCATTAGACCTATCTATTGATAGTATATTGACTGTAATAATATCATTCCATTGCTCTTCATCTTGTATTTGATATTACATATGACATACATGTAATACTAATTGTACTCAACTTGTACTGTGAAATACAATTATAATTATATAATTGTTTCTGTCTAGGTTTATTGTATGTTGTATTTATCATGATGTTGAGAAAGGGCGTTTCATAAGTTGACATAACTTTTGCCCAATACTTTTGTCGTTTTCGTGACAATAAAATATGTTTAAACTATAAACTGTGAAATTCCACTGTGTATAGCATTGAACTGTTGCCAAATGGTAGTATACAGTCGATATGAATACCAAAATTGTACCCATACCTAATGTATACTACCATTTGGTAACAGTTCAATGCTCATAGTTTTTAAATGCACCTCATGATGCATTTAAATTTGCCGCTTACCATATCGCTGACTTTATCAAGTTCAAATGCCGCAACTAAAATTTCAGAAGGAATCGAAATTATATTCCCTCGTTTCCATACAAAAAAATCACACATAAAATAGATTTTGCACAAATAAAATTTCAATTTAGTCACAGTTTTTGTAAATTCGTCATAATAACAATGCTTCTATAATCTTTTCCTCTTTGCTATAAAATATATATATATGAAATTGATAATATCGCGCATTGATATTAATTTGTAAAGTGACGCGGCTCCTGTATTACTACACTGACCTTATCACTGTTAATTGTAGTATACGGTTTATGCATACATTTTTGTTTACTAACGACATATAGGCAAATACAATACAGATTGTCATTTTTTTTTTGATAAGTAATCAATTGAGTGAAAATATTTAATTCGTTTCAGTTTGAGCAAGAGATAAAGAAAAAAGTTGCCACCCATAAACCAATACCTGCATTGGATCTCCAGCAGAGAAGGATTCTGTTGGTGGGCCAGGTCGGAGCTGGGAAGTCCAGCTACTTCAACACCATCAACTCCATCTTCCGGGGACACATCAGTGCCCAGGCTAGTGTTGGAACTACGAAACGACACAGCCTTACAACATGTGTAAGTACAAAAGCTAGAGATTTAAACCGAGGATAAGCTAAAATGATAAAAACTATATAGAACTAGTTTTAAATTAATTTGTCTACTGAATTCATAAATGAAAGGGGTTTTACGCACCTGATCCTTCCGCTTCTATTTTAGTTAAGACAGCATATGTGTGTGTTATGTCATATTTCAATGCATTCCCTCTTTATGAAACATTTAAAAGATATTTTATCAATAGGAAAAATGAAATAAATGAATTTAAAATGTAGACAACCAAACATGCATTATCGGTATCTTACCAATTACCTACTGTGATGGTTAAATTGCAATGGTAAAGGTAAGCAATATATTATAATTTCCAGTTGCCTCTTTAATGAATGGGTATACAGTTTCTGCCTTCAATAAAAGTTCAGCGATATCTAAGTTAATAACCTGATTGCATAATTCATATAAAACATGTAGCAGAGATTATCGTTAGTTTTAACTTGTTCATTGTTATAGTACCGGATGTATGAAATACACGACGGATATGACAGCAAAACTTTCAACTTCCGGTTATGCGACACACGTGGCCTGGAGGAGAACCAAGGTCTTGATGATCAAGATGTCTGCTATTTACTTGATGGTCATGTCCCTGACAAATATCAGGTGTGTGTTAACAAGACTTCATATGCTTTGTTTAGTTTTGGAAAGAAAACGATAACTATGCAGATAGGCACGTTTCTTAATACATTATGTACATGTACTTTCATCAGCATTCGCTATAAGTAAGTACCCCAGCCTTCAACTAAGATGTTTTATGTTTTATCAATCCGACAAGTTCGCTTTAAAGACCGTTTTCACCTGTGTTGTACATAATTTTGTTTGTGTATAATGTGGCGGCCACAATACTTGAACCGGAAATCAGGGATTCGTGGGAGTTTTATTTGAATTATCGTAGTAATTTCTCGTTATTCAATAATATCAGTGTTTGTATGATACAGAGATAAAATAAATAAGATATTTCATTGCACCGTTAAGACACTTCATACATTCAGAACTGATAAAATGCAAACAAATACACATTTTACGCAATGCAATCATAACATGTGGACCAGCTGCACACGTGGAATATATATATTTATCTTAGATCATCTTTTCCATAGTACATGTATGTTTCTCTGGGATGTCGGGTAAAACTGACTAGAACGAAGGCCATTTACATGTATGACGTTCAGCTAACAGTCAATGTAAAAATGTATACATCATTCCCTAGCTTTTCTTATCCTCAGTTCAACCCGTCAATACCAATATCGCCTGACGCCATGGGATTCGTGAAAAAACCGTTACTGTCAGACACAATCCATTGTGTCGCATTTGTCCTGGACGCTAGCGGTGTTGACGACATCCCCGAAAAAGTCCTGGAGCGTATAAAAGACATGCAGCCGCGGATAAATCGCAGAGGTATTTACTATAATAGTTCCATTATTGTCCACATTCCTTGCTGCACATTTTTCCTTGTGATATTCGAATTGCGTCGTTGCTTATAACACGCTCAATTTATCGAAAACGGAACATTTTGGAAAATATCCAAAATTGGATATAGCACCATGGTAGTACGTTTATTTAAATGATTTTAACGGTGGGCGTTACGGAGTCCAAAACTGAGTTTGTTTGTGGAATCGGAAAACATGTAAAACACACCAAAGTTTGAACGAAATTGAAAAGTATCTCAGTTTCGACTAATTAGAGCCGAATAGATTCATGACCTATTCAACAAAACAAGTTATCAGATATAATTGATGGTGCTGTAACTATATATCATGTACTCTGTAACTATTTCAAAATTACAAAAATGACTACGTGCTTCTATAATTAACCAAACAATATATATTGTTAGTTCTTTCTCTTAAACGTTTTACCCTCATATGCTGGTACATGTAATGATAGATCCAAAAAGATCAGCCTATTGTTCAAATACATTTGTATATTTCATTAATTAAATAAATCATCAAAAGAATTGAAATAGGCTTTGTCTATATAAGGTTTATCCCTAACCTCCAGCAACCTTTAAATAACGTAATTTGAAAACGTAAATTAATTGATTTTCAACTCATCTCTTGGCACTTTTGCTATTTATTTCACGACAATTTTAAAAAGACAGATACACAAAATATTGAATTATTAGCGTAGGACTATTTGTATATAGATCTTATATATAATCTATACATATTTAGTATTTTAGCTACTGCTTTCTAAAGAATGGGAATTTTTTTATTTCATAGGTATACCCCAAGTGGTCTTGCTGACTAAAATCGATAAAGCATGTGAGGATACATCAGAAGATCTGAGCAATGTATTTTTCAGCTCAGTGGTAAAAGAATGTGTGGACAGGGTTGCCATGGTAATGGGTCTGCCCAGATCACACATACTCCCGGTGAAAAACTACGAATGTGAGGTGGAGCTGGATCAAAACATTAACATATTGGCACTTCTCAGTCTCAGACGAATCCTTAATTTTGTCGACGACTTTCTGTTCAACAAATCTGATGAGGTTGGAGCTGCAAAAACTAAACATTTGGAACATAACGACTAGACATTACACACAGGAAAATCGTTTGTATTGATTTGTTTCAAAAAACTTTGAGAAAATAGTCGTCAAGTGAAACCAAACAGCATTGGTTTTTTTTTTATTTGAGAAATTATCTTTAAAAAATCTCAAATTGCCGGCAATGGATAAGTAAAATTTTGTAAATGTTAACAAAAACAATAGGAATAAACATTTTATGATAACAAATATGCTTCACGTAGTTATGCATTTAAATGCTTGTCTATAATTATCTTTATGTATCAACACTGTACAGATATGTATGTACGGACTTACATATCACCTATTGTTTCAAAATGCTACACTTTAAACGTAAAATAGGATTTAACCGCATACAGCAAATGTCGCTCTAGTACACTACGGTGTAAAAATCCAGTGCACGAGATTGTGACTATAGTGCACTTTGGTTAACATTTCTTGGTAACTCTCAGTGCACTAGACTTCTAACTTCTAACACAGTTAATGATGACTTTCGATCTTGATGGCTTATTTTTCTTGTAGCTTATGGTATATCATCAATTTTATTCAGGATCTTGCACGATTTTCCATTCCGTATGGGATTTATGAAACGAGTCGAAGAATTTTTAATTTAGCGAGCCTCTGGCAAGTAAAAATTGAAAAATAAAATCGTGACGAGTTTCATGAATCGCATATGAAAAGTAAACGAATGTAAAACCTTTTTATCACAATACGGTGGTATATTTATTTGTTAGGCGTCAGTTTTCATACACCATTGAAACGTAAAATGCCACCATTTTGACGCCATACAAGTGCGAATATCAATGACTTCATGTAACAGTACTAGTTGTAATTTCACAATAAGAACACGTGAAAATTACAGCCAATCACGGCGTCGAAAGGTCATATTTCACACGTGTAATACTAAAAACTATGACATGGGTATATGTATTACAAGACTAATCGTGTAATAAGAAATATTGAATACACTGAAAATTGAAATTAAAGTCGATCTTTATATTATGATAAGGATGCATCACCGTTGAAGAAATAATTAAACTGAATAACGTTTTTTCTTTTTTGTTATTATTTACATATTTTCTAACAAGCTTTACCGAACATAATCTTACAGTGTACTGGAATGATGAACGTATCAGCTGAAGGTAGCTTAACTAAACACTAATGCAAAAAACGCTGTTCGGCATTACTTCAAACTGGGAGTGGAATGATGGGATAGCATGTTATCTTTGTGTCCGGTTATCTCATCAGTTGAGAAAACATAACATTTAATGGAATGTTACCAATTTTAACACTCTAGATATGTTTCATACACTTTTCGAATATTCCGTAATTTACAAATTTTCATTTCAGTTCAATCAGCTATTAGTATCGCCTTTAAATACACTTGCACAAAACAGTTTCGAAGTTTGTGTGTAGCAACATAAGTAGAAATCTGGGTGAATAAGTTTGAAAGAAAAGTTCATGAGTTGGCATTAAAATGAGGCAACAGAATCGCAGAGCCACTGGACTCTTTTTGTTCCTCACATTGCCTGCATTCTGAGCCAATATATGCAATATATGTATGCCAATTTTAATTTACCTTGACCAAGCAACCTTGAAACTTGAACTTGTCCAAGACATGTTAATCCTCTACATATGTGTGAAGTCGGTGAAAATCCATGAAGAAACCAATCCACTACAGTGCTGACAATTATTGCCTAAAAAGGCAACAGTGACCTTGACCTGACAACCCTGAAACTTGAACTTTCAACTTGTCAAAGATTTTTTAACTCTATATGTATAAGATTGTGTGGTTTGATGAAAATCCATTAGCAAAGGAAACCATTCGAGTGCTGACAATTATTTTCTAGCCACAGTGAACTTGACCTTGACCTGACAACCCTTAAACTCGAACTCATCAATGATATTTTGATTTTGTATTAGTATGTGTAGTTTGATGAAATCCATGAAGATATGAAGCCACTAAAGTGCTGACAATGAATTTCTAAAAATAGCAACTGTAAACTTGACCTTACAACCCTTAAGATATTTTGATTTTGTGCAAGTACTGTAAAAGTGAAATACTTCGTGATTTGGAAATTTTCGCTTATATATCGCTGCCAATAAATTTTCCAAGATGTACATTGTATCCACACGTGAAAATATTTGATACCATTCAATTTCTACAGTGGATAGTATATGTCACATTGCTAAACAGAAGACCGACAGCACAAACATTCCCACACTGCTAACAGTTTGGAGGCTTACTAAGCAAACAAGAGCACCGCAAGCAGAGGCATGATCCTCCTGTCGTACCATATTGGAAGTATAATGGTATATAATTTAATTTTGCCGCAATGTTAAACTTTTTCAGGTTATATTGTATAACCTCAAAAATCAGACAACGCAAAAAGTGATGACGTCATATACCGCCATGTTTGGCGAGGTATTTTGTAATCAAACTTCTGATTGGTTGAAGTTGTTTTGCGGTGAAATTTATGCACATGGTTGTGTTTTTTGCAAAACCATTCGATTTTTGTTATAATTAATACGAAATCATTGTATACGACTTATGTCTTATATACGTATGTTCGGAAATGAAATTATAAGGAATAACCACAATATTTTTGAGGGTTATACGGTGTATACCGAAAAAACTGTGTGCACTTTTTTGCATAAACCGCGAAAGTGCACACAGTTTTTTCGGTATATACCCTATAACCCTAAAAAATATTGTGGTTATTCCTTAAGTAAACACAAAAGAAGTTTCTACATAGTACCCCAAATTGCATCAGATTCAAGTTCCAAAGGGCCATAACTCTAGTAAAAATGTCAAATCAAACTGTCTTTCAGGAAACACAGCTTCATGTCATGATGATAAAGCCTTGCGAATTTGAAAGATATCAATTGGAAACTGTAGGAGAAGATTTCCAGACAAATAACAGTTTACGACAGAAATGCATTGTCTACGTAATGCCTATATTAAACTATGAAATGCTGTTACGCGAAAAGTTGAAATGAATCAACAAAACATGTTATAGATGTTAAATGTTATAGCTTTTCGAAGTACTATAACAAATTTTAGAGGAATTGAAAAAAAAACACAAAAAAGTTCTGACGTTTTCTACATAATGGATGAAATTATGTCCCAAAGGGCCATAACTCTAGTGAATATTGTTGAATCAAATTGTAAATCAAGAAAACACTTCTAAATTTCATGGGGGTCAGGCCTAGCAAGTTTTAAAGAAATCGGTTGAAAACTGTAGGAGGAGATCTCCGGACAAATAAAAGTTTACAACGAACGGACAGACAACACCATACCATAATATGTCCCTTCATTTTTGACAGGTGTATATAAATTCCACACTCAAGTTTGATGGAAATTTATGAAAGAAAGAAAGAAGTGCTAACAGACTTCAGTGGACAGACAGATGGCTAGTAAAAGTACTTGTATTTCTACACAACCCCCTCCAACCTGAAACATTAAGGATGAAATTTATTTTTTGATAGATGACTTCATTCCGAGATAATTTTGCTAGTTTGACACGTCAATTACTCTTTCCGGTTTATCATGACACAGTGGTACCAATGGGTTTAACTAGTCTTTGTGGTGGCCGAGTGGTTAAAGGTGTTCTGACATTCCACCACTAGCCCTCCAACCCAATCTGATTAAAATCATATCTTGATCTCCGCGCCGTTACATAAACTTCTCTCTGCTGCGTTAAGATCGATCCTTGTAAAACGGAGTGAGAACAAGGATCTGTATTTTAATCAGATTGCCCTCCAACCCTGAGAACTTGCGAGTTCAAAACCAATGCGAGGCAGTTGCCAGGTACTGACAGTAGGTCAATGGTCTTACTCAGGTTACGCAGGCTTTCCTCCACCTCCAAAACCTCATTAAATGACCTGACTGTTAATAGGACAAAATAAACCAAGCCTCATAATTAGAAATGACTGTGAGACATAAATGCCCCCCCCCCCCTTCCCCCATATGAAATTGGTTCTTAATGCTTAATTATTACACATGTGAAGTTTGATGACAATCGGATTAGTAGTTATTTAAATAAGCTGGTTACATTACCGTGGGACAGGACGGACATGGATACACTATATGCCCCCCCCCCTCCCATTGCATGACAGGGGCATAAAAATCATGTAAACATTGTATTTGTCAAAAATATGTCAACATTTCCCCTGATTTATGAGTCTTAAGCAGAACATTGAAAGAAAATCCCCTTCAAAGGAGAAGCTGGGTGATTCAAGCAAAACAATTCTTATCAATGTTTTTTTTTCAAACATTTTGCACATATATATACATTTAGGTGTCCTCTGTAGCGTATTATCATATTGTGACCCGTTTCTTTGTATACAAAGGAGGTAATTCAAATTAGCTATCTCCATTTTCACACAAAATGCAATATTCACAAAGAAAAAATTGAATTATTAGTCGTAAAGTATTTATTTTCGGAATCCGCAAATAATACAAGAAGACTTCCTTTCATATAACAAGAGGCCCAATGGGCCTGCATCGCTCACCTGGAATTGAACTCTTGTAACCCTAAAGTCGCCAAAATGGCCCCTTAGGGGTAAGAGTCACCATTTATGCAAAATTTGTTCCCCTTCCCCAAACGATGTTTCTGACCAAATTTAGGCAAATACATTCATAACTTTTTGACAAGAAAAGATTTAAAGGAATTACCTCTATTCTTCGTATTGGGCCCTGCCCCTCTAGCCCCTTGGGGGTCAGAGTCACCATTTATGCAAAATCTGTTCCCCTTCCCCAAAGGATGTTTCTGACCAAATTTGTACAAAATCTATTCATAACTTTATGACAAGAAGAGATTTAAAGGAATTACCTTTATTTCCCCTATTGGGCCCCGTGCTCTGGGCCCTTAGGGGTCCGAGTCACCAATAATGCAAAATCTGTTCCCCTTCCCCCAACAATGTTTCTGACCAAATTTGGACCAAATCCAATCAGGACTTTTTGACAAGAAGAGATTTAAAGGAATTACCTCTATTTTCCCTATTGGGCCCTGCATCTCTGGCCCCTTGGGTGTCAGAGTCACCATTTATGCAAAATCTCTTCCCCTTCCCCCAACAATGTTTCTGACCAAATTTGGACAATATCTATTCATAACTTTATGACAAGAAGAGATTTAAAGGAATTACCTTTATTTCCCCTATTGGGCCCCGCCCCTCTGGCCCCTTTGGGGTCAGAGTCACCATTTATGCAAAATCTGTTCCCCTTCCCCCATCGATGATTCTGACCAAATTTGGACAAAATCTATTCATAACTTTATGACAAGAAGAGATTTAAAGAAATTATCTCTATTTCCCCTATTGGGCCCCGCCCCTTTGGCCCCTTTGGGGTCCAAGTCACCATTTATGCAAAATCTGTTCCTCTTCCCCGAACGATGGTTCTGACCAAATTTGGGCCAAATCCATTTATAACTTTATGACAAGAAGAGATTTAAAGGAATGACCTCTATTTCCCCTATTGGGCCCCGTGCCTCTGGGCCCTTAGGGGTCCGAGTCACCATTTATGCAAAATTTGTTCCCCTTCCCCCATCAATGTTTCTGACCAAATTTGGACAAAATCTATCCCAAAGTTTATGACAAGAAGAGATTTAAAGGAATTACCTCTATTTCCCCTATTGGGCCCCGCCCCTGTGGCCCCTTTGGTGTCAGAGTCACCATTTATGCAAAATTTGTTCCTCTTCCCCAAAGGATGTTTCTGACCATATTTGGTCAAAATCCAATCAGGACTTTTTGACAAGAAGAGATTTAAAGGAATAACCTCTATTTCCCCTATTGGGCCCCGCCCCTCTGGCCCCTTTGGGGTCAGAGTCACCATTTATGCAAAATCTGTTCCCCTTCCCAAATCGATCTTTCTGACTAAATTTGGACAAAATCTATTCATAACTTTATGATAAGAAGATATTTAAAGGAATTACCTCTATTTTCTCTATTGGGGCCCGCCCCTCTGGCCCGTTGGGTGTCAGAGTCACCATTTATGTAAGATTTGTTCCCCTTCCCCAAAGGATGTTTCTGACCAAATTTGGACAAAATCTATTCATAACTTTATGACAAGAAGAGATTTAAAGGACTTACCTCTATTTTCCCTATTGGGCCACGCCCCTCTGGCCCCTTGGGGGTCAGAGTCACCATTTATGCAAAATTTGTTTCCCTTCCCCCAAGGATGTTTCTGTCCAAATTTGGGCCAAATCCAATCAGGACTTTTTTACAAGAAGAGATTTAAAGGAATGACCTCTATTTCCCTATTGGGCCCCGTGCCTCTGGGCCCTTTGGGGGTCAGAGTCACCATTTATGCAAAATCTGTTCCCCTTTGCCCAAGGATGTTTCTGACCAAATTTGGTTAAAATCCAATCAGGACTTTTTGACTAGTAGCGATTTGAAGCAAATGTTGACAGACGACGGACGGACGACGGACGATGGACGCTGCGCCATGGCATAAGCTCACCGGACCTTCGGTCCAGGTGAGCTAAAAATGATTAATTTTAGTTTAACCAGTTACCTTAACCTTGAAATATGGCACAGACCTACGTTATAACATTTTCAAATATAATATGCAGTTATATAGTGTATTCATTTACTCAAAATTATGTAATATTTGCACTGAAACTCAATATATGAACAATAACAGCAGAAATGCTTTTCATTTGAGTATGAAAGCGAAATCTCTTCTGAAGCAACTCCTGGTCTATTGATGACATCACTGCATTAACATTGTCCAATGAAAGTCTTTTAAGCTTGCTTTGCTTCGGATATCATGGAGAATATCCCTGGATCAAGTTTATCTGAATTGCATATTGTTTACCTTTATTGAGATGCATTTTTGTTTTTAAGAAAATGTAGACTTCAAAGCACTGGTGTTATTCCTAATCCAGTCCCTGTGTATCCCATGTGATTTATTAAACACTTCCAGGAGAAAGCAAGGCTTTTCATTCACCTGAGAAAAAAAATATTGTCAACATACAGTTTCCAAATTTTCACATATATACATTTAAATTGACAATAGACAGCTATACGAGTACTTAGCAAATGTATATTGACCCAAGATATGTTTGTAGAACACTTAACTTTAATCTTCATATAGATCTTGCATTTCAAACATTTTATTAAAAACGAGCTAAGTACCATATATCGTCATACAGATCTACATTGGCACAAATTTATATCTGAAACTAGTTATTGATCTGATTTTGCCGCTTGCCATTCCAAATGGAACACTAAAGAGTTCCTCGATCTCCAAAAAACAGAACAATATAGCATTATCGTCGAGAGAAATATATAGCGATTCGGGACGTTGTATTTTAAAGGGTGTGGCGGATGGCGGTATGTGAGGGTGGCGAACTTAACGAGGGAATTATATAGGACAGAAATCCATTCTAGAGGTTTAGGTGGCAGTATGCGAGGGTGGCGGAAGATTCGGGTGGCGATAGGTTGAGGGTACACTGTATATAGTTGAATTAAAATAAAAAGTTTTCCCCACAATCTCATGGTAATTAGAGTAAACTAAGAGTGAATGGACTGGTACAAGTCAGTTTTATAGATACGCAAAATGATCTTTATACAATTTTGACTAACTCTACACACCTGTCCAATTAACATTGTATTAATGTTTTGAAACTGTCTCGGACCTTTCCAGATGATACTGGCACACACTACAGCTTCTTGTTCTCAAGTCAAAGCTAGTCCACAATCTTTCCAGTGTTGACACCAATAAGACCTGAAATTTAAACAATATAAGTTATCTCCCTTTATTTTGTTAACTCCAGGACTCCCAACAACTAAAACTACTCCTTATCAGTCACAGGGACATGTTACAATAAAAATGTATCTATAAAATGTTAAGGAGTATTCATAAACACAGTCTCCCGCCATTTTATACTTGTAAACATTTTATGCATATCTGCAATAAATTTCAACTTTTAGAAAATAAATGTATTGAAGATAATAATAATAATAATGTGCGGTAAAAGGGTGGGCTATGAGACAATTTCTGACTCGTGTATTTTATAATTATAATAAATTTATCGTGAATTTGATGTCACATCATATGACCTTCAAAGGAACGGTAATTTATAAGTCTGCATTATAGGCTGGTCTTTAACACCCATGCACCGGGACAACATGTACATTACAGAGATTGGGCCTGCTAGACACAACTCGTTAAATAACTAGGCCTATATAAAGTCTAACCTAAAGGACATATCATTTTTAAAAAAATGCAAAGTCACCACGTAGAGTGATCATGGTTAAAATAAAATTCCCAATTGGTTAAATAAGAAAAATAAAAAAATAATGCTGGACCTACAAATATTTTGATCACAATTACGCAAACTGATTATGTAACAGTTAGGCCTATTCAAATTCCAGTCAACTCAAAAAAAAATATGCAGGTCATTTGCAAAGACAGCGAAATATCGGGTCAAATGAATTAAATGCATTGTTTTTTTCTGTTGTTTGAAAATATAGGGTTAAATCGTTCCTCTTATATATGGACCATAACAACTACATGTATATTTGTATGCAGTTTGTTCATTTGTGTAATTAAACTGGGATCAATGGGAAGATTTTATTTCAATTTGTCTCTGGAAAAATGTTACATCCTCATATAATTATTATAAAGGAATAACATGATAGAAAATAAGGGATGAGTAACTGATGTTGAAATTAAGATATGTGTCAGAATACGCTCTATTTTAAACCTGATTACACTTAAATGTACTCTAATAAGATTATTTGTGCAAACTGCCTAGTTAGGCTAATATACTGTACATATCACAGGGCCCTGAGAATTTGTTACAGCCAGTTTTGGACCTTAACTTAGGTGTTTTAACGTAATTTTACACTTTTGGAGGTTTAGATCTATTTTTGATAAAAATGCTCCCTCAGGCTTAAATTGTTGTAAAGGCTAAGGGTTGAAAGATTTCGATGTCGAAAAAGCGACCCTACCTACATTTCTTTCATCAAAAATCACATTTTTAGTTGAGGTATGAAAAAACGCTTGATACCATTGGAAAGATGGATATTTTTTTTATTTTAGAAACCTCCTAAATGCACACAAATGTAACCCCACCCTTAAGTGTAAAAAAAGACTGAACATCTAGTTTAGGTACAAAACTAGTTTAAATTTGCTGTAATAAATTTTCAGGTCCCTGTGGTACATGTAGGCCTATAGCTGCGCTCTCCATCACGGATAATCCGTTTACATATTATTTAAGTTTTGTTATATTATATTATTATTATTTTGTTAGGCCTACATTTTTTACCTACCTACATATGTAGATACACTGTTGAATATTGGTGTCAAAGGTTTAGTTTGAAGTTCTTTTTCCTGTGGGGTCCAAGTTAACGTTGCTGACACACACTGCGCGGACATGTTATGTACGTATTGGTAACTTGCATTGCCATAGGCCTACCGTAAATTATCTCGCCAACAAAACCTCAGATTTACATTTTGCAGTTTGTTTTCCCGAAAAGTACTGTCAACTCAATGCAACCACACATCGCTTCGTCCGTGAAACCATATGGTCTTCTTTGATGGGTGTTGTGTTTCTTTTTGTTGATCCGATGCATCTGTTCCGATCATTTTAATAGATCCTATTTGTTGGCTAGTCTTCCTTTGAGCCTGATGCGACCCTGGTTTCGTCTGGCTGCCATGTTTGTTTACCGCGCGCGCGGCTAGCTTTCCGTGACATGTGCTTCCGGTTCTATTTTTATACGAGCAATCATGTGACTTTTCCGAAATACGTCACCACTACTTGTTCCCGCGTTCAGTGCCGATTCGCTTTGTTTTTTTCAATATTGAAAACGATAATAAAAATATAACTAAAGCATCAGTATGTTCAAGAATAAATCCTTATATGAATAAAATATGTTGTTGTTTAATAGTCCAAACAATTAAGGTTTTAAAAAATGTAGAAAATGTTTGATTTCGTACCATTTTGAGATTCCTATAATTAGTCGAATGGCGGCAGCGAAATTGAGCAGAATTGGGCCAAATTTAGCGGAAAATGCCGTTTTAAGGTACTTTCTGGTTATTTAACACAACCGAGACCTTGATTTTCGTTCTTAGAATAACATTTGCCTTCAGAAAATGTATTTCATTTGGAAATTGGTCCAAACACGAGCTAATTATCATTATTATGTAAGATTATGTTTTAATAATTGTTAATACATAAATGTGATAATGCAACAAGAAAACTCGGGAATATTTTGAATTTCAAAAAAAAAATGGCAACTAGGCAAAGCCCCGGGTTTTGCCAAATTTGAAAATCTCTCGGGTGGAATTTCCCTTTCTTACATCCCTGGTTATGAAAGAGTCTTATAATCTTGTCTCCCTGGTCAACCATGGAGGGTGTGTCTGATTTCCACATAAAACAAACAATATTGACACAAATATATCCAGATGCGGTGCCCACTCGTGTTGCCCCTCGTCGGCGATCGACTCTATCCAATACGCCATTTCCGGGATACAACTTTCAGTCGGTTTAGTCATGTGACTTTCATCACCACGTGACTTTATTAAGGGCACTTTTGAAAACAAAATGGTGGCTAAATAGAAGTTTTCAATGACGGTAAGCAAGGTAAAGTGTTTTGGTCGAAAGAGGGATCACACCTTCAAATAAAACAAAAGGGGTGTTAGTAAAATTAGCCGAGATCATGGATTAACTGAATTTATCTTGTATTGAGAAATATGAATGCAATCCACAGTGCTCGTAATCGGGGTTTCTCTTTGCTGTTGGAAACGAACTGAACGTTACATTTTGGCAGATTGTTGCTTTTACGGCTGGCAGTTACACATCTATGTACAACACACCATGACTTAGTTTAAGAGCCTGTATCTTTGTTTCTTCCCTTTTTAACCTAAAGCAACTAAAATAATCGAATCGAATCTAGCTGCCATTCGGTCGTTATTGCCGCCATTGTGAAGTGCCCTAAATTTTTCGCGGTCACATGATCAAATCACCGATCAAAAGAGTTCTTGTATCACGGAAACGGCGTATTCATTACGTTTATAAGTGTATTGTATCTGGAAGTGTAACCCAATAGCATATATTGATAAAGTTAGTCATTATAATCATATTTTACGTGCATAAAATAATATGATACAGTACCAAATCTATAGAGGATATTCAATGGTTTACCGTTCAATAACAAATATATTTCACGAGTATGGCAGATTTTTTTTTATATTTTTACGAGTGCGTAGCACGAGTTAAAATTTAAAAAAAAAAGTGCCATACAAGTGAAATATATTTGATATTAAACGGCAAACCATTGAATTTTCTTTTGATTACATTTCCAAAGAGGCCTTAAAATACTCTTATAATTTCGTTTTCTTTACTTGCCAACTGGAAAGTTATATCTAATCCGTCGAAATCACAACCGATCGGGCACTGAGCTACACAGGTGATAGGTGATTGGGATAAGTTGATCGGAAAAGTTTAACCATTCTCATCTTCCAATTTATTACTTATTAAATCCTGCAGCAGTATCTCACCAATATCTACTGCTGTCGCCATTTCTTCGAGATCATTTTTCCCAAATAGACAAGTTCTAGCAGAGAGAGAGAGAGAGAGAGAGAGAGTATCCAATAGCATCTGTAGGCCATGTGTCCCGCGTTAGCTCTGTGTATAACTAGTTCCATTTGCTTCGGGTGACTTATAAATGAACCGGCCAAGGAAGTTAGAGTTGTCCCCCTTTTCCCGTCAGTTTCCTAATACAAGATTGATCGGCTTTTACAATCTGATAATGTTTTAACATATTAGCAATAAACTTGTGTCGGTATCTCCAACACTCGTTGTTCATTTCCTCCTTCGTTTACGTCATCCAATTCGTGTCGACTCGCAATCGCTCTGTTTTGGGAATGTGTTGTTTTCCACTTTCGCTTTCTGTTGTGGTTTACCAGGAACTGATACTGGAAATACCGACCGCGAGAAACGAGAGTATCGAAAGCGTCATCCACGAAGTGAGTATGCATTTAGTTTTATTTTATATTTAATTAGGCCTATATTTTCTTATATGTTTATTTGTTGCTGGTATTAATGTTGTTTTCTTGCGTGATGTTTTGCTGTGCGTTCCAAACTATTTTTGATAATCAGACTACGGCGAGTACGCGTTGACGAAAATAGAGCGGAATTTGTCATCTCGAAGGGGGCGGATGTTAAGATGTAAGATATTTTATTGTTCTCATATCATGGTGTATATTTGTTGCATGATGCAAAAGTCACAAGAATGGTAATACTACTTTTCCTAATATGTCACTTTATGTACCTCTAACTTCAATATGATTCACAAACCGACACGCCCACCCTACCCCACCCGCGTCACATGACCTACGTATACGTTAACATGTGCACTAAAATTATATATCGATAAGTCCGACATATAAAACAGCTTTCGATTTTTATAAGGAGTAGGAAAATGTTAAAGGAGAACTGCATTTTGATATATTTCGGTTACAGATTACAGCTGTACTGATGTGTAAATGTCAGTTAGTTCAATCCAGCTGTTATCACGGCTGGGTTTTTATTTGGTTTACGGGAAAGCCAGCCAGCACAACCTGTTACTTTCCCTTTACACTCTTTCAGAAAACCCAACGAGATTTTTATAAACAATACTCCTGCAAGCTGTGTTATCTATTACGCGAAATAAGAGTAAAACATGAAATTAAAGGAAATTGGTCCCAATGTTCGACCTATTGACGTTAGAGAGTGGGTAACGGATGAGCTCCGGTCAGTAAAACAGAGTTTCGTCAGTGCACGTACATTAATTATGACGACTCGCTAAATGACTCTAGCTGGGTTATACTAATTGTGATAACTTGAATGAAGGTATGCCATTTTTCTTATCAACTGACATTTAAATGATTGTCTCTAAATGTATTTTTTATTGCGAATTCATGTTAACTTCCATACGATTATACTTTGTATTTTACAATCTTTAGTGGATTTGTCGGTGATCAAATTTCACCTGTCCGATCAAGGACCGAACAGGAAGTGTTTCTATGGAGTGTTTGTACAGGCTTGTGTGTAGTATAGATGTATCACCCCATTACACACCACTCTAGATCTATTATGTACCAGTATGGGTGACAAACTGTGTATGTGAAATCGGGTCAAGAATCTACATACATGTAGAGGCGTTTACTTGGAGACAATAAGAGGGAATTGCTATGTAACATAATATACATGTATATAATGAGAACACATGGGTATAACGGTTTACTCGTATAACTACATGTAATGAAGAAAGGGGAACTTGCAAACTGCTAGCATAAACAATAAATACAATCTTTGTTATCTATTCATTGTTGATAAATTTTGTGTCAGAAATTTAATTGTCTTCCTAACTTGAACGCTTACATATTTTTTAAATAACAATAATCACAGAGATACCGACTTTAAATTTCATTTTTAAGGACGTCATAAAACAAACCAAAATGTTATTTTTTTTAAATCTGCAGTCATAATGTTCAGTCCATCTGTAGCTTATAATGATGAAGTGTAGTACTGAGTGTGAACAAACCAAATGTATATAAAAGAAAATACAGTATCTCATTTACGGAACAATACAGCCTGGAGTGAAATTATTCGTAAAATGCATGGTATCAAGCTTTGTCAAGAATTGGAAAATACACGTACCTTGATTGATTTTCTCTAAAACTTGAGTTCAAATGACCATATTCCTAGTTGTATAGAACGGCGTTACTTTGGGCAGGGCTTTCCTTGGGAATCAAATCACACATTGTATTCAGTAACACTTTATTAATTTTGGGAGTCCTTTGTCAATTTAAGGAGTCAAAATGCAGGTTTTTGCGAGTCAAATAAATCACTCTTTGTGTAAGTATATACAAATCAATTAACATTTCCACATTTGGAAAATTGGTCAACATATATTTTCAAACATTCAACAAACTTGGGCGGTACTGTACTGTTTACACTGAAGAATGATTTGCACATTGGAGTACTATGATGAAGTCAGACTCTCCCAATTAGGTCAGGTTTTCCTTTTTACTTTGTTGTATATTGAGTATATATATATACTTCATTCGTATAAAAACTTTTATAAAAAAGATGCAACTCTTGTTAGCTCGGATGGTAGTGCACAGAGGTCTAATAGGGGAGGAAACCGAACAATCTTGAGAAAACCCACGTGGTCGGGAAGGAGACCTCATACCTTTTCACTTCAGATCGAGGTAATCGAACCCAAGTCGCTTTGACGAAAATAAATGCGTTATCCACTGCGCCATTCGGCAACCCTTTAAACATTGATTAGGGTGAACAACAATCTGATTCTGCTTCTCACTTTACTGTACTCAACACTTAGTATAGTGATGAGCTGTATTTTAATCAAGTTGCTTGAAACATTTAATACATTTCGTATGTCCTTTAAAACGGTCTGCGATTTTCGTGATAGATGTCCACTGCTGACGAACAAACTTACGGCACAGGGTTTCGAGAAATGCAGGTTGATGAAGACGTTGGGCAAGTTTTATGGTCCCCATCTTGATATCATCGAGAAATATTCTGTATCTTTGTGTGATATGAAGATGGGCGTTTTTGAGTGTGCTTACTTGATGTGATTGACAATGATGACTCGGTTATCATGTTAAAGATTGATGCTAACTTGGATGTGACCAAGATTTACATGGAGGGTTTCGTCGATGAAGCAGAAGACGCTTACTATTCCAGAACATCTGGTCTTATTCTCTTGTACTTTTACGAGAGTCTCCAGGTAAATCTTTCCTTTGTTCCTATTTTGCCCCTAGTTTTTTAGATTTTGAGTTCGGATTATGGTTTTGTTGTCGCTTTGGTATTCTCTGATTTTTTTTTTTTTAGGAATATTTAAAGTAAAAAAAAAAAATATATGTATTATTGTTTCAATTCTAGCAATCAAAATGGCAACGAAACTGTCACAGGCCCACAAGGATCAACTCTCTAAATGGATCGATTCAACTAAAAACCACAAGTTTACGTTACTGTACAAGATCAGCCGTGATGGATGTGCTGCCCCAACCTTCCATACTTACTGTGACAACAAGGGGCCGACAGTCACCGTCCTGTACAATAAAAACAACTCAGTGTACGGAGGTTACACTGCTGTCAGCTGGCATTCAAATGGTGCTTATAGCGCCGACGCAAAAGCATTTATGTTTAAACTAGAGTATAACGGTACATCGCAGCCAATGAAGTTTCCCAGCAACACAGGCGGAACAAACGCGATGTACGGGCATGCGAGTTATGGTCCAACATTTGGAAATGGGGATGGAGGTTATAATTCATCCTTTGATCTGAATACTTTTTCTTCTACTGTGAACAAATCAGGGAATTGTTTCCCTTTAAATGGTGCCGTCACCGGATTCGGAACGACCTATGATACACAAGGACAGGACTTTAACACTGTAATGAATGGCCACCAACAAGTTCTGGACCTGGAGGTCTACAGTATCGGAGGTAACCTATCACACATCACACATTTATTAAAGTTAAATGCTTTCATACATCGTCAAGCTATATTAACGCTTTGTAGTTTACGTATCTTGATAACGGCTTCTAGAACCTCTGGAATGGCTAAGAGCAATTTACATGTAAAAGAAAACTATGATTTTTAGTGTTTATTCAGTAAACCAATCCCAAATAATTGATTTCATGAAAAAAAAAATACAACAGAGTTGAAAACGTCATGAATATATTAAAAAATGCGTTTCAGAATGGATGAACCAGGGTTGAGTATGAATGTTGAATATGCGTACATTGTACCAGTGATCTTTGAACATATGTCTTTTTGATATTGTATATAGTGTCTCTCAATTTGACTACCAAAGAGCAGGAGCTGCTCCAAAAGCCGTGGAATCGCAACGTGGACTGGAGTAGTAAGGTTTGTATACTGTACATATATGTGTATCAAAAGTATTTACATGATTTATTTCTCTCATTTGCAGAGGGTTACTGATAAGCGATTAATAAGTCATTTATATCAATCATAAAAACTGACGAAAAATGCGGGTTTTCAGGTACAACACAATATGTGAAATAGAGAAATTATATAACACTGAATTATTGTATCACATGGGTTATACCTGTAGTAAGTAAAACGTTGGTTTTGCTCATTTTTATACTTACACACTAGCACACAAGCATATCACATATTAAGCCCCACCCTAAAATGACGTTAGCCGATAATAGGACATTAAATTTGTTACACATGAACAAGCAAACTAAAACGTGTATCCAAAGTTGAAGACATAACTAAACAAAACAAAATTTTATCCCTTGATGTACATTACAAAAACGTGTGCTCCCTTGCCAGTAAAATTACTTGAAGTAGAAGATACAATTACAAGAACGTTTATTGAACATCGCAAAATAAAAAGTTTCTGAAGGGAAGTGAGCGCAGCCCCTCCACATGTAGTATCGAGGTAGCCATGCTATACCGTTTATAAAATAAAATACCATGTGGTTGATTAAGAGAACTTTCCTGTATAAAATTTAATGTACGGTCAAATATAACATTTATGATAATAAACTGTCGTGATCCATTAAACAACAAAATTCAGAAAAGATCAAACATTGTCGATTATTGTCGTTTGTTACTATGTATAGTCAATTCAGTAGAAATAAAATAATATTTAAGCCTATATTATACACAAGGATCCTTATAAGCAACGCTTTATCGATGACTCTTTTAATTGCACAACCAAGTCATTATCAAAATTTCTAATTACATGTACCATCCAAAAGCTAAACCAGGGCTTCAGTCTTTTGTGTCACTATATATTCCAGAAGTGGCATAAACGTGATGTGGATTTTGAATTCTGATCAATCTTTAGCACTCAGTTATCAAACATGTTTCGTCTGTCAAAAACCAAATTCACCCTGTGAACTACAGTGTACCATACCACACACCAAACTTTAGGAACGTCTTCCATCTTTAAATATGAGATATTTCTTTTCCAAGAAATGTGAACGACGATACAGCTATATGGTTGCGAGCTATCTTGGAAGATGACGTAACACACAAATATGCTGCACCTTTTAAATTTAGAAATAGATACAGTATGCCGAAAACATTAAACTGCATCAAACAGCTGTTTCGTCCTCCTAGGACTCTTCAGTGATGCTAGGGGCCAAACGTTGGGATTCCAAAATTTCGTAACTAATGTAGAAGCAGAAGGGTCAGGTGCGTAAAACCCCTTTAAATTAAACATACTTTGTGAAAAACATAACAAAAGTTAGGATAACACATTATGAGGTAGTTTTGGTACAAATAAATGCATTCCTGGTTGATAATATCTTTGTTGAATTTAAAGGAAAGAAACCGTTGGCATTCCTATGGGAACAAACCCTGCACCCTGACACGTGTTTTATCTTGATTGTTTTTGTTTTCATCCCAGGCTGAATATGCCGAGGAGCTGCTAGTAAACAGGACAAATAAAAATATCTTGCCAAATATTTCTACTTCAGGGATATTGACGAAGTGTTGTTTATCAACAACAAGAGGTTTAATTTTTGCAACATGTAACTTAGTCGAACGTATATACCTTTCTGAACTTGAAATCAAGAACAAAACATACTTACAATTCTTAACTCGATCTTACACACATGTACCTTAAACTAAGATAAACGTGATTATTTCGATTTTCCTATTATGAATTTTCCCTTTCTTGATACACCTGGTTTTTACATGTCACATTTCCGTGATTTATGTCGACTTATGACAAACACATTTAAACTTACGACACAAGAATTCGAGAGATGCAGACTGATTGAGTTTATTAGCAAGTTTTATGGTCATAATCTTGGTGTCATTGAAAATATACTTTATCATTGTATGATACGAAGCTGGACGTTTTATAAATGCTCATTAGTATGCGTAATTGTGATTTTTTTGTGATACCTCAGCTCTCACTTTGTGCCATGATGTTAACTTTGGATATAACGTAGACCTAGGTTTACACGGAGGCGAAGAAGGGTTTCTGTGTCAATCTTTTCTTTTTGTTCATATTTTGCCCCGTTATCGATTTGGGGCTCTGATTATGTTTGCTTATGTAGTTTTTAGATATTATTTGAATTCTTTTACATTCTTTTAAAAGTTCTTTATCTTAATCAGGTTTTTTTGTTCGAGGTTGTTTGTCTTTTAACAAACAAAGGCATAATATTGCTGTTTCCAACCATTAAGACAAAAATGTCTCAAATTTTATATGAAAGTTGCACTTGAGCATTGTTTTTGAAATTTATTTTTAGACTCAACAGGAAATTGATACAGACCCATGCATCCATTTTCGGTTATGAATTTGTTTAGGTTTGTTACTTTGTTCTTGAAACGTTTGACATTTATCTTATAAATGCTTCTCTTGACTAGTAGTTTAGTATTTTTACGTTTAGGACTAATTGAAAACACAGTATAACCACAGGGTACAGCTATGTTTCATCTTGACAAGATATGGTTTAAAATGTTTTCATTAATATCACTGCATCGAACAGTTTAATATTTTCATATACGTATGTATTACACATAATCCAAACCGGTTTATCCTGATTCGATTATCTTAATTTAAAATGCCTACTAAAACATACTACAATACTGTTTGCCGTCCAAAATATCATCGTAAGATTATCTATCACTGTGTTATAACCGTGTGTAAATATTTCAATGTCGGCTTCACAAGGCATATCATTACCTGGTAGGCGCTTATCGTGCTTCTACTTTCTAAATAACTATTCCTTTCCTAATTTCTACCTCACTTTTACCTTTCGTTGAGAGTTCTTCCCTGTGAGGAAGCCCTAAACCAGCTTTAACGAGTGTCTTTTGCAACTTTTGAAAAGTAATTAACAAGAGTGAAATTAATTCCATATCCAACAACCACGAGTCGTGTGACCTGTTTCTACCACAATAATATTAAGTCGGCAGTGGCAGTGTTTGTTCCGGAGTGAACCGCGGACTATTTACGCGAAAACACATAATTTCGTACATATTACCCACAACTTGTGACGACGTCAACAATCCGGATGGTCATTTTCCTCTAGTGGTATATAACATTTATTTATCCAACAGTCAGCATATTTATACAATGATCTAGGAGTGAAATAACAAAGGGTATTGTGGTAGAAATCATGATTTTGGCTATGGTTCATTTTTGTTTCTCCAAAACGGACACTTAAACGGGATATAAGGAACATTAATGCTTTCTAAGACTCAAACCAATCCAGCTTATAATATCTCCAGATTAATGAAGATTCTTTGTATACAGTTTGAGGAGCAGATCAAGGACAAAGTGGCCACCTATAAACCATTACCCGGACTGGACCTGCAGCAGGCGAGGATCTTATTGGTGGGCCAGGTGGGAGCTGGGAAGTCCAGCTACTTCAACACAATCAACTCCATCTTCCGGGGACACATCAGTGCCCAGGCCAACGCTGGGAGCGCTGAACATAGTCTTACAACATCTGTAAGTATCACATAAAAAACACCCTTAACTATATGTAAACGAAACAGGATTCTCGTGTGTTGCTTTTAGAACAAATGCGGTACATTTTTCGTATTTTCAAGTCATTATTTTGTCATGATACAGTTGGTGTTGCAGATCAATGTAATCGTTTTTATTTGTCAAATATATATATACTGCTCTTAATTATTCATCTTATCAAAAAATAAAATATGACAGAGGAAATGACACAAAGAAGAATCTTCTTTTTTTTTTTGTAAATACTGTTTTAAACCCATCATACTGTGTCATCTCTCGTTTAAAAGCTTTCTTCTGAAAAACACTGATACTGAATTTGATCTGCCTGAATACAAGGTCAGCGACCCAATCTTGTATAGACAAAGAGAAGTGCATCAGCGTTTAATGTATCAATAAAGGAAAGATATGATATTTTGCATAAATGCCATTAGGATGACCTAGTTATCCGGTAATCTTTTCGTCTTTGCTAATAAAATATAAACTTGAGGGAGACCGTTAATGTTTTCTTTTCTTGTTTTGCATCATTTAGTACAGGACATATCAAGTTAGAGACGGATATGCTGGGAAATCTCTCAACTTCCGGTTATGCGACACTCGTGGCATTGAGGAGGATCAAGGTCTTGATGATCACGAAACTGGCTATCTGCTTGAGGGTCACGTGCCAGACGGGTACAAGGTGAGTTTGTCTGTCATTCTAAGACAAATACCTATTTATTCTGAATATTATCCCTAATGATATAATTTAGTTTTGACATTTATCATTATTGGATAAGGACTGTGGGTCTCGGTCTAACAGAATTATACAATGTAATTAATGAATACTGTCATTACTGGTGATTTACACATTTTTCGAAATATTTTGAAACGAGAATCTAAAACAAAATGAGTTTTTGAGTCATATAATGTTTTAGTTTTAAGAGAAAAAACTAAATGAGACGTATAAATTGTGAATAGGGAGCTAGTGGTATACGGACATATTTAATTGCTTACATGTATTTTTTTTAAAATATTCTCTATTTGCTAAAACGATATTAATCCTCCATCACTCAAAGTCATCTTTTCTTAAACAAACTTATTTTGGTATTCCATTCGTACTTGTTTGCTCACTAACAATATATAGAGATCGACTAAAAGAATAAAATGGCTACACTCAATTAGTTTCAGCTTTAGACATATTTACTTCCTAAGGTGTTTGATTTGGAGGAATTTCAGCTTATTTCCTCTCAATTGTCATATATAATGTCTATATTATGGCAATTTTATTGGATAAAATGGTGTCCAAACAGCCATCCTGGATTATAATTTGTTATCGCTATTTAAACAAAAATACATTTTTTAATCATCAATATGCCCGGCAGTTACACTATGTGAGTCACCAGGTGAAAACAAGAAACCAGGCATCAGTTACCTTTGGTTTATACTTCCAAGTCTGAATTACATTTCAAGGCCCAATATACGTTACATTTTAGTCAAAACTTGAAGCGAAAATCAAGCCTAATAACTTATTATATTTATATATTTAGTTAAGATTAACTGATATCAGCAATATTTAAGATAAATTCTTACGCGGTTACCGGTACAGCAGCAGTTGAAACACGGTATTTTTAAATACGCGTCCATTTCGAATGTCTTCAACCGTCGGCTTGTTGTTGAAGTGGGCCCCACCTGAATTATTTTCAATTCTTGGATTTTTTTGTCAAGAGTTTCTTGTTACAATATCGTTACTGCTCAGGTTTATTTCGTTTAAGGCTTTTTTTTGCATGGTTATCATCTGAACCCTTTTCGTAATTTTTCAGAATCCCGAAAACTATCCTGAAGTTACGTATATTGTGCCTTTAAGATGGCTGTTTACTAAACATTGTATATAGAAGGCATTTTCCTATAACTTCGTTGATGAAATTCAACACAGAGTGAACTTATTTATTATAACCCGGTACGTTTCTGTATCTTTACCAGTTTAACCCTGCTGTTCCACTGTCACCAGACGCACTTGGGTTTGTCAAGAACCCGACATTATCCAATAAAATCCACTGTGTGGCATTTGTCCTGGATGGTAGTACCGTAGATGTCATCCCCGAGAAAGTGATGGAGCGGATCAAGGCCATGCAAACACGAATGAACCAAAGATGTATGTAATAACAGGACAGATATGAAATATATCACGGCTAAAGGAACCATTGTACTTCTGAAATGGCATTTTAACTTCTCTCTCATAGATCTTTCACCAGGTTCCACGAGGCCTAAATTCATAATGTTTGGACTATAGTAACCTCACTGACAAGTTTACCTAAATACATGACCTTTTAAAGCTTTCAATATTAAATAACTTGAATGTTATGAAAATGTCAAACCAAATTAGAATGTATATATTCAGCAGAGAATACCAACTACCATTTCTATCAATGTCATATCTTTATTGTATACATATACACTCACGTTAATGACATTTATTATTTACAGCGATTCCCCAGGTTGTGCTCCTGACGAAAATCGACAGAATATGTGAGGAAATCTCCAATGACATCAGCAAAGTGTTTTTCAGTCCAAAGATGAAGGAATGTGTAGACAGGGTTGCCATGGTAATGGGTCTGCCCAGATCACACATACTTCCGGTGAAAAACTACGAATGTGAGGTGGAACTGGATCAGAATGTAAACATTCTGTCACTCCTCAGTCTCAGACGAATCCTCCATTTCGCTGACGACTACCTCTACAATAAACTGGATGAAGTCCTAACCGACAAGGTGCAACAGATGGAAATTCGTGAATAACACTAATATTGTGGTATACACATTACATGTATATGAGAATCAAACATTATTACTGATAAATAGGACTGAGAAAAAGACAGTTCAATCAGCATTTAACACGACTCACAGCGGTAAAATTTGGAAAGCCAAATCTGTATTCAAAAGTATTAAAATGCATTACTTCTTATTTAGCTTGGAATTTAAAGGGCGTCTGCATTAAGAGATTTGTTTTAAAAAAGTTGTTGACAAGTAACACATATGTGATGAATAAATCCTCACATTGGATTTGATGTTAACAGATAAATGATTATTTGATGGTGGTTATGATATAAGTGTCCTCTATAACAGTTGTGTGACCAACTAATAGCGCGCACACCAAAGTGCGACTCGGCGATGGTTAACACCTATTTATGCTTCTGTCTCCACAATTGTATAGCTTTGTGCAATTAGCTGATCAGTAGTTCAGAATGAAGAAAATGTACATTGTAAATATTCAATTGTAGATGAATATCATTTGTGTTATGTGTAATTATATAACAGGTGATTCACAGTATTACCGAGAATGTCAAACGGAATAGGTAAAACACATTTTAATAAGAGACTTGGTGGTTACGTGAACAAAAGTGGTCCTTAGATATCTAGAAATGGCATATATATCGGTCGATGGTTTCTCTGTGTGAGGCATCTTATAATTTGATACATTTTATTTTATCTAGGGATG
This sequence comes from Mimachlamys varia, assembly GCA_947623455.1. NCBI lineage: Eukaryota > Metazoa > Mollusca > Bivalvia > Pectinida > Pectinidae > Mimachlamys > Mimachlamys varia. Next base: position 52,687,952 of record OX392527.1, read on the forward strand.
TCTAACTTCACCATCTAAAGTAAATAACAGAGATAATTAACGCTTTGCAATGAAAAAATAAAGATTATAACACAAACGCTTGTTTATAGACTATTTACTGATGTTTTTCTTATTTATATGAGAAATTGTACGTTTATAGAATATCGTACACTCTACTAGAGGATACTGGACTACTGTAGTATTTACTTATTCAGTTGAACAATATGAAAGCAATTAATTAATGTCTTATATGATATAATTTTATAACAACAAAATATGTATTGATGTTGTACAAGGGGAATAAGTGCTGCGAACACCGAGGTTGATTCGATGCTATATTCGATGCGGGGATGAAAGTTGATAGTCTCCAAATAAACAAATCCTAGTAATGAGATCTGAAGGCAATATGGCGGCGTCACTCAGTGAGACAGCCTTATTATTACGATAAATAGTTTTTTTGTTGTCAGGGATTCAACAAAGTGCAGAAAACAATATAAAAAATGATATTGTTTACACGGTATTTACATTTTAAAATCAAATATCATTAACTTGTAATAATGAACAAATTCGTTTCCGAACAGTATTTAAAAACGTTATCCTCATCAGTTTTCCATTGGAGCGGCATGACTGAGATGATTAAAAACGATTTCAAAACAACCGTTACTAGCAGTAAGTACATCAGAAATGTGTGTTTTACTTTCAATAGAAATACCTCTATATATTTAAAGGTAACTCACTTTGATACTTACAATAAGTGTAACCCTTATTACACCATATTCCCCAATCTAGACAACAATGTCACACATTGTATGTCTGAACTCTCATCCGTCTTGTTTTTATTCAAGAATATGTGAATTTGTCGTACAGCTTATCGGGATAATAGCAAAAACCTTGCCATTTTTTTTTTAATTTCAATATTTGTTGACGCTTCGATACTAGTATTCTCTATTTTATTTTGGATAATATACATAGTTCTACACATCTTACATGGTATAACCGGTATATAACCCTCTAGGTTATACCTGATCCAACTACCTCTACACCATCTTACATAGTATAACCGATATATCACCCTCTAGGTTATACCTGATCCGACCACCTCTACACCATCTTACATGGTATAACCATTATATAACCCTCTAGGTTATACCTGATCCGATCACCTCTACACCATCTTACATGGGACAGTGTATAACCGGTATATTACCCTCTAGGTTATACCTGATCCGACCACCTCGACACCATTTTACATGGTATAACCGGTATATTACCCTCTAGGTTATACCTGATCCGACCACCTCTACATCATCTTACATGATATAACCGATATATCACCCTCTAGGTTATACCTGATCCGACCACCTCTACACCATCTTACATGGTATAACCGGTATATTACCCTCTAGGTTATACCTGATCCGACCACCTCTACACCATCTTACATGATATAACCGATATATCACCATCTATGTTATACCTGATCCGACAACCTCTACACCATCTTACATGGTATAACCGATATATTACCCTCTAGGTTATACCTGATCCGACCACCTCTACACCATCTTACATGATATAACCGATATATCACCATCTAGGTTATACCTGATCCGACCACCTCTACACCATCTTATATGGTATAACCGGTATATTACCCTCTAGGTAATACCTGATCCGACCACCTCTACACCATCTTACATGATATAACCGATATATCACCATCTAGGTTATACCTGATCCGACCACCTCGACACCATCTTACATGGTATAACCGATATATCACCCTCTAGGTTATACCTGATCCGACTACTTCTACACCATCTTGCATGGTATAACCGTTATATAACCCTCTAGGTAATACCTGATCCGACTAACTCTACATCATCTTACATGGTACAGTGTATAACCGGTATATCACCCTCTAAATTATACCTGATCCGACTACCTCTACACCATCTTACATGGTACAGTGTATAACCGGTATATCACCCTCTAGATTATACCTGATCCGACCACCTCGACACCATTTTACATGGTATAACCGTTATATAACCCTCTAGGTTATACCTGATCCGACTACCTCTACACCATCTTGCATGGTATAACCGGTATATTACCCTCTAGGTTATACCTGATCCGACCACCTCTACACCATCTTACATGATATAACCGATATATCACCATCTAGGTTATACCTGATCCGACAACCTCTACACCATCTTAAATGGTATAACCGATATACAGTTGAGTGTAAGCTAACCTTTACACCCTAGTGCACTAGGAGTGCACTACGTTTAAACTAGTAGTGCACTACATTTAAACTACAAGTAAACTAGTAGTGCACTACGTCCAGCCAGGTGTGGCCACAAAAACCCCTACAGGTAATGGGAGTGTCCATGACTACCTGTATCCTTACCTGTACAGATGTAATATGACTTACCTGTACTTTTATGTGATACTATTGAAGTCATTAGTTTGTTAGTACTTTCTCATATAAGTACAAGAATGAAAAATTCTGAGTTTTTGCCAGATGATATTCATCATAATAACTTATATTTTAAATTAATTCACTGCATGTCAAAATTTTAAATATAATAATAATCAAAATATACTAACTTATAATTCTTTTTAAAGAAGTAACAATGTTTCTTTTTTATATAAAAATTTTCATTCTACAATTAAATTGAAAGGTTTGTGCTGAAATAAAAAGTGGTATAATACATGTATTATGTTGAAATTATTAAGTTCATCCTACTAAAAATATACAGAAAATAAAGTGAACAACATATTGTAATAAAAAAAATAGATATTAGAAGAACAGATTTTGTACTTAGTATAATAGTTTCAATCACAAATTACTTTAATATTTGACATTAAGAAGCTAGCTGTGCAATACAAGATACCTATAAGGTTTTATACGTCCATGGCAATACTACCTACATGTACTGCATTGGTATTTGGTTTCACTATACTCTCATGATCATGTACAATGCATACAAATGAAAGGTTATATAAACATCAAGTACTAAGAAAAGATTACTTTCATCAGAACATTTAAAGCCATTTCCTTCTTCATATCATAATACCAATATCCATCTACATGTAATCCAATTGACTGTAATCAATGTTATCATCATTAATTAAATAGGATCATCATTAATTAATTAACAGGGCCCTCAGGCCTTTAATCAGACTTGGCCAGTGGTGGCCGTGGGGGAGTGGGAGGTGAGAAATTCACACCTGGCTAACTACAGCCAGTTTAGGGGTGTCCCCTATCTTGACCTCTGTGAGGATATGGCCCCGGCAGGTCAGGTACGTAATTATGCCTGGAGTGTAAAGGATTCTACCTGAAGATCTATATTTGCCCTTTTTAGTTAGAGATTATATAAGTCAGTAGGTTGATTTAAAAGTACAATAAATGTGACTGGCATAGGCTTAACTTTGTTCTAATCTAGGCTTATATTACTGCATATTATTTATTTGTTGTATACTTAGTAGTTAGAATATAAAATTAATTGAAATGATTCCATTAAACTGACCTTGTTTTTTGAAAATTATTATTACATGTATGGATAAATCTTAAAAGTCATATTTAATACAACCTGTAATTGCCTTCAATATTTAGGCCTAAATATGGGAAATGCATCATTTTAAAATACTATCATACTGATAATTAGAAAAAAAATTAAGTGTAATGATTGTTAGTATTTTATTGACAAACCGTATGAAGCGACTGAGCGATTCTCTCACATATACGTCCCTGATTACACCCAATGTAAACTAGATAATTTGTCATCATTTAACAAGTATATATATGTAAATATTTAGAAATCAAAATGCATCATTCGATTGTATTCATTCATTAAGTGTTATAAGATACTTGGTAATTTAAGTTAATATTTAAGAAAACCAGAATCTGGTTAGGCCTGATATAGACTTACATTGTTGTCCAATTAATTATTATTAATTTCAATGTTATTTTATGTACTATCAATGTATTATTGTAAAATTAAATGTTTTTAATGAAACCAAAAAAATAGATTAAAGTCTTCAAAATATCCACTATTTATAGGGAAATATGTAAATATCTACATATATTCTAAATGATTTTGAATTTCATATAAACATGATAAACCCCAGTAAAAGTTAAAATATGTATTATCATAATTATGATCCTGGTCTTCTCCAGCTGAACCCTTTTTTAAATCAAATTAGTTTCAACTTTGACCAGTGATAGTCAGGTGAGGAATTCACACCTCAATTATGTCACTGACAGGCTTATGTCAGCAGGTGTTCCATGAAGAGGCTGAGACAGGTCAGGTAATTGCCTGAGGCCTGAGGGTCAAATCAAAACATCTGTCCCACATACTGAACCATCTGACTAAATTTTAATTTATTGTTGTATTATTTTTTTTTCAACTTCAAATTCTTATATTTATATCAACACTTGTATGTGGTGATATACATATAGAAAATTTAAAAATAAAGATTATCAAAACTCTTTAACGCGTACATAAATATATAGATCTGAGCAGAGACGTATATTGAGGGATGAATGTATTTAATGAAAACATATATCTAGTTTAATTGAGTAATAAAAGAATATTTACTTGCTGTTTTCATAATAAGTTCTTACAATATTTAAAAATATACTTCTAAGCAAATAATTATCAATAGGTATTCCTTCAATTTTTCAATATACTTGATTGTAAATTGGTAAATGAATATAAAAAAACCCTGTTAATAGTGTATATTAAATGAAATATAAGACATGAAAACTGATAAATAATAATTTTCTATTTTATTTATGTCCTCTATGTAAGAAAGTTTTGGGAAAAATTCTAACAGTAATTATCATGATTTCACAATTTCTAGTTTTGAAATGAAAGAAAAAAGGTTGTTTGAGAAAAATAACTACATAAAATGCATATAAATACATGTACATTAAAGTTATAAATATTAACTAATGATAAGGCCAGCTTCTAAGTACTAGCAGACGACAAAGGTGAGGTACAGGTAAAAATCACAGGTAGATGGATGGGGACTGCCCATTTACCTGTAGGGGTATTTGGCCTATGTGGGGTTCAGGGTGTAGTGCACTACTAGTTTACCTGTAGTTTAAATGTAGTGCACTACTAGTTTAAACGTAGTGCACTACTAGTGCACTAGGTGTAAAGGTTAGCTTACACTCAACTGTATCACGCTCTAGGTTATACCTGATCCGACCACCTCTACACCATCTTACATGATATAACCGATATATCACCATCTAGGTTATACCTGATCCGACCACCTCTACAGCATCTTACATGGTATAACCGGTATATTACCCTCTAGGTTATACCTGATCCGACCACCTCTACACCATCTTACATGATATAACCGATATATCACCATCTAGGTTATACCTGATCCGACCACCTCGACACCATTTTACATGGTATAACCGATATATCACCCTCTAGGTTATACCTGATCCGACTACTTCTACACCATCTTGCATGGTATAACCGTTATATAACCCTCTAGGTTATACCTGATCCGACTAACTCTACATCATCTTACATGGTACAGTGTATAACCGGTATATCACCCTCTAGGTTATACCTGATCCGACTACCTCTACACCATCTTACATGGTACAGTGTATAACCGGTATATCACCCTCTAGGTTATACCTGATCCGACTACTTCTACACCATCTTGCATGGTATAACCGTTATATAACCCTCTAGGTTATACCTGATCCGACTACTTCTACACCATCTTGCATGGTATAACCGTTATATAACCCTCTAGGTTATACCTGATCCGATTAACTCTACACCATTTACATGGTACAGTGTATAACCGGTATATCACCCTCTAGGTTATACCTGATCCGACTACCTCTACAACATCTTACATGGTACAGTGTATAACCGTTATATAACCCTCTAGGTTATACCTGATCCGACTACTTCTACACCATCTTGCATGGTTTAACCGTTATATAACCCTCTAGGTTATACCTGATCCGACTAACTCTACACCATCTTACATGGTACAGTGTATAACCGGTATATCACCCTCTAGGTTATACCTGATCCGACTACCTCTACACCATCTTACATGGTACAGTGTATAACCGATATATCACCCTCTAGGTTATACCTGATCCGACTACCTCTACACCATCTTGCATGGTATAACCGATATATTACCCTCTAGGTTATACCTGATCCGACCACCTCTACACCATCTTACAGTGTATAACCGGTATATCACCATCTAGGTTATACCTGATCCGACTACCTCTACACCATCTTACATGGTATAACCAATATATCACCATCTAGGTTATACCTGATCCGACTACCTTTACACCTTCATACTACAGTATAAGTTACATGGTTAGTGAAAGTTGAATACGGGAATATATGACATCGATGCCAAAGCCGTATTTAGCGATGCCGAAAGCCGAGGCCGAATACGGATTTTACAACGACCTCATATATTTCCGAATTGAACCTTCACTTACCATGTAACGAATTAATCTTTTCATTGCTATTTGTTGTTGTCGTGAAAATCTAAGTACACAAACAGAAAGAGAAGCTTACAAACCTGTTTTTTTATCCGGCTTAATTTTAATTCTACACAGGAGTTTGTCTGGGGGATTAATGAATGGTATCATTCCCCCATTCCTAGCCGATCACTTACTAAATAAGTATCGTAGTCAATCGTTAATTAAATCATTTTGACAAGTCCCTGTGCTTGCAAATATAAGTAGGCGATCAAATTACTCAGATTGGTGTATCAACGCACTGTTTGAAGTCTGATCCTGTCCCTTTCCCTTAAAATATCTCCTAAACGTACTCGCCTTTTCGCCATGTTGTTGCAAGCTGCAGAAGGGTCATGACGTCACATGTGTCACACGACTAATACGAAAACCAAGATGGGAGAATACGGAATTGTATGAGGCAGTCACATGATATCTTTAAACCAATCCACATACCTCTTTAACATCATACATTGTACAACCAGATTATAATTTTCTATGTTATACATCACCCACCTACCTCTATAACATCATACATTGTATTACCGGAATATCAACCTTCTAGCATAGGCTATACCTCATCCACCTACCTCTATAATCTCATACATTGTATTACCGGACTATCAACCTTCTAGCATAGGCTATACCTCACCCGTCTACCTCCACAAGTACTCAAACAACTAAATAATTTACTATATGTTACTACTAAGCTTTACAGCTAATAACTTTAATATTTTAAATCCAATACTAGAGACAACTGCCTGGATTCACAGATACATACATGGTAAAGACTTCAAATAACATTCATTTTATTAGGAGTTTCGTGGCATTTTAGCTCGCTACGGGCGTCTGCTTCGGAAAACCGGAAATTTACATGTCAAACCAGTGAAATGGGACGGGAACACCCTCTGACTTTTGATCCCATATCAATCCGCCATCACATATCAAAATCTACCAATATCTATAGATGTTATTCAATGCAGAATATGTCAATAATTACCTATCTAGATTACTTAGAAAAACTGTACTTAGCCAGAACAAATGTCCGGTTGGGACTACAAACGTATGAAACACTTCGTGATAGGCTGATTTAGTTGTGTGAGTCCTCTAAAGAGCCCTTAACTTTTTAGATGTTGAAAGAAAGTTACTATTTGAAAGTATATCATTTCTAAGTAAAATGTTAAAGTTTGGTTGAAATTGAATAATAAATTATGAAGAATCAAATACGCATACTACTCAACTGTTCTGAAATTGACTTGGATTGATATGGATGAAGTGATATGAAGATTGACGTTTTTGAGTATGCTCATTAGTGTGTTTACTTATTGAATAAGGTGACTAAGTTTTCATTTTAAGGATTTGATGTTTACTTGGATGTGACAAAGATTTACATAACGGGTGTCATCGATGAAACAGAAGACGCTTACTCTTCCAGCACACCTGTCTTATTCGCTTGTAATTTTACAAGGGTCTCCGTGTAAATGTCTCTTTTGTTCATATTTTGCCCCTAGTTTAGTTGATTTTGAGTTCGTTATTCTCTAAAACATTTGCTACATCATCCGCCTATCTCTACAACACCATACATTGTATTACCGGCCTATAACCTTCTGTCAGAGCATGATTGGTTACAAGTGTCAAACTTTATCTTTGCTTATATCATAATATAAAGTCCTTATGTTATCACAGTTCACATTTCTACAAACTTGTTACGCAAGCTATTTATACTTAGGTACATAACAATGACGTTGTTCTAGCATATTTTTGTGCGTTCACAAAGCTTAGTTGATCATGAAATGGATCACTTTCTATCAAAGGCCCAATATATGTTACTTCAGGAAATTTTTCGGGATTCTGAAAAATTATGAAAAACATTCAACTTGATAACCATGCAAAAATAAGTCTAAAACGAAGAAAACCTGAGCAGTAACGAACAAGAAACCCTTGACAGAAATATCCAAAGAATTGAAAATAATTCAGGTGTGGCCAACTTTAACAACAAGCCTAAGTTAGAAGCCAATTCAAAATGGACGAGTGTTTACAAATACCTAGTTTGAACTGCTGCTGTACAGGTAACCGCGCAAGAATTCATCTTGAATATTTTGCTTACATCAGTTACTCTTAACTAAATCAAAAAATGTAATAAGTTATTATTCTTGATTTTCGCTTCAAGTTTTGCCGAAAGTTACGTATATTGGGCCTTTAAATCAATGTTCGGGTGACCTATCAATGAACCGACCAAGGAAGATAGAGTTTGATAAAGTTTCCATACTTATTTGATTATTTGCTGTACCTTTCTAGATAAATTTTAATAATCAGGTGAAAACAAATGTTGTATTACGGCGAATAGACATGACGAGATATAGCGGACTTTATCATGTTGACGGGGAGGGAGTTAGGATTTAATATATTTAATTGTTCTCATATTATAGTGTATATTCGTTGCATGATTCAAAAGACAAAAGAATGGTAATGTTACTTTTCCTTTATGTCAATTCATGTATCTCCATCTTCAATATGACACACAAATCAACACGCCAACGCCCACCCCGGCACATGACCTACATGTACACAATATCTGTAAGTCCGACATGTAAAACAACTACAAGTACACTGTTAGTTAGTACAATCCAGCTGTTATCACGGCTGAGTTTCTATTTGGTTTACAGGAAAGCCAGCAAGCACAACCAGTTACTTTCCATTTAACACTCTTTCAGAAAACCCAACGAGATTTTTATAAACAATAATCCTGCAAGCTGTGTTATCTATTACGCGAAATAAGAGTAAAACATGAAATTAAAGGAAATTGGTCGCTATGTTTGACCTATTGACGTTAGAGAGTGGGTAACGGAGGAGCTCCGGTCAGTAAAACAGAGTTTCGTCAGTGCACGTACATTAATTATGACGACTCGCTAAATGACTCTAGCTGGGTTATACTAAATGTGATAAATTGAATGAAGATATGCCATTTTTCTTATCAACTGACATTTAAATGATTTTGTATAAATGTATTTTTTATTCATGTTAACTTCCATACGATTATACTTTGTATTTTACAATCTTTAGTGGATTTGTCGGTGATCAAATTTCACCTGTCCGATCAAGGACCGAACAGGAAGTGTTTCTATGGAGTGTTTGTACAGTCTTGCGTGTAGTATAGACGTATCACCCCATTACACACCACTCTATTATGTACCAGTATGGGTGACATACTGTGTATGTGAAATCGGGTCAAGAATCTACATACAATGTACATGTAGAGGCGTGTACTTGGAGACAATAAGAGGGACTTGCTATGTAACATAATATACATGTATATAATGAGAACACATGGGTATAACGGTTTACTCGTATAACTACATGTAATGAAGAAAGGGGAACTTGCAAACTGCTAGCATAAACAATTAATACAATCTGTGTTATCTATTCATTGTTGATAAATTTTGTGTCAGAAATTTAATTGTCTTCCTAACTTGAACGCTTACATATTTCTTAAATAACAATAATCACAGAGATACCGACTTTAAATTTCATTTTTAAGGACGTCATAAAACAAACCAAAATGTTATTTTTTTAAATCTGCAGTCATAATGTTCAATCCATCTGTAGCTTATAATGGTGAAGTGTAGTACTGAGTGTGAACAAACAAAATTTATATATAAGAAAATACAATATCTCATTTACGGAACAACACAGCCTGGAGTGAAATTATTCGTAAAATGCATGGTATCAAGCTTTGTCAAGAATTGGAAAATACACGTACCTTGATTGATTTTCTCTAAAACATGAGTTCAAATGACCTTATTCCTAGTTGTATAGAACGGCGTTACTTTGGGCAGGGCTTTCCTTGGGACTCAAATCACACATTATATTCAGTAACACTTTATTAATTTTGGGAGTCCTTTGTCAATTTAAGGAGTCAAAATGCAGGTTTTTGCGAGTCAAATAAATCACTCTTTGTGTAAGTATATACAAATCAATTAACATTTCCACATTTGGAAAATTGGTCAACATATATTTTCAACATTCAACAAACTTGGGCGGTACTGTACTGTTTACACTGAAGAATGATTTGCACATTGGAGTACTATGATGAAGTCAGACTCTTCCATTTAGGTCAGGTTTTCCTTTTTACTTTGTTGTATATTGAGTATATATATATACTTCATTCGTATAAAAACTGTTATAAAAAAGATGCAACTCTTGTTAGCTCGGATGGTAGTGCACAGAGGTCTAATAGGGGAGGAAACCGAACAATCTTGAGAAAACCCACGTGGTCGGAAAGGAGACCTCATACCTTTTCACTTCAGATCGAGGTAATCGAACCCAAATCGCTTGGACGAAAAGTAAATGCGTTATCCACTGCGCCATTCGGCAACCCTTTAAACATTGATTAGGGTGAACAACAATCTGATTCTGCTTCTCACTTTACTGTACTCAACACCTAGTATAGTGATGAGCTGTATTTTAATCAAGTTGCTTGAAACATTTAATACATTTCGTATGTCCTTTAAAACGGTCTTCGATTTTCGTGATAGATGTCAACTGCTGACGAACAAATTTACGGCACAGGTATTCGAGAAATGCAGGTTGATGAAGACTATAGGCAAGGTTTATGGTCGCCATCTTGATATCATCGAGAAATATTCTGTATCTTTGTGTGATATGAAGATGGGCGTTTTTGAGTTTGCTTATTAGTGTGCTTACTTGATGTGATTGACAATGATGACTCGGTTATCATTTTAAAGATTGATGCTAACTTGGATGTGACCAAGATTTACATGGCGGGTTTCGTCAATGAAGCAGAAGACGCTTACTATTCCAGAACATCTGGTCTTATTCTCTTGTACTTTTACGAGAGTCTCCATGTAAATCTTTCCTTTGTCCCTATTTTGCCTCTAGTTTAATCGATTTTGAGTTCGGATTATGGTTTTGTTGTCGCTTTGGTATTCTCTGATTTTTTTTTAGGAATATTCAAAGTAAAAAAAAATTAAATATATGTATTATTGTTTCAATTCTAGCAATCAAAATGGCACCGAAACTGTCACAGGCCCACAAGGATCAACTCTCTAAATGGATCGATTCAACTTAAAACCACAAGTTTACGTAACTGTACAAGATCAGCCGTGATGGATGCGCTGCCCCAACCTTCCATACTATATGTGACAACAATGGGCCGACAGTCACCGTCCTGTACAATACAATATATATCTGTCGATAATCCAGTAACATTGATCCAGTGGTGTACAATATATATCTGTCGATAATACAGTAACATTGATCCAATGGTACAATATATATCTGTCGATAATCCAGTAACATTGATCCAGTGGTACAATATATATCTGTCGATAATCCAGCAACATTGATCCAGTGGTACAATATATATCTGTCGATAATCCAGTAACATTGATCCAATGGTACAATATATATCTGTCGATAATCCAGTAACATTGATCCAATGGTACAATATGTATCTGTCGATAATCCAGTAACATTGATCCAGTGGTACAATATATATCTGTCGATAATCCAGCAACATTGATCCAGTGGTATAATATATATCTGTCGATAATCCAGCAACATTGATCCAGTGGTACAATATATATCTGTCGATAATCCAGTAACATTGATCCAGTGGTGTACAATATATATCTGTCGATAATCCAGTAACATTGATCCAATGGTACAATATATATCTGTCGATAATCCAGTAACATTGATCCAGTGGTACAATATATATCTGTCGATAATCCAGCAACATTGATCCAGTGGTACAATATATATTTGTCGATAATCCAGTAACATTGATCCAATGGTACAATATATATCTGTCGATAATCCAGTAACATTGATCCAGTAGTGTACAATATATATCTGTCGATAATCCAGTAACATTGATCCAGTGGTACAATATATATCTGTCGATAATCCAGAAACATTGATCCAATGGTACAATATATATCTGTCGATAATCCAGTGGTACAATATATATCTGTCGATAATCCAGTAACATTGATCCAGTGGTGTACAATATATATCTGTCGATAATCCAGTAACATTGATCCAATGGTACAATATATATCTGTCGATGATCCAGTAACATTGATCCAGTGGAGTACAATATATATCTGTCGATAATCCAGTAACATTGATCCAGTGGCGTACATTATATATCCGTCGATAATCCAGTAACATTGATCCAGTGGCGTACAATATATATCCGTCGATAATCCAGTAACATTGATCCAGTGGCGTACAATATATATCTGTCGATAATCCAGTAACATTGGTCCAGTGGTGTACAATATATATCTGTCGATAATCTAGTACATTGATCCAGTGGTGTACAATATATATATGTCGATAATCCAGTAACATTGATCAAGTGGTGTACAATATATATCTGTCGATAATCCAGTAACATTGATCCAGTGGTGTAAATATATATCTGTCGATAAACCAGTAACATTGATCCAGTGGTACAATATATATCTGTCGATAATCCAGTAACATTGATCCAGTGGTACAATATATATCTGTCGATAATCCAGTAACATTGGTCCAGTGGTACAATATATATCTGTCGATAATCCAGTAACATTGATCCAGTGGTACAATATATATCTGTCGATAATCCAGTAACATTGATCCAGTGGTACAATATATATCTGTCGATAATCCAGTAACATTGATCCAGTGGTACAATATATATCTGTCGATAATCCAGTAAAACTGATCCAGTGGTACAATATATATCTGTCGATAATCCAGTAACATTGATCCTGTGGTGTACAATATATATCTGTCGATAATCCAGTAACATTGATCCAGTGGCGTACATTATATATCCGTCGATAATCCAGTAACATTGATCCAGTAGTGTACAATATATATCTGTCGATAATCCAGTGACATTGATCCAGTGGTACAATATATATCTGTCGATAATCCAGTAACATTGATCCAATGGTACAATATATATCTGTCGATAATCCAGTAACATTGATCCAATGGTACAATATATATCTGTCGATAATCCAGTAACATTGATCCAATGGTACAATATATATCTGTCGATAATCCAGTAACACTGATCCAGTGGTACAATATATATCTGTCGATAATCCAGTAACACTGATCCAGTGGTACAATATATATCTGTCGATAATCCAGTAACATTGATCCAGTGGCGTACAATATATATCTGTCGATAATCCAGTAACATTGATCCAGTGGCGTACATTATATATCTGTCGATAATCCAGTAGCATTGATCCAATGGTACAATATATATCTGTCGATAATCCAGTAACACTGATCCAGTGGTACAATATATATCTGTCGATAATCCAGTAACATTGATCCAGTGGCGTACAATATATATATCTGTCGATAATCCAGTAACATTGATCCAGTGGCGTACATTATATATCCGTCCATAATCCAGTATTATTGATCCAGTAGTGTACAATATATATCTGTCGATAATCCAGTGACATTGATCCAGTGGTACAATATATATCTGTCGATAATCCAGTAACATTGATCCAATGGTACAATATATATCTGTCGATAATCCAGTAACATTGATCCAATGGTACAATATATATCTGTCGATAATCCAGTAACATTGATCCAATGGTACAATATATATCTGTCGATAATCCAGTAACACTGATCCAGTGGTACAATATATATATGTCGATAATCCAGTAACACTGATCCAGTGGTACAATATATATCTGTCGATAATCCAGTAACATTGATCCAGTGGCGTACATTATATATCTGTCGATAATCCAGTAACATTGATCCAGTGGTACAATATATATCTGTCGATAATCCAGTAACATTGATCCAATGGTACAATATATATCTGTCGATAATCCAGTAACATTGATCCAATGGTACAATATGTATCTGTCGATAATCCAGTAACATTGATCCAGTGGTACAATATATATCTGTCGATAATCCAGCAACATTGATCCAGTGGTATAATATATATCTGTCGATAATCCAGCAACATTGATCCAGTGGTACAATATATATCTGTCGATAATCCAGTAACATTGATCCAGTGGTGTACAATATATATCTGTCGATAATCCAGTAACATTGATCCAATGGTACAATATATATCTGTCGATAATCCAGTAACATTGATCCAGTGGTACAATATATATCTGTCGATAATCCAGCAACATTGATCCAGTGGTACAATATATATTTGTCGATAATCCAGTAACATTGATCCAATGGTACAATATATATCTGTCGATAATCCAGTAACATTGATCCAGTAGTGTACAATATATATCTGTCGATAATCCAGTAACATTGATCCAGTGGTACAATATATATCTGTCGATAATCCAGAAACATTGATCCAATGGTACAATATATATCTGTCGATAATCCAGTAACACTGATCCAGTGGTACAATATATATCTGTCGATAATCCAGTAACATTGATCCAGTGGTGTACAATATATATCTGTCGATAATCCAGTAACATTGATCCAATGGTACAATATATATCTGTCGATGATCCAGTAACATTGATCCAGTGGAGTACAATATATATCTGTCGATAATCCAGTAACATTGATCCAGTGGCGTACATTATATATCCGTCGATAATCCAGTAACATTGATCCAGTGGCGTACAATATATATCCGTCGATAATCCAGTAACATTGATCCAGTGGCGTACAATATATATCTGTCGATAATCCAGTAACATTGGTCCAGTGGTGTACAATATATATCTGTCGATAATCTAGTACATTGATCCAGTGGTGTACAATATATATATGTCGATAATCCAGTAACATTGATCAAGTGGTGTACAATATATATCTGTCGATAATCCAGTAACATTGATCCAGTGGTGTAAATATATATCTGTCGATAAACCAGTAACATTGATCCAGTGGTACAATATATATCTGTCGATAATCCAGTAACATTGATCCAGTGGTACAATATATATCTGTCGATAATCCAGTAACATTGGTCCAGTGGTACAATATATATCTGTCGATAATCCAGTAACATTGATCCAGTGGTACAATATATATCTGTCGATAATCCAGTAACATTGATCCAGTGGTACAATATATATCTGTCGATAATCCAGTAACATTGATCCAGTGGTACAATATATATATGTCGATAATCCAGTAACACTGATCCAGTGGTACAATATATATCTGTCGATAATCCAGTAACATTGATCCAGTGGCGTACATTATATATCTGTCGATAATCCAGTAACATTGATCCAGTGGTACAATATATATCTGTCGATAATCCAGTAACATTGATCCAATGGTACAATATATATCTGTCGATAATCCAGTAACATTGATCCAATGGTACAATATGTATCTGTCGATAATCCAGTAACATTGATCCAGTGGTACAATATATATCTGTCGATAATCCAGCAACATTGATCCAGTGGTATAATATATATCTGTCGATAATCCAGCAACATTGATCCAGTGGTACAATATATATCTGTCGATAATCCAGTAACATTGATCCAGTGGTGTACAATATATATCTGTCGATAATCCAGTAACATTGATCCAATGGTACAATATATATCTGTCGATAATCCAGTAACATTGATCCAGTGGTACAATATATATCTGTCGATAATCCAGCAACATTGATCCAGTGGTACAATATATATTTGTCGATAATCCAGTAACATTGATCCAATGGTACAATATATATCTGTCGATAATCCAGTAACATTGATCCAGTAGTGTACAATATATATCTGTCGATAATCCAGTAACATTGATCCAGTGGTACAATATATATCTGTCGATAATCCAGAAACATTGATCCAATGGTACAATATATATCTGTCGATAATCCAGTAACACTGATCCAGTGGTACAATATATATCTGTCGATAATCCAGTAACATTGATCCAGTGGTGTACAATATATATCTGTCGATAATCCAGTAACATTGATCCAGTGGCGTACATTATATATCCGTCGATAATCCAGTAACATTGATCCAGTAGTGTACAATATATATCTGTCGATAATCCAGTGACATTGATCCAGTGGTACAATATATATCTGTCGATAATCCAGTAACATTGATCCAATGGTACAATATATATCTGTCGATGATCCAGTAACATTGATCCAGTGGAGTTCAATATATATCTGTCGATAATCCAGTAACATTGATCCAGTGGCGTACAATATATATCCGTCGATAATCCAGTAACATTGATCCAGTGGCGTACAATATATATCCGTCGATAATCCAGTAACATTGATCCAGTGGCGTACAATATATATCTGTCGATAATCCAGTAACATTGGTCCAGTGGTGTACAATATATATCTGTCGATAATCTAGTACATTGATCCAGTGGTGTACAATATATATATGTCGATAATCCAGTAACATTGATCAAGTGGTGTACAATATATATCTGTCGATAATCCAGTAACATTGATCCAGTGGTGTAAATATATATCTGTCGATAAACCAGTAACATTGATCCAGTGGTACAATATATATCTGTCGATAATCCAGTAACATTGATCCAGTGGTACAATATATATCTGTCGATAATCCAGTAACATTGGTCCAGTGGTACAATATATATCTGTCGATAATCCAGTAACATTGATCCAGTGGTACAATATATATCTGTCGATAATCCAGTAACATTGATCCAGTGGTACAATATATATCTGTCGATAATCCAGTAACATTGATCCAGTGGTACAATATATATCTGTCGATAATCCAGTAACATTGATCCAGTGGTACAATATATATCTGTCGATAATCCAGTAACATTGATCCAGTGGTACAATATATATCTGTCGATAATCCAGTAACATTGATCCAGTGGTGTACAATATATATCTGTCGATAATCCAGTAACATTGATCCAGTGGCGTACAATATATATCTGTCGATAATCCAGTAACATTGATCCAATGGTACAATATATATCTGTCGATGATCCAGTAACACTGATCCAGTGGTACAATATATATCTGTCGATAATCCAGTAACATTGATCCAGTGGCGTACAATATATATCTGTCGATAATCCAGTTACATTGATCCAGTGGCGTACATTATATATCCGTCGATAATCCAGTAACATTGATCCAGTGGCGTAAAATATATATCCGTCGATAATCCAGTAACATTGATCCAGTGGTGTACAATATATATCCGTCGATAATCCAGTAACATTTATCCAGTGTTAAAATGTGTATCAGTAGATAATCCAGTAACATTGATCCAATGGTACAATATATATCTGTCGATGATCCAGTAACATTGATCCAATGGTACAATATATATCTGTCGATAATCCAGTAACATTGATCCAATGGTACAATATATATCTGTCGATAATCCAGTAACACTGATCCAGTGGTACAATATATATCTGTCGATAATCCAGTAACACTGATCCAGTGGTACAATATATATCTGTCGATAATCCAGTAACATTGATCCAGTGGCGTACAATATATATCTGTCGATAATCCAGTAACATTGATCCAGTGGCGTACAACATATATCTGTCGATAATCCAGTAGCATTGATCCAATGGTACAATATATATCTGTCGATAATCCAGTAACACTGATCCAGTGGTACAATATATATCTGTCGATAATCCAGTAACATTGATCCAGTGGCGTACAATATATATCTGTCGATAATCCAGTAACATTGATCCAGTGGCGTACATTATATATCCGTCGATAATCCAGTAACATTGATCCAGTAGTGTACAATAAATATCTGTCGATAATCCAGTGACATTGATCCAGTGGTACAATATATATCTGTCGATAATCCAGTAACATTGATCCAGTAGTGTACAATATATATCTGTCGATAATCCAGTAACATTGATCCAATGGTACAATATATATCTGTCGATAATCCAGTAACATTGATCCAATGGTACAATATATATCTGTCGATAATCCAGTAACACTGATCCAGTGGTACAATATATATCTGTCGATAATCCAGTAACACTGATCCAGTGGTACAATATATATCTGTCGATAATCCAGTAACATTGATCCAGTGGCGTACATTATATATCTGTCGATAATCCAGTAACATTGATCCAGTGGCGTACAATATATATCTGTCGATAATCCAGTAGCATTGATCCAATGGTACAATATATATCTGTCGATAATCCAGTAACACTGATCCAGTGGTACAATATATATCTGTCGATAATCCAGTAACATTGATCCAGTGGAGTACAATATATATCTGTCGATAATCCAGTAACATTGATCCAGTGGCGTACATTATATATCCGTCGATAATCCAGTAACATTGATCCAGTGGCGTACAATATATATCCGTCGATAATCCAGTAACACTGATCCAGTGGTACAATATATATCCGTCGATAATCCAGTAACATTAATCCAGTGTTAAAATGTGTATCAGTAGATAATCCAGTAACATTGATCCAGTGGCGTACAATATATATCTGTCGATAATCCAGTTACATTGATCCAGTGGCGTACATTATATATCCGTCGATAATCCAGTAACATTGATCCAGTGGCGTAAAATATATATCCGTCGATAATCCAGTAACATTGATCCAGTGGTGTACAATATATATCCGTCGATAATCCAGTAACATTAATCCAGTGTTAAAATGTGTATCAGTAGATAATCCAGTAACATTGATCCAATGGTACAATATATATCTGTCGATGATCCAGTAACATTGATCCAATGGTACAATATATATCTGTCGATAATCCAGTAACATTGATCCAATGGTACAATATATATCTGTCGATAATCCAGTAACACTGATCCAGTGGTACAATATATATCTGTCGATAATCCAGTAACATTGATCCAGTGGTACAATATATATCTGTCGATAATCCAGTAACATTGATCCAGTGGTGTACAATATATATCTGTCGATAATCCAGTAACATTGATCCAGTGGCGTACAATATATATCTGTCGATAATCCAGTAACATTGATCCAATGGTACAATATATATCTGTCGATGATCCAGTAACACTGATCCAGTGGTACAATATATATCTGTCGATAATCCAGTAACATTGATCCAGTGGCGTACAATATATATCTGTCGATAATCCAGTTACATTGATCCAGTGGCGTACATTATATATCCGTCGATAATCCAGTAACATTGATCCAGTGGCGTAAAATATATATCCGTCGATAATCCAGTAACATTGATCCAGTGGTGTACAATATATATCCGTCGATAATCCAGTAACATTTATCCAGTGTTAAAATGTGTATCAGTAGATAATCCAGTAACATTGATCCAATGGTACAATATATATCTGTCGATGATCCAGTAACATTGATCCAATGGTACAATATATATCTGTCGATAATCCAGTAACATTGATCCAATGGTACAATATATATCTGTCGATAATCCAGTAACACTGATCCAGTGGTACAATATATATCTGTCGATAATCCAGTAACACTGATCCAGTGGTACAATATATATCTGTCGATAATCCAGTAACATTGATCCAGTGGCGTACAATATATATCTGTCGATAATCCAGTAACATTGATCCAGTGGCGTACAACATATATCTGTCGATAATCCAGTAGCATTGATCCAATGGTACAATATATATCTGTCGATAATCCAGTAACACTGATCCAGTGGTACAATATATATCTGTCGATAATCCAGTAACATTGATCCAGTGGCGTACAATATATATCTGTCGATAATCCAGTAACATTGATCCAGTGGCGTACATTATATATCCGTCGATAATCCAGTAACATTGATCCAGTAGTGTACAATAAATATCTGTCGATAATCCAGTGACATTGATCCAGTGGTACAATATATATCTGTCGATAATCCAGTAACATTGATCCAGTAGTGTACAATATATATCTGTCGATAATCCAGTAACATTGATCCAATGGTACAATATATATCTGTCGATAATCCAGTAACATTGATCCAATGGTACAATATATATCTGTCGATAATCCAGTAACACTGATCCAGTGGTACAATATATATCTGTCGATAATCCAGTAACACTGATCCAGTGGTACAATATATATCTGTCGATAATCCAGTAACATTGATCCAGTGGCGTACATTATATATCTGTCGATAATCCAGTAACATTGATCCAGTGGCGTACAATATATATCTGTCGATAATCCAGTAGCATTGATCCAATGGTACAATATATATCTGTCGATAATCCAGTAACACTGATCCAGTGGTACAATATATATCTGTCGATAATCCAGTAACATTGATCCAGTGGAGTACAATATATATCTGTCGATAATCCAGTAACATTGATCCAGTGGCGTACATTATATATCCGTCGATAATCCAGTAACATTGATCCAGTGGCGTACAATATATATCCGTCGATAATCCAGTAACACTGATCCAGTGGTACAATATATATCCGTCGATAATCCAGTAACATTAATCCAGTGTTAAAATGTGTATCAGTAGATAATCCAGTAACATTGATCCAGTGGCGTACAATATATATCTGTCGATAATCCAGTTACATTGATCCAGTGGCGTACATTATATATCCGTCGATAATCCAGTAACATTGATCCAGTGGCGTAAAATATATATCCGTCGATAATCCAGTAACATTGATCCAGTGGTGTACAATATATATCCGTCGATAATCCAGTAACATTAATCCAGTGTTAAAATGTGTATCAGTAGATAATCCAGTAACATTGATCCAATGGTACAATATATATCTGTCGATGATCCAGTAACATTGATCCAATGGTACAATATATATCTGTCGATAATCCAGTAACATTGATCCAATGGTACAATATATATCTGTCGATAATCCAGTAACACTGATCCAGTGGTACAATATATATCTGTCGATAATCCAGTAACACTGATCCAGTGGTACAATATATATCTGTCGATAATCCAGTAACATTGATCCAGTGGCGTACAATATATATCTGTCGATAATCCAGTAACATTGATCCAGTGGCGTACAACATATATCTGTCGATAATCCAGTAGCATTGATCCAATGGTACAATATATATCTGTCGATAATCCAGTAACACTGATCCAGTGGTACAATATATATCTGTCGATAATCCAGTAACATTGATCCAGTGGCGTACAATATATATCTGTCGATAATCCAGTAACATTGATCCAGTGGCGTACATTATATATCCGTCGATAATCCAGTAACATTGATCCAGTAGTGTACAATAAATATCTGTCGATAATCCAGTGACATTGATCCAGTGGTACAATATATATCTGTCGATAATCCAGTAACATTGATCCAGTAGTGTACAATATATATCTGTCGATAATCCAGTAACATTGATCAAATGGTACAATATATATCTGTCGATAATCCAGTAACATTGATCCAATGGTACAATATATATCTGTCGATAATCCAGTAACACTGATCCAGTGGTACAATATATATCTGTCGATAATCCAGTAACACTGATCCAGTGGTACAATATATATCTGTCGATAATCCAGTAACATTGATCCAGTGGCGTACATTATATATCTGTCGATAATCCAGTAACATTGATCCAGTGGCGTACAATATATATCTGTCGATAATCCAGTAGCATTGATCCAATGGTACAATATATATCTGTCGATAATCCAGTAACACTGATCCAGTGGTACAATATATATCTGTCGATAATCCAGTAACATTGATCCAGTGGAGTACAATATATATCTGTCGATAATCCAGTAACATTGATCCAGTGGCGTACATTATATATCCGTCGATAATCCAGTAACATTGATCCAGTGGCGTACAATATATATCCGTCGATAATCCAGTAACACTGATCCAGTGGTACAATATATATCCGTCGATAATCCAGTAACATTAATCCAGTGTTAAAATGTGTATCAGTAGATAATCCAGTAACATTGATCCAGTGGCGTACAATATATATCTGTCGATAATCCAGTTACATTGATCCAGTGGCGTACATTATATATCCGTCGATAATCCAGTAACATTGATCCAGTGGCGTAAAATATATATCCGTCGATAATCCAGTAACATTGATCCAGTGGTGTACAATATATATCCGTCGATAATCCAGTAACATTAATCCAGTGTTAAAATGTGTATCAGTAGATAATCCAGTAACATTGATCCAATGGTACAATATATATCTGTCGATGATCCAGTAACATTGATCCAATGGTACAATATATATCTGTCGATAATCCAGTAACATTGATCCAATGGTACAATATATATCTGTCGATAATCCAGTAACACTGATCCAGTGGTACAATATATATCTGTCGATAATCCAGTAACATTGATCCAGTGGTACAATATATATCTGTCGATAATCCAGTAACATTGATCCAGTGGTGTACAATATATATCTGTCGATAATCCAGTAACATTGATCCAGTGGCGTACAATATATATCTGTCGATAATCCAGTAACATTGATCCAATGGTACAATATATATCTGTCGATGATCCAGTAACACTGATCCAGTGGTACAATATATATCTGTCGATAATCCAGTAACATTGATCCAGTGGCGTACAATATATATCTGTCGATAATCCAGTTACATTGATCCAGTGGCGTACATTATATATCCGTCGATAATCCAGTAACATTGATCCAGTGGCGTAAAATATATATCCGTCGATAATCCAGTAACATTGATCCAGTGGTGTACAATATATATCCGTCGATAATCCAGTAACATTTATCCAGTGTTAAAATGTGTATCAGTAGATAATCCAGTAACATTGATCCAATGGTACAATATATATCTGTCGATGATCCAGTAACATTGATCCAATGGTACAATATATATCTGTCGATAATCCAGTAACATTGATCCAGTGGCGTACAACATATATCTGTCGATAATCCAGTAGCATTGATCCAATGGTACAATATATATCTGTCGATAATCCAGTAACACTGATCCAGTGGTACAATATATATCTGTCGATAATCCAGTAACATTGATCCAGTGGCGTACAATATATATCTGTCGATAATCCAGTAACATTGATCCAGTGGCGTACATTATATATCCGTCGATAATCCAGTAACATTGATCCAGTAGTGTACAATAAATATCTGTCGATAATCCAGTAACATTAATCCAGTGTTAAAATGTGTATCAGTAGATAATCCAGTAACATTGATCCAATGGTACAATATATATCTGTCGATGATCCAGTAACATTGATCCAATGGTACAATATATATCTGTCGATAATCCAGTAACATTGATCCAATGGTACAATATATATCTGTCGATAATCCAGTAACACTGATCCAGTGGTACAATATATATCTGTCGATAATCCAGTAACATTGATCCAGTGGTACAATATATATCTGTCGATAATCCAGTAACATTGATCCAGTGGTGTACAATATATATCTGTCGATAATCCAGTAACATTGATCCAGTGGCGTACAATATATATCTGTCGATAATCCAGTAACATTGATCCAATGGTACAATATATATCTGTCGATGATCCAGTAACACTGATCCAGTGGTACAATATATATCTGTCGATAATCCAGTAACATTGATCCAGTGGCGTACAATATATATCTGTCGATAATCCAGTTACATTGATCCAGTGGCGTACATTATATATCCGTCGATAATCCAGTAACATTGATCCAGTGGCGTACATTATATATCTGTCGATAATCCAGTAACATTGATCCAGTGGCGTACAATATATATCTGTCGATAATCCAGTAACACTGATCCAGTGGTACAATATATATCTGTCGATAATCCAGTAACACTGATCCAGTGGTACAATATATATCTGTCGATAATCCAGTAACATTGATCCAGTGGCGTACAATATATATCTGTCGATAATCCAGTAACATTGATCCAGTGGCGTACAACATATATCTGTCGATAATCCAGTAGCATTGATCCAATGGTACAATATATATCTGTCGATAATCCAGTAACACTGATCCAGTGGTACAATATATATCTGTCGATAATCCAGTAACATTGATCCAGTGGCGTACAATATATATCTGTCGATAATCCAGTAACATTGATCCAGTGGCGTACATTATATATCCGTCGATAATCCAGTAACATTGATCCAGTAGTGTACAATAAATATCTGTCGATAATCCAGTGACATTGATCCAGTGGTACAATATATATCTGTCGATAATCCAGTAACATTGATCCAGTAGTGTACAATATATATCTGTCGATAATCCAGTAACATTGATCCAATGGTACAATATATATCTGTCGATAATCCAGTAACATTGATCCAATGGTACAATATATATCTGTCGATAATCCAGTAACACTGATCCAGTGGTACAATATATATCTGTCGATAATCCAGTAACACTGATCCAGTGGTACAATATATATCTGTCGATAATCCAGTAACATTGATCCAGTGGCGTACATTATATATCTGTCGATAATCCAGTAACATTGATCCAGTGGCGTACAATATATATCTGTCGATAATCCAGTAGCATTGATCCAATGGTACAATATATATCTGTCGATAATCCAGTAACACTGATCCAGTGGTACAATATATATCTGTCGATAATCCAGTAACATTGATCCAGTGGAGTACAATATATATCTGTCGATAATCCAGTAACATTGATCCAGTGGCGTACATTATATATCCGTCGATAATCCAGTAACATTGATCCAGTGGCGTACAATATATATCCGTCGATAATCCAGTAACACTGATCCAGTGGTACAATATATATCCGTCGATAATCCAGTAACATTAATCCAGTGTTAAAATGTGTATCAGTAGATAATCCAGTAACATTGATCCAGTGGCGTACAATATATATCTGTCGATAATCCAGTTACATTGATCCAGTGGCGTACATTATATATCCGTCGATAATCCAGTAACATTGATCCAGTGGCGTAAAATATATATCCGTCGATAATCCAGTAACATTGATCCAGTGGTGTACAATATATATCCGTCGATAATCCAGTAACATTAATCCAGTGTTAAAATGTGTATCAGTAGATAATCCAGTAACATTGATCCAATGGTACAATATATATCTGTCGATGATCCAGTAACATTGATCCAATGGTACAATATATATCTGTCGATAATCCAGTAACATTGATCCAATGGTACAATATATATCTGTCGATAATCCAGTAACACTGATCCAGTGGTACAATATATATCTGTCGATAATCCAGTACAGACCCTGGACCGTTTTTCTTTACCAAAAGTGCGTTGCGTTTCCGTTCCGTTACCGTTGCGTTTGCGTTGCGTTTCCGTTGCGTTTTCGTTCCGTTTCCGTTGCATTTTCGTTCCGTTTGCGTTGCATTTCCGTTGCGTTTTCGTTGCGTTTCCGTTGCGTTTTCGTTGCGTTTTCGTTCACCGTTTTTGGTGCGTTAGGCATGTGATGATTATGGTTTATGTAAGAATACGATATACATGTACCTTAAATTACCCCGGTGTAATGAATTGACATATAATAAGAATCAACCGATATAAAAGGATAATTATACATGTGATATTTTCTAAATAATTACTTGTCATAATCATACTGATACCGTTCTGTTCATCGGAATATCGCAATCAAATTAAGCTAAATCATAATCACCGTATGCGTAACTAATGGTTTTTTACGTAATGCCACTGTTAAACCACTTCGTTAATTTGAATTGAAGATATGTTTGAATCGTGCATCTTGACGCCGAGTTCATTTAAACAGTATGTCTGAATTTGTTTTCTTTGTATTTGTGTGTTCGTGTACTTTCTCGTTAATTTTATTGTAGTATCGCGGGTTTTGTTTACATCCAGATCGCTCGCCATTATGTGTATCGCGTGGGTGCTTCCTGTGAGGTTCGAGTGACACAGGGGCTGGACAGATATTTGGGTAATTTGCATTGGTGGTGATAGCGTTCGATGTTTCAATGCCATAGACACTAGGACCTAGTAATCCCATGTAGAGTATATGTAACATTGGTGTACCATTTAATTAAAATAGTTATTTATTCAAGTGTCACATATTAATTCACAAATGAGATCACATACTGTTATAATACAATAAAATCAATTAATATCTGGCCAGGGTTTGACCAGGGACGTATATACGTCCCTGGTTTGACCTATGAGGCAATGTTATACTTTAAGATACATAATTCATAATATTCATCAGAAAAAATGATTTATAAAATACTTTCAGATATTTTTTTTAATACATAATTCATAATATTTTCAAAACAGATCATCGATCTATGAAATACTACATGCATTTTTATGATACAATTAAAATACATAATTCATACGCTTCATAAGATCCCTTTCACAAATTAATTTCGTAAAGATAGTTCCTAAAACACTGTTCATTTTAAATCTTAACATGAATCGTTGCATACAATATTATTTGAGTCATAGCATGTGGACGATAACAAATATTGAATAAGTTCCTTTAGTCATTTACTTTCTATGTCTGTCTGGAGATCGCTATTTTTAGTTAAATTGATAGATTTTTCATCAATATCCATCGTAAAACCAAAATTAAAAGTTGCATTTTTTTTCTAACTATCAAGTTTCTTGTATCGGGGTTCAGCTTACATTCGATAATAAAAAGTTTTTCATTCCCAACTTTATGGAAATATGAACATGTTATAGGTATATGCGATCTGAGGTACCTGTCGGTCTCAATTGCGAAGGGGCAGGCCACAGGGACCTGGGAATTTGTTACAGCTAGTTTTGGACCAAAACTAATGTGCTTAGAGTAATATTACACTGGGGAATAAAAGATAATGCCCCTCAATGGTCAATAGCTTTTATGACCATTGAGGGCATTTTTGAATGCGTCTTTGAATTCTATGGATATTCTGGAGCATATATACGTGTATATGTCCGAAGTATATTTCCTTTTCATATCAATGGGGGCTGACAAATCATCCGAGTAAGAGACTGAATGTAAAGCTGACTCCATCTGTCATCTCAAATTGGCATATTTTGGAAGCTCCCAGGGAGGGAAAAGTACACATTATTGTTCGTTTCATACGACGTTTCGACAAACAGATTATCTACGAAGCAAAAAAATAATTGCGAAGCTGTGGTATCTTTATCATTGAAGCCCTGACCAAACCACGTTACACAAGGATAAATAGACTCATCAAACTTAAACAAGAGAAAATGTGCTCTTTTTGGACGCATGCTGGCACCAGTTTTGCCACCAGAAATACCGCAGGTGACCGCAGGCTCATCACCTCAGATTCTGATATGCAAAATGCATTCTATGCAAAATATCTTTTCAGTGACGTTTTTTTTTAGATTATTTAGATTTTTGGTTTATCTTAATTTGAGTTTTGTAGTCTAACCTATGATGATAATATATTTACCGGTATACCTCACTGTTGAATCCTTCAAAGGAGCTTGAAATCATGCAGTACCATGACAACTGTAACATATACAAAGAAACCTGAACACTGCATAACTTGTACCTGTAAGAGGTAACCCGTAGCGTAATAAAGTGTAACTGGTTTAACCTTTACTCAGCAACATCTTTCCATGAATCTTTACACAGAAACTTGTATCAATCATGTACCTAGTACTCTGTACCCAGAACAAGAAACCCGTACTCTTTAGCTATAAACCTGTACAAAGAAACACATACATGTACCCTACCTAGTGATGCTGGCCCGAGAAACCTGTATCCAGGATCAGTACCTTGTATCCAGACACATATATGAAGTCTGTAACCAACACCCGGTAACATGTACACGGTAACCTGTATCCTGTATTCTGCTACTAGTAACTCGTACACAGAATCAATGTACCCAGTAACCTGCATCATTTAAATTGTATCTCGCTGCAAACATAATTGAAGCCAGAAACATGTACACGATAACCTGTACCTGATACTAGTAACTCGTATGCAGAATTAAGAATTCTGTAACATTTACCAAGTTACACTGTACCCAGTAACATGAATCCTTAAACTGTATCTTGCTTCCAGCAACGTGTAGCCAGAAACATGTTAAAAATACAGTAATATATACAAAGGAATATACACCCAGAAACTTGTATCGTGCACCAGGGACGTACATGTAAATGTGAGATTGGAATTCTGAATACATTCATGAAAAGTTTTCTTTTCTAGTCTGATACTGATTTTATCTTATGTTTTTTTTTCAAGAAAGTGATTGTGACCTCATTGTACCGGGTCTCATTCCGTCTAATGCGTAATGTAAAGTATTTCGCTGATTCCGTTTTGACCATTATGAGTTCATTATAATCGTGATATTAATCTTGATAATTACTCGCGTTGAACAATGGATAAGAGTTCTTCCAACAGACCCTATATACACCACCAGTGATTTTGCAAAGGTGGCCGAAAATATAACAAAAAAAAATAGAAAAGATACGCTCCATCTATTTGGTATTTCTATCTGTTTTCGCTGGAGCTGATAGTACATGAAAGCGTCTCGCAAAAGTACGGTGTGTGTGTCATAACTCTAAATTTCCAAATTATAAATGTGTATATTGACTGTGGAATTATATTTGTGACGCCACATATGAAAGACGTCACATTATTGTACATGACGCCACGCTGTTGTCGCAGTGGTGAAAAATGAACCCTTCCACTGCAAAAGAGAATCTTTGAAAATGTATTTTCAGTGCAGTACAATGTATGTATGTTGCTCATGTTTATGATAAATAGAATCCAACACGATTGGATTAGTATGAAACTCGTTTGATGAATTACATAACACGAACACTCGTGTTAGATGCTCTATCCATTGTCAAGTAAAAAGCTTGGTGTTGATGCAGTATAGAAAACAGAAAATGATTTTAAATTAGAATATTAATTGCGTTTTGATTTAAAATGTCCACTCTGAACAAGCTACATGGGTACTTTAGCAATCTCTACTTTATCTGACGCATACATTTAAAGCATATGTGGCAGAATATTTAAAGGGACTATATGGATAAATATCACTGTTAACAAATCTTATTAAAAGCAACCTTTCCTGAAAATATGTCATAAAACTTACACTTTCATTAAATTACACAAATTAAAGGTCTCGGGAAACGCTGCTAATAATTGCTTTAAAGTATCATCAAATAATTATTCGACCCGTTATAATTCACATATTATCTTTCATAAACACGCCCGTCTCATCTTGCGCAAGCGCGTGATCCGAGCACATGGCGGAAGGTATAATATACGTACCAGTGAACGAAAGAGACGAGGGCTGAAGTTCTTCTAAGAGATACATAGATACACTATATGGAAACGATATTATGGCCAATGACAGTAAGCTTTACAATGAAAACTTGTTGATTTCACCAATAAGCAGTCATGTCTTGTTTACCTACATCCAAAATAAAACACATACATGTACATTCACACACACGTGTTTCAGTCGGAAGGAATAGGATCAGAAACAAGTTTTATAAAAACTTATATTAATCCGTTTCAATAAGTAGATGATTAACTAAACATTATTTGACATTATGGCATAATTTTGGAAAGTATTTAACTGCATATTAAGAGGTTGTACTGAGTATGAAAGAAATAAGAGATTGGGATGAGGTTGGGTATGAACGAGTGATGGAGAGGGGGAGGGGTTGGGTTAATGGATGAGGAATACGTACGTTGTAGGTATCGTAGAGTGTCCCTAATGTAGAGGTTAGTTGTAGGTATCGTAGGGTGTCCCTAATGTAGAGGTTACGTGCAGGTATCGTAGGGTGACCCTGGTGTAGAGGTAAGTTGTAGGTATCGTAGGGTGTCCCTAATGTAGAGGTAAGTTGTAGGTATCGTAGGGTGTCCCTAATGTAGAGGTAAGTTGTAGGTATCGTAGGGTGTCCCTAATGTAGAGGTAAGTTGTAGGTATCGTAGGGTGTCCCTAATGTAGAGTTAAGTTGTAGGTATCGTAGGGTGTCCCTAATGTAGAGGTTAGTTGAAGGTATCGTAGGTTTGTCCTAATGTAGAGGTAAGTTGTAGGTATCGTAGGGTGTCCCTAATGTAGAGGTAAGTTGTAGGTGTCGTAGAGTGTCCCTAATGTAGAGGTTAGTTGTAGGTATCGTAGGGTGTCCCTAATGTAGAGGTTACGTGCAGGTATCGTAGGGTGTCCCTGGTGTAGAGGTAAGTTGTAGGTATCGTAGGGTGTCCCTAATGTAGAGGTAAGTTGTAGGTATCGTAGGGTGTC
This sequence comes from Mimachlamys varia, assembly GCA_947623455.1. Lineage (NCBI taxonomy): Eukaryota > Metazoa > Mollusca > Bivalvia > Pectinida > Pectinidae > Mimachlamys > Mimachlamys varia. The sequence continues at coordinate 52,718,782 of OX392527.1, forward strand.
CCTAATGTAGAGGTAAGTTGTAGGTATCGTAGGGTGTCCCTGATGTAGAGGTAAGTTGTAGGTATCGTAGGGTGTCCCTAATGTAGAGGTAAGTTGCAGGTATCGTAAGGTGTCCCTAAAGTAGAGGTTAGTTGTAGGTATCGTAGGGTGTCCCTAATGTAGAGGTTTTCTGTTAGTATCGTAGGGTGTCCCTAATGTAGAGGTAAGTTGTAGGTATCGTAGGGTGTCCCTAATGTAGAGGTAAGTTGTAGGTGTCGTAGAGTGTCCCTAATGTAGAGGTTAGTTGTAGGTATCGTAGGGTGTCCCTAATGTAGAGGTTACGTGCAGGTATCGTAGGATGTCCCTGGTGTAGAGGTAAGTTGTAGGAATCGTAAGGTGTCCCTAATGTAGAGGCTAGTTGAAGGCACCGTAAGGTGTCGCTAATGTAGAGGTTAGTTGTAGGTATTGTAGGGTGTCCCTAATGTGGACGTAAGTTGTAGGTATCGTAGGATGTCCCTAATGTAGAGGTTAGTTGCAGGTGTCGTAGGGTGTCTCTCATGTAGAGGTAATTTGTAGGTGTCGTAAGGCGTCGCTAATGTAGAGGTTAGTTGTAGGTATCGTAGGGTGTCCCTAATGTAGAGGTAATCTGTAAGTATCGTAATGTGTCCCTAATGTAGACGTTAGTTGAAGGCATCGTAGGGTGTCCCTAATGTAGAGGTTAGTTGTAGGTATCGTAGGGTGTCCCTGGTGTAGAGGTAAGTTGTAGGTATCGTAGGGTGTCCCTGGTGTAGAGGTAAGTTGTAGGTATCATAGGGTGTCCCTAATATCGAGGTAAGATGTAGGTATCGTAGACCGTCCCTAATGGAGAAGTTAGTTTAGATGTTAAGGCTGGATTAAATGGCGTTATTGGCGAAAGCAGAATTCTATAGGACGTTGAATGATCGAGAAGAAGGATTTACAGAATGTGCTGAACTACTACCATTCTTAATGTGTACACAGAATTTCATTAAAATTGATCCATGAACAAAGTTGGGAAAAGTCATTGAAAAAAAGTTGGAAATACAAGAATATATAGCAAAAAAGATGAAAGACTTTTGGCACGTCACTGTATATTATAGATGTATGCGAAGGACCCAATTTCTTGTGTTCCCGTTATGACGTCACCAATGCGTGTGCACAACTACCAGCGGTTAGCGGTGCGCTTGATTAGCCTGTGGCAAAACAGGTAAAAAACCCAAGTTCAACCTGTCGTAACATTGTAACCAGTCGGCCGATTTCGAAGTATTAATGCAGACACAACGAATCTGATAATGTCCGTTTCTATTTGCACTAGGCCTACAGTTACTCTTTAAAAAAAACCTCTAGATCCTTCTCCGTACTCAAATATATAACTGTATGGGGACGACTTATATTTAAGTTCAGTATTAATGATATATGCGCCTATTGCGTTAAAGGGGCATCCCGCGAAAGCCTAAATGCCTGTTCTTGAATATACATGGCGTCTGCACTACTAATTATACTTTTCTGTTATTCCCAAATTCAAAAGTCCACTCAAAATGTCTATATTAACCACTTGCAAAATCGCATTCCTCGGGAAAGCCCAGATAAAAATAGCGGGGATGACGCAACGTGACAGGTGTGCCGCAAGTTTCCTGCTCAGTTTGACGGAAGGGGCCCATACGGGAGGGGACGCGTAATGTATACGGCTGATGAAACAGAGACAAAGTCCGTGTATAAACTTATTGAATCACATTCACATTGAAATAAGACATCAATTGCACACATACCGATATTCAAGTGAAGAATAATTGTCGGCATATCGGCACCATATATCGATCGACACAAGGAATTATCTATATTATATTTACCTGACCGAGACCGGTACACATGGGTACGGAATACGGCCATGGTACAAACCTTAATTTATGTAAAAGGTAATATTCACGAACCAACTTTTCAGATGATTTCATAAAACGTATGTAGCATGCATTGAAAATTTCGAAAATAAAATGACATGAAATGTTTGCGATTTTTTTTTGAGGATTTTTTTTTTTCAGACTATATATACTATCAGACTATATGAAGTACATTCATATTCATTTAAAATCTATCCAACTTTCAGCGTCTTCACACGTTATCACGGAATGCGAATATTTAAGTCCACACACTCATATAACGACACACTATAAGCATGACTACATGATAATTCCGCTTTCTTTTAACATCTTTTTTGTCGTCTTGTTAAGGGACGGTGACTTCAGAAAAAAAAACCTGCAGGAATGGAATATACATATAAGTATATGTTGTATAATTTTTTTTTTTTAATTTTTTTTTCCAGTTATGTATATATTTTCGTATCAAATTCAATACCAGGGTCGCAACCCAATGATATTTGTACCTTCACTAATTTATAGATTAAGTATGAATATCACTTTTTTTACGCGTGAAAACAATTTTTTATATTCCTTTTGTCCAAATTGAAGCCGTATGTTCCTCGGTCGCACGTCCCGTTTTACAACGTAATCAAACGACTTTTTCTGTTATGGTGTATATAGTATTTGAAAATGTCTTTCTATCCAGCAATATAATTAAATCATACTGTTTTACTGGAACATAAGATTTTATAAAGAGAATATTATAAAACAAACTTTTAAGTTTAATATTACACACGCATTTTATGCAACAGAAGACTGAAACAGTTTCCCCTTGGGTAGCCTCAAAACCAAATCAAAGCTTTATTTGCGCATGTTACCGTTATACAGAAGAAATATGTAACATACACACAATAGAGCAGGTAGTTTCTCCTTAGAATACTTCCCATCTCTCAATATGATTCCGTAACGCAGTCTTGTGTCATATTTTGACAATTCGGCAACTTTTCGCTTAGTAGTTAGGCCTTATCGTAGTGTAACGGTAATAACAGACAGAGTGTTTACAATAGAAACGGCGCTCGCTGCGCATGCGTTGGTAGGTGGAAATCCCAATCAGAACGTCTGGCCAGACGTTTGGGAATTTCCACTAGTTATTTTGAAATTATTTATTTTATGAATACATGTCAGCGGAATCCGATCGTCGTAGTCCATAAGAATACCCACTCGATATGTGTATGTAATATTTTGAAACAAAAAATGAAAAAAAGCTTACTTTCGCGGGATGCCCCTTTAATAGAAATGTTCATCTGAATGACCAACATACTGGAGTTGTTTTTTTTCAACCCCCCCCCCCCCCCCCAACCCCACCTCCCCACCCGCGCCCATAATACCACATCTTGAACACATATTGAAATCCATAAATCGATTTATTGATTGATATGCATAAATCGATTTATTGATATCCATATATTGATTTGTCGATATCCATATATTGATTTATTAATATCCATAATTCGATTCAAGCAATTATTACACTAATATCCTGTTTCCTTGCTAGCTATGAAATACATGTATACGGCAATAGTTCCTTTAAGAATTGCCAATAGAAAACGACAAAATGTACTGAAGTGTTAGTTATTGTATATGTATTTGGCTTATATTAACTTCATAGGTCCCTACTGGTAAAACTGGTGGACGGGGATGGGGTGGTGCATTATATGTTTTGTTTGCGTCTGTCAGTCCGACAGTCCGTCTGTCGTTGGTGAAGTATCCATTAATAGCGGTATATAAGATGCTGATTACCAGGATAGATATATATGACAAATATAACAATACAAATGCTGTGAAGTGAAACTTTGAACAAAAAAATCATGGAACGTTAGATTTTGGTTAAAGTTTAGTAACGGCCAGCCTTCATTAAGATGGAGATGCAGGTATGAGACAAGTATTGCAGTGAGTATTGGTTCTTTAATTCCTGAGGAGTTGTGTTTAATCAAATTGAAAACTGAGTCTATGTATAACGTATAAGCTGTATACATAACATGTATCGGACCCGGGGTGTCCAATAGTCGCCACTAAGTGACAACCCAGCACCAATTAAATTGGTCAGTGAACCGTGACGGAGGTTTTTTGCACCCGTGAGGAATAGCCGCAGGGCAAGCTGTACATGTAATGACGCGAGCATCTGTATCTACATGTACATGGGTGTATATTACATGGACGCCTTCAATACCGAAGATAAATGTCCAAGGTGAGGAGGCAACTTTAGTCCATGAAATGTTTTTAGAAGGCCTCAAATATTCTTGAAAGAAAAACAAATTTAACTTAGGTCGTTCTATTCTTTCACTGTTGCAGAAAGAATATATGATTTTTTTTACAGATTACATTGATACAGCACATAAACTTTCTTTGATTTCATATACTTTTTTAGAGAAAAATCTGGAATGGTAAGCAAGCAGCTCGTTTATGTGTTGTAGGTCCTGGAAAGGACTGGCAACAATTCGTTGCATATGATATGCATATTATGCATTGTAAATGACTCCACGTGTCCACATCACAAGTCTCAATTAAGTATGGATGTGACCTATTTTATGATACTTTAGCCGTTCCGGTTATTTTTCCCTATTACTACAGTTTACCATAGAACACACATTTTATAGTATCATAGAAGTATAAAAACTACAACCGTCATATGATAAATTGTGTAAAAAATACAGACCCATTTACAAAATTTAGTTATACCAGGGACGTATATCTCCCGTTTATACGCAACCAGATATATATATATATAAAGGCTTTATATATGTATGCCTCTGTTGAAACATATAATATTTGATTGTATTTTTTTAACAAACGTAATTTCACTACTCAAACCATTTACTCACACTTGAAGATAGTATATCGGGAATCTTAATAGCATGGGGGAAAGGGGAGTCAAGGTTCGAGTTGAGTCAATTTTATTTTATTTTATTTTATTCAGTATGCAACAGACAAGATTACCATATGTATACATATTAAATCTTATATCATTTTGCAAGATGGCGGAGACCGCATCCAACATGATTAAAATAATATTTATAATACTCATTGCTACGTCCATAGGTTAAGACTTTAGCAAGAGACGCGTACATCTCTGTTTTATCGTAAGAAAATTTGTATACAAATGAATAACAAACAACATCTAAACATAATAATCAGTTTGAAAACAACCTTTATGTATACGTGAAGTATCCATGTCGAAATTTAGAAAATTTCATGTTCTTCAGATCTGTATTGTAAACAGCAAGCTAACTAATTCACTACATCCCACTAATAGAAGAAAAGGACGAATGTATCATCCTCTTAGCCCGTAGCATGATTTATAAGCATCTTATACCTTAAAGTGTTTTTATGTTGTTGTTTCAGAACAGCTCCATCATTTTGAAAACCAATGGTTGACGATAAAAATATGATTTAATATATTTAACTCTTAATTCTAAAAACACATAGCAAATCAGAGAGAAATTAAATTTTTATATCTCTCTAACTGGATCGGAATTTAGGTTCCATTCGTAAGGCTCTGTTCATCATGATGACATGGACAACGGATTTTATTTTGAATCAAAATGACTACACCAACGAACTAAGAAAAAGAGACGTTTTTTAGGGTTTATAAGAAGCAAACTGAACAGCTGGTCAAACTTTTATAGATGATGTATATAATGCCCTAGCTAATATTGAAGGCAACACGATTTGTCACCCCGTGAGTGATGGTTTAATTATTGTATTGTAAATCAAAGTCAATATGTACTTGTAGACGATTAATATAATGACGAAATATAAAATTTCGACGACATTACATCTAAAACCACATGGGCATGGACATTTGTTACGACTAGTTTTGAATATATCCGGGGGGAGGGGGGTATATCAATTTTCGATATTATCCCCCACCCCCACCTCCCACCCATAGTCATAATACATGTACAGTAAAAGATCGGACCCCGCCTAATTTTCTGAAAAATAGTCGGTACCGTTAAAATGTATACAATTATTATAATATTAGTGTATAGGCCTGCTTATTTTTTCAAACAAAAACAAAAAAAAATAAAAGAAACCGTACTTCAACGTGTCTGATGAGCAGGTCTTTACTGAGCTAAGAATGCCCAGAGGGTGACAAGTGAGGTGACCGGTGAGGGGTGGGCGCCCCCCGCTGAGCTTAGACGGTCATGGTCATCGTAACTAACATACCCATCAATTCTCGTTACATATCCAGGTAAATCGGATATCAGACTGTCTCGATACGTTAGGTTTAGTATTTGTTTATAAGCACGGGCTTAGATCTAAATATGTGGTTAAGCAGGGACGTATATGTGAGATATACGTCTCAGGTTTACGTTAGCATAAAAGAGTTGGAAAGTTTTGTCTACTAGAAACATAGAACTATGATTATAAAGTAAAAGAAGATCATTTAAGAGAAATAAAAGAAGCTGAGTATATATGGTGTCGTAGATCGTGAGTTTGAGGCACGGACGGGGCACGAGTAAAAAATTGTCGACTCTTGTCCTATCCGGGCTTCGAACTCGCGAAATACGGCAACGAATCGCCTAGCCAGAAATACTTGCGGCCGCTACCACCGCCAATAAAAAGACGTTTCGATGTCGCAGTGATAGACGGTCCGGTATTTTTGACATGATCTTTGTGGCAAATCATCTGTTATAGAGGATGTGAAAACCTGGGTATCAACAGTATGCATAAATGAATTGTCCATTTTTAGACTATCCGTCCCTTTATCAAGACACAAAAACACGTTATATCACATTCACGGAATGTACATAAAATAAAAAACAAAGTTACAATACGGGTACAAAGACAAAAGTAGAAAACACAAGACAATTTGGATTTTAAAGAAGAAATTATCTGAAGATCATTAATCCGATTGATATGGAACATATATAAGCATAGATAACAGATATTATAATCATAATTAAAGCGTAATTTCACATATCATATACGTTCCTGTCAGCACCAATCCATCCCTTCTTTATCAGACGCGTATTATACATAAAATATACAAATGACCTCTGCACCTATAATGTCCTTTATATATACCTAAAACCATAGGATTCGGACGCATAATGAGAATGTCAGTTATTTTTAGTGTAATATTCATCACACCAGAGACGTATACGTTTAAAGCCATATATATTCTGGATACTTTCCCCGTTTGAAATCTGAATCATAGTTTAATCAGGGACGTATAGAGTAGCATAAAATTTACGGACTCGCAAATATTAACGAAAGTATCATTCTCCCCAACATCTGATATATATATTCTTGAATTCGCCGATTTCGTGACAAAACCTATAAGTGTTTGTATGTGGGTGGGTGGGGGCTATTTACATTTCAATGCAGTACGTACGGCATGCAGGATTAACATGATTCATACAATTCCTGTGTGCAAGATGTCGGAGAACACAATCAGAACAATATTCGTGTTGATTACATATAAACAATACACTCATTAACGCAGTTGATGACACAGAAACTGAACACAGTATATGTAATTTAAATATATAATATTCAATTTGAAACATTTTAATTCAGTTAACCAGGGACGTATATACGTCCCGTAGTTAACTGAGGAACACTGGTATACGGCTCTGATATATTATACTGTATTATTCTTGAATAAAACTATTGTTAAACTAAACTAAATATAGCATACCCAAATAAGAGTTTTCAAAATTGTATCTAATCTCTTTGAAGAGACGATGTTTACTACTGGCAAGTGTGGGTCCCTGTGACTGAAACCACAGGTATTAATTTCGTAGACTTTACCTTCAAACTAACAATCGTCGTAGGTAATAGGTTGCCCACACAATAGGTAATTATAAAGAAAGCCAGATAAAAGAAAAAGGCCAGATGCTAGTGGCGATTAAGCCACTAGTTTTTGGAATAGTTCAGTTCAGTTCTTTATTACCTTGAACCTAGTAAAATTAATGATGTCCGCGCTTATACCCTTTTCAAAAAAGCTATACAATCTTTAATTCACAGAGGGGAATTACATGTTTATTGAATTAGTAATTATCATTCAGATAAATGTAAACGTGTCTCATGAATTAGAACAACGGACATGATATGTTGTGTAAGTATGTTTTCCCGGTTTCAAAACCATTCATATAAATACGGATTTCAATTACGAAATAATATCAACAAAGAGAATATTAAAGAATTATACCTGTTTGAGATTTAATTTGAAAATGATGTTTTGAAGAAAACATAAAATCTATTCAGATTTCACCTGCAGTATTTCAGTTGATGTACTAATAAAGGAATAATATTCTTAACCAACATTTCCCCCCTTAAAGTATTGATATGTAGTTACATTTTTTCCACAACACAAGTTTCAGATTTTTCTTTTGGACGTTTTCTATTGTTTATATTGAAAACCATAAACGTACAATATTTGGTTTATACGCTGTATATATTTTTTCAACACTAAGTTCAGATTTGAATTCAAGACTTAAAACAATAAAACTGCTCATGTTAACGAACGTTTGTTCAAGACCATTATGATAAAATGATATTTGGGAAAAAATGGAATTAGGAATGAAGCCTAAGGAAGGACATCAAATATAATTTTAAGGTTATTAATTCGTATAAAGGAATGTATTTCGTATCTTTATCGTATATATTTACTAATTAGGTGTTACAATGTACATACATGTATTGTACTGTTGTAAATATACGTAATTAGAAATCTAATTTTGTATGAAAACCAAAACCAGTAATCACAAAATATCGTTGGAAAACCATTGTTTAAAATTTCATTTTATTGCTGGCGGGGACAGTGTTGCCTATAAGTACATCCCCGCTGTGCAAATAACACGCGACCGATGTATAGGTAAACACGGGTCAGAGTTAGGGTCAGAGACCGACACGCTTCCGTGAGCAAGTACATCTATTTAAGTCCGTTATCGGGCGAATTATCTGCGCTAAAACCAAACAATTTGTGTGCGTTTGCGTTACGTTTCCGTTGCGTTTCCGTTACATTTCCGTTGCGTTTCCGTTGCGTTTTCGTTCCGTTTACGTTCAGTTTCCGTTACGTTTCCGTTCCGTTTGCGTTACGTTTCCGTTACATTACCGTTGCGTTTGCGTTCCGTTTCCGTTGCGTTTCCGTTAAAACGGACAAGAAAAACGGTCCAGGGTCTGTAACACTGATCCAGTGGTACAATATATATCTGTCGATAATCCAGTAACATTGATCCAGTGGCGTACAATATATATCTGTCGATAATCCAGTAACATTGATCCAGTGGCGTACAACATATATCTGTCGATAATCCAGTAGCATTGATCCAATGGTACAATATATATCTGTCGATAATCCAGTAACACTGATCCAGTGGTACAATATATATCTGTCGATAATCCAGTAACATTGATCCAATGGTACAATATATATCTGTCGATAATCCAGTAACACTGATCCAGTGGTACAATATATATCTGTCGATAATCCAGTAACACTGATCCAGTGGTACAATATATATCTGTCGATAATCCAGTAACATTGATCCAGTGGCGTACATTATATATCTGTCGATAATCCAGTAACATTGATCCAGTGGCGTACAATATATATCTGTCGATAATCCAGTAGCATTGATCCAATGGTACAATATATATCTGTCGATAATCCAGTAACACTGATCCAGTGGTACAATATATATCTGTCGATAATCCAGTAACATTGATCCATTGGAGTACAATATATATCTGTCGATAATCCAGTAACATTGATCCAGTGGCGTACATTATATATCCGTCGATAATCCAGTAACATTGATCCAGTGGCGTACAATATATATCCGTCGATAATCCAGTAACACTGATCCAGTGGTACAATATATATCCGTCGATAATCCAGTAACATTAATCCAGTGTTAAAATGTGTATCAGTAGATAATCCAGTAACATTGATCCAGTGGCGTACAATATATATCTGTCGATAATCCAGTTACATTGATCCAGTGGCGTACATTATATATCCGTCGATAATCCAGTAACATTGATCCAGTGGCGTAAAATATATATCCGTCGATAATCCAGTAACATTGATCCAGTGGTGTACAATATATATCCGTCGATAATCCAGTAACATTAATCCAGTGTTAAAATGTGTATCAGTAGATAATCCAGTAACATTGATCCAATGGTACAATATATATCTGTCGATGATCCAGTAACATTGATCCAATGGTACAATATATATCTGTCGATAATCCAGTAACATTGATCCAATGGTACAATATATATCTGTCGATAATCCAGTAACACTGATCCAGTGGTACAATATATATCTGTCGATAATCCAGTAACACTGATCCAGTGGTACAATATATATCTGTCGATAATCCAGTAACATTGATCCAGTGGCGTACAATATATATCTGTCGATAATCCAGTAACATTGATCCAGTGGCGTACAACATATATCTGTCGATAATCCAGTAGCATTGATCCAATGGTACAATATATATCTGTCGATAATCCAGTAACACTGATCCAGTGGTACAATATATATCTGTCGATAATCCAGTAACATTGATCCAGTGGCGTACAATATATATCTGTCGATAATCCAGTAACATTGATCCAGTGGCGTACATTATATATCCGTCGATAATCCAGTAACATTGATCCAGTAGTGTACAATAAATATCTGTCGATAATCCAGTGACATTGATCCAGTGGTACAATATATATCTGTCGATAATCCAGTAACATTGATCCAGTGGTGTACAATATATATCTGTCGATAATCCAGTAACATTGATCCAATGGTACAATATATATCTGTCGATAATCCAGTAACATTGATCCAATGGTACAATATATATCTGTCGATAATCCAGTAACACTGATCCAGTGGTACAATATATATCTGTCGATAATCCAGTAACACTGATCCAGTGGTACAATATATATCTGTCGATAATCCAGTAACATTGATCCAGTGGCGTACATTATATATCTGTCGATAATCCAGTAACATTGATCCAGTGGCGTACAATATATATCTGTCGATAATCCAGTAGCATTGATCCAATGGTACAATATATATCTGTCGATAATCCAGTAACACTGATCCAGTGGTACAATATATATCTGTCGATAATCCAGTAACATTGATCCAGTGGAGTACAATATATATCTGTCGATAATCCAGTAACATTGATCCAGTGGCGTACATTATATATCCGTCGATAATCCAGTAACATTGATCCAGTGGCGTACAATATATATCCGTCGATAATCCAGTAACATTGATCCAGTGGCGTACAATATATATCCGTCGATAATCCAGTAACATTAATCCAGTGTTAAAATGTGTATCAGTAGATAATCCAGTAACATTGATCCAGTGGCGTACAATATATATCTGTCGATAATCCAGTAACATTGATCCAGTGGCGTACAATATATATCCGTCGATAATCCAGTAACATTGATCCAGTGGCGTACAATATATATCCGTCGATAATCCAGTAACATTAATCCAGTGTTAAAATGTGTATCAGTAGATAATCCAGTAACATTGATCCAGTGGTGTACAATATATATATGTCGATAATCCAGTAACATTGATCAAGTGGTGTACAATATATATCTGTCGTTAATCCAGTAACATTGATCCAGTGGTGTAAATATACATCTGTCGATAATCCAGTAACATTGATCCAGTGGTACAATATATATCTGTCGATAATCCAGTAACATTGATCCAGTGGTACAATATATATCTGTCGATAATCCAGTAACATTGATCCAGTGGTACAATATATATCTGTCGATAATCCAGTAACATTGATCCAGTGGTACAATATATATCTGTCGATAATCCAGTAACATTGATCCAGTGGTACAATATATATTTGTCGATAATCCAGTAACATTGATCCAGTGGTGTACAATATATATCTGTCGATAATCCAGTAACATTGATCCAGTGGCGTACAATATATATCTGTCGATAATCCAGTAACATTGATCCATTGGTACAATATATATCTGTCGATAATCCAGTAACACTGATCCAGTGGTACAATATATATCTGTCGATAATCCAGTAACATTGATCCAGTGGCGTACAATATATATCTGTCGATAATCCAGTTACATTGATCCAGTGGCGTACATTATATATCCGTCGATAATCCAGTAACATTGATCCAGTGGCGTAAAATATATATCCGTCGATAATCCAGTAACATTGATCCAGTGGCGTACAATATATATCCGTCGATAAATCAGTAACATTAATCCAGTGTTAAAATGTGTATCAGTAGATAATCCAGTAACATTGATCCAGTGGTGTACAATATATATCTGTCGATAATCAAGTAACATTGATCCAGTGGTGTACAATATATATCTGTCGATAATCCAGTAACATTGATCCAGTGGTGTAAATATATATCTGTCGATAATCCAGTAACATTGATCCAGTGGTGTAAATATATATCTGTCGATAATCCAGTAACATTGATCCAATGGTACAATATATATCTGTCGATAATCCAGTAACATTGGTCCAGTGGTGTACAATATATATCTGTCGATAATCCAGTACATTGATCCAGTGGTGTACAATATATATATGTCGATAATCCAGTAACATTGATCCAGTGGTGTACAATATATATCTGTCGATAATCCAGTAACATTGATCCAGTGGTGTAAATATATATCTGTCGATAATCCAGTAACATTGATCCAGTGGTACAATATATATCTGTCGATAATCCAGTAACATTGATCCAGTGGTACAATATATATCTGTCGATAATCCAGTAACATTGGTCCAGTGGTACAATGTATATCTGTCGATAATCCAGTAACATTGATCCAGTGGTACAATATATATCTGTCGATAATCCAGTAACATTGATCCAGTGGTACAATATATATCTGTCGATAATCCAGTAACATTGATCCAGTGGTACAATATATATCTGTCGATAATACAGTAACATTGATCCAGTGGTACAATATATATCTGTCGATAATCCAGTAACATTGATCCAGTGGTACAATATATATCTGTCGATAATCCAGTAACATTGATCCAGTGGTGTACAATATATATCTGTCGATAATCCAGTAACATTGATCCAGTGGCGTACAATATATATCTGTCGATAATCCAGTAACATTGATCCAATGGTACAATATATATCTGTCGATAATCCAGTAACACTGATCCAGTGGTACAATATATATCTGTCGATAATCCAGTAACATTGATCCAGTGGTGTACAATATATATCTGTCGATAATCCAGTAACATTGATCCAGTGGCGTACATTATATATCCGTCGATAATCCAGTAACATTGATCCAGTGGCGTACAATATATATCCGTCGATAATCCAGTAACATTGATCCAGTGGCGTACAATATATATCCGTCGATAATCCAGTAACATTAATCCAGTGTTAAAACGTGTATCAGTAGATAATCCAGTAACATTGATCCAGTGGTGTACAATATATATCTGTCGATAATCCAGTAACATTGATCCAGTGGTGTACAATATATATCTGTCGATAATCCAGTAACATTGATCCAGTGGTGTAAATATATATCTGTCGATAATCCAGTAACATTGATCCAATGGTACAATATATATCTGTCGATAATCCAGTAACATTGGTCCAGTGGTGTACAATATATATCTGTCGATGATCCAGTAACATTGATCCAGTAGTGTACAATATATATATGTCGATAATCCAGTAACATTGATCCAGTAGTGTACAATATATATATGTCGATAATCCAGTAACATTGATCCAGTGGTGTACAATATATATCTGTCGATAATCCAGTAACATTGATCCAGTGGTGTAAATATATATCTGTCGATAATCCAGTAACATTGATCCAGTGGTACAATATATATCTGTCGATATTCCAGTAACATTGATCCATTGGTACAATATATATCTGTCGATAATCCAGTAACATTGGTCCAGTGGTACAATAGATATCTGTCGATAATCCAGTAACATTGATCCAGTGGTACAATATATATCTGTCGATAATCCAGTAACATTGATCCAGTGGTACAATATATATCTGTCGATAATCCAGTAACATTGATCCAGTGGTACAATATATATCTGTCGATAATCCAGTAACATTGATCCAGTGGTACAATATATATCTGTCGATAATCCAGTAACATTGATCCAGTGGTACAATATATATCTGTCGATAATCCAGTAACATTGATCCAGTGGTGTACAATATATATCTGTCGATAATCCAGTAACATTGATCCAGTGGTGTACAATATATATCTGTCGATAATCCAGTAACATTGATCCAGTGGTACAATATATATCCGTCGATAATCCAGTAACATTAATCCAGTGTTAAAATGTGTATCAGTAGATAATCAAGTAACATTAATCCAGTGTTACAATGTGTATCAGTAGATAATCAAGTAACATTAATCCAGTGTTACAATGTGTATCAGTAGATAATCAAGTAACATTAATCCAGTGTTACAATGTGTATCAGTAGATAATCAAGTAACATTAATCCAGTGTTACAATGTGTATCATTAGATAATCAAGTAACATTAATCCAGTGTTACAATATATATCTGTCGAAAATCCAGTAATATTGATCAAATGGAACACTATAATTGATGCAGTTATACAATATGTATATGTCGATAATCCAGCTTAATTGATCTAGTTGTACAATAAATATCAGTAGATTGGTTTAGGTTTAATGGCATCACTAAAGAGTCCTAGGAGGAATAAACAGCTGTTTGATGCAGTTAAATTCATTTTTTTTCGGCATACTGTATCTATTACTATAGAGGTGCAGCACATGTGTGTGTTACGTGATCAAAAAGTATTTCATTGTGCTCAAAAACGTACATGTAAATAATGCCCTATCACTCTTAATTTGATTACATGTAACTATCAATACCAATCTGTTTTATATGACATTTGCCTATGGTACTATATGTATCACAATTTTCTTGGCTATATATCTATAAAAATAAATTAAATTGTTGTAGGTACACATAATGACGTCCAATCTTAAACAATCCGAAAAGGATCAACTCTATACATGGATTGACCCGTCTAAACGACACAAGTTTACTCTACTGTACAAGATCAGCCGTGATGGATGTGCAGCCCCAACCTTCCATAGTCACTGTGACAACAAGGGGCCGACAGTCACCGTCCTGTACAATACAAACACCTCAGTGTACGGAGGGTACACTGCTGTTAACTGGCAATCCAACGGATCCTATAGCATCGACTCCAATGCATTCCTGTTTCAACTAAAGTATAATGGTAAAGCACAACCCATGAAGTTTCCAAAAAATAATAATGGGAAGAAAACAATCTATGGACACTCCAACTACGGGCCAACCTTTGGAAGTGGATATGATTTGCACTGCTTTAATGGAACTGTGAATAAATCCGGAAATGTTTTCCCCTTAAATGGTTATGCCTCTGTCGGAAGTGCGTACGACATGCAGGGACAAGATTACAACACTGTGATGAACGGCCATCTACAGGTCCTGGATCTGGAGGTTTACAGTGTTACAGGTGAGTCTAATATTGTGTTCGAGTTCAGTCTGGAAGCTTACAGTGTTCGGGGTGGGTGTAATATTGTTTGAGTTCAGTCTGAAAGTTTACAGTGTTCGAGGTGGGTCTAATATTGTGTTTGAGTTCAGTCTGAAAGCTTACAATGTTAGAGGTAGGTCTAATATTGTGTTTGAATTTGGTCTGGAAGTTTACAGTGTTCGAGATGGGTCTAATATTGTGTTAGAGTTCAGTCTGAAAGTTTACAATGTTCCAGGTGGGTCTAATATTGTTTTCGAGTTCAGTCTGAAAGCTTACAATGTTAGAGGTAGGTCTAATATTGTGTTTGAATTTGGTCTGGAAGTTTACAGTGTTAGAGGAAGGTCTAATATTGTGTTTGAGTTCTGTCTGAAAGTTAACAGTGTTAGAGGTAGGTCTTATATTGTGTTTGAATTCAGTCTGGAAATGTTCAGTGTTCGAGGTAGGTCTTATATTGTGTTTGAATTTGGTCTGGAAGTTTACAGTGTTAGAGGTAGGTCTAATATTGTGTTTGAGTTCTGTCTGAAAATTTACAGTGTTCGAGGTAGGTCTTATATTGTGTTTGAATTCAGTCTGGAAATTTGCAGTGTTCGAGGTAGGTCTTATATTGTGTTTGAGTTCTGTCTGGAACTTTGCAGTGTTTGGGGTAGGTCTTATATTGTGTTTGAATTCAGAATGATCCTATAAAGAAGGGGATCACAATCAGTTGTGTACTTGATTAACGAAATATACAACAATACCTGGTGTTGTCTAATGTAAGGTATTGGTTTCATTAAGTTCATCAGTTTCATTTAATAGATTGATAGATCACTTGTAGTCTTTATAAGGCAACAGCAAATGAAAAACGTATTGACATTGTGGATTGTGTTTCATATTGCTTTTGCATTTTTCGTAAATTTTGGAGGTAGTGGTAGTAAACTGTAACAAGAGTTTAATCAATACCTAAAAATGTGCTCCTATAAAAACAAAAAAATGATTAATGTGTTGCATATATATATACATCTATAAACATGCAATATCTCGCTTCGTTAACACCAGTCAAAGGCAAAGATAAATTATACTGAAGACGATATACATAAATACAGAACCAAGGATTGCTTTTCTGGTTGACACTATATTTGTTGAGCAGGGAGGACAGATCGTATTCTCATGGAAACAAACACTCTTAGGTGTTTTGATTTTTTTTGCATACGAGGCTGGATTGTCGAGGATCTTGCCTTGAAAGGTATTGCGAAATATCTTGTTTCACTTTCAGGTATGTCGACGATATGTTGTCTATCAACTACGAAAGGTTAAATTTTTGCTGACCAAGTCGATCGTATATACTTTTCTAAACATGAAATAAAGGACGCAGCAGTCTCTTCCCCATCAGGTGCCTACCTCGATCTGTATTTAACTGTTGCCAACATGCATGGAAACCGTACTATAAGGATGAATGTCATGATTTTTCGATCGTGATTTTTCGACTGCTGACGAACAAAAACAATCAGAGAATACCAAAGCGTCAACAAAACCATAATCCGAACTCAAAATCGATTAAACTAAAGGCAAAATAGGAACAAAGGAAATATTTAACTGAAGACCCTTGTAAAAAAATACAAGAGAATTAGACCATGTGATCCGGAAGAGTTAGCGTAAATTCTAAAACGTCCATCTTAATATCACACAAAGATACATAATATTTCTCGATGACATCAAGAAAGCGACCATAAAACTTGCCCCTTGTCTTTATCAACCTGCATCTCTTGAATCCCTGTGCCGTAAGTTTGTTCGTCAGCAGTTGTCATCTATCACGAAAATCTCGATATTCAGAGCAAGCCGTAGAATAAGGAATCAACTGTGACATGTTAAGACCATAGAATGAAGAATCAGGGATGTTACTTTCAAGAAAGGGAAAGTTCACGATCGGTTCGGAATTGTCACGTTTATCATACAGATTAGTAGTAAGCTGGCCGTGTTGGTCATTGTGTAAGTGAGTGATCGAGTTAGTTCCCGTTGAAATGCCAACAGTCTGTTGGAAAATCATCCTCCGAATTCAACAAAGATATTGTCAACCAGTAATTCAATCATTCGAACTATCAGTCGTACTAAACTTACGGCAAAGGGATTTGAGAGATGAAGTTGATAACAGCTGTAAGTAAATTATTAATATTCTATATCATTGTATGATATGAAGGAGGATGTTTTTCAATTTGCTCATAGTTACACGTATGCCTACTTGTTGTGATTGAGAATGGTTCCTCTTTACTTGGATCTGACATGGCGGATGTCGCTAATGAAGCAGAAAACGCTTACTCTTCCGGAACACCACGACTTATTTTCTTGTGTTTTCCAGTGGTTTTTGTTTACATCTTCCTGTTTTATATTTTGCCCATATTGTAACTGTTTTTTAGTTCAGATTATGGTTTTGTTGACGCATTGGTCTTTTCTGATAACGTTTGGTTATATAATCATCTATGACCGACAGTGCAAACTATATTTGTACATGCAAATTTTTCCTTGTTAAATGTGCTAGCTGAACAACGAAATATAAAAAACATTTTGCAACTCTGTCAAAGATGACGTAACACACATATATGCTGCATTTTTTAAAATTTAGTAATTAGATACAGTATGCTGAAAAAATGAATCAAACTGCATCATCCAGCTGTTTCGTCCTCCTTGGACTCTTCAGGGATGCTAGGCGTCAAAAGGTGGGAATCGGAATGTTCCAAATAAATGTAGAAGCAGAAGGGTAAGGTGCGTAAACCCCCTTTAATGTATGAATTTAGAATAAGAGTTTAAAAAGTACAATATAATTACAAATAATCTTTCGTTTTGACTATTTACACATCCAGAACGTATGCTGCTTCAAAAGCCCTGGGTCCGGAATCTTGATTGGAGCCAGAAGGTAAGCCGACCTGGAAACCATTGATCCTTCCATTAGACCAAGCTATTGATAGTATATTCACTGTAATAATATCATTCCATTGCTCTACATCTTGTATTTGATATTACATGACATACATGTAATACTAATTGTACTCAACTTGTACTGTGAAATACAATTATAATTATATAATTGTTTCTGACTAGGTTTATTGTATGTTGTATTTATCATGATGTTGGGAAAGGGCGTTTCATAAGTTGACATAACTTTTGCCCAATCCTCTTGTCGTTTTCGTGACAATAAAGTATGTTTAAACTATAAACTGTGAAATTCCACTGTGTATAGCATTGAACTGTTGCCAAATGGTAGTATACAGTCGATATGAATACCAAAATTGTACCCATACCTAATGTATACTACCATTTGGTAACAGTTCAATGCTCATAGTTTTTAAATGCACCTCATGATGCATTTAAATTTGCCGCTTACAATATCACTGACTTTACCAAGTTCAAATACCGCAACTACAATTTCAGAAAGAATCGTTTAATTACAAAACAAACTCCTAAAAAAGATTTTGCACAAATAAAGTTTCAATTTAGTCACAGTTTTTGTAAATTCGTCATAATAACAAAGCTTCTATAATCTTTTCCTCTTTGCTATAAAATATATATATTTGACATTGATTATATCGCGCATTGATATTAATTTGTAAAGCGTAAAGCGGCTCCTGTATTACTACACTGACCTTATCACTGTTAATTGTAGTATACGGTTTACGCATAAAATTTTATTTCCTAACGGCATATAGGCAAATACAATACATAATGTCATTTTTTAATAAGTAATCAATTGAGTGAAAATATTTAATTCGTTTCAGTTTGAGCAAGAGATAAAGAAAAAAGTTGCAACCCATAAACCAATACCTGCATTGGATCTCCAGCAGAGAAGGATTCTGTTGGTGGGCCATCAACTCCATCTTCCGGGGACACATCAGTGCCCAGGCCAGTGTTGGAACAACAGAACGACATAGCCTTACAACATGTATTAGTACAAAAGCTAAAGATTTAAACCGAGGTTAATCTAGAATGATAAAAACTATATAGAACTTGATTTAAATTAATTTTACTTCTGAATTCATAAATGAAAGGGATTTTACGCACCTGATCCTTCCGCTTCTATTTTAGTTTAGAAATGTTGCATTCCCATCTTTTGGCCCCAAGCAACGCTGAAGAGTCCTAGAGGAGGACGAAACAGCTGGTTGTTGCAGTTTAGTTCATTTTTTCGGCATACTGTATCGATTACTTAATTTAAAAGGTGCAGCATATGTGTGTGTTATGTCATATTTCAATGCATTCCCTCTTTATGAAACATTTAAAAGATATTTTATCAATAGCAAAAATGAAATAAATGAATTTAAAATGTAGACAACCAAATATGCATTATCGGTATCTTACCAATTACCTACTGTGATGGTTAAACTGCAATGGTAAAGGTAAGCAATATATTATAATTTCCAGTTGCCTCTTTAATGAATGGGTATACAGTTTCTGCCTTCAATAAAAGTTCAGCGATATCTAAGTTAATAACCTTATTGCATAATTCATATAAAACATGTAGCAGAGATTATCGTTAGTTTTAACTTGTTCATTGTTATAGTACCGGATGTATGAAATACACGACGGATATGACAGCAAAACTTTCAACTTCCGGTTATGCGACACACGTGGCCTGGAGGGGAACCAAGGTCTTGATGATCAAGATGTCTGCTACTTACTTGATGATCATGTCCCTGACAAATATCAGGTGTGTGTTAACAAGACTTCATATGCTTTGTTTAGTTTTGGAAAGAACAAGATAACTATGCAGATAGGCACGTTTCTTAATACATTATGTACATGTACTTTCATCAGCATTCGCTAAAAGTAAGTACTCCAGCCTTCAACTAAGATGTTTTATGTTTTATCAATCCGACAAGTTCGCTTTAAAGACCGTTTTCACCTGTGTTGTACATAATTTTGTTTGTGTATAATGTGGCGGCCACAATACTTGAACCGGAAATCAGGGATTCGTGGGAGTATTATTTGAATTATCGTAGTAATTTCTCGTTATTCAATAATATCAGTGTTTGTATGATACAGAGATAAAAATAAATAAGATATTTCATTGCACCGTTAAGACACTTCATACATTCAGAACTGATAAAATGCAAACAAATACACAGTTTACGCAATGCAATCATAACATGTGGACCAGCTGCACACGTGAAATATATATATTTATCTTAGATCATCTTTTCCATAGTACATGTATGTTTCTCTGGGATGTCGGGTAAAACTGACTAGAACGAAGGCCATTTACATGTATGACGTTCAGCTAACAGTCAATGTAAAAATGTATACATCGTTCCCTAGCTTTTCTTATCCTCAGTTCAACCCGTCAATACCAATATCGCCTGACGCCATGGGATTCGTGAAAAAACCGTTACTGTCAGACACAATTCATTGTGTCGCATTTGTCCTGGACGCTAGCGGTGTTGACGACATCCCCGAAAAAGTCCTGGAGCGTATAAAAGACATGCAGCCGCGGATAAATCGCAGAGGTATTTACTATAATAGTTCCATTATTGTCCACATTCCTTGTTGCACATTTTTGATTGTGATATTCGAATTGCGTCGTTGCTTATAACACGCTCAATTTATCGAAAACGGAACATTTTGGAAAATATCCAAAATTGGATATAGCACCATGGTAGTACGTTTATTTAAATTATTTTAACGGTGGGCATTACGGAGTCCAAAACTGAGTTTGTTTGTGGAATCGGAAAACATGTAAAACACACCAAAGTTTGAACGAAATTGAAAAGTATCTCAGTTTCGACTAATTAGAGCCGAATAGATTCATGACCTATTCAACAAAACAAGTTATCAGATATGATTTATGGTGTTGTAACTATATATCATGTACTCTGTAACTATTTTAAAATTACAAAAATGACTACGTGCTTCTGTAATTAACCAAACAATATATATTGTTAGTTCTTTCCCTTAAACGTTTACCTCTTATATGCTGGTACATGTAATGATAGATCCAAAAAGATCAGCCTATTGTTCAAATATATTTCATTAATTAAATAAATCATCAAAAGAATTGAAATAGGCTTTGTCTATATAAGGTTTATCCCCAACCTCCAGCAACCTTTAAACAGCGTAATTTGAAAACATAAATTATTTGATTTTCAACTCATCTCTTGGCACTTTGGCTATTTATTTCACGGCAATTTTAAAAAGACAGATACACAAAATATTGAATTATTAGGGTAGGACTATTTGTATATAGATCTTATATAAAAATCTATACATATTTAGTATTTTAGCTACTGCTTTCTAAAGAATGGGATTTTTTTTTATTTCATAGGTATACCCCAAGTGGTCTTGCTGACTAAAATCGATAAAGCATGTGAGGATACATCAGAAGATCTGAGCAATGTATTTTTCAGCTCAGTGGTAAAAGAATGTGTTGACAGGGTTGCCATGGTAATAGGTCTGCCCAGATCACACATACTTCCGGTGAAAAACTACGAATGTGAGGTGGAGCTGGATCAAAACATTAACATATTGGCACTTCTCAGTCTCAGACGAATCCTTAATTTTGTCGACGACTTTCTGTTCAACAAATCTGATGAGGTTGGAGCTGCAACATTTGGAACATAACGACTAGACATTACACACAGGAAAATCGTTTGTATTGATTTGTTTCAAAGAACTTTAAGAAATTAGTGGTCAAGTGAAACCAAACAGCTGTATGTATGGACTTCTATATCACCTATTGTCTCCAAATGCTACACTTTTACGACAAATATGATTTAACCGCATACAGCAAATGTCGCTCTAGTACACTACGGTGTAAAAATCCAGTGCACGAGATTGTGACTATAGTGCACTTTGGTTAACATTTCTTGGTAACTCTCAGTGCACTAGACTTCTAACTTCTAACACAGTTAATGATGACTTTCGATCTTGATGGCTTATTTTTCTTGTAGCTTATGGTATATCATCAATTCTATTCAGGATCTTGCACGATTTTCCATTCCGTATGGGATTTATGAAACGAGTCGAAGAATTTTTAATTTAGCGAGCCTCTGGCAAGTAAAAATTGAAAAATAAAATCGTGACGAGTTTCATGAATCGCATATGAAAAGTAAACGAATGTAAAACCTTTTTATCACAATACGGTGGTATATTTTTTTGTTAGGCGTCAGTTTTCATACACCATTGAAACGTAAAATGCCACCATTTTGACGCCATACAAGTGCGAATATCAATGACTTCATGTAACAGTACTAGTTGTAATTTCACAATAAGAACACGTGAAAATTACAGCCAATCACGGCGTCGAAAGGTCATATTTCACACGTGTAATACTAAAAACTATGACATGGGTATATGTATTACAAGACTAATCGTGTAATAAGAAATATTGAATACACTGTAGATTGAAATTAAAGCCTTTATGTCGATCTTTATATTATGATAAGGATGCATCACCGTTGAAGAAATAATTAAAATGAATAACGTTTTTTCTTTTTTGTTATTATTTACATATTTTCTAACAAGCTTTACCGAACATAATCTTACAGTGAACTGGAATGATGAACGTATCAGCTGAAGGTAGCTTAACTAAACACTAATGCAAGAAAAGCTGTTCGGCATTACTTCAAACTGGGAGTGGAATGATGGGATAGCATGTTATCTTTGTGTCCGGTTATCTCATCAGTTGAGAAAACATAACATTTAATGGAATGTTACCAATTTTAACCCTCTAGATATGTTTCATACACTTTTCGAATATTCCGTAATTTACAAATTTTCATTTCAGTTCAATCAGCTATTAGTATCGCCTTTAAATACACTTGCACAAAACAGTTTCGAAGTTTGTGTGTAGCAACATAAGTAGAAATCTGGGTGAATAAGTTTGAAAGAAAAGTTCATGAGTTGGCATTAAAATGAGGCAACAGAATCGCAGAGCCACTGGACTCTTTTTGTTCCTCACATTGCCTGCATTCTGAGCCAATATATGCAATATATGTATGCCAATTTTAATTTACCTTGACCAAGCAACCTTGAAACTTGAACTTGTCCAAGACATGTTAATCCTCTACATATGTGTGAAGTCGGTGAAAATCCATGAAGAAACCAATCCACTACAGTGCTGACAATTATTGCCTAAAAAGGCAACAGTGACCTTGACCTGACAACCCTGAAACTTGAACTTTCAACTTGTCAAAGATTTTTTAACTCTGTATGTATAAGATTGTGTGGTTTGATGAAAATCCATTAGCAAAGGAAACCATTCGAGTGCTGACAATTATTTTCTAGCCACAGTGAACTTGACCTTGACCTGACAACCCTTAAACTCGAACTCATCAATGATATTTTGATTTTGTATTAGTATGTGTAGTTTGATGAAATCCATGAAGATATGAAGCCACTAAAGTGCTGACAATGAATTTCTAAAAATAGCAACTGTAAACTTGACCTTACAACCCTTAAGATATTTTGATTTTGTGCAAGTACTGTAAAAGTGAAATACTTCGTGATTTGGAAATTTTCGCTTATATATCGCTGCCAATAAATTTTCCAAGATGTACAATGTATCCACACGTGAAAATATTTGATACCATTCAATTTCTACAGTGGATAGTATATGTCACATTGCTAAACAGAAGACCGACAGCACAAACATTCCCACACTGCTAACAGTTTGGAGGCTTACTAAGCAAACAAGAGCACCGCGAGCAGAGGCATGATCCTCCTGTCGTACCATATTGGAAGTATAATGGTATATAATTTAATTTTGCCGCAATGTTAAACTTTTTCAGGTTATATTGTATAACCTCAAAAATCAGACAACGCAAAAAGTGATGACGTCATATACCGCCATGTTTGGCGAGGTATTTTGTAATCAAACTTCTGATTGGTTGAAGTTGTTTTGCGGTGAAATTTATGCACATGGTTGTGTTTTTTGCAAAACCATTCGATTTTTGTTATACATCTGTAATTAATACGAAATCATTGTATACGACTTATGTCTTATATACGTATGTTCGGAAATGAAATTATAAGTAATAACCACAATATTTTTGAGGGTTATACGGTGTATACCGAAAAAACTGTGTGCACTTTTTTGCATAAACCGCGAAAGTGCACACAGTTTTTTCGGTATATACCCTATAACCCTAAAAAATATTGTGGTTATTCCTTAAGTAAACACAAAAGAAGTTTCTACATAATACCCCAAATTGCATCAGATTCAAGTTCCAAAGGGCCATAACTCTAGTAAATATGTCAAATCAAACTGTCTTTCAGGAAACACAGCTTCATGTCATGATGATAAAGCCTTGCGAATTTGAAAGATATCAATTGGAAACTGTAGGAGAAGATCTCCAGACAAATAACAGTTTACGACAGAAATGCATTGTCTACGTAATGCCTACATTAAACTATGAAATGCTGTTACGCGAAAAGTTGAAATGAATCAACAAAACATGTTATAGATGTTAAATGTTATAGCTTTTCGAAGTACTATAACAAATTTTAGAGGAATTGAAAAAAAACACAAAAAAGTTCTGACGTTTTCTACATAATGGATGAAATTATGTCCCAAAGGGCCATAACTCTAGTGAATATTGTTGAATCAAATTGTAAATCAAGAAAACACTTCTAAATTTCATGGGGGTCAGGCCTAGCAAGTTTTAAAGAAATCGGTTGAAAACTGTAGGAGGAGATCTCCGGACAAATAAAAGTTTACGACGAACGGACAGACAACACCATACCATAATATGTCCCTTCATTTTTGACAGGTGTATATAAATTCCACACTCAAGTTTGATGGAAATTTATGAAAGAAAGAAAGAAGTGCTGACAGACTTCAGTGGACAGACAGATGGCTAGTAAAAGTACTTGTATTTCTACACAACCCCCCTCCAACCTGCAACATTAAGGATGAAATTTATTTTTTGATAGATGACTTCATTCCGAGATAATTTTGCTAGTTTGACACATCAATTACTCTTTCCGGTTTATCATGACACAGTGGTACCAATGGGTTTAACTAGTCCTTGTGGTGGCCGAGTGGTTAAAGGTGTTCCGACATTCCACCACTAGCCCTCCAACCCAATCTGATTAAAATCATATCTTGATCTCCGCGCCGTTACATAAACTTCTCTCTGCTGCGTTAAGATCGATCCTTGTAAAACGGAGTGAGAACAAGGATCTGTATTTTAATCAGATTGCCCTCCAACCCTGAGAACTTGCGAGTTCAAAACCAATGCGAGGCAGTTGCCAGGTACTGACAGTAGGTCAATGGTCTTACTCAGGTTACGCAGGCTTTCCTCCACCTCCAAAACCTCCTTAAATGACCTGACTGTTAATAGGACAAAATAAACCAAGCCTCATAATTAGAAATGACTGTGAGACATAAATGCCCCCCCCCCCCCCTTCCCCCATATGAAATTGGTTCTTAATGCTTAATTATTACACATGTGAAGTTTGATGACAATCGGATTAGTAGTTATTTAAATAAGCTGGTTACATTACCGTGGGACAGGACGGACATGGATACACTATATGCCCCCCCCCCTCCCATTGCATGACAGGGGCATAAAAATCATGTAAACATTGTATTTGTCAAAAATATGTCAACATTTCCCCTGATTTATGAGTCTTAAGTAGAACATTGAAAGAAAATCCCCTTCAAAGGAGAAGCTGGGTGATTCAAGCAAAACAATTCTTATCAATGTTTTTTTTTCAAACATTTTGCACATATATATACATTTAGGTGTCCTCTGTAGCATATTATCATATTGTGACCCGTTTCTTTGTATACAAAGGAGGTAATTCAAATTAGCTATCTCCATTTTCACACAAAATGCAATATTCACAAAGAAAAAATTGAATTATTAGTCGTAAAGTATTTATTTTCGGAATCCGCAAAAAATTCAAGAAGACTTCCTTTCATATAACAAGAGGCCCAATGGGCCTGCATCGCTCACCTGGAATTGAACTCTTGTAACCCTAAAGTCGCCAAAATGGCCCCTTAGGGGTAAGAGTCACCATTTATGCAAAATTTGTTCCCCTTCCCCAAACGATGTTTCTGACCAAATTTAGGCAAATCCATTCATAACTTTTTGACAAGAAGAGATTTAAAGGAATTACCTCTATTCTTCGTATTGGGCCCTGCCCCTCTAGCCCCTTGGGGGTCAGAGTCACCATTTATGCAAAATCTGTTCCTCTTCCCCAAAGGATGTTTCTGACCAAATTTGGACAAAATCTATTCATAACTTTATGACAAGAAGAGATTTAAAGGAATTACCTCTATTTCCCCTATTGGGCCCCGTGCTCTGGGCCCTTAGGGGTCCGAGTCACCAATTATGCAAAATCTGTTCCCCTTCCCCCAACAATGTTTCTGACCAAATTTGGACCAAATCCAATCAGGACTTTTTGACAAGAAGAGATTTAAAGGAATTACCTCTATTTTCCCTATTGGGCCCTGCATCTCTGGCCCCTTGGGTGTCAGAGTCACCATTTATGCAAAATCTCTTCCCCTTCCCCCAACAATGTTTCTGACCAAATTTGGACCATATCTATTCATAACTTTATGACAAGAAGAGATTTAAAGGAATTACCTCTATTTCCCCTATTGGGCCCCGCCCCTCTGGCCCCTTTGGGGTCAGAGTCACCATTTATGCAAAATCTGTTCCCCTTCCCCCATCGATGATTCTGACCAAATTTGGACAAAATCTATTTATAACTCTATGACAAGAAGAGATTTAAAGGAATTACCTCTATTTCCCCTATTGGGCCCCGCCCCTCTGGCCCCTTTGGGGTCCGAGTCACCATTTATGCAAAATCTGTTCCCCTTCCCCCAACGATGATTCTGACCAAATCTGGACAAAATCTATTCATAACTTTGTGACAAGAAGAGATTTAAAGGAATTATCTCTATTTCCCCTATTGGGCCCCGCCCCTTTGGGGTCCAAGTCACCATTTATGCAAAATCTGTTCCTCTTCCCCGAACGATGGTCCTGACTAAATTTGGGCCAAATCCATTTATAACTTTATGACAAGAAGAGATTTAAAGGAATGACCTCTATTTCCCCTATTGGGCCCCGTGCCTCTGGGCCCTTAGGGGTCAGAGTCACCATTTATGCAAAATTTGTTCCCCTTCCCCCATCAATGTTTCTGACCAAATTTGGACAAAATCTATCCCAAAGTTTATGACAAGAAGAGATTTAAAGGAGTTACCTCTATTTCCCCTATTGGGCCCCGCCCCTGTGGCCCCTTTGGTGTCAGAGTCACCATTTATGCAAAATTTGTTCCTCTTCCCCAAAGGATGTTTCTGACCAAATTTGGTCAAAATCCAATCAGGACTTTATGACAAGAAGAGATTTAAAGGAATAACCTCTATTTCCCCTATTGGGCCCCGCCCCTCTGGCCCCTTTGGGGTCAGAGTCACCATTTATGCAAAATCTGTTCCCCTTCCCCAAACGATGTTTCTGACTAAATTTGGACAAAATCTATTCATAACTTTATGATAAGAAGATATTTAAAGGAATTACCTCTATTTTCTCTATTGGGCCCTGCATCTCTGGCCCCTTGGGTGTCAGAGTCACCATTTATGCAAAATCTCTTCCCCTTCCCCAAAGGATGTTTCTGACCAAATTTGGACAAAATCTATTCATAACTTTATGACAAGAAGAGATTTAAAGGACTTACCTCTATTTTCCCTATTGGGCCACGCCCCTCTGGCCCCTTGGGGGTCAGAGTCACCATTTATGCAAAATTTGTTCCCCTTCCCCCAAGGATGTTTCTGTCCAAATTTGGGCCAAATCCAATCAGGACTTTTTTACAAGAAGAGATTTAAAGGAATGACCTCTATTTCCCTATTGGGCCCCGTGCCTCTGGGCCCTTAGGGGTCAGAGTCACCATTTATGCAAAATCTATTCCCCTTTCCCCAACAATGTTTCTGACTAAATTTGGTCAAAATCCAACCAGGACTTTTTGACTAGAAGAGATTTAAAGAATTACCTCTATTTCCCCTATTGGGCCCCGCCCCTCTGGCCCTTTGGGGGTCAGAGTCACCATTTATGCAAAATCTGTTCCCCTTTGCCCAAGGATGTTTCTGACCAAATTTGGTTAAAATCCAATCAGGACTTTTTGACTAGTAGCGATTTGAAGCAAATGTTGACAGACGACGGACGGACGACGGACGCTGCGCCATGGCATAAGCTCACCGGACCTTCGGTCCAGGTGAGCTAAAAATGATTAATTTTAGTTTAACCAGTTACCTTAACCTTGAAATATGGCACAGACCTACGTTATAACATTTTCAAATATAATATGCAGTTATATAGTGTATTCATTTACTCAAAATTATGTAATATTTGCACTGAAACTCAATATATGAACAATAACAGCAGAAATGCTTTTCATTTGAGTATGAAAGCGAAATCTCTTCTGAAGCAACTCCTGGTCTATTGATGACATCACTGCATTAACATTGTCCAATGAAAGTCTTTTAAGCTTGCTTTGCTTCGGATATCATGGAGAATATCCCTGGATCAAGTTTATCTGAATTGCATATTGTTTACCTTTATTGAGATGCATTTTTGTTTTTAAGAAAATGTAGACTTCAAAGCACTGGTGTTATTCCTAATCCAGTCCCTGTGTATCCCATGTGATTTATTAAACACTTCCAGGAGAAAGCAAGGCTTTTCATTCACCTGAGAAAAAAAATATTGTCAACATACAGTTTCCAAATTTTCACATATATACATTTAAATTGACAATAGACAGCTATACGAGTACTTAGCAAATGTATATTGACCCAAGATATGTTTGTAGAACACTTAACTTTAATCTTCATATAGATCTTGCATTTCAAACATTTTATTAAAAACGAGCTAAGTACCATATATCGTCATACAGATCTACATTGGCACAAATTTATATCTGAAACTAGTTATTGATCTGATTTTGCCGCTTGCCATTCCAAATGGAACACTAAAGAGTTCCTCGATCTCCAAATAACAGAACAATATACACAGGGACTGGATTAGGAATAACACCAGTGCTTTGAAGTCTACATTTTCTTAAAAAACAAAAATGCATCTCAATAAAGGTAAACAATATGCAATTCAGATAAACTTGATCAATATAGCATTATCGTCGAGAGAAATATATAGCGATTTGGGACGTTGTATTTTAAAGGGTGTGGCGGATGGCGGTATGTGAGGGTGGCGAACTTAACGAGCGAATTATATAGGACAGAAATCCATTCTAGAGGTTTAGGTGGCAGTATGCGAGGGTGGCGGAAGATTCGGGTGGCGATAGGTTGAGGGTACACTGTATATAGTTGAATTAAAATAAAAAGTTTTCCCCCACAATCTCATGGTAATTAGAGTAAACTAAGAGTGAATGGACTGGTACAAGTCAGTTTTATAGATACGCAAAATGATCTTTATACAATTTTGACTAACTCTACACACCTGTCCAATTAACATTGCATTAATGTTTTGAAACTGTCTTGGACCTTTCCAGATGATACTGGCACACACTACAGCTTCTTGTTCTCAAGTCAAAGCTAGTCCACAATCTTTCCAGTGTTGACACCAATAAGACCTGAAATTTAAACAATATAAGTTATCTCCCTTTATTATGTTAACTCCAGGACTCCCAACAACTAAAACTACTCCTTATCAGTCACAGGGACATGTTACAATAAAAATGTATTTATAAAATGTTAAGGAGTATTCATAAACACAGTCTCCCGCCATTTTATACTTGTAAACATTTTATGCATATCTGCAATAAAATTCAACTTTTAGAAAATAAATGTATTGAAGATAATAATAATAATAATGTGCGGTAAAAGGGTGGGCTATGAGAAATTTCTGACTCGTGTATTTATAATTATAATAAATTTATCGTGAATTTTATGTCACATCATATGACCTTCAAAGGAACGGTAATTATAAGTCTGCATTATAGGCTGGTCTTTAACATCCATGCACCGGGACAACATGTACATTACAGAGATTGGGCCTGCTAGACACAACTTGTTAAATAACTAGGCCTATATAAAGTCTAACCTAAAGGACATATCATTTTTAAAAAAATGCAAAGTCACCACGTAGAGTGATCATGGTTAAAATAAAATTCCCAATTGGTTAAATAAGAAAAATAAAAAATAATGCTGGACCTACAAATATTTTGATCACAATTACGCAAACTGATTATGTAACAGTTAGGCCTTTTCAAATTCCAGTCAACTCAAAAAAAAATATGCAGGTCATTTGCAAAGACAGCGAAATATCGGGTCAAATGAATTAAATGCATTGTTTTTTTCTGTTGTTTGAAAATATAGGGTTAAATCGTTCCTCTTATATATGGACCATAACAACTACATGTATATTTGTATGCAGTTTGTTCATTTGTGTATTTAAACTGGGATCAATGGGAATATTTTATTTCAATTTGTCTCTGGAAAAATGTTACATCCTCATATAATTATTATAAAGGAAGAACATGATAGAAAATAAGGGATGAGTAACTGATGTTGAAATTAAGATTTGTGTCAGAATACGCTCTATTTTAAACCTGATTACACTTAAATGTACTCTAATAAGATTATTTGTGCAAACTGCCTAGTTAGGCTAATATACTGTACATATCACAGGGCCCTGAGAATTTGTTACAGCCCGTTTTGGACCTTAACTTAGGTGTTTAACATAATTTTACACTTTTGGAGGTTTAGATCTATTTTTGATAAAAATGCTCCCTCAGGCTTAAATTGTTGTAAAGGCTAAGGGTTGAAAGATTTCGATGTCGAAAAAGCGACCCTACCTACATTTCTTTCATCAAAAATCACATTTTTAGTTGAGGTATGAAAAAACGCTTGATACCATTGGAAAGATGGATATTTTTTTATTTTAGAAACTTCCTAAATGCACACAAATGTAACCCCACCCTTAAGTGTAAAAAAAGACTGAACATCTAGTTTAGGTACAAAACTAGTTTAAATTTGCTGTAATAAATTTTCAGGTCCCTGTGGTACATGTAGGCCTATAGCTGCGCTCTCCATCACGGATAATCCGTTTACATATTATTTAAGTATTGTTATATTATATTATTATTATTTTGTTAGGCCTGCATTTTTTACCTACCTACATATGTAGATACACTGTTGAATATTGGTGTCAAAGGTTTAGTTTGAAGTTCTTTTTCCTGTGGGGTCCAAGTTAACGTTGCTGACACACACTGCGCGGACATGTTATGTACGTAATGGTAACTTGCATTGCCATAGGCCTACCGTAAATTATCTCGCCAACAAAACCTCAGATTTACATTTTGCAGTTTGTTTTCCCGAAAAGTACTGTCAACTCAATGCAACCACACATCGCTTCGTCCGTGAAACCATATGGTCTTCTTTGATGGGTGCTGTGTTTCTTTTTGTTGATCCGATGCATCTGTTCCGATCATTTTAATAGATCCTATTTGTTGGCTAGTCTTCCTTTGAGCCTGATGCGACCCTGGTTTCGTCTGGCTGCCATGTTTGTTTACCGCGCGCGCGGCTAGCTTTCCGTGACATGTGCTTCCGGTTCTATTTTTATACGAGCAATCATGTGACTTTTCCGAAATACGTCACCACTACTTGTTCCCGCGTTCAGTGCCGATTCGCTTTGTTTTTTTTCAATATTGAAAACGATAATAAAAATATAACTAAAGCATCAGTATGTTCAAGAATAAATCCTTATATGAATAAAATATGTTGTTGTTTAATAGTCCAAACAATTAAGTTTTTAAAAAATGTAGAAAATGTTTGATTTCGTACCATTTTGAGATTCCTATAATTAGTCGAATGGCGGCAGCGAAATTGAGCAGAATTGGGCCAAATTTAGCGGGAAATGCCGTTTTAAGGTACTTTCTGGTTATTTAACACAACCGAGACCTTGATTTTCGTTCTTAGAATAACATTTGCCTTCAGAAAATGTATTTCATTTGGAAATTGGTCCAAACACGAGCTAATTATCATTATTATGTAAGATTATGTTTTAATAATTGTTAATACATAAATGTGATAATGCAACAAGAAAACTCGGGAATATTTTGAATTTCAAAAAAAAATGGCAACTAGGCAAAGCCCCGGGTTTTGCCAAATTTGAAAATCTCTCGGGTGGAATTTCCCTTTCTTACATCCCTGGTTATGAAAGAGTCTTATAATCTTGTCTCCCTGGTCAACCATGGAGGGTGTGTCTGATTTCCACATAAAACAAACAATATTGACACAAATATATCCAGATGCGGTGCCCACTCGTGTTGCCCCTCGTCGGCGATCGACTCTATCCAATACGCCATTTCCGGGATACAACTTTCAGTCGGTTTAGTCATGTGACTTTCATCACCACGTGACTTTATTAAGGGCACTTTTGAAAACAAAATGGTGGCTAAATAGAAGTTTTCAATGACGGTAAGCGAGGTAAAGTGTTTTGGTCGAAAGAGGGATCACACCTTCAAATAAAACAAAAGGGGTGTTAGTAAAATTAGCCGAGATCATGGATTAACTGAATTTATCTTGTATTGAGAAATATGAATGCAATCCACAGTGCTCGTAATCGGGGTTTCTCTTTGCTGTTGGAAACGAACTGAACGTTACATTTTGGCAGATTGTTGCTTTTACGGCTGGCAGTCACACATCTATGTACAACACACCATGACTTAGTTTAAGAGCCTGTATCTTTGTTTCTTCCCTTTTTAACCTAAAGCAACTAAAATAATCGAATCGAATCTAGCTGCCATTCGGTCGTCATTGCCGCCATTGTGAAGTGCCCTAAATTTTTCGCGGTCACATGATCAAATCACCGATCAAAAGAGTTCTTGTATCTCGGAAACGGCGTATTCATTAAGTTTATAAGTGTATTGTATCTGGATGTGTAACCCAATAGCATATATTGATAAAGTTAGTCATTATAATCATATTTTACGTGCATAAAATAATATGATACAGTACCAAATCTATAGAGGATATTCAATGGTTTACCGTACAATAACAAATATATTTCACGAGTATGGCAGATTTTTTTTATATTTTTACGAGTGCGTAGCACGAGTTAAAATTAAAAAAAAAAGTGCCATACAAGTGAAATATATTTGATATTAAACGGCAAACCATTGAATTTTCTTTTTATTACATTTCCAAAGAGGCCTTAAAATACTCTTATAATTTCGTTTTCTTTACTTGCCAACTGGAAAGTTATATCTAATCCGTCGAAATCACAACCGATCGGGCACTGAGCTACACAGGTGATAGGTGATTGGGATAAGTTGATCGGAAAAGTTTAACCATTCTCATCTTCCAATTTATTACTTATTAAATCCTGCAGCAGTATCTCACCAATATCTACTGCTGTCGCCATTTCTTCGAGATCATTTTTCCCAAAAAGACAAGTTCTAGCAGAGAGAGAGAGAGAGAGAGAGAGAGAGTATCCAATAGCATCTGTAGGCCATGTGTCCCGCGTTAGCTCTGTGTATAACTAGTTCCATTTGCTTCGGGTGACTTATAAATGAACCGGCCAAGGAAGTTAGAGTTGTCCCCCTTTTCCCGTCAGTTTCCTAATACAAGATTGATCGGCTTTTACAATTTGATAATGTTTTAACATATTAGCAATAAACTTGTGTCGGTATCTCCAACACTCGTTGTTCATTTCCTCCTTCGTTTACGTCATCCAATTCGTGTCGACTAGCAATCGCTCTGTTTTGGGAATGTGTTGTTTTCCACTTTCGCTTTCTGTTGTGGTTTACCAGGAACTGATACTGGAAATACCGACAGCGAGAAACGAGAGTATCGAAAGCGTCATCCACGAAGTGAGTATGCATTTAGTTTTATTTTATATTTAATTAGGCCTATATTTTCTTATATGTTTATTTGTTGCTGGTATTAATGTTGTTTTCTTGCGTGATGTTTTGCTGTGCGTTCCAAACTATATTTGATAATCAGACTACGGCGAGTACGCGTTGACGAAAATAGAGCGGAATTTGTCATCTCGAAGGGGGCGGATGTTAAGATGTAAGATATTTTATTGTTCTCATATCATGGTGTATATTTGTTGCATGATGCAAAAGTTACACGAATGGTAATACTACTTTTCCTAACATGTCACTTTGTGTACCTCTAACTTCAATATGACTCACAAACCGACACGCCAACCCTACCCCACCCGCGTCACATGACCTACGTATAAGTTAACATGTGCACTAAAATTATATATCGATAAGTCCGACATATAAAACAGCTTTCGATTTTTATAAGGAGTAGGAAAATGTTAAAGGAGAATTGCATTTTGATATATTTCGGTTACAGATTACAGCTGTACTGATGTGTAAATGTTAGTTAGTTCAATCCAGCTGTTATCACGGCTGGGTTTCTATTTGGTTTACGGGAAAGCCAGCCAGCACAACCTTTTACTTTCCCTTTCCACTCTTTCAGAAAACCCAACGAGATTTTTATAAACAATACTCCTGCAAGTGTGTTATCTATTACGCGAAATAAGAGTAAAACCTGAAATTAAAGGAAATTGGCCCCAATGTTCGACCTATTGACGTTAGAGAGTGGGTAACGGATGATCGCACTCCGGTCAGTGAAACAGAGTTTCGTCAGTGCACGTACATTAATTATGACGACTCGCTAAATGACTCTAGCTGGGTTATACTAAATGTGATAACTTGAATGAAGATATGCCATTTTTCTTATCAACTGACATTTAAATGATTTTGTCTAAATGTATTTTTTATTGCGAATTCATGTTAACTTCCATACGATTATACTTTGTATTTTACAATCTTTAGTGGGTTTGTCGGTGATCAAAGTTCACCTGTCCGATCAAGGACCAAACAGGAAGTGTTTCTATGGAGTGTTTGTACAGGCTTGCGTGTAGTATAGATGTATCACCCCATTACACACCACTCTAGATCTATTATGTACCAGTATGGGTGACATACTGTGCATGTGAAATCGGGTCAAGAATCTACATACATGTAGAGGCGTGTACTTGGAGACAATAAGAGGGACTTGCTATGTAACATAATATACATGAATATAATGAGAACACATGGGTATAACGGTTTACTCGTATAACTACATGTAATGAAGAAAGGGGAACTTGCAAACTGCTAGCATAAACAATAAATACAATCTTTGTTATCTATTCATTGTTGATAAATTTTGTGTCAGTAATTTAATTGTCTTCCTAACTTGAATGCTTACATATTTTTTAAATAACAATAATCACAGAGATACCGACTTTAAATTTCATTTTTAAGGACGTCATAAAACAAACCAAAATGTTATTTTTTTAAATCTGCAGTCATAATGTTCAATCCATCTGTAGCTTATAATGGTGAAGTGTAGTACTGAGTGTGAACAAACAAAATTTATATAAAAGAAAATACAATATCTCATTTACGGAACAACACAGCCTGGAGTGAAATTATTCGTAAAATGCATGGTATCAAGCTTTGTCAAGAATTGGAAATAACACGTACCTTGATTGATTTTCTCTAAAACATGAGTTCAAATGACCTTATTCCTAGTTGTATAGAACGGTGTTACTTTGGGCAGGGCTTTCCTTGGGACTCAAATCACACATTGTATTCAGTAGCACTTTATTAATTTTGGGAGTCCTTTGTCAATTTAAGGAGTCAAAATAAAGGTTTTTGCGAGTCAAATAAATCACTACTTTGTGTAAGCATATACAAATCATTTAACATTTCCACATATGGAAAATTGGTCAACATATATTTTCAACATTCAACAAACTTGGGCGGTACTGTACTGTTTACACTGAAGAATGATTTGCACATTGGAATACTATGATGTAGTCAGAATGTCCCAATTAGGTCAGGTTTCCTTATTACTTTGTTGTATATCGAGTATATATATATACTTCATTCGTATAAAAAC
This sequence comes from Mimachlamys varia, assembly GCA_947623455.1. Lineage (NCBI taxonomy): Eukaryota > Metazoa > Mollusca > Bivalvia > Pectinida > Pectinidae > Mimachlamys > Mimachlamys varia. Next base: position 52,755,159 of record OX392527.1, read on the forward strand.
TATTATGAAAAAAGATGCAATGACTCTTGTTAGCTCGGATGGTAGTGCGCAGAGGTCTAATAGGGGAGGAAACCGAACAACCTTGAAAATGCGTTATCCACTGCGCCATTCGGCAACCCTTTAAACATTGATTAGGGGGAACAACAATCTGCTTCTGCCTCCCACTTGACTGTACTCAACACTTAGTATAGTGAGTAGCTGTATTTTAATCAAGTTGCTTGAAACATTTAATACATTTCGTATGTCCTGTAAAATGGAGTGTTTTTGCGTAGGAATATTAAAAGTAAAAACATGTTTGAATATCCGTATTATTGTTTCATTTCTAGTAATCAAAATGGCAACAGAACTCTCACAGGCCCACAAGGATCAACTCTCTACATGGATTGACCCGTCTAAACGACACAAGTTTACGCTACTGTACAAGATCAGCCGTGATGGATGTGCAGCCCAAACCTTCCATAATTACTGTAACAACAAGGGGCCGACAGTCACCGTCCTGTACAATACAAACAACTCGGTTTATGGGGCTTACACTGCTGTCAGCTGGCATTCAAATGGTGTTTATAGCATCGACGCAAAAGCATTTATGTTTAAACTAGAGTACAACGGTACATCGCAGCCAATGAAATTTCCCAACAAAACAGGCGGAACAAACGCGATATACGGGCAAGCGAATTACGGTCCAACATTTGGCGGACATGATCTTCATTCATTTTCTGGTACTTTGAACAAGTCCGGAAACAATTTTCCTTTAAATGGTAACACCAACGGTTTAGGAGGGACCTATGATGTGCAAGGGCAGAACTATAACTCTGTTATGAATGGCCACCTACAGGTTCTGGACCTGGAGGTTTATGGTGTCGAAGGTAATCTATGACATCACACAGCACAGCTATAGTCACAATACGGTTGGATGCATCCACTTTCTGCATGAAGGCTTTGTGCCTCAGGTATCCTTAATAATGGCTTCTCGATCCTCTCGAATGGCTAAGAACATGATAAAAGGAACTATGATTTCTAATATTTATTTAATTTGATGAAAGAAAATTAATAATTGGCGCAGATGTGATATCAAAAAAAGCATTTTAGAATTTTAGAAACTGGTTTAAGTATGAATCATTCTTGCTGAATATGGGTTACAGTAATACTTTAAACGACATACTACATATTTTGAAGCTTTGAATAACATTGAACATTTTCAAGAAGTATATATGTTTGATGCTCATCTAAAAGTGTCTCTCAATTTGCCTACTTACAGAACAAGAGCTGCTTCAAAAGCCATGGATTCGGAATGTAGACTGGACTAGTAAGGTCAGTAATATGTATGTACCTGTATTTGTATAGCAGCATTTACAGTGAAATCTCTCCATTAAGACCACATTAGGGACCTCTGAAATCCACTTTTTGACATGCTTTCATGATCAATGTACTGATATATAGGCTTATTATTATTATTATAGGCTTTATAATGTTAAACACACAGTAGTTGTAACTGATTAGCCAATTTGACACCAAAATATATAGCTTACTGATCTGACATTTGACAGGTGTTCACAGTGGAATACACACCAGGCGACTTTGTGTTTGGTGGGTGGTCTGAGAACTGAGGTGAAACTTAATGCCAAAGTGGTGTTCGGGACTTTTTAAAAACTGGTCTTAATAGCGAGGTGGTCTTAATAGGGAGGTGGTCTTAATAGCAAGTTGGCTTAAATTGTAATAGTGAAGCTTAAAATACAAAGATTTATAGAGATGTTTTCGGAACTGAAATGAAGTGGTCTTAATAGCGAGGTGGTCTTAATAGTGAAGCTTAAAATACAAAGATTTATAGAAGATGTTTTCGGGATTGAAATTAAGTCAATCTGATTAAAATACAGATCCTTACTATTACTATCGTGTGTAGGATCTGACAGCGACCAGTAGAAGGTCATGTGCAGGTGACCTTTGTATTCACCAATCAAATCGCTGCTTACCAGATTTTGAAAGTGAAAAGCTAAATTCGATTTGTTTCTATACTTGTCGTTAGACCAGAGTAAAGTAGCGAGAAACCCGAACGACCGTATACAAAAATGGCGGCGCCCAGTTCAGCGGTCTCTACGCCAAGGCGTGTGTTCTTTTTAGACATTATCAGCTTGATTAGTAGATTTTTCGTTTGTCCAAAAAGAAATAACAACTGAAGGTAAAGAAAATTTCACAAAATATACTAATCAAATTGTTATGTAACGCCCGTAATGATTTTCTCTTCTTCGCTTCGATCTGCCGCCATTTTTGTTCGTGTACCAAACACCATTTACAAGGTGCGTTTTGATTGGCTGTTCATTTCCAAGATATGGAAAAAATAAAGGTCATCTGCACATGACCTTCTACTGGTCGCTGTCAGATCCTACACACGATAGTAATAGTGAGTTTCTGTATTTTAATCAGATTGAAATTAAGTGATCTTCATAGCGAGTTGGTCTTAAAGGTGAAGCTTAAAATACAAAGATTTATAGATGATGTTTTCGGGACTGAAATGAAGTGGTCTTAATAGCGAGGTGGTCTTAATTCTGATGTGGTCTGTAAGCGAGGTTTCACTGTAGTTTCATTGATCCCCTGTAACTACGAGCCGAGCCGAAGGGGACTGTTTGGGGATTTCCATCAATTATATGCATCTCTTCAACAGTTGCACATAAAGAACTGACATTTGATATACAATGATATAGCATTGAACCTAGGTCCAGTTTTGAATTGGTTACTTTTGAATACTTTTTTAAAGACGTAAAAAAGTTCACAGATTCCGTTAAATAATTCACAGTTTACATAAGTGGCAGTGTCACAGTGTTTTGTAAACATAATACCATCATAGCCAACAGGTGCTGCAAGAGTCAAATACCGGCCCAACAATTATCAAACTTATGTTAATCACTCCTGTTGTCCCCGAAGGTTAGCGCGCGATGGGTCTTATTCTGGAAAACCTACAAGACCGGGCAGGTGACCCAATACCTTTTCACATTCGATCGGGGAAAAAATGAAGATATGACTAAAAAAACGTTTCATCCTTTGATAAACATCAAAAGAGCCTTGTGAGATTCAATCCCAGTAGAGATGACTGGCTTTGACAGATGAAGCTAACACACCTATGTGCCGCACATTTTCAATTGGTTATACAGTACGCCGAAGAAAAATGAGTTAATTGAATCATACAGCTGTTTCGTTCTTTTAGGGGCCAAAATGGTAATCGAATATTCGGGTGTCTTTCCTTAACCTTAACGTTTCATTTTGATCTGACATATATTCGTGTTCGAGGATGTCCATGTTATATTCTTTATTAAAAGTAGACCATGTGGTAAACAAAAAAAAACAGTTGAAAGGACAGTCAAAGAATGGGTTAAACATAATTGACTGTCGTGATCCTTTCAAATTCTTGTGTAATTTTTAGGTCACCTGAGACGAAGTCTCAAGTGACCTATTCTAATCGCCTTTTGTCCGTCGTCGTCCGTCGTGCGTCCGTAAACTTTTTACATTTTCGTTTTCTTCTCCAAAACCACTGACCCAAATTCAATGAAATTTGGCAGGGAGATTCTATGGCTAAAGTTCAACTAAAATTGGGAATTATATGGTCCCCATCCCCCAGGGGCCTGAGGGGCGGGGCCAAAAAGGGTCAAATTGACTAAAATTACAAAAATCTTCTTCTCTACCCTCAGATAAGATGGAATCAAAACACTCTTCATAGATGAAAGGGTCTTAAGGTGCTTTACCAAAATTCTGAATTTCATGACCCTAGGGTCTCACGCTTGCCCCTGGGGAGGGGGTAAACTTAACTATAGTTTATATAAAGAAATCACATTTTTGACTATTATTTGTTAGATTTGTATTGGAATTCATTCTAACTTGTATCAAATTATCAGCATGGGATGACACTTTGATGGTATGTGCATGTTGGCTCTAATTGACCCCCAGGGGCTGGTGGGCGGGCCCAAAAATGGTCAATTAACTAAAATTTCAAAAATCTTCTCCTCTACTCTCAGATATGATAGAATCAAATACTCTTCATAGATGAAAGGGTCTTAAGGTGCTTAACCAAAATTGTGAATTTCATGACCCTGGGGTCTCATGTTTGCCCCTGGGGAGGGGGTAAAGTTTACTATAGTTTATATATATGAAAATCACATTTTTGACTATTATTTGTTGGATTTCTATTGGAATTCATTCTTACTTGGTTAAAATTATCAGCATGGGATGACGGTTTGATGGTATGTACATGTTAGCCCTGGTTGACCCCCAGGGGCTGGTGGGCGGGGCCAAAAAGGGTCAAATTGACTGAAATTTCAAAAATCTTCTCTATACTCTCAGATATGTTAGAATCAAATACTCTTCATAGATGGAAGGCTCTTAAGGTGCTTTACCAAAATTGTGAATTTCATGACCCTGGGGTCTCACGTTTACCCCTGGGTAGGGGGTAAAGTTTACAATAGTTTATATAGGGAAATCACATTTTTGAACCTTATTTGTTCAATTGCGATAGGAAATAATACCAATTCAGTTAGAATTATCAATATGAAATGGCTGTTGACTGGTACGCACATATTGCCACTGACTGACCCCTAAGGGGCCTTAGGGGCAGGGTCAAAAAGGGTCAAATTGACTAAAACTTCAAAAATCTTCTTGATACTCTCAGATATGGTGCAATCAAATACTCTTCATTGATTGAAGGATCTTAAGGTCCTTTTCCAAAATTGTGAATTTTATGACACTCGGGGTCACAGGTATCCCACTGTGGACGGGGTAAAGTTAACTATAGTTTATACAGGGAAAACACATTTTACAGCACTATTTATTCATTGTTATAGGAAATAATACAAACTTGGTTAGAATTATCAATTTAAAATGACTGTTGACCGGTACCTACAGAATGCCACTGACTGGCCCCTGGGGGCCTGAAGGGTGTGGCCAAAAATGGTCAAATTGACTAAAATTTAAAAAAAAAAAAACTGCCAGATATAAAATAATCTAAACGTCTCCTTAAAGATTTAAATGTGTTGTGATAAAACTGTGAATTTCAAGGCCTTGACATCTCATGTTTTCACCTGGAGAATGAGTATAAATCCTAGTTATTACTATAGTCTATATGCCTTTAGAGGAAATGACATTTGATTATTTTTGATTGGCAATAAAACAAACTCGCATGATTATGATTATCATATTGGAATGGCAGTCTGATAAAGTATGCACATATTAGCCCTGACTGACCCCAAGGACTGATGGGTGGGGCTCAAAAGGGTCAATTAAATTAACTTAAATATTTCAAATCTCAGGTGACCGTTAAGGCCCTTTGGGCCTCTTGTTTTAGACTGAAATGGATATATAAAGGTGCCCCCATGGATTCATCTTTGATTGCGACATTTCATGTTTGTTGCTTTTCTTCTAAAGACACGCTTTTCATGAAGGCTTTATATATTTCTTCACTGGTAGACGAGCATTTTAGACTGCTTGGAACCATGGTATTACAATAATTTCTCTTCTTTGTAAACAACCTTCTCCTTCAAAATGCCTCCATTGACATTACCTCCTATTTTGCCTTTAGTTCAGCGTTCGCTCTTTCGAGTTTAACAACAGTACGAATGTAGTAATTTCTCTCTGCTTGACGCTCAGCATTATGGGAGTGGAACGACTGGTTCACCTGTTGTCAGTGTAATGTGACTAGATTGGGGTTGCTTTGACGATATACTTCAGTGTGGTAGCACCTTAACTCCGGACTATCGCATAGAGGCTAACATGAACATACCGCGGCCTCCCAAATACACACACATTCAACACACACACCTAAATCGCATAGACCGGGAGACCGTCCTTAAATGATTCTAGTTATTAATAAGACGTAAAACGATAAAAAAAAACCAATCACAAGGAATATCCAAAGGGCAATTATAATTGTCGGACTCCTTCTGGCGACAGTCCGTGTATGATTGATGATTTGTAGAATCGTTTAAATTCTAGTAACTATGATTGAGTATGATCAAGTTAAAGGACCGTGGTGATTATATTCAAAAAACAAAAAAAAACTTGAATGGGATATGAGTTACATCAATGCTTTCTAAGACACAAACCAATCTAGATAATAAGTTCTCCAGATTAATGAAGATGCTTTGTATACAGTATGAGGAGGATATAAAGGACAAAGTGGCCACGTATAAACCATTACCCGGACTGGACCTGCAGCAGGCGAGGATCTTATTGGTGGGCCAGGTCGGAGCTGGGAAGTCCAGCTACTTCAACACCATCAACTCCATCTTCCGGGGACACATCAGTGCCCAGGCCAACGCTGGTAGCGCTGAACATAGTCTTACAACATCTGTAAGTATCACATGAAAGACATCTTGAATATAGTAAACAAAACTGGATTCTCGTGTGTTGCTTTTAGTACAAATGTGGTACATTTTTCTTGTTTTCAAGTCATTATTTTGTCATGATACAGTTAGTGTAGCAGATCAATGTAATCGTCTTTATTTGTAAAATATATATATATAGGTTACACAACGAGTGGTTGTTGGATATGGAATTTATTTCACTCGAGTTAATCATTTTTTTTTAAACTTTTAAAAAATAATTAACGAAAGTTAAATAAATTCCATATCCAATAACCACGAGTCGATTGACCTGTTTCTACCAAAATGATTTTTAGTCGGCAGTTGCAGTGTTGTTTTCTGGAGTGAATCGCAGATTTTCGGGAAATCACATCACCTCGAATACATTCCCGCCAAGTTGTGACGACGTCAACAATTCACATTTCCGGTCAAAGTTCAACTTCTCAACCAATCAAAAGTCTGGAAGGTCATATTTCACTAGTGGTATAACCATTCAACAGTTAGCACGTTTATACAATGGTCAGAGAGTGGAATAACAGAGGGTATTGTGGTAGAAACACTGCTCTTAATTATTCATCTTATCAAAAAATAAAGTATGACAGAGGAAATGACACACAGAAAGGATCTTTTAAAGTTGATGAACATTTAAACTTTATCAAGACATACGTAAACGATATCACCAAATACGTGATGCTATTTTTTGGTTTTGTAAATACTGTTTTAAACCATCACACTGTGTCATCTCTCGTTTAAAAGCTTTCTTCTGAAAAATACTGATACTGAATTCGATCTGCATGACTACAAGGTGAGCGACTCAATCTTGTATAGACAAAGAGAAGTGCCACAGCGTTTAATGTATCGTTTAAATAAAGATATGATATTTTGCATAAATGCCATTAGGATGACCTAGTTATCCGGTGATCTTTTCGTCTTTGCTAATAAAATATAAACTTGAGGGAGACCGTTAATGTTTACTTTTCTTGTTTTGCATCATTTAGTACAGGACATATCAAGTTAGAGACGGATATGCTGGGAAATCTCTCAACTTCCGGTTATGCGACACTCGTGGCATTGAGGAGGATCAAGGTCTTGATGATCACGAGATTGGCTATCTGCTTGAGGGTCACGTGCCAGACGGGTACAAGGTGAGTTTGTCTGTCATTTTACAGACAAATACCTATTTATTCTGAATATTATCCCTAATGATATAATTTAGTTTTGAAATTTATCATTATTGGATAAGGACTGTGGGTCTCGGTCTAACAAAATTATACAATGTAATTAATGAATACTGTCATTACCGGTGATTTACAAATTTTTCGAAATATTTTGAAACGAGAATCTAAAACAAAATGAGTTTTTGAGTCATATAATGTTTTAGTTTTAAGAGAAAAACTAAATGAGACGTATAAATGGTGAATAGGGATATATTCTTACGCGGTTACCGGTACAGCAGCAGTTGAAACACGGTATTTGTAAACACGCGTCCATTTCGAATGTCTTCAACCGTTGGCTTGTTGTTGAAGAGGGCGCCATCTGAATTATTTTTAATTCTTTGGATTTCTTTGTCAAGAGTTTCTTGTTAGTTACCGCTCAGGTTTACTTCGTTTTAGGCTTATTTTTGCATGGTTATCAACTGGACCATTTTCATAATTGTTCAGAACCCCGAAAAATTACCTGAAGTTACGTATATTGGGCCTTTAAGATGACTGTTTACTATACATTGTATATAGAAGGCATTTTCCTATAGCTTCGTTGTTGTAATACAACGCATAGTGAACTTAATTATTATAACTCGGTACGTTTCTGTATCTTTACCAGTTTAACCCTGCTGTTCCACTGTCACCAGACGCACTTGGGTTTGTCAAGAACCCGACATTATCCAATAAAATCCACTGTGTGACATTTGTCCTGGATGGTAGTACCGTGGATGTCATCCCCGAGAAAGTGCTGGAACGGATCAAGGCCATGCAATTGCGAATGAATCAAAGATGTATGTAATTAAAGGACGGATATGAAATATACATTGTATCACGGCTTATTCAACACCAAAGGAGCCATTGTATTTCTGAAATGGCATTTTAACTTCTCTCTCAAGGATCTTTCACAAGCTTCCATGAGGCCTAAATCCATAATGTTTTGTCTATAGCAACCTCACCGTAAAGTTTGTTTAAATAGATTACTTTTCAAAGCCTACAAAATTAAATAACTTGAATGCAATGAAAATATCAAACCAAATAATAATGTATGGTGTTCAGCAGAGAATACCAACTACCATTTCTATTAATGTCATATCTTTATTGAATACATATACACTCACGTTAATGACATTTATTATTTACAGCGATTCCACAGGTTGTGCTCCTGACGAAAATCGACAGAATATGTGAGGAAATCTCCAATGACATCAGCAAAGTGTTTTTCAGTCCAAAGATGAAGGAATGTGTGGACAGGGTTGCCATGGTAATGGGTCTGCCCAGATCACACATACTTCCGGTGAAAAACTACGAATGTGAGGTGGAGCTGGATCAGAATGTAAACATTCTGTCACTCCTCAGTCTCAGACGAATTCTCCATTTCGCTGACGACTACCTCTACAATAAACTGGATGAAGTCCTAACCGAAAAGATGCAACAGATGGAAATTCGTGAATGACACTAATATTGTGGTATACACATTACATGTATATCAGATTCAAACATTATTATTGATAAATAGGACTGAAAAAAGACAGTTCAATCAGCATTTAACACGATATGGCGGTAAAATTTGGAAAGCAAAATCTGTATTCAAAAGTATTTAAATGCATTACATCCTATTTTGCTTGGAATTAAAAGGGCGTCTTCATTTAAAGGCCCAATATACGTAACTTTCGGCAAAACTTGAAGCGAAAATCAAGCGTAATAACTGATCATATTTATAGATTTAGTTAAGATTAACTGATATCAGCAATATTCAAGATGAATTCTTACGCGGTTACAGGTACAGCAGCAGTTGAAACTCGGTATTTGTGAACACGTGTCCATTTTGAACTGTCTTCAACCGTCGGCTTGTTGTTGAAGTGGGCCCCACGTGAATTATTTTTAATTCTTTGGATTTTTTTATAAGAGTTTCTTGCTAGTTACCGCTAAGATTTACTTCGTTTTAGACTTATTTTTGCATGGTTATAAACTGGATTTTTTTCATAATTTCTTCTGAAGTTACGTATATTTGGCCTTTAAAAGGAATTGTTTTATAAAGTTGTTGACATATAATACATGTGTGATGAATAAATCCTCACATTGGATTTGATGTTAAAAGTTAAATGATTAATTGATGTGGCTATGATATAAGTGTCCTCTATAACAGTTGTGTGACCAACTAATAGCGCGCACACCAAAGTGCGACTCGGCGATGGTTAACACCTATTTATGCTTCTGTCTCCACAATTGTACAGCTTGGCGCAATTAGCTGATCAGTATTTCAGAATGAAGAAAAATGTACATTGTAAATATTCAATTGTAGATGAATATCATTTCTGTTATGTGTAATTATATAACAGGTGATTCACAATATTAAAGAGAATGTCAAACGGATAGGTAAATAACTTTTCAATGAGAGACTTGTAGATTTGTCTGGCCTGTTTCAAAACACAGCATTTATTGATTATCCTTACATATCTAGAAATGGCATCTATATCGGCCGATAGTTTCTCTGAGTGAGGCATCCTATAATTCAATACATTTTATTTCATCTAGGGAGGCTGCCCCTGTTGGCACTTCCGCCTGTCTTCACCATGTAAAGTAAATAACAGAGATAATTAACGCTTTGCAATGAAAAAATAAAGATTATAACACAAACGCTTGTTTGTAGACTATTTGCTGATGTATTTTCTTATTTATATGAGAAATTGTACGTTTATACAATATCGCACACTCTACTAGAGGATACTGGACTACTGTAGTATTTACTTATTCAGTTTAACAATCTGAAAGTTTTGAAAGCAATTAATTAATGTCGTATATGATATAATTTTATAACAACAAAATATTTATTGATATTGTACAAGGGGGGTAACCCCTGCGAACACCGAGGTTAATTCGATGCTATATTCGATGCGGGGATGAAAGTTGATACGTCCCCAAATAACCAAATCCCTGTAATGAGATCTGGAGGCAATATGGCGGCGTCACTCAGCGAGACATCCTTATTAACCCATAAATGATGTTTTGTTAGCAGGGATTCAACAAAGTGCAGAAAGAAAAAATGTATAGAAAATGCTATTGACGCTTCGATACTCGTATTTTCTATGTTTTTGGATAATATACATGAACCTCATCACCGTCATACATTGTATAACCGGTATATCACCCTCTAGGTTATACCTGATCCGACTACCTCTACACCATCATACTTTAAGTTACATGGTTAGTTTAAGTTGAATACGGGAATATATGATATCGATGCCAAAGCCGTATTTAGCGATGCCGAAAGCCGAGGCCAAATATTTTACAACGACCTCATATATTTCCGAATTGAACCTTCACTTACCATGTAACGAATTTATCCTTTCATTGCTTTTTGTTGTTGTCGAGAAAATCTAAGTACACAAGCAGAAAGAGAAGCTTACAAACCTGTTTTTTAGCCGGCTTAATTTTAATTCTACACAGGAGTTTGTCTGGGGGATTAATGAATGGTATTATTCCCCCATTCCTAGCCGATCACTTACTAAATAAGTATCGTAGTCAATCCCTGTGCTTGCAAATATAAGTAGGCGATCAAATTACTCCGATTGGTGTATCAACGCACTGTTTGAAGTCTGATCCTGTCCCTTTTCCCTTAAAATATCTCCTAAACGTACTCGCCTTTTCGCCATGTTGTTGCAAGCTGCAGAAGGGTCATGACGTCACATGTGTCACAAGACTAATACGAAAACCAAGATGGGAGAATACGGAATTGTATGAGGCAGTCACTTGATATCTTTAAACCAATCCACATACCTCTTTAACATCATACATTGTACAACCAGACTATAATTTTCTATGTTATACATCACCCACCTACCTCTATAACATCATACATTGTATTACCGGAATATCAACCTTCTAGCATAGGCTATACCTCATCCACCTACCTCTATAATCTCATACATTGTATTACCGGACTATCAACCTTCTAGCATCGGCTATACCTCACCCGTCTACCTCTACAAGTACTCAAACAACTAAATAATTTACTATATGTTATTACTAAGCTTTACAGCTAATAACTTTAATAGTTTAAATCCAACACTAGAGACAACTGCCTGGATTCACAGATACATACATGGTAAAGACTTCAAATAACATTCATTTTGATTGGAGTTTCGTGGCATTTTAGCTCGCTACGGGCGTCTGCTTCGGAAAACCGGACATTTACATGTCAAACCAGTGAAATGGGACGGGAACACCCTCTGACTTTTGATCCCATATCAATCCGCCATCACATATCAAAATCTACCAATATCTATAGATGTTATTCAATGCAGAATATGTCAATAATTCCCTATCTTGATTACTTAGAAAAACTGTACTTAGCCAGAACAAATGTTCGGTTGGGACTACAAACGTATGAAACACTTCGTGATAGGCTGATTTAGTTGTGTGAGTCCTTTAAAGAGCCCTTAACTTTTAAGATGTTGAAAGAAAGTTACTATTTGAATGTATATCATTTCTAAGTAAAATGTTAAAGTTTGGTTGAAATTGAATAATAAATTATGAAGAAACAAATACGCATACCACTCAACTGTTCTGGAATTGACTTGGATTGATATGGATGAATTGATATGAAGATGACGTTTTTGAGTATGCTCATTAGTGTGTTTACTTATTGAATAAGGTGACTAAGTTTTCATTTTAAGAACTTGATGTTTACTTGGATGTGACAAAGATTTACATAACGGGTGTCATCGATGAAACAGAAGACGCTTACTCTTCCAGCACACCTGTCTTATTCGCTTGTAATTTTACAAGGGTCTCCGTGTAAATGTCTCTTTTGTTCATATTTTGCCCCTAGTTTAGTTGATTTTGAGTTCGTTATTCTCTAAAACATTTGCTACATCATCCGCCTATCTCTACAACACCATACATCGTATTACCGGCCTATAACCTTCTGTCAGAGCATGATTGGTTACAGGTGTCGTCAAACTTTATCTTTGCTTATATCATAATATAAAGTCCTTATGCTATCACAGTTCACATTTCTACAAACTTGTTACGTAAGCTATTTATACTTAGGTACATGACAATGACGTTGTTCTAGCATATTTTTTGTGCGTTCACAAAGCTTAGTTGATCATGAAATGGATCACTTTCTATCAAAGGCCCAATATATGTTACTTCAGGAAATTTTTCGGGAATCTGAAAAATAATGAAAAACATTCAAGTTGTTAACCATGCAAAAATAAGTCTAAAACGAAGAAAACCTGAGCGGTAACGAACAAGAAACTCTTGACAGAAATATCGAAAGAATTGAAAATAATTCAGGTGTGGCCAACTTTAACAACAAGCCTAAGTTAGAAGCCAATTCAAAATGGACGAGTGTTTACAAATACCTAGTTTGAACTGCTGCTGTACAGGTAACCGCGCAAGAATTCATCTTGAATATTTTGCTTATATCAGTTACTCTTAACTAAATCAAAAAATGTAATTAGTTATTATTCTTGATTTTCGCTTCAAGTTTTGCCGAAAGTTACGTATATTGGGCCTTTAAATCAATGTTCGGGTGACCTATCAATGAACCGACCAAAGAAGATAGAGTTTGATAAAGTTTCCATACTTTCGTTGTTCATTTTCACTTTCGCTTGTATCCTACCAGGAACTGATATTAGAAATACCGACCGAGAGAAACGACAGTATCGGAAAGCGTCGTCCACGAAGTGAGTATGCATTTAGTATTTTATGATTATACCTTCAAATGATTTTTTCTTTACGTTTATTTTTTGCTTGTATTAATGTGATTATTTGCTTTACCTTTCTAGATAAATTTTAATAATTAGGTGAAAACGAATGTTGTATTACGGCGAATAGACATGACGAGATATAGCGGACTTTATCATTTTGAAGGGGAGGGAGTTAGGATTTAATATATTTAATTGTTCTCATATTATAGTGTATATTCGTTGCATGATTCAAAAGACAAAAGAATGGAAATGTTACTTTTCCTTTATGTCAATTCATGTATCTCCATCTTCAATATGACACACAAATCAACACGCCAACGCCCACCCCGTCACATGACCTACATGTACACAATATCTGTAAGTCCGACATGTAAAACAAGTACAAGTACACTGTTAGTTAGTACAATCCAGCTGTTATCACGGCTGGGTTTCTATTTGGTTTACAGGAAAGCCAACCAGCACAACCTGTTACTTTCCATTTAACACTCTTTCAGAAAACCCAACGAGATTTTTATAAACAATACTCCTGCAAGCTGTGTTATCTATTACGCGAAATAAGAGTAAAACATGAAATTAAAGGAAATTGGTCGCTATGTTCGACCTATTGACGTTAAAGAGTGGGTAACGGAGGAGCTTCGGTCAGTAAAACAGAGTTTCGTCAGTGCACGTACATTAAGACGACTCGCTAAATGACTCTAGTTGGGTTATACTAAATGTGATTAATTTAATTGAGATAAGCCATTTTTCTAATCAACTGACATTTCAACAAATGTTTTCGTCTAAATGTATTTCTTAATGCGAATTCATGTTTACTTCAATACGACCATACTTTGTATTTTACAATCTTTATTCTGACTTTACATACACGGATTTGTCTTACGAGTGCTAACCGTTCGCACACATTCGTAGAAGTACACGGATCCTAACATATTGGCAATTTTTATGAGCGATTTAAGAGGTGTTACGAGTTATTGCGAGCTATTTACGATTTATTAACAGTTATTACGACGTCTTTACGACAAAATTCCACGATTTGTTACGAGTTACCAAAGGATAAACAGGAGCAAGTTACGTGCATTTTACGAGCGTTTAATGGATTGGTATATTACGGGATGTTACGATTCATAGAAGCTTTACATGTTAGTCACGACCTGTTTACGTTTTGTTGCGAATACTTACAAGTTAGTTACGAGTATTTATGAGTCCTTCCATAATTTTTGGCACAACGTATTTTCTATGAAACATCATTCAACATCTGACCTGCAACATGGAATATGAGAGAACAGATTGCATGGTATACGTGAATCCGCGAAAACACGTAAATCGTAAAGTATACCTTATATATTCGTACTGTACTCGTAACAACACGTGCAGTGCTCGTAATAATTCGTAATAATCCGTAAACAAATCATAAATTAACCGTAAAAACCAATATTATACAAACTGTTTCGAATCATTTACGGATTCTTGCGAGGAGTTTACGGATTGTTACGTGTAATTGCGACCGCTTTACGTAACTTACGGATTGTTAAGATTCCTTTACGAGTTATGTACGGAACAATCAGTCCGTGGACAATCGTCAGAACATTTTCATATGTCTAAAGATTTGCTCCTCTTCTCCCGGATCCTTACGAATGTGTGCGAGTTATTGCGAAAGCTGTTTATTGTTACCGGCGAGTTATTTATAGATGCTTGCGATTGACTACAGGTTGCGATCCGTAAGGACTCAGTAAAATCCATGCATGTGAAGAGATATTAGTGAATTTGTCGGTGATAAGATTAATCTGTCCGACCAATGAAGTGGTTATATAGGCTTGTGTATATGTAGTATAGATGTATCACCCAATTACGCACCACTTTAATATGTACCAGTATGGGTGAAATATTGTGTCTGTGAAATCGGGTCAAGAATCTACATACATGTAGAGGCGTTTACTTGGAGACAATAAGAGGGACTTGCTATGTAATATAATATACATGTATATAATGAGAACACATGGATATAACGGTTTACTCGTATAACTACATGTAATGAAGAAAGGGGAACTTGCAAACTGCTAGCATAAACAATAAATACAATCTTTGCTTTCTATTCATTGTTATGATTGTTAATAAATTATAAGTCAGGGGGGGGGTGGCAGTGTACAGAAGATCTAGAGATTTATGGAAGGGGGGGGATGCCAATGCCTATGATTTGGCAACACAGATATTTTACCGTACACTACATAGATGTAAATGTACACATTTTTGAAAATTGTAAATCATTTCCAATTCATAAAAAAGGAAAAAGAAGATAATACACTTATGTTTCCTATATATGTCACGTGTGTGAAAACCATGGTTACCATCAAATATTACCAAAACATGCAAAAGAAAACACTGTCTTTAACCAAAATGGTCCATTTTATCATGCAAATATCAATTTTGGTACAGTTTTATTTTACTGTATTTTTACACGTCATATTACAGGGGTTAACAAAAACAATTTGAGAGTCCTTTGTCAATTTAAGGAGTCAAAATGCAAGTTTTTGCGAGTCAGAGAATACATTGCTTTCTGTAAGTTGATGTAAACCATGTAACACTTCCACATATATAGCGTGTTCCATTTGGCAGAACGTTCCGGTTGTTCCGGAACGAACAAGACGTTCCGCTAAATGAAACGCGACGTTCTGCCGGGACGAACCGGTTCGTTGGGAACGTCTCGTTTTAGGGTTCCAAGTTGGGATCCAATATGGCGGCCAGGGAAAAGTTTTCGTTTCAGATGCTCAATAAATTGTTAAATGATATAACAGTAACCAGTTAATCAGCATTTCATCAGTAAAACTCCAAGTGGCATCATAGTGTGTACAATTTGTAGAAGGGATTACTCGAATTGTTTTGCGGATTTTATGACAGGACCGTTTTGGTTATTTTTGGAAAAGTTGTTTGTTTTTCCTTTTCGATTATTAGATTTTCACCCACAGGATTGGAATTTGGCACGTTCTGTTCCATTTAGCAGACCAGTTCCAAGTTGGCACATCTGGAACGTTCCGATAAATGGAGTACAATACATTTCATATGTCCTGTAAAACGGTCTGTTTTTGCATTGGAATATTCAAAGTAAAACATATTTTAATATATGTATTATTGTTTCATTTCTAGTAATCAAAATGGCAACGGAACTCTCACAGGCCCACAAGGATCAACTCTCTAAATGGATCGATTCAACTAAAAACCACAAGTTTACGTTACTGTACAAGATCAGCCGTGATGGATGTGCAGCCCCAACCTTCCATAGTCACTGTGACAACAAGGGGCCGACAGTCACCGTCCTGTACAATACAGACAACTCAGTGTACGGAGGGTACACAGCTGTTAACTGGCATTCCAATGGTGGTCATAGCACCGACGCAAAATCATTTATGTTTAAACTAGAGTATAACGGTACATCGCAGCCAGTGAAATTTCCCAATAAAACAAGCGGACAAAACGCAATCTACGGGCATGCGAGTAATGGTCCAGTATTTGGAGGTGGAATCGACTTCGTTTCTTTTTCTGGTACCGTGAACAAATCTGGAAATTATTTTCCTTTAAATGGTAATACCGAGGGATTCGGAACGACCTATGCTATGCAAGGACAGAACAGCAACTCTATCATGAATGGTCATTTACAGGTTCTGGACCTGGAGGTCTACAGTATCGAAGGTAACCTATCACACAACAAACATTTACTTATACTGATTTTGGTAATGTGAATGCTTGCATACATCTACTGACTGAATCAAAGCTATGTGACTAAGATATCATTGATAATGGCTTCGCAATCCTCTGGAATGGCTTAGAACATAGTAAAAGGAATTATGGTAATCTAAAATGTATTATGTAAACCCACCTCAAATAATTGATTCCCTGAAAACAAAGAAGAGGTGAAATGCGTTTTGAAACAAAAAAAATCCATTTCAGAATGAAAGAACCAGGCTATGTATACATATTGGAGAAATTTAACAGTAATTTTGAAAATGATACATTCTTTTTTTAAGTTTTTAATAACATTCAACTAATTTAATACTTTTGTTATTCTTATTCCAATTGACTACTTACAGAACAAGAGCTGCTTCAAAAGCCGTGGATTAGGAATGTGGACTGGAGCAGTAAGGTCAGTAATATGTGTACCTGTATTTGTATGACAGCATTTAGCTTCATTAGGGCACCGAACGAAAGTCCGTGTCCGTCCTAAAACTAAATACATTTCTTTCTTATTGAATGTCTATGCTTGCAATTACTTTTCATTGCTATTGACAATCAGACTGATACTTCAAAAAATGCCTTTTCCTTAAAGTGATTACTTGCAATCTTTTTTTCATCTTTGAACTCAACCTTCATTCAGTCATTCATTACTAAAAGTGATTGCTTACATGGTACAATTGATTTGCTTTTTTAAAGGTCAAGGTCACTGTTATTAGGGCCCCGTATCGGATATACGGGTGTCATATAGTAATCACTGTCTGTCTGTTCGTCCACAAATTCAACTCATGACTGATAACTTGAACAATTTATATAAAACTTTTTCAAGATGTTAAGTTTACAAAAATTCTTACTGAGGTCAAAAACAAGGTCAATGGTCAAGGTCATCAGGTTCAAAGTTCAAATTTTAAAGACGGATTCAACTGACCAAAATTCAAGATCAACGGGTCAAAGGTCAAATCACAAGGTCAATGTTCAATTTTGTACCTTTGACTGATGTTTTGTAATGATATCATGAAGCAAACTTGGTCAGAATTAACAAGGCGTCAACTAAACCAAATTCAAGGTCAACGGGTCAAAGGTGAAATCACTGGGTCAAGGTTTAGCAAAGTTTGTAGAAATTAAGCAAATGAAAAAAATCAATGAAAAAAAAGCATCAGGGTCACATTTTGTAACTTTTCACTGATGAACATTGCTTTATCACATTATGAAGCAAATTTTGTAAGAATTTGGCAAGGGGTTAATAGACCAAAGATCAGCCTTGCTGGGTTTGACCATTGGGTCCAAAGCTCAAGGATTGATGATGAGGGAGATCAAAGCCACAATATTTTATCTAGCGGCCTCCCAAGTTACATGCTATGATAACCAGTAAGTTATCATGTATATCAATTATAGAACAGAACAAGCGGGATTTCAGGTAGTGGTACAACAAAATTTATGAAATAGTAAAAATTATATAGTTGTGGAATTATGCTACTTTTGCTTATTACGTCACAAGTAAAGTATTATTTCAGCATCCTCAAATCTCCAAAAGTTACGCTCATTTACATAAATACATATTTGTACGTAACACATAAGTGGAGGCATGCACTTAAATTATCATAGCTTGTAATACATTTGTATGGCGTTAACTTAATAAAAACAAACCAAAACGTTCATTTGAAGACACAATTATGAAAATATTATCATGTGATGTACATCAAAGGTCTTCTGATTGCATCCCAATAAAATTGAGTTGCTTTCAAAGGTGAACCTAACAAAACATTAATAAGAGAATACCGAAGCGTTAACAAAATCATAATCCAAACTCAAAATCGATTAAACCAGGGGCAAAATATGAGCAAAGGAAAGATTTACACGGAGACTCTTGTAAAAGTACAAGAGAATAAGGCCAGGTGTTCCGGAAGAGTGAGCGTATTCTGCTTCATCGACGACACCCGCCATGTGAATCTTTGTCACATCCAAGTAAACATCTCAAAATGAGAACCGAGCATTATTGTCAATCACAACAAGTAAACACACTAACAAACATACTCAAAAAAGATACAGAATATTTCTCAATGAGACAAAGATGGCGACCATAAAACTTGCCCATAGTTCTGATCAACCTGCATCTTTCGAATCCTTGTGTTGTTAGTTTGTTTGTCAGCAGTCGACATCGATCACGAAAATCCCGATATTTAGAGCAAGCTCTAGAATATCGAATCAACTACGAGATGTAAACACCATAGGTTGGAGAAGCAGGGATGTTACTATCAAGAAATGGAAAGTTCACGATCGGAAAATTGAAATCATCACGTGTAGCGTATATCTTAACATGTGCTACACCTTTTAAAGGTAGTCTAGTAATCTTCTAGGGGCAAAAAGTGGGAATCGAAATTTTCAGATGTCGTTCCTTAGCCAGACATTAACATTTTTTTGCGAGTTTAATTTTGATCGATCTGACATTTTCGGAATCGATGATATCTATGTTATATCGTTTATTATATACCAGACTCTCTGGGTAATCAAGCACGGTTAATCATAATTGACTGTTGTGATAAATTGAACAGAACAATCAGAGATGTTTTATCATTATCAATTATAGTGGTCTATTACAAAATATAGCCAATTAAGGTGAAATATAATTGTGGTTTACAAACAGTTTAGCTTGTGTTAGACTACTTTATAGTTCCTCATCTTCAGATGACTGATGATTATCATAACATACTGTTCTTCATCCGTAGTTAATTGCTGCTTCGCAATAAGTAAGATAAATACAGTTTATTTCTAAAATTCAAATGAAAGTTTTCCTTGTTTCATATTTAATGTCATTTTTATACTAAAAAGGATGTTACGATGGCTACCGTGTAATCAACTTTGATTGGGACATTTCAAGTTTGTTGCCTTTTTCTAAAAACGTTTGACATGCCTTTATGATGATTTATCTTGACTGGTAGTTGAGCATTTGAGACTGCTTAAAAACATGGTATGACCACAAAACGGCCATGTGATATCCAGACAAATAATATGGTCCAAGATATTATTACATCAATCAGTTTCATATTTTCAGATTTGTATTTTACAAAATCCCGATCTCCTTAGTCTGTGTTAATGTATTTATCTCAATTTGAAATGCCATCTAAAGCATATCACAGTACTGTATGCCTTCTAAAATATCGTAAGAGCAAGCTCACTGTGTTATAGCCATGTGTATACAATTTAATTCGGCTTCACAAGGCATATTGCCCTGCAGGTACATGTAGGGCGTAAGAATGTACCTGCTGCCCCGATTGCAGGGTCGTAATAGGCGACTACATTTGGGATCTGATTCCTTCCTAATGCATCCCTTGACACTATCTCACTTTTAACGGGGCAATTAAGCGAAGTTTGTTTCCCTTTTTATAATATCGCCAAATATTTTATAAATTTGCAGTTCGGTAATCCTTGTGAATTATTCATACCGATATGTTGACAAAACT
The DNA here is from genome assembly GCA_947623455.1 of Mimachlamys varia. Taxonomy (NCBI): domain Eukaryota; kingdom Metazoa; phylum Mollusca; class Bivalvia; order Pectinida; family Pectinidae; genus Mimachlamys; species Mimachlamys varia. Next base: position 52,775,603 of record OX392527.1, read on the forward strand.
TGATGTTGAAAAAACTTGATGTTTTCCATGCGTTTTTCGATTAAGGAAATCCTTAACTGTCCAACCCAGGCAAATGAAACAAATGTTTACAAACATCTCTAAGCGCTTTGACCCCACGGAGCATGAGTGTTCAGGTATCAAATTTTCCTTCAGAGGACCCCTGTGTGACAAGCTTTCAAAAATATCTGCTTTTGGTTAGTTTGGAGTATACCAACACAATTTTTCGAGTGATCTAGTCTTAATCATATATATGATAATTGTTGACAACGTATTTCGTTAATCTTCACACATCGCATACCACAGGAGGTTAATGTATCCTTTAAATGAACATAGCTCACAAAAACAACCAAACCAAACCAAACCAATCACAGGGCGTTTCTAAAGGGCAATTGTAATTGTTGAACTCTATTAAAAAGTCTAACGACTGTCATATCCTGATCATATATAATGGAATATGGTCATGCCTGGTATTATAATGGTTCATCGTGGTAGTGGTCATAACCAGATAAAGGCCCAATATACGTAACTTTCAGCAAAACTTGCTGCGAAAATTAATCCTGAAATATAGTTTATTATATTTACAGATTTAATTAAGATTAACTGATATCAGCAATATTCAAGATGAATTTTTACGTGGTTACCGGTACAGCAGCAGTTAAAACTAGGTATTTGTAAACACGCGTCCATTTTGAAATGGCTTCTAACTTAGGCTTGTTGTTGAAGTTGGCGACACCAGGATTATTTTCAATTCTTTGGATATTACTGTCAAGAGTTTCTTGTTCGTTACCACTCCGGAGGTTTACTTCGTTTTAGACTTATTTTGCATGGTTATCAACTGGAATGTTTTTCATAATTTTTCAGAATCCCAAAACATTTCCTGAAGTAACATATATTGGGCCTTTGATAGAAAGTGATCCATTCCATGATCAACTAAGCTTTGTGAACGCACAAAAATATGCTAGAACAACGTCATGTTCATAGAAATGTTTACTGTGATAACATAAGGACTTTGCGATATTATGATATAAGCAAAGATAAAGTTTGACAACACTTGTAACCAATCATGCTTTGACAGAAACGGTTGAAGGGCATACAGAAAGGTCAGAAACGTCCAAGGGACTGGATTCAATGATTGTTCCCTCTCTGACCTTCAAACACGATGACGTGTTAACCTCCAACTACCTAGATGTTAGTCTATCGTGCACGTGCTGGAGTATAGCAGTGGGTGATTAAATTTGGCTATTATACATTTTAATTATATTTCCAAAACAGAAACCTGAACGGGAAAAGAGTAGCATCACTGCTTTTTAAAAACACAAATTAATCCAGATTATAAGATTTCCAGATTAATATAGATGCTTTGTAAACAGTATAACGGGGATATAAAGGACAAAGTGGCCACCTATAAACCATTACCCGGACTGGACCTGCAGCAGGCGAGGATCTTATTGGTTGGCCAGGTCGGAGCTGGGAAATCCAGCTACTTCAACACCATCAACTCCATCTTCCGGGGACACATCAGTGCCCAGGCCAACGCTGGGAGCGCTGAACATAGTCTTACAACATCTGTAAGTATTACATAAAACATTTTTAAATATGTGTACACGTAACTAGATTTTCGTGTCATGCTAGTAGTACAAATGTAGTACCCTTTCCTGTTTTAAAAGGTATTGTTTTTATTGAGGCGTTAATAAGGCCGTGCATATATCGATCAGTTAAAAACCGGAGACACCTAGCGGTTATCTCTATAATTACTCTAAATAAGGGAGACAACTTTTACAGTATCTGGTGCTTTGTTCAGAATACTGTGGGACATTTGGGTAAATACGGACAAGCCGATAACTTTTTGCAAGAATCTTACATAAACTTCACATATGACTAAATTTTACTCCGTTCATGTTAAATGATGCAGAATGCACATATAAGGAAGTGGAAACCCATGGTTGATGTATAAGCGTTCGCTTCAAACCACAGACTTTGAATATATATTAAACAGCGATCGTGATTTTTATGAAATCACACATCTGATTATAACGCTTTGGCTACTAATCGCAACAAAAGTCGTGTTGATCGATAACAATGACCCTCACTGTTGATCGATACGAAATTTATATTTTCAATCGGTTGTACGGAAGTAAATCTCCTGCTTAGGTTATATTGCGTTAGGAAACGAAAGTAGAATACTTCTGATTGGTTCTGACGGCATGACTTTCGATCATTTCGGGAGTTAAACGAACAAGCTGGGCAACTCAAGTCGACGTGAGATGAAACTTTCCTTCCCTAACGGCAGTTCTAATAGAAATAAAGAGTTTACATGTTGCAAATTTATTAATAATTGATTAGATGTATCGTATCAGCAACACTTGAATGCGTTCTTTTTATATTGGCGAAAGCAGGAAATATCGCGCGAACATACAAGTGACAAATTTAAGGTATGCTCGTTCGTCGGTACCAAGCAATAAAACCAATATTTCAAGTTCGTTTCTCAGAAAGGATATTTCTTAACAAACGAAAAATGTTATTCAAATCCTGACTCATAATATATATCGGTATGCCGAAATTCGTGGTAAAATGAATGAAAGACTGAAAAAAAGCTTATCATGTTTTTACGTCGGTCATAAAAGCTCAAAAGAGCTTGTGCTTTGCATGTTGTATCTGACATGCCGACTTTGAATCAAACTTATTAGGGCTTTTTACCAATTGGTATTGTTTTTGTTATGTTTATTATTATAAGGATTTTTCACCAATTGGTGAAAAGACCTATTGTTTTTGTTATGTTTATTCTTCTTCTTCTTAATCTTCTGCATTTAATTTTGTTGCAACGATTGCTCTAAAATGGTAAAAGTTATGCCAATGCAATTTTAGTATGTTGCATAAAATGTGTTGAAGGCGTCAGAATAATGTATTCAAGTAGGTCCAAAATCCAACATGGCCGCCACGACGTCATTTGACAAAAAACCTTAAAACAGCCATATCTCAAAAACTGTTGGTTGTTCAGAGTTTCTGTTTAGATATTATTGTAGGCATAAGCTATATCTAACTTTTTTGTCACACATATAGGTACTTTGGACTTCAAATAAAAAAAGTTCGCCATTGGGTCAAAAAAATTCCCCCACAAAAATTCAATTTTCATTCTTTTTGGAAATTTGTTTCAACCAAACAATGCAGAAAGTCTTTCTGATTAATTTGATATTTTCAGTTTCTCTGTGACACATATAAATTCCCATATCATTAAAGTCTATATAAAAAAAAACTGTTTAATTAATGTAAGAGTTACTTTCCTTTCACCAAAGACTAAATCGGCCATATATGTGAAAAGCCCATCAAATTGTTCACTTACAATTTCTAGTCTTATCTGATGTTTGTCCCTAGTTTTATTTAGGAACAACCGGAAATATAAAATTTTAGAAAAAAGAAATACACTAATAAAAAGTATCTCTATTATGATGTAATTAATTTTTTTTTATAATTTTTATGATGTAAATGGTAAAATTCTGCGTTTAATCAAATTAATTTACAAAATATTACCTTTAAGGTGAAAGTTCACCTTATCACAATCGCAAAAGTCTGTTATATCTTAAACTTTAATCTTTAAAAATTATGTGAACTTCACAAAATTGTATTTACAAGGAACTTCACAGAATTTAGCGTTACTTCCGCCCTTCAATTTACTACTTGAGATTGAACGACGGATCAAATCGCTTGTTGTCAGATTCCTTCACGGTGAAAGCACAGGTCGTGCTATTCAGCATTGTCCTTTTGATCTAAATCGTAAAAACTGGTCGATCAGTTATGGAACAAATTCTGACACATTGAAAACAGGGACCTGTGAATTTGTTACAGCCAGTTTGCATTTTAAAAAATGTACCTTTCACATTTCATTCTTTTACAATGTCCAAACATCCGGGTAACGTCTCCTTTAGTACTTCCAGTAATTTGATTATTATGATATATTTTGTGTAGCAGATAAAAGACATCATCTTGATTCATCATCAATATTTTTGACCAGAAAATGAAACACGACTGAAGGAATTGCTAATAAAAGGACAACGTGCCAAAGATGTTTAAAACACTAAACCTTTATCATACAGTGTACCTGTCAACCCTCCCTCATTAGGAGGGAGACTCCCTCATTTTGACCAAAACATCTCCTTCGACATCTCCCTCATTTAAGTCCAAACTCAAAATCTACATCCTGTAGTCAAATGAGATCCTGGTTACTGAAGGATATGTGTAATGACCATAATAGTTGTATCTGGATCAAATGAGTACTCTGTGAAGTTATTTTGATACATTTGAGCAATGCAGTTTCAGTCGTATTTCACGCACTTTCTCCCTAATTGGAAATATGGAAAGAAGGCGATCTCCATCATTGGAGGTTTCAAAAGTTGACACCTATGCCTTTATCCAGTCATCATCATGAAAGGTATTACCAATACGTGATTTTGATATTAAAATATGCAAGAATGCCATATCTTGGGTTTAAAAATAATGTCTAAGTATTCGTCACATTTTGTCATATCTCGGTTAAGTTAACATTTGAATACCGTCTCCTGAATTACACCTCAGATTTTAACAAAGTTTGGTCTGACTGACTACAAGATAAACGCGACACAATATTGTATAGATGGCATGCGTACTTCAGAGTAAAAATACAGTAAAATTTGAGGAATGTGATCATATTTAACATAGATGTAGTTGGTACTAGAAATTCGCTTATGTTCAGTAAGTTTTCTGGTTCCTGCTTAATCTGTTTTATCTGAATCAATTTAAACTTAAGTCAATCTCTTTTTTTTCTGTTTTGCGCTAATTAGTACAGGACATATCAAGTTAGAGACGGATATGCTGGGAAATCTCTCAACTTCCGGTTATGCGACACATGTGGCATTGAAGATGATCAAGGTCTTGATGATCACGAGATTGGCTATCTACTTGAGGGTCACGTGCCAGACAGGTACAAGGTGAGTTTGTATGTCTTTTTACAGACAAATACCTATTCGTTTTATTCCTGAGGAACATAATTTGAATATTTCTCCTAAAGATATAATTCAGTTTTGACATATATAATTTTTGATGAGGGAAGCGGGTCTCATCTAACAGGATATTACTATATTGTATGTATTTGATTGATATCTGTTACGAAATATTTTGAAACGAAATGTTAAAACTAGATGAATTATGGAGTCATTTAAGGTCTTAGTTTTAAGCGAGGGGAGAATATGGGCTTGTGGGTGGTGAATAGGGAGCTGTTGGCATAAGAAATATCGACGAATTTCAGTGACGCTGATTTTTTTTTTTCAAATTGTTTTATTTACAAATACAATATTAATTCTAATCCTTCATCATCCGATGTCATCTGTTCTGATATTCCTTGTGTGCTTGATTATGCGTTAGGAATTCAGAGTTTGACTAAAACATTTTGAAATGACTACAACATATTTAATTTTAGAAATAGCAGTATTTATTTGTTTTATTATTATTTTTGCTCAAGTTCTACTTAATTCTTTCAGTTGTCATACGTTTGTCTCTTTTCTGTATTTGGACTGACCGAAGCACCAAAATGGTTGACAAACATCCGCTATCGCTAACATTTTTTTGTTTAATTTTAAAAATGTTGATTTTGATGGATAGCAAGACCGCAACTTGTCGGCCACCAGGTGAAAGCTAGAAACCAGGGTTCAGAGTTTGTTACATGTACCTTTGGTTTTAATTGTCATGTCCGAATTTCATTTAAGATGATTACTAATAATATCAATACACGATATGAAATTACTAATAAGACTTTAGATTTGATCCATAGGTTACCACGCTTTTGCAGACCTAACGGTTGAGATCCCCACCCCAAAACTATATATACAATTGCTGAGCATTAAGAGACAACCACAATAATGATATTAGATTAGATCTCGAGGTCTGTCATGTCCTTGCAGGCTTGACTCCCGAGTCATAACTTTTAAACGATTGTAATCCCCACTCCAAAATAATACATTTTTTGCTGGACATAAAGAGACGAACACAATCGTGATATTAGTATTGGTGTTGAGGTCTTGCACATCCATAGTTTCTTGATCAGTTGGACTCGAAAACAGATGAGATACCAACCAATTAACCAAACTTTTCATGTATACCAATATGCTTCAATTTTTGGTCTTTTGTTCTGACCCTGTCCATGGGATCTTTTGAGATATTTAACCATGATTACCTAGGTACCAATGTATCCAGGGGAGAGACACATGCCCTCTGGGCCTCTTGTTTTGACATTGGTTGTATGAGATTTCTTAAAACTCTCTACGTTTTTGTATCTTTACAAGTTTAACCCTGCTGTTCCACTGTCACCTGACGCACTTGAGTTTGTCAAGAACCCGACATTATCCAATAAAATCCACTGTGTGGCATTTGTCCTGGATGGTAGTACCGTGGATTTCATCCCCGAGAAAGTGCTGGGACGGATCAAGGCCATGCAATTGCGAATGAATCAAAGATGTATGCAATTACAGGACAGATATGAAATATTTCACGGCTTATTCAACACTAAAGGAACCATTGTATTTCTGAAATGGCATTTTAACTTTTCTCTCATAGATCTTTCACAAGCTTCCACGAGGCCTAAATTCATAATGCTTGGTCTATAGTAACCTCACTGACAAGTTTACTTAAATACATGACCTTTTAAAGCTTTCAATATTAAATAACTTGAATGTAATGAAAATGTCAAACCAAATTAGAATGTATAATGTTCAGCAGAGAATACCAACTACCATTTCTATCAATGTCATATCTTTATTGTATACATATACACTCACGTTAATGACATTTGTTATTTACAGCGATTCCCCAGGTTGTGCTCCTGACGAAAATCGACAGAATCTGTGAGGAAATCTCCAATGACATCAGCAAAGTTTTTTTCAGTCCAAAGATGAAGGAATGTGTTGACAGGGTTGCCATGGTAATGGGTCTGCCCAGATCACACATACTTCCGGTGAAAAACTACGAATGTGAGGTGGAGCTGGATCAGAATGTAAACATTCTGTCACTCCTCAGTCTCAGACGAATTCTGCATGTTGCTGACGACTACCTCTACAACAAACTGGATATTGTCGACAGAATCTGTGAGGAAGTCTCTTCAATAAACTGGAAAGTCCTAACCGAAAAGATGCAACAGATGGAAATTCGTGAATGACACTTATAGTATACACATTATATAAGATTCAAACATTATTACTGATAAATAGGACTGAGAAAAAGACAGTTCAATCAGCATTTAAAGGTGATACAAACCCTTTTTCACTTTCTCAAGATTTTTATATTTTTCGGTGCATTATGTATCAAATATCCCTTGTGTAAAAACAATTATTTTGAAAACACTTATATTATAAGTTGGTATACAATGTTAAACTTTTGGTTAAGTATTGTTAATATGACATATGCCTACGCTACCTCAAGTCTCCGCCTGTACGACATTGCTCCGTACTTGTTTCCTGTTTAACGCACAAGTGCTCGGTTTCGGGATTTTCAGCAATGGCGTAAATCCTTTCCAACAAGTTGATACCCTTAATTTTACAATGCTAAAGCACGTGTATAAACAGCCTCAGATTTTTAGGTTCAAAGCCTAACGAAGACATCAACAGTGTACATTTTTGTATCTCTAATGAAGCTGCATGGCTCTAAATGACGTAAAAAATGCACCATTACGGACTTTTTTTTTTTAAACGAGAATGACAATTAACTTTTGTATGTTTAATTAATATTTTGACACTAAATTTGGCGTTTTTTAGAATTTGGTGGTTTATCACCTTTAACGTGACTTCACGGCGATAAATTTTGGAAAGCCAATTTTGTATTCAAAAGTATTGAAATGCATTACATCTTATTTAGATTGGAATTAAAAAGGCGTCTTCATTAAAAGATTTGTTTAATAAAGATGTTGACATATAATACATGTGTGATTGTGTGATGAATAAATCCTCACACCGGATGTGATGATAAAAGATAAATGATTAATTGATGTGGCTGTGATATAATTGTCCTCTATTACGGTTGTGTGACCAACTAATAGTGCGCGCACCAAAGTGCGACTCATCAATGGTTAACACCTATTTATGCTTCTGTCTCCACAATTGTACAGCTTGGTGCAATTGGCTGATCAGTATTTCAGAATGAAGAAAATATAACAAATGTACATTGTAAATTCTATAACATGTGATTCACAGTATTACCGCAAATGTCAAACGGAAAAAGTAAATAAAATTTCATGAAGACACTTGTAGATTTGTTTATTATTATATTTATATTATATCTATAGCAACTACATATTTATTGAAATTGTACAAGGAGGACAACTCCTGTGAACACTGATATTACGTCGATGCTATTTGATGCAGGGATGCAACAGGTTTAATACCTTTAAATGACCATATAAGGAGATGTGGAGGCAATTTGGCAGCGTCATTCACTAAGACAGCCTTATTACTCCCATAAATAGGGGGGTTGCCAGGGATGCAACAAAGTGCAGAAAATAAATAAATATTTAGAAAATGTAATTGTTTACCCGGTATTTACATTTTTAAATTAATCATTAACTTAAAATAAGTAGCGTATTTCAAGTGGAAATAAACTAGCCAAAACGTCATTCTCGTCAGTTTTCCGTGGGAGAAGTACCATTTAGGAGATTGAAACAAACGTTTTGAGCAGTAAATACGTACAATGTGTGTTTTACTTTCAATGTAAATACATCTGAACTCTTTTTAACTCACTTTACTTTGATAGACACATTAATTGTTACCCTTATTACACCATCTGCCTACCTAAAGACATCAATGTCACAAGTTGTATAACTGAACTGTCTTTCGTCTTGGTTATACAATATTATCAGGACAAATAACAAAAAACTTTGCCAAATCTATTAATTTAACTAATCGTCGACGCTTTGATGTTCTCTATTTTCATACAACTTCAATCTTCAATTACATCGGCAACATCATACATTGTATACACGGACTATCAACCTTCTAGGTCACACATCATTCACCTTTCTCTACAACATCATGCATTGTATAACCGGACTATCAACCTTCTAGATCATACATCATTCGCCTTCCTGAGAAACATCATAGTAAATTGTATAACCGGACTATCAACCTTCTAGGTCATACATCATTCGCCTTCCTGTGAAACATCATAGTACATTGTATAACCGAACTATCAACCTTCTAGGTCATACATCATTCGCCTTCCTGTGAAACATCATAGTACATTGTATAACTGGACTATCAACCTTCTAGGTCATACATCATTCGCTTACCTCTACAACATCATACATTGTATAACCGGACTATCAACCCTCTAGTTTTCAGCTCATCTGCTTCTAGCTTATACCTTATCTGCCTATCTCTTTTGTAATCATTTCACTAAAGCTGAAAGGAAAATTCTGCGTCAATATGGTGCAATATGTGTAACCTTTGTCTGTATAGATTATAATTACTCGGGACGTATCATCTGCCTTAACTTTGTTTCTTAGTAACACACGTCAATTAGATCATCGATATCAATTATACAATGTATCTGTTATGTCGAGCACTGCTACCCCATGTACATGTACCAGACTGACCGAAGTCCATGTAGGTGGAGTTGATACGTCCTCGAGTTGGTAGGTCGGGGCGGGAACAGGCATTGATACATACATTTGTATGTCCTTCCTGTATACCATAAAACTATCATATAAAACCGTAAACGGTGAAGCATAATTTGTTAAAAGTGTCGTCAAACGTTGTCTCTATGTTAACTATGTTCGTCTGTGTGCGTCTTAGGCATTTGTCTGTCTGTGTGTGACTTACGCACATGTCCGTCTGTGTGTCTTACGCACATGTCCGTCTGTGTGCGTCTTACGCACATGTCTGTCTGTTTGTGACTTACGCACATGTCCGTCTGTGTGTGTCTTACGCACATGTCCGTCTGTCTGTGTGTCTTACGCACATGTCTGTCTGTGTGTGACTTACGCACATGTCCGTCTGTGTGTGTCTTACGCACATGTCCGTCTGTGTGTCTTACGCACATACCCGTCTGTGTGTGTCTTACGCACATGTCCGTCTGTGTGCGTCTTACGCACATGTCTGTCTGTGTTTGTCTAACGCACATGTCCGTTTGTGTGTGTCTTACGCACATGTCCGTCTGTGTGTCTTACGCATATGTCCGTCTGTGTGTGTCTTTCGCACATGTCCGTCTGTGTGTGTGTTGGAGGTCCATCTTTCCATTAGGCGTCACGGAGTCTTAGATGTGTATTCACGTTAAAAGTGTCGTTGTTGAAAAAGATACTGAGGTTTGAAATAAATTGTCCGAGCAACCGGGTATATCGCATTTTATCAAAATGCCATATTCTTAGGTGGAATAAAATATGGCTGAATGAATTTCAGATACCTTGTTTAAACCACTGTAATTTGCTGTTGGTTCCACATGAGAAACGAAAAGGTCCTGGGGTTTTTTGGCTATATCTCGCGATAGTAGGAATGATGTAAACAGAAGCAATGTCATGCATGTACCTCATCAGCCTATCTCTACAATATCATATATTGTATAATTTGGCTAGCATCTGTTAAGGCTATACAAATTCACCGAGGCTAAAAGGAAACTGTAACATCAATTTGACACAACCTGATACACCTTTGTCAATACACATAATTATCAATGGGGATGTTATAACATGTATCAAAAGTACAATGTTCAACTTTGTTTCTAAGTAGATTACGTCAATCAGACCATAGATATCAATATCTGGTATATCGAACACTGCTACCCTACACACATCTACAAACCAGTAACGCATGCAGTGAGCACTCCGACAGTACCAGCAAAAGGTATGTCTAATGATTTTTGTTTATTGGTAAATCTTTTTTAATTTAACATTCAAAATTCATTTAAAACAGTGTACAAATGGACGTTGTAAATAGATACATAATGACTATGCAGTTTTATTAATATTAAATAATGTTCAAACATAATTGTAAATATTTATAGCAATACATCCTGTACCAACCCGAGACTATTTTTGTTTATAATTTTTTTATTTTTGAAAATGTTCAGCATCACAAAACAGTTTACATCAATAGTTTCCATACTCCTCACTCACTTTTTCTTACAACATAATTAAAATAATATCTGTATAGACCATGATAATTCATAATTCACATTTCAGACATATGATTCTTAAATACATAATAGATACATTAATACCTGGTCTAATAATCAAATAAAACATAATACATTTTATGAGTTACTCAATTTTGTAATGCTTTAGGAAGGAGAGAGAGGGGGGAGAGGGGGGATAGGAGAAGTTGAGAAGACAACATATGGGGTGATGAGGATGTTGCGTCCGCAAGTGTCCATTAACAAGTACATAACATATAGTGATATTTCTAATTATAAATTCTGGACGACCGCTAAAAGTGTATTTGGTGTAGAAAAGAAATAATTCTTTATTTTTTTTTTTATTGAATCCATGAGATTGAGGAATTCTCTTATTTATTTGACTAATGCTCAGTTTCAAAGCTAATTCATAGCAGATAATGGGAAATAGTTTTAAATGTATTTATGTATCTGAAGTAACTATGGAAACAAGCCAAAGTGATATAACCTTGTTATTGTCATGAGTGATGAGCACACATATGGGCCAAGTTGTTTGTTAATGTCAACATAAATGTGTCATATTGTTATTTCGTGTATATCGTATTGCGTCAATCTATACAAAAACGCAATAAACCTTAAAGTTCAATGATGACAGAGTTTATTAGCATAATGACACCACGATAACAAGATCATGACAGTCACCATGATCCCCGATAACAAGGTAATGGTACCACGATAACAAGGTAATGACACCATGATAACAAGGTAATGACACCACGATAACAAGGTAATGACACCACGATCCAAGATAACAAGGTAATGTCACCATGATAACAAGGAAATGACACCAAGGTAACAATGTAATGACACCAAGATAACAAGGTGATGTCACCACGATAACAAGGTAATGACACCACGATAACAAGGTGATGTCACCACGATAACAAGGTAATAACACAGCGATAACAAGGTCATGACACGTTGATAACACCACGATAACAAGGTTATGACACCATGATAACAAGGTAATGTCACCACGATAACAAGGTCATGACACCACAATAACAAGGTCATGACACCACGATAACAAGGTTATAGCACCATAATAACAAAGTCATGACACGTTGATAACACCACGATAACAAGGTAATGACACCACGATAACAAGGTGATGTCACCACTATAACAAAGTAATGACACCATGATAATAAAGTAATGACACCATGATAACAAGGTCATGACACCATCATTACTCAATTTAACCAGGTGATTAGAAGATAAAGAAATACGAAAATACGGTGATAGCCAGCCGATCACAAAGCTATTACCTTGTAATAACCATGTTATTATCACGCGATAACAAAAATGACCCTATTTTAAATCACGACAACGCAATACTTAGGTAATGATTAATCAATACAAATATCATTACCACGGGACTTACAATTTGACACGTTGATGTAATTTAACCTCATTTACTATCCAATCGATATGGCTTTTAAATAAGCAAAAGGCATTTTCACTTCATTTCATTTTCTTATTTCATGAAATTGTATTGACAAATAAATTGAGAAAAGGATTGGACAGCAGGCATAGCCTATTGAAGTCAAGAAACAAACGGTTGTACAAACATGTAGACATTTAACTTATAATATACATAGATAGTATACTTATATAAATACACGCATGGCGCACTTGCACGCACATATACACGTGCACATATACTCATGCACGCTCACACACACATCCTCATACACCCGCACATGCATGCATACATGGATGTAAGTAAAACGCATGATAAAATAATATAGAAAGTTATTAATTAATATTTGAGAACAAAATATTAATTGTTTTCCCTATAGACATTTGATTTAACTTGAATAGTTGTAACGTTCTTGCAAGGCATGTTGTCTTATATCTCAATACACGATAGGTAATAAAACTCATCAATCAAGCTTCTTACATTCACCGACGGTACATGGTAGTCACGTTTAAAAGAGCAGCTTTAACAAAATAATTCAATATAAATGTGTTTGGTACAGGGAAAACATTCCAGGGCCAGAGAAAGGAAGAGGTTTAAATACAAAAAGAGAAAACTGGAAGAAACAGATCATGAAGAAACCATGGATGCGTAACATCGACTGGAACTCCTCGGTACGTATCCAGGACTTGTTTAGTGAATTGTGGAAACATATCGATATCGTGTACATGTCCATGTAGGAACCCTTAAAACATGTGTAAAACACAAAACATATCGATAAACGTAAAACATGTGTAAAACACAAAACATATTGATATACGTAAAACATGTGTAAAACACAAAACATATCGATATACGTAAAACATGTGTAAAACACAAAACGTATCGATATACGTAAAACATGTGTAAAACACAAAACGTATTGATATACGTAAAACATGTGTAAAACACAACACATATCGGTATACAATGTACGTAAAACATCTGTAAAACACAAATCATATCGATATACGTAAAACATTTGTAAAACACAAAACATATCGATAAACGTAAAACATGTGTAAAACACAAAACAAATCGATAAACGTAAAACATGTGTAAAACACAAAACATATCGATATACGTAAAACATGTGTAAAACACTAAACATATTGATATACGTAAAACATGTGTAAAACACTAAACATATTGATATACGTAAAACATGTGTAAAACACAAAACATATCGATATACGTAAAACATGTGTAAAACACAAAACGTATCGATATACGTAAAACATGTGTAAAACACAAAACGTATTGATATACGTAAAACATGTGTAAAACACAAAACGTATTGATATACGTAAAACATGTGTAAAACACAAAACATATTGATATACGTAAAACATGTGTAAAACACAAAACGTATTGATATACGTAAAACATGTGTAAAAAACAAAACATATTGATATACGTAAAACATGTGTAAAACACAAAACGTATTGATATACGTAAAACATGTGTAAAAAACAAAACATATTGATATACGTAAAACATGTGTAAAACACAAAACATATCGATAAACGTAAAACATGTGTAAAACACAAAACAAATCGATAAACGTAAAACATGTGTAAAACACAAAACATATCGATATACGTAAAACATGTGTAAAACACAAAACGTATTGATATACGTAAAACATGTGTAAAACACAAAACATATCGATATACGTAAAACATGTGTAAAACACAAAACGTATCGATATACGTAAAACATGTGTAAAACACAAAACGTATCGATATACAATGTACGTAAAACATGTGTAAAACACAACACATATCGATATACGTAAAACATGTGTAAAACACAAAACATATCGATAAACGTAAAACATGTGTAAAACACAAAACATATCGATAAACGTAAAACATGTGTAAAACACAAAACATATCGATATACAATGTACGTAAAACATGTTACGTGTACATGTAGGAACCCTTTAAACATGTGTAAAACCCAAAACATATTGATATACGTAAAACATGTGTAAAACACAAAACATATCGATATACATGTACGTAAAACATGTTACGTGTACATGTAGGAACCATTTAAACATGTGTAAAACACAAAACATATTGATATACGTAAAACATGTGTAAAACACAAAACATATCGATATACGTAAAACATGTGTAAAACACAAAATATATCGATAAACGGATGTTGACTTTGCTTGTGTTACATATTTGTCAAAAAAAATGCATATAAATTATATGTATGTAAATATTTATGATCATAAAACGGTTTGATACACAATTATTTTCACATCTCACCTAAATGTAATATGACTGGTATAAGTTTTCATGTAGATGGAGAGATATCGCTTACTTTTGTATTTTTGTATTTTTAACTAATTTAAATTGGTTTACATGGTAAATTATGTATATAAATGTCAAATTAAGTATTACAAAAAAGACATTTTAACTTTTAGAAATAGTAAAATACTTCTCCTAAAATTAATCAATTAAGAAAATTTGTAAACACCGTTCTGATTGAACAATTATTCAAACTAATTTGATTCATATTCCCCGGCCCCGTACGTTAACGATCAGTCGGAGAAGGTCGAAACAGCTGAATCAAGAGCAATGGTGTATATTTCGTTTCAATTTCAGTCAACAAACTGATGCTTGTTTTGTTTAAACTAATGTTACACAGATTTAGTAATCAATATTTGTCATTCATCAAGTTTGAGGAGGATATAAAGGACAAAGTGGTCACCTATAAACCATTACCCGGACTGGACCTGCAGCAGGCGAGGATCTTATTGGTGGGTCAGGTGGGAGCTGGGAAGTCCAGCTACTTCAATAGCATCAACTCCATCTTCCGGGGACACATCAGTGCCCAGGCCAACGCTGGGAGCGCCGAACATAGTCTTACAACATCTGTGAGTATAATATGGATAATACACTAACATTTCTTGGGGTGCGGTAACTCAGTGTTACATTTTTACTCAATAAAAATAGGCCAATTACTTTAAGGTGTTTTTTTAAAACATCAACAATTATAAGGTCTTGGATGGTGGGATAGTTAAAACTTTATGTATAGCTAGCCAGTATACAAAAACAATAAATTCCTTAGATATGCTAAATGGTGCAGTTGGTTACTTCAAGTGCAAAGGTTACCAAAGGAAACTTCTTGTCTATTCAGCATACAGGTAATAATAAGGCCCATCATACAGGTAATCATCAGGCCCATCATACAGGTAATCATAAGGCCCATCATACAGGTAATCACAAGGCCCATCATACAGGTAATCATAAGGCCCAACATACAGGTAATCATAAGGCCCAACATACAGGTATTCATCAGGCCCAACATACAGGTAATCATAAGGCCCATTATACAGGTAATCATAAGGCCCATTATACAGGTAATCATAAGGCCCATCATACAGGTAGTCATAAGTCCCAACATACAGGTAATCATACGGCTGATCATACAGGTAATCATAAAGCCCAACATACAATTAATCATAAGACCAATCATACAGGTAATCATAAGGCCCATCATACAGGTAATCATCAGGCCCATCATACAGGTAATCATAAAGCCCATCATACAGGTAATCACAAGGCCCATCATACAGGTAATCATAAGGCCCAACATACAGGTAATCATAAGGTCCAACATACAGGTATTCATCAGGCCCAACATACAGGTAATCATAAGGCCCATTATACAGGTAATCATAAGGCCCATTATACAGGTAATCATAAGGCCCATCATACAGGTAGTCATAAGTCCCAACATACAGGTAATCATAAGGCTGATCATACAGGTAATCATAAGGCCCAACATACAATTAATCATAAGACCAATCATACAGGTAATCATAAGGCCCATCATACAGGTAATCATCAGGCCCATCATACAGGTAATCATAAGGCCCATCAAACAGTTAGTCATAAGTCCCAACATACAGGTAGTCATAAGTCCCAACATACAGGTAATCATAAAGCCAATCTTACAGGTAATCATTAGGCCAAACATACAGGTAATCATAAGGCCAATCATACAGGTAATCATAAGGCCCAACATACAGGTAATCATAGGCCCATCATACAGGTAATCATAAGGCCCAACATACAGGTAATCATAGGCCCATCATACAGGTAATCATAAGGCCCATCATACAGGTAATCATAAGGCCCATCATACAGGTAATCATAAGGCCCAACATACAGGTAATCATAAGGCCAATCATACAGGTAATCATAAGGCATTTGGCCTATCATATACAGGTAATCATAAGGCCCAACATACAGGTAATCATAGGACCATCATACAGGTAATCATAAGGCCCAACATACAAGTAATCATAAGGCCCAACATACAGGTAAGTATAAGGTCCGTCATACAGGTAATCATAAGGCCAATCATACAGGTAATCATAAGGCCCAACAGTAGTATTAACACTCGAATAACGTAGTTCTGATATTGCAATGATGAACGACACATGGAATATCTTAAACTAGAACTAGAACTTTGTCAGTTAGACACCAAAACAGATATTCGCTTAAGAAAAAATGTTTGAGCAATATTTGAAATATAGTCAGGCCGGGATACGTATTTGATTAATTCTTTAAACAATGAATAATTATTGTTACAACGATTCTACCCACTTACCTTATTACGTTTCTATTTCGCACCAATTAGTTTAGGACATACCAAATCAGGAACGGTTATGCCGGAAAACCTCTCAACTTCCGGTTATGCGACACACGTGGCATTGAGGAGGATCAAGGTCTTGATGATCATGAGCTTGGCTATTTACTGTAGGGTCACGTGCCAGACAGATACAAGGTGAGTTTGTATTTAAATCTTGTTTATATAACTAATCACGTTTGGGAGATCTACAGAGTACCAGTCTTTCAAAATATTTCTCCATCTCTTCGTCGATCTGCGGATAAAAAGAATGTCAAAAGATCTGCTAGATACTATTCCTCTTTTAAACTTTGTAAATGGTAGTAAATGTGCTTGTGAAAATTACATCGTTGATTTATATCAACACTATTCATTGTGTATGTATTTGTATATTTCTACCAGTTTAACCCTGCTGTTCCACTGTCACCCGAAATAATAGGGTTCCTGAAAAACCCGACATTATCCGAAAGAATCCACTGTGTGGTATTTGTCCTGGATGGCAGTTCTGTGGATGTCGTCCCCGTGAAAGTGATGGAGCGGATCAAGGCCATGCAAACACGAATGAACCAAAGAGGTAAATTTACAGAGCAGATAATGCTGTTTTAAGTCACAAAGAACATACCTTATTGGTTGTCTGTATTTGTTTTGAATAACTGCTTATTATTTATACATAGATGCATTTATATAATTTTATTTGTTAAACTTGTTTTAGGAATTCCACAGGTTGTGCTCCTGACGAAAATCGACAGGATCTGTGAGGAAATCTCCAATGACATCAGCAGAGTGTTTTTCAGTCCAAAGATGAAGGAATGTGTGGACAGGGTTGCCATGGTAATGGGTCTGCCCAGATCACACATACTTCCGGTGAAAAACTACGAATGTGAGGTGGAGCTGGATCAGAATGTAAACATTCTGTCACTCCTCAGTCTCAGACGAATTCTCCATTTCGCTGTTGACTATCTGTACAACCCCCTAGATGACACAGAGCCTGATAATGTGCAACCCAAAAAAACCGTGAACGAAACTGATTATAACGATGTGACAGTGAATATGTACAATCTTCACTAACTTTCACTCGATAACCGTTGTTCCGCAGACTATTGTTATTATCTCATAATTACACTTGTGCATATTTTTAATTCATAATATTATGACGTCGAAAACAACACGTGTGGATGGAGCTAGGCAAATTATCCGGTTCAAAACACACTTATTGTATGTGACGTCATCAACAACTGACATGGGCGGAGTTAACCACTGCTTATGCAAATTTAATGCTATTACATTTAATTAGTCATTCTCTCGTGAAAACAAAGATTAACCTTTTATTTTGCTTAGGCTGGGCTTTTACGCAATTTCCCTTGTGCTTCATTCGATTCATGATAAAAAAAAACTAAACTACATATAGTGTTTATCCTTATAAAAGAATCTGTACATATCTAGTCCTTATCACAACAAAAAACGTAAATATAAAATGGGGTATTTAATGGTATTTGACTTAATTTTGCAAATTATGTATCCGAATGTACCAGCAATGACGATATGAAAGAAGAAGCTTTGGCAGCTTCATGGAGTTTATCTTAGGAGCTATGACATCTTTCTCACAGCTAACATGTGATTAATACACAATGAGATTATATTATTACAGCAAACTGTCGAATGGATAAAAACTTATTTCAAATGAGACACATTTGATGATTTGTTATATATGTACAAATTGTATATTATTAAGTCTGTTGTAATTGGTTCGTTGTTTTTGTAAAGAGGTATAGCAAAAAACAGCCAATATTTCCGTCGGCATAATTAGAATCAGACAAAAATATTAATTTCTATTAGAGAAAATGAGTATGATTTTTCCAACTTCTGAGATCTTAGGTATTGTTGATAAAATACAGCCAAATATAGCCATATTCTCTATATCCATGGCAGTGAAAGGGTTTCCCAGACTTTAAATGAGCTTTCAACACTTTTCTATCCGAGACAAACTTTTGAATACACATTTTGATTCCGTACTTTTATATAAAAATAATGGAAAACGTTATAGATCAAGGCTCTTATAACTGCGACTGATGCTTCGTTGGTCAAAAGTAGTTTGTACTTCATAAATGAACTATGTCCGATGTAGCCGAGTACATGTAACTTTTGACCAGAGCAAGTTTACAGTGCAAGTTCGAATACGCGTTCAGTTAAAATAAAATTCTCTCATTTTTTAGATATTAAAATATTTTAAAATCGAGCGAACTTTTGATTGAAATTATACCTATTTTTAATTTCATTCATAAGATTAAAATAATAATAATTCACTTATTGACTTTTCTCACTTGTGTGCTATATACATTGTACATGTAACTTTCGAATACTTCTATCCCAATACACTATAAAACCATCGATTTTCCTAATGAGTTTAATGGCTATCATTTATCACTTTTATTATGCTCTAAAAGAAACTTTGGAAAACTTGAATAAAAAAAACATCTGAAGAACGGAAAACCCTAGTGTCGTGTTGTTATTAGAATAATTCTAGTATCCTAGTAAAATGATAATGATATGGTTGACTTTGGTTTAATTTTGTCTTACGCCCTATCTAAATTGAAGGTCATTTAAAGACCGCATCCAGGAGTGTATAGTACAGCTCTCGCGGACTTTGCGTTTTCCATGCGTCCGTGACAGACAAAGTAGTAGTGTCCACCAAAATGTCCACGACCTGGACAAGAGCCCACGCCATACCGCGGTCAACGACGGATCATGATAAGCGCATACCGGTACCGTGGAAGCCCACGCTATTCGACGATAAAAATGTATGTCACGAACCACGTGTTATCGCGGATGACTATATACAATGTACCGTGGACCACCAGATACCGTGGACCACCAGATACAGTGGACCACCAGATACAGTGGACCACCAGATGCCGTGGACCACCAGATACCGTGGACCACCAGATACCGTGGACCACCAGATACCGTGGACCACAAGATACAGTGGACCACCAGATACAGTGGACCACCAGATGCCGTGGACCACCAGATACAGTGGACCACCAGATACCGTGGACCACCAGATACAGTGGACCACAAGATACAGTGGACCACCAGATGCATCGGACCACCAAATACCGTGGACCACCAGATGCCATGGACCACCAGATACCGTGGACCACCAGATACCGTGGACCACCAGATACCGTGGACCACAAGATACAGTGGACCACCAGATACAGTGGACCACCAGATGCCGTGGACCACCAGATACAGTGGACCACCAGATACAGTGGACCACCAGATACAGTGGACCACCAGATACAGTGGACCACCAGATACCGTGGACCACCAGATACAGTGGACCACCAGATACCGTGGACCACCAGATACAGTGGACCACAAGATACAGTGGACCACCAGATGCATCGGACCACCAGATACCGTGGACCACCAGATGCCATGGACCACCAGATACCGTGGACCACCAGATACCGTGGACCACAAGATACAGTGGACCACCAGATACAGTGGACCACCAGATGCCGTGGACCACCAGATACAGTGGACCACCAGATACAGTGGACCACCAGATACAGTGGACCACCAGATACAGTGGACCACCAGATACAGTGGACCACCAGATACCGTGGACCACCAGATACAGTGGACAACCAGATACCGTGGACCACCAGATACAGTGGACCACAAGATACAGTGGACCACCAGATGCATCGGACCACCAGATACCGTGGACCACCAGATGCCATGGACCACCAGATACCGTGGACCACTAGATGCCGCGGACCACCAGATACCGTGGACCACCAGATACCGTGGACCACCAGATGCCGCGGATCACCAGATGCCGTGGACCACCAGATACAGTGGACCACCAGATGCCGTGGAATATCTGTGACATCTTTTGGTATTTCCTTACCCACTCCGGAGCCTTAAAATCCGTTATGTACATTAAATATCAGTAAAGTTGACTGAATTCACGGTAAGGACATTCTCTGTGCTGACGATAATAAATAAACATACTTTTTATTAATAGTTGGTATCTACTGCATAGTTAATGTGAATATGAAGCATCTAAATTATTTTAAGTTCCTATGCATATAACGATAGAAATAATGCAGCGTACTTCATGTGATGGACGTAAATAACGTTCTCCTCCATTCCTTTCAAACGAACATGCATCGAATTTGGAGAAAACCATACGGTTACCTCACATAAAGACATCTGGCATAAGTCATTGCTACATTTAGAAATTGATTTGCTTCTCCGTGTACTGTGACATTTATATATCATGGGGGACGGGGCATTTATCTACATTATAAGTACAAATACATACCTGGTATACAGATGTATGGTGACGTATACATGCAAGTTTTCTTAATGTTTTGTTTAGTCACACTTACATAGTTGGATCGTCGAAAATGTTGCCAAGTCCATTTCCTTGTGTGTACATGACCGACACATGATAAAATACTGACCTAGATTTGTGTAAACATTATATCCATGCACGTCTACCCCAACAGATCCACCCGCCCCTTATCCAATTGAGAAATATTCGTCAATAACTCGAGAAAAATAGTATCCGTCGTAGTAGATTTCAACTTAATGTTCTACCTTTTGCCATTGTATGTAAATGTAATCCATATTGCATTTGATCCGAAAAAGTGAATTGTGTACCAATCATTTAAGCTTTCAAAAGATATCTACTACATTTCATTAAAAAGGAATACAAAAGCATCTACGTACTACAATCTGAAAGAGATGTTCACTCGATCAATTTGATAACCGTTACTTGATAAAGTTCTTCCATTCTTTACATTATAAATCTTTACATTCATGTCATTGTCGTTCGGAATTAACGTACTAGGAATATTACAAATTTTGTATATTTGTCTCTGGTTATTACCAATACAAAGATGTATTGAGTAAAAATGAAATTGAAAGTATTAAATGTCCGTGTGTAATTTTGTATTGATCAACAAGTGACCTACATTGAAAGTACAATGAATGTATCCGGCAATAGTTATCAGCCGATATATCGGTGGTGGTTGGCCGATAAGTGTGTATTCTATCAACTATATTGTTTACGAAAACAAAACAAACCGTCAGTGTAGTTTATGTGTCTCTGATCGACTATCGCTTATAACTTGCAGCAGACGTTATGCCAATCAAACGCAGAAGCTAGTATACATGTATGTGTTGAATGCATGTGTCTTTGGGATATTGCTGTATGTTCGTGTAAGCCTTCTTGTTACATGTATAATGCAGAACTGACTTTATAAATGTTACACACTGGAGTATACTGTCAAAGTCCCTAACTATTACTATCGTGTGTAGGATCTGACAGCGACCAGTAGAAGGTCATGTGCAGATCTAGATGACCTGTATTATTTCCATATCTTGGAAATGAACAGCCAATCAAAATGCACCTTCTAAACAGTGTTTGGTAGACGAAAAAATGGTATATTTTGTGATCATTTCTTTTCCTTCAGTTGTTATTTTTTTTCGGAGAAACGAAAAACTACAAATCAAACAGATAATGTCTAAAAAGAACACACGCCTTGGCGTAGAGGCCGCTGAAATGGGCGCCGCCATTTTTGTATAGGTCGTTCGGGTTTCTCGTTACTTTACTCTGGTTTAACGACAAGTGAAGAAAAAATCGAAAATAGCTTTTCACTTTCAGAATCTGGTAAGCAGCGATTTGATTGGTGAATACAAAGGTCACTAGCGAGGAACTGTATTTTAATCAGACGGTTGTTTTACATTCCTCTTTTTTTATTAATCAGAGACCAAAAATCACAGAAAAAATATGAAAAGACTGAGAAAATCAACATTATTAAAATAAACATAGAACTGGGTATATCTCTAACGCCGATTTCAATGTGAACGTTTATATTGCTTTGGTAGGTAAACGCGTTTTAAATACTCCTCAATTTCAGGAAATAATTTTAAAAAAAACAACAACAACAAAACATTTCTCTTACAGTGTGATACATGTACCATAATAAGTATAGTACTTCTACTACGATTGAATTGTTTGCACCATGCAAATACTGAAATTACGTATATTGGGCCTTTAAAACAATACATGTACATACAGTAAATGACGTCACATACAACGTATTTTATACTGGCAACCAGCCACTTATTTTATATAGAGAATATCTCTATTTTACTACTAGCCTATCTCCCCCTTATTTCAGACACCCAAGTGATCAAAATTATTTGACTATTTTGTTTTCTGTATATTAATCTAGAGACGGGAGCCAGTTTAACCGTATGTACACATCTGCGTATATGAACCTGTCTATGATAAATGTTAATAAACAGCATCCAGCTACATCTGTATAACAAACTAAATGCAATAAATCTGCTTCAAAAAGTATGAAACTATTTAAAAGGAAGCGCCGCCAAATTTAAATAACAATAAAAGACAAAAACAAATCTTATTTCGACTGATTTACTTGAGATGTAAAACGTTTTTGCGTTATTTCAGTGCTTATTATGAGTTATTTCCCCTTACACCATAAAAGAAAATAAAAATTAATTTTGAACTTTCATTTTCTATGACAGGCGAAATTTGCAACTTGGGTTATTTTAAGTACCCGGTAGATATAAATAATCGAATTATATAAATGTGACCGCGCCAAAATACCTTTGTTGTACTATCATTTCCGTTAATAAAGAACCGGAAGTAAAATCAGATTGAACGCACCACTAAGCATAGAGATCTTCACGGATGTAAGTATGTCTGTTCGCTTTATTTTCGTTGTTTGTAAATTTCTATGTATTGATAAGTTGTAGAACTTAATCAGAAATACACAAAGTGTATTTTATTTCAGAAATGATATTGACGGTCTAGGCAGACATAGATCGGCTCTCAATCAAAAAGAATTATAGGAATGTTTACATCAGTCTCCTGTTAAAACGGATATTGGGTATGCCATATTAACGTTTCAACGGGCGGGGCACGTCGATCCGAGATTAATTGATGCAGCAATGGAAGTATCTAACGAAATATTTGTTGAACTTGTGTGATTAAGGAATGTGATTTTTTGTAGTTAGATTCTAATTTTTGTTAGGCTTTTTTTCAGCATTAGTTGCACTAAATATAGCTATACATGATTCACAAACACATGTGAAATAAGCAGGAAGAGATACATTTATAATTCATTTTTCTTAAGATTAAACTGCTTATTAGATGTGTCGCCAAACCTGTTAAGATCGTCTGTCATACAAATTTGGATTGTAGAGGTTAGGGCATGCATATATTGTAAAAAGAAAATGATTTCATGGGAGATAATAAAGTACATGAATATGCAATGATAATAATATTATAAATAGTGACTTTTTTATAAATACGTCACACAAAAATACTGTTTATGTCTTATTCATTTACATGTACTTTGAATGAAATAATTTAGGATGAACAATAAAAAGCTTCAGGGTGTATCTTACATTACAAGTAATTGCGTTCCTGATAATTACTATATAAAGCAAAAGCATTAGAATGAAGGCTGGTGGGACATGTATATGGCCGTGTGTGCCTTTGTACATTTATACACGTACACCCATCTAGGCTAACTCAGAGGTATTTATAAAACGCAAACACAGCACATAAAACACAAAGAATATGCAGTTGACTGAAATACGAGTACCTGTCTTGTTACATGTACAACAGACCGGTAAACGGAGGTTAAGTTAAATGTCTTAGATATCAAATGTCGTTATTGAGATCATTTCACTGTGAAATGATAATAGGCCAAGTCATGGTGTCAAACAGTGTCTACTACATACACGGGTACTTGTAATACCTGTCATAGCCCGACCAACGTAACTCCAGCATACATTGTACATGTTTTTTCTAAACTTTGGGTTAAATAGGATACTGAGTGATAATTTCAGAGATAACATAAGTATATCAACTCGTTTCGTTAGACAGGATTGGTTTAATACTGTACTGGTAGGTAATTAATGAAATCTAACAGATGTAAATTTGAAAAATACATTTGCCATTTTTGCCTCAAAATTCTTTGTACCACCATAAGGATCCATGTGTTGTATTTTTAGTTTTGTTACCAAGAAAACCAGCGGTAACAAGAAACACCGAGTCCAATTTACATGATTGCCAGACCAATCTACACTAAAGTGAGTACCTCTCTTTAATTTACCTCCTCAGACTCCACTGTTTATTAACGTCTACTTTGATTTTGATCATGTTACTGACTAATATTATGTAAGCATTTGATCAGTTAATTTTGTGTCTAACTGTCAGTGCCTCGCCTCGATCATGCTTATCATAAAAAGGAATGGATTTCATAGGTGACAACAAATAACATGAATATGCAATATATAATAATATTATAAATATATTGAATAGCAACTAACTGTTTTTTTTTAAATACGATTTATTGTTTTTCTATTTTTGAAATAATACAGGGTCATTATTAATAGCTAATGTAGTATGCAATGTATGCTCATGTTCGCGCTGCAGTATTAATTCCGTTCTATTTCGGTTCATAGAACTATGACCCGAAACGAGTATGAATACGAACGTGAGATGAAGGTTAACAAATACAAAAGGAAACATCATCGACACAATAACATGTATAAGCTTTAAAGCATTCAGACTAGGTGAGCTAAAAACAGGCCACAGACAATTTATCCCATGGTGAACCACATTATTCAACAGACATGCCTCCGCAGTGTGACGTTATACATACGAGGGGTGTTCTATAAATAATGTCATCTGTGCTTTATTTCGCGGAAATCGTGCAATTTATGCACAAAACCACCTCGTGTCGATTGAGTGATCACTGGCTCGTGACTCGAGACTTGGGTGATAGGGAGAGGCTAGGGTGACGGGGAGATGCTAGGGTGACGGGGAGATGCTAGGGTGATGGGAGATGCTTGGGTGATGGGAGATGCTAGGGTGACAGAGATGCTAGGGTGACGGAGATGCTTGGGTGACGGAGAGGCTAGGGTGACGGAGATGCTTGGGTGACGGGAGGGAGGATAATGACAGGCAGAGGTTTGAGTGACGGAGAGTATAGGGATGACGGAGAGATTCTGGGGTGACGGGGAGAGTCAGATGTGACGTGTTCAGGGATTTACCCATGGTTTCCCTTTCTTACATAGTTTACATCTTGTCTCTTTTGTTACGCTCTCGTTTATAGATATTATTCTAACACAAAATAAGCTAATATAGATGATTATCGCATTTTTAGGCGAGTAGTGTACTTTACTGTTCGCTAGCTAATTTAGTTAGTGGAGGCCCGAACGAGGTAATACTAATTTATAGGATAGGCACATCTATATTTACCACCTTTTGAGTTAACTTAGAGATGAAAAAGAAAGTACTAGATAATGAAAATAATTTAATTTTCTCATATTGAAAACTTGTATCAAATTAATAATAAAGCTCCTTGATACTATATGCCAGCTATATAATGTAACCACAAGACCTATAAATTTCAGTGTTACATGTACCCAACTGGCTGGTCTCGTTTATGGTCTTACAACGAAGCTCGTTTCGCATGTCTTCACAGCGCCATGCCGGTTCCATGCGATCAGCCATGTGATCATTTACACACCTCTCCACCATCATAATATAACGGGGAGATTCTAGAGTGGCGGGGAGAGTCTGAGATGACGGAGAGAGACTGTGGAGGCTCGGGTGACCATGATTGGCTTAAAGAAGGGCTGGGGTGACGGGGAGATTCTTGGGTGACGATGAGAGGCTGAGATAACCAGGAGAGTCTGTGGTGACGGGGAGAGGGAGGGAAAACAAGCAGAGGCTGAGGTGACAGAAAGAGGCCTGGGTTGACGAGTAGATGTTGGGGTGGCAGGAAGACGCTAGCATGACGGGGATATGCTAGGGTGATAGGGAGAGGCTTGGGTGACCGCGAAAGGCTGGGGTGACGGGGAGAGAGAGGGGTGACAGGCAGAGGCTTTCGTGACCGGAAGAGGCTTGCGTGAGAGGCAGTGGCTGGGTTGACGGGGATACTCTGGGGTGACGGGGGAGAGTGTCGGATGACGGGGAAAGGCTGGGTTGATGTGGGATGCTGGATTGACAGAGAGTGGCTGGTTTGACGGGGAAAGTATGTGGTGACATGGAGAGGGTGGGGTGATTGGGAGTCTGGGTTGAAGGGGAGAGGCTGGGTTGACGACGAGAGGCTTGGGTGACAGGGAGAGTCTTGGATGACAGGGGTGGTCTGGGGTGACAGGCAGAGGCTGGGGTGACTGAAAGAGAGAGGATGACGGGAAATGCTGAGTTGACGGGGATAGGCTTGGTTGACGGGGAGATGTTGGGATGACAGGGGGGTGCTAGGGTGACGGGGAGAGGCTTTGATTACAGAGGTTTAATCCAAACAGTTCAATTATATATTTCAAAAAATAAATCGCAAGAACATAGCTACAATTTTCAATAATCATAGCCTACCATACACCTGAACAATTTAGAATACAATCTTTTGTCAATCAAAAGATTGATTTCCCACAAAATTTGAGCTGAAGAAAAATAATACCGAGAAAAAGGAATCAAAGAAAAACATGGGGGTTTTCACTTTGATGAAAATTGAAGCTACACATTTTGATTGTATTTCTAGCGTATGTTAGGTACGAGT
The DNA here is from genome assembly GCA_947623455.1 of Mimachlamys varia. Taxonomy (NCBI): domain Eukaryota; kingdom Metazoa; phylum Mollusca; class Bivalvia; order Pectinida; family Pectinidae; genus Mimachlamys; species Mimachlamys varia. The sequence continues at coordinate 52,803,518 of OX392527.1, forward strand.
TGTGCATTGTATAGAGAATATATTTGTACGTGTTATATGATAAAATCCTATCTAAACACAAACTTAGTTCTGGAGACAAAACGATATCTATTTTTACTTGTGACGAACTCCTCACAGTGTTTATGTGTCATATCAAAATGTGTTAATATGCTGTCAATGAGCATAGCGACAAGCGTTTCGCCAATGGGACATCCGATTTCGTTAGTGGAAGAAAGCCGGAGTTTCCTGAGAAACACCACTGTCTGGTGAGAGCATAACGACGGTCCTCAGCCAGGAGTCCCACTGACCGGTGTCCGATTGCCCCGATGCGGGTGTTAAAGACCCTAACCAAGAGGAGTTTGAGGCTGAGGGACACCTCACGTTCCCTGCCTTTCGATCCAAACGAAAGCCTGTTCCCATGTTGAACACTTCTTATTAGGAAATTGTGGATATCGGAAACCTTGGTGTAAACTCATTTACATAAAACCTGTTTAGTTAAAAACTGCACATAATGCTGCACATCATGCTAATCCACATAGTTTGTTATTACTACACAATCGGTCATTGTAAATTAAATGGATTTCTGCAATACAGTGTCGGTGCGATTTTACCTGCTGACTCATGCCGTGACATGACATACACGGGTGGTCACGTGAACACAGTTCACATTTCGAATCTTTCTCACTCAGAATACACCTGCTTGAGCACTGTTAGCCAATCAGAGGTGATCGCTAAATATCACATGAAGGTATAGCCTGCGTCACATGACCTACGTTAACATGTGCACTAGAATTATATATCGATAAGTCCAATATGTAAATCAGCTTTCTTGAGAAAACCCACGTGGTCGGGCAGGAGACCTCATACCTTTTCACTTCAGATCGAGGTAATCGAACCCAAGTCGCTTTGACGAAAAGCAAATGCGTTATCCACTGCGCCATTCGGCAACCCTTTAAACATTGATTAGGGGGAACAACAATCTGCTTCTGCTTCTCACTTTACTGTACTCAACACTTAGTATAGTGAGGAGTTGTATTTAAATTTAAGTTGCTTCAAACATTTAATACATTTCGTATGTCCTGTAAAACGGTCTATGTTTGCATAGGAATATTCAAAGTAAAAACATATTTGAATATATGTGTTATTGTTTCATTTCTAGCAATCAAAATGGCAACGGAACTCTCACAGGCCCACAAGGATCAACTCTCTACATGGATTGACCCGTCTAAACGACACAAGTTTACGTTACTGTACAAGATCAGCCGTGATGGATGTGCAGCCAAAACCTTCCATAGTCACTGTGACAACAAGGGGCCGACAGTCACCGTCCTGTACAATACTAACAACTCAGTTTACGGAGGGTACACATCTGTCAACTGGCATTCAAATGGTGGTCATAGCGACGACGCAAAAGCATTTATGTTTAAACTAGAATATAATGGTACATCGCAGCCAATGATGTTTCCCAGCAACACAGGCGGAACAAACGCGATCTACGGGCATGCGAGTTATGGTCCAACATTTGGAAATGGGGATGGAGGTTATGACTATGATGGAGATGATGATTCATCCTTTGATCTGAATTCTTTTTCTTCTACTGTGAACAAATCAGGGAATTATTTCGCTTTAAATGGTGCCATTGACGGATTCGGCACCACCTATGATACACAAGGGCAGGACTGTAACTCTGTAATGAATGGCCATCTACAGGTTCTGGACCTGGAGGTCTATAGTATCGAAGGTAAACTATCACACATTTATTAAAGTGAAATGCTTTCATACATCGTCATGCTACATTAAAGCTTTGTAGTTACATGTAACGTATCTTGATAACGGCTTCTAGAACCTCTGGAATGGCTAAGCGCAATTTACATGTAAAAGAAACTTTGATTTTTAGTGTTTATTCAGTAAACCAATCCCAAATAATTGATTTCATGAAAACAATATCAGAAAAAACTACCACAGAGGTGAAAACGTTATGAATATATTAAAAAATGCGTTTAAGAATGGATGAACCAGGGTTGAGTATGAATGTTGAATATGCGCACATTGAACCAGCAATCTTTGAACATATGTCTTTATGATCTTGTAAATAGTGTCTCTCAATTTGACTAGTTGCAGAGCAGAAGCTGCTCCAAAAGCCGTGGATTCGTAACGTGGACTGGAGTAGTAAGGTTTGTATACTGTACATATTTAAGGATTAACTCGAATCGATTTTTTATGTTATGGGGTTATAACACAAAAAAACGGAGTGTACTCTCATCATAAACCGCTTCGCGGTTTATTTAGAGTATACGCCTTTTTTGTGTTATACCTCCATAACATAAAAAATAGATTCAAGTCAATCCTTATAATTTAATATATACCTGCGAAAAGGAATTTTAATGATGGACTCTTTTCTCTAACAAATTAATACGCTGCAGCATCAACCAATCAAAAGCAACGTTATAAACGGCGACGTCATTTTTTACGTTATGGGCTGATAATATAACTTTTTAAACCAATGAAAATGCTTGTTTCAAACAAAATTAAATTATATGTGTATTTACATGATTTATTTCTCTCATTTGCAGAGCATTACTGATAACCGATTAATAAGTCATTTATATCAATCATAAAAAACAGACGAAACATGCGGGTTTTCAGGTTCAACATATATTGTAAAAAAGCGGAAACTATTTAACACTGAATTATTGTATCACATCGGTTATACCTGTAGTAAGTGAAACGTTGGTTTTGCTCATTTTTATACTTACACACTAGCACACAAGCATATCACATTTTAAGCCCCACCCTCAAAAGACGTTAGCCGATAATAGGACGTTAAATTTGTTACACATGAACAAGCAAACTAAAACGTGTATCCAAAGTTGAAGACATAATTAAACAAAACAAAATTGTATCCCTTGATGTACATTACGAAAGCGTGTGCTCCCTTGCCAGTAAAATAACTTGAAGTAGAAGATACAATTGCAAGAACGTTTATTGAACATCGCATACATATAGAAAAAAAAAGTTTCTGAAGGGAAGTGAGCACAGCCCCTCTACATATAGTATCGAGGATACCCATGCTATACCGTTTATTAAATAAAATACCATGTGGTTGATTAAGAGAACTTTCCTGTATAAAGTTTAATGTACGGTCAAATATAACATTTATAATAATAAACTCTCGTGATCCATTAAACAACAAAATTCTGAAAAGATCTTCAAACATTGTCGATATTGTCGTTCGTTACTATGTATAGTCAACTCAGTAGAAATAAAATAATATTTAAGCCTATATTATACACAAGGATCCTTATAAGCAACGATTTATCGATGACTCTTTTAATTGCAAAACCAAGTCATTATCAAAATTTCTAATTACATGTACCATCCAAAAGCTAAACTAGGGCTTCAGTCTTTTGTGTCACTGTATATTCCAGAAGTGGCATAAACGGGATGTAGATTTTGAATTCTGATCAATCTTTAGCACTCAGTTCTCAAACATGTTTCGTCTGTCAAAAACCAAATTCACCCTGTGAACTACATTGTACCATACCACACACCAAACTTTAGGAACGTCTTCCATCTTTAAATATGAGATATTTGTTTTCCAAGAAATGTGAACGACGATACAGCTATATAGTTGCGAGCTATATTGGAAGATGACGTAACACACACATATGCTGCACCTTTTTAATTTAGAAATAGATACAGTATGCCGAAAACATTAAACTGCATCAAACAGCTGTTTCGTCCTCCTAGGACTCTTCATTGATGCTAGGGGCCAAAAGTTAAGAATCCAAAATGTCTTAACTAATGTAGAAGCAGAAGGGTCAGGTGCGTAAAACCCCTTTAAATTAAACATACTTTGTGAAAAACATAACAAAAGTTAGGATAACACATTATGAGGTAGTTTTGGTACGAATAAATGCATTCCTGGTTGATAATATCGTTTTTGAATTTAAAGGAAAGAAACCGTTGGCATTCCTATGGGAACAAACCTTGCACCAATACACGTGTTTTATCTTAATTGTTTTTGTTTTCATCCCAGGCTGAAAATGCCGAGGAGCTGCTAGTAAACAGGACAAATACAAATATCTTGCCAAATATTTCAACTTCTACTTCAGGGATATTGACGAGGTGTTGTTTATGAACAACAAGAGGTTTAACTTTTGCTACATGTAACTTAGTCGAACGTATATACCTTTCTGAACTTGAAATCAAGAACAAAACATACTTACAATTCTTAACTCGATCTTTCCTTAAACTATGATAAACGTGATTATTTCGATTATCCTATTATGAATTTTCCCTTTCTTGATACACCTGGTGTTTACATGTCACATTTCCGTGATTTATGTCGGCTTATGACAAACACATTTAAACTTACGACACAAGAATTCGAGAGATGCAGACTGATTGAGTTTATTAGCAAGTTTTATGGTCATAATCGTGGTGTCATTGAAAATATACTTTATCATTGTATGATACGAAGCTGGACGTTTTATAAATGCTCATTAGTATGCGTAATTGTGATTTTTTTGTGATACCTCAGCTCTCACTTCGTGCCATGATTGTTAACTTGGATATGACGTAGACCTACATTTTTGTAGGTTTACACGGAGGCGCCGTCGATGAAGGGTTTCCATGTCAATCTTTCCTTTTGTTCATATTTTGCCCCGTTATTATTGATTTGGGGCTCTGATTATGTTTGCTTATGCTGTTTTTAGATATTATTTGAATTCTTTTACATTCTTTTAAAAGTTCTTTATCTTAATCAGGTTTTTTTGTTCAAGGTTGTTTGTCTTTTAACAAACAAAGGCATTATATTGCTGTTTCCAACCATTAAGACAAACATGTCTCAAACTTTATATGCAAGTTGTCCTTGAGCATTGTTTTTGAAATTTATTTTTAGACTCAACAGGAAATTGATACAGACCCATGCATCCATTTTCGGTTATGAATTTGTTTAGGTTTGTTACTTTGTTCTTAAAACGTTTGACATTTATTTTATAAAGGCTTCTCTTGACTAGTAGTTTAGTATTTTTACGTTTAAGACTACTTGAAAACACAGTATAACCACAGGGTACAGCTATGTTTCATCTTGACAAAAGATATGGTTTTAAATGTTTTCATTAATATCACTGCATCGAACAGTTTAATATTTTCATATACGTATGTATTACACATAATCCAAACCGGTCTATGCTGATTCGATTATCTTAATTTTAAAATGCCTACTAAAACATACTACAATACTATTTGTCTTCCAAAATATCATCGTAAGATTATCTATCAATGTGTTATAACCTTGTGTAAATATTTCAATGTCGGCTTCATAAGGCATATCATTACCTGGTGGGAGCTTATCGTACTTCTACTTTCTAAACAACTATCCCTTTCCTTATTTCTACCTCACTTTTACCTTTCGTTGAGAGTTCTTCCCTGTGAGGAAGCCCTAAACCAGCTTTAACGAGTGTCTTTTGCAACTTTTGAAAAGTAATTAACAAGAGTGAAATTAATTCAATATCCAACAACCACGAGTCGTGTGACCTGTTTCTACCACAATAATATTAAGTCGGCAGTGGCAGTGTTTGTTCCGGAGTGAACCGCGGACTATTTACGCGAAAACACATAATTTCGTACATACTACCCCCAACTTGTGACGACGTCAACAATCCGGATGGTCATTTTCCTCTAGTGGTATATAACATTTATTTATCCAACAGTCAGCATATTTATACAATGATCTGGGAGTGAAATAACAAAGAGTATTGTGGTAGAAATCAAGATTTTGGCTATGGTTCATTTTTGTTTCTCCAAAACGGACACTTAAACAGGATATAAGGAACATTAATGCTTTCTAAGACTCAAACCAATCCAGCTTATAATATCTCCAGATTAATGAAGATGCTTTGTATACAGTATGAGGAGGAGATAAAGGACAAAGTGGCCACCTATAAAACATTACCCGGACTGGACCTGCAGCAGGCGAGGATCTTATTGGTGGGCCAGGTGGGCCGAACATAGTCTTACAACATCTGTGAGTATCACATAAAAACACCCTTAACTATATGTAAACGAAACAGGATTCTCGTGTGTTGCTTTTAGAACAAATGCGGTACATTTTTCGTATTTTCAAGTCATTATTTTGTCATGATACAGTTGGTGTTGCAGATCAATGTAATCGTTTTTATTTGTCAAATATATATATACTGCTCTTAATTATTCATCTCATCAAAATATAAAGTATGACAGAGGAAATGACACAAAGAAGAATCTTTTAAAGTTGTTAATCATTTAAATATTATCAAGTCATACGTGAACGATATCAAAATATACGTGATGCTATTTTTTGGTTTTGTAAATACTGTTTTAAACCCATCATACTGTGTCATCTCTCGTTTAAAAGCTTTCTTCTGAACAACACTGATACTGAATTTGATCTGCCTGAATACAAGGTCATCGACCATATCTTGTATAGACAAAGAGAAGTGCCTCAGCGTTTAATGTATCAATAAAGGAAAGATATGATATTTTGCATAAATGCCATTAGGATGACCTAGTTATCCGGTAATCTTTTCGTCTTTGCTAATACAATATAAACTTGAGGGAGACCGTTAATGTTTACTTTTCTTGTTTTGCATCATTTAGTACAGGACATATCAAGTTAGAGACGGATATGCTGGGAAATCTCTCAACTTCCGGTTATGCGACACTCGTGGCATTGAGGAGGATCAAGGTCTTGATGATCACGAAACTGGCTATCTGCTTGAGGGTCACGTGCCAGACGGGTACAAGGTGAGTTTGTCTGTCATTCTAAGACAAATACCTATTTATTCTGAATATTATCCCTAATGATATAATTTAGTTTTGACATTTATCATTATTGGATAAGGACTGTGGGTCTCGGTCTAACAGAATTATACAATGTAATTAATGAATACTGTCATTACTGGTGATTTACACATTTTTCGAAATATTTTGAAACGAGAATCTAAAACAAAATGAGTTTTTGAGTCATATAATGTTTTAGTTTTAAGAGAAAAAACTAAATGAGACGTATAAATTGTGAATAGGGAGCTAGTGGTATACGGACATATTTAATTGCTTACATGTATTTTTTTTTAAATATTCTCTATTTGCTAAAACGATATTAATCCTCCATCACTCAAAGTCATCTTTTCTTAAACAAACTTATTTTGGTATTCCATTCGTACTTGTTTGCTCACTAACAATATATAGAGATCGACTAAAAGAATAAAATGGCTACACTCAATTAGTTTCAGCTTTAGACATATTTACTTCCTAAGGTGTTTGATTTGGAGGAATTTCAGCTTATTTCCTCTCAATTGCCATATATAATGTCTATATTATGGCAATTTTATTAGATAAAATGGTGTCCAAACAGCCATCCTGGATTATAATTTGTTATCGCTATTTAAACAAAAATACATTTTTTAATCATCAATATGCCCGGCAGTTACACTATGTGAGTCACCAGGTGAAAACAAGAAACCAGGCATCAGTTACCTTTGGTTTATACTTCCAAGTCTGAATTACATTTCAAGGCCCAATATACGTTACATTTTAGTCAAAACTTGAAGCGAAAATCAAGCCTAATAACTTATTATATTTATATATTTAGTTAAGATTAACTGATATCAGCAATATTTAAGATAAATTCTTACGCGGTTACCGGTACAGCAGCAGTTGAAACACGGTATTTGTAAATACGCGTCCATTTCGAATGTCTTCAACCGTCGGCTTGTTGTTGAAGTGGGCCCCACCTGAATTATTTTCAATTCTTGGATTTTTTTGTCAAGAGTTTCTTGTTACAATATCGTTACTGCTCAGGTTTATTTCGTTTAAGGCTTTTTTTTGCATGGTTATCAACTGAACCCTTTTCGTAATTTTTCAGAATCCCGAAAACTATCCTGAAGTTACGTATATTGTACCTTTAAGATGACTGTTTACTAAACATTGTATATAGAAGGCATTTTCCTATAACTTCGTTGATGAAATTCAACACAGAGTGAACTTATTTATTATAACCCGGTACGTTTCTGTATCTTTACCAGTTTAACCCTGCTGTTCCACTGTCACCAGACGCACTTGGGTTTGTCAAGAACCCGACATTATCCAATAAAATCCACTGTGTGGCATTTGTCCTGGATGGTAGTACCGTAGATGTCATCCCCGAGAAAGTGATGGAGCGGATCAAGGCCATGCAAACACGAATGAACCAAAGATGTATGTAATTACAGGACAGATATGAAATATATCACGGCTAAAGGAACCATTGTACTTCTGAAATGGCATTTTAACTTCTCTCTCATAGATCTTTAACAAGGTTCCACGAGGCCTAAATTCATAATGTTTGGACTATAGTAACCTCACTGACAAGTTTACTTAAATACATGACCTTTTAAAGCTTTCAATATTAAACAACTTGAATGTAATGAAAATGTCAAACCAAATTAGAATGTATATATTCAGCAGAGAATACCAACTACCATTTCTATCAATGTCATATCTTTATTGTATACATATACACTCACGTTAATGACATTTATTATTTACAGCGATTCCCCAGGTTGTGCTCCTGACGAAAATCGACAGAATATGTGAGGAAATCTCCAATGACATCAGCAAAGTGTTTTTCAGTCCAAAGATGAAGGAATGTGTAGACAGGGTTGCCATGGTAATGGGTCTGCCCAGATCACACATACTTCCGGTGAAAAACTACGAATGTGAGGTGGAACTGGATCAGAATGTAAACATTCTGTCACTCCTCAGTCTCAGACGAATCCTCCATTTCGCTGACGACTACCTCTACAATAAACTGGATGAAGTCCTAACCGACAAGGTGCAACAGATGGAAATTCGTGAATAACACTAATATTGTGGTATACACATTACATGTATATGAGAATCAAACATTATTACTGATAAATAGGACTGAGAAAAAGACAGTTCAATCAGCATTTAACACGACTCACAGCGGTAAAATTTGGAAAGCCAAATCTGTATTCAAAAGTATTAAAATGCATTACTTCTTATTTAGCTTGGAATTTAAAGGGCGTCTGCATTAAGAGATTTGTTTTAAAAAAGTTGTTGACAAGTAACACATATGTGATGAATAAATCCTCACATTGGATTTGATGTTAACAGATAAATGATTATTTGATGGTGGTTATGATATAAGTGTCCTCTATAACAGTTGTGTGACCAACTAATAGCGCGCACACCAAAGTGCGACTCGGCGATGGTTAACACCTATTTATGCTTCTGTCTCCACAATTGTATAGCTTTGTGCAATTAGCTGATCAGTAGTTCAGAATGAAGAAAATGTACATTGTAAATATTCAATTGTAGATGAATATCATTTGTGTTATGTGTAATTATATAACAGGTGATTCACAGTATTACCGAGAATGTCAAACGGAATAGATAAAACACATTTTAATAAGAGACTTGGTGGTTACGTGAACAAAACTGGTCCTTAGATATCTAGAAATGGCATATATATCGGTCGATGGTTTCTCTGTGTGAGGCATCTTATAATTTGATACATTTTATTTTATCTAGGGATGTCTAACTTCACCATCTAAAGTAAATAACAGAGATAATTAACGCTTTGCAATGAAAAAATAAAGATTATAGCACAAACGCTTGTTTATAGACTATTTACTGATGTTTTTCTTATTTATATGAGAAAGTGTACGTTTATAGAATATCGTACACTCTACTAGAGGATACTGGAATCCTGTAGTATTGACTTATTCAGTTGAACAATATGAAAGCAATTAATTAATGTCTTATATGATATAATTTTATAACAACAAAATATGTATTGATGTTGTACAAGGGGAATAAGTGCTGCGAACACCGAGGTTGATTCGATGCTATATTCGATGCGGGGATGAAAGTTGATAGTCTCCAAATAAACAAATCCTAGTAATGAGATCTGGAGGCAATATGGCGGCGTCACTCAGTGAGACAGCCTTATTATTCCGATAAATAGTTTTTTTGTTGTCAGGGATTCAACAAAGTGCAGAAAAACAATATAAAAAATGCTATTGTTTACACGGTATTTACATTTTAAAATCAAATATCATTAACTTGTAATAATGAACAAATTCGTTTCCGAACAGTATTTAAAAACGTTATCCTCATCAGTTTTCCATTGGAGCGGCATGACTGAGATGATTAAAAATTATTTCAAAACAACCGTTACTAGCAGTAAGTACATCAGAAATGTGTGTTTTACTTTCAATAGAAATACCTCTATATATTTAAAGGTAACTCACTTTGATACTTACAATAAGTGTAACCCTTATTACACCATATTCCCCAATCTAGACAACAATGTCACACATTGTATGTCTGAACTCTCATCCGTCTTGTTTTTATTCAAGAATATGTGAATTTGTCGTAGAGCTTATCGGGATAATAGCAAAAACCTTGCCATTTGTTTTTTAATTTCAATATTTGTTGACGCTTCGATACTAGTATTCTCTATTTTATTTTGGATAATATACATAGTTCTACACATCTTACATGGTATAACCGGTATATAACCCTCTAGGTTATACCTGATCCAACTACCTCTACACCATCTTACATGGTATAACCGATATATCACCCTCTAGGTTATACCTGATCCGACCACCTCTACACCATCTTACATGGTATAACCATTATATAACCCTCTAGGTTATACCTGATCCGATCACCTCTACACCATCTTACATGGGACAGTGTATAACCGGTATATTACCCTCTAGGTTATACCTGATCCGACCACCTCGACACCATTTTACATGGTATAACCGGTATATTACCCTCTAGGTTATACCTGATCCGACCACCTCTACATCATCTTACATGATATAACCGATATATCACCCTCTAGGTTATACCTGATCCGACCACCTCTACACCATTTTACATGGTATAACCGGTATATTACCCTCTAGGTTATACCTGATCCGACCACCTCTACACCATCTTACATGATATAACCGATATATCACCATCTAGGTTATACCTGATCCGACCATCTCTACACCATCTTACATGGTATAACCGGTATATTACCCTCTAGGTAATACCTGATCCGACCACCTCTACACCATCTTACATGATATAACCGATATATCACCATCTAGGTTATACCTGATCCGACCACCTCGACACCATTTTACATGGTATAACCGATATATCACCCTCTAGGTTATACCTGATCCGACTACTTCTACACCATCTTGCATGGTATAACCGGTATATCACCCTCTAAGTTATACCTGATCCGACTACTTCTACACCATCTTACATGGTACAGTGTATAACCGGTATATCACCCTCTAGATTATACCTGATCCGACCACCTCGACACCATTTTACATGGTATAACCGTTATATAACCCTCTAGGTTATACCTGATCCGACTACCTCTACACCATCTTGCATGGTATAACCGGTATATTACCCTCTAGGTTATACCTGATCCGACCACCTCTACACCATCTTACATGATATAACCGATATATCATCATCTAGGTTATACCTGATCCGACAACCTCTACACCATCTTACATGGTATAACCGATATATCACCCTCTAGGTTATACCTGATCCGACTACCTCTACACCATCTTACATGGTATAACCGGTATATTACCCTCTAGGTTATACCTGATCCGACCACCTCTACACCATCTTACATGATATAACCGATATATCACCATCTAGGTTATACCTGATCCGACCACCTCTACACCATCTTACATGGTATAACCGGTATATTACCCTCTAGGTTATACCTGATCCGACCACCTCTACACCATCTTACATGATATAACCGATATATCACCATCTAGGTTATACCTGATCCGACCACCTCGACACCATTTTACATGGTATAACCGATATATCACCCTCTAGGTTATACCTGATCCGACTACTTCTACACCATCTTGCATGGTATAACCGTTATATAACCCTCTAGGTTATACCTGATCCGACTAACTCTACACCATCTTACATGGGACAGTGTATAACCGGTATATCACCCTCTAGGTTATACCTGATCCGACTACTTCTACACCATCTTGCATGGTATAACCGATATATTACCCTCTAGGTTATACCTGATCCGACCACCTCTACACCATCTTACAGTGTATAACCGGTATATCACCATCTAGGTTATACTTGATCCGACTACCTCTACACCATCTTACATGGTATAACCAATATATCACCATCTAGGTTATACCTGATCCGACTACCTCTACACCTTCATACTACAGTATAAGTTACATGGTTAGTGAAAGTTGAATACGGGAATATATGACATCGATGCCAAAGCCGTATTTAGCGATGCCGAAAGCCGAGGCCGAATACGGATTTTACAACGACCTCATATATTTCCGAATTGAACCTTCACTTACCATGTAACGAATTAATCCTTTCATTGCTTTTTGTTGTTGTCGTGAAAATCTAAGTACACAAACAGAAAGAGAAGCTTACAAACCTGTTTTTTTATCCGGCTTAATTTTAATTCTACACAGGAGTTTGTCTGGGGGATTAATGAATGGTATTATTCCCCCATTCCTAGCCGATCACTTACTAAATAAGTATCGTAGTCAATCGTTAATTAAATCATTTTGACAAGTCCCTGTGCTTGCAAATATAAGTAGGCGACCAAATTACTCAGATTGGTGTATCAACGCACTGTTTGAAGTCTGATCCTGTCCCTTTCCCTTAAAATATCTCCTAAACGTACTCGCCTTTTCGCCATGTTGTTGCAAGCTGCAGAAGGGTCATGACGTCACATGTGTCACACGACTAATACGAAAACCAAGATGGGAGAATACGGAATTGTATGAGGCAGTCACATGATATCTTTAAACCAATCCACATACCTCTTTAACATCATACATTGTACAACCAGACTATAATTTTCTATGTTATACATCACCCACCTACCTCTATAACATCATACATTGTATTACCGGAATATCAACCTTCTAGCATAGGCTATACCTCATCCACCTACCTCTGTAATCTCATACATTGTATTACCGGACTATCAACCTTCTAGCATAGGCTATACCTCACCCATCTACCTCTACAAGTACTCAAACAACTAAATAATTTACTATATGTTATTACTAAGCTTTACAGCTAATAACTTTAATATTTTAAATCCAACACTAGAGACAACTGCCTGGATTCACAGATACATACATGGTAAAGACTTCAAATAACATTCATTTTGATTGGAGTTTCGTGGCATTTTAGCTCGCTACGGGCGTCTGCTTCGGAAAACCGGACATTTACATGTCAAACCAGTGAAATGGGACGGGAACACCCTCTGACTTTTGATCTCATATCAATCCGCCATCACATATCAAAATCTACCAATATCTATAGATGTTATTCAATGCAGAATATGTCAATAATTACCTATCTTGATTACTTAGAAAAACTGTACTTAGCCAGAACAAATGTTCGGTTGGGACTACAAACGTATGAAACACTTCGTGATAGGCTGATTTAGTTGTGTGAGTCCTTTAAAGAGCCCTTAACTTTTAAGATGTTGAAAGAAAGTTACTATTTGAATGTATATCATTTCTAAGTAAAATGTTAAAGTTTGGTTGAAATTGAATAATAAATTATGAAGAAACAAATACGCATACCACTCAACTGTTCTGGAATTGACTTGGATTGATATGGATGAATTGATATGAAGATGACGTTTTTGAGTATGCTCATTAGTGTGTTTACTTATTGAATAAGGTGACTAAGTTTTCATTTTAAGGACTTGATGTTTACTTGGATGTGACAAAGATTTACATAACGGGTGTCATCGATGAAACAGAAGACGCTTACTCTTCCAGCACACCTGTCTTATTCGCTTGTAATTTTACAAGGGTCTCCGTGTAAATGTCTCTTTTGTTCATATTTTGCCCCTAGTTTAGTTGATTTTGAGTTCGTTATTCTCTAAAACATTTGCTACATCATCCGCCTATCTCTACAACACCATACATTGTATTACCGGCCTATAACCTTCTGTCAGAGCATGATTGGTTACAAGTGTTGTCAAACTTTATCTTTGCTTATATCATAATATAAAGTCCTTATGTTATTACAGTTCACATTTCTACAAACTTGGTACGCAAGTTATTTATACTTAGGTACATGACAATGACGTTGTTCTAGCATATTTTTGTGCGTTCACAAAGCTTAGTTGATCATGAAATGGCTCATTTTCTATCAAAGGCCCAATATATGTTACTTCAGGAAATTTTTCGGGATTCTGAAAAATTATGAAAAACATTCAAGTTGATAACCATACAAAAATAAGTCTAAAACGAAGAAAACCTGAGCGGTAACGAACAAGAAACCCTTGACAGAAATATCCAAAGAATTGAAAATAATTCAGGTGTGGCCAACTTTAACAACAAGCCTAAGTTAGAAGCCAATTCAAAATGGACGAGTGTTTACAAATACCTAGTTTGAACTGCTGCTGTACAGGTAACCGCGTAAGAATTCATCGTGAATATTGCTTATATCAGTCACTTAACTAAATCAATTAATGTAATAAGTTTTTATGCTTAATTTTCGCTTCAAGTTTTGCCGAAAGTTACGTTTATTGGGCTTTTAAAAGCAATGCTCGGGTGACCTATAAATGAACAGACCAAGGAAGATAGAGTTTGATAATGTTTCCATGTCTTCGTTGTTCATTTTCACTTTCGCTTGTATCCTACCAGGAACTGATATTAAAAATACCGACCGAGAGAAACTACAGTATCGGAAAGCGTCGTCCACGAAGTGAGTATGCATTTAGTATTTTATGATTATACCTTCTAATGATATTTTCTTTACGTTTATTTGTTGTTTGTATTAATGTGATTATTTGCTGTATCTTTCTATATAAACTTAAATAATCAGGTGAAAACAAATGTTGTATTACGGCGAATAGACATGACGAGATATAGCGGACTTTATCATTTTGAAGGGGAGGGAGTTAGGATTTAATATATTTAATTGTTCTCATATTATAGTGTATATTCGTTGCATGATTCAAAAGACAAAAGAATGGTAATGTTACTTTTCCTTTATGTCAATTCATGTATCTCCATCTTCAATATGACACACAAATCAACACGCCAACGCCCACCCCGTCACATGACCTACATGTACACAATATCTGTAAGTCCGACATGTAAAACAAGTACAAGTACACTGTTAGTTAGTACAATCCAGCTGTTATCACGGCTGAGTTTCTATTTGGTTTACGGGAAAGCCAGCCAGCACAACCTGTTACTTTCCCTTTAACACTCTTTCAGAAAACCCAACCAGAGTTTTATAAACAATACTCCTGCAAGCTTTGTTATCTATTACGCGAAATAAGAGTAAAACATGAAATCAGAGGAAATTGGTCCCAATGTTCGACCTATTGATGTTAGAGAGTGGTTAACGGAGGAGCTCCGGTCAGTAAAACAGAGTTTCGTCAGTGCACGTACATTATGACGACTCGCTAAATGACTCTAGCGGGGTTAGACTTAATGTGATTACTTAATTGAGATAAGCCATTTTTCTAATCAACTGACATTTCAACAAATGTTTTCGTCTAAATGTATTTCTTAATGCGAATTCATGTTTACTTCAATACGACCATACTTTGTGTTTTACGATCTATATTCTGACTTCACATACACGGATTTGTCTTACGAGTGCTAACGGTTCGCACACATTCGTAGAAGTACACGGATCCTAACATATTGGCCATTTTTAAGAGCGATTTAAGAGTTGTTACGAGTTATTGCGAGCTATTTACAATTTATTAAGAGTTATTACGACGTCTTTACGACAAATTTCCATGATTTGTTACGAGTTACCAATAATAAACAAGAGCAAGTTACGTGCATTTTACAAGCGTTTAATGGATTGGTATATTACGGGATGTTACGATTCATAGAAGCTTTACATGTTAGTCACGACCTGTTTACGTTTTGTTGCGAATATTTACAAGTTAGTTACGAGTATTTATGAGTCCTTCCATAATTTTTGGCACAACGTATTTTCTATGAAACATCATTCGACAACTGACCTGCAACATGGAATATGAGAGAACAGATTGCAAGATATACGTGAATCCGCGAAAACACGTAAATCGTAAAGTATAAGTTATATATTCGTACTGTACTCGTAACAACACGTGCAGTGCTCGTAATAATTCGTAATAATCCGTAAACAAATAATAAATTAAACGTAAAAACCAATATTATACAAACTGTTTCGAATCATTTACGGATTCTTGCGAGGAGTTTACGGATTGTTACGTGTAATTGCGAACGCTTTACGTAACTTACGGATTGTTAAGATTCCTTTACGAGTTATGTACGGAACAATCAGTCCGTGGACAATCGTCAGAACATTTTCACATGTCTAAAGATTTGCTCCTCCTCTCCCGGATCCTTACGAATGTGTGCGAGTTATTGCGAAAGCTGTTTATTGTTATCGGCGAGTTATTTATAGATGCTTGCGATTGACTTCAGGTTGCGATCCGTAAGGACTCAGTAAAATCCATGCATGTGAAGAGATATTAGTGAATTTGTCGGTGATAAGATTAATCTGTCCGACCAATGGAGTGGTTATATAGGCTTGTGTACATGTAGTATAGATGTATCACCCAATTACGCACCACTTTAATATGTACCAGTATGGGTGAAATATTGTGTCTGTGAAATCGGGTCAAGAATCTACATACATGTAGAGGCGTTTACTTGGAGACAATAAGAGGGACTTGCTATGTAATATAATATACATGTATATAATGAGAACACATGGATATAACGGTTTACTCGTATAACTACATGTAATGAAGAAAGGGGAACTTGCAAACTGCTAGCATAAACAATAAATACAATCTTTGCTTTCTATTCATTGTTATGATTGTTAATAAATTATAAGTCAGGGGGGTTGGGGTGGCAGTGTACAGAAGATCTAGAGATTTATGGAAGGGGGTGGGGGTGGGATGCTAATGCCTGAGATTTGGCAACACAGATATTTTACCGTACACTGCATAGATGTAAATGTACACATTTTTGAAAATTGTAAATCATTTCCAATTCATAAAAAAGGAAAAAGAAGATCATACACTTATGTTTCCTATATATGTCACTTGTGTGAAAACCATGGTTACCATCGAATATTACCAAAACATGCAAAAGAAAACACTGTCTTTAACCAAAATGGCCCATTTTATCATGCAAATATCAATTTTGGTACAGTTTTATTTTACTGTATTTTACACGTCATATTACAGGGGTTAACAAAAACAATTTGAGAGTCCTTTGTCAATTTAAGGAGTCAAAATGCAAGTTTTTGCGAGTCAGAGAATACATTGCTTTCTGTAAGTTGATGTAAACCATGTAACACTTCCACATATGTAGCGTGTTCCATTTGGCAGAACGTTCCGGTTGTTCCGGAACGAACCAGACGTTCCGCTAAATGAAACGCGACGTTCTGCCGGGACGAACCGGTTCGTTGGGAACGCCTCGTTTAAGGGTTCCAAGTTGGATCCAATATGGCGGCCAGGGAAAGGTTTTCGTTTCAGATGCTCAATAAATTGTCAAATGATATAACAGTAACCAGTTAATCAGCATTTCATCAGTAAAACTCCAAGTGGCATCATAGTGTGTACAATTTGTAGAAGGGATTACTCGAATTGTTTTGCGGATTTTATGACAGGACCGTTTTGGTTATTTTTGGAAAAGTTGTTTGTTTTTCCTTTTCGATTATTAGATTTTCACCCACAGGATTAGAATTTGGCACGTTCTGTTCCATTTAGCAGACCAGTTCCAAGTTGGCACATCTGGAACGTTCCGATAAATGGAATACAATACATTTCATATGTCCTGTAAAACGGTCTGTTTTTGCATAGGAATATTCAAAGTAAAACATATTTGAATATATGTATTATTGTTTCATTTCTAGTAATCAAAATGGCAACGGAACTCTCACAGGCCCACAAGGATCAACTCTCTAAATGGATCGATTCAACTAAAAACCACAAGTTTACGTTACTGTACAAGATCAGCCGTGATGGATGTGCAGCCCCAACCTTCCATAGTCACTGTGACAACAAGGGGCCGACAGTCACCGTCCTGTACAATACAAACAACTCGGTGTACGGAGGGTACACAGCTGTCAACTGGCATTCAAATGGTGGTCATAGCACCGACGCAACATCATTTATGTTTAAACTAGAGTATAACGGTACATCACAGCCAATGAAATTTCCCAATAAAACAGGCGGACAAAACGCAATCTACGGGCATGCGAGTAATGGTCCAGTATTTGGAGGTGGAATCGACTTCGTTTCTTTTTCTGGTACCGTGAACAAATCTGGAAATTATTTTCCTTTAAATGGTAATACCGAGGGATTCGGAACGACCTATGATATGCAAGGACAGAACAGCAACTCTATCATGAATGGTCATATACAGGTTCTTGACTTGGAGGTCTACAGTATCGAAGGTAACCTATCACACAACAAACATTTACTTATACTGATTTTGGTAATGTGAATGCTTGCATACGTCTTCTGACTGTATCAAAGCTATGTGACTAAGATATCATTGATAATGGCTTTGCAATCCTCTGGAATGGCTTAGAACATAGTAAAAGGAATTATGGTAATTTAAAATGTAGTATGTAAACCAACCTCAAATAATTGATTCCCTGAAAACAAGGAAGAGGTGAAATGCGTTTTGAAACAAAAAAAATCCATTTCAGAATGAAAGAACCAGGCTATGTATACATATTGAGAAACTTAACAGTAATTTTGAAAATGATACATTCTTTTTTAAGTTTCAATAACATTCAACTAATGTAATACTTTTGTTATTCTTATTCCAATTGACTACTTACAGAACAAGAGCTGCTTCAAAAGCCGTGGATTAGGAATGTGGACTGGAGCAGTAAGGTCAGTAATATGTGTGCCTGTATTTGTATAACAGCATTTAGTTTCATTAGGGCACCGAACGAAAGTCCGTGTCCGTCCTAAAACTAAATACATTTCTTTCTTATTGAATGTCTATGCTTGCAATTACTTTTCATTGCTATTGACAATCAGACTGATACTTCATAAAATGCCTTTTCCTTAAAGTGATTACTTGCAATCTTTTTTTCATCTTTGAACTCAACCTTCATTCAGTCATTCATTACTAAAAGTGATTGCTTACATGGTACAATTGATTTGCTTTTTTAAAGGTCAAGGTCACTGTTATAAGGGGCCCCGTATCGGATATACGGGTGTCATATAGTAATCACTCTATGTCTGTTCGTCCACAAATTCAACTCATGACTGATAACTTGAACAATTTATATAAAACCTTTTCAAGATGCTAAGTTTATAAAAATTCTTACTGAGGTCAAAAACAAGGTCAATGGTCAAGGTCATCAGGTTCAAAGTTCAAATTGTAAAGACGGATTCAACTGACCAAAATTCAAGATCAACGGGTCAAAGGTCAAATCACAAGGTCAATGTTCAATTTTGTACCTTTGACTGATGTTTTGTAATGATATCATGAAGCAAACTTGGTCAGAATTAACAAGGCGTCAACTAAACCAAATTCAAGGTCAACGGGTCAAAGGTGAAATCAACGGGTCAAGGTTTAGCAAAGTTTGTAGAAATAAAGCAAATGAAAAAATCAATGAAATAAAGCATCAAGGTCAACATTTTGTAACTTTTCACTGATGAACATTGCTTTATCACATTATGAAGCAAATTTTGTCAGAATTTGGCAAGGGGTTAATAGACCAAAGATCAGCCTTGCTGGGTTTGACCATTGGGTCCAAAGCTCAAGGATTGATGATGAGGGAGATCAAAGCCACAATATTTAATCTAGCGGCCTCCCAAGTTACATGCTATGATAACCAGTAAGTTATCATGTATATCAATTATAGAACAGAACAAGCGGGATTTCAGGTAGTGGTACAACAAAATTTATGAAATAGTGAAAATTATATAGTTGTGGAATTATGCTACTTTTGCTTATTACGTCACAAGTAAAGTATTATTTCAGCATCCTCAAATCTCCAAAAGTTACGCTCATTTACATAAATACATATTTGTACGTAACACATAAGTGGAGGCATGCACTTAAATTAGCATAGCTTGTAATACATTTGTATGGCGTTAACTTAATAAAAAACAAACCAAAACGTTCATTTGAAGACACAATTATGAAAATATTATCCTGTGATGTACATCAAAAGTCTTCTGATTGCATCCCAATAAAATTGAGTTGCTTTCAAAGGTGAACCTAACAAAACATTAATAAGAGAATACCGAAGCGTTAACAAAATCTTATCCAAACTCAAAATCGATTAAACCAGGGGCAAACTATGAGCAAAGGAAATATTTACACGGAGACTCTTGTAAATGTACAAGAGAATAAGGCCAGGTGTTCCGGAAGAGTGAGCGTATTCTGCTTCATCGACGACACCCGCCATGTAAATCTTTGTCACATCCAAGTAAACATCAAGTTCTCAAAATGAGAACCGAGCATTATTGTCAATCACAACAAGTAAACACACTAACAAGCATATTCAAAAACGTCCATCTTCATATCACCTAAAGATACAGAATATTTCTCAATGAGACAAAGATGGCGACCATAAAACTTGCCCATAGTTCTGATCAACCTGCATCTTTCGAATCCTTGTGTTGTTAGTTTGTTTATCATCAGTCGACATCGATCACGAAAATCCCGATATTTAGAGCGAGCTCTAGAATATCGAATCAACTACGACATGTAAACACCATAGGTTGGAGAAGCAGGGATGTTACTATCAAGAAATGGAAAGTCCCACGATCGGAAAATTGAAATCATCACGTGTAGCGTATATCTTAACATGTGCTACACCTTTTAAAAGTAGTCTAGTAATCTTCTAGGGGCAAAAAGTATGAATCGAAATTTTCGGATGTCGTTCCTTAGCCAGACATTAACATTTTTTTGCGAGTTTAATTTTGATCGATCTGACATTTTCGGAATCGATATCTATGTTATATCGTTTATTATATACCAGACTCTCTGGGTAATCAAGCACGGTTAATCATAATTGACTGTTGTGATAAATTGAACAGAACAATCAGAGATGTTTTATCATTGTCAATTATAGCGGTCTATTACAAAATATAGCCAATTAAGGTGAAATAAAATTGTCGTTCACAAACAGTTTAGCTTGTATTTGACCACTTTGTAGTTCCTCATCTTCAGATGACTGATGATTATCATAACATACTGTTCTTCATCCGTAGTTATTTGCTGCTTCGCAATAAGTAAGATAAATACAGTTTATTTCTAAAATTCAAATGAAAGTTTTCCTTGTTTCATATTTATGTCATTTTTTTATACTAAAACGGATGTTACGATGGCTGCCGTGTTATCAACTTTGATTGGGACATTTCAAGTTTGTTGCCTTTTTCTAAAAACGTTTGACATGTCTTTATGATTATTTATCTTGACTGGTAGTTGAGCATTTGAGGCTGCTTAAAAACATGGTATGACCACAAAACGGCCATGTTATATCCAGACAAATAAAATGGTTCAAGATGTTATTACATCAATCAGTTTCATATTTTCAGATTTGTATTTCACAAAATCCCGATCTCCTTAGTCTGTGTTAATGTATTTTTCTCAATTTGAAATGCCATCTAAAGCATATCACAGTACTGTATGCCTTCTAAAATATCGTAAGAGCAAGCTCACTGTGTTATAGCCATGTGTATACAATTTAATTCGGCTTCACAAGGCATATTGCCCTGCAGGTACATGTAGGGCGTAAGAATGTACCTGCTGCCCCGATTGCAGGGTCGTAATAGGCGACTACATTTGGGATCTGATTCCTTCCTAATGCATCCCTTGACACTATCTCACTTTTAACGGGGCAATTAAGCGAAGTTTGTTTCCCCTTTTATAATATCGCCAAATATTTTATAAATTTGCAGTTCGGTAATCCTTGTGAAGTATTCATACCGATATGTTGACAAAACTTGATGTTGAAAAAACTTGATGTTTTCCATGCGTTTTTCGATTAAGGAAATCCTTAACTGTCCAACCCAGGTAAATGAAACAAATGTTTACAAACATCTCTAAGCGCTTTGACCCCACGGAGCATGAGTGTTCAGGTATCAAATTTTCCTTCAGAGGACCCCTGTGTGACAAGCTTTCAAAAATATCTGCTTTTGGTTAGTTTGGAGTATACCAACACAATTTTTCGAGTGATCTAGTCTTAATCATATATATGATAATTGTTGACAACGTATTTCGTTAATCTTCACACATCGCATATCACAGGAGGAAAAATGTACCTTTAAATGAACATAGCTCACAAAAACAACCAAACCAAACCAAACCAATCACAGGGCGTTTCTAAAGGGCAATTGTAATTGTTGAACTCTATTAAAAAGTCTAACGACTGTCATATCCTGATCATATATAATGGAATATGGTCATGCCTGGTATTATAATGGCTCATCGTGGTAGTGGTCATAACCAGATAAAGGCCCAATATACGTAACTTTCAGCAAAACTTGCTGCGAAAATTAATCCTAAAATATAGCTTATTATATTTACAGATTTAATTAAGATTAACTGATATCAGCAATATTCAAGATGAATTTTTACGCGGTTACCGGTACAGCAGCAGTTAAAACTAGGTATTTGTAAACACGCGTCCATTTTGAAATGGCTTCTAACTTAGGCTTGTTGTTGAAGTTGGCGACACCAGGATTATTTTCAATTCTTTGGATATTACTGTCAAGAGTTTCTTGTTCGTTACCACTCCGGAGGTTTACTTCGTTTTAGACGTATTTTGCATGGTTATCAACTGGAATGTTTTTCATAATTTTTCAGAATCCCAAAACATTTCCTGAAGTACCATATATTGGGCCTTTGATAGAAAATGATCCATTTCATGATCAACTAAGCTTTGTGAACGCACAAAAATATGCTAGAACAACGTCATTGTCATGTACCTAAGTATAAATAGCTTGCGTACCAAGTTTGTAGAAATGTGAACTGTGATAACATAAGGACTTTATATTATGATATAAGCAAAGATAAACACTTGTAACCAATCATGCTTTGACAGAAACGGTTGAAGGGCATACAGAAAGGTCAGAAACGTCCAGGGACTGGATTCAATGATTGTTCCCTCTCTGACCTTCAAACACGATGACGTGTTAACCTCCAACTACCTAGATGTTAGTCTATCGTGCACGTGCTGGAGTATAGCAGTGGGTGATTAAATTTGGCTATTATACATTTTAATTATATTTCCAAAACAGAAATCTGAACGGGAAAAGAGTAGCATCACTGCTTTTTAAAAACACAAATTAATCCAGATTATAAGATTTCCAGATTAATATAGATGCTTTGTAAACAGTATAACGGGGATATAAAGGACAAAGTGGCCACCTATAAACCATTACCCGGACTGGACCTGCAGCAGGCGAGGATCTTATTGGTGGGCCAGGTCGGAGCTGGGAAATCCAGCTACTTCAACACCATCAACTCCATCTTCCGGGGACACATCAGTGCCCAGGCCAACGCTGGGAGCGCTGAACATAGTCTTACAACATCTGTAAGTATTACATAAAACATTTTTAAATATGTGTACACGTAACTGGATTTTCGTGTCATGCTAGTAGTACAAATGTAGTACCCTTTCCTGTTTTAAAAGGTATTGTTTTTATTGAGGCGTTAATAAGGCCGTGCATATATCGATCAGTTAAAAACCGGAGACACCTAGCGGTTATCTCTATAATTACTCTAAATAAGGGAGACAACTTTTACAGTATCTGGTGCTTTGTTCAGAATACTGTGGGACATTTGGGTAAATACGGACAAGCCGATAACTTTTTGCAAGAATCTTACATAAACTTCACATATGACTAAATTTTACTCCGTTCATGTTAAATGATGCAGAATGCACATATAAGGAAGTAGAAACCCATGGCTGATGTATAAGCGTTCGCTTCAAACCACAGACTTTGAATATACATTAAACAGCGATCGTGATTTTTATGAAATCACACATCTGATTATAACGCTTTGGCTACTAATCGCAACAAAAGTCGTGTTGATCGATAACAATGACCCTCACTGTTGATCGATACGAAATTTATATTTTCAATAGGTTGTACGGAAGTAAATCTCCAGCTTAGGTTATATTTGCGTTAGGAAACGAAAGTAGAATACTTCTGATTGGTTCTGACGGCATGACTTTCGATCATTTCGGGAGTTAAACGAACAAGCTGGACAACTCAAGTCGACGTGAGATGAAACTTTCCTTCCCTAACGGCAGTTCTAATAGAAATAAAGAGTTTACATGTTGCAAATTTATTAATAATCGGTTAGATGTATCGTATCAGCAACACTTGAATGCGTTCTTTTTATATTGGCGAAAGCAGGAAATATCGCGCGAACATACAAGTGACAAATTTAAGGTATGCTCGTTCGTCGGTACCAAGCAATAAAACCAATATTTCAAGTTCGTTTCTCAGAAAGGATATTTCTTAACAAACGAAAAATGTTATTCAAATCCTGACTCATAATATATCGGTATGCCGAAATTCGTGGTAAAATGAATGAAAGACTGAAAAAAAGCTTATCATGTTTTTACGTCGGTCATAAAAGCTCAATAGAGCTTGTGTTTTGCATGTTGTATCTGACATGCCGACTTTGAATCAAACTCATTAGGGCTTTTTACCAATTGGTATTGTTTTTGTTATGTTTATTATTATAAGGATTTTTCACCAATTGGTGAAAAGACCTATTGTTTTTGTTATGTTTATTCTTCTTCTTCTTAATCTTCTGCATTTAATTTTGTTGCAACGATTGCTCTAAAATGGTAAAAGTTATGCCAATGCAATTTTAGTATGTTGCATAAAATGTGTTGAAGGCGTCAGAATAATGTATTCAAGTAGGTCCAAAATCCAACATGGCCGCCACGACGTCATTTGCCAAAAAACCTTAAAACAGCCATATCTCAAAAACTGTTGGTTGTTCAGAGTTTCTGTTTAGATATTATTGTAGGCATAAGCTATATCTAACTTTTTTGTCACACATATAGGTACTTTGGACTTCAAATAAAAAAAGTTCGCCATTGGGTCAAAAAATTTCCCCCACAAAAATTCAATTTTCATTCTTTTTGGAAATTTGTTTCAACCAAACAATGCAGAAAGTCTTTCTGATTAATTTGATATTTTCAGTTTCTCTGTGAAACATATAAATTCCCATATCATTAAAGTCTACATAAAAAAACTGTTTAATTAATGTAAGAGTTACTTTCCTTTCACCAAAGACTAAATCGGCCATATATGTGAAAAGCCCATCAAATTGTTCACTTACAATTTCTAGTCTTATCTGATGTTTGTCCCTAGTTTTATTTAGGAATAACCGGAAGTATAAAATTTTAGAAAAAAGAAATACACTAATAAAAAGTATCTCTATTATGATGTAATTAATTTTTTTTTATTATTTTTATGATGTTAATGGTAAAATTCTGCGTTTAATCAAATTAATTTACAAAATATTACCTTTAAGGTGAAAGTTCACCTTATCACAATCGCAAAAGTCTGTTATATCTTAAACTTTAATCTTTAAAAATTATGTGAACTTCACAAAATTGTATTTACAGGGAACTTCACAGAATTTAGCGTTACTTTGTTCCGCCCTTCAATTTACTACTTGAGATTGAACGACCGATCAAATCGCTTGTTGTCAGATTCCTTCACGGTGAAAGCACAGGTCGTGCTATTCAGCATTGTCCTTTTGATCTAAATCGTAGAAACTGGTCGATCAGTTATGGAACAAATTCTGACACAGTGAAAACAGGGACCTGTGAATTTGTTACAGCCAGTTTGCATTTTAAAAAATGTACCTTTCACATTTCATTCTTTTAAAATGTCCAAACATCCGGGTAACGTCTCCTTTAGTACTTCCAGTAATTTGATTATTATGATATATTTGGTGTAGCAGATAAAAGACATCATCTTGATTCATCATCAATATTTTTGACCAGAAAAAGAAACAAGACTGAAGGAATTGCTAATAAAAGGACAACGTGCCAAAGATGTTTAAAACACTAAACCTTTATCATACAGTGTACCTGTCAATCCTCCCTCATTAGGAGGGAGACTCCCTCATTTTGACCAAAACATCTCCTTCGACATCTCCCTCATTTAAGTCCAAACTCAAAATCTACATCCTGTAGTCAAATGAGATCCTGGTTACTGAAGGATATGTGTAATGACCATAATAGTTGTATCTGGATCAAATGAGTACTCTGTGAAGTTATTTTGATACATTTGAGCAATGCAGTTTCAGTCGTATTTCACGCACTTTCTCCCTAATTGGAAATATGGAAAGAAGGCGATCTCCATCATTGGAGGTTTCAAAAGTTGACACCTATGCCTTTATCCAGTCATCATCATGAAAGATATTACCAATACGTGATTTTGATATTAAAATATGCAAGAATGCCATATCTTGGGTTTAAAAATAATGTCTAAGTATTCGTCACATTTTGTCATATCTCGGTTAAGTTAACATTTGAATACCGTCTCCTGAATTACACCTCAGATTTTAACAAAGTTTGGTCTGACTGACTACAAGATAAACGCGACACAATATTGTATAGATGGCATGCGTACTTCAGAGTAAAAATACAGTAAAATTTGAGGAAGGTGATCATATGTAACATAGATGTAGTTGGTACTAGAAATTCGCTTATGTTCAGTAAGTATTCTGGTTCCTGCTTAATCTGTTTTATCTGAATCAATTTAAACTTAAGTCAATCTCTTTTTTTTCTGTTTTGCGCTAATTAGTACAGGACATATCAAGTTAGAGACGGATATGCTGGGAAATCTCTCAACTTCCGGTTATGCGACACATGTGGCATTGAAGATGATCAAGGTCTTGATGATCACGAGATTGGCTATCTACTTGAGGGTCACGTGCCAGACAGGTACAAGGTGAGTTTGTATGTCTTTTTACAGACAAATACATATTCGTTTTATTCCTGAGGAACATAATTTGAATATTTCTCCTAAAGATATAATTCAGTTTTGACATATATAATTTTTGATGAGGGCAGCGGGTCTCATCTAACAGGATATTACTATATTGTATGTATTTGATTGATATCTGTTACGAAATATTTTGAAACGAAATCTTAAAACTAGATGAATTATGGAGTCATTTAAGGTCTTAGTTTTAAGCGAGGGGAGAATATGGGCTTGTGGGTGTGAATAGGGAGCTGTTGGCATAAGAAATATCGACGAATTTCAGTGACGCTGATTTTTTTTTTTCAAATTGTTTTATTTACAAATACAATATTAATTCTAATCCTTCATGATCCGATGTCATCTGTTCTGATATTCCTTGTGTGCTTGATTATGCGTTAGGAATTCAGAGTTCGACTAAAACATTTTGAAATGGCTACAACATATTTAATTTTAGAAATAGCAGTATTTATTTGTTTTATTATTATTTTTGCTCAAGTTCTACTTAATTCTTTCAGTTGTCATACGTTTGTTTCTTTTCTGTATTTGGACTGACCGAAGCACCAAAATGGTTGCCAAACATCCGCTATCGCTAACATTTTTTTGTTTAATTTTAAAAATGTTGATTTTGATGGATAGCAAGACGCAACTTGTCGGCCACCAGGTGAAAGCTAGAAACCAGGGTTCAGAGTTTGTTACATGTACCTTTGGTTTTTATTATCATGTCCGAATTTCATTTAAGATGATTACTAATAATATCAATACACGATATGAAATTACTAATAAGACTTTAGATTTGATCCATAGGTTACCACGCTTTTGCAGACCTAACGGTTGAAATCCCCACCCCAAAACTATATATACAACTGCTGAGCATTAAGAGACAATCACAATAATGATATTAGATTAGATCTCGAGGTCTGTCATGTCCTTGCAGGCTTGACTCCCGAGTCATAACTTTTAAACGATTGTAATCCCCACTCCAAAATAATACATTTTTAGCTGGAAATAAAGAGACGAACACAATCGTGATATTAGTATGGTGTTGAGGTCTTGCACATCCATAGTTTCTTGATCAGTTGGACTCGAAAACAGATGAGATACCAACCAATTAACCAAACTTTTCATGCATACCAATATGCTTCAATTTTTGGTCTTTTGTTATGACCCTGTCCATGGGATCGTTTGAGATATTTTACCATGATTACCTAGGTACCAATGTATCCAGGGGAGAGATACATGCCCTCTGGGCCTCTTGTTTTGACATTGGTTGTATGAGATTTCTTAAAACTCTCTACGTTTTTGTATCTTTACAAGTTTAACCCTGCTGTTCCACTGTCACCTGACGCACTTGAGTTTGTCAAGAACCCGACATTATCCAATAAAATCCACTGTGTGGCATTTGTCCTGGATGGTAGTACCGTGGATGTCATCCCCGAGAAAGTGCTGGGACGGATCAAGGCCATGCAATTGCGAATGAATCAAAGATGTATGCAATTACAGGACAGATATGAAATATTTCACGGCTTATTCAACACTAGAGGAACCATTGTATTTCTGAAATGGCATTTTAACTTTTCTCTCATAGATCTTTCACAAGCTTCCACGAGGCCTAAATTCATAATGCTTGGTCTATAGTAACCTCACTGACAAGTTTACTTAAATACATGACCTTTTAAAGCTTTCAATATTAAATAACTTGAATGTAATGAAAATGTCAAACCAAATTAGAATGTATAATGTTCAGCAGAGAATACCAACTACCATTTCTATCAATGTCATATCTTTATTGTATACATATACACTCACGTTAATGACATTTGTTATTTACAGCGATTCCCCAGGTTGTGCTCCTGACGAAAATCGACAGAATCTGTGAGGAAATCTCCAATGACATCAGCAAAGTTTTTTTCAGTCCAAAGATGAAGGAATGTGTTGACAGGGTTGCCATGGTAATGGGTCTGCCCAGATCACACATACTTCCTGTGAAAAACTACGAATGTGAGGTGGAGCTGGATCAGAATGTAAACATTCTGTCACTCCTCAGTCTCAGACGAATTCTGCATGTTGCTGACGACTACCTCTACAACAAACTGGATATTGTCGACAGAATCTGTGAGGAAGTCTCTTCAATAAACTGGAAAGTCCTAACCGAAA
The DNA here is from genome assembly GCA_947623455.1 of Mimachlamys varia. NCBI lineage: Eukaryota > Metazoa > Mollusca > Bivalvia > Pectinida > Pectinidae > Mimachlamys > Mimachlamys varia. The sequence continues at coordinate 52,832,739 of OX392527.1, forward strand.
AGATGCAACAGATGGAAATTCGTGAATGACAATTATAGTATACACATTATATAAGATTCAAACATTATTACTGATAAATAGGACTGAGAAAAAGACAGTTCAATCAGCATTTAAAGGTGATACAAACCCTTTTTCACTTTCTCAAGATTTTTATATTTTTCGGTGCATTATGTATCAAATATCCCTTGTGTAAAAAAATTATTTTGAAAACACTTATATTATAAGTTGGTATACAATGTTATACTTTTGGTTAAGTATTGTTAATATGACATACGCCTACGCTACCTCAAGTCTCCGCCTGTACGACATTGCTCCGTACTTGTTTCCTGTTTAACGCACAAGTGCTCGGTTTCGGGATTTTCAGCAATGGCGTAAATCCTTTCCAACAAGTTGATACCCTTAATTTTACAATGCTAAAGCACGTGTATAAACAGCCTCAGATTTTTAGGTTCAAAGCCTAACGAAGACATCAACAGTGTACATTTTTGTATCTCTCATGAAGCTGCATGGCTCAAAATGACGTAAAAAATGCACCATTACGGACTTTTTTTTTTAAACGAGAATGACAATTAACTTTTGTATGTTTTATTAATATTTTGACACTAAATTTGGCGTTTTTTAGAATTTGGTGGTTTATCACCTTTAACGTGACTTCACGGCGATAAATTTTGGAAAGCCAATTTTGTATTCAAAAGTATTGAAATGCATTACATCTTATTTAGATTGGAATTAAAAAGGCGTCTTCATTAAAAGATTTGTTTAATAAAGATGTTGACATATAATACATGTGTGATTGTGTGATGAATAAATCCTCACACCGGATGTGATGATAAAAGATAAATGATTAATTGATGTGGCTGTGATATAATTGTCCTCTATTACGGTTGTGTGACCAACTAATAGTGCGCGCACCAAAGTGCGACTCATCAATGGTTAACACCTATTTATGCTTCTGTCTCCACAATTGTACAGCTTGGTGCAATTGGCTGATCAGTATTTCAGAATGAAGAAAATATAACAAATGTACATTGTAAATTCTATAACATGTGATTCACAGTATTGCCGCAAATGTCAAACGGAAAAAGTAAATAAAATTTCATGAAGACACTTGTAGATTTGTTTATTATTATATTTATATTATATCTATAGCAACTACATATTTATTGAAATTGTACAAGGAGGACAACTCCTGTGAACACTGATATTACGTCGATGCTATTTGATGCAGGGATGCAACAGGTTTAATACCTTTAAATGACCATATAAGGAGATGTGGAGGCAATTTGGCAGCGTCATTCACTAAGACAGCCTTATTACTCCCATAAATAGGGGGGGGGGTTGCCAGGGATGCAACAAAGTGCAGAAAATAAATAAATATTTAGAAAATGTAATTGTTTACCCGGTATTTACATTTTTAAATTAATTATTTACTTAAAATTAGTAGCGAATTTCAAGTGGAAATAAACTAGCCAAAACGTCATTCTCGTCAGTTTTCCGTGGGAGAAGTACCATTTAGGAGATTGAAACAAACGTTTTGAGCAGTAAATACGTACAATGTGTGTTTTACTTTCAATGTAAATACATGTGTATATTTGACGACATCTGAACTCTTTTTAACTCACTTTACTTTGATAGACACAACAATTGTTACCCTTATTACACCATCTCCCTACCTAAAGACATCAATGTCACAAGTTGTATAACTGAACTGTCTTTCGTCTTGGTTATACAATCATATCAGGACAAATAACAAAAAACTTTGCCAAATCTAGTAATTTAACTAATCGTCGACGCTTTGATGTTCTCTATTTTCATACAACTTCAATCTTCAATTACATCGACAACATCATGCATTGTATAACCGGACTATCAACCTTCTAGATCATACATCATTCGCCTTCCTGTGAAACATCATAGTAAATTGTATAACCGGACTATCAACCTTCTAGGTCATACATCATTCGCCTTCCTGTGAAACATCATAGTACATTGTATAACTGGACTATCAACCTTCTAGGTCATACATCATTCGCTTACCTCTACAACATCATACATTGTATAACCGGACTATCAACCCTCTAGTTTTCAACTCATCTGCTTCTAGCTTATACCTTATCTGCCTATCTCTTTTGTAATCTTTTCACTAAAGCTGAAAGGAAAATTCTGCGTCAATATGGTGCAATCTGTGTAACCTTTGTCTGTATAGATTATAATTACTGGGGACGTATCATCTGCCTTAACTTTGTATCTTAGTAACACACGTCAATTAGATCATCGATATCAATTATACAATGTATCTGTTATGTCGAGCACTGCTACCCCATGTACATGTACCAGACTGACCGAAGTTCATGTAGGTGGAGTAAATACGTCCTCGAGTTGGTAGGTCGGGGCGGGAACAGGCATTGATACATACATTTGTATGTCCTTCCTGTATACCATAAAACTATAATATAAAACCGTAAACGGTGAAGCATAATTTGTTAAAAGTGTCGTCAAACGTTGTCTCTATGTTAACTATGTTCGTCTGTGTGCGTCTTACGCACATGTCTGTCTGTGTGTGTCTTACGCACATGTCCGTCTGTGTGTGTCTTACGCACATGTCTGTCTGTGTGTCTAACGCACATGTCCGTCTGTGTGCGTCTTACGCACATGTCTGTCCGTGTGTGTCTTACGCACATGTCCGTCTGTGTGTCTTACGCACATGTCTGTCTGTGTGTGACTTACGCACATGTCCGTCTGTGTTTGTCTTACGCATATGTCCGTCTGTGTGTGTCTTACGCATATGTCCGTCTGTGTGTGTCTTACGCATAAGTCCGTCTGTGTGTGTCTTACGCACATGTCCGTCTGTGTGTGTGTTGGAGGTCCATCTTTCCATTAGGCGTCACGGAGTCTTAGATGTGTATTCATGTTAAAAAGTGTCGTTGTTGAAAAAGATACTGAGGTTTAAAATAAATTGTCCGAGCAACCGGGTATATCGCATTTATCAAAATGCCATATTCTTAGGTGGAATAAAATATGGCTGAATGAATTTCAGATACCTTGTTTAAACCACTGTAATTTGCTGTTGGTTCCACATGAGAAACGAAAAGGTCCTGGGGTTTTTTGGCTATATCTTGCGATAGCAGGAATAATGTACACAGAAGCAATGTCATGCATGTACCTTATCAGCCTATCTCTACAATATCATATATTGTATAATTTGGCTAGCATCTGTTAAGGCTATACAAATTCACCGAGGCTAAAAGGAAACTGTAACATCAATATGACACAACATGATACACCTTTGTCAATACACATAATTATCAATGGGGGTGTTATCACATGTATCAAAAGTACAATGTTCAACTTTGTTTCTAAGTAAATTACGTCAATCAGACCATCGATATCAATATCTGGTATATCGAACACTGCTACCCTACACACATCTACAAACCAGTAACGCATGCAGTGAGCACTCCGACAGTACCAGCAAAAGGTATGTCTAATGATTTTTGTTTATTGATAAATCTTTTTTAATTTAACATTCAAAATTCATTTAAAACAGTGTACAAATGGACGTTGTAAATAGATACATAATGATTATGCAGTTTTATTAATATTAAATAATATTCAAACATAATTGTAAATATTTATAGCAATACATCCTGTACCAACCCGAGACTATTTTTGTTTATAATTTTTTTATTTTTGAAAATGTTCAGCATCACAAAACAGTTTTCCATACTCCTCACTCACTTTTTCTTACAACATAATTAAAATAATATCTGTATAGACCATGATAATTCATAATTCACATTTCAGACATATGATTCTTAAATACAGAATAGATACATTAATACCTGGTCTAATAATCAAATAAAACATAATACATTTTATGAGTTACTCAATTTGTAATGCTTTAGGAAGGAGAGAGAGAGGGGGAGAGGGGGGATAGGAGAAGTTGAGAAGACAACACATAGGGTAATGAGGATGTTGCGTCCGCAAGTGTCCATTAACAAGTACATAACATAAAGTGTTATTTCTAATTATAAGCGTTAAGCGATAGGGACTATTTAGCATCATTCCCATGGCTGGACGTTCCTATGGTTTATACCGGGTGTGCTTTTACGACTTCTTTCATAACTTCATTTTAATTTGACGATGTATGTGTTTTTGGACGACCGCTAAAAGTGTAATTGGTGTAGAAAAGAAATAATTCTTTTTTTTTTATTGAATCCATGACATTGAGGAATTCTCTTATTTATTTGACTAATGCTCAGTTTCAAAGCTAATTCATAGCAGATAAAGGGAAATAGTTTTTAATGTATTTATGTATCTGAAGTAACTATGGAAACAAGCCAAAGTGATATAACCTTGTTATTGTCATGAGTGATGAGCACACAAGCACAGACATGGGCCAAGTTGTTTGTTAATGTCAACATTAATGTGTCATATTGTTATTTCGTGTATATCGTATTGCGTCAATCTATACAAAAACGCAATAAACCTTAAAGTTCAATGATGACAGAGTTTATTAGCACAATGACACCACGATAACAAGATCATGACAGTCACCATGATCCCCGATAACAAGGTAATGGCACCACGATAACAAGGTAATTACACCACGATAACAAGGTAATTACACCACGATAACAAGGTAATGACACCACGATAACAAGGAAATGACACCACGATAACAAGGTTATGACACCATGATAACAAGGTAATGGCACCACGATAACAAGGTAATTACACCACGATAACAAGGTAATGACACCACGATCTACGATAACAAGGTAATGTCACCATGATAACAATGTAAAGACACCACGATAACAAGGTAATGTCACCACGATCCACGATAACAAGGTAATATCACCACGATCCACGATAACAAGGTAATGACACCACGATGACAAGGTAATGTCACCACGATAACAATGTAATCACACCACGATAACAATGTAATGACACCACGATAACAATGTGATGACACCACGATCCAAGATAACAAGGGAATGTAACCATGATAACAATGTAATGACACCACTATAACAATGTAATGACACCAAGATAACAATGTAATGACACCAAGATAACAATGTAATGACACCAAGATAACAAGGTGATGTCACCACGATAACAAGGTGATGTTACCACGATAACAAGGTCATGACACCACGATAACAAGGTCATGACAAGTTGATAACACCACGATAACAAGGTTATGACACCATGATAACAAGGTAATGTCACCACGATAACAAGGTCATGACACCACAATAACAAGGTCATGACACCACGATAAGAAGGTTATAGCACCATTATAACAAGGTCATGATACGTTGATAATACCACGATAACAAGGTAATGACACCACGATAACAAGATGATGTCACCACTATAACAAGGTGATGACACCACGATAACAAGGTCATGACACGTTGATAACACCACGAAAACAAGGTAATGACACCACGATAACAAGGTGATGTCACCACTATAACAAGTTGATGACACCACGATAACAAGGTCATGACACGTTGATACCACCACGATAACAAGGTTATGACACCATGATAACAAGGAAATGTCACCACAATAACAAGGTCATGACACCACAATAACAAGGTCATGACACCACGATAACAAGGAAATGACACCATGATAACAAGGTAATGTCACCACGATAACAAGGTAATGACACCACAATAACAAGGTCATGACACCACGATAACAAGGAAATGACACCATGATAACAAGGTAATGTCACCACGATAACAAGGTAATGACACCACGATAATAAAGTAATGACACCGCGATAACAAGGTAATGACACGTTGATAACACCACGATAACAAGGTAAAGACACCACGATAACAAGGTCATGTCACCACTATAACAAGGTGATGACACCACGATAACAAGGTCATGACACGTTGATACCACCACGATAACAAGGTTATGACACCATGATAACAAGGAAATGTCACCACAATAACAAGGTCATAACACCACAATAACAAGGTCATGACACCACGATAACAAGGAAATGACACCATGATAACAAGGTAATGTCACCACGATAACAAGGAAATGACACCGCGATAACAAGGTAATGACACCACTATAACAAGGTAATAGCACCACGACGATAACAAGGAAATGACACCGCGATAACAAGGTAATAGCACCACGATAACAAGGCAATGTCCCCACGATAACAAGGAAATGACACCATGATAACAAGGAAATGACACCACGATAACAAGGAAATGTCACCACGATAGCAAGGTAATGACACCACGATAACAAAGTAATGACACCACGATAACAAGGTAATAGCACCACGATAATAAAGTAATGAAACCACGATAACAAGGAAATGACACCACGATAACAAGGAAATGACACCACGATAACAAGGTAATGACACCACGATAACAAGGTATTGACACAACGATAACAAAGTAATGACACCATGATAATAAAGTAATGACACCATGATAATAAGGTCACGACACCATTTAACCAAGTGATTAGAAGATAAAGAAATACGAAAATACGGTGATAGCCTATTGAAGTCCTTTCCTCAAGAAACAAACGGTTGTACAAACATGTAGACATTTAACTTATAATATACATAGATAGTATACTTATATAAATACACGCATGGCGCACTTGCACGCACATATACACGTGCACATATACTCGTGCACGCTCACACACACATCCTCATACACCCGCACATGCATGCATATGTAAGTAAAACGCATGATAAAATAATATAGAAAGTTATTAATTAATATTTGAGAACAAAATATTAATTGTTTTCCCTATAGACATTTGATTTAACTTGAATAGTTGTAACGTTCTTGCAAGGCATGTTGTCTTATATCTCAATACACGATAGGTAATAAAACTCATCAATCAAGCTTCTTACATTCACCGACGGTACATGGTAGTCACGTTTAAAAGAGCAGCTTTAACAAAATAATTCAATATAAATGTGTTTGGTACAGGGAAAACATTCCAGGGCCAGAGAAAGGAAGAGGTTTAAATACAAAAAGAGAAAACTGGAAGAAACAGATCATGGAGAAACCATGGATGCGTAACATCGACTGGAACTCCTCGGTACGTATCCAGGACTTGTTTAGTGAATTGTGGAAACATATCGATATCGTGTACATGTCCATGTAGGAACCCTTAAAACATGTGTAAAACACAAAACGTATTGATATACGTAAAACATCTGTAAAACACAAAACATATCGATATACGTAAAACATGTGTAAAACACAAAACATATCGATAAACGTAAAACATGTGTAAAACACAAAACATATTGATATACGTAAAAAACACAAAACATATCGATATACGTAAAACATGTGTAAAACACAAAACATATCGATATACGTAAAACATGTGTAAAACACAAAACGTATCGATATACGTAAAACATGTGTAAAACACAAAACGTATCGATATACGTAAAACATGTGTAAAACACAAAACGTATCGATATACGTAAAACATGTGTAAAACACAAAACATATCGATATACGTAAAACATGTGTAAAACACAAAACATATCGATATACGTAAAACATGTGTAAAACACAAAACGTATCGATATACGTAAAACATGTGTAAAACACAAAACGTATCGATATACGTAAAACATGTGTAAAACACAAAACATATCGATATACGTAAAACATGTGTAAAACACAAAACATATCGATATACGTAAAACATGTGTAAAACACAAAACATATTGATATACGTAAAACATGTGTAAAACACAAAACATATCGATATACGTAAAACATGTGTAAAACACAAAACATATCGGAACCATTGTACGTAAAACATGTGTAAAACACAACACATATCGGTATACAATGTACGTAAAACATGTGTAAAACACAAAACATATCGATAAACGTAAAACATGTGTAAAACACTAAACATATTGATATACGTAAAACATGTGTAAAACCCAAAACATATTGATATACGTAAAACATGTGTAAAACACAAAACATATCGATAAACGTAAAACATGTGTAAAACACAAAACATATCGATAAACGTAAAACATGTGTAAAACACAAAACATATCGATATACGTAAAACATGTGTAAAACACAAAACGTATTTATATACGTAAAACATTTGTAAAACACAAAACATATCGATAAACGTAAAACATGTGTAAAACACAAAACATATCGATATACGTAAAACATGTGTAAAACACAAAACATATCGATATACGTAAAACATGTGTAAAACACAAAACGTATCGATATACGTAAAACATGTGTAAAACACAAAACATATCGATATACGTAAAACATGTGTAAAACACAAAACGTATCGATATACGTAAAACATGTGTAAAACACAAAACGTATCGATATACGTAAAACATGTGTAAAACACAAAACATATTGATATACGTAAAACATGTGTAAAACACAAAACATATCGATATACGTAAAACATGTGTAAAACACAAAACATATTGATATACGTAAAACATGTGTAAAACACAAAACGTATCGATATACGTAAAACATGTGTAAAACACAAAACGTATCGATATACAATGTACGTAAAACATGTGTAAAACACAACACATATCGATATACGTAAAACATCTGTAAAACACAAAACATATCGATAAACGTAAAACATCTGTAAAACACAAAACATATCGATAAACGTAAAACATGTGTAAAACACAAAACATATCGATATACAATGTACGTAAAACATGTTACATGTACATGTAGGAACCCTTTAAACATGTGTAAAACACAAAACATATTGATATACGTAAAACATGTGTAAAACACAAAACATATCGATATACATGTACGTAAAACATGTTACGTGTACATGTAGGAACCATTTAAACATGTGTAAAACACAAAACATATTGATATACGTAAAACATGTGTAAAACACAAAACATATCGATATACGTAAAACATGTGTAAAACACAAAACATATCGATAAACGGATGTTGGCTTTGCTTGTGTTACATATTTGTCAAAAAAATGCATATAAATTATATGTATGTAAAATATTTATGATCATAAAACGGTTTGATACACAATTATTTTCACATCTCACCGGAGTTTTATCCTAAATGTAATATGACTGGTATAAGTTTTCGTGTAGATGGAGAGATATCGCTTACTTTTGTATTTTTGTATTTTTAACTAATTTAAATTGGTTTAAATGGTAAATTATGTATATAAATGTCAAATTAAGTATTACAAAAAAGACATTTTAACTTTTAGAAATAGTAAAACACTTCTCCTAAAATTAATCAATTAAGAAAATTTGTAAACACCGTTCTGATTGAACAATTATTCAAACTAATTTGATTCATATTCCCCGGCCCCGTACGTTAACGATCAGTCGGAGAAGGTCGAAACAGCTGAATCAAGAGCAATGGTGTACACATCAGTGCCCAGGCCAACGCTGGGAGCGCCGAACATAGTCTTACAACATCTGTGAGTATAATATGGATAATACACTAACATTTCTTGGGGTGCGGTAACTCAGTGTTACATTTTTACTCAATAAAAATAGGCCAATTACTTTAAGGTGTTTTTTTAAAACATCAACAATTATAAGGTCTTGGATGGTGGGATAATTAAAACTTTATGTATAGCTAGCCAGTATACAAAAACAATAAATTCCTTATATATGCTAAATGGTGCAGTTGGTTACTTCAAGTGCAAAGGTTACCAAAGGAAACTTCTTGTCTATTCAGCATACAGGTAATAATAAGGCCCATCATACAGGTAATCATCAGGCCCATCATACAGGTAATCATAAGGCCCATCATACAGGTAATCACAAGGCCCATCATACAGGTAATCATAAGGCCCAACATACAGGTAATCATAAGACCCAACATACAGGTATTCATCAGGCCCAACATACAGGTAATCATAAGGCCTATTATACAGGTAATCATAAGGCCCATTATACAGGTAATCATAAGGCCCATCATACAGGTAGTCATAAGTCCCAACATACAGGTAATCATAAGGTTGATCATACAGGTAATCATAAGGCCAAACATACAATTAATCATAAGACCAATCATACAGGTAATCATAAGGCCCATCATACAGGTAATCATCAGGCCCATCATACAGGTAATCATAAGGCCAATCATACAGGTAATTATAAGGCATATGGCCCATCATATACAGGTAATCATAAGGCCCAACATACAGGTAATTATAGGCCCATCATACAGGTAATCATAAGGCCAATCATACAGGTAATCATAAGGCCCATCATACAGGTAATCATAAGGCCCAACATACAGGTAATCATAAGGCCAATCATACAGGCAATCATAAGGCATATGGCCCATCATATACAGGTAATCATAAGGCCCAACATACAGGTAATCATAGGCCCATCATACAGGTAATCATAAGGCCCAACATACAAGTAATCATAAGGCCCAACATACAGGTAAGTATAAGGTCCCTCATACAGGTAATCATAAGGCCAATCATACAGGTAATCATAAGGCCCAACAGTAGTATTAACACTCGAATAACGTAGTTCTGATATTGCAATGATGAACGACACATGGAATATCTTAAACTAGAACTAGAACTTTGTCAGTTAGACACCAAAACAGATATTCGCTTAAGAAAAAATGTTTGAGCAATATTTGAAATATAGTCAGGCCGGGTTACATATTTGATTAATTCTTTAAACAATGAATAATTATTGTTACAGCGGTTCTACCCACTTACCTTATTACGTTTCTATTTCGCACCAATTAGTTTAGGACATACCAAATCAGGAACGGTTATGCCGGAAAACCTCTCAACTTCCGGTTATGCGACACACGTGGCATTGAGGAGGATCAAGGTCTTGATGATCATGAACTTGGCTATTTACTGGAGGGTCACGTGCCAGACAGGTACAAGGTGAGTTTGTATTTAAATCTTGTTTATATAACTAATCACGTTTGGGAGATCTACAGAGTACCAGTCTTTCAAAATATTTCTCCATCTCTTCGTCGATCTGCGGATAAAAATAATGTCAAAAGATCTGCTAGATACTATTCCTCTTTTAAACTTTGTAAATGGTAGTAAATGTGCTTGTGACAATTACATTGTTGATTTATATAAACACTATTCATTGTGTTTTTATTTGAATATTTCTACCAGTTTAACCCTGCTGTTCCACTATCACCCGAAGCAATAGGGTTCCTGAAAAACCCGACATTATCTGAAAGAATCCACTGTGTGGTATTTGTCCTGGATGGTAGTTCTGTGGATGTCGTCCCCCCGAAAGTCATGGAGCGGATCAAGGCCATGCAAACACGAATGAACCAAAGAGGTAAATTTACAGAGCAGATAATGCTGTTTTAAGTCACAAAGAACATACCTTATTGGTTGTCTGTATTTGTTTTGTATAACTGCTTATTATTTATACATGGATGCATTTATATAATTTTATTTGTTAAACTTGTTTTAGGAATTCCACAGGTTGTGCTCCTGACGAAAATCGACAGAATCTGTGAGGAAATCTCCAATGACATCAGCAAAGTGTTTTTCAGTCCAAAGATGAAGGAATGTGTTGACAGGGTTGCCATGGTAATGGGTCTGCCCAGATCACACATACTTCCGGTGAAAAACTACGAATGTGAGGTGGAACTGGATCAGAATGTAAACATTCTGTCACTTCTCAGTCTCAGACGAATTCTCAATTTCGCTGATGACTATCTGTACAACACCCTAGATGACACAGAGCCTGATAATGTGCAACCCAAGAAAACCCGTGAACGAAACTGATTATAACGATGTAACAGTGAATATGTACAATTTTCACTAACTTTCACTCGATAACCGTTGTTCCGCAAACTACCGTTATTATCTATAATTACACTTGTGCATATTTTAAATTCATAATATTATGACGACGAAAACAATACATCTGGATGGAGCTAGGCAAATTATACGGTTCCAGACATAAACTAATTACAACGATGTGACAGTGAATATGTACAATCTTCACTAACTTTCACTCGATAACCGTTGTTCCGCAGACTATTGTTATTACATTGTATCTCATAATTACACTTGTGCATATTTTTAATTCATAATATTATGACCTAGAAAACAACACATGTGGATGGAGCTAGGCAAATTATCCGGTTCTAGACACAATTATTGTATGTGGCGTCATCAACAACTGACGGCTTATGCAAATTTAATGCTATTACATTTAATTAATCATTCTCTCGTGAAAACAAAGATTGAACTTTTATTTTGCTTAGGCTGGCTTTTACGCAATTTCCCTTGTGCTCCATTCGATTCATGATAAAGAAAACTAAACAAAACAAAAGGTTTATCCTTAAAAAAGAATCTGTACATATCTAGTCCTTATCACAACAAAAAACGTAAATATAAATATAAAATGTGGTATTTAATGGTATTTGACTTAATTTTGCAAATTGTGTATCCGAATGTACCAGCAATGACGATATAAAAGAAGCTTTGGCAGCTTCATGGAGTTTATCTTGGGAGCTATGACATCTTTCTCACAGCTCACATGTGATTAATACACAATGAGATTATATTATTACAGCAAACTGTCGAATGGATAAAAACTTATTTCAAATGAGACACATTTGATGATTTGTTATATATGTACAAATTGTATATTATTAAGTCTGTTGTAATTGGTTCGTTGTTTTTGTAAAGAGGTATAGCAAAAAACAGCCAATATTTCCGTCGGCATAATTAGAATCAGACAAAAATATTAATTTATATTAGAGAAAATGAATATGATTTTTCCAACTTCTGAGATATTAGGTATTGTGATAAAATATTTCAAATATAGCCATATTCTACATGTATATATCTATGGCAGTGAAAGGATTTCACAGACTTTAAATGAGCTTTCAACACTTTTCTATCCGAGACCAACTTTTGAAAATACATTTTGATTCCGTACTTTTATATGAAAATAATGGAAAACGTGATAGATCAAGGCTCTTATAGCTGCGACTGATACTTCTTTGGTCAAAAATAGTTTGTACTGCATACACTGTAAATGAACTATGTCCGATGTAGTCGAGTAACTACTGACCAGAGCAAGTTTACAGTGCAGTTCGAATACGCGTTCAGTTAAAATAAAATTCTCTCATTTTTTAGATATTTTTGATATGGTTGACTTTGGTTTAATTTTGTCTTACGCCCTATCTAAATCGAAGGTCATTTAAAGACCACATCCTGGAGTGCACAGTACAGCTCTCGTGGACTTTGCGTTTTCCACGCGTCCGTGACGGACAAAGTTGTAGTGTCCTTCCAAATGTCCACGACCTGGACAAAAAGAGCCCACGCCAAACCGCGGTCCACGACGGAACAGCGCATACATGTACCGGTACCGTGGACGCCCACGCTATTCGACGATATGTCACGGACCGCGTGTTATCGCGGACCACTAGATACCGTGGACCACCAGATAACGTGGACCACCAGATACCATGGACCACCAGATACCGTGGACCACCAGATACCGTGGACCACCAGATATTGTGGACCACCAGATACCGTGGACCACCAGATACCGTGGACCACCAGATGCAGTGGACCACCAGATACCGCGGACCACCAGAAACCGTGGACCACCAGATACCGCGGGCCACTAGATACCGTGGACCAGCAGATACCGCGGACCACCAGATACCGTGGACCACCAGATACCGCGGGCCACTAGATACCGTGGACCACCAGATACAGTGGACCACCAGATACCATGGGCCACTAGATACAGTGGACCACCAGATACCGTGGACCACCAGATACAGTGGACCACCAGATACCGTGGACCACCAGATACCGTGGACCACCAGATATTGTGGACCACCACATACTGTGGACCACCAGATACCGCGGGCCACTAGATACCGTGGACCACAAGATACAGTGGACCACCAGATACCGTGGACCAACAGATACCGTGGCCCACCAGATACCGTGGACCACCAGATACCGTGTACCACCAGATACCGCGGGCCACTAGATACCGTGGACCACCAGATACCGTGGACCACCAGATACCGCGGGCCACTAGATACCGTGGACCACCAGATACCGTGGACCACCAGATACCGCGGGCCACTAGATACCGTGGACCACCAGATACAGTGGACCACCAGATACGTGGACCAACAGATACCGTGTCCCACCAGATACCGTGGACCATGAGATACCGTGGACCACCAGATACCGCGGGCCACTAGATACCATGGACCACCAGATACCGCGGACCACCAGATACCGTGGACCACCAGATACCGCGGGCCACAAGATACCGTGGACCACCAGATACCGTGGACCACCAGATACCGTGGACCACCAGATACCGTGGACCACTAGATACCGTGGACCATCGGATACCGTGGACCACCAGATGCCGCGGGCCACTAGAATACCGTGAACCACCAGATACCGCGGGCCACTAGATACCGTGGACCACCAGATACCGCGGGCCACTAGATACCGTAGACCACCAGATACCGCGGGCCACTAGATACCGTGGACCACCAGATACCGCAGGCCACTAGATACGGTGGACCATCAGATACCGTGGACCACCAGATACCATGGACCACCAGATAAAGTAGACCACCAGATACCGTGGACCAACAGATACCGTGGCCCACCAGATACCGTGGACCACCAGATACCGTGGACCACCAGAGACCGCGGGCCACTAGATACCGTGGACCACCACATGCCGCGGGCCACTAGATACCGTGGACCACCAGATACCGCAGGCCACTAAATACAGTGGACCACCAGATACAGTGGACCGCCAGATACCGTGGACCACTAGATACCGTGGACCACCAGATACCGTGGACCACCAGATACCGCGGGCCACCAGATACCGTGGACCAACAGATACCGCGGGCCACCAGATACCGTGGACCACCAGATACCGTGGACCACCAGATGCCGTGGACCACCAGATACAGTGGACCACCAGATACCGCGGGCCACTAGATACCGTGGACCAGCAGATACCGCGGGCCACTAGATACAGTGGACCACTACATATAGTGGACAACAAGATACCGTGGACCACCAGATACAGTGGACCACCAGATACCGTGGACCACCAGATACCGCGGGCCACCAGATACCGTGGACCACCAGATACCGCGGGCCACTAGATACCGTGGACCACCAGATACCGCGGGCCACTAGATACCGTGGACCACCAGATACCGCGAGCCACTCGATACAGTGGACCACCAGATGCCGTGGACCACCAGATACCTGGACCACCAGATACTGTTGACCACCAGATACCGTGGACCACTAGATACCGTGTACCACCAGAAACTGTGGACCACCAGATACCGTGGACCACCAGATACCGTGGACCACCAGATGCCATGGACCATCTGTGACATCTTTTGGTATTTCCTTACCCACTCCGGAGCCTTAAAGTCCGTTATGTACATTTACAGTAAAGTTGCCTGGATATAGAGATTAGATGAATTCACGGTAAGGACATTCCCTGTACTGACGATAATAAATAAACATACTTTTTATTAATAGTTGATATCTACTTCACAGTTAATGTAAATATGAAGCATCTAAACTTTTTTTAATTTCTATGCATATAACGATAGAAAGAATGCAGCGTATTTCATGTGAGAGGCGTAAATAACGTTCTCCTCCATTCCTTTCAAACGAACACGCATCGAATTTGGAGAAAACCATACCGTTACCTCACATAAAGACATCTTACATAAGTCATTACTACATATAGAAATTGATTGGGTTCTCCGTGTACTGTTACATTTATATATCACAGGGGACGGGGCATTTATCTACATTATAAGTACAAATACATACCCGGTATAGAGATTATGGTGACGTATACATGCAAGTTTTCTTAATGTTTAGTTTAGTAAGACTTACATAATTGGATCGTCGAAAATGTCGCCAAGTCCATTCCCTTGTGTGTACATGACCGACACATGATAAAATACTGACCTAGATTTGTGTAAGCATTATATCCATACACGTCTACCCCAACAAATCCACCCGCCCCTAATTCAATTGAGAAATATTCGTCAATAACTCGGAGAAAAATAGTATCCGTCGTAGTAGATTTCAATTTAATGTTCGACCTTTTGCCATTGTATGTAAATGTAATCCATATTGCATTTGATTCGAAAAAGTGCATTGTGTACCAATCATCTACGCTTTAAAAATATATCTACTACATTTCTATTGGAATACAAAAGCATCTACGCACTATAATCTGATAGAGATGTTCACTCGATCAATTTGATAACTGTTACTTGATAAAGTTCTTCCATTCTTTACATTATAAATCTTTGCATTCATGTCATTGTCGTTCGGAATTAACGTACTAGGAATATTACAAATTTTGAATCTATGTCTCTGGTTATTACCAATACAAAGATGTATTGAGTGAAAATGAAATTGAAATTATTAAATGTCCGTGTTTAATTTTGTAGTGATCAACAAGTGACCTACATTGAAAGTATCCGGCAGTAGTTATCAGCCGATATATCTGTGGTGGTTGTGTATTCTTTACGTTGTTTACGAAAACAAAACCAACCGTCAGTGTAGTGTATGTGTCTCTGATCGACTATCGCCTATAACTTGCAGCAGACGTTATGCCAATCAAACGCAGAAGCTAGTATACATGTATGTGTTGAATGCATGTGTCTTTGGGATATTGCTGTATGTTCGTGTAAGCCTTCTTGTTATAATGAAGAACTGACTTTATAAATGTTACACACTGGAGTATACTGTCAAAGTCCCTAACTATTACTATCGTGTGTAGGATCTGACAGCGACCAGTAGAAGGTCATGTGCAGATCTAGATGACCTGTATTATTTCCATATCTTGGAAATGAACAGCCAATCAAAATGCACCTTCTAAACAGTGTTTGGTAGACGAACAAAAATGGTATATTTTGTGATCATTTCTTTTCCTTCAGTTGTTTTTTTTCGGACAAACGAAAAACTACAAATCAAACAGATAATGTCTAAAAAGAACACACGCCTTGGCGTAGAGACCGCTGAAATGGGCGCCGCCATTTTTGTATAGGTCGTTCGGGTTTCTCGTTGCTTTACTCTGGTTTAACGACAAGTGTAGAAAAAATCGAAAATAGCTTTTCACTTTCAGAATCTGGTAAGCAGCGATTTGATTGGTGAATACAAAGGTCAATAGCGAGGAACTGTATTTTAATCAGACGGTTGCTTTACATTCCTCTTTTTTTATTAATCAGAGACCGAAAATCACAGAAAAAAATATGAAAAGACTTAGAAAATCAACATTATTAAAATATACATAGAAATGGGTATATCTCTAACGCCGATTTCAATGTGAACGTATATATTGCTTTGGTAGGTAAACGTGTTTTAAATACTCCTCAATTTCAGGAAATAATTAAAAAAAAACAACAACAACAAAACATGTCTCTTACAGTGTGATACATGTACTATAATAAGTATAGTACTTCTACTAAGATTGAATTGTTTGACCATGCAAATACTGAAATTACGTATATTGGGCCTTTAAAACAATACATGTACATACAGTAAATGACGTCACATACAACGTATTTTATACTGGCAACCAGCCACTTATTTTCTATAGAGAATATCTCTATTTTACTACTAGCCTATCTCCCCCTTGTTTCAGACACCCAAGTGATCAAAATTATTTGACTATTTTGTTTTCTGTATACTTTGTTTTCTGTATACACATCTGCGTATATGAACCTGTCTATGATAAATGTTAATAAACAGCATCCAGCTACATCTGTATAACAAACTAAATGCAATAAATCTGCTTCAAAAAGTATGAAACTATTTAAAAGGAAGCGCCGCCTAATTTAAATAACAATAAAAGACAAAAACAAATCTTATTTCGACTGATTTACTTGAGATGTAAAACGTTTTTGCGTTATTTCAGTGCTTATTATGAGTTATTTCCCCTTACACTATAAAAGAAAATAAAAATTAATTTTGAACTTTCATTTTCTATGACAGGCGAAATTTGCAACTTGGGTTATTTTAAGTACCCGGTAGATATAAATAATCGAATTATATAAATGTGACCGCGCCAAAATACCTTTGTTGTACTATCATTTCCGTTAATAAAGAACCGGAAGTAAAATCAGATTGAACGCACCACTAAGCATAGAGATCTTCACGGATGTAAGTATGTCTGTTCGCTTTATTTTCGTTGTTTGTAAATTTCTATGTATTGATAAGTTGTAGAACTTAATCAGAAATACACAAAGTGTATTTTATTTCAGAAATGATATTGACGGTCTAGGCAGACATAGATCGGCTATCAATCAAAAAGAATTATAGGAATGTTTACATCAGTCTCCTGTTAAAACGGATATTGGGTATGCCATATTAACGTTTCCACGGGCGGGGCACGTCGATCCGAGATTAATTGATGCAGCAATGGAAGTATCTAACGAAATATTTGTTGAACTTGTGTGATTAAGGAATGTGATTTTTTGTAGTTAGATTCTAATTTTTGTTAGGCATTTTCTTCAGCATTAGTTGCACTAAATATAGCTATACATGATTCACAAACACATGTGAAATAAGCAGGAAGAGATACATTTATAATTCATTTTTCTTAAGATTAAACTGCTTATTAGATGTGTCGCCAAACCTGTTAAGATCGTCTGTCATACAAATTTGGATTGTAGAGGTTAGGGCATGCATATATTGTAAAAAGAAAATGATTTTATGGGAGATAATAATGTACATGAATATGCAATGATAATAATATTATAAATAGTTACTTTTTTATAAATACGTCACACAAAATTACTGTTTTATGTCTTATTCATTTACATGTACTTTGAATGAAATAATTTAGAATGAACAATAAAAAGCTTCAGAGTGTATCTTACATCACAAGTAATTGCGTTCCTGATAATTACTATATAAAGCAAAAGCATTAGAATGAAGGCTGGTGGGACATGTATATGGCCGTGTGCCTTTGTTCATTTATACACGTACACCCATCTAGGCTAACTCAGAGGTATTTATAAAACGCAAACACAGCACATAAAACACAAAGAATATGCAGTTGACTGAAATACGAGTACCTGTCTTGTTACATGTACAACAGACCGGTAAACGGAGGTTAAGTTAAATGTCTTAGATATCAAATGTCGTTATTGAGATCATTTCACTGTGAAATGATAATAGGCCAAGTCATGGTGTCAAACAGTGTCTACTACATACACGGGTACTTGTAATACCTGTCATAGCCCGACCAACGTAACTCCAGCATACATTGTACATGTTTTTTCTAAACTTTGGGTTAAATAAGATACTGAGTGATAATTTCAGAGATAACATAAGTATATCAACTCGTTTCGTTAGACAGGATTGGTTTAATACTGTACTGGTAGGTAATTAATGAAATCTAACAGATGTAAATTTGAAAAAATACATTTGCCGTTTTTGCCTCAAAATGCTTTGTTCCACCATGAGGATCCATGTGTTGTATTTTTAGTTTTGTTACCAAGAAAACCAGCGGTTACAAGAAACACTGAGTCCGATTTACAGGATCGCCAGACCAATCTACACTAAAGTAAGTACCTCTCTTTAATTTACCTCCTCAGACTCCACTGTTTATTAACGTCTACTTTGATTTTGATCATGTTACTGACTAATATTATGTAAGCATTTGATCAGTTAATTCTGTGTCTAACTGTCAGTGCCTCGCCTCGAACTACTGATGCAGATCATGCTTATCATAAAAAGGAATGGATTTCATAGGTGACAAAAAACAACATGAATATGCAATATATAATAATATTATAAATATATTGAATAGCAACTAACTTTTTTTAAAAAATACGATTGATATTTTTTTCTATTTTTGAAATTATTCAGGGTCATTATTAATAGCTAATGTATTATGCAATGTACGCTCATGTTCGCGCTGCAGTATTAATTTCGTTATATTTCGGTTCATAGAACTATGACCCGAAACGAGTATGAATACGAACGTGAGATGAAGGTTAACAAATACAAAATGAAGCATCATCGACACAATAACATGTATAAGCTTTAAAGCATTCAGACCAGGTGAGCTAAAAACAGGCCACAGACAATTTATCCCATGGTGAACCACATTATTCAACAGACATGCCTCCGCAGTGTGACGTTATACATACGAGGGGTGTTCTATAAATAATGTCATCTGTGCTTTATTTCGCGGAAATCGTGCAATTTATGCACAAAACCACCTCGTGTCGATTGAGTGATCACTGGCTCGTGACTCGAGACTTGGGTGATAGGGAGAGGCTAGGGTGACGGGGAGAGGCTAGGGTGACGGTGAGATGTTAGGGTGACGGGGAGATGCTTGGATGACGGGAGGAAGGATAATGACAGGCAGAGGTTTGAGTGACGGAGAGTATAGGGATGACGGAGATATTCTGGGGTGACGGGGAGAGTCTGATGTGACGTGTTCAGGGATTTACCTATGGTTTCCCTTTCTTACATATTTTACATCTTGTCTCTTTTGTTACGCTCTCGTTTATAGATATTATTCTAACACAAAATAAGCTAATAAAGATGATTATCGCATTTTAGGCGAGTAGTGTACTTTATTGTTCGCTAGCTAAGAATTGAGTTAGGGGAAGCCCGAACGAGGTAATAATGATTTATAGAATAGGCACATGTATATTTACCACCTTTTGAGTTAACTTAGAGATGAAAAAGAAAGTACTAGATAATGAAAATAATTTAATTTCCTCATATTGATAGCTTGTATCAAATTAAAAATAAAACACCTTGATACTCTATGTCAGCTATATAATGTAACCACAAGACCTATACATTTCAGTGTTACATGTACCCAACTGGCTGGTCTCGTTTATGGTCTTACAACGAAGCTCGTTTCGCATGTCTTCACAGAGCCATGCCGGTTCCATGCGATCAGCCATGTGATCATTTACACACCTCCCCACCATCATAATATAACGGGGAGATTCTAGGGTGACGGGGATAGTCTGAGATGACGGAGAGAGACGGTGGAGGCTCGGGTGATCATGATTGGCTTAGAGAGGGGCTGGGGTGACGGGGAGATTCTTGGGTGACGATGAGAGGCTGAGATAACGAGGGGTGTCTGTGGTGACGGGGAGAGGGAGGGAAGACAAGCAGAGACTGAGGTGACAGAAAGAGGCCTGGGTTGACGAGTAGATGTTGGGGTGGCAGGACGGGGATATGCCAGGGTGATAGGTGATACATGTAAATATGATATCAATGAAAACGGTGAGCGTAAACCATTGTACAAATGGAATGATGATCTTAAGGATTGCTTTTTGAATTTGTTATATGAAAATCAAGCTGACTTATATAATGCTGTAACTATTCCTGGCGTGGTTAATCGTCTGATATTGATAATAGTGTAAGTGGCTTTAATGAAATACTATTGAAATCTATGGAACCTCTACTTGTGAAGTTTACTAGAAATTGTGATTCTCTGTATGATGGCAGCTCTGTATGCCCTGGTGGGACGATTAATTATGATACAAATAAACCCTGGTTTGATGTGGAACTCAAGACTTTATACAAGTCATATAAATCTGCACTGTTTATATTTAACAAGGAAAAAACTGTAACTAATCATGCTTTTCTAGTGGAGAAGAAGAGGGCTTATAAATCAAAAGAATCTATGAAAAAAAGGAAATATTTAAAGTTTGAAGGTGACATGCTTGAATACATGAGATTAAATAACCCAAAAGAATTTTACAAAAAGTTCACTACAGGTAAATCAAAGAAACCTAATATTGAGATGAATCTTCTATATGATCATTTTAGAAATCTTGCCAGGGGCAATAACTCTAATGAAGAATCTCAGCATTTCCACAACTCTTCCAATGATATACCCTTATATGAAGAGTTGGACCAATTAATTACTGTTGATGAAATATGCAAAGCTATCAGTAATTTAAAGAAGGGGAAGTCTCCTGGTATTGATTGTGTCTTAAATGAAAGTTTATTGGCAGGGAAGGATATTTTATTACCTATTTTGTGTAAATTTTTTAACAATATATTGGATTCTGGTCTCTATCCTGCCGATTGGGCTTTTGCTGTAATTACACCGGTACATAAAAAGGCTGACGTGACTGACCCTAATAATTTTAGGGGTATCAGTATATTAAGCTGTTTGGGGAAATTATTCATGTCAGTCTTGAATGATAGATTATTAGAATGGTCTGAAACATATGATGTCATAACTAATGCCCAATTTGGGTTTAGACCCGGTCTTAGTACGGTTGATGCTATATTTTGTTTGCACTCTATTATAACCAAATCATTTAATAACAAGAAAAGATTATATTGCTGCTTTGTCGATCAAAGCTTTTGATAATGTAAATAGAATCAATTTATGGTGTAAGTTATCAAAACTTGGGATAAGAGGAAAACTTTTAAAAGTTGTTAAGTCGATGTATTCTCATGTTAAATCGTGTGTTAAAGTAGATGGAAAATTGTCTGATTTCTTCCCGAACAGGGTTGGAATATTACAAGGTGAAATTTTGTCACCGATATTTTTTTCACTGTATATAAATGATTTTGAATCCTATTTTATACAACAATGTAAGGGTAGTTATGAATTTGAGGAACTCAGTTTGTACCTTATGTTATATGCTGATTACTTACTTTTATTCTCCAAGACTGTAGAAGGTCTCCAAGATATGATTGACAATTTAGAAAAGTATTGTACTGAATGGAATTTAACAGTAAATATTAAAAAAACTAAAATTATAGTTTTTAGAAAAGGTGGAAAATTACGTAATAATGAAAAATGGTATTACAAAGGAAGCAAAGTTGAATGTGTTAATCAGTTTCCTTACCTTGGTATTCTTTTAAATTACAACAATAAATTCAGTTCTATCCAAAAGCAACTAGCTGTACAAGGGCGAAAGGCTATGTTTGCACTGTTTTCTAAGTGTTCAACATTAAACCTTAATATAAAAACTATGCTCCATCTTTTCGATACATATGTAGGAAGTATCCTTTTCTACGCGAGTGAAATTTAGTCTATTCACAAAGCTTCAAATATTGAACAAGTTCATCTTGATTTTTGCAAGAAGTTAATGAAAAGTTAAGAAACCGGCCAATAACAACATGGTATATCTTGAATTGGGTCGTTTACCTTTAATTTGGATGAGAAAAATTAGAATGATAAAATACTTTTTAAAGATTTTGGAATCTAAAAATTGTATTGTATCTACTACATTGAAATATTTATTGAAATGTTGTAGTAAAAATAATTTTAACTGGATTACAGCAGTAAGAGATGAATTAAACAATTTAGGTTTTGGTGAACTTTGGTTAAATCCATACAGTTCTCAGTTAAATATAAAATAATTATTGATAAAATAAAGAATTTCTTATCAAGGCATGCAATCTCTTATAGCCTCATTGGAAAACTCGCCCAAATGTATTCGGTATAAACATATATTAAACTTCAACGAATCGTCACAATTTTACCTTACAAAATATATTCCAAAGAAATACCGCATTTGTATAACTAGAATACGTAAGTCTACCCATAATTTGGCAGTATAATATGGAAGGTATAATAACACACCTAGAGAACGTAGGTATTGTAAAGAATGTAACTCCACATCTGAAGTGGAGGACGAGTATAATTTTTTATTAGTTTGTTCTAAATTTCAAAATCTCAAAACTAAATTTATCAAAAATTATTACTGGAAAAAACCATCTGTATTCAAAGTTGTTCAGCTATTGAGTGTCCACAATAAGAACTATGTTTACTGGGTAAATTCATCTATGAGGCAAACATATTAAGATTACCATAATTGATCAACACTGTCTCCACTCTTTTCACTTTGTCCATTATTTCCTTTGATTATTATCTATGATTTTGTAAAATGCATTGTACACTGTATACTGATTGGTCAAATGGCCAAAAGTTTGAATAAAACTTGAAACTTGAAACTTGATAGGGAGAGGCTTGGGTGACCGCGAAAGGCTGGGGTGACGGGGAGAGAGAGGGGTGACAGGCAGAGGCTTTGGTAACCGGAAGAGGCTTGCGTGAGAGGCAGTGGCTGGGTTGACGTGGATAATATGGGTTGACGGGGAGAGGCTGGGGTGACCGCGAAAGGCTGGGGTGACGGGGAGAGAGAGGGGTGACCGGCAGAGGCTTTGGTGACCGGAAGAGGCTTGCGTGAGAGGCAGTGGCTGGGTTGACGTGGATAATATGGGTTGACGGGGAGAGGCTGGGGTGACGGGGATAATCTGGGGTGACAGGGAGAGTGTCGGATGTTAGGGTGATTGGGAGTCTGGGTTGAAGGGGAGAGGCTGGGTTGACGTCGAGAGGCTTGGGTGTCGGGGAAAGTCTGGGATGACAGGGGTGGTCTTTGGTGACAGGCAGAGGCTGGGGTGACTTAAAGAGGGAGGATGACGGGAAATGCTGTGTTGACGGGGATAGGCTTGGTTGACGGGGAGATGTTGGGATGACAGGGGGTGCTAGGGTGACGGGGAGAGGCTTTGATGACAGAGGTTTAATCCAAACAGTTTAATTATATATTTCAAAAAATAAATCGCAAGAACATAGCTACAATTTTCAATAATCATAGCCTACCATACACCTGAACAATTTAGAATACAATCTTTTGTCAATCGAAAGATTGATTTCCCACAAAATTTGAGCTGAAGAAAAATAATACCGAGAAAAAGGAATCAAAGAAAAACATGGGGTTTTTCACTTTGATGAAAATTGAAGCTACACATTTTGATTGTATTCCTAGCGTATTTTAGATACGAGTTGTGCATTGTATAGAGAATATATTTGTACGTGTTATATGATAAAATCCTATCTAAACACAAACTTAGTTTTGGAGACAGCACGATATCTATTTTTACTTGTGACGAACTCCTCACAGTGTTTATGTGTCGGATCAAAATGTGTTAATATGCTGTCAATGAGCATAGCGACAAGCGTTTCGCCAATGGGACATCCCAATTTCGTTAGTGGAGGAAAGCCGGAGTTTCCTGAGAAACACCACTGTCTGGTGAGTGCATAACAACGGTCCTCGGCCAGGATCCCCACTGACCGGTGTCCGATTGCCCCGATGCGGGTGTTAAGACCCTAACCAAGAGTTTGAGGCTGAGGGACACCTCACGTTCCCTGCCTTTCGATCCAAACGAAAGCCTGTTCCCCTGTTGAACACTTCTTATTAGGAAATTGTGGATATCGGAAACCTTGGTGTAAACTCATTTACATAAAACCTGTTTAGTTAAATACTGCACATAATGCTACACATCATGCTTATCCACATAGTTTGTTATTACTACACAATCGGTCATTTTAAATTAAATGGATTTCTACAATACAGTGTCGGTGAGATTTTACCTGCTTTTCATGACATACACGAGTGGTCACGTGAACACAGTTCACATTTCGAATCTTTTCACTCAGAATACACCTGCTTGAGCACTGTTAACCAATCAGAGGTGACCGTTAAATATCACATGAAGGTATAGCCTGCGTCACATGACCTACGTTAACATGTGTACTAGAATTATATATCGATAAGTCCGATATATAAAACAGCTTTCGGTTTTTATAAGGAGTAGGAAAATGTTACAGCAGAATTACATTTTAATATATTGCGGTTACAGATTACAGCTATACTGATGTGTAAATGTTAGTTAGTTCAATCCAGCTGTTATCACGGCTGGGTTTCTATTTGGTTTACGGGAAAGCCAGCCAGCACAACCTTTTACTTTCCCTTTTACACTCTTCAGAAAACCCAACGAGATTTTTATTAACAATACTCCTGCAAGCTGTGTTATCTATTGTGCGAAATAAGAGTAAAACATGAAATTAAAGAAAATTGGTCCCATTGTTCGATATATTGATGTTAGAGAGTGGGTAACGGATGATCGCACTCCGGTCAGTAAAACAGAGTTTCGTCAGTGCACGTACATTAATTATGACGACTCGCTAAATGACTCTAGCTGGATTATACTAAAGGTGATAACTTGAATGAAGATATGTCATATTTTTGATCAACTGACATTTAAATGATTTTGTCTAAATGTATTTTTTATTACGAATTCATATAAACTTCCATACGATAATACTTTGTATTTTACAATCTTTAGTGGGTTTGTCGGTGATCAAATTTCACCTGTCTGATGAAGGACCGAACAGGAAGTGTTTCTATGGAGTGTTTGTACAGGCTTGTGTGTAGTATATATGTATCACATCATTACACACCACTCTATTATGTACCAGTATGGGTGAATTATTGTGTATGTGAAATCGGGTCAAGAATCTACTACATACATGTAGAGGCGTGTACTTGGAGACAATAAGAGGGACTTGCTTTGTAATATAATATCGTGTATATAATCAGAACACATGGGTATAACGGTTTACTCGTATTACTACATGTAATGAAGAAAGGGGAACTTGCAAACTGCTAGCATAAACAATAAATACAATCTTTGTTATCTATTCATTGTTGATAAATTTTGTGTCAGAAATTTAATTGTCTTCCTAAATTGAACGCTTACATATTTTTTAAATAACAATAATCACAGAGATACCGACTTTAAATTTCATTTTTAAGGACGTCATAAAACAAACCAAAATGTTATTTTTTTAAATCTGCAGTCATAATGTTCAGTCCATCTGTAGCTTATAATGGTGAAGTGTAGTACTGAGTGTGAACAAACAAAATTTATATAAAAGAAAATACAGTATCTCATTTACGGAACAACACAGCCTGGAGTGAAATTATTCGTAAAATGCATGGTATCAAGCTTTGTCAAGAATTGGAAAATACACGTACCTTGATTGATTTTCTCTAAAACATGAGTTCAAATGACCATATTCCTAGTTGTATAGAACGGTGTTA
The DNA here is from genome assembly GCA_947623455.1 of Mimachlamys varia. Lineage (NCBI taxonomy): Eukaryota > Metazoa > Mollusca > Bivalvia > Pectinida > Pectinidae > Mimachlamys > Mimachlamys varia. The sequence continues at coordinate 52,859,729 of OX392527.1, forward strand.
CTTTGGGCAGGGCTTTCCTTGGGACTCAAATCACACATTGTATTCAGTAACACTTTATTAATTTTGGGAGTCCTTTGTCAATTTAAGGAGTCAAAGTGCAGGTTTTTGCGAGTCAAATAAATCACTCTTTGTGTAAGTATATACAAATCAATTAACATTTCCACATTTGGAAAATTGGTCAACATATATTTTCAAACATTCAACAAACTTGGGCGGTACTGTACTGTTTACACTGAAGAATGATTTGCACTTTGGAGTACTATGATGAAGTCAGACTCGCCCAATTAGGCCAGGTTTTCCTTTTTACTTTGTTGTATATTGAGTATATATATACTTCATTCGTATAAAAACTGTTATAAAAAAGATGCAACTCTTGTTAGCTCGGATGGTAGTGCACAGAGGTCTAATAAGGGAGGAAACCGAACAATCTTGAGAAAACCCACGTGGTCGGGAAGGAGACCTCATACCTTGTCACTTCAGATCGAGGTAATAGAACCCAAGTCGCTTTGACGAAAAGTAAATGCGTTATCCACTGCGCCATTCGGCAACCCTTTAAACATTGATTAGGGTGAACAACAATCTGATTCTGCTTCTCACTTTACTGTACTCAACACTTAGTATAGTGATGAGCTGTATTTTAATCAAGTTGCTTGAAACATTTAATACATTTCGTATGTCCTTTAAAACGGTCTGCGATTTTCGTGATAGATGTCAACTGCTGACGAACAAACTTACGGCACAGGGATTCGAGAAATGCAGGTTGATGAAGACTATAGGCAAGTTTTATTGTCGCCATCTTCATATCATCGAGAAATATTCTGTATCTTTGTGTGATATGAAGATGGGCGTTTTTGAGTTTGCTTATTAGTGTGCTTACTTGATGTGATTGACAATGATGACTCGGTTATCATTTTAAAGATTGATGCTAACTTGGATGTGACCAAGATTTACATGGCGGGTTTCGTCGATGAAGCAGAAGACGCTTACTATTCCAGAACATCTGGTCTTATTCTCTTGTACTTTTACGAGAGTCTCCATGTAAATCTTTCCTTTGTCCCTATTTTGCCTCTAGTTTAATCGATTTTGAGTTCGGATTATGGTTTTGTTGTCGCTTTGGTATTCTCTGACTTTTTTTTTTAGGAATATTCAAAGTAAAAAAAAAATTAATATATGTGATATTGTTTCAATTCTAGCAATCAAAATGGCAACGAAACTGTCACAGGCCCACAAGGATCAACTCTCTAAATGGATCGATTCAACTAAAAACCACAAGTTTACGTTACTGTACAAGATCAGCCGTGATGGATGTGCTGCCCCAACCTTCCATACTATATGTGACAACAAGGGGCCGACAGTCTCCGTTCTGTACAATACAAACAACTCCGTGTATGGGGCTTACACTGCTGTCAGCTGGCATTCAAATGGTGCTTTTAGCGCCGACGCAAAAGCATTTATGTTTAAACTAGAATATAATGGTACATCACAGCCAATGAAATTTCCCAATAAAACAGGCGGAACAAACGCGATGTACGGGGATGCGAGTTATGGTCCAACATTTGGCGGTGGATATGATCTTTTTTCTTTTACTAATACTGTGAACAAATCAGGGAATTATTTCCCTTTAAATGGAGACGTCACCGGATTCGGCTACACCTATGATACACAAGGGCAGGACTATAACACTGTGATGAATGGTAGCGTACAGGTTCTGGACCTGGAGGTCTACAGTATCGAAGGTAAACTATCATACAACAAACATTTATTAAAGTGAAATGCTTTCATACATCGTCAAGCTATACTAACGCTTTGTAGTTAACGTATCTTGATAACGGCTTCTAGAACCTCTGGAATGGCTTAGAGCCATTTACATGTAAAAGAAACTTTGATTTTTAGTGTCTATTCAGTAAACCAATCCCAAATAATTGATTTCATGAAAAAATACCACAGAGGTGAAAACGTTATGAACATATAAAAAATGCGTTTCAGAATGTATGAACCAGGGTTGAGTATGAATGTTGAATATGCGTACATTGTATCAGTGATCTCTGAACATATGTCTTTTTGATATTGTATATAGTGTCTCTCAATTTGACTACCAAAGAGCAGGAGTTGCTCCAAAAGCCGTGGAATCGCAACGTGGACTGGAGTAGTAAGGTTTGTATACTGTACATATATGTGTATCAAAAGTATTTACATGATTTATTTCTCTCATTTGCAGAGGGTTACTGATAAGCGATTAATAAGTCATTTATATCAATCATAAAAACTGACGAAAAATGCGGGTTTTCAGGTACAACACAATATGTGAAATAGAGAAAATTATATAACACTGAATTATTGTATCACCTGGGTTATACCTGTAGTAAGTAAAATGTTGGTTTTGCTCATTTTTATACTTACACACTAGCACACAAGCATATCACATATTAAGCCCCACCCTAAAATGACGTTAGCCGATAATAGGACATTAAATTTGTTACACATGAACAAGCAAACTAAAACGTGTATCCAAAGTTGAAGACATAACTAAACAAAACAAAATTTTATCCCTTGATGTACATTACAAAAACGTGTGCTCCCTTGCCAGTAAAATTACTTGAAGTAGAAGATACAATTACAAGAACGTTTATTGAACATCGCAAAATAAAAAGTTTCTGAAGGGAAGTGAGCGCAGCCCCTCTACATGTAGTATCGAGGATAGCCATGCTATACCGTTTATTAAATAAAATACCATGTGGTTGATTAAGAGAACTTTCCTGTATAAAATGTAATGTACGGTCAAATATAACATTTATGATAATAGACTGTTTTGATCCATTAAACAACAAAATTCAGAAAAGATCAAACATTGTCGATTATTGTCGTTTGTTACTATGTATAGTCAATTCAGTAGAAATAAAATAATATTTAAGCCTATATTATACACAAGGATCCTTATAAGCAACGCTTTATCGATGACTCTTTTAATTGCACAACCAAGTCATTATCAAAATTTCTAATTACATGTACCATCCAAAAGCTAAACCAGGGCTTCAGTCTTTTGTGTCACTATATATTCCAGAAGTGGCATAAACGTGATGTGGATTTTGAATTCTGATCAATCTTTAGCACTCAGTTATCAAACATGTTTCGTCTGTCAAAAACCAAATTCACCCTGTGCACTACAGTGAACCATACCACACACCAAACTTTAGGAACGTCTTCCATCTTTAAATATGAGATATTTCTTTTCCAAGAAATGTGAACGACGATACAGCTATATGGTTGCGAGCTATCTTGGAAGATGACGTAACACACAAATATGCTGCACCTTTTAAATTTAGAAATAGATACAGTATGCCGAAAACATTAAACTGCATCAAACAGCTGTTTCGTCCTCCTAGGACTCTTCAGTGATGCTAGGGGCCAAACGTTGGGATTCCAAAATTTCGTAACTAATGTAGAAGCAGAAGGGTCAGGTGCGTAAAACCCCTTTAAATTAAACATACTTTGTGAAAAACATAACAAAAGTTAGGATAACACATTATGAGGTAGTTTTGGTACAAATAAATGCATTCCTGGTTGATAATATCTTTGTTGAATTTAAAGGAAAGAAACCGTTGGCATTCCTATGGGAACAAACCCTGCACCCTGACACGTGTTTTATCTTGATTGTTTTTGTTTTCATCCCAGGCTGAATATGCCGAGGAGCTGCTAGTAAACAGGACAAATAAAAATATCTTGCCAAATATTTCAACTTCTACTTCAGGGATATTGACGAAGTGTTGTTTATCAACAACAAGAGGTTTAATTTTTGCAACATGTAACTTAGTCGAACGTATATACCTTTCTGAACTTGAAATCAAGAACAAAACATACTTACAATTCTTAACTCGATCTTACACACATGTACCTTAAACTAAGATAAACGTGATTATTTCGATTTTCCTATTATGAATTTTTCCTTTCTTGATACACCTGGTTTTTACATGTCACATTTCCGTGATTTATGTCGACTTATGACAAACACATTTAAACTTACGACACAAGAATTCGAGAGATGCAGACTGATTGAGTTTATTAGCAAGTTTTATGGTCATAATCTTGGTGTCATTGAAAATATACTTTATCATTGTATGATACGAAGCTGGACGTTTTATAAATGCTCATTAGTATGCGTAATTGTGATTTTTTTGTGATACCTCAGCTCTCACTTTGTGCCATGATGTTAACTTTGGATATAACGTAGACCTAGGTTTACACGGAGGCGAAGATGGGTTTCTGTGTCAATCTTTTCTTTTTGTTCATATTTTGCCCCGTTATCGATTTGGGGCTCTGATTATGTTTGCTTATGTAGTTTTTAGATATTATTTGAATTCTTTTACATTCTTTTAAAAGTTCTTTATCTTAATCAGGTTTTTTTGTTCGAGGTTGTTTGTCTTTTAACAAACAAAGGCATAATATTGCTGTTTCCAACCATTAAGACAAAAATGTCTCAAATTTTATATGAAAGTTGCACTTGAGCATTGTTTTTGAAATTTATTTTTAGACTCAACAGGAAATTGATACAGACCCATGCATCCATTTTCGGTTATGAATTTGTTTAGGTTTGTTACTTTGTTCTTGAAACGTTTGACATTTATTTTATAAATGCTTCTCTTGACTAGTAGTTTAGTATTTTTACGTTTAGGACTAATTGAAAACACAGCATAACCACAGGGTACAGCTATGTTTCATCTTGACAAGATATGGTTTAAAATGTTTTCATTAATATCACTGCATCGAACAGTTTAATATTTTCATATACGTATGTATTACACATAATCCAAACCGGTTTATCCTGATTCGATTATCTTAATTTAAAATGCCTACTAAAACATACTACAATACTGTTTGCCGTCCAAAATATCATCGTAAGATTATCTATCACTGTGTTATAACCGTGTGTAAATATTTCAATGTCGGCTTCACAAGGCATATCATTACCTGGTGGGAGCTTATCGTACTTCTACTTTCTAAACAACTATTCCTTTCCTAATTTCTACCTCACTTTTACCTTTCGTTGAGAGTTCTTCCCTGTGAGGAAGCCCTAAACCAGCTTTAACGAGTGTCTTTTGCAACTTTTGAAAAGTAATTAACAAGAGTGAAATTAATTCAATATCCAACAACCACGAGTCGTGTGACCTGTTTCTACCACAATAATATTAAGTCGGCAGTGGCAGTGTTTGTTCCGGAGTGAACCGCGGACTATTTACGCGAAAACACATAATTTCGTACATATTACCCCCAACTTGTGACGACGTCAACAATCCGGATGGTCATTTTCCTCTAGTGGTATATAACATTTATTTATCCAACAGTCAGCATATTTATACAATGATCTGGGAGTGAAATAACAAAGGGTATTGTGGTAGAAATCATGATTTTGGCTATGGTTCATTTTTGTTTCTCCAAAACGGACACTTAAACGGGATATAAGGAACATTAATGCTTTCTAAGACTCAAACCAATCCAGCTTATAATATCTCCAGATTAATGAAGATGCGTTGTATACAGTTTGAGGAGCAGATCAAGGACAAAGTGGCCACATATAAACCATTACCCGGACTGGACCTGCAGCAGGCGAGGATCTTATTGGTGGGCCAGGTGGGAGCTGGGAAGTCCAGCTACTTCAACACAATCAACTCCATCTTCCGGGGACACATCAGTGCCCAGGCCAACGCTGGGAGCGCTGAACATAGTCTTACAACATCTGTAAGTATCACATAAAAAACACCCTTAACTATATGTAAACGAAGCAGGATTCTCGTGTGTTGCTTTTAGAACAAATGCGGTACATTTTTTGTATTTTCAAGTCATTATTTTGTCATGATACAGTTGGTGTTGCAGATCAATGTAATCGTTTTTATTTGTCAAATATATATATATACTGCTCTTAATTATTCATCTTATCAAAAAATAAAATATGACAGAGGAAATGACACAAAGAAGAATTTTTTTTTTTTGTAAATACTGTTTTAAACCCATCATACTGTGTCATCTCTCGTTTAAAAGCTTTCTTCTGAAAAACACTGATACTGAATTTGATCTGCCTGAATACAAGGTCAGCGACCCAATCTTGTATAGACAAAGAGAAGTGCATCAGCGTTTAATGTATCAATAAAGGAAAGATATGATATTTTGCATAAAGGCCATTAGGATGACCTAGTTATCGGTAATCTTTTCGTCTTTGCTAATAAAATATAAACTTGAGGGAGACAGTTAATGTTTACTTTTCTTGTTTTGCATCATTTAGTACAGGACATATCAAGTTAGAGACGGATATGCTGGGAAATCTCTCAACTTCCGGTTATGCGACACTCGTGGCATTGAGGAGGATCAAGGTCTTGATGATCACGAAACTGGCTATCTGCTTGAGGGTCACGTGCCAGACGGGTACAAGGTGAGTTTGTCTGTCATTCTAAGACAAATACCTATTTATTCTGAATATTATCCCTAATGATATAATTTAGTTTTGACATTTATCATTATTGGATAAGGACTGTGGGTCTCGGTCTAACATAATTATACAATGTAATTAATGAATACTGTCATTACTGGTGATTTACACATTTTTCGAAATATTTTGAAACGAGAATCTAAAACAAAATGAGTTTTTGAGTCATATAATGTTTTAGTTTTAAGAGAAAAAAC